>OX645064.1:92158966-94558966 GCA_951905685.1 Eumerus sabulonum
TTGTCCATTGTAAAACATCTTATTGACTTTTGGGGGAACAATTCATTGGTGTGGTTGAGTTTGTCGAAATGTTATTGATTCCTCCTTCTCGGCCACTGCGATTCTCTGTATGTCACTCAATTATTGCTTGCCCCACGTCCACTGGACATTGGACTTTGGATATTTGGGAATGTGACTATCCCTGCCGGGGATCCACCTATTTTAGATAAGATGAGGAGATTGTTGTTTTAATGGAACCATAGTGGCGATTGGAAATTGCTTTTGATGTTGTGCTTTGATTTTCATTCAAATTTTCCTATTCTTGTCTAGATAGAGATACAAATGAGTTGACAGAGAAATTTGTTCTTTATAGAATGGATTTACATTTTGGTATTTTATTTTATGTATGTACATATGTATATACATGTCGAAGTGGATATAATGAAATTGGTGCTTTTGAGTGACTTTTGAATTCGAAAATTGGAGGATATGATGTAATCAGCATATACTGCAAAGATTCCAATGACCATTGATCTGATGGACAAATAATTTTTTTTAAAATCTTTAGAGGTCGCTGTAGTTCTATTTAACTTCGTTATCCAACAATATTTGCAGCAAGGCTGGTGGTTAGATTTCAACTTTGCAAATATTCTGGTAGTCAAAAACGAGAATTGAGTCTCTGTTTAAAGACTATTGTGCAATCAATCTAAGAACTCCCAACAAATAACTGGGTACTGGCCATCCCATTTTTGGCCTCTTCAGCTTTCGACCTTTCAAATCATTTGTAAAAACAAAGTCTGACGTTCATGTTGTGACAAATCTAAGCGCCAATATCTCTGAGACTTTCTAACGACTAATAAGATTTTGAGTATATCCTTGGTACTTCGCTTATACCATTGCTTGCGTTTTAACTGAAAATTACCACAGAGTAAACGAGTCGGACTAAAAAACTTCTCTAATAGCGAAGGTAAGCCTAACATCTGGAAATGTAAATAATGCTTAATGCTCCTTTGCTGTATCAGGTAATTATGCACAGTTCTAGCTTTGTTGCACCACCCTCTGGAAGGCCAATTCTCCCAAATGTCGAAAAAATGGAAATTGACGAATCTGACGCCATTAAGTAAGCACTCTTTCGATTGCTTAGAAGCTAAACATTGCACGAAAAAATATTTTTAATGATTTGAATAAGGCAATACACAGCGAATCTCAATATAAGGGTGCCATGCAAAATAATACAGCAAAACCTCACAGACCGAATTCCCACTTTCGAATCGTTGCAGAATCGCAACAAAAACGCTCGATTTCGGAAGCGGAGGGTTATTGGTGATGGAAAATGATTCCCTTACGATGACGAAGGAATGGTTATAGTTGAATGGTCATGAGCCAGAACTGATAGCCAGGAAAATGCTGCTGTATGTTTGCTGGGATCGGCAAACAATCATCTACTGTGAGCTGCTCAGCTATAATAAAGCTCTTCGGATCGGACCAGTACTCTCAACAATTGCACAGTCTGAAGGAAGCAATCGCTCACAAGTTTCCAGGGTTGGACAATAGCCGAGAAAATGCGTTCCGCCAGGTCTCACACATCGATAGTGACTCACCAGAAGCCTCTGGAGCTTGCTTGCAAGGTTCTTCGATATCCACTTTTAGGCTAGGAATGGCACCAAATTATTACCACCTGTTCCTGTCCCTGTCTCAAAAGAGGTTTGTGAAAACGACTCTCTCAGTTTTTGCTAATGAAGATAACGGCTTCTATGAAAGAGGGATAATGGAACTAACTTTAAAATGGCAACAAGTTATCGAACAAAACGGCGCAGATCTGACCTAATTCGGATCTTTCTAACTATGCTTAATAGGGTCTTTTACTATACCCAATACTAAAATCGTTTACGACGAATTAAGTTTATAAGCATAGCGCAACGACATCGCTTCTGAAAGAAACCTGTTGACAATGGTTTTATTCTATGGAGCTTCCCTGCCTTAGCAATCATGCGACCTTCACTAAGCGTGGCTTCAACAAATCTTCAATCTTGCAATCGAGTGCTTTCATCAACCGAAATTTCTTTTATTTCCAACCAATTCAAAGAATTCCTCTGTCACACTGCCAAGAAAACCGTCCCTAGCAAGCTAGGTTTCTATTGCAGAAAAACGTACATATGTGGACAAGCAAGACTGATTCTAATTGAATCTGCTGAATTCTATGACGTGTTATGTAGCAACTTGGTCTTGCAGTTCCTCTCTAAAAGGTTAGTGGGTAGCCCGCTGTTTAAGGTTGTCAAGGAGTACAAAGTTTCAATCTATTTCCTCTTTTGTTACGCATTTAAGGAGATTGAGTATAACCTGTTTGGAAAACGTATTATTTAAATACTATACTTTGAAAGAAAAAGTGGCGCCCAACACTGGATGGAAGAAGACAGAGACCGACACCACATGATAGCTGAAGCAAATGAAAATCGACTATCGTCGTCGAGGTCTGGGTATAATTAAGGCACATCGGTCATGTAAATGACTGATTCTTCACCGAAAATGTTGCAATCAAAGGCCCCATTATGAACTACCAAAAAAATGAGACTCAGTACCCCAGTAAGTTTCTTGAATTTAGCAGGAATTACTGAGCTCCTTGGGAATTCTTCCAAGACGTTGCAAATCTTATTTTCAAAAACTTTGATTTAAAAATAATTTAATCCCAGCAATGAGAAAAGAAAATGGGAGTACATATCTGCATAGAGTCCCAATACATCTCACCCTGGAAGGTCTTTCGTCTTAATTAAAACAAACCCCTCCTGCCGCGCTAGATTCATAAAAATTCAACCTCAAGCCTCCAAGTACAATGCAACTGTGTCAAATACTGTTTTGCAACAAAGACAAATCTGCATCAAGAGCCTTATGCAAATGCAATAAATAGACTAAGAGGAAGGAGCTAAGAAAAGAGGAAAATCTGAATTTGATAATAGCCCCGTTTCCAGCACTTGCCTATGCAGTTGCCCCTCAGTAATTCAAATCGCTTCGAGCGCAAAACACTCGCTAAACAAGGCCAAGTGCTTCGAAATGCTAAATTCCGCCACACACTGATTGCATAAAACATCTGAAACATAAGAAATTCTATTTAGAAACCAGAAAAGTTGACACATTTTACAGTCAACAGTCAAGCAACGACATTGATGAGTCCGACAACAGTAGCAGAATGTCTCACAAAAAAAAGACAAAACCCCTTTTGCACTATTTTCGAAAACAGAAAAGCAAAAAATAAAAAACAAAATACATATTCGAAAACATGCGCAACTCGTACGAGGCCACGTGCTCGCCGAATAACAATAAGCCGGCACCAGTGATTGCTGGCTAAATAGGCGACAGTGACAGGGATGGTGATGTGTAGGAGCTGAGTACCGTGTTAGACGCTTTCGAACAATAAAGTCTCCTATCTCACCTTAGGAGTTTCCGAAGATATCTGCTGTGCGTGCGACAGGTTATCATGATTCTATTGGGTTTCTTACCTCACGCACTTACTCTGTTGTAGTTCTTATCTTTTCCTCTTTCCCTGATAATCGATTTAATGTAATCCAATTTTTTTTCCTTTCTTCCTTGTTCGTCTTGTTTTTTGTGTGAAGTAGATAGTGTGGGTATCTGGTTAAGAATCGTACAACCTTCAACATGGGAGGTGCCTAAGATGCTTCAGCTATAGCCTGGGATGTATGTATATCTGTCTGTGGGTGGGAGGTATCAATTCGATGTATTGCTAATGGGTGAAGGAATAAAATTGAAAAACCCTAGATACGAAGGGTACTTGAAAGGTATATTATGTGGATGGTACAAGGTCAAGTTTGTAATTTGGGAGGTAAACGTCTTTCATCAGAAATCTAATTTTCTCTCTACCCGCGGTATTTGTATTCCTGTTTTCGTGACCGGCGTGATTCGTATACAGTACATATGTATAGCCCTATGAACTATGCTATTCTATTTAAAGAAACTCATATTTTGTTACAACAGTTGAAGATAACCCAAAATACTAATAAATACAAGTTCAAGATACAAAGCACCTTAACTATCCCAGTGTTCATATAATCATCTTTCGCACGAAATTCAAATCAAAAACGTCTCCGACGTTTACACAATATATTTTATGATAATCAGTTCTTTTCTTCATTTTTATTTTTTTTATTACCCCCACTCACCACACAACCATTCACTTGTATCCCCCAATCAACCCTTAGCACAACCAATGGCATTATTCCACACTTAACAGAGCTTTCGATTGAATATCTGCACGAACTCTCCCACACAACCAACTGTCGCTGGCACTTTCGAACATAAACGTTCCTCTCTCGCAACGGGGAACCCCCATTTTCGTGGACTTTTTCACCACACTAAAGTATCTCCCCTCATAGGTTGAAAAGAGCATAACAAATGACCAATAAATTCCTACAACAATTCCCATACAAAAAGTTCGCGTTCGATCAGATTATCATGTTGGCCTGAAAATTGCGTTTCAAGTGAGTCTTGGCGCACAGCACTTCCGGTCCGGTGAAGTGTTACGAGCCTGTCACTGTCTAATGACGTGCATGTTTAACCAAACCCCTGTGATTGTGCTTCTAATAGAAAAGCTACCTCCCTTCATAATGATGGTCTTAATTACAGGAAAAATCAAAACAAACACATTTGTGGTTGTTGAACAAATAATCCTTATTTACGAATATGTATCGTCCCGTCTAGGACATTTAGATACTAGTAGAGAGCCTTGTGGGTCGTTGTAGTTGAAATGACAACAGCAATTAGACGGGAACAAGGGCTATAGTAATTGCTGTTTAGTGTCATTTACTCGTCTTGCATTATTTAAGTGAATTGTTCGAAATACGAGAAGCAGTCAAGTGGTTTCAACAGTGACAATGTGAAATGGATTCTCGAAATTGGAATGCATGCTCATATATGTATTTGTGATCAATCGTACATTGCGGTAACGCCTAAGACGAAAGCGTAATTGCAAAATCAATAGCACGTGAGTAAGATTAATTTCAGCCATTTCAGTCGATCATTTAATAAGATTTGAGAATTTGAAATGGTACAGGATCAAAGGCGGTTCCTTCTGGTACTCCAGAGGGGGTGTTAAATATTGTATGTAGACAATTTTGGGTTGTCCTTACGAACTGAAAACTTGTATGTATTGATGTATGTGTGTGTACTGTGTTCCACCTACCTTCAGAAATCGAGCTACATTTAGGTCATACAGGGTGTTCAATTTTATATGGAAAAATTTGAAATTTTGTGTGGAAAATGGAACATCCGCCCATCCACCGTTATGTGAATAACTAAAAACGTATTTTTTCATTATCTAAATTGTTGCCTTTAACAGGCTGAACTAGATGTTGGATTCAGTAATTTGAAATTGGTTGTCGGTTTATTTATTTCATAGACCAGAAGCTCATTATGTTATGAACCAACAATTTTCTTACCAAAAAAAAAACTAAAAGCACAAACACTGAAAATCGTCAAACTTTGCTCCATTCCTTCAAACCCAGAACGTCCCAGAAGTTCCAAAAATCAATAAGAACTTGGTTCCACCACAATAACGTAGACATCTTTTCTGAGATTTATTAAGGGACATACATACATATGCCAAGTGCAGGAGTGGCTGATCTCAGGACAAAGACATCTAAATTGCAATACGAATTGGACCAATATTGCTTGGCATGACTCCCTGGCACATTGTATGTTGGCGTTACGGTTCGTGAAGGACCAAAGCCAAGCTTCCCTCAATCGCCCATGTTGTGTGTGATTTTATTTTCCCATAGGTGAAAGGGACCTACAGTTTGTTGCCGATTCCGAACGGCGAATTTTGAGAAGCTTTTCATGACAATTATACTACAGCTGGTTTTCTCAGTAACCCGCTGTGAAGAAGCGGCATGAAAACACATTCGATAACATGGCTGTTGTCGGAATTCAATCCCGTGTCATCGGCATCAGAAGCCAACACATTGTGCTCCCTGGCACAATAGTTGAGGCTAAGCCTCCTTCCTTTCTGCATGGAGGACTGGTAGAGATGCACGTGCGCAAAATTGTCCTTCGAATGGATCCTCTTTCGGAGATGCAACATGCTTTTCAGCGCGGAAAATGTCGATGATGTCGCTGTTATTTCTGTCGGCTCATGTTTGGTGTACAAGAAATGGGCTGTCCGTTAATCCTCTTAAGACCGATGTCGTTTTCTTCATAAGAAGGACGAAAAATACTGACATGACTTAGCTGGTACTAAAACGCACTCCCATCCCGGTGGCCAATGAAGCTAAGTATCTGGGAGTCGTCTTAGATACCAAGCTTCTTTGGTCAAAGCATGTTGAGTCAAAAACCACCAAAGCGCTGTCAGCTTTCTGGCAATGAAAAGAAACTTTTGGTAAAACATGGGGCTTTTCGCCGGCATAGGTCCTCTGGATCTATGTACATGGCTATGATAAGACCTATAATCCCATATGCATCGGTTGTCTGATGGAACAGGCACGCAAACACGTTGTAGCCTCTTTCACCAAACTCCAAAGAATGGTGTCTCAGCTGTACAGTGGCTTTCCTCAGCAGGCCGGGCGCTACTCTAGAGCCAATGATAAACCCTCCACCCCTTGATATACATACAAGAGGATGTGCTCTGAAAGCAATGTCTCGTATGCTTGCGCGGGAAATATCCTCCGACCCTGTCTCATGGAACATGCCTTCTGAAGCATTGACACCCGTTTTCTTACTGCGCTATAATTTTACAATCGAGTTTCTATGGCGTCAGGACAGACTCTAGCTGGATATTGAACCTGGAAAGGATAGTCCTCGCAATTTCACGGATGGCTCCAGATCGGGGCGGGGGTTCGGAACTGCGGTTTTCTTTGAGCGCGAAAACAACCGACTGCACTTCTTGTTAGGAAAATATGCATTTGTTTTTCGATCAGAAATATACGCAATCCCAATGGCCATGCACTATATTGTGTTGCACTGGTGGAAGCGAAAAAGCATATGCGTCTGCAGTGACAGCCAAGCTGCACTCAAAGTTGTGCCCAACTTTTTAACTAGCTCCGGGTTAGTTTATGAACTCAAGACCTGGAATCCCAGGAAATGAGGTCTCTGATGAACTCACCAAAATGGGTTCAGAGAAGAGTGTCTCAGGACCTGAACCCGCTCCACGTCTACCTTGGTCCACGGTAAATTCCTACATTAACAATTGGGTGTTTAATACACACAACCGTAGATGGAGGGATTAAGGAACTTGACTAGCCATTTAGTTTGCTCTTATGACATTAGACAGAATAGAATAACTCTCTTTTATGACGATATATGGCCTGCAGTGTACAACATATATGTACATAGGGTAACAATAGAATTTGAAAGAGTCCTTAACAATCCATGGAACTTAGTTTTTATAAGAGTTAATGATGAAGTATCACTCATTACTGCGAGTTATGTATCGAATGGCAAAAAATCTTTCAAACATTTCATAATCCTCATGAGGCACAACCCGCACAACAAACCACGTTGCACTTCAACCAAACCTTGCCTATTAGCTTTTTATAACATTTCCCTTTCTTTTATGCACATCCATCCTGATGTTTTCTAATCCATGGGATAAAAAATCCAATATATCTCCCCCAACAGATGGACACCCTGAGAACCGGATGTAGTTATAGGACTACAGAAACACATGAGGACAGCCGACATTTGGCCAATATTGAATAAAACAAGTTCATTGGCTTAACCTAGCAATGGGATTTCGACTATTTCCATTCGTATTTATCCCACTCCTTGGCAGTATGATGAGGATGAAGCGAATTTCTGTTCGAGGAAAACGAATGTCGGACAGAAGTGTTTTGGGTTGATTTTAAGTCCAGCCATCATGCTTAACTTTTGTTAAAGATACATTCTATTGATTCCTTACGAGTGCCAGCTTATGGAATGAGAACGTACTTTAAGCTGGCATGTAGTATGGGTCACTAGATTTCTGTGACATTAAGGATATTTCAGGATCCATGTCATCTAGTTAGGTGAACTTTGCATTATTCAAAAACAAGTGATTACCTTTACAAGATTACCTTGTGCGTGTCTGCCTCAAACAACATGCAACACTAGAACGCAAGGGGTAACAAGACTAGAACAATTATTGCCGCCAAAATTGTCGCCCATGTTTTGCGCTTATAAATTTGCATATAACGCACAAGCAAAACATCATTTGTCAAAGGACCGCTAACGGATGACATCACAGGAATCAATCTCCGATTAATTATTCCATGCGTAATGGATTGCATAAATGTTTTCCATCCGCACATTATTATCCGCAATCGTCTGACCACTGTCGGCCCATGCCCGATGATGTTGAGCTTTATTTTGTGGTCGACTCACACCTCATACAAACCTAACTGAGCAAATTCACTTATCGCGTAATGATTCTGTGGTTTAATTAGTTTTAAATCAAAACGTAGTCATTTCAGATTGACGCTTGATCTGCATTTCAATCGAATTCGGTTGAATGTCCTTTTTGAATATGATAGAATGCATAGAGTGATGTAAACAGTCTTTGTTTAACCAGGTTCTGTTGTACTTGGGATACCATCAATGCTCTTATTCTGTAGTCGACGGTCATGTGAAACTTTTCACCTGTCGATGGATCTATACACTCTTTGCGTGATTGCCATATTAATCCTGGAAATTGGTTTTCCTTTTTCCCACAAAAACATGAAACTACAACAAACATTGTCTTAAGGAGCAGAGAAGTACTATCGTTAGGAGTGGGGTTATGGAGTGTCGTGTTCATTCTAGTCTTTACTGAAATATTGGATATCCTGTGGATTTATTGAACATGCCACAAGGATCTTCTATCCCTTCCCTTTCTATCATTATTGTTTTTTTGTTTTTGAAATGATGCAGGAGATGAGCTCGTATTAGAGGCAAGTATCTAACCTTTGGCGATCTGATAATTTGTCTTACGGAACAGTAGGTGGAAGTTGAATAATTGATTTTGTTCATTAGGCTGGCGATAACAGATGAGGCGAGATAATAGTGATAATGAAGGTAATGGCAGCTGGGGTGAGGTTAGCATAAGGAAGTAATTACTTGGGATTATGATTTTTTTACAAGAAATTTCTTGGGCTACTTAATACCTGACCTGTAGGTGTAGCAAAGTTTGGAGCGGGTATATTGGATCTGGAAAATTTGTAAAGCTTTATTCGGTCAGATATAATGGTTCTCTTGACCAGCTATTACAGGAATAAGGCGAAGGCCAAGCTGATTGCAGAGACACATTAAGCCTCTATGATTCATAATAGGTGGCTGTTCATACGGAAAACGATAACCATAAGCCATAGCCATAACCTTAATACGGTTACACTTGAATGTGTATTTCGCCATCGATGTATGGCGATTAATCACAGTTCTTCGAGTCGTCTCGTATGATTGGTTGGCTTTGTACACCCAAAAAAGCACAACGAAGACCGAGGAGAAGAAACTTTTGTTCGATCTATAGGGAGTAAGAAGCATGACACCATAGAAACTATTAACGTCTTCAAAAAAAATGCGAAATGCTATAGAAAAAAGGAGTCTATTCGTTGCGCTAAGCGGCTGCAGACAACTAAATCAATTATCAAGCAGGGAACAATGGCGAGATATCGTCATCGGTTTTGTCAGTCAACACACCAGGTATGTAGCCAGAAAATTAGGCGGCTGTAGAAAGTCAGTTTTTTACTTGTTTATAGCCAGCTAATCGGCTAAGCCCGCCAGTCAGCTATAAAGAGCTAGTCGGCTATAGTCAGAATTAGTTAGGTTTAGCTTATTGGCAACCCTGCCAAGTGCAATACAAGTGCTCTTCATAGGAGCGCATATAAAGGCTCACTTACCATCTGATCAACAAAAAAAGGAAGAAACCATATGGACGCAATGACTGTTTATAATTGCAAGTTTCTTAACACTGAAGAATCCACTTACTAGCCTACTGACACCAAAAGAAACCTAGACTTTTATATCGTTAAACAAATTACTTAAACCTATTCACATGTTCGCACTTAGTGAACCACAAGGCGAAGGCTTTGGTGTTTGGTACAAAGGACTCTTGTTTAAACTCAGAAGGAAGTTACCAGACTAGCTGGTCCCAGATATATTTGTAGGTGACACTGTTATTCTATCCTGTAACAAATGCATTAAACTTGCTACACAAGAAACTAAATTAGCTGTAGTTAAATAAGTTGACTGGTTCCGCAAAGCGGGAATCAAGATAAGCGATGGCAAAACCGTACAAGTAGGATAGCCAATGCATGCTAATTGCTTATTAGCAGTAACTACCACCTTGCTTTTAAACAGTGACCTTGCCTATTAGCAGTGACCACCACCATGTTTATTAGCCATGACCTTACCTATTAGCAGTGACCACCACCTTGCTTAATGGCAAGGACCTTGCCTACTAGCAGTGACCACCTTTCTTATTAGAAGTTACTTTGCTTATAAGCAGTGACCACCCTGCCTTGCTTATTATCAGTGACCCTGTCTATAAGCAGTGACCCAACGCCATGCTTATTAGCAGTAATCTTGCCTATCAGCAGTGATACCACTTTGCCTATTAGCAGTGACCACCATCTTGCTTATTAGCACGGACCACCACCTTCTTTATTTGCAGTAACCTTGCATATTAGCAGTGACCACCATCTTGCTTATTAGCACGGACCACCTCCTTCTTTATTTGCAGTAACCTTGCCTATTAGCAGTGACCACCGCCTTGCTTATTGCGTTGGCCTTGTTTAGCGGTGGCCTTACTTATTAACAGTTTGTTAGAGACCTTACCTTGGCTTAGCTTATAAGCTTGCCTTGCCTTGGACTTGCTTACTTATTTATTAACAGTTAATTAGAGTAAGAATTAGTTAGAGTTAGTTAATCAGCTAGTCAGTTAATGACCTTATTTATTAGCTTAACTAGCTGGCTTGCATGTATTTGGACGTTCCAGAAATATTCCATGAGCAGAATTCACTACAAAAAGTGGTGTTTGAATAACTGGTCCTAACCAATATTCTTGTAATAAGGACCTCCCGGCTAAGTATATGATGTTCTCAAAACTCAAAGAATCTAAGCAACACAGCGATGATTCATTTAACAAGAGTTAAAGGTGACTTTCAATCGAATAATCCACTCACCTTACGCCCCTTTGCATATATTGCTTCCACATGCAAACAAATTCTCCTATCTACCTTCAACCTTTCACCCGTAGTAAGTGTAGACTTCTTTTAATTAAATTTTCACGTTCCAATCGATGCAAAAATACTCCATCCTACTACACAACAAGGACGACAATAGGACATTCATTCATGCACCAGTTAGGCTACCCCAAATGCTCATGTATATCACTATACTTAAGTTGGATTTCCAGCTGAACACTTTTGCCCTTACAAAAACAATAAACTCAAAGACGCACAAACCACAACACCACCCACTGGCACTCCAAGTTTGAAGAAGTCTACTATACAGCCTGTTCAAAGGCATTGATTTTGAAACCAAATCTCTTTTACATAAACAACTTTTGATTCCTCAACTCTAACTATCCTGACTTTGCTCTTGACAAGACCATCTGCAAACATTCATCCCTTCTCATCTCTCTCTAACGATGGATACAATGGGCGTGATATGCGTGAGGAAACATTCATCAAGCGTCAGGGCCTAAGCCTTAAGTTTGTGTTCGACCAAAGCAATTCAATATTGGAATTTTCGGTAACTCAATATCAACACATCGGTTTTAGGATGAATTGAAGGATGAAAGCCAGAGAACATTACATTAATGTTAAATTGCAATGTGTAGCGGTAGGACGGAAGGTGGGGTCGATGACTGGGATCGGACAAGGGATTTGTGTTTACATAGGCCTCTGGGGCGTACGGAGCATGGGAATTTCAAGACTATGGAGATGATACATAGTGAGACAGCTAGTTGACAGGAAAATTTGGGGAACGAAATAACCACTACCGAAAAGGTTAATTAAAAACAAAATAATTGGATGGTTGAGTATCTCAAGTCATCAATCCGATTTCGCATTGTTATTTTCATGCTATATCCTAAAAATCCGATGCAAGTAAGCTGTCAATTCGGAAAACTTTTCCCCAGCTCCCAATTACATTCATGACAAACTCATTAGCGTTTTCAGCTAACAAGTTAATCACATCCTCGGTACCCAAGTTGTATCTTAATTACTCGACTTTTCCATCCCCCAGTGCGATGTGATGGTTAACGCGCGACCACAGACAACATGTTGCTGTCGTTTTCCCTCGTGTATTCGGTTTCATGTCATCATTTCACAATTTTAATTAACCCCCGAGGTAAATCACTTCACGACCACAACATAATGAATGAATAATACCAAATAGCGAGACACATCACCTGGATATGGGACATGACATGATACTCATGCGTGGACCTGGAGACAAATGAGTGGTATCGCTGTCTTGAAGGATTTTTGCTTCTGTTTTCAATTAAGAACTTAATTGGTACGGGGAATGAGCGTCAATTTAAGTCTAAACGAATGTTAATTGCTAAAGTTAAACCATGACGTCAGTCCTCTGAAGAAAGATGACGAACAATAAAAAAAAAAAACGAAAAGAAACGAAAAGAAACGAGAAGAGAATTTAAGAACGTGTAAACACCCCCATGGGATTCGAGGTAAAGCAATAACCCCCATGACGGTGAAGTAACACGGTAAGCAAACAAACTCCGCGCTTAACAAAATCTTGTCGTCGGAATACCCAACGAAGAATCCAATTCAATCCTTTTAAGTCGCCCAAGAACCAAGAACCCACTTGAAACTCATCTGCCCAGCACAGTGACCAGTGGAGAATAAAGTACCTCAAATCCCAAGGAAACTTCAATTCAAAAATCAAATACTTCAAAACTCGTACTTACGCGAAAGATACGAAAATTAACTGATACCACAAATATTTACATTAATCGTTCGCTAAACAATACAAGCACGCGGAAAAGTTTCCTCTTTAGCTAGAACGGTTGCATCCATACTATGTATTATCCGGCCAAACTCTCGGTCGAATTCTGTTTGGCATTGCAATTACACCAGGGAAAGATAGATAGATGCGGCAAAATCTCATTTCGAGTTGAACAAATACAAACAAAGCGATGATGCCAGCTCATCTTGTTTTGAGTTTTCAACTTCTCCTTTTATTTCAGTCGCTTGTAGCGAGCAAACAATCCAATAAAAATAAGTACTCAAGCCACAAGGAGGGATGATGGGTACCTTAAAGACCTTCACACTCTATCCGGTTCATTCAACTAAACCAGTTGATTTTCGATTAAATGGAAAAACAAAAAATAAAAATAAAAAGCAAAAAACAAAAATAATTAAAAATCCAATCGCCTCCCCGGGTCCTCTGTTTGCGATATCAAAATCGCACTCGCACTCGCGCCATCAGCATCGCTCACTTAATTTACGTTATCCAATTAAATGCCGACAAATATCAAAATGTGTCAGATTAATTGGTCGTGCTGCTATTCGCCAGGATCAGAAAACGTATTTCAATTCAATTCAATTATTTCAACCTGTCCCATCTCCAACCCCGCATCGTATCGTAGTGCGTAGTGATTTTCGATACTCAACCGCGACCGGACGGCCCAATGCCTCCCTATGCTATGGTAAATGGAACAGGATAATGGTCGAACGTTCAATGGTACATGGCAATCGCCGAACAATAATCCTGTCTGCTTTTGTTGACTAATTTAATTACCTTCTGATGGGGAGGAAAAGAGAATATTGGGGAAAAACCAACCGAGCCTGAAAAAAAAAAAAACACCACAAGCCAATACCTCTGAAACATGGGCCTTTGTCAGTGTTCCGGATCGGTAAGCAACAGAGCATGTGGGGGTATCAGTGATATAATGATATGCTAATCAGGAAATGAAAACCATAATAGGAGCAGAACAACAATATACAAGTATTGTTGTTCGTATTATTGCATTTCAATAATGGCGTTAAGGTTGACTACCTTAGTCGACAGTGGGACTTTGTGCTGTGAATCGAGGTCAGTGTGTGGAAAAATCACCATTTTTAGGGTTCCGTACCCAAAGGTAAAACGGAACCCTATTACTAAGACTTCGCTGTTCGTTCGTCTGTCCGTCCGTCTGTCACCAAGCTGTATCTCATGAACCGTGATAGTTAGACAGTTGAAATTTTCACAGATGATGTATTTGTGTTGCCGCTACCACGACAAATACTAAAAACAGAACAAAATGAATATTTAAGGGGGGCTCCCATACAACAGACATGATTTTCATCCAAAAAATCCCCTTGGTCACATACTGAACTAGGGTTAGTCGATAATATCCCACAACCAGTAGCAAACTTCCCAGTTTTGATCTCTTTTGTGTCTTTGATGAATTAATCCTAGCTGCAAACCGTTTTCCCATTTCCCATTATTGTTATTCACCTTTTCACATCGTTGCTGTCAAGTAAGATAATTGATTTGAATTCAATGGACACTTTGATGATCAACTATATCTCATCATGAAGATTTTTGGTTATCAAAGTAATATGCCGATAACCAGCCTGCAACCAAGATCTATCATAATACAAAAAATGTGATTTAATTTGATGACTGATGAGGTAACACACATAGCCTCTTTCATATTTATATATACAGGTGGTACGGGACCCATTGTGGGCGAGCCCGACTCGCACTTGGCCGGTTTTTTTATTTATTTATTACGAGTTAGCAAATGCTATTGAATTGATAATCTGATACGATCTCTTGATCAAATTTTGGTTTCAGAAAAGTTTTCCCATTTTTTTTCCATTATGCTCTGAAGGTGCTATGAATGTTTCTAACCATTTCAAAATTTTGCAAAATTTTGAGTAACATATTCCAATTTCCTTTCCTGTGAACAATATTTTCACTCTCGCTCGGGGAATCTTAATAAGGATTTACGAACATTCATGTACTTTTTTCTACCTGTGATTGATTTTTTTCTGCGTTTTCATACAAAGTTGAACTTTTGACAAAGTGAGGTTCCGGATATGGGAAATTGAATTATGCGTGAGCAATTGAGAGAAAAGCATGCCCGACGAATAAAATCTAAGTATCGTTTGCCCGGTCCCTTATAATTGCGCCAACTACAGGGGAATGTATGTATGTATGTTGGCGTTACAGTCAATGAAGGACCAAAGCCGAGCTTCTCTCAATCACCCATGTTGCGTGAGATTTTATTTTCCCATAGGTAAAAGGGACCTACAGTTTATTGACGGTTCTGAGCGGCGAGATTCGAGAAGTTTTTCTTGACAATTATACTACAGGGGGTTTTTTCAGTACCCCGCTGAGGAGAGGCACCTTGAAAAACAGGTTCGATCAGATGGCTGTTGTCGGGATTCGAACCCGTGCCATCGGCGTCAGAGGTCAACACACTACCTACTGCGCCACGGCGCTCTCAACTACAGAGGAATAGGTCTCCTTATTATATTTTGTGCACGCCTGAAACCCTTTATTGATAATCTGATATCCACTTGGAGCACTTTGCAGCAGATCTTGAAGAAGACCCAAGAATTCCAAGCCAACAACCCATTACCTTTACATTGATTTTAAAGCCGCATATGACAGTGTGCATAGAGATGAGCTATACGGAGCCATGTCTAGTTTTAACCTCCCTGTCAAACTCGTCCGGCTTTGCAGGATGACAGTTGAGAACTCTCGCTGCTTTATTAAGGTAACGAACTAACCGAGACCTTTGATGTTAAAAAAGGATTTAGACAAGGCGACGCACTGTCATGCAAATTTTCCAACAACGTCCTTGAAAAGATCGTGCACGAGTCGCTGGTCAACACAAGATGTACGATCTATTTCAAGTCTGGACAATTGCTTGCGTATGCAGATGACATTGACGTGATTGGTAGGATACACCGAGACGTCAACGAGGCTTTCGTAAGCATTGAAGCGAAAGCAACTAAGACGGGTCCTAAAGTCAGTGAGGTTATATCCAAATATGTATATGTTGCCATCAAGAAAGACCCACAACACCGATGTCTTGGCCAAAACATCATTCTTGGCAGGTATAAGTTTGATTTTGTCAATGACTTCGCCTACCTTAACTCACTCATAGCCAGCGACAACAATATCAGCGACAACAATTTCTGCGTTTGGGTAAATGGAGTTTGGAGGTGAAGATCCAACGAAGAGCTGTACGAGCTATACAGCGACATCGGCCGAGTACGACGGCTTTGAATCCAGCATCTCAGATGGTTGGGTCATGTAGAGCGCATGGAAAATGCGGCTCCGGTCCGAAGAGTCTTAGGATCCAACCCAGAGGGATGGCGCAGCGGTGGCACTTAAAACATCTAGTCAAAGACCGCTTATTAATTGAGGCCCAGACTGTAGCACCACCAAAGAAGATAAGAGCAACCGAGCAATTATTTTCTAACTCGACTGCGATTTTCAGTTAAAAAATGATTTTATTTATTTTTCTTACATGATCTCAATTGACTTTCACACTTGGTCCAGCGTTCCTCCAACATCAGTCTTCCCTCCCGGAAGTGAGAGCCTGGAAAGCCGTGAAAATATTCATCAATGGTCCTCTCAACCGCTTTATTGGGTGGAAAGCGCTTCCCAGAAAAAAAAAATGTCTTTGACATAGGGAACAGACGGAAATCTGAGAGTACTAAATCAGGAGAATAGTGGAGATGGTCCAACAAATTGTACCTGAAATCCGTCAACTTTTCTGAGTTGTCCTGGTGAATAATGATTTATTTCTTCTTCAAGCCAGGTCTCTCCTTGCGAATTTTGGCATCGAACGTGTGGAAAAGCTTGGAGGAATATTCGACTGTAATTGTTCTGCCATCCATACCCAAAAACGAGTTGGTCATAACCTTACTGGCAGATGTGATCGAATTTGCTATCTTTGGCTCTGGACCACCAGTACCGACCTAATGTTTCGACTTTTGTCGTTTCTGTCGTATAGTGGTGGACCGTTGTCTGATCCAACAAAGTTGGTCCAAAGATTGCTGCTGCGAAATTGCGCATTTGCTTATTATTGGCAATCATCATCCATCTTACGCAGAGTTTTCGCATCCCAAATTCTTTGTGCAAGATATTTTGTGATCTTTGTTCCGATGTCCCCACAGCCCCAGATATCTCACCCACCTTCAGTATCATGCACTTTTTCGATGACTTCCGGTGCGATCCCGCTTTTTGACATCGAAGGAGCAAAGTCCTCGTGAACTTTTATCAACTTCGGACGATTTTCCTCAGGAGTTAATCCACCCGAAACGAAGAATTTTAGTATCGCACGGTGTCCTTGTCCAAGTATATCCATTTTATCGAAAACACGCAAGACGACTACTACGAAAATTCGTGTAAACAAACTATTGAAATTAGTTAACGATATGCGCGCCCATGTAGAAAATATAATCTTTTGCAAAATGGAACGCCATCCCTATGTCTGTCCGTTAATTCTAATATATTGATTTATTTTTGCAAAGTTGAGCACTCATTATCACCATTGTAGGTTTTTTGAAAGAAAAAATCCATGAAATCAATTTGTCAATTAATAAACAAATCCTTTACACAAAAATTAGTCCAAAAAATTAATTTTAATATTCTTTCTCATATAAAGTTGAACAACCTAACTGAGTTGCTTGATGTTAGCCACTAGTGAGCCATGCGAAGTCTCTTAAAAACGGGCGCGGTCCAAACTGTAGGCGGAGTGTATTTGATTAGAGAATGAATCAGCTCTTTCTCCCAGGAATCTCATTTAGTAAGAACACGAAAAGCTAAATTAAAACACCCGGTGACACCAGTAAAAATTTCAAGAAGATTTTTAATGGCCCAACTCCAACTTAGGGCATGACCAAAAGCGAAGTTTTTCTACTCCATAAGGATCTTGCTGACATTAAAACTAGCTCCTTTCCTTGAAAAAAAAAATTATTTTTTTTTTCACTCCATAGTTGGCATTATGTCAGCCAGTCTACCAAAACTGAGATTGCTTTCCTTAGGCAGTCACTCTGGTCCCTTGACATTTATGGGTACAATTGACACGTTTTGATTTAAATTTTTTAATTCTCACCCAATCCACAGGGATTTTTCTTAAGTCGAATATAAGAAAATACCATTTACTCTCCATCCATTGCAATGTCAACAAGTCCATGCCCCCGGCTATACGTTCGCTTAAGTTTAGAACTTCACTTGGCCCTTTATTAAGCCCGCTCTCTTAAACCTATATGGAACATTAGACGTCCCTAAATAAATTGTCCTTCCTAACAAGGCATGCAGTAATGAAACACGTTCCAATCGGGATTCACAGCCCTTTCTGTCGGCACTATCCCCCACCAAGAAGATAACGAAAAATTCCGGAATAATTTTAAAATTTAATTGCATTTCCCCATCTTTCAACAACCCCAGGATCAGAAAAAACTCAAGTCATTTGCAATACTACGTGGATCTATGACTGCTGACCATCAAGTTAATTAACTTGAAGACGGAAGTGCAATTTGCATGCGGAAGTGGCAGAGAAGTCAAGGTGCTAATTGAATACCCTACCAAGGACCACTTTTTTATTTCCTCTTTTCACCTCTCTTAAACCGAATCCTACAATCTACGTTAACTGCGCGTCGTTTTCTGAGGGTTAAGACGATGTTTTGTGAAATCAAATTTCGAATTAAAGGTGCAAAAAAGGGGAGGAAATCAAAAAACGCAGATCACGTTCTAGCATCCTTATCACGCCTAGTTGGCGATGGCGAACCGGAGATTTTCGTCAAGGGTAATCATTTCCATGTTGATTCCTGTTCAATAAAAGGCTCCAAATTACGTCGATGAAGGCGATTTGTGTCCAAGGCACGTAAGTTGGTACCCGTGTCTTGGCATTGATTTGTAATTTACTGATTTTATAACGCGTAACGACAGATGTAAATGAGCGAGTGTATCTCAACCACCTCAGTGCTTGAACTGCAATAACACGACCTACATCTTTCACAGAAGAAGGGGACAAAAAGAAAAATGTAATCCAGTCACAGCCACGAGGCTATAAATCCCGCACGACTGCACCGCTAAAGAGGAAAACATCACACACAATCCATGAATAACTCGATAATTTATTGCGACACCTCTTGGCTCTGTGGAAAATCTCAAATCTCATGTCAATTAATCAATCATTGATGTCAACCAGCAACGCAATACAAACCGCTGACAAGCTGACATCTCACTGCACACCACTAGCATCGATGATCAAAGCTCGAACTGAATAGGACGCGCTATATATTCTCGAGTTCTGATTGAATGAGGGAAATTAATTGCCACGGAAAGGATGATGTCGTGCTCCTGCACTCAGATGCACATCGTAAAAGTGTTCAGATTGTGATGTATGAGTGCTATGCCGAGATGCGAGCATTTTGTTTACTTTTTGACATAGTTTTTGTGTATTTGTCAGCAAGGATCCTCGGTGGCTCTGTCTGTGTTGTTGGACTACGTCAACTATTCCAAAGTTCTTAAACTGTTTGTTGACAAGTTTTAATGATATAATCGAGGATAAACTTTCCGGACAACATGGATTCATCGCTTTCCAGCTGATGGAGCAGACATTTAAACAATTTCTTTCCTTTTGATGCTGTACTCGATGTCGTACTGGGACAATGCATGCCATATCCTTTTGGTTGTCGAGTGAAAGACGCAGATTTAAGTCTTAAATTGAATCTCTCCTCTAACGCCACTCAGTTACTCTATTGATTTCATCGTGTAATTTCGTTTACGTGTGGAATTCGGTTTCCCCCCAGTGACAAAGCACGTGAATCCAATTAATACTACGTGACATGACGTAACCTCATAACATAGTGTGTCTTGTACGTGGCAATAAAAGTCCAAAACCATTTCTCTTTTATTTTTATTTTTATTTTTTTTTTGCTCTATCCAATAGAACGTGGTCGAAGACGAATCATGACACTTGAACTCTGTCTTCCCGGATTTAATAACTTCATGCTATTTCCTAAACGCATTAAAGGATCCAAACAAGTGTCCACAGATTCAAGTCGTTCTACGTATGTAACTTAGTTAGCGTCCAAGCGACTAGTAGAGGTGAAAATTAGATCAAATGCGAAACTTTCCCAACCGAAGTAGGAAGCAGAAAACTTTCTCTGCCCCTCTTCAGTTCGTTTAAGTGCCATTAGTCAAAAGTATTGCTTACCATCTAGCAACCCATTCACGAGTAAAACGTTTCCTCCTCCCCGAATCCATTCCCCGACGAATTGATATTATTAATTCGGTACAAAACTGCTTGATGTGGTGAGAAGTAAAACTTTTCGTTTGACGGCGGACCTCATCTATCTGAGAATCAGTCCAGCTGCAGTACAATTTAGAAAATTAAATACTCCACTCTACTCGAGTGCAAGGGAGATGGTGATGATATCTTATTTCGAGTGATAAGGAAGCAGATGACTCATTGAAATGACCACTCGACCCAGGACCTAAGGGAGTATGATGCACTTCTTATCTGAATATCACAAGAAACTTTGTAAATAAATCAAGACATTTCTGTGACCAAAGTATCTATCAAAATAGAAATAACTCTGTCTACCTGCCAGTGACGTACGTAATTACAGTGTCGTGACTTTTCGCAATAACCACAATAAAAACTAATTTAGATTGTTCTCCCTCTTCAAATAGAATCAACGATAGAGCGTGTCAAAGCCGACTCGACTGCATACACCATACGCTGACATTGATACCTATACCTTTGGTATGCATGGTTGGATTGCTCTATGAATAGGAGCACGAAAAGCATGCAGAGAAGCTGATTATAGGGGAACTCTGCAACGGCGCACTTCCTTTTCGAAAAAATCTTTATTTGTATCGGTTTTTTCGCAGCTACTGTGTTACGTCTATGTTTGTATTGTATGCTGACGTATCATCCGCAGAGGCTTTGGCAGATCGACATATTCTACTTTTTCGCAAAAGGTTTCAGTTTGATTAATTTTATTTAAGAGAGTTGAACACCCTGTTAACACATTTGCACAAAGTTTCAGGCTGATAGATACACTTTTAACCTCTTTTCTATACAATGTTTAACGGCCTGTTAGGTGTAAAATTCAAAAACCTCCAACCTGACATATGCTTAAGCTATAGCTCACATTCCGTGCTCATCAGAAAAACTCACAGCTAATCATATGCGCTTAGACGTGCCACTTACTTTAAACACACCCTACCCTCCATGGTATAATAATTCTATTACCTGACACAGCAATACTGAAATATGTATACCCACCAGCCGTAGGGTGGCTTAAATGAGTGTTTGCATTTCAATTCAACCCAAGGGATACTATCAGTGCGCATAGATTATATGTATCAATGATTAGAAACGTCTGTTCTGTAGCTATTCACACAAATTTCTATGAATACCCCGGTGCCAAACTGCACTAGACTTCGTTGTCTCTTCCGACATTAATCAGAGATTTATTGTGAAATGAAATGCCCTTTCGCGAATATTTAAGGGCATACACCACCTGTGTCTACGTGTACATATCACTCAATCAAAACATTGAAAAGCCATCCAACATCCATTTGCCATCATCTGCCGGAACGGAAATTAGCTTTTCATATCTACCCGGACAGAGGAGTATTACAGTTATCCAGTTGTCGTTGTGCAACCTAGACTTGTGTTTTCGAAACTTGTTTGTCTAATTAAACCACAAAATCGATTCGAACCGAACATGTCATATTAACCCTTTGTCGTCCACCGGTACTTACAAGTACCACCATGTTAAAGTTCAAATAAAACCTATAAACGAAAATGTTTTGTTACTTGCGACCAATGGTACTTTTAATTAGCATATTATCTTCATGTTTTCTGTTGCATATTTACTTAGATTGGTCTTTTTAACAGTTTTAACGAATTTTTTTTGACAGCACCTTAGGCTTTGAAGAGATCTATTTTAGTTGATTTTTATTTTTGTCGTAATAAATAGCTATAGTAAATTTGCTTAACTTTTTTTCGGTTTATAGTTGATTGGCATATTTAACTATTTAAAAAACACGAAATTACCTGAAGTAATAAGAATTTTTCATATATTTTCATTGAAAAACTAAAGTGGACTGGTAAGTACCGCTGGGCCCTGTGGTCGTCGATTTTTTTTTTTTTTTTTTTTTTTTTTTTTTTTTACTGTGGGTGTTAGGACAGTGTGATTTATTTTTGTTGTTTGTTCTGTGAATATACAGAGGCCGACATAATTCATTGTACGATAGACAAAGTTGTAAAATGTTCGGTTTATTTTTTTATTTCATTTTATTGTTTTTTTTTTATTACTTATGGCTATCAATGTTTTTATTACCCATATCCTTTTCCTCATTCCATCCCTTTTTTTCAAGTTATTCATAAAAGCAATAAAATCTGTTGCAGGTCAAACGACTTAACTTATCATACGATTACTGATTATGTTAGTTTTTCTATTTGCAATTACAATTTTAGCAATTTTTTTGTCATTCTTTTTTTAGTGCTCAGTGAGTGTACATCTTTTGTAAAATAAAGTGATAGTGCATTATGTCGGCTGTGAGGACCTTTTTGTTAAAGGATGATGAGATTTTGGCGATGCTTGAAGATTTACCTTTGGACAATAAAGAAGACACCGATATTGAATCTGACGATGAAATAGATTTGCCTACATTACCATCAGGAACAAGAGATATCACCCAGATGAATCAGGAACAAGATGAAACTTTGTTTCAAGCGAAGCTTGACGAGTTGTTGGACGATGAAGAAAATGTTTCGGATGATCGTCCAGAATGCAGTTTGTCGAAGAAAAAAATTCCCGAAGAAGAACCAAATCGCCACTGGAGAGCAAAGGATCATGAGTCAGTTATTCCTGAATTTTTGTTGCCCGATGGACCCGTTGAGGATGTGTTTGCGAGTTGTATCAGTCCAACAGATTTTTTCATAAATTTTCTTGAAACTGTGGTCGATAACATAGTATATCAATCTAATCTTTACGCTATTCAAAAAAATAAGGTGCTGGATTTGAAGAAAAGTGAATTCTTGGCCTTTATAGGAATCAACTCTCTTATGGGATACCATCAATTACCCAGCTGGAGACACTTTTGGAGTGAAAGTGAGGACTTGGGAGTTCCGTTAGTGGGCAAAACCATGAGCCGCAATAGATTTGACGCTATTTTGAGTAATCTTCATGTAAACGATAACAGCCTTATTCCAAGAGATAATCAAGATCGACTCTTCAAGCTTCGTCCAATGATTGATTGTTTGAATGAGAAATTCAGCTCTTCCTACCATGGGACAAGACAGCTTTCTGTTGATGAATCCATGATTCTTTTTAAAGGCAGAAACTCCATGAAACAGTATAACCCCATGAAGCCCATTAAAAGGGGCTATAAACTATGGTGCTTAGCTGATCAACGGGGCTACATCAAGAAATTTTCTATTTATCAGGGAAAGGATGAGCATCTTGAAACCAAATACGCAAATTATGGTCTTGGCGAAAGAGTTGTCTTATCAATGACTGAAAAAGAATGGGGTAAACAAAAAATGATCTTTTTCGACAATTATTTTTCATCGGTGAGACTGCTCGAGAAATTAAAAACGGAGAAAACTTTAGCGTGTGGTACGATAAGAGCAAATAGAAAAGGCAATCCGAAGAACCTAAGAGATGATAAGAAAATGAATAGAGGCGATTTTGATTATCGATCTTCGATGGATGGGATCAGTTTTTTTAAGTGGAAAGATACGAGAACTGTGCTTTTGGCTTCCAACTACCATGGCAACGAGGCATCATCTGTTTCCAGAAGAGACAAGTCAGGAGCGCAACATGATGTCAATTGTCCTACAGTTGTCAAAGACTATAATGCATTTATGGGAGGAGTAGATCATGCTGATCAACTAAGGTCTGCATATGGCCTGGATCGTAGGTCAAAGAAGTGGTGGCATCGCCTTTTTTGGGGAATGATAGAAATACTTTTTGTTAATTCGTTCATCGTTTACACCCAAATGCATGAAGAGGTACCACTTCTCGAGTATAAAAGACGTGTAACTTTAGGACTTTTATCACAAAAGGATTTAGCTGTTGACAGACGAAGCCTTAAAAGGACATTACTGAGTGAATCCCCACAATCTAGCAAAAAAACAAGGGGAAAAGGAGAGTCCGTTTCAAAAGATGTTCGATTGGGCAACCTGGGAGTTCACTGGCCAAAATTTGTTAAGTCACGCGGAAGGTGCGAACTATGCAGCATCAACAAAATCCAATCGAAGCCGTTTTCAAAATGCAGTCATTGTAATATATACCTCTGTTGCAATGACAAAAAAAACTGCTTTCCTTTGTATCACGGAATACATTTTTAATATGTACTTTATATTTGTAATATTATAAGTTCCAAATACAAATAAAAAAATAACTTGAATTTGTTAACTAGAATTTTTTTTTATCCTTGGGCCAAACAGTACCATTCAGTTTTCTTTTCGTGCTAAAATGTGCATTGAAAATCTACAATTAGGTATCTTTCATAAGACACCTTAAAATTAAATATAATAAACAAAAAAAGCTATTTCTTTTTAATTTATAACAACTTCGTCAGCAAAAGAATATAAATATATTTTCTCAAAAAAATGTGTTCCGACAGCCCAACGGTACTTTTGAGTACCACCATCAGTATTCGACCTTGAGAGTCCTTGAGAAATCAAAACATGAATTTTCCATCTAATAACATTCTTAAATCAAGAATTATCAAAAAAAAATAATCTTATACTGCTTTTTTGATAGCTTGGTCAACAAAGGGTTAAGTGATTCTGACCTTTGAGTGGAGAACCACGAAAATTCAAGCTGCCTCCTCCATTCATCAAGATTCCATCTATGCATGACTGCATGAAGGGACATTAAAAGACTCCCGACCAGGTACCCTGTATGTATAGCAACGTTGTTGATAATTAGGCACGACCACCAACTCGCTATTCATCATTCGAGTTGGAATCAATAATCAATGATGCAGTTCGGGTGGCCAGCTCGACCATATGATGGTGACGAGAAAAAATTCGAAAATAATTACTGGTTCTCATGAAAAATGCATTTAATCCACCAAGGTCCAGATTGATGAAATCCTCTCCGAACACATCGTTGATCAATAGAAAATCAAATCTGGACTCCATCATCCTTTATCCGCCCCCATTCCAGGTTTATAATTAATCCCTCCAACTCGGCAACGAGATATGCTTGTAATGCACGGCACGTTGTACCGATACACAATGTTGGTTCGTGTAGCCCGATAGATGAAAACAAGACCGAAAAGTGAACCGAATCCGACCAGGATTCGGGTGAATTACAACACAATCCAGGATGTTGATTTATAATTCATGACATTACTTATGGCAAAAGACTATTGTTCAATGGCGTGTGTTGGTAGATGGTGACGACGCCAATGTGTTGCAAATCGTGTGGCATTGAATTGAATTCTGGTTGTTGTCTGTACTCAAGTCAAGGGCAGTGGACGCTTGGTGACTCTGTGATTAGCAAGTGAAATGCAATCAACTGAATTTGGATCTTCATATACCACGAGCAGGAGTAGGTAATCGAACAACCTTTTGAAGTTATTTTCACTTTTCGTCTCTTTAAAGCTCTCATGTAAATTTAATTGCGACCTCCCCAGCGGCAAATGTTCTTCTACTTATACTACAGGGGTCCATCAATTTTTGCATGTGTTTCGATTCCCAGGTATCCCGAGGATGAAGTAATTAGAGTCGGCTCAAAGGGGGTCCGGAACGAGCGATACTAAATTATAAAACAACAAAAGAAATCACTCGATTATCTGGAAAGAGCGCTGCGGTAGAATTCCAGAGAGTGGAATACTAACGCAGAATAACGTCGTAGACATGTAGTAATCAGTTTCAAGCCCTCTTGCCATTTATCTGGTAAGGAATGAGCAGATAGATGGTGCTTGATTGATATTTGCTTATAACTAACACCCAATTTTGAATTTTCTTTATAGACCAACATGATATACGAGTATTTGCGGGTGTAATGTCCTCAGGAGATATTCGTTAGAAAAATTCTATACATTTGAATTTTTTTCTTATAAAGGTTATTTTCTATTAAGCGAGTGATTTCTATCTAATAAAAAAATTAATATTAACTTAGTCATACACGATGTATTTTTTTTAGCAAAAATTACTTCAGTGTTTATATCCTCTTATCCGGATACCCTTTATTGTCCATATTTTCGAAAATATACATTCAAGCTCGTAAGTTTATTTTATTTGTAAGTCTACATTTAAGAAAATAAATACTTCTTTTTATAAAGACGATTTTGCCAAACGGGCATTTCTTCGAGATGAGAATGTTCTTATAGAGCTGATACTTTTTCATCGTAAAGTACCAGTTTCGATAAAGCATCTGCTCAGTTGACTCCAAGCTTCCAAGCTTATAAAAGGGTGCCAATAAGCTATTCCAAAGTGTATCCTTTTTATCCGGGGAACGCTTGTATTTTCAACTTTTTCGAATATTTACATTGCTTTTCTGAAACTCTGTTATTCCATATCGCAGAATTATTCGAAAAATCCAAATGAGGGGAGTTTCTCTTAAGCGGGTGTTATGGAAATCTAAAATATTCACATAAAACCAGAATTTTGCGTATAACTTGGTATTTTCCCGTAGAATTGATTTTAATATTTAAGAAAAGGGTACCAGTATTGCCTTAACTATTTCAATGCTTTTCCTTTTACCCGGGGAATAGGTACTTGCATTTTCTTTGTACTTGAATACATACATTCGATTTGCCAGACGCTGTTACTGCACGTTACAGAATTATTTGAAAAAATCCAAGTGAGGTCGTTTTCTCTTAAGCGGGTATTTATTCAAACCAATAATATTCGCATAAGACTTACATTTTTTGTATAAGCAAAATGATAGATATCAGTTCTAGTAATGCGTAAACTACACCAAACTTCTTCCTTTTATCCGGGGAATCTTTGAATTTCCCCAATTCCACTACAAACACCCCACTGCCACTAATTTTACAACCCAGTACTACTGAGACTAAAGAGATTCAAAATTAAATTTATATCTGATGAACTTCACTCCAAATTGTCATACACACGTTCACATATCCATATGTATATCCACAGTCGTCTGCCATCCAATAACGAGTAAAAGCAATCCCCCTCTAAGCCAACACCCGATCAGAGATAGTGTCTGCATACAAACATGATAAATGGCATACGCTAATTGAATATCTGCCAAGTTTCAGGTGTAATTAATGTATGAGTGTACAGATTATGAAGGCACTACCCAGTGCAGGCCTCATTGCATATCGATTGCACAGCTAGCCGCAGTGTAGTAGTTAGTCGCCGAAAAGTTATTAGTGTATCAGTCGTAAGATAATCCACATTGTGCGGCTTAGGGGAAACTTCATTTTACGATAAGCGGTTAGGAATCAACTTAACCATTACTTACATCCGCACGTCGTGCATCCCGTATGAGGATCAATAGTCGAATGTATGGAATGAAGCCGACTCACATCCCTTTGAAATGGAGCAAATTAATTGCGATGACAGCGTACCGAAAGTTTTCCCTAAGGTAAAATGAATCTGCGTAGACCTACTAGGTACATCCGCAACAGGGAGTTGATATGGATCGTTGTAACTTGGTTGCGACGTGAAAACTACTGGAATTGAGATGAATATCTCTGGATAGAACGCACGACTAGAGACTTTGAATTAATTTTTAACGGAAATGAGAAATTATCGAAAATGAAGTGAATCCTGCTCCAATAAGGGAGTCTAGAACCTAGAAAAAGTGAGTCTGACACTTCTTGACAGTTATCACAAGCGTTAAGCTATTATCACGTATAGGTACATTCATATATCACGTGACTTAGGTAGAGTTATGAAACCACCTCCAGTGGGACTATTTGAAACCAAATTCAAAATCTAGGTCAACCTCAACATCTCCAACTTAAACATTTGCCCATATCTGGTTATCTTGTCGCACTATAAATTATTGCAATGAAATTCCAGGTAATTGCTGTGTAATTGTTTGAGTAATTTAGTTTATTATGCCCGGGGTATATGGTGTTGGCCTAGTTGGCATGGATGCCATGGATTGATATGATGACTTCCCTTCCGTTCCAGATTATCAAATAATCGTTTGAAATTCAAATTTATTAATTAGAATGTGGGAAATTTATGCGTAGAGGATACGCATATTCGTACAGTTCCGGTATTGGGCTCATAAGGCCGGTTAATGGCTATTGGATGGAGTTAGGCTATACATATGTATACAAAGTGGATCGTAGAGAATTATGGTTTCCTTGTGTCAAAATGCGCGCGAATATTGTTATAATATTGCATCTGATAATTGGGTGAGTGGAAGTGAGACTAGGTGGGAGAGTTCCTACCTCAGATAAATGACAGGAAGGAAGGAAGGTATAGTAAAATGGCTAGTTGTAATTCGAGAATTAGAGCGGTGTAGTTAGAACTATATAATGAGGTCATTATTGGGCTCCTAAAGCGGGTTGGGGTATAGTACCTACATCCTTTTTCCTGTAGGTAGGTCCCTTTAACCTATGGAAAAATGAAATCATACACTACATGGGTGCTTGAGAGAAGCTCGGCTCAGGTTCTTCATGGACTGTAACGCCAACATACATACATACATATAAAGGTGGCGGTCACTGATTCAGATTATAAGGAAAAACCTAACCAAAACCAAGCTTTTGTAGTCTTGGTTTACTAGCAATTTACTATCCGGCTAAAATGTTTGGACAGTTGTAGGCTACAAATATACATAGGTACTCTCAAGTCCTGATAATACATGAAGGTAGGAACTTGAGTCGAGAGAATATTCAGCAAAGAATGAGGACCAGGCTCCAATTTCATTATACGTAGGCATGGCAATTCAGAGTCTATTCAAAAGAAACTTTCTTCTACTGGTCTTCAAAATGATCTGTTGAGGGTCGATAGCCTGATTATCATAAAACCCCTGATATCGGGACCGATCCATAGGTAACGGCGATGAAAACAAAGCATGACTTTTGGTAATGAAGCACCATCTCGAGTCACAGTATTTCTCTGACTTTCCGAATTCAGTCGTGGTCTCACTTCGTTGCATGTCTAATTTCGTGAAGAACGTCGAAAATCGATTGTTAGGCCAAGAAAGGTCGATGCCATGCGTGAACTGCGCCCATTCCGAGCGGCGTGAGTCGAGAAGCTTTTTCATGGCAAGTATACTATGGGGGGTTTTGCCGGTACCTCGCCGAGGAGGGACGTCACGAAATAAACATTCGAGGGCGTTGGTGCTATCGGGATCCGAACTCGCTCATCGTGCGTCAGAGTTCAACATACAAGTTAAAAACCTCATGCCGAGGGTCAACTTTGCCATCAGCTGTGTTACATGAAGCGCCGTTTTATTGACCCTCCCAATAGAGGCGCTCTCTCAGTGGTGGGCTTAAGCTTTCGGAAAACCGAAAAAGATATATTCTTCTTCTTTTGGTGGCGTTGCAGCCCATGAAGGACCAGAACCAAGCTTCTCTCACCCATGTTGTGTGTGATTTATTTTTCACATAGGTGAAAGGGACCTACAGTTTAATGCCGATTCCGAACGGCGTGAGCTGAGACGCTTTTTCATGGCAACTATACTAAGAGGTGTTTTGCCAGTATCCCGCCGAGGAGGGACGCCGCGAAATAAACATTCGATGGCGTTGGTGTTATCAGAATCCGAACTCGCTCATCGTGCGTCAGAGTCCAACACATTAACCCTCGGAAAAAAATATATACAAGCCAGAAATGACCGCAACTCTCACATTCGACGGGTCAACTTTTTACACGTCTAAAAACTGATGTAAATCCTACAATGTAAAATCCTACAATGTCCCAAAGGTAGCAGAAGTGTTTGGTCTCTTGTCAAAAACATCAAGAACTCCGTCTCGTCGTCTATACCCACGCTCATTCACAATGACATTTCTCAGACAAAGCCAATGTCTACTTCGCAGCTCCAAAAATCATCCTTGTCACCGCCATTAAACAGATTTACTTCGTACTCATCTAGTTGCAAGGGTTCTTGAAGAACTTGACATACGGAAATCCGCTGGTCCAGATGGTATTTCCCCAATAATTCTGAAGAGATATTCTTCTACGCTGGCAAAACCACTGCGTAAGATTTTTCAACTTTCCTACTCTTCTGGGCTCTATCCGAGTAGTGAAAATTGCATTTGTCCAGCCTATTCCCACAATGCGAACAAGCCCATGCAGCAAAACAAGGGGCACATAAAGCCATGCGGCAACAACGGACGAGAGCTGCTCGCTAGATCTATGAGCAGAAGAGAAGAGAGGAACACACGCTTTTCAGAAGAAAGAAGAGAGAGCACGGAAAGCGTGAGATCGAGATCGATGGAGAGATGCTTCCGCAGGAATGATGCCCGTAAGTTTTACAATAACGTAAAACGAACATGCCATGGCTACAAAGCCAGAGCGGCGGCCTGCAGGGATGAAAATGGAGAACTGGTAGTAGAGTCGCAGTCGATGCTGAGGATTTGGAAAGACCACTTTTGCAGACTGTATAACGGCGATGATAGACAAGATACCGCTGTCAGGCAGAACGAGCCATTCGTAATGGACGACAGAATTCAGTCGACCCAACCTAGACGAAGTCGAAATAGCGATATCAAGACTTAAGTCTAATAAGGCCGCGGGCGCAGACGGCCTGTCTGCTGAGCTTCTTAAAGCGGCTGGAGATGAGCTGGTAAGGTGCATGCACTATCTCATTCAATTCAATTGGCAAGGTATGGTCGGAGGAAAGCATGCCCGACGAATGGAATCTCAGCATCGTTTGCCCGGTCCATAAGAAAGGAGACCCCGATAACTTCGCCAACTATAGGGTAATAAGTGTCCTTAACATCGCATATAAGATCTTCTCTGCCGTATTGTGTGAACGCCAGAAACCGTTTGTGGATAAACTGATCGGCTCTTATCAGTGTGGTTTCAGGCCAGGTAAATCCACAATAGACCAAATATTTACGCTACGGCAGATCTTGGAGAAGACCCAGGAATACCAAATCGACATTCACCACCTCTTCGTCGATTTCAAGGCTGCATATGACAGCGTGTATAGAGATGAGCTATACAAAGCCACGTCTAGTTTTAGCATCCCTGCCAAACTCGTCCGACTGTGCAGGATGACAATGGAGGATTTTCGCTGCTCCATTAAGGTCGGTAATGAGAAAACCGAGACCTTTGATTTTAAAAAAAGGATTTAGGCAAGGTGACGCGCTGTCATGCAACTTTTTCAACATCGTGCTTGAAAAGATCGTGCAAGAGTTACTGGCCAACACAAGAGGTACGATTTATTTCAAATCTACGCAATTGCTTGCGTACGCCGACGACATTGACGTGATTGGACGGACACAGTGAGACGTCAATGAGGCCTTTGTAAGCATTGAGGTAGAAGCGGCTAAGATGGGTCTCAAGGTTAGTGAGGGTAAAACCAAATATCTGCTTTCTTCTAAAAGAGATGGACAACACCGACGTATTGGCCAGAACGTCACCATGGGCGGATATAACTTTGAAGTTGTCAAGGAATTCGTCTACCTTGGCTCACTGATGACTAGCGACAACAACACCAGCGCTGAGATAAAACGCAGAATCACTCTTGCCAACCGCTGTTTCTTTGGGCTCAAGAGACAATTGAGAAGTAGAGCCCTCTCTCGGAAAACCTAGTATAAGACCTTAATCATCCCAGTCCTCCTTTACGGCGCAGAGGCTTACACCTTAACAAAAGCGGATGAAGGTGCCCTGGGTCGTTTCGAGAGGAAAATTCTGCGTATTATCTACGGTCCCGTTTGTTCAAACGGTGTATGGAGGAGAAGATATAACGAAGAACTGTACGGGTTGTACAGCGACATCGGTCTGGTACGACGTCTACGGATACAGCGTCTAAGGTGGCTAGGCCATGTAGAGCGCTTGGAAAATACAGCTCCGATCCGAAGGGTCTTCGAATCCACTCCGGAAGGAAGGCGCGGCAGAGGACGGCCGCATCATCGGTGGCGCACGCAGGTGGAAGGGGACCTTAACCAACTAGGCGTGCGGCGCTGGAAACAAATGGCCAAACACCGTGCCAGCTGGAAACGCTTGTTGGTTGAGGCCCAGGTTCACCACGGACTGTAGCGCCACCTAAGTAAGTAAGAAGTATTCCCAAAAAAAGGCGAATTTTCTTCTCTCTTCAATTACCGAGCCATTGCACTAACGTCCCTTCCTTCCAAGGTCTTAGATAAGTCGTCCGCTAATCAAATATCTCGAGTGGTAGAAACTGCTCCATGGCCGGCAATATGGTTACCGCAGCAACAGATCCACTGGTGATTTGATGGCATATCTCACCAAGAAGTGGAATCGTTTGCTCCACCAGGCGGGTGAGAGCATGAAGCTCCTTTGACGAAAATACGTGCATTCGGGATCGATGACTCTCTTCTGCTATGGATTAGAAGGTACCTTGCGAATCGTTCAATTTAAGTTATCTTGGACGGATACTCACTTTGTAAATGCTGGTGTTCCCCAGGGCTCCGTTTTGTCCCCGACACTCTTTCTCATTTGTTACTTCTACTCCGATTCCCTTATTCGCTTACGACAGTAACCCCAGCTTCTCATATTCCCTCACTTCTTTAGGAACCTGCACTTAGGCTGTAGACAGTGAGCGGCAGCCTATGTTAAGCTCATTAAATTCCGAGATCGACAGCATCATCCAATGGGGTAAAAATAATAGAGTGGAATTGAATGCATCCCAAACACAATGCTGTCTTCTGTCATTAAAGCATAACATTGACCCAATGCCATTAGACATGATTAGCACTTACATTTCTGAAACCGACAAGCTTTTTATCCTAGGTATATGCATCAGTGATAACCTTTGATGGAACGATCCCATATTAAGTGTCGCCAAGAATGTCGTGAATGCACCCACCGATCTGGCTACAATTTAAAAGGCGTTCATTCGTCCTAAGTCGGAGTTGATGATTTGAACATTTTGAGACGTGGCATCACCTAATTAGCTCCCTAATTAAGATTAATGTAACGCCCTGTTTAACCACATCTGCTACTTATTCTTTCCCTAAAGATAACTCATAGGCTAAAGTCATAGGTGCAGTGGTAGATTCTCGAGTAAAAAAGGGGCGACATTCATCATTCAATCAAAGGTCTCTTGAGCCTTGTAAAACAAAAAAAGATACATAGATAGAGAGTGAGAAACATGATACTTGCAACAATATCCAAAACAAGTGCTGGAATGACAGCAAAAATACGTGGTTATGCGCCTCTAAAAACTGTACGCCCATGACAGCTGATCTACCCAAACCAGACCCATGTAATCAGATAGCATTGGCCAATAAGTCTATAGATAAACCCCTCCAACAATTGCACATTTGTGAAGTAAGCGCTACTATTTCAAAGCAATCAAGCTAATAGATTATACATTTTTCTCGAAAGTATGAACTGATTACTTTCTCTGTTATTGCTACCGATTTTGCTATAAATTTGACTATAAATAAGACAGCACAATACAAATGAGAATTCCACTGCGACGTGCGTTTTATGGTAATCTTCCATAAATACGATGAGCTTCGTGGCAAAACAAAACTCAAGGATCAGTTCAGCATAAGTGGCGATATACATATGTACATATGTATTATTGTGTGCAAGGTTCGCATGGTAATTCCAAGCTGAATCAAGGACCCCTAGAGTAGCTCTTTCAATTTCGTCGTAATTAGCTCATTAGATGCATCTGTGAGATAATTCAAAAAAGCAAATCCCTATCATCGGCACTTCAGTGGCGTGGTGAAATCCCACTTATCTGAAAGTATCTAGAAAAGGTTAAACAACAGTTTTTCTCATTCATTATTTACCATCATTCCGGTGTTTTCTCAACTTCATAACTTCAATTTCTCTTCTCTAGTTCTCTGCACTCATCCCCTAGAACGTTCTACTCCAACATTTGCTTGAATTGTTCGGGCAATAAATAAAATTCCCAAGCATCCGACTATTGTATGTCCAATGCGAGTATGTTGTATCGCTCGCCTGTTTGTGAGAGGATGCACTGATAAATGGACAAAAGAACCAAAGAGGATCCTGCGAATCCGCATAAAGTGTGCTCTTGTAGTCGTAGATGGGAAAAAGGAAAAAACTGAGGGTAAATACCATGGTTATGGAGTTTTGTGTTGAACACACGTGTAACTGATGGACAATACCCGAGGGATTTGTTCAGCAAGATCTCGTGGCAATCCTTTTTGTGTAATTACAACAAAAATGATGGCCAGCTACAAACACACAGACACGTAACTTAGGTGGATGCACAGAGGACGAAAGCCTCGTCTTATGGTGCCTGTCTGCTTGCAGTGCTTTTGTTTAACTAGAAATCAAACTGCCTCTCCGACTTCCCAATGATCTGTTCTGGTATTTGTGGGGCCAAATGCCCATGCATCCCAAATCGAATGGGTACACCAAGCAGGAACAGGAACCAGTGTTTTGCTTGCCAAATTAATTGGACAGCATCGACCAATATTGGATGTGCGAGTGGATCGCGAGGTGATGCCAGTGTGGAAGCGGTTTCAGGTACTTTCGAACTTGAATTTCGTCTAGCCAACATGTTGTGTTTGAATTAGAATGAATAGAGAGGGGGTCGGGTACTAAGGTTGTTGGCTATCTCGTTTGTAGAGAGAAGTAATCAAATATAATGATATGGCACTAAACAGTCGGTGACAAGTGCTACACAGTCTTCTCTCGCTTATCCTCCTCGAAAGTCAATATGAACGTTAAGCACGTACATGTGACCAGATAAGATATTTTTATCTAATTCAAAATAGAACCGGTGATAACGACCGCGATGGTATTGGCAATACAATATAAGAACGTCACGTCACCTGCGCCTCTTAGATAATTCGTAACAGTAAGCCACAATGGACGCATTTGTATTCCTTGCCCTCACACTGATAACTGTGATGCTCTTCTTCGTTGCCCATCGGTACACGTACTGGCGCCAAAGGGACGTACCCAGCATACCGGCAGTCTTTCCCCTCGGCACACTCCATGGCATCAAGTCATTCAACATGATGGAAAAACTACAAGAAATCTATACAAATTTTAAGGGGATCCATCCCATTGCTGGAATGTACTTCTTCTTGAAACCAGTCGCTGTCGCTCTGGATCTCGAAGTGATCAAGGCAATTTTGATCAAAGATTTCGCAAACTTCACCGATCGTATGCAATTCGTGAATAAGAAGAGGGACCCGATCTCAAATCATCTGTTCAACATGAGCAGTGACGATTGGAAGCCGATGAGAAGCAAACTAACTCCAACATTCACGTCCGGCAAGATGAAGTTCATGTTCCCGACTATCGTCGAGGTGGCCAAGGAGCTGGAATTCACCATGAAATCAATGCTGGAATTCTCAAAAGTAGTGGAAGTCCGTGAGGTAATGGCACGGTTTACTACAGACGTGATTGGATCGTGTGTGTTTGGTATCCAGTGCAATAGTCTGAAGAACGCAGAAGGAGAGTTCCACCACTACGGACGGAGACTGATGGAGAAGCCGACAAAGTCCATTTTGCTGCGACTATTCCTGCTGTCACACAGGACGATTGCTCAGAAATTCGGATTCAAGTGGTTCGATGAGGAAATTACGGATTTCTTCATGAAATCGATAAGGGAGACGGTGGCAATGAGAGAAGCCAACAATATCCAACGCAACGATTTTCTAAATCTACTCATCGAACTTAAAAACAAAGCAGGCGGCCTTACTATTGAAGAACTGGCCGCTCAAGCAGTTATCTTCTTTATCGCTGGTTTCGAGACGTCAGCAAGTAACATGTCCTTCGGCCTATTCGAATTGGCCAAGCATCCCGAAGTGCAGGACAGAGTACGCAATGAAATCAATACAGTCCTCGCGAAGCACGACAACAAATTGACATATGAAGCCATAAACGAGATGACCTACCTCGGGCAGTGTATCAGTGGTGAGTACAATGCTGCATCCAATGGACTATCGTATAACATTCAATTTTGGTTGTAGAAACTCTTCGGAAGTATCCTGCACTGGCTTATCTCTCTCGCACAGCGAATGAGAATTATACCGTGCCCGGCACTAAGATCGTCATCGAGAAGGGAACACACGTCCTCATCCCTGTCCACGCTATCCACTATGACCCGGATATCTATCCGAATCCAAAGAGCTTCGACCCAGATCGTTTCGAAGCGGATAAAGTTCAAGCTCGCGAGGCAATATCCTTCCTGTCGTTCGGCAGTGGGCCAAGAAACTGCATTGGACTTCGATTTGGTCAGATGCAAGTACGTGTTGGACTGATAACCCTACTCAAGTCGTTTAGGTTTAGTATGACACCAGATACTCCCCACGAGGTTGCATTGAATTCGAAAAGTTTCGTTACGATGCCCGAAAACGGTATCTGGCTGAAGGTTGAAGCAATTTGACTCCTTCAGCTTGCTCGTTCTCTATCTTTTGTGTTTAGAAAAAAAAAAAAAAATGCAATACGCAATATTCAGTATTCAAGGAGGAACTCATTTTTCTATGACCAACGAAAGGATTTCCCGAGGAAAATTATTAGTTTTGTCGTCATTGTCATCATTCGTGGCCGTTGTTGACGTCGACCCAGTTTGGTGTTAAGTTCAGAAAGAAATCCATACACTCGGACGATGGGATGATAAGGAACAGTATCCTTCCACTGTAGCTGCTCTCATTCCGGGATATAGTATTTTATAATTGTTTTCGTCCAACACACCATTGTTCATCGCTCATCACCACCAGCCATCACAGTGGCTGCTATGGTGCAACATGTGGAAAGTTTCTCAGAAATCCTTAACGTAGTTAGACACCATTACCGTATACAATTGTTTAGTTATTGTTAGTGTAAGGAGACACGGAGATGGGACGAGATCTTGTTTTAATTTTTATTTTTGTTTCGAAATTTCATTAAAGATGCATGGAACACGGTATACTTGTAGTGTGTCCGAGATGAAGTAAGCAGTAACGTGTAATGGATTCATTTAATATTTAGACGGACATGACGGTAAGTTGTCTGCGACAAGTGGGGACGATGATAGTGTGGAAATAAGTGGAAATTGTCAAAGAAATGGTGGAAGAGTGTCTTTCTGGCTTTGATCGCAGAGTGAAAAGTGTCCTGACCCGGATGTATGGCATGAGAAGAACTTTTAATATACAATTTTTGATGACAGCAAATATGAAGTGAAGTTATGCTAGAGGACTTTAAATTGGCCCATCTTCACGGAGCTTATTTTTAAATTATTCCAAAAAGTATACCGGAAAGCATAATCATCATGAGATGCTTTATGACTACTCGGTCAATCGGCCGTCTATGATTGACACAAACCGCTCTTACTGCTTAACGATTGAACTTTCTTGGTCTGCAGATATTGACTTGCACTTCTTGCTTAGATGGTGCTATAGTTGATAGTGAACTAGGATCTTAACACATAAGCCTCTCAAAACCGAACGATCCTTAGTCAGGTGCTTTTAGTGTCGCAAGGCAATTTTTTTAGGATCCATTTCTACCTTTGCCTTTCAGTGGTTGCAATCATGGAGAGAACGATTTTTCGGGCTGGAGCTATGCTGTCCATGACCTCTGCTTGTGGACGTCAGACCAAACCATTATTGGAATCTTTTCGTCCAGAGACTGCAAGCAGAATATTTCTCTCGAATCGGCCAGGGTTCTGCTATCATCCGCTTTGGTCGAACTTTTTTTTTTGTTGCAGGCTTCTGCTATCTGCACTCAAGCACAAATACTAGTCTATTGTACTGTCCGACAGACCTTATTTTCCCCGTTTTCCGAAGAAAAATAAGATTCGGCATACACCACATCGGCCCCAAGGGTGCTCCACCGTGAACTAGCGAAGGCGGGACGGTCGCAGAGAAAGTGTTATACTGTATCATCCTCTTCGCAACATGCAGTACAGGTAGGCGTCTCACAGGTGCCAAGCGCACGGAGATGGTTAGCAAAGGTGTAATGGCCCATGATGACGCCCGCAAATCTTCTGTAATCAATTCTCCTTTCTTTATTTCCCAAGGTAAAGTCACACCTCAAGGGAATTCATCGTGGCGTCTTGATAAGGTCAAAGAGGCTGTAACCATGGTTCGGAACGAGTTAACTGCGGAAGATTATCAAGGGTGCTTCGAATAGCAGGAGCAACCTTGAAATCGTCGTGTAGGGTTAGAGGGGGACAATAAGAACATTTTGCGGCTAACTTAATTTGCCAGCGATTGGCAGGAGCTATTCCGCGTGCGGCCTCACGCGACCTGCAAATCAGGGGTAAAGAATGAGATAACAATCTAATGGCTTTGACAGGCACTTTGACAGATAGCCCCTACAAACGCGTTGCGGTTTGACGTCGTCTTGACTATGTCATTCTGCCTTGTTGCGACCATTTTGCCACGTCTTGACTCTACACATCGACGTCTTGAGAATATCATTGTGTTAGTCAAAAGCATATTTTTTAAACGGAGAATAACACGTATAGTATCGGTGTGTATTACAAAAGCAACAACCAACCCCTGCGGGGATCAAAGGGCAGACGTACGAAATATTGGTATCTCATTGATATAAGCTACAATGCTCTTAATGGTACCTTGCAGCTCGACTCTGTAGTTCCGTGATATCCGATAGTAGAACAAGCCAATATAGACTTCTCGAAAAGTATAGGCACCTTGGGATTGATCGCAATGTGATTAGAAGACTCCCAGAACTCCTTTTAGATTTTAGTTAACTCCTTTTCGCGAGTAATTTTCGATCAACTTCGGCTGCCATGACTATACCAGTAGGCGATTGTCATCATTTTTATTTAATTTTCGCGGGGGCAAACACCCCCATTTATTGAGCTTAACTCGAGACACTCATTTAATCTAACTTAGAAGCTAAGGATCGCGGGGGAGGGGAGCGTGATTGAGGAGATGGGTTTTTAAGCATGGAGTGCTGAGGTTGAAATCGAAGTAAGGATTCGAATTAACACTTCCCAACATACGAGAAATGGGTTCATTGGAGTCATAGGCGGCACCGGGAGTGGGTAGATAGAAGAGAAGGGGATTTCAAACATTGCGAGGATTAGTGTTGATGGAGACAGAGTCATAGAGGGTCACGCAAACAATGGTACCTGAAAGGAGTCGATGGATGAAGAGAATGTCAGATACAGTTCTTCTTTCCTCCAACGTGTTCATGTTGATTAGTTTAAGACGGCCTTGATAGGGTGGTAGGAGCAAAGGATTGTTCCAGGGGAGACCTCGAAGTGCAAAACGTAAGAATCGGCGTTGGATACTATCGATTCTAGAAATGTGGGTTTGTTGGTAGGGAGACCACACTTGAGAGGCGTATTCAAGAAGGGGCCGGACAAACTTTGTGTAGAGAGATCGGGTAACGTAGGGGTAAAGAATTCTTCAGACCATCGCTTCACAAAACCGAGAGCTGAATTAGCTTTAAGGATTATCTCGTCGATATATGTGCGAACATTTAACTCCTGGTCACATAATATGCCAAGATCGCGGATAGCCTGTACGGTGGCAATGGGCTGATTATTTAGGAAGTAGAGACGGGGAAGAGGTTTGATTCGTTTACGTGAAAAAGTAATGGATTGGCATTTGGGAATATTGAGCTCCAGGCAGTTTTTGGAACACCTGGTGGAAAAGCTATTGAGATCTAATTGGATAAGGGAAAAGTCATGACTGGAGGAAATAGTCTTGAAGAACTTGATATAGTCGGCATATAGTGAGATGTGGGAATGTTTTATCACCATTTCAATATCGTTAATGGTTAGAACGAAAAGAAGTGGACCTAAGTGGCTACCTTGGGGGACACCGGAGGACGCTAAAAAAGGTTTATAAAAGGCAGATCTAAAGCGAACACTATAATAGCGATTCTTCAAGTAGGAAGATATCCACTTCGAAGAAATTGGATCGAAGCCAAGGGAGGACAATTTGAAGAGTATTAGTCTGTGGGAAATTTTATCAAAGGCTTTACTGAAATCAGTAGAAATAACGTCGCTGGCGATAGTGTTGGGGTCAGTTGAGGTTGAGAGGTAGCTAAATAGCGTTGATAGAGAGAGTTGTGAAGGGCGGTAAAGTGAAGAAAGCTACCCATGTAGTTAGAAAAGTTTTTAGGGGATTGAGTACGAAGGAAGATTGTCCACTGTTTATTTCTTTTACGTCTTAGGGAACGGAGCCTGCGATTATACCATGGTGGGGAAGTGAACAAAATTTTGCGTTGGGAAAATGGGACGTAAAGAGAGATAGAATTAAATATTTCCCCGTCGAATATGGATACTGCATCATTTATAGTTCTTCTTCTTCTTCTTCTTTGGTGGCGTTACAGCCCATGAAGGACCAGAGCCAAGCTCCTCTCAATCACCCATGTTGTGTGTGATTTATTTTTCACACAGGTGGAAGGGACCTACAGTTTAATGCCGATTCCGAACGGCGTGAATTGAGAAGCTTTTTCATGGGAAGTATACTACGGGGGGTCTTGCCAATACCCCGCCGAGGAGGGACGCCGCGAAATAAACATTCGATGGCGTTGGTGTTATCGGGATCCGAACTCGCTCATCGTGCGTCAGAGCCCAAAACACTAACCACTGCGCCACGGCGCCCTCATTTATAGTTTGGTTATCAAAATGAAAGGGGGCTTTTTTAAGGTATTCGAGGCTGAACTGTAGGAGAAGTGTTCTGTGATGGAGAATAGGGAAAAAAGGAAAGACGGAGGAGAGGATGGAAGTTATCGATGATTGAGGGGGAATGTGGACAAAGAGAGACAGAAGAATTGAAGGGATCAGTTGTGAATATGAGGTCTAGTTATCTATTTTTTATTTTTTGGTTGCGCCAAACGGATGTGGACTCTTCAAAAGATACCAGTAGCCCGGGCTACTGGCATGTACGATTTGCAAGCCTGAATAATCGATGCCAGGAATTCGCCTACGCACTAAACCACACCCTGCACCCTTCAACCACTCTCCCCGCGGGACTGTCGTTAGGTATTACTTCGCGGGGCTGGTTTGCACTTTATGCCCTTCTTTCTCTAATTGGTGTTTCCTGTTCCAAGGGAGCTGCCGTTTGGTTTTGGTTGCTCTCCCTGTTTCTCTCCAGACGCCGGAGTTCGTTCATGATTTTCGCTGCGGTTTCTTTCACAGCGTCCCATATTTCGCTCGATGTCAGCATATGCTTGATGATGTTCTCGGGAGTCGGTGTTTCTCCAATTTTATCTTCGAGATATTTATTTTCTGCCTCGAAATGTGAGCATTGAAAAAAATACGTGTTCTGCATCTTCTCTAGCCTCTCCACAGTTTGCACGGATAGGAGATTCATCAAGGCCAAACCTGTAAAGATAGGCTCGGAAGCAGCCATGTCCGGTTATGAACTGGGTGAGATGTAAATCTACTTCTCCGTGATGCCGGTTTATCCAACTTTGTATGTCTGGTATAAGTCGATGGGTACATCTTTCCTTTGTTGACTGATTCCATCTCTCCTGCCATATTCCAATGATACGCCGTCTTTCTTCCAGTTTAATATCTCTGACTGAGGCAAGGGGTTCCTGAATTTTGGCGTCGTGGGACCTTTGCAACTCGAAGGCCAAGATATCGGCTGGTGTCATTCCAGCAATTACACATTTAGCATCATCCGATACCGTCCGAATAGCGCTGCACACTCTTAGTGCGGATAGTCGGTTGGTGGAATTCACTCTTCTTGAGTGGGACTTAGTTTTCATCGCCTTTGCTCATATTGGTGCCACGTACATAATTATTGACTGCGCCACTCTTGACAAAACTAGTCTTATTTGCTGCCTGGGTCCTCCGATATTTGTCATTATTCTGGCTAAGGCAGCACACACCTGAGCTGCTTTATCGCACTTTATTTCAAGATGTTCCTTGTAACTGAGCCTAGCGTCAATCATCACACCTAAGTATCTGATAGACGGTTTCGACGTAATATTTGGTCGCCTACCCTGATGGTGATTGTTTTCCTTTTCTTGCGGCTGCTTACTAGTACTGCTTCTGTTTTGTGATCGGCGAGCTCTAACCCGACTGTTGTCATCCAGCGTCTCACTTTTCTGATACATTCGTTCCCTATGTCCTCTATTTCTTCCAGGTGTTTCGCTGCTACTACGATTGCAGTATCATCAAGCGAATGCTATGATTTTTGCCTCATTGGGAATTTCTAGCCTCAGAAGGTTCCACAGAATAGGACCTAGCACTGATCTTTGTGGTACTCCGCCGTATCGTAGAAAAGTTACCGTTTCTCGGAATAGCTTTAAATTATTTTGCTGAGGAATCCTGGCACCATCTTTTCTCTAAGTGAGTGTACAATTTGTCCCCAGTTTGCAGAGTTGAACGCATATTTGACGTCCAGTGTTATTACGGCACCGTATTTCTTTGCGCCTCCTGCCGATCTCTTTCCCTGAATTGCTTCTTCCAGAACTGTGGTTACCCTCCATCGATTGTAGAATGGGCTTGCCTGAATCCGTACTGTTCGTCGGAAAGCGGTGGAAATAGTCCCGAAACTATTTTTTTTATTAGGAGAGGGCATGAGGGCCCTTTCACCTATGTGAAAATGAAATCACACACAACATGGGTGATTGAGAGAAGCTCGGCTCAGGTTCTTCATGGACTGTTACGCCAACATACATACATAATAGCTAATTTCAGATCTCTACGTCTATCTCTGTATTGCGCCTGTAGGTTCTGATGAGAGGGCAATCGTCTGGATCGCTGAGACAGTCTTCTCACTCTATGACACTTGCTGCGTAGCTCTGCTATCGATTTGATGACGTTTTCCGGACCATGGATGCATCGCAAGCCCTCATTACTTGCTTAGTAATATCAGGTCTAGTTGTCTACCCATGTAGTTTGAGATGCCACTAACTTGGCTAAGGTTTGAATCTGCAAGGCGATCCAGTAAAAGACATTCTTTGGCAGTAATGGAATTGGTGGCAGAAGGCTGAAATCTACGAAGAGAAGGATTTTATCCTGATGATCTCTTAAATCAGTTATTTGGTAAATTGTGTTGATGGCGAGTTGATAAGATTCAATGGGTTGTGAGGGCAAGATGTAGAAACAAGTGATATAAAGTGTTTTCTGGGGTAGCATAATTTTAATTGAAATAAAGTCGAGATATTGGAAGCATGATACTGCAATGAGGAAAGAGTCAATTGTGTTATGCACGGCTAGAAAGACGCCTCGACAGCGGCAACCCCCAATGGGTCCGCCGAGTTCGTCATTGCGATAAACATTGAAATTTGATGGGAACAGTTCGGAGCTTGGGTAGAAGACTGTCTTGGTAGAAGACAGTTTGGGTTTTTGAGCGAAGACCTCTTACATTCTGATAATAGAAGGCGAGAGAGAGATTTTGACAGAGTGAAGGTATTGCCGGAAGGGAGAGAGATTTAGTGACGAAAAAACTTAACGTGATCAGCTCTATCACGATGAAGGTGCAATATTCGTTTTGATAGAATGTATTGACGGTAGGTATCAAGATCATTTAACGCTTTTTGGAGCGAGCTATTGAGGAATTCGTGGTATTTGATGAAGGGGTTCTTGAGGCTAGCGAAGTCTCGGATTTATTGTGAAGGTAAACCAAAAAAGACGAATGTTCTCATACGTCTTCCTATCTCTTAGTCGAGAGAGAGCGTAGCGCCTTTGAGTGGGGTCAGCAGATAGCTGAGTAAGTTTAGCTGAAGGGGCAGAAGGGGGTCAAGGAAACGGGGGGGGGGGGGGTCAATTTAAACGAAACGCGTTGACTTTGGGGTTTTGGCGGAACTTTGGCAGTTAGATGAGAAAAATGGATGGATGTGTGAAATTTGGGAAAAGATTTGTTTTAAAACTCCAGTTTTGGTGTGGATCTGGGAGGATTTTAGGATGCTCGCTGAACTTGTGTTGAAAATTGTTAGGTTTTGGACGCATGGCAGCTTTTTTCTTAGCTGCTTTGGATTTTATTTTAGGGAAGATTTTATCAAAATATAAAGTTTTACACCGCACTTTCCCTAGAAATGTCGCGTCCTTCGGGTCCGATTAAGATATATCAGTTCTATGGGTGATGTACCGGAAAGTGGAAAGAGAGACCCAAACATACCAGAAGCCCCAACATAGCCACGTATTCAGTGGTACTTCCGACGCAAAATTTCTTACTAAAAGGTTTAAAGAAAGCTTAAGGCTATGCACAGCCTCATTGTCATGCCTACAAGCCGCTTAAGTCCCCTCTCACCTGTGCATCTTTTCTTCATTTACATTCACCTCCAAAAAGAAAACAAAATCCACGAATTCTTCTTATTCACATTTCGTCGAATAATTCCTTCATGTTTCCTCAAAAGAAGATTTATTCAAATGCCCAGCCCCCTTCTTCGTCCGCCTAGATTGGTTTGAATAGAATTACCACTCAAATTAAATGTTTACACTCCATTAAGGAATTAAAAGTTACACTCACTCCGGTGGACTGCGAGGAACAAGTCCGAAAAGCCAATCATCCAGAATCACTGCCTCCCCCACATGGAGCTCACCTGAAAAGCCGACTTTCGACGGGGAAATTCATTTCCTTTTTGGTTTTTTTTTTTTTGGACAGGAATAACAAAAAAAAAGAAATATTGAATGGAAAGCTGAATTGCCATGGACTTAATTAGGCTTTGGTGGTGCGACTTTTTCTGGTTTCACCCGAAAGTCACGGGTGGCGGATGGGCGCGATGTTTCAGCAGATATCTGATCATCACGAGTGGGAGTGCCTTTTAGATTGATTTTGATGTTGGATTTTTCGATTTTGTCCAGTCAAAGGCAACAGCGACAACAAGCAATTATTCGCGCCGCGATAGGATTATCCCTATCGGTCTATCGGACTGACATGTGTACTACCGTCTGTCCGTTTTGGGAATAATCGAATTGTGTACTGTCGTCGATTGGCTATTTTCCGGTTTTAATGATTTCTCCTTGGCGAGAATTGATTGACAGGAAGCGATTCTGTAGCAACGGATTTTGCTGGATTTTTCGAATTACAAGACGTTAAACAGCCCGCCATGTCAAAAGTCTATTTAGAAGCGCGGTAGCACGGCAGTCAACACCATGTCATATGTCACAGTTGTTAACAGCTAAGCCCGGTTGAAAGTATGTATGTAACTCGAATCTAATTACAAAACTCGCCCCACTCCACACTAAACATAATGCGATATGCATGCAACGATGCATGTCTGCCTGCTCGTGCTGTCGAGACAAGCATTGTAGTAATCGAACACCAGGACAGAGTGGGATGCATCGCTCGGGTCTGATGCAACTGACATCTGGCAGGTGGCAGTTTGGTAAACGAAGAACGGAAGCGAAAAACAAAAAAAAAAACTAAAATCAATTTCATGAAACCTACACCGCGACGACGGTTGGAATTTATTTTTAATTCACAATCTAAATGGAGTTTTGGGTTATTGTAAAAAGTCACGATACCGCATAGTGTCAGTCATTGAGTGTGGAAATTTTTTTTTTTTTTTTTTCTATTAAAATCGAGTGCGCGCGGGCTGGTATCGATGAATTGCGATGTAGTCGCAATTTGTTCTACACGCACTTTCAATGGCCTGCCGTTCCATATGGGGTGAGATAAGCGGGTAAAGACAATAAAAGTAATTGTTTTCCTTAAACATTTTTTATAACAAATCTACCATCTTACCACTTGCCTTTACACTTTTCTGCCGCCCACTAGATGTCACCCTGGTCGTAATAGATTTTTGCACTTAAACCGCCGGTGCTTTTGACAGTTCGCGCCAAAACACTCGTTTGTGCCCGTCTCCTTGAACGTCAGATTACCAGAACAATCGGATTTCTTGGCATTTACCAAAAGACTCGGCGTACGCGTTAGGCGCTCAATCCCAGGTGCTTGTTCATTTACTGAAATCAAGTTAATCACACGCCCCACGCTTGTGAATTTGTGATTCGCTAATCGATTGGACAAAAGATGTTCGAAGCACGCTTGAAATCCGCCACCATACTGAAGAAGGTCCTGGATGCCATCAAGGATCTTCTCAGCGAGGGAACGTTCGATTGCAGCGATTCCGGAATCCAAGTAAGTAGAACTAAATCCAGTTGGTAGTGGTGGACGTTAGGTTAGAAACGTTTGTTTGTTGATTCCAGCTTCAGGCAATGGATAATTCACACGTTTCGTTGGTCTCGCTCACGCTGCGGTCGGATGGATTCGATAAATTCCGCTGTGACCGTAACATCTCGATGGGCATGAACCTCAACAGCATGGCCAAAATCCTGAAATGTGCCAATAACGACGATAATGTAACCATAAAGGCGCAGGATAACGCCGATACGGTCACCTTCATGTTTGAGTCACAAAATCAAGAGAAAGTCTCCGATTACGAAATGAAATTGATGAATCTCGACCAGGAGCACCTGGGAATTCCAGAAACCGAATATAGTTGTGTGGTACGTATGCCATCAATTGAGTTCGCTCGCATTTGCCGTGATATGGCGCAATTCGGTGAATCTGTCGTCATCTGTTGCACGAAAGAAGGCGTGAAATTCTCTGCATCAGGTGATGTCGGCTCGGCTAATGTGAAACTCGCCCAAACCTCATCGGTGGATAAGGAAGAGGAATCGGTTACGATTGAAATGCAGGAACCAGTTACGTTGACGTTTGCCTGCCGGTACCTGAACGCTTTCACAAAAGCCACGCCATTGTCCAATCAAGTGCAGCTGTCGATGTCGGCCGATGTGCCACTGGTGGTTGAGTATCGCATTCCGGACTTGGGACACATTCGCTACTACCTGGCACCGAAGATTGAGGATGATGAGAGCTAAGTGCGTGCGAATCCTGCCGTGCCCAAGCGTTATATTCCTATTTATGTAGATTTACTGTTTTTCCCCTTCAAATATTCTTTCTTTAGCAGTGGTGGAGCGGGTGAAGCTGCTCCTGTCGCTGTGAATTGATGTTGATTGGTCGGAATAAAGGCGACTTTGCATCGATTTGTTTTTTCTTTTTCTCTTGGTATACACCTAGCTTACTTAATACTCTGACGTAGAGGAATTGTGGAATGAGTCATTTGGCCGAGAATGCATCGCTGTAGTCGGACAACAAAAAAAATTAAAATTCCTTTAAAGTTGCACACTACTAGCTCTAATCTAGTACATTCGCTGTCAGCTTCCTGGCGTGAAACTTCAAACCAAACGTCACTGGCCGGTCGATGCCCTACTATCATTTCTGTTGAACCGCCACTCAACAGCTGTCAAAAATCACTTTTCCAATTTAAACTTTTTATTTTTCTATTTTCTCAATACAAAAAAGAACGAAAAACTCTTAGCCTAGGGGGGTGCGCAGCGGCGCCGCTCTACTCGACGATGTAGTTGGGATGAACGACAAGCAGCGGATCGTCCTGCTCGTCATCATCGTCCATTGCACCGGAACGCGACTTCAATTCGGTCGTCTTCAATGGAATGATGACTTGGTCGTGGTAGATCAATCGGTCGATTACCTTCTCGATTAGATTCTTGCGTGAGATGAGCTCATCCTCCGATTCAATTTGATCGGCCACTTGTTCAAGGTACCATGCTACCACCTCGCTACGTTTCATGCCACTGTCTTCGCCCTCAGTCTCGCAGCGAGCTTCCTCCTTTCGCATGTGCAGCACCAGCATGGTCGATAGGTTCTTGTAGTCCTCGAAGCTCAACGTGAGTTTCTTCTTCTGCAGACCAGTAGGTGCGTCTTCGCCGTTTGCGCCGTTCGTTGTTCCATTTTGAGTGGGAGTTTCGGCTTCTTCTTGCATTTCCACGTCACCGGTTAGTACCTCGTCGTCGTCGTCCAATTGGATGTCTGGCTGCTCCACACGGATGATGGATTTGTTAAGTAGCCGAAAGGCCTCCTTAACATGTCGCACTTGAACCTCGTTCATGCACTCGAGCTTGGCCATGGCCTCGCTTAGACGAATCATGCTCTCTAGCTGACGTACGGTGATTCTCCACGTACTGCGACCACTAGTTCCAGTGTCGCGCTGCCGCAAGTGACCATAGTTCTCGACGAGGAGACTAGCGGCTTCGGTGTTGATGACCGGTTTGAATTGTCGCGCAAAGGTGATATAGCGCAGCACCTCCTCGCGCGTGTACAACCGCTCAACATTGTCTTCGATATTCGAATGGAGATCGACGATCTTCCTCGCGATAGCGTAGTCTACGACCTCGTTACACTCGTCGACGAGGATGAAGAACAGATCGAAACGCGACATAATAGGCGCCGAGAGCTGGATGTTCTGTTGCAGCGACTTACTGCGGTCGTATCGTCCGTTGATGGGATTTGCTGCGGCAAGGATCGACGTGCGGGCATTTAGTGTCGCGCGGACACCGGCCTTAGCCAACGAGATGGTTTGCTGTTCCATGGCCTCGTGAATAGCGACCTGGTCACGGGGGTCCATCTTATCGAATTCGTCAATGCAACAGATGCCATTGTCCGCCAGCATGAGTGCTCCAGCTTCGATGACAAAATCGAAACTCTCCTCGTCCCTGACGACTGCAGCAGTCAAACCAGCGGCTGAGGACGCCTTACCAGAGGTGTAGACAGCGCGCGGTGAGAAATCGGCGACTTGCTTGAGGAACTGGGACTTGGCAGTGCTCGGATCGCCCACTATACACACATTGATGTCACCACGGAGAGTAGTTTCTAAAAGAAAATACAGCCACCCGTCAAAAAAGAGATTTCCAAGGGGACACCCGGGTTTGAACCGGGGACCTCTCGATCTGCAGTCGAATGCTCTACCACTGAGCTATATCCCCGTGTGATAGTTCATCCGCTGAGTCTGTATATCAACGAATACTCACTCTCGTGTGTTGTTTTGCCCACTCCGCCAAAGAGCTGCAGCAGGATACCGCGCTTGACCTCATCGTTCCCGTAGATCGACGGAAAGAGACTGGTGATAAGGTTATGATACAAATTCCTATCCTTGGACATCTCGTACACTTTATTCCACTCGGCGTCGGTCATTTGCTTCTTCATATCTTCAGCAGTCACTTCGTTCATGGGCAAATCCGTTCCGCCGAACCTCGCGGTGGTGGCTTGGACGCTGCATGCGAGGAATGCCATTCTGTAGTTTAGATCTCGCACGCCAAGTGCCTTGAGACCGCGGACGCCATCCCCCTGGGCATCGCCCGGCTTGTGACGCGAGCCGAAATCCGCTTTCGCGCCGGGCATATTGAGCACAGCAACATCCGGAACGACGATCAGGGTGCCGGTGAAATCATAACGGTCTCCAGCCTGGACTGTCTCCACCAACTCGGAGCGCAGAATGATCTCAACGGAACGGGGAATGCAACCACGCGGCAGTTCGGCTTGGGTTTCCTGGATTCGGATCTTCTGGAAGTCGATGAAAAGGCTTTTCTCGACGTCCAACATGAAACGTCGACGATTCGAGCACACGGGGTTGCGACAAATAGTCGGATTCGTGAATTTGAACTGCTGTTCGACGCCTCGGATCTCGGTCTGACAGTCCAGGCACATGAATGTGCCAAATACAAGCTCCGGGTGGACGGGATGAGTACGAACAACTTGACCGGAGATGCGGATGAGTGTCCCGATCTTTGAGGTTGTCAGGTCACGGACCTTGTGGCGTGTGGGCACTTCGGTGAAGGAGACGTAGCAATCCTTTTCAGTTTTCAGACCGATTCGGTCTTTCGCAAAGTTCGACACCGACTGGCAGAGGTATGGATAGATCCTAGAATAGTACAGGATAGACAAGCATGCTCCCAAGCCTAAGAGAACACGTTGTACTCACCTATAGTACTCCTCAATAATAGTCGTGGCCAGATTCTGATTGTACTTCTCCACATCGTCAAAACTCACTTCGAGCGTACATCGATCCGGCGATTCCAGCTCTCCGATTGTCTTCATGTACTTGATCTCTCCATCCTCCTTGAATCTGAAATGAAAATCATTCGTCAAATGGACAAGAGCGACTGTTTGGCGCTCACTCTTCGAGGAAGTCCTGGAACAACTTCTGACAACGTATGCCAACATCGTCTTTGACGCGTAATTGTCCCACTTGTGCATCAGCTACATCCATGGTACGAACTCTCGAATTAAAAACGAACAAAAACCGGTTGACTTAAACGAAATAAAAACCCTCCAACTGGGAGAGATGCACGACGTTTCCAAAACAGCTCGTCTAGCTTTAGCAAATGCGTTTCGTGTGTCACTTTTCCCGCCGAAAAGGTGTTCGGGGATGAGAAATTAAATTTGCTGGTGTTGAAACTAGTGTCGGATAGATGGCGCTGGGTATGGCAGGGTGTTACTTTAGTTTAAGTGGAGACATTTTAAAAATAACGAACTAAACCACTTCACGCGTGTCGTTTATAGTTACAAGTCGAATCAGTCGCTTTCAGACCTAAGTAATCACCTTAAAAGGCACTTACAGGTCACAGTCCAATGGCTTAGAATGTGTGACCAATTGATCTAAGCAGACGTAGACATCAACGCTTGATCTCTGTTTTTGAGTTGTTCTGTGGCGCTGGCCTCTATCTTCATCGGTCTTTTTTGATGATTCTGATATACAACGGTTGTTGAATAGCTTCGGAGCCTGCTTATAAGGGAGGAAAAGAAGTGGTCACCGAAAGAACACTCTCAAGACAAGAACGGAGAAAATAAATTTAAAGCTATTTGCTGCATGTCCCACTTTGTTGAGGCATACTCTACTCTGCCCATGTCATTACTTCTAAAGGCGGTTGGAAAATATTTTTTAGCTCACCTGCTAGCTCCTGCAGCTACACCTACCCGTCCCTACTGCGCAATATTTTTGTTCTTTTGTTCAAGATCATATGCATCAACTGCATTCCTCCCCTGCTTCCTCTGATAATAGTTTGACAAAAGTCATACTTCTTCCTATTGTGATCCTAAATGACTACATCAACTACAAACTACCTACCTTGACATGCTCCAAATACATTTACGATGCCATTCAATGTCATTTCGATCCCCTTGCGTCTCCTCGAAGAATGTTTTTATCTTCATCCTGTCAGCCTTGAGACTGTTTGCACAAAAATCGATGGAAACGACGGTTGTGCCCGGTTATTGAAAATCATCTCTCGGCGATCCCTTGGACATGTGCTTGTTGATGGCCCGGTGAATTGCAGATCACCATCACTGGTCAGAACTTCATGCCAAGAAGACCCTATTCCAGTATCGAGTAGGAGACTAAACGGTCTTTAGACATACTCTTCTTCACCACGGAGTAAGAATAAGCTCAGATCATTGCTTTGCCTCAGCCCTAAGGACACAATCGCAAGAGAGCCCCAGGATCTTGTCTCTCTCATAAGCCTGTAATATCTATATAAACGAGAGTATACCAAATGCTATATTGCTGTAGTGACATCAAGGATGGAGCCCCAGTTTGTCACTATTCTTCTTCTCCTTTGGCGGCGTTACAGCCCATTAAGGGCTAGAGCCAAGCTTCTCTCACAATCACCCGTGTTGTGAGTGATGTAGTTTTCGCACAGGTGAAAGGGACCTACAGTTTCATACCTATTTCGAACGGCGTTAGTCGTAGTGGGTTTTCTATAGTACCCCGTCGCGTCGAGGAGGGACGCCGCGAAATAAACGTTCGATGGCGTTGGTGTTATCGGGAGCCGAACTCGCTCATCGTGCTTCAGAGTCCAACAAACTAATTACTGCGCCACGGCGCCCTCTCGACGACAAGAGCAAGCTTGTACATATGCTTGGTGGTCGTCCGACGAATCGCAGATAAACATAACGTCTTGGCTCGTCACTGGTCTGGACTCTTCTCCGCCACGGAGTTAGAATCAATTCAGATTATTGCCTTTGCTCAGCCTTAAGGATGCAATCGCAGCAGAGCACTAGGATTTTACCTCTGTCATACGCCTGTATAGTCTATATAATTGAGAGTATACTAAATGCTATATTCCCATAGCATGGCGCCCCCTTAAACATCGTTCAAGCTATCAGAGTCGCCGGCTCGTCAAAGGATGTCAAGAAGTGGGATAGTATTGCAGTTCATACATTTTACCAAGGATTGGCGGGATATGACACTGAGAACAGGTTGCAAGCTGCGTGAGTATAATGATACTTAACCAGACCTAGACGCGGATGAGGTAGCGATATCGATGCTAACGTTTAATAATAAATTACCTGCACAACTAGGAATGGTGTGATAGAAGTCTTCAGAACCCCTAAGGTCTCTCGATCCATGGATGATATCCAATACAATTGGAACACCGTAGCTCTGGCTTCTTCTGGGTTCTTACCTTTAATTTCAACTCAAAAAACGAGCTAGCAGACCCATTCAAAGGTCCGATTCACTCTATACTAATGTACTTATGCAGCATTCATTCCAAGCACCATTCAATCACGATATTTACCATATCCCGCATTAGTCATCTTTTAAAACGCCAACATGACCCACCAGTCAGTCCAAACGAATAGTGTCATTAAATAGCCACCCGATACCTCGAAAGTAAATCAGTATCTCGTTTACAGTTTAATCGACGCAGTCGTTATGAATGGCATGTTAATCGCTTATCGCAGCATCGTACAGCAACTGTCCAAAATCCAGTATAATGGGAACAAGTAAGCAGCAAGTGGATTCCATCCGGGGGATAAGCGCAAAGGATGTCGGGTGTCGACAGTAATTACATTCATTCGTTGCGGTCTTATTTGCTCGAGATTAACTTGAGCACTTCAAATGGATTGGATAATTGACGGTTTTCCCGAGAAAGGAAACAGCAGGTTAAGGTTGAGACCGGCTGAGCAAACTGATTTTCGAATATTACCAAGGGAAGGATGGCCATTTGAAATATGGTTAATGAAATCAATTGAAAGGTCAGTGGGAAGAGAATAATTAATGGCTTCATTGCAGGGAAGCTGCAGGAGGTGCCAAGCTGTCCCTTGGTATGATAGCTTAATTAATCTGGAACAAATTCGTAGAAATGATGGCCAGGGTGGCGATTTAATGTAAAAAGGTGTTTTTTCGGACATACGTACACAGACATCATGGAATGGCCAAATGCGTCATAACCAACAACTGAAATTCATATTACTGCCTTGGGCAATAGACGAATATTTTCTTCCCAAACCAATGTCTCTTCATGCGGTTCAACCAACTCTCATGGTGGACAACGTGCTTCTTGGCCTGTATCCCCTGTAACTTGGCGTTAAAGTAGCCTAAGAGTCAAGTTTGCAGAAGTAGTACCGTTTTCCTCGTCTCCAGCTTAACCGCAGGAACAGATTAGCCTATTTTCGGACTCACACGCATGGATCTTAAAACTCCCTTGGTGTAAGTTCACTTCTGACAAGTCCGCGTGCACGTTTTTTATAATAGATTCCATTTCCTGCATAATCTTGCTCACTTCCTTAATAGTCTAGTACCTCACGGCATCTGTTCGGAGCTCTTTTTCATTCGTATAAGGCCAGAATAGAGGCTTTAGTTCTACTCACAACGGTCTTATAAAAGGGTCTGCCTGATCCGAGGAACCAGCGTGTAGAGTTGAGAGTAGAAATTGGCAGACAATAGTTTCTGACGTTGACAGTTTTGCTTTTGTTTATCATCAACTACCTTTGATGTCGCCGCATTGGTATCAAGGATTCTTGTGGCTATGACCGTCTGGAAAATACCAATAAATGATGCTTTTTTGGTGATAAATCTGTTCGATGCCATGCATCTTTCACCGAAAAGGTCACAGACAGATTCGTCAATGCCACACGTCGAACCTGAAAGGTCAAAATAGTAAAATAGTTCCTTATCCTAATTGTCCTTCATTCAATCAACCCTAAATCGAAGCAGCCCCCTAAAAACGGAGCTGATTTATCCAAAAACGTGTCACACCATGCCACAGGTGGCAAGCAATGCAGCCTTATGCACATTTATCTAGATATATCGAAAACAGATTGCCAGCACTTCTCGTGGGTGATTTCCAAAAAAAAAAACAAGCCACACACAGCTTCAACTACAAATCGAAACAACGCCACACAAACATCCCATTTCGCACATAACACTACAATAAGCCCCGCAAGCTAGGCAAGGACCGCCCCGAACACCACGCGTAGGAGTCATACTGCCGGTAAATCAAAATCAAGCAAGCAAAACAAAAACAACTTCTCTATCCAAGACACCAACCAAAAGCTCCTCATTTTCGTACATATACCCGCCGCACTAACCGTCAACTTTCGTCACTTCCGCCTATGAATACCCATCCATCCCTTCGGCAGCACCAAAACTAACACAGGACTCCACAAGCCCACTGTCGACCAACATTTGGCGGGTGAAAAATCATATAAATACCCGTTGCGTTTCAAAGCTGCATCGCATTACGTTTTGAATAACGTATCCGAACGGTCGACATTGAATCCTATCAGTTGTTCTACTCGAAACAAAATTTCTGTTGTTCGCTCCTTCGTCTAACAAGTGGTGATTTAATTAATTTTTTTGCGAACACTTTCGTTTTCTCCAGCCTACCTACATACATATATCTATCCATCTATAAGTAGAAATTCGAAATTAAAAAGGTATTTGAGCGTGTTGAGTGAATTATTTTCAGCTTTAGTGAAACATTCAACTTTTTGTTTTCACTATTCATGTTTTTATTTTAATTTTCTTATTGCTACTTTAGTGAAGTGCAAAAAGTTGCCAAGTGGATTTTCGAGGGCGTTTCTTGCAAGTGCTTCAAGTAATTTGTTTGTTTCTAAGAAGTATAATAAATAAACGAAAGAGCGAGGAAGTTGTTGGTTTAAGGATTCACATCATTATTTTGAACGTAAGTTGAGTAGTAGTAGTTTGAAAATCGTCCTAGTCATTCTAGACAGTTGTTGATATTTCATATGCCTTTCTTATAAGAAGGAGTTTAATTGTAAGACCGAAATTAAATTCCAACCGATTTTTCAAGCAGTAAATAGAAATTAATTTCCTAATAAATTTTTGAATATTTTTAAAACAACAAACCTGATGATTATTCTTAAAGTAAAAATCAGCAATTCTAAATGTGTTCGTTGCAATAGGTGCAATACAAAAATGTATATATTTTGGTGGCACTGCCTGGTTTTTTAACTTAAAAAGGATAACAAAAAATACTAAAATCGATCCCGGAAATTCCTTTGAATTCTTAATTTTAATTTCTATGAAAAACAGAGTTTGAATGCAATCCACAGACTTAATTGAAATAATTACATAATCATATTTCAACACACATATATATTAGAGGGAGATTGATTTTTACTATGAATTTTTAAGAATCCAAAATTATTATTACTGTCGTTATGGCATTACTGTCGACATGCTTCCACAAAAATACTTCAGAAAAAACGTCACACAACGCATTTGCATATGATACCTCTCAGTAAGCTATCTGACAAAAAACAAAAAACCAAATGTACTGAAGTCTCTTTTATCCTTTTTTAAGAGAATGGTAAAAGTAGCGATTTTGTTGAGGGCCAATTAGCATTAAGTGCTGTTTTCATACCACCACTCATATGAGTTGTATTAATGAAAATCGTTGCCATTCGTCCCGTGGAGCTTAAGAAAAATATATGTATGTACGTACTTGTGTACATTTTTTTTTTTCAAATGTCTTTTACATATACAGGATAATCCAATATGAATTTCCTGGCTTTTGTTTAAGGCAAGGCACTTGAAATGCAGTGCTAGTGCTTTCTTATTTGATTTTTAAACTTAACTTTCACGCCCGTCGGTGGATTTTGATAAAATTTGGAATAGAAAATCGACAGCGATATGGTGGTTATTTTGTATTTTTAACAGGAAAATAACGATGTATCACATAAAGAAGGGAGAGCTATCGAATTTTTATTCAAAAATTCTCTCGAAAGATTTTGAATTTCCAACTTCCGCCGACAATAAGAAAATCGTTGAATTTGCGACCTTCTCGAATAGATTTTTCGGATATGCATTTTCGATTTTTGGATTATGTATGTATGTATGTATGTATGTTGGCGTTACAGTCCATGAAGAACCTGAGCCGAGCTTCTCTCAATCACCCATGTTGTCACCCATGTTGGGACCTACAGTTTATTGCCGGTTCCGAATGGCGAATTTCGAGAAGCTTTTCATGACAATTTTACTACAGGGGGTTTTGTCAGAACCCCGCTGAGGAGAAACACCGTGAAAAACACGTTCGATGACATGGCTGTGTCGGGATTCGATCCCGTGTCATCGGCGTCAGAGGCCAACACACTACCCACTGCGCCACGGTGCATTACCGTGGATTACCGTACCAAATATATCTTTTTCCTTTCGAAAATAGATTTATAAAAAAAAAAAAAAATAAGACCACCTCTGAGCCTTTTCGACTAGTCGAAATATTTTTCGATTATTTTCCAAGTCAGTTTCGGGGATTTCGACTGAATATTACTTGACAAATATTAGTTTTGTCGACCTTGATGCGACTCTTAAATAAACGTTATTCTATTGCTGTAAGTCTCATTAACTTGGCGACTACGATTTTCATATTTTTCTTCGTCGACTTGGCATTAAAAACGACCAGGAAATTGTCGGCGTGACATACGACTTGCTACCAGGAAATATCAACTTGGCCATATGCGTCAGCTTTCTGATGGGGCACAACCTATCTCACTAAACTCAAAAAAAAACATTCTGTGATAGGTACTTGACATTTTAGTATCATACTTGTTTGGCAACATTCGGTTTCCTCTAAGCAATACCATCGGCAAAAAGTATGATTTTTGCCCCGATTTATATCATAAAACTCGAACTCACTCAAATGTGAAAAGTATAGGCCCCATCACTCATCTTTATGGGACTCCGTCAGAAATTCATACCGCAACTAATGGTATTCGTAGATTCTTGCCGAGTCATTATAGGCACATGGTTCAGTAACTACAAAAGCAAGATCCTCGCTGGAAAATCGCATGGTTCAACAACCTCCAGCTTCAGTGAGGTACATGTAATTATGAAAATGCCTGCCCAACGTCTTCGTAATTATGAATTCCCCAAAATAGTATTTCGAATGAAATTATGTAATTGCAATTACATCACAATCGACTGAACCGTGTAATAACGACACACCCACCGAACCACCACATCCTTACATACCTCTAAATTTGATACTCCAGCTATGGCTGTACACAATCTAACCAACTCCAGACGTTCAGCGTTCTATTTCTGGACAAATATTAATATCCATCTTAAAATTAGGATAACAATGTACACATCTGAGTTTTCCCATCGAACTATAGCTGTATACTGCACAACAACAACAGCAGCAGCAGTAATAATTGTCTGCCTTAGGAATGGTCGATACATAGAAAGGAATATAACCTTTTTCGTAAAAAAAAATACAAAAAAAATTGGAACAATCAACTGATGCTGCATGGTTGTTAGCTCATGAATACTAACTCATGGCCTGCTAGATCCTAGCTCCTACGCGTGTGCGCCTTATTAAGCAATTTCTTCCGTAACATTGAATAATTAAAAAAGACCCGAATCCTTCGGCCATCCTTGTCAATGTATTCCACTCTGTTGTCATATTGTTGAAGTCTGCATAAATCAATTCGATATTGAAATGTAAATGCATCGACTAGTCACCATGTCATGACGTGTCACAAATGCATCTCTTTAAAGTCGACCCTCTAGTGTCGTCCTTACAGTCACAGGATAACACAACGTCGATAACGATTACAATACCGACAGATAAATCTTAAAAATAAACTCACACGGCATTAACGATGCTGACCGTGCGAGGATAGACGCGAGAGTATTGATTTTGATATTCCGAACGGATGCAAAGCCAAAATGAATCCATGTGTGAAGAGCGGTTAGAATACTGGATGAGATAAGCGTTCTGGCGTTTTAGCGTTTTAGGTCATCAAAGTGTACGATCGACGGTTGTGGTTACATTTATTTTTAACGGCAATCGGTAATCGAATCGAATCAGATGAATATAATAGAAAATAGGAGAATCGTTCATGGATATCTAACTATATCTGATAGGGCGCTTGCTTAGTGATAACAATTACAATATTATATGGTCGTGCTTATATGTCATTTTGTAGGTAATCAGTTAGAGTTAATTGGTTTTGGGTGGAGATATCGTGTAACTTTGGTGTGCGGACTTCTGTTATCCAGGCGACTACAACGTCTTTAATTAACTCGACTGTGTGAGATCAGGTTCGGGTGCGAGATATAATACATTGTTATTAAAACATTCAACGCGTACGGTTGGATGGTGAGAGGAAAGTGGTTCTGGTAAAGTCCATTAAAATTAACGCACTCAAGTGTGATTAGTTTTTAGTAAACGTACTGTTCAGGGCTTGTGCTCTATGAAAGGTATGAGGCGACTTATGATCTTGTAACTGAGATTTATTACAAGAAAACTTACATTAGAGCGCATTTGATTAAGCTCATCTCGCCAGTTTATTGGGCACTATTCTACTTGTCTTCGGACAGTAAAAAAAATTGTATTTGCAGTGGTTACCTTTTACACGGGTGATTTTGATATGGCTACATCTGACGCCGCGCCGTGGCGGAATCGATAGTGTGTTGCCCTGTGGCGCCAATGAGACGGGATCGAATTCCGGCAACAGCGGCGTTATCGAATGTATTTTTCACGGTGCTTCTCCTCGTCGGGGTACTGACAAAACCGCCTGTATTATAATTGTCATGGAAAAAGCTTCTCAAAATTCGCCGTTCGGAATCGGCAATAAATTGTACGTCCCATTCACCTATGAGAAAATAAAATCCCACACAACCTGGGTGATTAAGAGAAGCTAGAATCAGGTTTTCCGTGAGCTGTAACACCATACATACATTGTCCACCGTCCTTGTTCAAGGGACAAGTTCGGAAATTGTACTTTTTAACAAAACTTTCGATCCACCTATCCTACAGACCAGGTTCCCCTAGATCCGTTTATGGTGCTCCAAGATTCAAGCTCGAGTGATTGAGGTGGTCTTGTTACGGCTTAATCCAAATGGAAGCACAATATACCCTTGCTAGATCCTAGACGGGGGCATGCTTTAGTCGCACGACTTTTTAGGCGAAACTAATAAAGCTTTTTTTAATGCAAAAAAACTGGAATCCCACGTAGAAATCGCGGTATATGTAGTATGAACGACATGCGTTTTTACAGATTTAGGATTATAAATAGTACCTATCCACCTAGAATTCAACTCGCAATCCATAACTTTTTAATCGCAATGACAATGAATGTGTCGTATTATTGACACATTCGTATTACTAAAAATACTGATCTTCTTCTTCGGCGCTACAGTTCATAGCAAACCTGGGCCTCCTTTAAAAAAAGCCTCCCCAACTGGCACGGTCTTTAGTCAGTAGTCGCCAGTGCCGATCGCCTAGTCGGTTGAGGTCTTATTCCACTCTCGTGCGCCACCTTAAATTTGGCCTTCCTCGACCGCTACGCCCCTCAGGGTTGGATCTAAAGACTTTCCGGGACGAAGCAGTAGTTTCCATGCGCTCTTCATGACCATTTTAGACGTTGGATCCGCAGACGCTACGGTTACTGACAGATTGCTACGACTATGTCGCTGTACAGACCGTACAGTTCACTATTGAGTCTTCTCCGCGACTTCTCATTTATGCAGATCAGCCCGAAAATCGTTCACAAGTTTTTTTTCTCAAAACGACCATAGGTTTCCTCATCCGCTTTCGATAAGGTCCGCACGATCCTTTCAAGGACGATGTTGAAAAAGTTACACGTTAGTTAGCGTGTCGCCCTGTCTAAAATGTTTTTTGATATTAAAGGTCTCGGTCACGTCGCTTCCGACCCTGATGAAGCAGCGAGAAAAAAAAAACAAAAACCGGCCAAGTGCAAGTCGGACTCGCGCACGAAGGGTTCCGTATCATCTGTATATATATGTAAATATGAAAGAGACTATGTAAGTTACCTTATCAAATGACAGATCTTGGTTGCAGGCAGGATTTTTTGGATGGAAATCATGTCTGTGTATGGGAGCCCCCCTTAAACATTGTTCTGTTTTTAGTATTTGTCGTGGTAGCGGCAACAGAAATACATCATCTGTGAAAATTTCAACTGTCTAACTATCACGGTTTATGAGATACAGCCTGGTGACAGACGGACGGACGGACAGCGAAGTCTTAGTAATAGGGTTCCGTTTTACCTTTGGGTACGGAACCCTAAAAACATTGATAATCCTACTAAAAATTATTGTTCGATCCAGCAAAGCAACAAAATCTGTCAGTAACACCCTGTGCCTTAGTAGACTTCGCAATTGTCCAATTGGGATTATAGTGACGCCCTGTAAGATGGGTGATATACAAATAAGAACGCCGAAAAGTAGGAGTATGATGATTGAATTTTAAACACTTAGTAGGGCGTGTCGTTTACGAATCAGAATTTAGGTCTACAATGCCTTTATCAATTTGGCGCCCCACCATATAGGCGCCTTGTGCCATTTTAAAAGCAGGCAAAAGAGGGACCCAAGATGAAGCTGTCGTTCAATCGCCAATCGTAGTATAACAGTCACCAAGATCAGCCATCATATCGGTCGGTCATAACCACACCTATTATAGTACTTCACTTACCAATTCGAACTATGTACATATTTCTCCTTCACATGGACACTTCTGCCGACTTCTTGTAATTCAATTAAAGTCCATCCAATTCGCAGCAAATAAAATTACAAATTCCATTCATTTGATAATGCATACATACGTCTGACCATCACACGCACTCGTCCACATACACTTTGTGTCCTTGTTCCAGACACCTGTTGATGGTCATCGAAAATCCGAACCCACATATACCAACCACATCGTACAGCACAACTGTTGTCAATTTTATGGTCAACAGCACACTATGTATCTGTGACTGAAACTCCCCCGGTTTCCAGACAATAATATCGGGCAAAAGTTAATTAAGTGCTTGACACAATTTTCACACAAAATTAGCTGCAATGTTAGCGTTAGCGAATTTATTGCATTATTAGTGCGTAAGCCAGGTCCGCTGTGCCGGCCGACACATTGTTTTGTATGGGCCTCCTTCATGAGGGAACGAACCGAGTGCCATTCACATTAATTAGGTTCAACGGAGAAGAGAGCGGCGAAAGGAACTTAAGTGTAACGTATGTAGGTAGGAGGATATCTGATTAAACACCGTCCAAGTCGATATTCAAGCATCAGACATATGTAAATATCTCGCCTGTGGGAGCGTATCGTTAACGCTTAACAATTTTTTCATGGACTTACCACTCGTGTGTCTGTCTAATTGAATCTCTAGGGAAATTACAACAGCAACAAATGACAGTAGCAAACAATAAACAGAGGCAGAAATTACCTTCTGTCAGTTTTGGCAATTGGTAACCGGCGTCAGCGTGTAATCTACCGCAAACGTTGTCATTAAAAGTGCTTATCGCATGCCTTGTGTGTCCTCTTAATAGTTTCGGCAACAACGATAACCGATTAGAGCCTCATTGAATGAGAGTGCGACTGGAAAAGGTTTAGGATGAGAGTGAAAAGAAAACTTTTGCGAGTAGTTTTTCTGAGACTTTGTTTATGGGACTACGCCTATCGTTTTGGGGCGTACCAGCAGTCGTCATTGTTGTTTTGAGAGACATTTTAGTCGTCATGCTTTAAGGATGGGATAGGTAAGTTTGTGGCAAGCATTGATTTTTCTAATGTCCATATGAGTGAAATGAAAAATCGTAAGGTCAATGCCGTAATTGCTATAATCAGCTGCTCCTGAGACAGCTGTTGTGGACAGGACAAGGAATAATGAATATTTAAGGGCAAATTAACGTCGTGCATGAGGGAAAAAAGACTAGCATAGTGCAAAGTTCAAGGAGAGTCAAGCTGTGAATGGATAATGAGAGGGAGGGAAGAGATAATCGTTTGTTTACTTGGGTTTGGTCTCCGCAAGGTTCCGCTCTAAGTGAATATGGGGCGTAACATGGCAATTGGGGCATAATTTCATTACGAATGGCACTAACCTTTTAGTGATAATCATGAGAGTACATACATATTGTTAGTTTCTCCAATCTTCCATTAATCCTCTCACAAGAGCCATAAAAAGTGTGAAGAGCCATATGTATGGCACATACTTAGGCGCAACTCAATTTGGGCCTTTTGAGCAAATATTTCAGAAATGTTGATGGGAGTAGGTGGTGTGATAGCTAGGATTGCTGTGAAATGAAATCTGTCATCCTCACACACAAACAATAAAAAATTCTAAAAAAATCAAAATTCTCACAAAAATTGTTTTCAGAAATCAACCCTTCAAATAACCAAACGTCCATTGCCTCATCTTCTCATTTGGCTACGTCAACTAAAATAATTACGCACTCAACACACCTCCAATCTAAAAATGAACACAAAACGACAAGACCTGAAAAACAAAGCAAACACTCAACTTAACCTTATCTCTGGAACGTAATTACAAAATGCTTTCGAACCAAATAACCCCTCACAACCCCTCGACCATGTCACATTCGATGTTATCTTTCAATCACAACTAGCTTACTCCGTCCAGTCTCTCGATATAACTGAGAAACCAATCAGCTGCCTTCGATATGGTCCTTAACTGTTCCCCATCATTAATTAGTTCATTCAGCATCCCTATGCGCATCGCATTCCCGAAAACCGGTCAACGTGTCTATTAACCAGAATATGGACCATTAAGCCAAACCCTAACTACCGGTCGATCACTTAACTCAATTAAAATTCCATTGCCAAGAATACGACGATTTCACAGGACATCAATTCCGGACGCACATAGTATGATCGATAAATGGATTTTTATATGACATCAAATAACATCGGGCTATCGGCCCTAAGTATGTACGAGCACCCGTACACGTACTCGATGTATCGTCGTCATAATTATTTATTAATTTTCAAAAAAAAAAAAAACAACGCTTCTGGCCACAAAAGCGATTTGCTTTTAGTATCACACTGTGTGATGAATTTTGTTTTACGACATAGAGATGGTGGCAGTTAATATGCAATTGTTAATTAATCATTTTAGGGCTGATATTTAAGGGAATTATAGGGTAATTGCAGCATGTTATTTCAATTAGGAGTCAGAACGTTGATCGGGCGTGTAATCCCAATTGATGTTTGTGTCAGTGGCGAGGGTTTTCATGTCCTCGGGGCGGTATTTGGCATTCATTAATCCTCAAATGGTAACGTTTATTTTTTTTTCTTATGGTTTGCGCCAAAGGATGTGAAATCTTTGGGAGAGGTACTAGCAATCCGGGTTACCAGCATGCCTTCTTCTTGAGCTCTTCTCTCTGCTTCGGGCTACCGTAGCCTCGAATGGACTAACGCAATATACGAGCATAGCTCCTTCCAGTTATCTATTGAGTCTATCATTTAAGGGACCAGGTTTTCAGAGCTTGGTGTGTTGACCATTTGTCTATCAAGCACAAAGGGATCTACAGTCAAAGACAGCATGCTCTGCATCCTTTTCAGAATTTGGACATTGTGGACACAGTGGCGATCTATCATGTCCACATCTATGAAGATCCATTCGATAGCCGTCGTGTCCAGAAAGAAACTGCGAAAGGTGGTAATTACAGTCTCCTACCGTTCTTGCCGTTGAAGTCTTGATAACGGGAATGCGTCCACCCATCTGACTTGCCACATTGCTAAGGATGTTGGCCGTTCTCCTACTCTTATACGCCTGGCCTGCTGCCAGTCAGACGCTTGCCTGCGATATATCATGAGCTCGTCTGCTAGGATGTCGATGGGTAGCATTCCTGCTATGACGAACGCTGTGTAATCTGAATCCGCTGATTGTCCTTATTCCACTGAGTCTATAGATCATCATCTGTTTCAGTCGTTTTACTGCAAGTGCCCCAGCCCAAATTAGGGCAGCGTACAGTAGGACTGAACTGACTATTCGTGAGAGTAGGGCTCTGCGCGCACATCCGGGCCCGCCCATATACAGGAGCATTCGTGAGAGTGCCTTCTCCCTGGCAAACGGTAACGTGGACTTGTGCAAATGTGGGGCTTTACAGGAAAACTGAAAATTATTTATCGTCCTATCCGTTGACATTTAATATGCGCAAATCACATTTTTATCACGAAAAGGAAATTTCTCTGAAATTTTTCATTTTTTTTTCAAACAAAGTTAGACACCCCCTTGTATAAAATTAGGCTACGAACTCAGAAAATAAGTGATACGCCTGCATATGAGACTTTTCTTAACTCATCAAGTGGTAGGTTTACATACAAATTGTAGGTTGATAGGCGCAATACTGTTTTTTTACGTATAATGTTTAACATACTGTCTGAGCATAAAACATACTGATTAGCTTAAAACATAAAAAAAAATGCAGAGTTTTTGGATTTTATTCGTGGATTTTATTCTGCATGTTTTTTATATAAAGTCGAACACCCCTTATTGTCCGTTTAGTTTTCGAATACAGAAATGTTGTCAAATTTACTTATATGGCGAAAGGGACATTTGCGCAAATTGTACGCTAATACGCACATTTCAGTAGAGTTCAGAATTAAACACCCACGTTTGACAGGCGTTCTACATTAGACTATTGGTATCTAAGACTAAACACATTTAGAAGAAAAACACGCACTTTTGTGCCGTGTAAACCTTACCTTAGTTACACCAAATTCTATCAGCTGGAGAACTCAGTTTTCTGTTGATTAAAAATAAAAACAACGCGACTTCTTGTCCTAAATTCCCATGTACATACCATGCCTTATAACATATTACATATTTTGCCAACCCACAGACAAACACAGAATTTAATTACACCTCCGTTTCCCGAACATTCCGTTCATGAAAGCAAATTCATGTTGTTTCTAAGCCATCCGATGAGCACAAAGACCTTCAACCCACTTCGACTATGCTAAAAGTGAAATTTCATAAAACAACCAATCCTGACTAAGTCCCCATTCCAACATCAAATTAAAGTGAAAAAATATACTCCAGCTGCGCAACAAGGCATAGGAGATGTGCATCGCCCAACATATCCACAACCCCAACCACATTAGAGGAGAACGCACGTAGGATTATTCACGAGCGCAGAATTTGGTTTTCGAGGTTTTACAACACACAACACGATAATTACTGTCATACGCCGCTAGATTATTTCACCACAGGGATATCGCGCGGTAGTAGACGGATATCAATGTACGCCCCCCCTCTTGTTACTAGTACTTCAAAGATATGATTAATATATCAATGAATTCGCTTTGGCATAATCGAATGGTCTTGATTCAATTGGTAATTAATATGCGGAAGTGTGTGTTGGGTAATTATCGCTTCTGGCTGCAACCGCACCGCATCGGTTGCTGATGGTGCATAAATGCGTTAGATGATAATTTGATAGGTTTACCGGGAAATCCGGGATACTAATCGGATTCCGGTCAGCATCCATAGCGCCTACAACGCTTTGTGCAAGTAGAGATATTCCTTTGGATCCCTAGATTAGGATTTCCCTTTTATCATCTCGTAAACTGAAGAAAAAATTCATTTGATTTCATTGCACACAATCACCATCACCACCAAATTGTCGCGCATTAATATTCCGACCACATAAGAGGCATAAATCGGCTCGCGCCTACTGCCTGAATAGGCAACAAAAAAAAAAAAATCCGACGTCCTCCGTGGCATCCATTCTCCCATCCATAGGGGGCGCGCGAATTATGACGTTAAATTCTCATAATATGCTCTCCCGTTATCGCTACAATTGCATCTTGTTTACGAGCTAAGAGATATGTGCTCCGCAAACAGACACATCCCTGTACATAGCTTTGGTTTATTGGTATCAATGAAACATTTATGAGTGGGCCGAATATAGCGGTATTGAGCCACTGCAGAACCCTGTCGATTGGCGATCTGGAAGGTGTTTATTGGCACTTGATTGAAAATGTAGAGTGTAACGACCGATGTACAGTCAAAACTGGCGCGCCTTGAATGGAAGTTTTACTGAGAGACCTTCTGTTTTAAGACATAAAGTACCTCGTGACGTTTAATTCAATATAGATTCCTACTAACTCTATCGGGTATAATGCATTTTATTGTTCTCGTCATAAGTCGTTTGTATTGTGAATACAATAGTTGTTTCACAAAACAAATATTGCATTCATTCGTCCTGAATGGATTTACAGATGACAATGGGACGGCGAAACGTGTCTACGCTTACTATGAAAACAATTAATTTCGTTCAATCGTGGTCGCCCCCCAATATTTATTTTTTTATTTTTATTTTTGATTGAATTTTTGTATAAAGTTTAACCTTTAGGCAAATAAAATCCGACTGCAGCAAGCTTTCTCGTTAGGTATTGTTGACGTAAAGGCAACAATACTTAAAAAAAAGAAAGTTTTTTACTTGCTCATTTATTCCGGAAAAAGACTCAGGGGCGTGGGACTAGCAGCCATCCAGTAGTTATCTTGCTTTACTTAAGTTTTGGGGATCAATTAAGGCCATTTAACTTTCATACTTCCGGTTCGGGAAAAGGTCGTCATTAACACAAAATCAGAAAGGCACTTAATCCTTTTTCTTATAAGATAGTCAAAACCTCTTTGCTGTAAATGAGGGGATAATTGTCGTGCTTAAACACATACATCCATTTAGAATGGAGTTCGGTCCAATGACCGGTCTTGATTACTTTGGAATCATAGCTACCAATCGTGAAATGTATCTTAAAAACTAACGCCATATAGGGACACGAATTCGCTGTCTTATTGTTACGAATGAGGTATCTTCGGATAACCTGGGAAACTTGGTCTCATGCCGGGCACCAGTTTGCTTTAGACAACAAATATCACTTAAGTGTTTACTACGACTGACCTTACACACGTCGATCTGATTACTTACTTACTTAGATGGCGCTACAGTTCGATGTGAACCTGGGCCTCAACCAACAGGCTTCTCCAGCTGACACGAACTTTTGCCAGCTGTTTCCAGCGACGCACTCCCAGATGGTTAAGGTCCCCTTCCACCTGTGGGCGCCACATTTGATTCGAGTTAGACTCGAAAACTCTTTAGCCCGAAACCGTGTTACCCATTCGCTCTACATGGCTTAGCCACCTTAGACGTTGGATCCGTAGACGCCGTACTAGGCCGATGTCGCTGTATAGCGATATTGTTTATACAAACGGGACCATAGATTGAACGCAGAATCTTCGTCTGGAAACGTCCGCTTTCGTTAAAGTCTAGGCCTCTGCACTATAGAGGAGGACCGAGATGATTAGGGTTTGGTACAGCGCAACTTTGGTCTCTCGAGAGAGGGCTCTACTTCTCAATTGCCTCTCGAGCTCAAAAAAGCAGCGGTTGGCAAGAGTAATTCTGCGTTTGATCTCATCGCTGGTGTTGTTGCCGCTGGTCACTAGTGAGTCAAGGTAAATAGAGTCCTTCATCACTTCGAATTTGTAGCTGCAAATTGTAACGCCTTTTTTGGCTGACAGCATATGTATATGTATTTCGTTTTAGCCTCGTTGACCGAAAGACCCATTTTAGCCGCTTCTGCTGCAATGCTTTCGAACGTTTCGCTGACGTCCCACTGTGATCCTCCAGTTACGTCAATGTCATCCGCGATCCGCGTACGCAAGCAGTTGCGCAGACTTGAAATAGACCTCTCGTGTTGGCCATTGAGTCTAGTATCATCTTTAAAGCACGATGTTGAAAAAATTACATGACAGCGCGTCACCTTGTCTAAATTCCTTCTTAGCATCAAAGTTCTCGGTTAAATCGCTACCTATGGAGCAGCGAGAATTCTCCATTGTCATCCTGCATAATCTGACGAGCTTGGCAGCGGTGTTAAAACAAGGCATGGCTCTGTATAGTTCGTTCCTATGCACATTGTCATACTCTGAAATTGACAAAAAGTGATGGGGTCTTCTCCAAGAACTGCTGTAAAGTGAACATTTGGTCTTTTGTGGACTTGCCTGGCCTGAAACCACACTGATACGAACCTATCAGATTACCCACAATGGGTTCCAAGCGTTCACACAGTACCTACGGCAGAGAAGATCTCATATGCAATGTTAACGAGACTTATTCCCTGTAGCTGGCGCAGTTATAGGGGTCTATTTTTTTGTGGACTAGGCAAACGATGCCGAGATTTCATTCGTCGGGCATGCTTTCCTCCGACCAAATTTTACAGATGAGCTGGTGCATATGTCCTACCAGCTTTTGCATACGTCTTAAATAGCTCCGGCAGACAGAAAGGCTGCGCCCGCGGCTTTATTAGCCTTAAGCTTCAAAATTATCAGCTTAATTTTATTTAGGCCGGGTAGACGGAACTCTCTTATATCTTCGTCCGTTGTAAATGGATCATTCTGGCTGCCAGTGGTATTAGATCTTTCTTCGCCGCTTAACAGTTTACAGAAGTATTCCTTCCATATTTTCAGCATCGACTGTGACTCTATTATTATTTGTCCATCTTCTTCCCTACAGGTTTCCGCTCTGGCTTTATAGCCCTCGCATGTTCATCTTACTTTTTCGTAAAACTTGCGAGCGTTATTCCTGTGGTAGCATCTTTCCATTTTCTCGATCTCACGCTTTTCTTGCTCCCTTTTTTTTTCTTCCTTAAAAGCGTGTGTTCCTCTCTTTTTTTCTGCTCGTATTGTTCACGAGCGGCTCTCGTCCGTCTATGTAGGAATGCTTATCAAACCATGGGTTTCTAGAGGCAGCATCTTTGATGGCACGCTGGCAATGCTCCTACTGTTGTTCTGTGGATTGTGCCGGTGTGATCGAAATTTGCGAGAGGTTGAGGGAAACTCGATCGGGAAAGATCCTAGCGGTCTCCTGCGATTGTAGCTTTCCGACGTCAAGCTTTCCATTCCATGGCGTCCTTGATATCTTCATTCGTACCTTGGTTACAACAAGGTAGTGATCCGAATCAATGTTTGTTCCTCGGAAGGTTCGTACATCTAGGATGATGGAGGAGTACCTGTCGTCGATCGCAACGTGATTAATCTGATTGATGGTCGACTGATCAGGTGATTGCCAGGCTCCTTTGTGGATGTTGAGACGCGGGAATCGTGTGCTAGCTGGAAGGAGATTACGCCCCGCCAGGATGTCAAGTAGCCGATGTCCGTTTTCGAACGTGGTGTCGTGTAGGCTCCGAAATGTTCGCATTAAAATCGTATCGTAGCTGGGACATTGGGCATAGTTAGGGTTCTGTCTAAGAGATCTTAGAAGTCATCTTTGAGTCGATTGCCTTTTTCTTCGGTTGGGGCGTGAGCGCATATCAAGCTAATGTTCCCGAACTTAGCTTTGATATGGATTGTTATAAGGCGTTCGCTTACATCCTGAAAGCATAAGACCATGTCGGAGACCACGCGGAGACTGTGTGTCAACTTAAATTGAGCAGGGACAGAAATCGACGCTGGCGGTTGCCATGTTAAACGCGATCAGCTCCTCTGCTCTGTTTGCTCGGTCCCTCTCCCCTGACATCGATCCGATGGTCATCATTTTTAATAACATCTTCAAATCTACGGCATTAATATTGGCAGTAAAGTTGCTTTTTTAAGTTCTGAGTGGTGACCTACCTGTGTTGAAACGCACGACAGGAGACAAATATCGTCTTCAAACGTAACGTTTACTTTCCTACACCTCACGTGGTCAATGTTTTATAATTTTCGCTCAATCGGGATGGCCGTGGTGCAGAGGTAAACATCACCAACCGTCTAGCGGACGGTCTGCAGTTCAAAGTCGTTCCATAGCCAAGAAAAAACAATTCCAATAAAAAATTATGCAACACAGCTGTTGTGAATGAGAAGTGATCAAACATACTGATAAAGGCATAACACTCACAGTATAGGGCCACTTTAAATTCATACTCTGTGTGTGCAATTGTAATATGACACCATAAGTGCATGGAACAATGGCTGAGAACTACAACCAACGTAAAAATTTGGCCGATTCCTCTCGAATCCTATCTAGGACAACCACCCCTGGAGAGTAGTGAGCGAACATCTCCGACCACTACACTCCGTTCAGCTTGTCAGGTTGTGCGATAAACATTATAAGAGTATAAACTCTTGAACCTGCGCGAACTTTAAAAAAAACATATTTTGAAAATTGCATTTCATACCTACATTTTCCAACTCATACAAATCATCGGCCGCGGTGGTTTATCTCATTTACCACATACATATGTACAACGCAGGAGTAAGGAAGTTAGAACCATCGAAATAGCTTTTAAAGGGTTTGATTGGATTGGTTGAAACAGTCGGATACGTATTTCACGCGTTAAAATGCAACCAGTACATGACAGGAAAAATCAAACGTCATCCTTATTCCTTTTGCATTTGTTGTAAAAAAGGAAAATCGGGCGTTCTAATCGGTCCATCAAACTACCGCGAGCCATTAAGTTCATGGTTTTTGGCCAAGTCAACTAGGTGTTAAATGGGTAGACTTAATCAGCCTTCGTTGGTAGTCTAATCCCAAATTTACTCTAGTCTATACCTCACTTATACCTTGTCGAAATGACGCACATATTCATTTATATTTTTTTAATAGTGTATTTTATTGAAACCGATCGAAGAATTCTCGCTGCAACTATGTCGAACGGTTAGCTCTAAGTTACTTGAAATTCCCCGATCTTGTATCATGCTTGCACCAATGCAGGAGATCTCTGTGACAATGATCTCACCGGAGATTATTAACAAAACAATAGAAAAAGCCCGGTGATTGGTTGTTGGCTAGTAAACAATATTTTAGTCAAAAGAAAACACTCCATGTACCGACCACGGGAGCACATGGTGTCATGTTTCAAACATCCCTTCAGTGACTAGCTGCAGAAGTGTGCCGCAGTCGGTGTCTTATAAAAAACATGGAAAACATCTGCCTGGATACCTGCAGACTAACAGCTTTACATTCTGAGCTCATTGGCATGCACAATTAAATTCTTTGAATTGATATTCTTCATTTGCAGCATCCAAGATTGATAGTGCTGAAATGTGGTAAGTACTCCTCAGGTCTGCGATATTATTGACTCAAACAACTAACAATTCCCCAGTTTAGCAAAAGTAAACAAGCTCAAATGTTTGTCATCTCAGTCAATAGATGTGGACACATGTCTTAAAATGAAACGTTTCCTGAAATTTTCAATTTCGATAATCGATTCTCCGTGTGCAGTGACTGAGTACACGAATTCATACTAATTCCCATCAATTTTTTTGCTTCTCATTGAATCTCCAAAGTTCAGTACCAGGCGATCATAAAACGTAGCACGCCCCGCCCTGTTTAATGTGAAAAGTGGCAATGCTGTGCAGAAATCCCCGGACGATTAATATGAAAACTCGCAACGTCAACCAAAAACCAGCTTCCTTTCACTCAAATCCTACTGTGGCCATAGAAAAGTTTCGCATCACTTGGAATTATTTTCTTAAAGCGTTTTTTTAAACCTTAAAAAAGTAAACTTGCCATTTTCTGCTGTGATATTGTATGGATGGTATACAAGTAGCAAAAGTAATTTAGCATCATGATCACGTAGTTTTGGGTAAATATAACCAGCTACAATTGAAATATAAAAATTATCGGTCATGGATGTTAAGAAGAATTATGTGACTGTGTTGTCCTTTAATCTACGGCCTTAGTTGCATGTGCTCTTCATGACCTTTTAACAATCTTGTGCATTTTATAAAAACATGTTTTACTTAAACTGAACGAATGTTTTCCTCAGCAATTATTGCAAACCGGTGCTTTCAAATTGCTCAATCTTCTGTCACTCTTACTCCAATGTACTTAGCATATGTTGACATTAAGCTCAGGAGAGCGTTTTTTTTTGCGTTATGACTGCAGTATTCGCGAAAAGTATGACATCACTTGAAATAAGTGCGGTTAATTAGGGTCGGTGTGATACAGCTCACAATATCAGTGACAGAGGGAAGAGATCCAAGAGTCATTGTCGTGCCAACAACAATCAACTACTTTCTTTCAGAATGAACCACAATAGACAGATATTCGAGTCCAAGTCCTCATTTGATCTCTTGTCATTTGGCTACGGCAAAAGTCTTCAACTAGCCGTTAAGCAAACTTCTAAACGTGTCTCAAGCAACAAAGCTGTCCTCATCAAAAGTCTTAAAAAAAAAATAGACCTCGAAGTGCTAGCTTAACGAGTACATAGGGTCAGACCAATATAGCCCATTACTGAAACCCCACAGAAACTACTTAGACATACAGAACTCTCCGAAAGACTGAGATAACATTTGCATATCCCCTATACCCCATTTAGTTTAGAAAAAAAAAAATTGATAACTATTAGAAGCGTATCATTATCATCCAGCATACCCTCATACGAGTACCTTATCCAGCAATTGTGCTCCTTAACAACATCATTAGCAACTGCACTAGCCACGCAAGTCCTAACCTTTCCATTCCACCTTTTAGTTGCGATAATTTGCATAACAAAGTAGACAAATAAAGAGAGTGCAAAAAAACAGCATTCCGAACTCATTAAGCATTCAACATGCACTTTATCCAGCAATTGACACTGCCACCGGTACCACTTGGTTGCACTTGAGACCATCAAGTTAGCAATACGATACCACGCTCCGTCGGGAATCCAGCCACTTGTAACAATCATTATTTATTGATAGATCAACTCATTCACCCCGACTCGCGCAATATACAGCACGTCGGTAAGGATACGTATTGTAATCGAATGCCTCGACTATCGTCCTCAGACATGAGGAAATATCGCTTGGTGTACATGAAAAGCTTGTCAGTTCGTTGTACTCGAATTGTTGCGTTGTAATCGAATGAGATGGTCGAAATTGACGGAATGAAATTTATGTACTCCTAATTCGTAGTGTCACGAGCGGATGAAATAGAAACCAGAAGCACTCCAGGAGCAACTGACCTTAACGCAGGATGTACAACGACTTCAATGAGAATTAAATTTATACGCTCGAGTACATGCACTATCCCTTGAGATACAGCATTCGGTCTTAATTGAAATGTACTCCCTCGGGTCTACCGCTGCAGCTGGGGTCCGAAATGAGGTTCCACGTACAAGTGTCGAACATGAAACGTACAGCATCGTCCAGTGTTCTACTATAAACTTTCAGATCCATTCGCGGAATTTAAATGTTACGATTTGTGTTTTTTTTTTCTCTGGTCACAGCTTGTTGGGAACTCACACAGAACACGATCAATGGGGGCGTGGGAAAGGTTCATAAGCGATGCGAAGAGCAAAAAAGCGAGGAAACTTTTGTTCCCAAACTCAAAATGGGTGGTTTTGAACAACAATCGGGCACTTGCCATTCCAACACATAAGAAAACAAAAAAAGAAAACGCACAAAAGGATGCGGAAAAAAGGAAACATTTTAAGTATGTGGTCAGGCGGAGGAGAACGAATACGGAAGACCACTTTGCGGATTGTTTTTTTTGGCTTGACATTTACACCGAACCTTGACGTAATTGATAAGTCACGACAATCCGTGGTAATTAATGCTCTCTTTTGTGGCATATTGATTTTGCTGTTATGCAACTATGAATATTTGTTTTCTGGGCATTAATTAAGATTTTCTCATCAATGGGCTTAAGGAGAGAAAGGAGAATATTGGTAGGAGGAGAAGGCAATACTTTCTACTTATGGAAAGAATGCTTTCTTGAATCTGACGGTTGTATTCTCCAACTTAATTAAGCCGAGGCTCGCCCATGCTCTCAATGTCTTGAAGTGGCTTATAGTTGAGATTGTATTTCGATTTTCTAACCCATGAGACACGGACTTTTGCTCTTTCACAAGGCTGTGACGTCCTTAAGCGCTTAAGCCCAGTAATGCATAGTAGTGATTTCTTTTCGAGCAAGAATAGAACATAGTGTTTGGAGACACTGAGAGCGATCGGTAGAGAATTTTCCACCAGACACTATGATAGGGGTGACAGGACTTCCTTTTGCAGACAATCTGACGGACCGTAGCGGCCAATGGCCTTGCTCTAATTCATATATGCCTCATGCGCAGTTCGTTTGAAAAACAGCCTTGCAAGACTTTTTTCCCTGTTAAGCATGTAAAGCCCTTGGAAAGCGATCTAGCTCAATAAGAAGCAAATCAGGCTGCTAGATCTTAAGCTATTAGCCAACGAGTAATCTTCTTTGTCCACGATCACTACATTCATTCTGACTTTGAAGCTTCTTTTCAAGACATAATTTCATCAGTTTTAAAGACTCACAATCATTAAATCATTTTGCCACGTGATAGCCAAGCCCTCGTCCCAGAGTTGAAATAATTTCTTGCTGAAACTCCAGTGAATGTCTGTCTGTAATTGGTTGGGGCTTAACTTGAGTATCTCCCTCTCAGCGGTTTGTGTTAAAGATGGTACAAACAATTACCGCTATAATTTTCACATTCATTTTATAATTCGCAGTAATTCACTCATTTCAGTGTAAGGCGAGATTTTTTCCGTGGATTGCAAGTGCTATTCATGCCAGTTTAACTAATTTTTTTCTGGAAGGAATTCTGCCTTACTTTGGCCTTATCCCATTCTGACCTCTAAGATTTGGAAAATAATTACCTATTTAAGCCCTGAGCTCCCATTGGTGGAGCGTCTTGCTTGGACGTCCACCGAGATACACATGTGCATCCGTGTAACTTTTAATTTCACGAACAAATTCTTTTCAATAGCCGCTTCATACCACCCTTAGCCATGAATTTAGATGGTTTTATGTTACTTAACTCTATTTAAATATACTTTAGATTCACATCACTTTGACGTCATTTTTGAATATAGGTCACCATCCAATGTCACCGGTTAACCACAGTCTCCCACGCAACGCGCTCTTTATAACAGCTCGCAAAATGCTCATCAAGATACTTCCCATTCTACCAGAAAAAAAAAAAATACCTCAACGCCTCCATCATCATTTAGCCATTTCGTCAGTCTTGATTGGTGAATCTCGGCGGCCCACTCACATTAGACAGCAAACAAAAGCCCTCATGAATATAAATTCCTTCTTAGATGGCACCACTTATCCTTTACAATCTTCGCCGCCCAATCTACGTACAAATAACAGTTCCGGCCATCAGATAATTTCCCATTTTCCACCAAAAGCTGATATTACATCGCTCCACCGCTTCAGGATGAATGCGATGTGCTCAAGATGACTTTACGGTTTTTTGTTTTATTTTTTTTTTCATACACCAGGTCCTTGCGCGACGTACTAAGGAACATTTGCATTGCTATCAACTGTGTAACTTTTGCCATTTATAAACAGAATTACATGTCCTCAACCTCACTTTGAGTTCCAAAAAAAAAAAAATAACAAAAAAACATCTGTTAATGGCGGGCCTGGGTTCCTGTACCTTTGTACGTCCTCATATTTAATAGTCACCATCGCACGAGGTGGTATCACGCCGCGGATAATCGATGGGCGGAAAAAATCGTGAATGTCGACCGTATCGAGTGATCAAATCCATTGTGCCATGCAGCGTAGGTGTTACCATCGGGATATGAGGAGGATTATGACTTAATATTCAAATGATTCAAATGACACTGAATGCCTATGGCGTGCGTTTAAGGCGGGTAATTGATATTGGATGTAACTAATTTTGGTGGATATGGGGCCATTGATTCGAGCTTTGTGTCTTGTCAATGGAAAGCGGTCGATCAATAGAACAAAGCCCTTTAAAGTTATTGCTACCTTGTAATCACCATTGACTTGATGCCCTTCCCATCCATCCCAACACAAGTTCCCATTCGTGTTAAGGTCAACATGACTTTGATAAGTGATTTAGACGATAGACGATTCCGGTCATTCACCCGAATTTTTCCTCTCACATCTAGAATTCAACTCATTTGCCCAATTCAATTTCCCCTAGTACCATTCAATGCTAATAACATGCGAGGTCCTTAAAAATATTAGCCAAACTTCGTACAGTAGAACCCAATCAACCGAAATCCTATTTACCCCATCCATGACAATCCAATATCCGTCCACCCTCATGCATTGGCACTGGAAAACTTCCTCCCTCCGATAAGTAAGCAAAGTGAATCGAAGCAATTGGCTACGGCGTCTCATCTTTCATAAAAGTGTGAAATGAAAAGGACACACAATCAAGCGGTCGGTATCTATACGTTATGTACATGGTTGAAGGCGATCGACGTGCGAACGCGTGCTATAAAACTTTGTAATATTTCTTCAACTCAGAAATGCCCGGGGGACGTTTTCCGATGCGCTATTAAAGCATATTGGAGGTATAGCTTCTATGGAGTCCTTTCATATTAGCGAACGACGCCTCTGTGGTAAACAGGAAGCTCCTATATTTCTACATCGTCCCGTTGGCTATAGTCGCTTTATTGTGTAGCCGCTCTCATACGACTAAGTGTGTCATGTGCTTATTGTCCTGTTTTGTTTTATTGTTCGCTTTATTGACTGCAGGGGAAATGCATTCACAATAAGGATGCGTTACACTCATTATGGGTGATTCAGTGCAGGCACGAACGATACTGGAGGCTTTAGTTCTTGTGGTGGGTTTGGTGTGTTTTTTTCTTTGTTTTCGAAGACGATGAACGCGTGAGTGTTTAAGATGTAATGAGAGATTTTCCGCAATGTCCCCTTAAATGAAAGCAGGAGGCTAGGAACGAGACCAAGTGACTGGTATCTATTTTAGGATACCCTCAGCAGCAACGTGCCTCAACTTCCGTCTTTAGTTTTTTACGCTCTAGTGATGAGAGCAGTTCCGTCTTTAGTAAGGTTAATTCGCTGAGCAGCTGGGTATCTCTGTTTAATCTTTTGCGTTTACCTCTATTATGTTTCATATCCTTGAATGGCCACTGTCCACTGCTTGTGATACCCGATTCATTTAATCAGGGTAAAAGCAAACGCAGGGCCTTTGTTTGGATGAAGGACGTTTTTTTTTTCTTTCTTATTATCCCATTTCCTTTAAAAGATGGGGTTACAGCGAGGCATATTCAACTTGTGCTGATTATGTATGAACAACATTCGGCAATCTTATGTTCTTATGGAAACAATCAGGTCGTCTTTTTAACATACACAGTGGCAATCGATACTTTTCCAGAGAAACAACATTTTTTCATGACGTAATTGCTTAGTAGCTAGGGTACCATCACTCTGTAGTATAGTTCAAGTGATTGAGCAGAACCCCCGATTTCTGCCATGCCTTGAGGCTTTGATCAGTCATCAACCGTCATTTGCTATCAAATTTATCACTTAAATATTTACATACAGTATGGTCATTACATTTTTCAATATAAAATGTAGCACCTAAAGTGCTAAACAGAATTGGCCCCAAAGCGGAACCCTTAGGAACTACAATTTTATATGCGATTATAGATAGCAAAGCCGTCTTTGGGCGATTTTTGGGTACAAATTCTCCTGCCGTCTCTTGTAGGATTATGAATACGGACTCCTCGGTGTAACCATTTTTTGGGTTAAGTGGCAGGCTGACTTACGACGAATTAAATTGTTTGTGCTACTTACAAAGGCGCTTCCACCAAAATCATTCACAGATTCTAGTGGAGCATCTCAATGGAGTCATGTTGGTGGTGATTAGATTTTTGAAGATATTGTAGTAAAATCATTTTAAATGATTTCTCCTCCAAATGCTAAAAGCAGCGGCTGAATATGAATATTGGGCAACCGAATCCTTCTTATCTTTGCTCGCACACCGTTTGCGTAACTTCTGCGGAGAAGATTGTTGGAAAAACCGAGCATTAGGGTTTATCTCCCGAATTTGCAGTGTCCAGGTATGATGACCAAAGATTCAAATTAATTGAGGAAATGTTGCCAGCCCCTTCTGAACCCGTTTAAAACAAGGTAAGGGCGTAATGATGCCACTCTTCAATCAACAATTTGAAACACTTTTTACCTGATTATGGTCCTTTTGCATCCCGCAAATTGGAAATCTTTACTAGATCCATTGTAAACGCGCTCCTTCTTCTCGAGTTGGTACGACCTTTTGCCAGCAGTGTCCACCGCCGCCCACCTAGTTGGTTGAGATGGTCTTCCATTTGCTTGCGCCACCTTAAATTTGGCCGTCCTCGACCATGTCACCCCTCAGGGTTGGGTTCAAAGACCTTTTGGGCTGGAGTTGTGGTGACCATACGTTCGACACGGCCTAGCCACCTTAGGCGTTGGATCCGTAGACGGCGTGCTACGTTCATGTCACTGTACAGCCCATAAAATTCACTGTTGAATCTTCTCCTCCATTCTCCATTTATGCAGATCGGGCCGAAAATCGTACGCAGAATTTTTTTTTCAAACCGCGTATTATTTCATTCTGACCACGCTTACCGCCAGTCCAATTGTAGCCGTCTCCGCGTCAATGCTCGTAAAGGCTTCATTGATATCTTCCTGAGTTCGCCCAAAATTCGCGCAGGTTGAAGAGTCATATTCTTAGTATGTTTGTCACACAACCTGAACTAAGTGCAGGTGGTTTGGGTCGTAGATCTTCGTTCACTTCTCTCCAGGGGTGGTTGTCCTAGATAGGATTCGAGAGACACTCGACAGAATTTTGATTATAGTTCTCAGCAAATGTTATATGCTATTATGATGTTATATCGGAACTACACACATAGAGTATGAATTTAAAGTGACCATATACGGTGAGTGTTGTGCCTTTATCAGTATTTTGATCACTTCCCATTCACAGTGGCTGTGTTGTGTTGTCCTTTCAACTACGATGAGTCTCCCTGTCTGAAACACTCAATTAAGACGCTTTCGACTCTGATGGAGCAGCGAAAATTGCAATGTCATCCTGCATAATCTGACGAGTTTGGCAGGGATGTCAAAACCAGACAAAACTTCCACTAGGTGAAGACCGGCTTACATTTCCGTTGAAAGAAGAACCCTTGTAATTCATTAATACCATCACGCGTGGTGTGGCAAGTTGCATCTTCTTGTTGAAAATAGACGTCGTCCAATTTAACAATATACCACAGTTGCCCTGTATTTTTAAAAGCATCTTTATTCCCGTTTCCACGGAAAGGAGACTTCATTCAATATTCATATCGTTTTACTCTCCCCCATTCTCTGCCACGTAGTAAATTATTCAAAATGAAACTCAAAAATAACCACAGAAGAACTACAAGCACAAATACGAATCCTTTCTCATGCACATACATACTCATATGTATGGAATGCATTCATCACAGTCAGATGCCTGCCTACCACTCCATGGTAAATCTGTCGGCCAGAAACACCAGTATAAAAAAAATAGTCACCCCGGAGCCAGTTAAGTATCACTGGCCCGAAAGTTGACTCCATTAAGATATTAAATCGGTTATCGGTCAAAATTTGATTTTAATATGTCCACACGTCGAACCGGATAAATGCAGTTTCCCTTCTTTTTGCCTTTTCGTTTTTCTATCGAAGAGGGAATTCTGGACTGTAGCAAACGATATAGTCTGTTGAGGGCAAACTTTATTATCGTCGAGGAAATCCGATGAGAGATACGAAGTACCGTATGACATGTGAGTTTGGTTTTGGGTTCCTTTTTCGGATCCTTTAATGACTTATAGCATAGAGATGGGTTAATGGTGGAAAGATTGGTTTTTAAGTATGTTTTCATTATGACAAATTCACAAGGAGACTCTGTATCGATCTCAAGCCGTGATTGAGCTGCTTTGGGAAGGAATTAAAAGTTTTTCCGATTGGGTAATTACATACTTCATGTGAACTGTTTGTTGGAGACGATATGTGTACATGGAAGTTTGATGAGCACTTACTGGGAAGGTAGTAATCAGGAAGAAAGATTATTTGGATCTACAAGGATAAGGCACAAGGAGCCACTTACATTGTCTTATTTTTTCCGAGTGAGCAATCCGGCGTAGTACATCTGATGCTGTTCCAAGATGGAAAGGTGCCTACTGCAGGTGTTTTTTGTATTCAAGTATAATTCGGTTTTTAATTGATACACCGATGTTTTGTCATGTCTCTGAGATGTTATCCCCACGCTGATTACGTCTGCTCTAAGATGACAACGCTAAAAGTCGTTCATTATGTCTCCAAAGCCCATTTGTGGGATTCATTTCAAAAAGTTTGTCTTTCTTCACAAGATTCGAACTCATTTCACTCTTATACAAAACTTCCCATACTGACCCACAAGACACATTTAATACTCAACATGGCCGACGCACATAACCTCCCAATGGACTGTATCTTTGTCATAACTCACTCTCTCAGAATTAATTCCATAAAAAAAACGGAAACAAAAACCACGACAGTGTCATACGCTAAAGATTAAAAAATCTCTGATCCGCCCAGGACCTGCTGTTTAGACTTCACTACTATTTAACGGTAATTAGGGTCGAAAATTCCCCACGAAATATCTAATTAATGGCCCACTAAATACCCCCGTGTACTCTCAAAAATACCACCACTGCCACGCACTTTTCAGGGTCGGGAGATTTGTTTCCACTCGTTGTCCTGCCTTTTTTCTTTTTCGCTCCAATCTTTTCTGCTCCTTTTCATTTGTCTAAAAGTTTAACGACAACGGCTTCCGGTCGGAGACTAAAACTCGTAGGCATGAAAAATGAGAACAGAATGCCGGGGAAGAGAAAAAAAAATTGAAAACAAACATTAAAGCTTGGGAAATAGGCACCGGATGACAGTGGATCTGTAAGGATTCCCTATCCGAATGGCTTCAATGGGTTTCAGTGACACATTTGTCGCCAATCGAGAGAATGGTTGTCCTAATTCCAACAGGGAGGTGTAAGAAGTCAGTACGCCATGTCGTGTTTGTACTTCAATTAGTGCCAGTCAATGGGAACGTGGAAAATTGGATGGGGAATGGAGAAGAAAATGGAAAATAGAACGGAAATGTTAAGCCGTGCAGTAGAGTCCATCCAGGCGTTTTACAATTCCGACTTTCGTTACAATTACCAAATAGCTTTCTATCGGTCGTGTAGGTGGTAGAAGATTTGTTCTACAATCACTGTTCTAAGATAAAGTTTGAATTGGGGACAACGAAAAGATACAGCGGGAGTGGAAGGACGATTATCCGAGTTAATTACATTGATGCAAAGAGAATTATACTTATTAGGTGGATACAACGATGGACAATTTGTATATCAAAAGGTCCTGATAGTACTTAGGCGATTAGGTTATCAGGTCGAGATGGTTTTGAGAGACTAAGTGGAATGGGAGTAAATCGCTAATTAGGAGAAGCTGGGATTGTGGCATGAAAGGATTCGTACGAATGCTCGCACAGACGTTTACGAGTGTTCAATTGAATTTCGTTATTGAGCTGGAAGCTTGGATATTTTAGTAAATAAGACCTTTGAAATGGGCATGGAGTTACGTACTACTTTAATTAGTCATTTTACCATGTTCCGATATTTGTTTTGGAATTGTTTAGGGACATGAACGCAACAGGACTTCAATTATAAATAATTCAGGTGGTAATGGGTGAAGACTTGCTTATCTAGGCAAATGAACTACGAGCGTAGTTCCATCGTTCGAGTGGTAGGCGATTATACATACATATAAAAAATCTGTAACGAAAGTCCTTCAAAAGAAAAATGCTCGCTTAAAGCAACGTCAAAATATCAGGTTTAATAAAAGGAAATCCTATATCAGTCAGAATCGTTCGTCATCTTCCAACCCAGCTCCTGAAGCTTCTGGCAATTCATTGTCGATGCGTGGGACCGACGTCGTCCTGGCCATGTTTGGACGCCTACCTCATTCAGACAGAATATGTTTAGATTAAGAGTTTTGTTCAGGGGAATAGCTCACATACAGCACATCCTCCTAGCAAAGCACACAGTACAACCTTCCTACAAATCGTTTACCCCGTTGATTTTATAATATTCCGTCGAATCACATGCTTTAGCATCCCAATTCTTAGAAATAAAGCTCGCCTTCAATAAACCATATTTCCCGAATAAAAAGTAGGAAACCAACCACACAACCCTGAGGCACTCCATGCAATACATCACTCGCATAGTGAAATTTATTGGATATGCAACTAGGTTTTGAGAAGTAATCTAATGGATCCACACTGAAAATCACATGCAAATGTAAATTTCACTACGCAAAACAAAAGCAAAAAAAAAAAAAAAAAAACACAAGTCGACAAACGAAAGGTCATTTGCAATGCGGATTTCCTTAACATATCCTCTTCATCCAATACCATGATATTAAATTAAATTAATTAAACACACATCCTGTGCCATTGTCAATTTCGAATAACTCTGACCGATTTTTTCGGTGCCCGGACGCTATTGTACTGTTTGGAACAATCGTCTGAAAGCACTTAATTTATTTCAATGTTTTAAATCCACCACTTGCAGTTGATAATCCCCATAGATACCTCCATATATGGACAAGCATCCTATTTGATCTGTATCCATGTGGATGTGTACATGTGGACATGTGTCATTAATACAGTGCATTTTCTTTACATGTATTTTTTTTTTTTCAAAGTCACGGGTCACAGGATGACGATAAAGTGGATACGTTGTTATCGGGATAAATTGGATTAAGATATCAGTGATACAAAGTGATTTTATAGTAAATGGACGCACGAATACCCGCTGTGGGCCAGAGGGTATGATGTGCTTTGGGTTAATTTGATGGACTGGAGCCTGCACCTGAGACTGCAGCGGGATAGATAGGAATGAACAGCATATTTCTCTTTTTCATATTAAAATCATTTAGTTACTTTTCTGTAATGTTGGGCAGACGAGTATGTCGCTGTTTTTTCAAATATTAACTTTGAAATTTAATTAAATACATATGTAGGGGCCCTACCCTACGAACAAACTTTGAAGTGCAATTTTGCAAAACATACAGAACCCTGAGCCATCTTCAAATTCATGGAAAGTTCGCTTTTAAGGAATACAATCATATTGGTGGGGAGTTTGTAAGAAGCAACTTTTTGAATATTTGAACAGTTCACATGGAATTCACTGAATTTGAATGCATAGAGTTTTATTGAAAGAGTAAGTGGTGCAGAGGGGCTTCAGAGTTCAATAAGAGTTGAGTGCTTCACCAACGTATTTATGCACTTGCGTTGAGTTGAAATGACAACTGTTACGTTTTGCAATCGTTCGATAAAGTCCCAAATAAATGGAGTTCAATTTTCAAATTTGTCCTTATTTAGGGGCTACAAAAAGCAGGGTAAAAGAGGCTCAGTGTAGCATGTTAAGCATGATATGACTGATAGAGATTTCAAGAAAACAAACCACCCACGCTCTAGGCGACACTTTCATATTACGGCGAATTATATCTGAGTGCAAAAAAACATGCAATTCTCCGACTCATCTTCGAACGCCACCTACATTTGAATGGCCCAACAAACGGCCCTTATCCAAGAATAAAGTTTCCTATATACTCGAAAGCCACGAAAGATGAGATGTGTAGAATATCTCCATAAAACATTCATACACTCGGATAGAAAAATTGTTCCTAACTAATCCCCTAACGCCCATATATGTACGCCAGAACCATATCCGAGGCATAACACCGAGATCTCTCCTAAAGAACGGATGAATTTGTTCTGCTAAATCTCATCTGAAAAGGATCACCCGCTTCCAATGAAATCCATCCCTCAATAGGAAACTAAAACTTATTTTCCCGCATCGTTATTCAGCATACGGCCAAATATCGACTCTAGTTTATTAATTGGCCCAATCGGGATCCCACTAAGTAAATAATCACTTCCACGCAAGTGGCATGCTTACCCCACAAAATAACCGGATAACCGACCTAACCACTTGGTCGTAGGTCCATCACTGCCAATAATTAATCGATTGTGTAATTAAGTATAATGCTTATGTCCGGGCGGCTAGGAGAATGTAAAAAAAAAAAAAACAGAAAGCTGAGAACAGATAGATTTATACACTCGAGTGGCCATCGGTTAGATAGCTCGATGGCTGACGAACCCACCTAAACAACGTGTGGACTTGAGTCGATTGATTTTGGTTGATCCATAAACTAAGCAAATGATAGCAGAACAATAGTCGGTCCATAACCCTTTGGCTCATGTCCTATTGGCATCTGCTTTTATTGGATGCAATGTTCTCTATGATAAACACAATGCTTCGGAGCACTATGATGAGGCATCATTCGTTGAAAGATGCCTTTCCCCCGGCATCTTTGCTATAAATCATCGTGTAATTAATTATCCTTCACTAGGATGTGCGTGGTGTTGCTTTTTCTTTTTTTTCCCAAGATGAGGTATGCGTTTTGGAGTAGATTTATGGCAGGCTTCTTTTCAGTTTCGTGAGCTTGTTAATTACTACGGAGTTACTCAAGGACTGATTTGAATTTCCTATTGGCAGTTAAGGTAGTGCAAAAGACCCACGTGCTGCTGGATGATTATTTATGATTAGAGAGGTGCTTGAACTGGTCGAAGATTAATGTCTCAGTCAAGTTGTGGTCAAAGGCCTGGGGCTTCTCTTTTCTTTCGCTGTCTGGAAGGCGATTAGTGACATTAATCTAATTGGAATGAGAATAATCCACTCAACAAGTAGAAAATCACTACTAAATCTATGTTGTGGTGATGTCATCGATTGTGGAGTTTCGTCGCGCCACAGTCTAATCATTACAGCCCGAACCTCAACTATCGACCGATGTAACAGATTAGTCAAAACCCCATTATGACATCCTAATTCGATGACCTAATTAAAAGGTGAACCATGTAAACAACTTGTTCATTGCCGCCCCCTAAACACACTACCGTTTCAGTAACCAACTTCCCTGTGTAGGGGTAGAAAATCCGCCCTGTAATTTGTTCAATCTATCCATCAACCCCTATGAAGGAGACCACAGCACTCTAACCATAATCCCCATAATCTGCGATTGTTTCCCGCATACCACTGGGTTTGGCGACACACAGAAAAACAACCAAAACAAGAAACAACCGATACAGTAGGAGTAGAAGACATAATGATGATAATAAGAGACTTGTTGCACTCCTGCGTCGGATGTCCTTTTGGTCCAGCTTGGAATACAGACCAAGTGTGTTTCGTTTGCGATTTCTCACAAGTGTCCTTAGCACCACATTGTGTGGGCACAGAATTGCCGGTTGCTTGCTTTTGTTGTGTCGTCATTCATGAACATTCGCACCCCACTAGTTGCTTCTCAAAGAATTGCTGTCTATGAAACGATGTTACGAATCGTGCTTATTTCAAACCACTGGAAGTGGGAAAATGTTAATTATTGCAAAACCATTAATGGAGTGAAGGAACCTACATACATGCCATTTCGTTATGAATATTAATTTGTGTCAGTCAAAGATCCTTTACCCACTCGCCATGAATACCATCAACCGAAGAACCAGATAAACACCAAAAACAAAAAAGCAAAAGGAAATTAAATAAAGTAAGATACCGATGTGCAGTTGTGGTGCCATAGGAATTACCACTGTCATGTTGGCATATCCGCATTTGGCTGTAAAAATTGCTGTAAAGGTGTCGAAGGCATGATATGGATCTCGGGGGATTCAACACACGCAATGTTTTTTTTTTTTTTTTTTTGGCAGTAAAAGAGTACTGGGAATCGATTCGGTGGCGTATGAGTAACTCTTTTCAGTTAGTCGTATGCTTTAAGGGTACTTAATTGTGGAAATTTTAATTTTCCGGCTGTTGGTTTTGGTGGAATGGTAGGTAGTTAGTTATACTACAGGTGCCTGTAAGCATTTTAGGTCTTTTTTGTTTGATTGGGACCATACTGCCAACAGTTGGATGAACGTTTTCCAGGTGATCGCGCTTTTTGAAGGAATTTTGATGCGATATTATTTGGGACTGTTTAAAGGAAGTTCGAAAAAAATAACCCTTTTTGCCCTCAATCTTAGAAGGTAAGATATGTCGACTAGTCACAATACATGTAGTTCTCAATCGAGGATGAGAGCTTCGAATGGTACTGGTTAGGACGCAAAGCTAAGTCTGAAAGTACATTTAGAACGAAATACAATCGTTCCTTAAAGACGCCCTGAATTAACTTAAATTGTCTTGTGTCAGTAACTCAGTGGTCACAATTTTTTTCTGTCTGAGTTCATACTGATGTGTCTATCTATCTGCATATTGATTTATATAACTCTTCCTTTTTCCTCAGAAGTATTGTGCCATGTGTGTAGCATAGACATAAGGTGCTATTGAGACATTTAAAGAAATCATGATTGGTGCCAGATTCAAGCTCTCCAAGTCGGTAACACCTGTGCACCTAGGTTTAATGGATGATTCATGATTGGACTCAGTTACCATTGCCATTTCCTTATGGAAGGATGTAAATTCGAACCAATTTCATCATCGAAATTCGATCCTTGCGAAACATGTTTTTCGCGTAATTCGACCTCTATATGGTCGTTATTATTGATGAATTGCCTGCTTGGATCGCGGGATTTGAGGCTTTTAGACTCTTTTTTATAGGGGTAAGTCAAATAATCTGCCTATACTGATAAGCTAGCGTCAATTACAGACTTGGAAAATAATATTACACGTGATACCAGCCAATATGCTCGAAAAAGTGTTCCAAAATAGATTGCGCATATGAACCATTTAAAACGTAGTTATAGTCAATATTGAGACCAAATAATATCTGAAGGTTAAATGGCAAGTATTGCTTTATTAACTTACGTGAAACAAACCGTACACTTTTGTAATTTGAATGTGGTTTTTCACAGTTATAAAACCAAGAGCTTAAAAAATCGGACGGTACTGTACAAAAAGGTACATACATATTTCCTCTATTCAATCCGCTTGTGCCAAGGAAAAAAAGGCGATTCTTACTAGCGTTGACAGGGTGGGCTGAGTTCCTGATAATTATCTAGTATAGAACATTATTTGAGAAATAAGATATTTCTGAATAAGTCAGGAGTGCCACCACTAAGAAGCTCTATTCGCCGATAGCCTCAACAACAACTTTGATGTCGGTCTAGTAAAATTGGCGACTATTTATTTAACAATCTTTAAGAGCCTTAATATCGCATTTCTAGAAGTTTCTTAGCATGCATCCTTGTATATAATATTGAGCCCTCCTGCTTAGTAACATTTCTTTGTCGACTAGTACGTAAAAGGTGTTGCAGTCATTCACAATTCGACACAATTCCTATTGCATGCCCTTTTGAGAAAAATCCACTTTAGCCTTCTTCACACATGTATACCTATAGTATACACCTGTGCAATGTTACTTTTATGAATTACTGTACTGTCAGGACTTCTTAAGCCACACCAAACCGACTCCATAAAACGAGCAAACAAAGCATTCCATAGTTGCATTTCCAGCGCCTATTGCTGACGCGTGTTCGCCAGATTGCTTTCAACTTAATCGACTACCGGAATATACACCACCGAAGTCCTATTTTTTCAACCATCCATTATCAGTCCATTTATCAACACAAATACTAGGAGATTCACTCTTTTCATTCTTTTTTTTTTTTTATTGTCCTAGATACTGACGACTTTCCTGGTACTTGAATCGTCTGATTGCTCTGAAAACCGATTCATCATCGGTTTCTACGTAGTTTTTACTGAAATGGCGTATAGGATGCCATTTCACTGTCACCTATGAACGCATGACTAAGCCTCGTCCTGGTATCTGTTGAGTTTCGAGTGTTTGCTTGGAATTTAACTTTTAATTAGTTTTTCCCGTCAACCTGGTGGTTTGTAGTTTCCCAACCTTGACTATCGGTCTGTTTGAGGAAAGTTACTCATTTGAATTCTGCATCGAATCGCAATGAGTCAATTTGGTCAAGAGCTATATTGTTTGTCATGAAAATGACGAATGCACTAGTGATGATGATTAATTTCCAACGTTCTGTGACATTGGACACATAGGGAGAAGGAGGATAACTCCCAAAAGCCGTCAAAAAAAGAATCAATCTCGTTTGGATTTATAGATTTGCCATATGCCGGGTTGATAGGATACATCCGACTCGTTCATCATTAGGTTAATGATGTCAACTGTTTGTATAAAAAACAAAGCAACTTGAGATGTCTTGATCAATTACGTCCGAAATTCTTGGTATCCGAGTCTGGTTTGGATTTAATTTCAATATCAAAATGATGTCTTTTTATTTGCCCGTAAACTATATAGGTCGAAGTCACCGAAGGGATCGAAGATATTTTGCCTAAACCATTTAGGATTGAGATTGTTGTTTTAAATTTGAAATGGACAAATGTCTGACCACTTGTGTTAATATTTGATTTGCCTATCCGCCCTCACGGGCCTTTTAAGGATAAAAAAGGCAATTTGACTGGACTTAAGGACCGGTAGCGATTTTTGTTAGGGATTTTCTGTCAAAACAATACGGACATCATTAAAATAGGGTTTGTAAGTTGGAAAAAAAAACAAAAACAAAAATCTCTCCCACATGTTACTATTATCATAAGCAGATGGGCTATCGTAGGAGAGAATCAATGATTCTATAAGATAGTATGACAGCGGAAACGCGGAAACAGAACTACCATTTTCTGATGATATTATCTTGGTCGACCCACAAATATGGGTGAACGAATTTCGACAACAACTAATTCCTTCAGGACAAGCAACACGCCAACAGGGAGAGAGAGGGAACATAGACAGCATCAATGTACTGAGATCAAATACAAATCCAATATTTAATCCAATCAAGCCATAAGCGTCTACTTAACGACAGAGAAGTGAAGTGGAAAAAAGCAGACCAAGTCACAAACATCCTGCGGCGCAATGACTGTTTATGCAGATTTAATGTTTACTCAACAGATCCATCCCTGGTAGCCATTGGTGCGATATAAGTAGGACATTCAATTCGAATTGCCCGCCACCTGATGCGGTCAAACCGGAGTCAACTTACAGGGAAGAGATTCCCTTCCAGCGATACATATAAAAGAGAACCAGGAACGAAAGAGGATTGAATGGGAAAATTGTCTTCAATTATGTCGTGGTTATCCCGAGATTTGTCCAACGCCTGGACCTTTGGGTATACGATATGAATGAATTCTCGCTTCGATTTATCAATAGCTTATGTGTCCTTTTCATTCAGAAAAGATATAGATGACGCATTTGTGGTAGGAAAACATACGGAGAGGCCTGGGTATGGTGCGTGAGTCAAATATTTGAAATATAGGCTTTAGTCACTAGATACCACCATCACCACTGTTCGCTTAGAGATTATTAGACGACTAGGGTTGGGTTCACACATCACATCCACCTCCGGCTGGTGGTGGTAATTTACAAGGCAATACTGTTTTATTGTGTCTATAAGACGGAATACCAATAGCAAACTAGAGATTCCATTGGGGGAAAGGATTACTTGGGAGATTTTTGTTGACATCCATTTCCTTATTTTTTCATGTCGGAAAAGCTGCTAGAGTGGCACTATTTAACGTCATGTTGCTCCCTTTTTTATGATGGGCTTTACCTTTATTCTATACCCTTTTCCCTGCTCGTTGGATTCTTTGATTTCTTTTTTAGTTTAGAAAATTGTTGACAGGTAATATAGGGAGCTGAGCACAATATTGGGGATAGTCCTTTGAGATAACTTATTCATACATTTTGTCACTGACCATCGTCTGACTATTCAATTATTGGAGGATGTTTTCTTAATTCTGTCTAACAAACGTTTTTTTTTTTTTTCTTATTTATTCTGTTTTAAAAATGATGGACAGGAGTCAGCAACAAGTTACATTTTGATGGAATCAAAAAGAATAGTCTACCACTTGGGTCTCTTTTTAGGTCTTAGAGTCGTTCCAACCACACATCGGTGAGTTTAAAAGCTAAAGAATCCTAAAATAGATGACTCCTGTATCATATGCCCAGTTTACTGCTCACTCATGTTACCTTTTCATGTAGTTTTCAGCTCTGGAATTGTTGCTCATGTAATGAAAATGACCCGCCTGATCATTTTTTCTTCTATGAATATTTGGTTTATTATACTGTCAAGCCACAAATAAGGCTTCAATATGGCTACATTTCAAGGTTATCTCAGCATTGATATATATAACACTTCTTGTTTGATGTCAATTCGCTTAACGCTCAAACTCGTAACCGATTTGATCCGAAATTCGGCCCACGACTAAGTTGACATATGGAACAGGTTATAAGATGAACTCATATAATGAGTTTTTTATTTTCCTTATTTTTTACTCCACATATGACCGTTTGACATGGATCTCAGTCGGCTCTGGGAAATAATTAAAAATACGACTTTCCCCGATCACCAGTAAATTGTTCCCTTTATTCACTCCCAATTAACCACACGAAAAGCTTTCATCCCCGCAGAGCTAATTATCCGACCGAGGAAACAATCCCAATTGTTCGCGTTACGGACAGGCGGTCAGGAAGAAAATAAATCACCAACACTTGGCGTGACACATCTCGATTGCAGTCGAACACTGATTATTATCCCGCGCCATTCACTTGGGATTGGCATGGAATTGCGAAAACACATGTTTCCGGTCGTCGCCAAATGGAGACAGGTCGATAGAAGGACGAAAGTCGAAATTAATTGCGATTCATGGCATAGAGGAATTGAATAATTTGATTGATGTGTCCACTTTGAAGAGGACATCCGAAGTGACTGAAAAGAAGTTGATGCCATAGATGCTGATTGGCTTTTTTGATCCAAAAACTCTCTGTTAAGGATACTGCTCCCTACTCTCACCCCATAAATAATGGAACACACTGATGTGTTAAAATTAAGTTAAACTTGTTTAAGTTTATCGCCTTGTCTGTCATATACATTTAGCCGTTTCAACAAGATTAGGAGTAATTTGTAAACTCTTCACGTCAGTTATGACATCAAACTCATATCACTCCATTGGTCACGTCTCTCATTTTCGAGATTGTCATGTCCTACACGATATGACTGACTACAGCATAGAGATACATACAAACATCGTCATAATGTCCTGTGTTCCATGTCCGTTTTGCATTTTATCCTTTTGACATATAAATCCAAAATATAAATAAATCACTTCGAACAAATGTGAAGCCATCAGTTGGGGTAACACATTTAAATTGAATACGATTCTTGGATCTAATTGAACAAGGTCTGGGACGATGGTTTATGCCTTTTGCTGTTGCCTATTTTTGTGTACAATTCCTCTTTCAAAGGATGGGTAAGGATGTCGTATATCATCACTGTAATCCTGCATCGTGATACCGTAGATTCTGCAGCTGTTGCTATCAGATTCCTCTCCCACATTCATAAAACGATCAGTTTATTGTATTTAGGTCATGTACTTTCCTTATGGGGATGGGGGGCGGTATAACAGTCATTGGAAAGATGCAATTATCCTACTACTTTCGTTTTATCTGAAATCCTCATGTGCATGTGAATTCTTGAAAAAAATCAAAGTCCAGGACAACAGATACGTGTCCCAGGATACGTACAAGTTTGGTTCCTAACTTTGCAACTTATTCGTTTCACCTCTCGGTACAGGAGTCATGAGCGATAGCCTGAATACCAGCAGCGATATCGAAATTTTTTTAGAGCATAAGCCGGAGGGAGCAAAAAAATAAACTCAAGCATTTGTCAAACGTGAAAAGTTGTGATGTTTACGTGCGTTTTCGACACCGTGGAACTGGTGTGTGCCCCGTCATGAAGACAGAAGTCACACGTTCACTTCAAACTTCCTCTCAACTCTCACTTGTCTACGATTCATCCTCTTCTTCTCCTACTGGTTGTTCTAGCTTTTCAGCAGTGAAAGCGTGGTAATTTAAAAACTTTTTTGTTGCTGATTTGGACATATTTAATTTGCGTCAGCATTCAGGCGAAAAGTTTGCCTTTCTCGGTAAAGCATTGGTTTACTTATTGATTTAAATGATGCTCCGTCACCAAATATTAATTTGGACGACTAAATTGTCAATTTGATTTAAGTGCAAATTCAGTTTCCATTGTGGATTCATTGTTTGATGGATTATTGTTTACCAGAGAGAAGCAATTGTCGTGGGGCAAACGGCAGATGGTAGTGTGGCTGGAAACTTCCGCTCTTTGTGGAGGTATAATGGTGATTTTCAGTGAATAGGTAAATTAGAAGGTGTCCCCCTGACTGAATAATACTTATAGAGCTGGGTGATTACCATGGAAATCCTTTTCAAAACCCATAAAACATGAATTATCCTAGAGCAAGCAGTAACATTCCATATGAGAGAACGGGAAAGGTAATTACACGACGAGAAAGTCAAAAGTTTTCGATTGTCCTGTACACGCCTAGTTTATTAAGGATATGATTTTTCGGAGAATGTAGAGGATGTTCCACGAAAAGTTTGTTACTTTAAGGCAAAAAAATATTAAAAATTAAGAGAAAAACTCGTTGAATCTAACCTTCTTGAGGATTTGTGTGACTTATACGATGTAACCAAAATGCCACTGGCAAGGGCATTACCTTTATTTCCAATCAAAATAAAGCCCCAAAATTCCCATGCAAACCTATTCTAGCATAATCTTTAAATTTGCATACTAAACCAGGCCAATTGAAATTTCATGACACCTACACAATAACAGGAAGATTCTATAATGCATGCCAGGACTTTCGTTCGAATCTTTTTAAAGTCCTCCATCACAATGAATGAGAAAAAACATCCATTCAAGTCGACATTCTGCAAGCACATTCTACCTCTCATCATTCCTAAAATGCATTTATCCTTTCAAACTGAATTCATCATACGACATCCGGATACCATTACAATCATGAGGAATGCTTGAACAAAGATATTACCGTTGAATCACATTCAAATGGCATTCTTTCCAATATCTACTATGTTCTGCATCGTACGAACACGAGTACTTTTACATAGATGAAATCGAAAATACAGCAGTCATCCAGGCGATGATGGAACGTGCCACTGCTGTCAAGACAGCTTAAAACAATACCAACTTCAGATAATAGAAAACGTCTTGAAGGAAAGGAGCTGCAAGAATATCACCTTATATAGAAAAGGGCATTTGATGGCTTCTCGTGATCTCTCGCTTCGGAGTGCTTTTCCGTTCACCCCGAAGAGGGGGAAGCGGAGAAGGCCAGTGTGACGATGGAAGGGCGAGATGTGAGCTGAAGGATTCTTGTTGTTTTTCATTTTCGAAAAAAAATTATTTTTGAACAACATAAAAGGTGAATGGTAGAATGCACGATATAGGTTATTTTTGGTATAGGTTTCCACGATACATTGCACAGGAAAACCGAGTAGACCTCTTTATATCAACTTTTCGGAAAGGATATAATACTAAAAAGCCTTTAGGCTCCTTAAAGTTCTTGAAATTCGATAAGTGAATGTATCATTCACTGTTGCTATTTCATTCCAAAACCTTACGCCTCATTAGTCGACCCACCAGCGTTTTAGCTTGGGTATACACTTCAACAACACGGTATCTTAAACAATGCAAATACGCGTCAGGAATTCAAGAAGTTGCACAACATTAACATCAACCTGACGGGTGTGCCACGAAATGCGTTCGCCTTCCTTCTTCATCTCTTTGTTTCGTTCTCGAGTGTGTTTAAAGTTTCGTCATATCTTAGCGGGCGGCACTTGAGCTCATTCTCGTTTGACTTTCATCATCCATCAAGGACTCAACTCTACCCCGTGTGACATAACTTTTCGCGCTCACACGATATGAGTATTTACTTAGCACTAATGGTGAATCAAACTTTGTTTTCATTTCCAGAAAATGACTTCGCAGCGATTATTATACGGATGGGGAATAATTGTCTTGGTACTGTTCTTGAATGGCAGCAGTTTTGCCGAGATCCAAGTGGGAAGTAAGTACACTTATTGTTGCTAATCTCGCATACACTCCTGATCTATGACATTTTACCACGCAGATGCCATTAATGACTTATACGAGAATTTGCTACAGAGGGAATATGCTGGACCGATTGCATATCCCGAACGGGTTGAGCGTAAAGCTCAACGATCACCATCACTTCGATTGCGATTCGGACGCAGCGGCAACTTGAGACCGATGGAGAAACGTTGGTTTGGTGATGTTGATCAGAAACCCATTCGATCACCATCACTCCGATTGAGATTCGGTCGCAGTGATCCCTTGTTAAGGGACAGCGAAACTCTCGATTGGGATCAGGTAGGTTGTTATTGTTTTGTGACTAAAAGGTATATTGGTTTCTTGTATAGAGCGAATACCAACGAATGAACCAGGAGGACTTAATTGCTTCTCTGATTAATGCGGAAAAATTAAGAGCTATCTTGGACAGGGCATTGAATGAGAATGAAATCAGTTCGGGTGAGTTTCAGAGGGACATCCGCAAGCAGACACCACTAAGATTGAGATGGGGGCGTAGTGCTGCTCCAAGTCCGGTGAGGATATAAGAATATGATATATACATAATTCTCAATTGTAAGCGAAATTAATCTTATTTCTCTTCAGGTGACCGAACCTGAAGAACCCAAGGCTGAAGTTGAAAAAGCCTAAATCCGTAGAGTCCCTCTTTATTACATGAATGACACCAAACACACAAACATGACACGCATTTGATATATCCTGTCCATAAATATCAACAAATTAACTTATTATCAACTATCTGTCCTCGTTGTATTGTGTCCTTGGTTATTTCTGTTCATTTAAAAACAAAAATTAAATAAATATTAAATATGTGTAAATAGTACAATAGATTTCCTTAAAAAATAAAATATGTATATGACAAACGTTGCCCCTATGGAAGAAAATTTTTGTTTTTGAGTCAACACGGTGGACCTCAGGTCGAAGGGTTTTATTTAAACTGTTTTCCTAAAAGTCAATTGACACGTGCAATTACAGCATAGCCCGAAGAGTCAATTATTTATATAGAAAACGTTTCTTTTTTTTTAACTAAAAGTTAAATAAATATTCATAAAATTATTCATCGACCTCTGGTCCACCACGTGCACTCGAGGAAATTTAGGAAGAAAAACACTCCACTGCTAAGCACCTGTTTTTCTTTAATTTACACCATCATTTAGACAAATAAATATTTTGTAAAACCAAAAACAAAAAGGAAAAAAAAACATATGTATTTGTATTCTATACACATATATGGAAAGTTGTTTAAATGTTTTTCTGCATTTTTGCAACAGAAAAAAATACCAAGAAACCACCAGAGAAATTTATCTATCCAAGGATGTAAAACAAAAAAATAAAAAGAATAAAACACTTTATCTAAAATTCGATCATTCAAAATGTCAATGTAAATAAATTTTGATGCATGTGTTATAAATTGATCATACACCTATAAATAAATAATATATATATGTATGTAATGTATACTAATAGAATATAGATACAAAAAAAAAAAAGAAAACTACTGACGATGGGATGGCATTCTTCAAACTTCAAACGTAGAGCACGATGACTTGGATGGAGTGTTAATTTTTTTTTTGTGTTTTCTTTTCAATTTTACATATATGTATTAGGTGCATCCTCTTTTTTTAAGTATTATTATTCCCATTATTTTTTAAATTGAGAAACAATGAAATTAAGAGGAGAAAAAATAAACGGAACAAACAGATGAGGGAACTTGATCAGTATTTTCAATTATTAAATTAATTACTAAAACTAATTGTTATTATATTTAAAAAAGAAGACAGTAAAGATAAAAAGCAAACTACAAATTTAGCCAATAAAGATAAAGAAAAGGGAAAGTATTTGTGTTTTAATTAAAAAAACGGAAGGAACTCAAAACGATGGCAGTACTCGAAACAAACTCGAGAAAGACCACGCTGATAGTTTTAAGAAATTTTTTTACTGGGACTGCCTACAGACATACTGGCTTTGGAACACCGCACATCTCAGCCATAGCGATAAAATAACAGAAATGTAAAGCCGCATAAACCTGGGGTGGAATCGGCTAAGGTGATAGGTGATAGTCACTTTGGTGACAGTCATATGTGACTATCATCATCTGTTGGTATCGGGTAAGATTATCACAAAAAAAGTTTAGAAAAGGAGCAATACTTGCTTTTTCGGAGTTACTAATAGATAAAGGTAGCCCTAAACGGCGAACATGTTCGCCGAATCCGTTCGTTTGCGTTACTCTCTACGCGGCGAACACATTTGGAGAACATTAATTTCGTGCTGATTCTTCAGAGGGTAAACATGTACTATAAATAAACACAAGTGGTTGCGCTTATGGTTATTTATTTATGTTCACTCGGCGACATTCACAGCAAATTCACGAACAAAATCGGCGAACATGGTCGCCGTGTAGGGCTGCCTTAAGACAGCTGTTAGATAGGTAAAAAGAAATTTTGAAATTAAATTCAGGGCCGTTGTCAACGATTGTTTTGCACAAATACTGGGAAAAGTAAATAATGTACATATTAGAAATGCTATTATTGCATTCAATTCATTTATTGGCCAATTATACATTTCTCGAATTCTTCCTCAGAATGCTAACTTCCATCAATGTCTCATTGAGCTCTTCATCTTCGCTTAAAAATAGTTCCAAGCACGGAAACACATATTTTCTATTTTATAAAACACACAAAGCACAAAGCCATATCAAACGCACAGAACATATGAAAGTGATAGCTAAATAGCTGTCACCAGAAAACTGTCACAAAAATGTGACAATCACAGTGACTATCACCTTACACGATACCGAAACCGCGAATGGGACTGTCACTTGTCACAAATCACCTTAGCCGATTCCACCCCTGCATCTAGTACGAATAGTCTCGTGTCTCATGGACATGCCTGTCAACCTATTGCGCTATAACTTCACAGTAAAATTTCCTTGGCGTCAAAGACAGCTACTACATACAGTAGAAACCTGGACCCGGTACTGTGGACTTGGGGTGAACCCAAAGAAGACCGATCAGGAACTGTTCACTAACAAATATAAAATTCCGCCCCTCAACCCACCGAGGCTGGGTGGAACTCAACTAACAATCAAAGAACAGGCTAAATATCTAGGCCTAGTCCTTGACAGGAAGCTGAATTGGAAACCCAACATGCTTGATCGGGTCAAGAAAGCCACTGTTGCCCTCTACAGCTGTAAGAAAGTAGTGGGCAGGAGGTGGGGTCTCCAACCAAGCATTATGTACTGGCTTTACACAGCAGTCATAAGGCCTATCCTCCCGTATGGCGTCGTAGTCTGGTGGACTGCTCTGGACAAAGCAGTCAATCGAAACCTTCTGGGGAAGGTACAAAGATCGGCCAGCTTATATATAAGCGGAGCGATCAGATCAACCCCACGGAGGCCTTAAATGTTCTACTACATCTTCCACCATTAAACCTTTTCAGCAAGCAATTTGCTGCTTGCGCGGCCCTAAGGATGAGGAGCATAAGAAAATGGCCCACATCTCAAAAAGGCCACACCTCTATTCTAAAACACTTCAAAGTACCCATGGACACTGACTACATCAACCCGCAGAATGTTTTCACCAGGAACTTCGAAGTTGTCTTTCCATCCAGGGAGGAATGGGCTGAAGGGAAAGTCATACCAAAGGACTCGATCTCCCTCTATACCGATGGCTCTAAGATGGAGTCGGGTGTAGGCAGTTGGGTCTACTCCAAGGAACTTAACCTCAACCTATCATTTAGACTCCTAAATTACTGTAGTGTGTTTCAGGCGTAAATAACTGCGATAACGGAGGCCCTGGCATGGCTCAGGATCAATGTAATATCCATAAAGGATATTATCATTTGCACGGATAGCCAATCTGTGATAAAATCTCTGGCATCGGTAACCCACAAATCAAAAACATCCATTAACTGTCGCCTATCTCTAGATGAGATGGCTAAACAGTTCAATATTAAAATACTGTGGGTTCCCGGGCATAGGGATATTCCAGGAAACTGCGCGGCCGATGAACTCGCAAAGTTAGGGTCAAGCACACTCAGCCTACCTACCCTCGGGTACCTAGAAAAACTAATAAGTACGGTAAAGCACATGATAAAGCTTCAAACCATAGAGGAGACCAATCTCCAATGGAATGAGAGCAATATCGGCTTTATCACCAAACAATTGTGGCCTAAGTTAAACTTAGGACGAACCAGGGACCTGGTGGCAACCATAAGGGCAACCTTAAGCACTCTAGTGGGTGTCATTACAGGTCACTGCACCATTGGAAAACACGCCGCCAGACTGGGGCTACCCTACAATGACTTCTGTCGCGGCTGCATGGACGAGGAGGAGGAGGAATCAATACACCACCTCCTCTGCTCATGGCCCTCTTTTGCGAATCGCAGGAGGATTTACCTCGGCGTGCAGTTCTTCGACAATCTGAGCGAGCTAGCAAACCAAAAAATAGCTCAACTCCACCGCTTTATTAGAAGCACCGGTTGGTTCCCAGGTAGCGGATCAGGGTAACCTGATCCAGGTGGTATCACAATGGGCCGGTTTCGGCCTAAGTGTGGCTTACGCCTACCACGTCAACCTAACCTAACCTAAAGATGGCTCGATCGATCGATTTTTTCGTTGCAAAAGGCATATGTGCCCGATCGCTGCATTAAAGCCAAATGAAACTTTGATCTCTCATCAGACCATTCTCCAATTATATTGACGATGAGTGAAACTTTTATTAAAAAGCCTGAACCACCTAGGCTTACCAGTAGACGAACAAACTGGGAAGGTTTTATGAATGAAATTTAAGAAGGTATTAGTTTAAGAGCACCACTTCGAAGTCAACTGATTAATTGAAGCTAATCAGCACGCAGCGTGGAATACGAGTAATACTCTCTTCCGAAAAATTGGCGAACAATTTTGTCATAAATTATCCAGCAGAAATTAAAGAACTGGTAAAGGTGAAAAGAAAAGCCCGTAAATGATGGCAACAAAGTCGAGCGCCGCAGCATGAAACATATTTAAACCGACTATGTAACCTATTCCTCCACTATTCGTGATGTTCAAACTTTCCAAGGGGCTAACATCGACTCGGACCACTATCTTGTAGTAGCCAAGATGCGCTTACGGATATCACGAACGCAGCGGAGTAGAGTAAGAATACAAAGTTATGACGTCGGAAAGCTACTATCGCCAGAAACAGCTCGTGCTTTTACCGAGCGTCTCCCTTAAGCTCTCCAATACACCTCAATCCTCCACGCTATCAATAGAACAGCAGTGGAGCATTTGCAAACAAGCCCTGAAAAGCTCTGCATCCGAAGTTTTGAATTTCAAGGCTCCACCACGAAGAAACACCTGGTTCGATGACGAGTGCAAGAGGATTCACACAGCGAAGCAGGATGCATATAAGGCCTCGCTGCATAAAAGAACAAGAGCAGCTCGTGAGCTCTACGAGTTAAAAAGAAGGGAAGAGCATAAGCTTCTCAGGAGAAAGAAGAAAGAGCACGAAAAGCGCGCGATTGAGGATTTGGAGAGAAGTTAAGAAGTCTACCTCTAACAACGTACTCATACATATGTACAGTAAGCTTCTTGCAAGCTACTTAAATCTAAGGCTTAATCAATCTAAGCTTGAAACCAGCTAACGGCAATATCTTAACCTAGGAAAGAATAAGGTAAGAGGATGAGCGAATGAACTATGGAGGCGGACAAGTACCTAATAGAATGAGGAAGGGCCGAGGTAGGATATTATGAGGACGTGTAAAGAGATTTTTTGACAGGCGGTATAGATAAGTGAAAGCCAAGGGATATGCGTGGTTGGTTAGCTAAATGTAACACTCTGCAAATCAGTTTAAAGAGGCTGTAGTTGATGCGATTAAGGGGGAGCCAAAACAGCAGTTTAGAGGGCATGGGCTCGGACATACAGGGTAAAGTTGTTGATCGCTCTCAACCTGGCGAGATGCCAGCAACGATCCCTGTTTAAATGCCCGGGTCAAGTTGACATACGGCCTCCTCGCAGCGCCCTCTGGATAGCCTCTTCAACAACCATTGGGAGGTGAACGAACGTATGCAGCGACAAAACCCCGACCAGAATGGCGGTTGTGCGGCGGGCTAACAATCCGCCCACGTAAAAAAAAGAAAAGTTATGAATGAGCAAGATGCCTCGGATACACGGACCGATACTCGACGACGACAACGCACGAAAAAGGAACACGATTTGCGAGTATGCTCCTGGAATGTCAGAACCCTGTACACTCCCGGAGCTGCTCATAAACTAGAAGGAATCCTCACGCAGTACAAGGCGGATATTACTGCGGTCCAGGAAATACGCTGGATAGGAAACGGTATGATTAGGAAGAAAAATTGCGACATTTATTACAGCTGTCACCAAAGGTTGCACTTACTGGGATGCGGATTTGTCGTGGGAAAGCGGTTAAGATCGAAGGTCATCGACTTTAAACCTATAAGTGATCGCCTGGCTGTGATCCGCATCAGAGGCAGATTTTATAACATCAGCCTTATATGTGCACACGCCCCTACCGACGAGGCTGAAGACCCTATCAAGGAGGACTTCTATGACCTCCTGGACAACGCCTACGGAGCTTGTCCGGAGTACGATGTAAAAATCGTGCTCGCGGACTTCAACGCCAAAATCGGTAAGGAGAACACCCTTGGCGGAGTGATCGGAAGGCACAGCCTCCACGATACAACAACAGATAACGGCTTCCGACTCGCTGACTTTGCGACAGCTCGTAATGCGGTGATAAGTAGCACCAAGATTCCCTCGCAAGCGAATCCACACAGCAACCTGGCGATCTCCGGACGGTCGAACCGCCAACCAAATCGACCATGTGCCCATTGACGCAAGGCACTCGTCAAATATCCTGGATGTGCGAACATTCAGAGGGGTAAATGTCGACTCTGACTACTTCCTCGTAGCAGCAAGATTCAGAGCTCGACTGTCCAATGTCAGAAAGCTGCACCAGCCCATCAGGAGGAGGTTCGACATTGGGCGCCTGAGCACACCGGAGGTTGCCAGAGTCTACAGGGAGCAGCTGAGCGAAAGACTCTACGGTATGCCTACGTCGAACACAAATGTCAATAATATGTGGCTGCATTGCCGCTCAGCCATTCAGGAAGTAGCCGAAACCACCTTAGGATACCTACCACCCCCGACATGAAACCCGTGGTATGATGGCGAGTGTGAGCAGAAAAAGGCAGCAACCGACGAGGCGTACCAAAAGGCGCTGCAGAAGAAAACCAGGGCAGCGCAAGAGGAGTACCGAGCCAGAAGCAGGGAGGAGAAAAAACTACTGCGACAAACGAAAAGAATCTTCGCAGCCTCCCAGCTCAAGGATATCGAGGAGTCTAGGGATAAACATAAAACACGAGCCTTTTACAAGAAAGCCAAAGGTCTTGCAGGAGGCTTCAAAAAGGGCACCCAGGCTCTTCGAAACTGCGAGGGTAATCTTGTCACCGACCCGCAGGGAATAGTGGATGTATTTAAGCAGCACTTCCAGCAGCTGCTTAAGGAGCATGACCAAGAGAGAGTGGTAGGGACTGAGGAAATCCCAACTCGAGCCGCTGAAGTAGTCCTCTCACCCAGCATCGAAGAAGTCGGCACAGCAATTCAGAAGCTGAAGAACAACAAGGCCGCAGGCTCAGATGGCTTACCATCAGAGCTCTTCAAGACTGGCGGCGATTTTCTGGTAGGGAGCATGCACCAAATCATCTGCAGAATTTGGGAAGATGAAAGCATGCCCGACGACTGGAATACCAGCTCTATATGCCCCATCCACAAAAAAGGCGATCCTACCTCTTGCAAGAACTATAGAGGTATATCCCTGCTCAATGTGGCATACAAGATCCTGTCTAAAACCATTTTGCACCGCACTAATCGGCAGCTACCAGTGCGGCTTCCGGCCCGGCAAATCAACTATAGACCAAATTTTCACACTTCAACAAATCCTGGAAAAGACCAACGAGTTTCGAATCGATACACACCATCTTTCATCATCACAGCATTCATCGTGAAGAACTGTTTGGTGCGATGACCGAATTCGGGATCCCGGTAAAACTGATCCAGTTGTGTCGCGCCATGCTAAAAAACACGCGATGCACCGTGCAACTCGGTTCTAGGACCTCGGAACCATTCGAAACATGCACCGGATTTCGGCAAGGAGATGCGCTGTCATGTGACTTCTTCAACCTGGTGCTGGAGCAGATAGTGCGACGGGCAGGCGTCAACAGGGAAGGCACTATCTTTTACAAGTCCATCTAGCTGCTAGGATACGCGGATGATATCGACATCATCGCGTGTTCCCGCCGTGGCATTGTGGAAGCATTCACGGCGATTGAAGAACAGGCGAAACGAGTTGGTCTTAAGATCAATGAGGACAAAACGAAATACATGCTGTCAAGCAAAAACCAATCCGTCGCTCACCACCTGGGACAAAATATAACAATTGACAGCTACAATTTCGAGGTAGTTAAGGAGTTTGTCTACCTCGGGGCAAACGTAAATTCCACAAATGACACCACAGTGGAGATCCGGCATAGAATCGCCCTTGGCAACCGCTGCTACTTCGGCTTGTCGAAACAACTGGGGTCAAAACTCCTCACTCGAAAGACCAAAGTCATGCTTTACAAAACGCTCATTCTGCCAGACCTGCTGTACGGAGCCGAAAGCTGGACGATAAGCAGGACAGCGGAGCTGTTTTTGCGTTCTTTCGAAAGAAAAATTCTGCGCCGGATATTTGGTCCTGTCTGTGAGGAAGGTGAATGGAGAAGAAGACACAATCGCGAACTCTACGAGCTGTACCAAGATATGGATGTAGTCCGGAAGGCAAGGATCCGTCGACTACACTGGCTTGGCCACATCGAGCGCATGGACATCAACGCTCCAACTAGGAGGGTCTTCGACTCCGAGCCTCCTGGTTCGATAAGAAGAGGAACACCGGACCTCCGGTATAAAGACCAAGTAATCGCGGATGTAAGATATCTTGGTCTTGACAACTGGGAGCAGCGTGCCCGGGACCGTCAAGGATGGAAGGCAGCTATAGCTCAGGCTCCGATCCTCCATGGATCGCTGGCCTGATAAGTAAGTAAGTAAAAAAGCAGTTTAGACCTTAGGCGACGAAACTTGTTTTAAAAGAAATCTTTTCCAGAAAGGTAGGTGAGTCAAAAGTTTTAGTTAGCAATAGATATACAAAGAAGATGTCGACTAGTTGACGGCGTTTTTCCAAGGTTTGAAGACCGATCAACTACAGTTGATCATATAAGGTGCGTTCAAAAGTGAATAGGATTTGGCCACGTTTTGATGGCTGTATGACTTGTGAAGTATATCCTCACTGGTATTCTGTCAAAATTTCATGGCCAAGTTATTGTTTTGTAAGTGACCGTGCAAAAATTGAATAAGAAGCTTACGTTACGTTCTGGCTTAAAATGTACAAATTGTCTACCAAAACGCGTGGTCAAATAAGTATACGGTGGTGAGTGTTTATCACATAGCAGAGTTCACGGGTGGTATACGCGTTTTAAGGATGGTCACGAAAACATAAGTGATGACCAACATGTTGACCAATGGAAATTTGTATTAACCGAAGATGCCATTGGAACTGTTCGTGAATGCCAAAATCTTCATTAAATTTATCGCATTTTGACCAAATGTTTGGGCCATTTTTCAAATGGCGTTTGTTGTATGATAACACGTCATCTCATTGATCAACACTTGTGACTGATTTTTTAACCAAAAATCTCTAATCACTCATCGTAAGGCGAACACCTTATCAAGCACCGTGTGCTTTCTACCTATTCGAAAAAATGCATTTGCCGATGAAATAAAGTGTCATGCCGATGTGGAGGCAATTTAAAGGGCCTGTACTGTCATTTTCAAGGACATCTCCATAGGGGACCTAAAACACTCGTTATACATGCATCTTAATCATGTAAATCGCTGTAAATGGTCTTAATGAGACTATTTTGAATAAAATAATCGAGTTTTGTTCTGTTTACTTTGGAAGACATATTGTAAACTGCCTAACTTATGCGAGGGAAATATCGTGACTAACTTCGGCTAGAAGACCAACAAATTAGTCAAGATATCTTTAATTTCGTTGAGAGATTAGCAATAATTCAGTGCTGTTTTATGATTATTACACACACCGCTTCGAGTATCCCACCTTAAGGTGTGTTTCTGATGGCAGATCAAGGTTACGGGATACGAGGTTGTAATTTTAGCGTTCTATCTGTGAATGGTGTCTCTCCTTTTACAGGCAATGGGCCAAAGTACTTGAGCTGTACTGCAATTTTTCAGATTTTTCCTTAATTTAAGGGCAAAAAGTACGATTGGATTGCCATTTTAAGGGTAGACATTAGGCCTTTATAGTAGACCTTTAGACCTAGGATGCGACAGAAAATGGTGTCCAAATTAGTGTGCCTAAAATCGAAAAGGGGAAATCTATCGCGACCTGACTGTTGATGCAGCCTGAAGAGATAACTTCGATCATGGCCAGAACCCCTGCTTGAAAAACACTTGCTGCATTAGGGGGTCCCTAGGAGGAGAGTAGATTCTGGTTTCTGAATTCGTCCCAAGGGGAGATTGAGACTTAGAGGGAGTGTTTAGGGTTGATGGTAGAAGGAGAGCTGAATTTGTTTCATCAAATTTCGGTGTGACCGCGTTTCCTAGTGCTTGACAAGGTCTAAAAGCTTGCCTACAGTAAAAATGAGAGCACCATAAGGGCTTAGCTAGCAAAAGTCCCTGCTTTTGAGAGATTTCACTGTTTAAGAGGCTGTGTCACGCTTGTGCTTGTGAAATTGTGCCTTCAAATTCAACAGCATGCAGAAATAACTGATATTAAACTCAAAATGTTGCTTCCAAAATTCTGTAGCATATTCCTTCTATCTCGAAAAAAACATTGTTATTGGTACACGTGCCTACTAACCAGCCCTCACCTCCTGTACAATGGCATTGAGGTGGATTAATTTCACATATTATTACAATCACAGCACATTTCCATCGCAACTCTTTTCCGACATTAATGTTTTCATTACCGTAATTTCGGCTACATGTACTGCATGTTCGGTGAGTGCACACGGACGTTTACTTAACTCGTTAATTAGGTACGTAACCACGGAAATGTACGATAAACCAAAGACATCAAAAGTAAACCTGACAGGGAGCTCCTTTCTTTCTAAAAAAAAAACGACATTTGGTTGGCTTCTCCATGATTGGTTTATGGCTGCGTCAAGATTAATGTAATTTATAAGAGAAATAAAAGGAAATTTAGTTAGAACGCGCCTTTGACCCACAGCCAACAGTAACCGGTAGTAAAATATCATCTAAGGCATCAGAAGTGAGCAACAAATCCATAAGGTTTAACAGCCCAACTTTATGCTTAAACACATGCTTATTACCTTGCATTAAGGGACATTTTATGGATTTAATGGAGCTTAAAAATCATAAACACTTTGCGAAAAATGTTTCATAAAACTAAACAGCAGTGACAGGACGGGGAGTTGGTTTTATTGCTAGTGGAGGGTGCAGGGTGAGACTAGACAATTGCCAACTATCGTTATTCGGTGTAGAGTTGCAAGAAAGTTTCGAAAACCCACTGCACTGCAACAATCGTGAAAGAGCCATTAAACGATTCTGACCTCTTTTTTCCAGGATACACGTATGCAGATAGTAAAGACTCCAAAGGACATATGTCTGTATGTACGTACATATGTCTGCCCAGAATGGGACAAAAGAGGAAAAAGAGGAAATTCGCGAAGCAGAATAACCCTCAGCAATTCCGCATTCAAAGCCGACACCGAAACACAAATTGCATGTATACAGGTTAACAGCTCAAAGGAGAATAAAAGCAGCCCGCAGCACCTTACAAGAACTAACTGGTGTTACGTGCATCCAGGTAAACATTCGACGCCTGGGTGTGGTGAGGAAAAGAAAATAAAAACAAAAACAGAAAAAGGAAAAAAAGAAAAACTACTTCTTTGTCAGCTGAAAGGCTTTAGTTTGTATCTTTATTAAACGTCTAACGAAAGTTACAGAAAATGCGTGAAACACAATAGGGGGGAAGAGAAAATAATTGAGAAAAAAATTGAAAAAAAAAAAAAATCAACTCAAATGACATAATATGCAAATTGGATCGTCAGCTAGAGGACTTGTCGAATCTTAAAATCACTCAAATCGGACTGCGGTATGAGGCGCAGGTTGAGGTCATTGGCTAAGTGTAGTATCGAGTAGAATGCCACGGATGGTGAGAGTGCTTCGGTCATACTGGGCGTGAGAACATTGGGCAAGTGACTGTAGATGTGCTGGAAACTAGCCATGCCCGGCGCATATTGCTCGTCCTTGGGTACGGGTAGTTCGGGGATTTTCTCCCCGACTGGTTTGCTCATTTGATTTCTCATGAGATGCGCACAGCATTTCTTTAGGTTTTTCATGTCAATGACTTTGGCACGTTTGGCAAAGGGAACGATGATCTTTGTGACTTGACTGGGTGCACCGTCGAAATCGGTTGCGATTTCTAGTATTGTCGCATCAGCATCTACCCCACCCTCGTTCGCGTAGCTGGGACTCAATATTCCCTCATCGCTGCCGCCTGTGATAATAGCGTTTCCGTCGCCGTCAGCATCACAGTCGGCATCGTGGTGGTCGTCTCCCTCATGTAGTGGTTCATCGTCAAATGCCGGTTCGGTTTGCAGATCCGGTATCTGGGACTCAACCATATCCTCCTCAACTGGAATACCAGGCGCAAAACTGAATTTGTAGAACATATTCGGGTCGAGTTGTAGGTCCGTGGGCAGTTTGAGCTTTCGTGCGTCCCATTTCTTTTGTACGTTGGTCTTGCGCGTCTTGAATTTCTCGTCCAGTTTGACAAACAGATCGTCATGGAACTCTCCGAAATTGACGTATTTCGATTGACGCTTGACTGGGCGTCCACGGCTTGCCTGTTTTCCACCTTGTTGATTCACAACCTGTTGCCTTTGAGATAACCGCTGTTGCTGGCCATTCACACTGCTCCGGGAGCGACTTTTCTTAAATTTCCAATGTGACGGTCCAGCCCAAAACTGACTGATCTTATCCAACGGCCGGTAGGAATACTCGAGCTTAGACGACGAATCAACGGGACGAAGATCTTCGATTAGCACTGCTGCTTTACGCAAGCCTTTGCACTGGTTTATAGCAACACGCTCTTCACTGGTCAAGTCTTCGTAGTCACCGAAATCTACATCGACCAACGGGGCCACTTGTCCGGACTCGGGAATCGGCTCTACATCTGCATTTATATCGAATGCCATCGACATTTCACGATTGAAGTCATTGTCAAACGCCCCTGATAGCTCGCGATTTTCCTTGTCTGCCTCGTCGTCAATGTCCTCGGGTGTGTCACAAATGATGTATCCCGTGTGTATGGGGCGTAATTTCAGACCGTCAAAGTTGATTTTCATTAATTTATCGCAAATTTTCATCGGTTCGTCACTGCAGTTTAACTCTTCGGTGTAGTCAATGTCATCGAGAGTTGTCCCGTCCCAGAACGGAAAATCAAGACGGAGACGTAATTCGGAATCGGTTGATGGGAGGATATTGTTGAGTAAACGATTGGAGCTGTTGATGCTACCGACAATTGAGTTAAGTTTACCGAAGACCGGATCGGTGAGAGGCACTGTGTCCAAACGAGCGTTTAGCGATTCCTTATTCTTAGTAACCGTTGATACTTGTTTCTTCGCACGTTTGGGTTTGGTAGGCTTGGAGGTGGCATTTTTGTCAGCGGCGCCTCCACTGTTTTCTCCATCGGGATTATGGTCATCAGTTGGCCGACCATCTGTCGAAATATTGGAATTGAGATTGAAATCTTTTCATGCAAATTGGATCACTCACCATCGTCCTCGTCCTCTATTGCGCGGTTCGAGAACTTGTGGGCATTCAATCCTGCGGACATCCTCAGCACGTCCGTGTGTATCGAATCCACTCGCAGGCCATAGACCTTACTCGATGCCTCCAGCGACGAGCCAGCAACTTTGAAGTTGTTCAGCGACTTGTGATGTTTGTCCAACAACGTCGACAGCGTATCAATCAACGACAAGGACCATGCATTATCTTTACTCAACTTGTTCCCATTATAGATCTCCAGGCACTTCTTCAGCGTTTCACTCTCCTCCAACGTTGTCGCTCCACTCTCCCGAAGCAACGTCCGCCGACGTGCCTGACGACGCTCCTCCTCATCATCATTGATCATAACATTCTGGACACCGTCCCGGAATACACCAGCCTCGGATCGTCTCAAAGGCGAATCCGTATGCGCTGGAGTCATTATTAACGTCGCAATTTTGCTGGTTGGGTTTTATCCCAATCGAAGAAAAACAAAACTGCGCGTCCCTACCACAATTGGATATCAAAATACAATCCGTTACACACAAAACAAACACTCTAGGCGGGATTTCCCACTCCTCCCACCGGGTTAGTATCGCAACAAAGCAAATTAACCTGATTTTTATAAATACTGAAACGAGAATGTCATTAAATTACGTTTTCTAGTTACAGGGAAACGTAAAAAAGCTTTTTCGAAGAGTTGTGAAGATTCAGTTGCTTTCAAATAAAAAAAATTGGTTGACACTCTTCCTTCTCATCGAAACATGATACGTCAAATAGCGTACTCGCTTGGGAAAACAAGTATGACAGTTTTCTTGTATGACGGGGTTGATGATGCTGCCAGACCTGTTTGAATTGACATTTTCGTTTTGACTTTTGGTTAAAAACTATTTTTTTCTTTAAAATTCAATTGGAGAAGTGGAAATTAATTCGGAATTGTTTAAGAGTTTATAGGAGAAATACAAAAAAAAAAAAACCTTTGTGAGAGCTTTTCCTCATTTTTGAAATAATAAATGGGGGTGGCCGTGGTGCAGTGGTTAACATCATCGCCCGCCGATCGGAAGGTCTATAGTTCAAATTCGCTTCATAGCCAAGTAAAAGTAATTCCTAAACGGATGATTAAAAGTATGCAACGCAGTTGTGAATGGAAAGTGACCAGATGTACTGCCTGCACGCATAAGACTCACAGTATATGGTCAACCGAAATTCATCCTCTGCGTATGCAATACTAAAGTGCTTGAACGAATTACTACGGACTATAACCAACGTGGAATTTGGTCGGCTCTCGTCCTATCTAGGCCTAGGACAACCACCCCTGAGAGTAGTGAACGAACACCAACGACCCCAACCACTGCACTCCGTTCAGGTTGTGTGGGTCAACACATCATAAGAGAATATGAAAAACTCTTGAACCTGCGCGAGTCTCTAAAAAAACAAAAAAAAAAAACTTGTCTGGGATTTCATACAAGGAAAAACAGTTCCAAGTGCACCTTAGCAATATTTTGTTATTACAATTCAGGACACCAAACTAAGCTTCGCATAAGGGATGAATGTTGTGCCTGCCGATAGTATGCTTTCCGTAACAACAGATACACTGGTAATTTGATGATATATAGTACGGAAAAGTGAAATCGCTCCCAGATGAAAGCCTGGATATTTCGAAAGCATTTAACAGGGTTTGGCACGACACCTTTTTGTCGAAAATGTGTGCTTTTAGGATCAATAAGTTCTTTCTTCAATGAATTAGAAACTGCCTTTCAAACCGATCAATTCAAATTGCTTTAGACGAAAGTCCAGGATCTGCGTTTAAATGCTGGCTTTCACTGGTGCTTATAAATTTCCTCTCGTCTGCAATCCACGTCTTCACTGACGATGGTACCCTCAGCTTCTTATATTCGTTCACTACCTTACAACCTTACGAAAGAACAAAGTGGAATTTGATACAAAGCATAGTGCCGTCTTCTGTCGTCCAAGCGTTGAACCGACATGCAGCCGTTATCCATGAATGGCACTTTTATCTTAGATGCTGGAGCTGGCGAAACTCATTTCTTGTCCGGTTCATCTAAGCCCTCATTACAGATGCTAGATAGAATTCCACAACAAATACTTACTTACTTTGATGGCGCTATAGTTGGAGGTGAACCAGTGCCTCAAGGTGTCGTTGCTGTTTGTCACTATCGAGCCAAGGTAGACGGAGTCCTTGACTACTTCAACACAAATGCACTGAAGAAATTGCCAGTTGCATTCTGTTCTCTTTAACACATACATATATGCCCTGAAGATCACTTTTGCACGTGCCGTCAAATATAAGGAATCTTTCTTGAATCGATCCACAGGCATCTAGAATTCTGTGCTGAATTCCCAAACCAATGCCCATCGTTATCTCTTCCATTCTTCTTTCTCATTTGGGTTCGGCCTGCACTGTATTGTGCGCTCATTGTAAAAAAAAAACAAACAAATGTCTATAAGGTCAGCAGCCGTGATAAGGAATATGTTTTTAACGGTGCCTCTCATAAGCGGGGTACTGATAAAACCTCCTGTAGTATAATGGTTATGAAAAGCTTCTCGAACATCATCGTTCGGAATCGGCAATAAACTATAGGTCCCTTTCATCTATGGAAAAATAAAATCCCACACAACATGAGTGATTGAGAGAAGCTAGACTTAGGTTCTCCATGCGCTGTAGTGCCACATACGTACGTACGTATAAGGTCGCTTAATTATTGATAGTATAGGACTGGAATGACAGGACAATAAATACCCAGTTCTAAGTGGATATTGATGAACAATTAATTGACTTACATATATTTCACAATCGTTTGCTTAAACAAGCTGTGAGGTTTTTAGTTCTTATCAAAACGGAAAAAAAAGAAGTGTTCGATTCTTTTCTAAGCTGAAAACGTGCGATCACATAAAAAAAGAGCAGGTTATTCGTCGTAATTGACGCACAGTCGGTTATAGGTTCGATGAGGTTAAACTTCATCGCACAATTGTTTTTGATGTGCGTAAGAAAACGTTTACCAATACTGAAACTAAGCATACTTTAGGCCTACACATAGAATGACACTTACTAATCTACGTAAGAAATGGGAAAGTGAAGATATTACCGTAAAAAACTAAACTTTTTTTTATAAGCCTGCCCAGTTATATAGACTTTTTCATAGCGGTTTTGACAAATGTAGCGAATTTTCTCATCTTTCTCCGTTTTTTTTAAACGAATAGCCTGACATATGCTTCCTTAGGTGTACATACAATCAACTGTTCTTGAGTAATTTGACACTTATACCATTTTCCACCGAAAAAATAAAACATACGAACATTTTTAAAATTTTTTAAGAAACTCTTGTGGCTACAAATTATTTTGTCCTTTGAAATTCTTCTTATGTAGCCCTCTTAGCAGCCAGACGATCATTCCTTTTCAAGGTTTTTTAAAGAAAAACCTTTTCTACCGCCTAAACCGAATACAATGTCACCTCATATATAAAACAAACATCACTCAATTCTGTTATACAAGAACTTCAAAACGAACAGTCCCCCCCAAGTACTCGCCCTCTATCAGTCACAACCCCAATTGAATTAAACGCTCGAACAGGTCCCTGACCGTCAAAACGTCATCAATACTCAAACAAATAAGGAAAAATCACCCACAATCATCTCGTTTTTACCAGCAATGCGCCGGTGAATCGAAAGCACATGCATTTAGTTAAGTTTAGTTAATATTTAGGAACAACACATCATCACCGTAGTCCAGCTCATCAAGATGAATTTCCTCTCATATCTCGTAAGTCATAACTGAACGTGCAAATGCATATTTTTCACTGCATTCCGATACTCTGCAGGCTGTTTTCTCATTGTTCATGTGCGTCCTGACGAAAACCAACTCTAAGGATGTGGTAATCGACAGCATTAATGATTTCAAAGAGCTCAAAAAACTGTTGCGTACGAAAACCAACGTTCTGATTATGTTCACGACTGGCGGCAAAGAAGTCCAATCGAATATTCGTGTATTCCGTGAAACGGCCGAAGCAGTGAAGGGTATCGGAACAATGGTTCTCATCGACTGTTCACACGCGGAGAAAAAGAAGATTTGTAAGAAACTGAAGGTGACGCCATCGCCGGTGACACTCAAGCACTATAAGGATGGTGATTTCCATAAGGAATATGACCGACAGATGACAGTAAGCAGCATGAGTAATTTCATGCGTGATCCAGCCGGTGATTTGCCATGGGAAGAGGATCCCAAGGGTGCTGATGTCCTGCACATTCCCGACTATACAACCTTTCAGAAGTACCTCAAGAGAGATCCCAAGCCTACGATGGTGATGTTCTACGTCCCGTGGTGCGGGTATTGCAAACGACTAAAACCGGATTATTCGGCAGCGGCGACCGAATTGAAGGATAAGTATGTCATGGCGGCGATGGATGTCGAACGGGCAGAGAATTCTGCCGCCAGAAAGGCATATAACATCACTGGCTTTCCCACGCTGCTGTACTTCGAGAATGGCAAAGTGAAATCCACGTATGAGGGGGAGAACAACAAAGCTGGTTTGATTGCATTTATGGAAAATCCATCAGCTCCACCGCCAACAAAGCCCAAGGAAGAGGACTGGTCGGCAGACACATCGTCGGAAATCGTGCACCTGACGACGATGGGCTTCGAGCCGGCTATCAAGGATGAGAAATCTGTTTTGATCATGTTCTATGCGCCATGGTGTGGCCATTGTAAGCGAATGAAGCCAGAATACGAGAAAGCCGCTGTTATGATGAGGGAGCAGAAGGTACCAGGAATCCTGGCGGCGTTAGATGCGACGAAAGAGAGCTCAATTGCGCAGAAATTCGGCGTGAAAGGCTATCCAACGGTGAAGTACTTTATCAACGGCGAATACCAATTCGATGTTAATGTACGTGATGCCGACAAGATTGTCAGTTTCATGAAGGACCCAAAAGAACCACCACCACCGCCGCCACCAGAAAAACCCTGGGAAGAGGAGGAATCCGATGTCGTGCATCTGAATGAGGAGACATTCAAGCCATTCTTGAAGAAGAAAAAACACGCTCTGGTCATGTTCTACGCGCCATGTGAGTACCTTTTCTGATTTTTCATTGATCGAGTACTTGTGATCGAATTGTCAGTGAATTTTGGGAACATGTCATTTCAAAACAAGCTTTCCAAGATGTTCAAACGTTTCTTTGTGTTCACGCACGCTTCTCTGAACAAGTTAATCACAAGTACCGAGGACTGGTTTTACAATTTACCACAATTTAACTCGCTTTCAGGGTGCGGACATTGCAAGAAAGCAAAACCAGAATTCACCGCAGCGGCTGTCGAGTTCCGCGAAGACCCTCGTGTCGCACTAGCTGCTGTCGACTGTACCAAACATGCATCTGTCTGCTCGGTCTACGAAGTTCGCGGATACCCTACTTTCAAGTACTTCAGCTACTTGAAAAACGTCAACGAATATAACGGCGGCCGAAGTGTATTGGACTTTATTAACTTCCTGAAGAACCCCTTCGTCGAGGCGGTATCCGGCAACGATAGTCCCGAGCCATTCGGAACGTTCACCGGCTCCGAACACATCCTTATGTTGGACGAAAACGTCGAAGTCAAAAGCAAGAAATTCAATCGACTCCTGGTCATGTTCTACGCGCCCTGGTGCGAACAATGCAAGAATCTCAAACCGATATTAGCCAAGGTTGCTTCAAAAGTAACCACAAACGAGTATCGTGTCGGGGCTGTCGACTGTGTAGTCCACCAGCAGGCCGTTAAGAAGTACAACATCCTTGCTTTCCCTACATTTGTGCTCTTTGAAAACGGCAAACTGAAGGAAATTTACTCCGGACCGCATACCGAGGATGATATGTTCATTTATCTTAGCAAGGAATCCAACGATGAATCGAAACCGCCCGATGGTAAAAACAGTGATTTGGATTTGATCAAATCCATGACAGGTAGCGCCGTCAAAACGCCGTCCAACGATGGACCCCCTGAGCCATTCGGATCGTTCCCGGGCTCCGAGCACATCCTAATGCTGGACGACAACATCGAAACCAAAGGCAATCAATACAAACGACTTCTGGTCATGTTCTATGCGCCCTGGTGCGAGCACTGTGGGACTCTCAAGCCGATCATTTCTAAGGTTGCTGCACAAGCAACTACCAACGAGTACCGCGTCGGAGCTGTCGACTGCGTGGCACATGAAACGGTTATTGAGAAGTACAACATCTCTGGTTTTCCCACACTTGTGCTCTTTGAGAACGGCAAACAAAAGGAAACATATTCCGGGCCGCAGTCTGTGGCTGATATACTCAATTATCTAAGCAAGAAATCAAAAGATGAATTGTAGAAGAAAAACAAAGCGAATCTCTCTCCAATTAAACCCCCAGCGAAGCGTCCCCCTTTAGCCTAACGAACACGCTCCGCACAAGATGCGAAATATTATTTTCTTTTTTATACTCTTCTCCTATATTTCTACAAATCGAAATGAAAATAAAGACAAAAATTGTTTAATATTTTTCGTTAAAAAAAAATGTTCTTTTCATTGCCACATCGATTTACCCACTGGACGTACAACTACTGAACCTACAAGCTACGTTTTACGAGAAAGTTCACCGGCGGAAATTCTATCACACTACATTGCCTCTAATCATGTAGTTTTGAAACACTTGTCGAAAAATTCACACGCAAAATTGTTAGTAAAAGCGAAAACCAAAAAAAATATCGAAAAATGAATGGAAAAAATTTACTTAGCCTTTTCACAACCGGATTGACCGCTTGCCGGAGGAATGTTCATGTTACAAGTACGACGTTAGTTGCGTGAAGTGCAATTTCTAATTTTCGATTTTCATTTATTGCAGAAAACATTCGGCCACATTTTGCTGCATTTGCCTACAATCCACGAAATTATGCGACTAAGAAGAAATTAGTCCCAGAAACTCCCGATCGGTTCGGCCACTATTCTGGCACGGAAAAGCTTGTCTTCCTTAACTGCGATGTCGATCAAAAGTCGAAAGAGTATAAACGACTATTGGTCATGTTCTATGCACCCTGGTGTAGACATTCTATTGTCCTGAAACCGGAATTCGCTAAAGCGGCTGCTCTCGCTGATTTAGACGATTGCCGATTGGGTGTAGTGGATTGCAATTATCACTATAAGGCAGTCGATAAGTTTCAAATCGATGGATTTCCCACGTTATTGCTATTCGAAGATGGTGAACTGAAGGAAGAGTATGATGGACCGCGAAAGGCTAAGGACATTTTGAGCTATATAGAAAACAAGGCTGGTTCCGATGGGGCAAAGAGCGAGTGAAGGTTCAGGCGTAAATATACAATGGGATTCGACAGCACTAAATCAAATAAACGTTTAGACCACATTTAACCAGGCAAACAAAAATTTGTTTTTTCTGATTGTTTATTTACGAGTTTAAAGGGTTAATAGAGACTTTTGGCAAACGTTTTTAGGTTGTAAACGTCTTCATTTTATGAAGCTTTTTCTCCCTCTCCAAATGCGAATCTCCTCAGTCAACATTTCATTCTCAGGTTAGAAAAAATGTGAGTATCAAGCGACCGATCGATTGAAGTGATGAGTGAAACCGGAGATTTGGCAAAACAATTGTTCGTAGACAACCTGATAGTAGCAGCGCTGTAGTAATGCACTACCCTATCACGCCCTTTTTTCGTCCAAGCGATCGTCACACAGCGCACTTATTTGGAGCCAAAACCTGAAGTAAAGCGGCGATAAATCAACAGCCAATTGGCTATTGTACTGTGAAACGTTTTGCACGGTCACCAGATGACAGAAAAACCCTCTGTTTGCCTCAATAAGCCTACTTTCTACTTAGCCTTATAGTAGCAACGCTTTAGTAATACACTATCCTCTCACGCCCTCTTCGACCAACTAAACCTGATCGCAGGCGATCGGTATACAGGGCACTTATTCGAAGCCAAAACCTGAAACAAAGCGGGGATGAATCTATAGTCAAGTGGCTATTGTACTGTGAAAACGTTTTGCACTTTCACCAGTTAACAAAAAGCCTTCCGTATGCCTCAATAAGTCTACTTTCTACTTGACATTAACTACGAATCACTGCAACACCCATCATTTCTTTGCCTCCCCCTTAGGTGACCAAGACAACTGCCATCACTTAATCACTCTGATTCACCACAATCCACTCCTAATCCCTATCCCAGAAATACTAGCATCACAAACAATACACAGTACCACACGCATCCCTTTCCGTGCATTCGCGTCGTAAAACAAACACCGGCAATTCTCAGTACGGGTAAACCCCCTATCAATTTCTTTCATTTCTTTTTTAAAATTAGTTATTCACATAAAAAACACTCGTCCACTGAAACGCTGCTTTTTATCGTTTACCACCCACTCGTGGAGCAGACTTCTGTGAAATCTTTGTGGCCTTCTGTTTTGGCGGTGCCTTTGCCTTGGTTGTTGGCGGTGCAGTAGCCTTCTTGGCTGCTTTTTGGGCACGCTTTTGTTCCTTTGCTGCCTTGATAGCCTGATCTCGCTGAGCCTTACGTACCTCGGGCTTCATATTCCTTTTAGCCATAATTTCGGCTAACGAAGCACCAACGATGGCACGTTGGAATTTTTGTGTTCGGCGGGTACGCTTCTTCTTGGCCTCCTCTTCAATACCCTTCTTATGTTTGCGTCTGTATAGGACAGTCCATGTTACCTTACGCGGATTGCGCTTCATCAAATACGAGCGCTCGCATTTCTTATCGAGGAAAGTGAAGGTCTGCAAGAGAAAACGACATGAATCAAAAGAAGAAAAGCACTTTTTTTCCAATTAGCGTTACCTTCCCGTCGATTTTGACCATAGTCTTGCCATGGCCGGGGTAGATTTTGTACCCACTAAATGAACACAAACCGATTCTGAAATATTACAAGAAAATCTCACATTAATTCAATGCATCATATCGTGGAGAAGAGAAATTCACGATTTTCTCGTCAAAATCCACAAAGATTGTTTGGGAAAATAGGAATTACAATTGCTGTAATATCTAAAACGTACTTCATCTTGCTGTTGTTGTCACTAGAAAGAAACGGAAATGGGTTAAGCAGTGACAGCTGTCAATTGGACCGAACTTTGTTCCGTGTGCAGTGACCTCTGGTGGTGGTAACTGGATTAAGAAGGGAATTGGAATTTTTTCATAAATTCGAAGTGTTTATTTGTAATTTCAATTTCCAAATGAGAAAAATTAAAAACGAATTGAAATCGATAAAACTGATTGAAAATATTTTTTTCTTCAAAAAGGAAAAGTGCGGCGAAAAGTTACAGTGATAATTGTCGGCAGAAGGAAGCATAATCTATGATTCTTGAAGATCTTAAGGATCAAGGAAGTAGGTCTAATGGAATATTGTTGTTTTACGAGCGGACTTACAATTGTGTCCAAAAAGTGGTCGACCTTCGCCAGTTGGCTTGGACCTAATTTTTTGGTTAGAGCTCGCCATAAGCTGTGAGGTTCCAGTAGAATTTCGATAACAGGGTTGCGCTATGGTGTCTGTATTCTGGGGACACTTATTCCATACATTTTAATTATTTTCGCGGACATTTTCATCTAGAAACTACATTTTCGTCTACCTTGTTACGTTTTTCTTAAGATTTTTTGTTTTAATCGTCAGTGGAACTTATGACCAGCCTGCGATATAGCGCTATAATATGCGCTATTACCTTTGAATGACGCATTTCACCAGCAGTGACACTCTAAAACAAGTTGGTACGACTCTCTTTATTATCCTATAGTCGGTGTGGGCTGTACTTTGAAAAAACCTGTCGGAATCACCAAAGATTCTAGTTACTAGTTACTAGCTTTCTCGCTTGACCGAGCTGAGGTTTGGTCTTTGGTCTTTGGTTATTCAGAGATGATTAGTCATGTTACCAGGCAGGCTGCGAACTGCTCAAAGGAATATTCTATACCAAACCTCATCCCGGTCCAAGCAAGGCAAGGTCTAAGCTTTTGATTTTACTTGTCTATGAGAAAGAGAACTTATAGACACACTACATGCAATTTAGACAGAATTACAAGTTCGACACTTTGCTGCTGTCGAATTTCAACTGATAAATAGCTTTACTGAATCGATCAAGGGTCTCTCTGGTCAAGAACTTTACTGATGACATAAATGGAGTTCGGGACTTTGCATCGCTTACCAATTACTTTATCTTTGAAGTGATAAATGGAACTACAGCCCTTTCAGCGGTTGCCCATCCTGAACGTGGCGAACAAGTGCATGTATCCTACTGTGCCACAGACAAAGCACGCGGAGGAGTCATCTGAGTAGGCAAATGGCATCACTCACAAGAAAAGACTTCCAACTAGTTGAGGATCAGTTAGATATTTTGGATGGAAAAAGGAAGAGGAAAAGAAGATTTAAAATTGTGAACCTCATTTTGCTAAGAAAGCCGAGCAGGCGACCATACGTGAGCGATAAGATGATCAATCGTTGCCGGTGCTGTCCTATAGAAGAAAGCAGTAGTGTTTCGGCTAACTAGATAACAGTGAAAGGCCACGCAGCTATTCATCCAATAGCGGAGCCACCATAAAGAAACAAGCAGCGACCTATCAACTAACCAGGCGACCACACATCGCCAAGAAGCTGCTTGTAACAAGTTGAAAGCAGAATAACAAGTCAATTCACTTCCCTGACGGGAATGGGAATATTCACAGCCTCCAGGCTATTGGGTAGGGTGTTGCCTATACTTGGTTGTCCCACTTTCAACAGTGGCACCACCGCATACCAAAGCAATAATTTGTGACATACAGGTAATGAGAGGAACAAAGTAGAGTAGGCAGAGGCTCGAAAACATTTTGTATGACACCTATCTAGCACGGAAAGTGGATTGCTGACTTTTTTCAACTTTAGTTACGGGGCCCTTTCGGTTGGATTATCTTGTATGAATAGCCTATACTCGGATGGTATGCCGAGGCAAAAAGAACTTGCGAGTTAGCCATGCAAGCAGCAAAAAGGCAGGAAGGAATACTGCGGATAAAGTTTCCTGGCAAACCATTCAACAAACTCAGAGAAAAGAAGTTCAATAAGGCAATAAGAACGACACACGAAGGATCGTCCGGTCGCTTCCAAGATTCATGCGCTAGAAGTCAGCGTTGTCCGCGAAGTCCGTTGTGGTTGATGAAATCCGGCCAGAAATTCTCAGGATGATAGTAGGCTAATTCTCTAGTGCCATTAAAGTGGACTGCACCGCAATAGGGGTGTCCCGGACAGGAGCAAACAAAATGCTTTTCGTTTCGAACAGGTTTAGCTCCAGCTTGATTGATCGATTTCCTTGAGGTAAGCTCTGTAGTACAGAAGCTGTTTTTCGGGCAATGGCGATGAATTCATAAGATTTTTGAGATATACAAGCTCCTAGAATGTAACTATACGGAGCAGATGAAGCGACGGAGACTACTTATGCGAACGGAAAGGTCTATGCGTCGTTAGTTTGGACACGTATTGCACTTTAAGATCCATGATCCCATCCGCTTCTGCGTCGCTACTGCTGAGGTAAAATTTGCAACGAAAAATCGAGTAGGCCGAGGAATTCTTATAAGCGAACTCCTACAAGCACTTGATGTAACAACTTGCTTTCTCCATGTAATTTCGGATCCACAAAATTATCCTTGCACAGATCTTGTTTCAGTGTTATTTAAGGCTATACGTTTCTCATATCCCGAGGCTTTAATCGCGACATAAATCTGTTAAAACCCAAGACCAAGGAGCCATATTGCCTCATAAAACAGACAAGGCGAAATCAACTTGGTTTAAGGCCACGTTAACGTCTAAAACAGTCCATACCCGACGAGTGCATTCAAGCGCGTTCTCATCGGTTAAGGATATTCAAGAAATTTGAATTTCAAACGGCTATTTCTACTCATGCGCATAAAATTGCCGTAAGAACAAATAAAACCCAAAAAAAGGATATGTAAATGTCAAATGTCACGAAGGATACTCTTTTTGTGCAGAAAATCATAAGCGAACCCCTGGATCGCAAAGGCTTCTGAATTAGAAAACCCCATTCGCTCGGCATAAACAACAGTCCAACAATGAAGTTAACACTTCGTCGCTACACTGCTCTGTTATCCTTCCAACTAATACTGTTATTGGCTGATTTGATTCTGAACAGTTCTATGTTTTGGGTACGCAACAATCGGTCCGCATTGATCTTTATATTCTTGTAAGTAGATACGAAAGAAAGCAAATATCAAGGTGCTATCTTATGGGTTTTGGTTACAGGACGCAGGATTTGTTCATAATTCTCGCATATATCCTACTGGGTTTCGGGATTTATTCAACTTTTATCTATAAGGTAAGTGCGATTGGTCTTTGTCGGAATGATGAATGAATGATTGAATCCTTTAAGGCTGGATTGGTGGATATTCTGATTAGGAAATTTCGTTTTCCCCTAATCGCTGTGACGATTTACTTCATCCTGTCGGTCGCTCATCATTTCTGGATTGTGGTCTATGAGCAGAAGCAGCTCACATATCAATGGTCGACTGGCTTGAATGCACTTCTCATCATTCATCGTTTATGTAAGTGCTATAATAGGGCTTTGATGACTCAGAATAATGCGTCCTTTCAGTCTCTCCAGTGTACTACTATCTCTACAAGCGCACTGCATTTCTATTGAGTGATCCACGATACCACGAGAGCATGGATTGGGCCAGCGAGCATTTGTCCATCAAGTAAATCGCTCCAACGGACTATCATCTAGTCGCGTTTATGTGTACATACTTGTAACTTACCCTCTCGTTCGCTATCTATCTATATGTTGTCCAGAGTTAGAAAGTAAAACAGTTCATCTGTAGTCAATGTAAATAAAAACTGAAAATTTAATCGCAAACGATTTTCTCGTATTTACAGTCATAGATCCTAATATCGACAGGTTAGTATTGGATAAATGATATATATTACTTCCTTGTCAGCCGAATCACATTAGAGAGTTTTAGTTATTAAACAAGGACACGCCAAAGAGTTTCTCCCACGACTGACCGATTGCATTGAGACAACTTTCGGCGTTTTCTTTTGTCTCGAACGTACATTTCCAGAATTCAGATTTATCCTGTGTTTCGTCGAGAAAATTTATGGTGAAGACATTATCTTCGGGACGTTCAACGTCGACTATGTTGCTCATGAACTGCGTTAAGCCGAGTTCGATGTTGACATCGGATTGTGGCGTTAACCAGCATATGTTAGAAGCGGATAGATAGACACGACTACTGGTGATGAGCAAACTTGATGGGGAGAAGGTTTGCTGGTGTTTTTCGGATTTTATTTCACATATGTTGAGGAGAGAGAGCATTTCGAGTTGTTCGTCGCCGATGGCATTCGATAGGCGCGAGACAACTTTCTCTGGTGGTTGATAGTTCAGTTGACATTCGGGGGGAAGAGCATTCTCTGTAGAAAGGTCGATATGGAATTTAGTTCTTAAACGCACTAGCTGGTATACTCACTGGTAAAGTACAGCAGCAAGCTGTCGGTTCGAAGAATGTCCTGTAAAAGCAGTAAGAAACCGCCCCAATCGCGTAAACGAAAACCGAGTCCGATTTTCCACGGCAATAGTTGTATCGATTCCAGTCGATCTACTGTCACACTCACTACAGGACGCAACCACTTGATGACATTATCGTTCTCTGGACCATGAGCCTCCATCACATAACATTTGACAGTGGACATGACGACGATTCCCTCCGTGATTGTTCCGGTATTTTCGTTGTAAATCTTTCCCCTAACAATCCACTTAAAGTGTTCGTCTTGCTCTTGAAATCTCGTCTGATAGAAATAGAATTTCAGGCGATGATCGACGTCACTGAAGTCGATGTAGTTGAATTTGTATCTCTCACATTTGACCGGCGAGGATTCAGACTCGATGAAACGTTGAGTTTTGCGTGACATAAGCATATTCGTGGATTGGAGAAGGCCTATAACAGACAAACGGAGTGAAAAGGCAGTATAACTGGGACAAACTCTATAACTCACCACCGAACATGGTGGACAACACTGATTCCTCTTTCTTGCTGCTCTCCTCAGTCAGCAGCTGTTTCTCCTGACTCTCATCCACATTCCCTTGAATCTTTGTCGGCGTATTCATCCCCGGTTCATAAGATGTACACACACTATCTGTCACCGAACCCGAAGAGCTACTCTCTGTCAATTGAACATGCGACAAGACAGTCTTCTTCTCTGTCAGCGGTACCTCAAGCTCCTTGGGCACCAGAAAACTACTCTGATCTACTGCATTACTCAAATACTCATCGATCTTCTTCAAATCCGGCGACTCTGGCTCACGTTGATCGTCCACATGTGCCAACACCTCGATACTGCTCTGACTCGGATTACTCAATATGTCTACATCACTTTCGCAATTCGATTTGAAATCATTTTCCCGATCCACCGCCGAACTGCCTGCCACACTCTGATTCGAATCGAACGAGCTCTGCGAGCGCGATATTTTCGAACACGACGACGACTCATTGAGGGATGTTGCCGAACCTAGACCGGAAATGCAAGAGAAAATCACAAAATTAGTTCCAAACTCCGCCGCTACTAACTGGTATACTATGAAATGATATTAACTTTGATTCAAGGATTGCATCAAACTCCTACTTAATTTGTTATTAGCAGTAAGCCTTGATGGTCCTTTACCTGGATGACACAGGCATGCGAAGAGAAAAAAATAAAAAAATTATTTCAAAAAAAACTGAAATTAGTATAAAAAAAACGTAAGTGATGAAGAAAAGAGGAATACAAAAAACAAAGTAAAAACAAGCAACACACGTCGTCCACGATTAGTAGGGTATAGAAGGAGAGAAAAATCGGGTCCATTGGCGGGGATAGCTCTTACCTATGCTGCTGTGCAGGCTGGCATCTCGTTCGCCGCTCGACTCACGTTTCCACGTCACGTCGGTGGTGATGGACTCGCCGGCTTCGATGGCGACTACGGTCGGCGGCGAGCTGGGTGGAGTTAAAGGAGCTTTCTCTAGAGACTTTGGCACGCTGTGAATTTCGGCGACGAATGTACTCTTACAATCCGGACATATTACATCTAAGGGAGGTACATAAGTGGGATGTTACTCTAAAGGAGTCTACTCTATTCTACTTGGTCGGTTTACCTCGTTTCCGGTAGGTGTTTAAGGAGATTTCCTGAGAGAACTGACAGCTACAGTTGACGCATCGATAGATTTTCTGATTCATTTCCAGTAGATCGCGCTTGGAAAGGATCGCACGCAGTTTATTCTCCAATTGCTAGAAAAAAATTGTATTACATTTCAAGCTATCCATTTGGATTCTTTGAATATTTACTTGACACAGGTCCTCCTCGACGGTGTATAAGCGTTCCTGTTTGTCCAGTTTGATGGTATCAAAGTTGATTCGAAGTGTATTAGATTTAACACGATCACAACTCTCTAAAATCTTCAAACTCCACTTGGTCTTGGTTCTTTACGAGGTAAAAAGATTAAATATAGACGAAAACCCATGGGATATTGTCGCACTTACCTGTGATTTAGAGTATCCTTCTCGCGTATGTAGTTCGCCGAGACAGTCAGGAACATGGCTTCATTCTTGTCACTTGTATAAACGATATAAGTCTCCTCGTCATCCTCGGGCTCTGAAACTATAAGGGGGAAAAAGGAAAATTCACTCAATTTACCACCATTTTACCGCCACTTTCGCTTACATTCTGGCTCGTCAATAGTATTCGCATAGACGTCCCTTAAATGTGGCGCAGTATCCTGCTCATCGTCCTCTATTTCCTTCTCACTCTCGACAGATTCCTCATTCGCCAAAGTGAATATTGTCTCATCCTTCTCCACCGTATGACCCGAATTCTCTTCCGCTGTCGTGTACAATGTTGACTGGTCGGTTCTCGCGCTCGATACATCCAATACACTGTCATCCGTTGGCGTTGATGTAATCACAGTCACATCATCGCCGCCCTTAACACGCGACACATTCATCTCGCCCAGATAATCATCGAATATCTGTTGTGCAGTCAACTTACTATCTTGGTTCATTGGCGGCACTTTTGATGGGCTTAACCCCAGCACACTGTGCACCATTTGAGCATTTTCATTCTGTAACCAACCAGCACCGTATTTTTTCCGCAAACTCTCGATTTGTCGTTTCGTCTCCAAATGTTCCTTATTGCCCTCGACTTTAAGGTGTTTCACCTCCTCTTTCGGAGGATTCGACGGTGGCTCGAGGTCCAAGCTCTCAATCACAACTGTTCGGGTTTTGGATCGATTACTTTTCTCCGTTGTCGATGAGCTCATGTCGATTCCTTCGTCCTCACCATTCAATTGAAAACTCTTAATTGAGCCCACACTAGATGAGGGTGTTTGATTGCTTGACAATTGCTGTACGGGTGTTGTTCGACTGCCAGACTTTGATGTATACTTTGCCGTGAAAGCGGCATATGTCCTATGCTGATGCGTCCCCGTCAACACTTTCTCATTCTTCGACAATGGCTCGTAGTCGAGGATGAACTTCACCGTCGACGTATTCTTGTGTAGGAATTGTGCTGTAGCCAACCGATGCTTGGGATGGCAATACAATGGATTTCCATACAAATTCAGGTACTTGAGGGTGATAAGAGCACTCAACGGATACAATTGATTATGATCGAGCAGGCAGTTATCGGACACATCCAAATCAGTCAGCGAATCAAGCTTCGAAATGCCAATCAAGTCCTCGATGAAGTTATTGCTGAGATTTAGGATCTGCAAGCGTTTCGATGTCTCCACATGGAACGTTGGAACAAGCGTTAGCTTATTGTAACTAAGATCAAGTGTTTTTAGATTGGGTAACCACTTGATTGCTTGCACGCTGACCAGCTGATTGTGTCGAAGATTAAGATGCTGAAGGTATTGTGCAAATTCCAGTGCACAATCGACCGTTTGTAGATTGTTGTAACTAAAGTCGGCCACTTTCAGTTCATTCCACACGAATCCGTTTGAATTGTCGCCGCCACAGTGTGTGATGATCTCAACAACGGTCTTGAGACTACGCGTACATACCAGCTCTTGCAGTTGCGAGCGAAGCGGTTGAATGCCAGTGATTTGCATCACACTGGTCTTTTGCACTTCGAGCCGCTTGAGGGAACGAAATTTCGAGATATCAATGACACCGTCGAAATAATCATCGCCGGGATAGTGAGTTATGCAGAGGTAGAGGGTTTTCTGTACGAAATCATGCACCAGTTGCAGGTCACGGAAGACATTTGATTTTGAGTTGTTCGGCTTGACGACTTGAAAGGTTTGTGTCGAGCCCAATTCGAGTTCGGGCGAGTCGGCTATTAGTGTGAAAGAGTCATTGAGCGCACGAAGTAGTGAACCTGTTGGGAAGAGGAGAAAAAAAGAAAGAAATTCATTGATCATCGTTTGTGAGATACTTTCATGTTGATAACAAGCAAAATGCACGTATGAAGGAATGACAAACTCGTGAATTAGTTCAATTCTTATCTGTTCGAATTGAATGAATCTATAGTGCTGAGAAAGCAAACAATCATCGCTATAGAGAACAACCAGAAGGCGTCAGGCTATTTATAAATGAATTTATTCTTTCATTTTGTTTGCATTGTCCAATTGGACAATACAATATCGAATATAAAATGAGCCCATAAAATCCTTTCACTCACCTGTAAGAGTCAATTTGAATTCGGAACTCAAGACTTTGTCGCCGTTGTTTCGTAATAGATTCGATAAATCGGTGATTTTCTTCGGATCCATGTCGTCAATGGGTGTGCCAATTGCGGTTTCATCCAATTGAATAAATTAATAAACTTCCACCCACCAACCAGGAATAATCAGGAACCTGAACGAGCTTAAGATGAATATCGACGACACTCGGTCCTTGTCATATTACGGTTGCGAGCGTTTATTTTGTTTTCGACGATTTACTTATTGTTTTATGCACGATATGAGTCACATTATTTTCATTTTTTTCCTTTCTTTCCTTCGCAATAATATTAATTTCGTTCAAATTTGTTTCTATGATTTATTTGTTGGTTCTGCTTTCCTCTGTGGTATGTTTGAGCAAAAAAACTGATTTACTGTCATACGCAGATTTGGGAATAGGAACGTGTAAATAATAAACGAGGAAAATATTAGCGAAAAAGCAAGTGCAAATTGAAGAAAAACATTAAACTATCCTGCTGTGAAGGTATTTCTTAATCGAAAAATGACAGTTCACTGCGAGATGACATCGTGTGGTGTTGTCAAAAAACAAACAGCTGAGTAGTGGACGGAGGTGTTCGGAAAATATGGCTGGTTGTTAAGGCGGAACTATAATTAAAACAAAAAACAAATGTTCGCTTAAAAAGCAATTGTTATGAAAAACGTAATGTAAACTTAAAAATTGCTCAAAGTATTTTAGGATTTTTTGTAAGAAACGAGCGTCATCGCCAAGTACCATATAAAAATCGTCTTCAAGCAACTAGACCTCTTAATCTATGTAGGTAAAGTTAAGCCCCTAAATTAGAGTTTAGCATCCCGTTTAAACCCCATTTGTCGCCAATATTGCGCAGTAAAACACCTTCTCTAGCAAGACAGTAAACTATTTTATTTCCTCTTTTTCCTGTTTAGATAAACCATAATAATACAACAAAGAAAAACGTTTAACATCCTCTATTTAAAAGAAAAACTACATCATTCCATAAATCAACGTACTCATCTCGTCGTGGGTCCTTTAAATGATTTCTTTTGTGTTTTGTTCTTTGTATTACAAAAATTTGCATAAAAACTTAATCCCCTACTTAATACACATACGATTATGTAAATCAGAATAGTTGCCTATTGAGCTTGAGTCGATGCCGGTATGGGTTGCGGCTGCGGACTAAGGCGATTGACGAATGCAATGCCGCTACGCAAGATCTTCCCCACTATGGGTGGGGATCTCCCGGCAAGTGCTTCGGTGGCCATTCGAAGTTCGGCAAAGGCATTACGAGTATATGGATTACGACGAGAACTGTAGCGCATCTGAAGGAAGTGGTAGTAGACGAAGGGTGTCATTAAACCAGCTCGTCCCCTAAAAATAAACAAAAATGTTAAACACTATTTATGGCCAATAGGATACAAATACTTACATAAACGTGAGAATGATAGCCAGGGGCATGATGAAGATCTCTGAGAAGGATATGGCTTTCAGGATGTTTGTTGCCTGGAATTCGACCAGCGAAATTAGAAATCTGGCTCCCCACCATGAATTCTGGCCAATCAACTGCAAGAGAAAATAGCAAATAATCGACAACACTCAACAGACCGTGGTATGGCGTCAACTATCGACATACGATACCATCACACGTTGCTCACTCAACCATCATACTTACATCAACGATCTTCAACGAATAGCTGGCAGCGTGTAATATAGCAAACAGTACGACTGGTACCAGGATGAATAGTGTCGGTGTTACATTGAAAAAAATCAACGAAAACATCAGATAGTGACACGAGTCTTCTGTGAAGAGTCGTGCAAGGAATTCGCGTGACAGTGCAAAACGCGGCAGTCTTTGATGCAGACGTAATGCGTTCGATGCCGCATTTGCCAGTAGAACTTTGTTAAACGAACTCTGTGCGGTCCTGGAACACAAGAAAACGAGTAATATGATGTTATATGGATGCCAGAAAGGATTAACTTACCCAAAAATTGGTAAAATGTAGCCAAGTGTGAAGAGGATTGTCATCATTCGCGTTGCCCACATGGTACAGTCGATTTTGTTTGCCTTAAAATGCTCGACTATGTTGGCTATTGCGTTTCCTTGCTGAGGTGGCGGCGGCGGTGGTGCTGTTGATGAGGATGTAGTCTGGTTCGACGATGTCGATCCATTATCCTGCGACTGATCGCCCGATATTTCAACCATTTTCAGTCAAAACGTTTTCTATAAAATGAACACATGCAAAAGCGAATATGAATATGAGTGAAACCGATTGTGAAGCAGCAGCGTGAAACAGAAACAAGTTAAGCGTGGAGAAGCAACAGGTATGTAGCAATTAAAAGCTTTGCACTTTGCGTGGCAATTAAAAGAAATAAAATAGAAAACGTTCATTAAAGGTAAAGATAAAGACCTAACAAGTGTGCGTAACAAAATGGGAAGGCTAGAGAACTAGAGGAGGGCGGTGTACAGTAAAGTGTAGTCGCTTAGTGGATAAATGGAAGGAAAGAGCTTTCTACAGTATTCTACATCCTTGACTTTGGCGATAAGTGCCAGTCGTTGTGAAATGTCTCAAGGACGGTTTGAATAGCACAATGAAATTACTGTCAAGACCGTAATAGCGCACAAACGGCTTTATCACTAGTCTATTCTAACATCAGAGATCCAAATGAATGACTAACAACACACCAGACACTGTAGAAAGCGAAATCTCTCGATTATTCAAACCATCCGCTTCACTTCGACTCACAGCACACCACCCGGCTACTTATACAAACGTCTAGTCGTGAATAGCAAAAAAACAAAAAAAAAGAGTTACACGCCCGATAAGGAACATGTTTATCGAATCAACAGTCCACTTATCAACCACACCGACAGTCTACTTTATGCGCCGCACTTTTGAACACGATAAATGTCACAAAAACACAGAAATTCTCAAACAAGCTTAACTCGTTTTCAGTTTCTTTTATAATTCAGACCAAGACCAACCCACGGACGGTCATATGTCCCCAAAATTAAACCCTACCAGGTCGACGCAGGTACGTTAGTTCAACTACTCTCTACATTGGCACATCGCAACAATTGCAAACACGCGCAGGTATGGCACATCAGCCCATCCCTACCCAAACTCACTCGCGTCAGGTGGAGCAATTCTCGATCATACACGATGACGAAACTCGGTAAGCGCGGTGGAAAGTCGAATCTGGTTTTATACCGTACCGTACTTGACTGCTTCCGAAAGAAGCAAGCATTTATATAATGCACCACACTTGTTCGGTCAATTCGTTCCCAAATGCACTTGCTAGGATTGCGTTAATTGATTTTCGAAAGGAAAACATGAAAACCCGATCGAGAACACAATTGTGCATGCGTGCGCGTATGTGTTCTATCGATTTTCATTCCAACCCTTCCGGCAAACGTGGGAACGCACCGTCTTTCCCTAAGCCTATTTGTCCACACGGTCATGCGGGTCATGATGCCTCAATCAAACGTAATGTAATCATTTCAATTAAAATCAAGTGGCCTAACGAAAGTGAAAATGAAGAAAACCCAGGCAACACAGGCCATTCGGCTCATCCTCTTCTTCGTCCTCCTTATCATCACACAATTGGCGACTTTTTGCTTACCTCGTCTTGTTTCCAATTCAATTGATGATATAAGCGCTTGCCGATCAATTATTTGCTTTCGATTTGATTATTTCGTTTCAAAGCAAACATAAATTTGTGAAAGAAAAACGGGAAAAACGTCTAATTATTCACGTCAGAGCAGACTTCTATCTATACACATTACTTCACCGAACTCACTGAATTCCGTATAATTTGCTCGCTATTCACTGACGTTGGTAAGGGGTGCCAATATGAGATGGAAAAAAATAGTAAGAGCACATGACATGACGGATTGACTGCGTTCATAGCGAGTGTTGATTTGGTATTGCCAGATGAAAAGTTTTTGAAGCATCGGTTTAGTTTAGTTTAGTTTATTTCATCAAACAAAGACACAATGCTTTAGTGATTACTAGAATATTAATAAGATTACATTAACTTAAAATTAACTTAAAAGTAACAACAATTTATTCTTAAATGAAAGCCTACTTAGACTAAAACAATCATATCAGAAAGTGAATTAGTTACTCTTGGGCACCTTGACAATGGTTCATTGGCTGCATAATTTGTTCCAAGGTGTGAAATTTAAAAAAAAAATCTGTTTCTAAGCATCCTCGAAGGAACATTAAAGTTAATTAAGCCCAAAATATCGGAACAATCGATATGATTAGCTAACAAGTCACGAATGAACATCACCTCAAAGAACTTTCTAAGAATTTTTAGAGGCAATATTCCAAACAATTTACATCTTATTTTATAGAAGGCATATCAATTTCCCATTGAAGCATTTTCATTAGAACTCTAGTAAAGCGCTTTTGAATTTTCTCAATTCTAAAAGAGTGAACTTCATACGCAGGATTCCAGATAATACTGCAATATTCCAGGTTAGATCTAACAAACGCAAAGTAGAGACATTTCAAGGTGTGGGGATTGCAGAATTTCCATTGAATTTCCTTTAGCAGCTAAAAAATCTATATGCTTAATAAAGTCCAATTTTTGATCAAAAATTACCCCAAGATCTTTCTTGAAGGTAACTGTGGAAAGAAGGGAATGATTCATTTTGTAAGAGGAGTTAATTGGGGAACGATTTCGACAAAAAGTTAAGCTTTGACATTTAGAAATATTCGGGTGTAAGGAGTTAAGCAGGCACCAATTCGATAATTTCTGAAGATCATCTTGCAATAAAATACAATCATGTTCTATTTTTATACACCGGAACAGTTTCAGATCATCGGCATACATAAGGCATTTAGAATTTAAAAATATGTTAGGAATGTCATTAACAAATAATAGGAAAAAAAGGGGGCCAATATGACCTCCTTGGGGTACACCTGAAGTAACATTAATAGGTGAGGAGAGACTGTTATTTATCCTTACATATTGTGTACGATCCTTTAAATATGCCCTAATCCATTTTAAAAAATTAGAGTGGAAACCCATTTTATTTAATTTCACAAGCAAAATATTATGATTAACCCGGTCGAAAGCTTTTGAGAAATCTGTATAGACAACATCACATTGATACCCTTTCTTAAAGCCATTAATAACGTAGTAGATAGTGAGATTTGTGCAGGTGGATCTACCAGCAACAAAGCCATGTTGATATGGAGAAATAATGCTCTTTACAATTTTGGAATAGTAGTAAGTTTGCAAATTGGTCTATAGTTAGAAACATCCTGTCTATTGCCTGACTTGTAAATTGGTGTGATAATAGAGCATTTCCATTTCACTAGAAACTCACCACTTACAAGGGAACGGTTGAAGATAATTTTTAGTGGTATGGCAAATACCTTAGAACATCTTTGTAAAACAACAGAAGCGATGCCATCCATATCAAGTCGGGTATCGACTCTTATATCTCATAAGAATATTTCTGATTTATAAGAAGAGGGTGTGGCGTAGAATGTTTCGCAACGAATGTTTTTGAAAATTTAATTACAATTATGGCCTGGTGGGCTGTAAAAGAACGTAATGCCTTTAAATTGTATTGCGCTTAAAAATTGTTGAAAAACATTTTTTCTTTCAACTACTTACAGTCGTTCTCATTGACCTACTGAGCAAGTAATTTAAGCCATAGTGACCCGATTGAATTTGTCGGCTATATAGTTCAATTTGACGCCTTTAGACTATTTTTCATGGACATCCTGCAAATTCTTTGTCCATGCCAATAAGCCAGTGTCAACTGCAATATTGAACGGCAAATACAAGTCAGGATGGTCGAAAACATGACTCGAATTTGGACTTTTAGTATAAACTACTAAAATGTAGTCTTCGTCAATATTGGCGGACGTTGGTCCATCAACTAAAATAAAAATTTGAATACATTTTTAAGATTTTCCTTTATTTTCAAAGGAAAAGTCAGACCATATAAGCGAGCTGTTTTTCGTGACAAGGGATCTCATTCGCCCAAGACTTAAGCCCGTTATTTGAGAGTAGATACCTTCGTTCATCACGTCAAGCGAAGAGGATATCAAGATTCTCTCTGATCGCGAGGCAGTAGCTGATCCAATGTATTTGTTGTTACGTTGTCTGGATTATCCTTAAACTCCAGAGAAGCTTCCTTGATCATTTTGATTTCAATTTGGAAGATCTCAACGTAGAGAAATATGCAGGAATGTGAATGTTTTCGTAAAGTGCCACACTTAGATAATACAATCAATTATTGCTCCTAGTCAAGCGTATGAGGTGAGACACCCTTGTGTCAGCTAAGTCACGAAGCAGTTAAGAAGAACACGAACAAAAATTCATGCAGCTTCGAAAGAAGTCATTGGAAAAAGGGCACAGCCGCGGAATGTAAACCTAAATCGCAGTGACCCGTAGTTATTCGTATGACAGATTTTACAATGTCCCTGTTAGGGAATCGTCCTTTGATCGTTGCACGTTCAGCGAGAGCCAGATACGTCTTGCCACCTGACTATGAATTCATTAGTCCACCATTTTCTGATTGTATTGAGTTTTATGTCTTGCTTTATTGATTAATTAGGACTAGAAATGTAACCTTGGATTGGATGACTGATAGTGCTTGATTGGAGTCTGACATTTTGTCGGCCTCGATCAGCTTTGCTCTTTGAGATATATGTATGTATATGCGGCAATGTAAAGCTTTGCCCCCGCAAGAAATTTGGTCGCAGCTTCTTTGTGGATATTATTTTGAGTCTAAGCTATATCACAGCCTTCATAATCGCTGTGATTTGGATCTAATAAACACTCTTTGCAGGACTGTTTCTATTATGAACCTAATGGTGTCCATCCGTCCTGAAGGAAAAAAATGGAATTTTAAATCGTTAGTAAAGGCATTCTGTGTGATGGTAAGATGGTTCCAGAAAAACTAACGGTCCTGGACCTCCGGGTTAGGAGCTGCTCAATCAGAGCCACTCATTTTGGACCGTTAACGGCAAAAGCGACTGTTTGAGGGTTGACGGGCGCTTTCGATATCGAAGGAAGCCACGCGAGTGAATTACTTTTATTCCAACGATTTCACATTGCCTGCGTTATACAACAACCTCGACTAATTACCGGCAGATATCATATATCGTGGCACATTCTATTTTTGAAAAGACTATTCGAAAATCCTAACCTAACTTTTAAAATGTTTTTTATACAAAAGTTATTGGTTGCGATTGTGATCTCCAGGTACTCAACACCACACCTCCAATATCGACTATTGTGAATCTGCCGATTTTTTGACAATTCATTTCAATCAATTTATCATCTGCAAAAAAAGGGACTGCAGGTGTGGAGATATCTCTGAAAAAGCATTTCCCTGTGACTTTTCATAAAATCTAAGTGCAATTAAATAAAACTGCAACCCAAAATGGCCCAAATGGACATGGAACTGAAGAAGGTACTGATTTCATTTCCCACAAAACACCTAATCTCATGCTCATCCTACCTCACCCGTAGGCCTTCACCGAAGTGCAAAAGAATCGCGTTGAAACCTCCTGGAAGATGAACATGATCGAGAACCAGCATGACATGATCAAAACCAGTAAACACAAATATATCCTCACCGAGAAAGGTACCAGTGATTTGTCAGACGATGCTAGGTAAAAACCCTTTCGACTCGAACTACCTGCCATGCCGGATATACATATGCATTTCCTTTCTAGAGTCTACTCATCTGTCGGACGAATGTTCGTTCTGACCACCGTCAATGACATGCGTGCCGATCTCAAGGCAAAACAGGAAAAATGCGACAAAGCGCTCGAAGTATTGCAGAAGAACAAAGATTTTCTAGCCAAAAGCCTCAAGGATCAAGAGAACAGTCTGCGCGAGTTGGTGCAGCAGAAAAAGCAGGCTAGCAGTAAGTCAGCACAAGAATAAAAACGCATTTCGAATATAGCTTAGATGTTTTGTATTATAAGAGGTCGTCTAAATTAAAGTTTGCATAAGAAGCGAATTCGTTGCCCAGGTTTCGTTCATGTTCCGGCCGAAAATCGCATTTGTTCAAGACGAGACAGGTAGAAAGCCAGGGCTCCACGACATCACCCGAACAAAAGATGATTTTTCCGTCCGGTTTCAGGAGGAGCTTGATGATGTTGGCTACTTTGGTGATGCAATCCTCGGATAGGAATGGCGGATCGGCGATTACGACTTGATAGAGGCCGTAGTGTTGTTGGAGATAATCTGGTTCACCGGCCCGGTTAAAATCGTAGGACACATAATCCTGGCCAAACGCCATGAACCGTCTGTCGTATTCAAAGAGTTTCACTGAAACGATAAGGATTAATTCGCGCTTCTATGGGGTTTTGGGAGAAAATATTTTCGATGTTTACCATTCTTATGCAAATTTTTTATAGTGCTGTAGAGGGAGGGGCATGACAGTAGCGCAATCTTATCGAATGACCGCAGCTTAAGATTCGTTATTACTTTGCCGAGAGTGTCCTTTGTTTCCTTGTTGTACCAGAATTGACTCAATTGCTAAAGCATGACAATTAGATTATGCGACATACATACATACTTAGTTGGCATGCATTCTCACCCAATCCTCTTCGAATACAATGTCCTGACCCGTACCATTCGAAGTGTGCTCCTTTTCTAGCTTCTCTTTTTGGGCCTTTTCGAGAAGAAACTCTTGCAACACTTCTAACGTGTCGCGCGGCAAAGTGTACTCCTCTTCTGCGGCACTCATTTTTTTATTTACAGCGAATTTTGCTTGAAGAGTAGAAAACGGACCAGACCGCTGTAGGCTGTAGCAGATAACCTAAAATTCTTTTTGACAGTCGTGAAAATCATACATAGAGTTGCCAGGTTATATTTATTATTAGAAAACAGATGACACGCTTCTGCCAACTTGGACGATGACACAGAAGGTAGTTGAGTGGCGATCGTTGGTTTTAGATCCGGCGAGAGCAGTACAAGTCCAGGTCAATAAATATTCGCGTATGGCCTTGCATTAGATGGTTGCTATAAAATTAATAGCTCGCGACTATCATTGCCGTAGCTGGAACGTGCTGTGGACAAATCGTTCAAAAAATTGACAGAGACATTAGGAGAATTGTATAAAGCTAGCACTGTATTATATCACAGCCAAACAGGTTAAAAAGGAGGGAGGAGCATAAGCTTCTCAGGAGAAAGAAGAAAGAGCACGAGAAACGCGCGTTTGAGGTTTTGGAGAAGTGCTACTGCAGACGTGACGTTCGAACGTTTTATCAACAGATAAAGCGAACATGCCAAGGTTATAAAGCCAGAACGGAAGCCTGTCGGCATGAGAAAGGACACCTAGTAGGAGAATCTCAGTCGATGCTGAGAATATGGGAAAACCACTTATGCAGGCTCTATAGCGGCGACGTTAGTCAATATACCGCTGTCAGGCAGAATGATCAATTTCTTAACGACGAAGATTTGTAGAGAATTCCGCCCCCCCTTATCTCGACGATCGGCATATCGAAACTCAAGTCGAATAAAGCTGCTTGCGCAGACGGACTGTCTGCTGAGATTTTCAAAGCAGCTGGAGATGAGCTGGTTAGGATCATGCACCAGCTCATCTGTAAGATATGATCAGAGAAAAGTCTCACCATCGACCATATTTTCACACCACGGCAAATCATGAAAAAAAACAATGAATTTCAGGTCGACACTCACCCACTATTTGTCGACTTCAAAGCCGCATACGACAGCGTAATTTGAGACGAACAATGCAACACCATGTCCGCCTTTGACATCCCAGCTAAACTCGTCAGACTATACAGAGTGATTCCATCAGGATGACCATGCTCCCTGCTCCATCCATTTTTGATGTCAAAAAAGGGATTTAGGCATCGGAATAGCACAGCGAGATGTCAACGATGTTTACGAGTACATATTGAGGCAGAAGCGGCGAAAATTGGTTTGTCAGTAAATGAGAACATAACTAAATATATACTGTCATCAAAAAAGGACGCTCACCACCGACGACTTTCGTCGTTACGTTTGTATAGGCAGATATAAGTTTGAGGTAGTTAAGGACTTCGTCTACCTTGGCTCCGCAGTGACCTGGAACAACGACATCAGTTCCGAAATCAAATGCAGAATAACTCTTGCCAATCGCTGTTTCTTTGAGCTTAGAAGGCAATTAAATAATAGAGCCCTCTGCTGAACGACAAAGTTGACTCTATACAAGACCCTTATCATTCCGGTCCTGCTGTATGACGCAAAAGCATGGACACTATCAAAAGCGGGTGAGGAACTCCTTGGACGTTTCGAGAGAAAGATTTTGCGTATGATTTCTGGTCCCTTAGACACAGGCGGGGGATGGAGGAAAAGATTAAATTACGAGCTTTCCGGGCTGTACAGCGACATGACTCTAGTCAGGCGTATACGGATTTAACGCCTAAGATGACCAGTCCATGGATACCACGATGAAGAAACAGAGGACGGCCGCATGTAAGATGGCGCGCACAGATGGAAAAGGCTAGCAAAATATCGTGCCAGTTGGAGGGGCATGTTGGTTGAGACCCATGTTCACCCCGAATTGTAGCGTCCAATAAGAAGGAGAAGAAGTGAGCAAATCCATTAATTTTGCATACAATTAACGGCTTGGTTAAAATGCTCAGATTTATATTAAATATGCGCCGTTTTGCTCGATATCTTGTTGCCATTTTGAAGGTAAATATGCCTCTTTCACAGAAAGCCTTAAATCTGTTGGTAGAAAGCCTCGGCAGAAAGCGTCCGCCATGAACAGGGACATGTGATAATCACATAGTACCAGGTGTAGACTGGTACCAGAACCGCAGACCGCTCCAGAAATAAGTCGATTTTATTGCGTTTCAGCACGGAATCGTAGACGGAAATTTGGTCTATGAAATTTTTTGCGTTATCTCGTTTAGCGCCTATACATCAAGCGTCCTTTCTTCTTCTAGCCTTATTCAAATGGCTCCAGATGCATTTTTGTGGAATGTTTAGTTCCTCGGCAATCGAAGCCTACGTGATGTTCAGACTCGATGATTTACATGATTTCAATGATATTACATTATCAGAACCATAAATACTAATTAGATTTTCATCTGCCTTTTAGGCTTATTTTCTATATGTTGGTTTCCAATTTCGACCCGCGCTTAAACAAAGTTCAATCAACCAATCATAAGGTTTTTTTTTTTTTTTTTTGTATGAGTTTTGGTGCACTGATGGCTTAAAATTAAGGATTATATGTGGAATAGAATGAGTGGAGGACAATTTTAATATAACTTAATGTTGCCATTTAGTCGAAATAATAGCTTTTAACCCATGATTGGTTAAGTGGCTTCCTTCCGTAAAGCGGTGGGGATTACTTAGACTGCGATTGGTCCATTGTGCTACCACTTGAGTCGGCTTGGTCACCGTTACTCCTGGAACCATATTACGTTTTGAGTAAAATTCGATAGTTTGCTGATCGCCATTTCGAATAGATCCGGCAGTTCGTCAAGGAAATATTCTCCGAGATACCGTCTGCTCGAGGAAGGCAGGGCAGTTGCATAGGAGATGGGATAGAGATTCTTCCTCTTTCTTCATCATGACACCTACTGCAATAGTCTTGATATGGCCGTCCTAATCTAGTGTTTCTCTAAGGGGCAGTGTTCTGTTGGAACTCAAACTAGGCTGTTTTTACTTTATCTTCGTATTTTTAGCAGGGTCGCCGTTCTACGTTGACAGTATATGAGCCAGGTTTGTCTCGCGTAGTTGCATGTATAGAAACCTATCAAGCTAAATACCGAGAAAATGTACAGAAGTACTTAATATTAAAAACTGCGAAAACCACTTTATGCCAAAATGTTTCTATTAAAAAGCATTGTGTCTTTACCTTAGTAAGAAAAATAACATCACTTCCGACATAGCAACTGACAGTCAGATCGACTCTCCCAGAGAGCGCCGCGCTCAATTCGAAAACAAATCACGAAATAAACAAAAAGGGGAACACAAAAGGTAAGACAGCAACAACAACAACCCCCCATAGAAATACAAAAGCAAATACAAACACCAAGAACACTGGCCCACCATTCATCATTGACGACATCTCACCACACCAAACAACATACCCAACCGAACCAAGCAGTGCAACAAAGGAAAGGAACACACGCAAAAACAAAAACAATTTCCAATTATCGTATCGAATTCTCTATCATCAATCGACTCATCCTTTGTGCTGTTCTCCATAATTCGGTGACCGTTTCGAATTTGACGAATTCTCCCCCAATTTCTTCGAAGACACAAAATTGACGTAATACACATTCGTATCTAGTGACAAGTGCGATCAATAAAATTACAACCCACATTCAGTAAAATAGTTGGCCAGTCCCCCAGTACAGTGAGAATCAAGCGCACCAAAGGAGACAACAAATAAAAATCAATTTTCCCTTGTTTTGCGGTTGGCCTGTTACTGTTTATTTGTTTTTTGTTTGTTTTCTTTTTGGTTTGTGAAAAGTGTAGAAAGAAAAAGAGCGACGAGAAGCTAAACGAAAGACAAAAAAAAAAAAAGCAAAACCCACAACTGTTTTGTGTTCTTTTTTGTGAATTAAGGAGAAGAAAAAAGAAAAGATTTTAATTGTCAGCTGTTCAACCTCGGAGGAGGAGGTTCTGATTGTTTCTCGTTATATTTTTTTTTTTTGTGTTGATTTTCGTTCCTTTTGCGTTTGTGTTATCCATTGTGCTAGCAAAGGAATAGAATGAGTGGATACAAGATAAGCTATAACCAGGACTTCAGGTAAGTGTCCTTTTTCTCTTCATTTCTATCTTCTGTATCCTTGAATTGAATCGGTAACAGAAACGGAGGTGGTTAGTGATAAAGAAGTGAAAGAAATAGAAATATAAGGAGTGAGGACCTGTGTCTATAAAATCCTTGGAGCTACTCTCAAAATGCTGGTGCTAGTGATGGGGTAGGTCAATATACCTATTGGTCAGGTGGACTCTTGGACTCACATTTCGTGATGTCTATATAAACGAACCATTTGCGAGAAAGTGACGGGTATACTTTGAATAGGAACGTTCCGGTTTCAAATTGGTCCACAATTGTCAAGGGTATGCATTCTTGCTTGTTAAAAAACGTCCTCTGCCTTACAGCGAATGACGAACAAGGTTAACTGGGCAGAGAAGAGGACATTTAAAGTGACCTAATTAGGATGCTAAATATTTAAACATTTTTTGTTGTATTCCATACTACGTCAACCAGAGTGCTTCGTAATACATAACCTCCTCCTAATCAACTCGTATTTTGCTATTTGCTTTGTGCTCATTACGTCCAATAGACAACGCATTTGCGTCACGACATTAGATCCAATTTACTGTAATGATAACTCAACTCAATGCACGGTAACGTCCGCTCTTACTGCATTACCGTATCAAGTAGTCATGATAAAGCCCACGGCAGTCAATAGCGTCCAGATAAGGTTTATGGCATTTACCTCCACAATATCCATCTGCCTCAAGTGCATTTGACTACTTTCCTACGCCTATTCAACACAGAATCGTTTTAGTCACAGATCTTGCCATTATCTCAAGGTCGCCCCCCTTCTTTTCGCCCACTTGTTTGTTGTTTGAAACCTCTTCTCTTCTCATGGGGCATGACGCAACATTATTCATTCGGTTAGCATTACATCGGACTTAAAAGAATCGCACTTTCAATCCTCAATCCGGTTCGCAACTGAATCAGCTGATCTTTCTCGTTTTCATGATGAAATTAATACTAAATCCCCTTCCCTTCACTCACTACTCGACACCATGGCATTCCTCTTGTACAGGTTTGCTAAGTGCATGACTCATCAGCATCAGATAGTTAGCTGCTATATCTATCTGCTTGTTCGAAACGAAAATAAATAAACAAAAGCAAGACAAGAAGAGAAAAAATAAACCAAAAGCAAAACGTTTATTTGCGAAGGCTTTTTGTTGTTTCCAATAACACAGTTTTTGTTGTTGTTTATCAGTGTTGTTTGCGTGAATAGTGATTTGCTTTGTTCTTCGCTTGTTTATTTTCTATTTACTGCGAATTAGGGAAGAAGCAAAACCTGCAAAATGAATTGCTATTTGCTTGCATCTCACCTCAAGTGAAGTCAAGACGGTGGAGCAAGTGGCTGATTAGAAGTTGTTTGTTCAATTCATTTGAAAAGAGTGCATGGCAGAATGCAGAGACAGCTGTTTGCCATAAAGTTAATTGATGTGACGAATGCGCTGACGACCGTACGTGGTACCTAGTCATCTGGTCGTTTACTTAACAACGTTACCGAACAAAGCTGACATAACCCCAATTGAGTGTCCTTACCTTGCATTGTGCGATCGAGTTAACTTATACTGTAAGCAGCCACAACACAAAATGTTGGGGTCATATTTTTCAACTTCCAGGCTAGAGTGCAATTGCTCAATCTAGTTGGTAACGATTTTACTGAAGGCAAGATTGTGATAGACCCAACTTCGCTCTGGTCCCATGAAACTGCGGTTGATTTAGAAAAGGTATTTGATGTCCTGATCGAATCTCGACACAGCCATGTCATCGAACGTGTTTTTCACGGTGTTTCTCCTCAGCGGGGTTCTGACAAAACCCCCTGTGGTAAAATTGTCATGAAAAGCTTCTCGAAATTCGCCGTTCGGAACCGGCAATAAACTGTAGGTCCCTTTCACCTATGGGAAAAATGAAATCACACACAACATGGGTGATTGAGAGAAGCTCGGCTCAGGTTCTTCATGGCCTATAACGCCAACATACATACACATACATACATACATTTGATGTCCTGATGGCCGTAAGGCTTCAAAAAACACAGGCTGACGATATCAGGCGCACATTTACTGAAAATGTGTTGTCGTCTCATCATAGTTTCCCCATGTTTAAAGCTAGAATTTCTGTGTCAATTTTTGGAGAGGTCCATTCATCTGCGCCTTATAGCTGTAAGACTTAAGTCTGAAGTCTTAAGTCTGACTGCGACTTTCTAAGACCAAAAAAAATATCAAGTTTGCAATATAAAGAGTTGTCCAAGTGAGGTGCAGAAAGGTAAACGTCAATTTGGTAAAGACGTTATATTTGTCTTCCTTCATCTATGTATATGTTATTTAGTTAGTTTATTGTGTGCCATTTGTGTGCTATGGAGTCGCATTCGATTGAAGACCGCCCTAAAGTTATTCAAGAGCACTAAAAAAAATTGCGGAAAATTAAGAAAAAACGTTGTTTCGCGCAACGTATTGCAGACGTACATACTGCTGCAGGCATAACACACAGTATATGGTAAACTGAAATTCATTCTCTGCGTATGCAATATTAAAGTGCTTGAACGAATTACTACGAACTATAACCAACGAGGGCGTCGTGGCGCAGTGGTTAGTGTGTTGGACTCTTGCGCACGATGAGCGAGTTCGGATCCCGATAACACGAACGCCATCGAATGTTTATTTCGCGACGTCTCTTCTCGGCGGGGTACTGGCACAACCCCCCGTAGTATACTTGCCAAGCAAAGCTTCTCGATTTGAGCCGTTCGGAATCGGCATTAAATTGTAGGTCCCTTTCACTTGTGTAAAAAAAAAAATCACACACAACATGAGTGATTGAGAGAAGCTTGGCTCTGGCCCTTCATGGGCTGTGACGCCACCAAAGCAAAGCATAACCAACGCGGAATTTGGTCGGCTCTCGTCCTATCTCGGACAACCACCCCTGGGAGTTAACGAACATCAACGACCCAAACCACTGCAATCCGTTCAGGTTGTGTGTCTATAGCACATTATAAGAGAATATATAAATATATAAATAAAAACTCTTGAATCTGCTCGAGTTTCTAAAAAAAAAAAAAAAAGTTGCTAATATGTTATCTTATAAAACGTCTCTACATTTTTCGTCACTAGATGGTGTTGATGGCCATATAGTGTCAAACGGAAGCTGACAATGTAAACTTGTGTACCTACACGGTTTTTTTAATTCGTCAATTGCGTAAAAAGTTATATATACTGATTTGAACACGAGTGAGATATTCTACTATAAAAAAAAGTAAAAATGCTGCAAAAACATTTTGAAAAATTTGTAAAGTGTACGATGAGAATGCTGTTAGTGAAGGTCGGACCCAGAAGCGGTTTGTTCGATTCAGTTCCGGGAATTTCAGTGTCAAAGATGTATGTATATACCTCGTTTTGATTGATCAGTCAATTAAAAAATCGATGAAATTTCCCAGTTGATGGAGCATCAGTGACACAAGTTGTCAGGAAGTAGCATATATACTAAACTTCAACGACATGATAGCTTGGAATCATGCGAAAAGACCAGGTGACTCAAAGAAGCTTAATGTTACGAAATTTGATTGACCCAATTACCATGAGTGAAACTTTGTTGAAACGCAAAGAAATCAAACTATACTTGAAGTGGATTATTATGGGCGAAAACTACGAAACTATAGAATGAAAGTGATCATGATCAAAGGTCGATGACCCTCTACAAACGACTTCAAAGTTTGGATTGATGGCAAATAAGGTTATCCTGAGTGTTTGGTGGAACTGGAGTTGAATTGTCTCTTATAAACTACTACAACCTGGCGAAACGTCCTCTACTGTGCACAATTCGATCGTTGGAACGAAACAATCAAGGATTGGCCAACAGAAAGGGACATTTTTGATGTCTCGGAATGAATCAACGAAATTTGGTTGGGAAAGTTTCTTGCGTCCATTTGTTTTGCTCTCTGCAAAACTCTCTTAAAATACGTATAAGGATCCTCTATTACAATAAATATAGAGCACCTCTTTGTGTAATTAAGAACCCAGAAAGCTTAGGCTTTCTGAAAAGTCTGCAATAATGAGATCAATTGCACATCAACGATTGCTTTTGAGCGATTAAATGTCAACGAATGACCGATTATATCACATAGCCACTAATTACCACTCAATAGGCTGACGACCACCAAAAAAAAAAAAAACAAAAAAAAAAACAGTACAACCAATGTCCACTTGGTTCACCTTGATCCCAGGCGCCACATAAGACGATTACAGCGGCTTTTCATTCGGGAAAATCTAAAAAGCCACCTACTAGCCTATTACGCATTTACATATGAAATCTGTTGCCGCTAAAGCACTATCAACGCTTCAACGACTTATCTGCTTTGCCCATGGGCTACCTATGAAATTGTTTGCTTACATGGTGCCAGTGGTTTGTTGAATGTTATGGATTAAAAACACCGGAAGTGCACCACATGTTTCGGTGTTATCATTCCCTGTTATCGCAATATATTTCGTGTCCAACTATTTTCTATTCGCGCATGGATGAATGTCTAGTGCGTACACTGCCACTAAGAATGTTTGAAAAAAGTCTGTTAAACAACTTGATTATTAAGAGCTCAATTAGCGTGTCGTAAATAGAGAAATGAGTAAACAAGATTTGGTTATCTCATCAGTTGAATTAAGTTAGCGTGTTTGGTGGTTTGCTGGGAAAATGTATACATATTAAGAGCATGACGCTCTCCTTCTATCATTAACCGTACAACAGATCTTAGATCAATCACCTTACTTGTCCCACTGAATTTCCGAGTTTGCCAAGCCAACGGCGTGGTCCGTGATCCTCCGTAATTTGGAATAATCATGCAAAGCCGTATAATGGTCACGTGCAACCATACTCCCAAGCTCACCTCGTAAATATTAACAAAAAGTGATGTCTAAACAACCCAATACGCCTTGAATCACAACCACGTCGCATCATCATCCAAGATCGGGTCTATATTATGCAAAACGTCATAGTGATAGATAAGTACATGTGTATGTACATATATACATACGACGCACAACATAATTATGATCCCCGCCTTTGAGCGGTTTTCACAAAGCATCAGTATCCCCCAAGCCCAAGATTGTTACAAACGACATACGATCTTTTCGCCGATCACTACATCACTCCGCTCCATCATGGGATCAACATTTGATCGAGGCTATCAATGCTTAGGATGTACTGTACATATGTACACATATCGCTCTATCGTGTGATAGTACGGCAATCTTTTTTTTGCTATGTTGCAAAAAAAAAAAAAAAAAAACCAAGAAAGATATCGAAAGATCTATCATTCCGGGCGAAAATACGATCAAAATATTTGTGTACCTCATTCAGAGTGACGTCAGCAAAAAATACTACTTCGTAGTTACACGATTCTTCAACACTATCTACGGTGGATGAGCGCGCTGGAAAGCATAAACAAATGACAAGTCAGAGTGCTTCCAGGAACGTATGTATGTATGCATGTATGTACATAGTTTGAAAATACGCGTTGCTTACACGGTCGGATTGTGTTTACTACCCACAGCCTACGAACTGGCTGGATTTAACCGCGTTCTGTACAATCAAAGTGCGTAAGAATAGCAATCAAAACAAGACAATTATAGAGAATAATCAAGTCCGAGCCCCCTTTTCCGTGACATCAATCATTCGACCTATGAATGTCTACACCATTTTTAGACTTATCGACAGCACAGAAGCTCAGATTTAAGTCAATCATACCGATGGTGATCAACAGCTTAACGGCTTACAGAGGTTATTGCTCCACCTTCGCCTGAGAGACACAGTCGTCGTCAATGAATCTTGGAAGTCTGATAACACAAGGTGACTCAATCCATTGGCCCCATTTCAGTCCTTTGCGAAATAAGGCGATGACTCGAAGCACGTGAATGGCACATCAAATCACAGTTGCGTGGTGTGAGTTCGACTACATTGGTGTGCCAACAAGTCGCATGTACTCGTGTATTCGCGGTTGACCTCATAGCTATAGCTAAAGCCGTAGCCATACATGGATCCGTTCGAATATCTGTGGCAATTGCGAGGTACTTCGAACAAACACTTATCGGCATAGAAGCAAATCACAAAGCGACAAGTAAACGTGAATGAGTTACGAAAACAAAGCGACAAACAAAAAATATTTTGGCACATATTAAACATTATGCCGATCGTTGGGCGGTAGGAGTATCTTATACGTGCCTCACATGACACTCAAATGCCTGTATGTAATTAATATTCTAGCAGAGTAAACCCGCACTGGAAGCGAGTAATCAAACGGAAAAAAACGCAAATTTCAAGTTCATATTTATGTACATATGTATGCTTCATTTGCTTTTGTTTTCTTTTTTACTTCGATCGTGAGTTATGTACGCGTTTTGTCAGCATGAACACGACCCGCGCTCGAGGGTTTTAAGTTTAATTAGATTCCAATTATCAACACATTCACACTGTCTGCGGCGATTACCTATGTAATTTTGTTTTTTCTTCTTACTCTCTTGGTCTGTTTTTAACTCTGTTTACCTTTATATGCAAACTTTCTCCGAAACGATATTCGATGTTATGATGCGTGGGTTGACGTAAACATTTTTGTTTGTTAAAGCTGACATCATTCGCTACGCAAATTTATGCACACGAGACCGAGCAACAGCGATTTGTGTTTGAAGATTTCCTGTTTGTGTGGTTTTTAGATGAAGACCGTTAGTTCATTAAGCTCCATCTAGATATGTACATATGTACATATGTATGTAGGTCGATTTTACATTATTATTTTTTTTTTTAAAAGTTCGCGCAGGTTCGAGAGTTATACTCTTCTAATGTTTATCATACAACCCAGGGGTTCCCAAAGTGTGCGCCGCGGCGCCCTGGTGCGCCGTAGAAAGTAAAGAAGGGCGCCGCGCCGTGAGTTAGGTAGATTAAAAGATAATAATTATATTAAAGATAAAATAAGCTTCGCGCTGCTTGTAAACTGAATTTTTAAACATATCTCACTTTGCCTTCCTTTTGACACATCAGTGCAGCGAGAGCGAGGTAAATAAAAAAGTCCAACTTGTGACATGCGCAATGCGTATTTTTTAAAATCTCAATTTCTGTGCTTAAGAAAGCGTTTGTTGAACAAAGAGGTATAAACCGCAGAGGCGAGTTGGTTGAGGCCCAGGTTCACCCCGAACTGTGGCGCCCGTTAAGTAAGGAAGCATCTTTTTCAAATAGCTTAGGTAGGGCGCCGTGACAAAATACTAAACTTGTAAGGGCGCCGCCGGCTGAAAAAGATTCGGAATCACTGATACAACCTAAAACCGAATGCAGTGGTTTGGATCGTAGATGTTCGTTCACTACTCTCCAGGGGTGGTTGTCCTAGATACATAGGTGGAGAGGAACCGACCGAAATTTCACGCTGGTTGATTCCCAATAACGTATACATACGTTCTACGACGTTCAGTATTAGTGACCTTGTGAATGATATGCAGTTTTGAGCTAGTTTTGCTTTTTGCATCTTAAAGGGCTAATCATAATAGACCTAAGCGAGCGTACGCCAGCCTACGGATATGTCTTATTACATGCAAAGCTTATAACATGCCCATAATGGGAATATGCGCGATTTCGTTGAATGTTCGTTAACTTAAGCGAGCTGACAGAAGGTCTCAATGAAAGAAGACATTCCGCGCGGAATTTTGACAGCTGACAGTGAAAGTAACCAAAAGTACATTAAAGAAAAATAACTTATTTGAATATGTCGAAATACGATTTTATTAATTTATTTTTATTTATCTCACTTTAAACAAAACGATTGTTGTCACGCCGAAAGTAAAGTTATTTGGTTTCATTATGGGTAATTTGACTTTTCGTTGAAACTTAAGTGAGATTTTCGTTCGGTTTTGACATAAGTTTAAGCTCGCTTAAGGGTTGACCATAATAGACTTACGCGAACTTAAGCTTATGTCAGAATCGGACAAAAATCTCACTTAAGTTCCAACGAAAAGTCAAGTTACCCATAATGAACTTAAACAAACTTAAGCGAAGGAACTGTCAAATTCTTTTCATTCGGTTTGATTATTTTCGGTGTGGCTACAATCGTTTTGTTTAAAGTGAGAAAAATAAAAAACAAATTAATAAAATCGTATTGTCGGAATACGACAATACTTTTGGTTTCCTTCACTATCGGCTGTCGAAATTCCGCGCGGAATGTCTTCTTTCATTGATACCTACCTTCCGTAAGCTCGCTTAAGTTAACGAACATTTAACGAAACCGCGCATATTCCCATTATGGGCATGTCATAAGATTTGCATGTAATAAGACATTTCCGCAAGCTGGCGTACGCCTGCTTAAGTCTATTATGGTCAACCCTTTAAGTATATGTATGTATTATAGGTAATTAGCCCTTAAAAGCGGTATACGGATGATAAATAGCTAGTTGTGTTGGGTCCACAAGCTTAAGACTACAAATATTTATTTTTGAATTAAGTTGGTACGTTTATTTTCAAGGTTCGTCGACACCATTTTTGTATGGAGACTAATATCACTTAAATGTTTACCATGGTTGGTTTTACAGACTTCGTTCCGAAGGTCATCTTTTTGATGATATCTTCCAATAGGACGTTTCTATGGCATTGTGATGTTGTTTTTTAGGTTTTGAATGGTGGCTGACCTATCGCTGTACACTTTGCGTTTCAAAAATCGTCATAGTTAAATCGTATGACCTTGCAGGCCAATTATCATTTTCACGACGCGAATTTGAGCGATTTTCGAAGAACCTTCGCAGTTCGTCCATGTTCTCAAATGGACATAGACATTACAAATTGCATATCATATCCTCGAAAATAAACAACATCCATGTCCATTCTATGAAGTTCGAACAAGAATTAGTCCGTTGCCATCCTAAAGATAAGATCCGATGATTCCTTTTGGCCGTAATACCCACCAAACAGTCACTTTAAGGGCATACATTGGCTGCTCTTGATATTTACGTGGATTCTCTTTGGCCCAAATGTGGTAGTTTTGCTTATTCACCATACCATTCAATGTGAAATGCGCCTCATCGCATATTGATGAACGTTAGTTACTAACTGCCACGTACGAGTTGGCCTTTGACACCACTGACACGGAATCTAATCTCAACAACAGCCATGTCATCGAACGTGTTTTGCTTATCCTCAGCGGAGTCCTGATGAGAAGCTTTTCATGACAATTATATTACAGGGAGTTTTGTCAGGATTCGATCTCCTGTCATCGGCTTCAGAGGCTAACACAGTCCCGATTGCGCCATGAGATTCTCAAATAGCCAGAAGTTACACGGTGCCAAATGAGATAAATACGGTGATTGTGGAAAAATATGGGCCGAGTTTTTTTTTGGCGGCATGGTCACGAAGAATCAATACAGTGTGAGACGGTGCATTATCGTGGTGAAAAATCCAAGAGTTGTCCCGCCACAATTCTGGTCTCTTTAGGGGATAGCTTCCCGTAAAACGACGCAAAATGCTCAAATAATATTCCTTAATAGTTTAATTTTTGAGCGACTTTGGTGCGACTTTTCTGGTTTTGCCGTACCCTTAGCACGATATTCACTTAATTGATTGGTTGTTTTCGGTCTCATCGTCCTAATACTCAGAAAGCATTGTTTCACACACCTCAACATAACCATGTTTTTCCATAGTTAATCAACGTTTTGCAAGAACTTAATTTTAGATTTTTTGGACATAAGCTGCCTCGGTTGAGGTTGATGGTCGTTGGGGACGCTCTTTGTCTTCGACATGTTCTCTGTCTTAATTTTTTTCCGACCAAGCCTCATCACTAAAAGCTTTCTGCATCATCTTAAACAAATCTTCTTGGTTGATGGCGTTACAGCCCATGAAGGACCAGAGCCAAGCTTCTCCCAATCACCCATGTTATGTGCCATTTATTTTTCACACAGGTGAAAGGGACCTACAGTTTAATTGCGATTCCGATCGGCGTGAATTGAGAAGCTTTTTCACGGCAAGTATACATACATACTACGGGGGGTTTTGCCAGTATCCCACCGAGAAGGGACGCCGCGTAATAAACATTCGATGGCGTTGGTGTTATCTGGATCCGAAATCGCTCATCGTGCGTCCGAGTCCAATACACTAACCACTGCGCCACGGCGTCCTCTCTTTATCAAATCAGCAGCAGAAAATTCTGCTGCTAAGCTAGAATTCAGGATCTGAAATTTTGCTTCAGAGGACAGTATTCACTGCTAATATGTATATCTCCAACGGAACGCCAATTCATGGTTGAAAACACGTACATACATACATACCATCCCATCTCGGGTTGGTGTTCTCCCTAACAATCGTATACCCAATATGTACGCATTGTTTGTCTCACTGTTCTTGGTGACGTACTTATCACTCTTCCTCTTCCACATGTTCGTACCGCGCAAGCACTGTTTTCAATTTTACTATTCCACTCTATTCGTTTTCGGCATTTACACTTACCCAAACAAGTATTCAAATTGTAACGGTTATTTTTCAAATTGTATCCCTAAAATCATACAACAAAAAAATATATACTGGATTTTGATTTCTGTTTATAATTCGCATTCACTTCATGCAGTAAAATATATTAGAGGAGTAGTGAGCATACAAAACGTTAGCTTTGCGCAGAGGCGATATCGTAACCAATGAGGTCCTACCGAGGTGCGATTATTGCTAGTTGAAAACTTTAACCAATACCCCGCCATGTGGACGTGAAATACCGTCCGCTACGGCAATTTTTGGAAGCCCGAGAGGGCTAATGAGCATTGTAAAAAGAGACTTTATTGTTGAACAGGAAAGGATTCGCCTTTTGTACTCTAGTATTAGTGTTCCTCGTGGTTGATATATGTGGTTACAAGGTAAAATCGCCTGTCGTTTTTTCCGTACTTTTCAGGAGACGTGTTTAAAGTTTTAATTGGTCTGGGAAATTAGGAGCATAGATAAATTAACAAGATGGCAATCTCGATTGCTTTGACAGGCATTTTGACAACTAGCCCCTACAAACTCGTTTCGATTTGACGGCGTCTTGACTATGTCATTCTGCCTTGTTCCGACGTCTTGACTCTGAGTCAACAGCGTCGTTCTTAAAGCGGCCCCTAGACGCTCAATATTATTGTGCAAAATCTTGCACAATTTTATTGGCTTGCTGCCCCAGACGGTTCAATATTTTTCCCAATAATTTAGTGGACCGGTCTTATTTGTATTAAAAGTCGAAAGCGTTCCGATTTTCCGCAATATATGGCACAATCTTGCAATATTATCTACAGACGAACAATAATATTGTGCAATATCAAATATTGCACAATATTATTAGGCGTATAGAGACCGCTTTAATTACAAATACAACAACCAACCCTTGCGGGGATCACAGGGCAGACGTGCGAAAGTTTTCCATCTTGTTAATTTATCAATGATTAGGAGATTACTATATCGGTTTAAATTTTTCACAAAGGTGAGGGCATTTCGTATCTCTTCCACTCCTCCTATGGTCTGGCGTTTGGTTTTAAAGTAGTTAATTGCAAATTAGAAATAAGAAACTTAAGCTATTTTGATTGGCTTTGGTTTTTACTAAGAAAAAAACCTAAGTTGAGTTAAGCTGTTATTCCATACAAAGAAATAGAAATTACACAAACCAAGGTCAAGTTAGGTTGTTTTTCTCTACTATGGTCAAAGAAATTGCAAATTCTATCTTCACTTTGCTTTTATATTTCTAGTTTGTCTTAAATATTATCTGGAAATTAAAAGGGTATTTATTGTTTGCATAGAATAATAACAACGTACCTATTATCATAGTCAAAAGGAGTTTTTATTAATTTTCGAAACCAAACAAATTCAATTTTTCTCCATGCGAAAACAAAAAAACGGCCAAGTGCGAGTCGGACTCGCGCACGAAGGGTTCCGTACCATCTGTATATATAAATATGTATGTTACCTCATCAAATGACAGATCTTAGTTGCAGGCAGGATTTTTTGGATGAAAATCATGTCTGTTGTATGGAAGCCCCCTTAAATATTAATTTTGTTCTGTTTTTAGTATTTGTCGTGGTAGCGGCAACAGAAATACATCATCTGTGAAAATTTCAACTATCTAGCTATCACGGTTCATGAGATACAGCCTGGTGACAGACGGACGGATGGACAGCGAAGTCTTAGTAATAGGGTTCCGTTTTACCTTTGGGTACGGAACCCTAAAAATGGTGTAAAGAAGTAAACACAAAAGTAATTGTTAGAAAATAAAAATAATTAAGGGGTAACGTTGAAATTTAAAGTGAAAAGACGTCTTCATCCACCTCGGTAAGGTCTGGGTGAGTGTTAAATTCATCGGCTTTGGATTGGAGATTGTTATAAAATGAATGAAATTCTGGATCTATGAACGTTTGCAACTCAAGAAGATCTCTTTTTGTCTCCACAGATATGTGCGAAACATAAAACATTTAGCGGTGTTAGTCTCCAGGTCATGTACTGTGTGGTTAAATGTCCAGAGCTGACGTTTGTAGAAACTCAGAGAATTTCTCAAAAATGGTATGGGTAGGCACTGTTGCAAATCAAATGCAAAGGCTTTTATGGTTTTATTCTTTTTTGCACTTTCCTTGTCCTCTCTCTTCTCAGCATATCCCATTTCTGCCTTATCCAAATGTCGTTTTTGTTCTTCTTCTAGAGTCGTCCTTTCCTCTTCATTCGGAGCTACTTTAATTTTTGCTATTAGTGTTTCGCATGTTGCGCAAGTATCTAGCTTCAGTAATTTTAATTTTAAGTTCATTGTTTTAAATATTTCTGAATATTTTGAAAGACTAACTGGTACTTCAGTGCTTTCTGTGTATAATTTATACATTATTGAAAGGTTGAGATCGGTATTCAAATACTTTTTAGCAGTATCACGCCTCGTATAATGGCTTTCAACAGCTGGGAATTTGTTAATGTGTTCCTTTACTTCTAGCTCCTTGGCCGAACTTATTTTATTTGGAGGGGTTTTTTCCACGAAAGTCTGTAAAAGGAATTAAGGGGCAGGACATTCTCTTTTTGATCACACTTCTTATGAAGCTATCAGTTTCACCGAAGCACTGAGTAAAATGGTTACGGCATACATCTACTACACTGCCATTTAAACCAAAAGTGTACTTAACGGTGATTTTACGATTTCGTTTGCGCTTATTTGAATTGACTATTGTGTCACATTTTTTGTCTTCGACTAATATCAACGAGCCAATGTATAATATTCGTTGATCGTAAGATCCCAAAGACCAGTAGTGGTTGAACAAAGTCTCAATATCGTGCAATAATACCTTACTTGTTCCATGCATTCCCTTGCTTTTCGTACGATTCCAGAATGTGTCTCGTAACGTAGTCCACTATTTCGGAAAGCCTTTTTCTGATGTCTGATATTTTTTTTATTTGGCGGAGTTCGTAATGCATTCTCAATTTGTGTCCCAAGTCGTGACAATTCTTCACAATCTTCGTCACTCCGATCACCCGAGGATGCAATAAAGTCTGGATCTTTAGGGATTTTCTCCATATTGATGGCCGGTGAAGTAGGTACTTCTTCAATGATTCCTGACGATACATCACATGAACTTTTAAGAACAGTTGAAAATAGTGTATCTAAAGTAAATTTTTAAGTGATATTTTATATTATGTAAGTATTATAATAAAAAGAGGACGCCGTGGCGCAGTGGTTAGTGTGTTGGACTCTGACGCACGATGACCGAGTTCGGATCCCGATAACACCGACGCCATCGAATGATTATTTCGCGGCTTTCCTCCTCGGCGGGGTACTGGCAAAAACCCCCCGTAGTATACTTGCCGTGAAAAAGCTTCTCGACTCACGTCGTTCGGAATCGACATTAAACTGTAGGTCCCTTTCACCTATGTGAAAAAATAAATCACACACAACATGGGTGATTGAGAGAAGCTTGGCTCTGGTCCTTCATGGGCTGTAACGCCATCAAAGAAGAAGAAGAAGAAGATTATAATAAAAATAAGGATATGTGTATGCACATTCCATACACTGAATAATTAAGCAAATGCATATGCACTTACTCTTTATTAAATCAACACCAAAGTCACATCCATGCAAAGATGAGGTATTTTTATGCGCTATCGGCTGCTGCTGTTGATTAAAAAAAAAATAGTTAAATGTACCTTTGTTTTTTGACCTTGCCATTTCTATCATTTTCCTCGCACGAGAAGACATTTTTGCACGAATTTTTTGTTTAGAAATAGGTAATAATATGCCCTACACCGTAATAATAATGCACAACACTACTGAACACAACAGCTTAACTTCAGTTATGACGCTGTTTTGAATTTTTTCGTATTTCAATTTAGTTGGAAGAACAACCTAATTCGACTTATTCCACACCCTTACAGTATTATGGTTTGGAATAAGAGCTAAGCTTGAGAATGTGTTTTAAAAAATGGCCCATGTCATTTGGAAGAACAGCATAAGTTAAATAAAGAAAATGTTTCTATTAAAGCACGTTTTGGAATAACGACCCAACTGAAGTTAAAACATTTTTTTGTTTTCTGTATTTAGGGGAATACCCGCTTATCTTAACTTAGGTTGTAATTCCAAAATCAAAAAAACAAATGGGAAAGTGACTACTTCAACTTGGGTTATTTTACCGATGTGAAAGCAAGGACAATAATTGGCTAAAGTTGAGTTAGGCAGGCAAACTTGAAAAATTGAAGTTACGTTGTTTTACCAAAATAAAAGTTTAGGAATATCGTATTAAGCCTTGCTTAAGTTTTTATAACTTCTACAATTTTATTAATAGCGACATAAAAAAAAATATTGCATATAGATTTTGATACCCTGAATCTTGTGGTATGAATAACTCAATTTTGACCTAAGTCGAGTTAGGCGATTTTGACTTGTGACCACAGATATAAGGGTCATTCGTAGTGCGCGTCAATGTGCGGATTGGTATTTACGATCAGGAATTATGGATGAGAAGGCAACCCGATGACTTTGACAGACATTTTGACAGATTGCACCTACAAACGCTTTGCGGTTTGACGGCGTCTTGACTATGTCATTCAGTTATTTTTTCCCGACGTCTTGACTCTACACATCGACGTCTTGAGATTAACACAATGATACATACTTAAGTCAAAAGCGTCGTTTTTAAACGAGTATCGGTGTATTACAAAACCAACAACCAACTTTTGAGGGGATCACAGGTGGCGGACGTAGGAAGGTTTTCCATCTCTCTATTTATCTCTGTTTACAATACGGTTGTTCCGCAGATTTATATTGATTTAACAGGTCAGTAATGAAGATACTGTGTCGCGAAAGCCCTCCTTGGTATAAGACATCCTCGAGTAGACCAAGTCAAACCGGACACGTATCCTTTTCTTTTCCTTTCTCCAACACTGTTTAATCATTGTCCCTTGTTTTTGCAGCTCCATTTCCGTGCTGAGTAAATCCGGCTACCGTCTCTATTCGATCACGTCCGTAGACAAAGTCGACGAGATCTACTCGAAAGAAAATGAAGATATCCGAATCGTCGAGCGACTATTCAACAGCAGTCTCATCGTCCTCGTCACCGAGAGTAAGCCCAATTGTCTCAAGATGCTACATTTCAAGAAGAAACTTGACATTTGCAACTGTGTCTACCCGTCGACAATCTTATGCGTGCGAATGAATCGTAATCGCCTGATCGTCTGTTTGGCTGAGAGTATTCACATCCATGATATTCGTGACATGAAGATCCTACATTCGATCGAGAACATCTCGCCCAACGAACTCGGTCTATGTACGTTATCTCTCAACTCACATTTAGCGTATCCGGTTTCGGCCACATCCGGCGAATTGAGAATTTTTAATGCTGCCAAACTGAAGCCCGGAATCACGATCAACGCACACGAGACATCCCTATCAGCGATGAGTTTCTCCTCGAGGGGTATGCTAATCGCTACAGCGTCAGAGCGAGGCACTGTGATTCGAGTGTTTTGCGTGAGCAATGGCCAAAAAGTTCAGGAATTTCGTCGCGGAATGAAACGATGCGTACGAATCGCATCGCTTGTATTCAGCCCGGGTGCGGATTTCCTCTGTGCCAGCTCCAACACCGAAACTGTACATATATTCAAAATCGATCAGTCGGCCGTTGAGCAGACGGAACGCAAGGCTGTGCAGGATGGCTCGCAGGCACCAGTCGCGTCATCACTGGAGGATATACATGAGACTCAGCCCACAGAATCGACTGGCAGCTGGTCGGGCTTATTGTCGAAGGCTGTGTCAACGTATCTTCCTAGTCAGGTCTGTGATGTTCTCAATCAGGATCGTGCATTTGCCACGGCTGTCTTGTCGCAGCCGGGTCTGAGGCATGTGTGCGGTTTGGCGAAGATCCAGAAGGAAATGAAACTGATGGTGGCGTGTGAGGATGGTTTTCTCTACATATACGATTTTAGTGATGCAAAAGGAGGTAACTGTAAGCTGATACGAGTTCATGATCTTCGGAGTCCACTAGAGGGAGTAACTGGTATGTTATGAAAAAAAGTAATTTTATTCGTTTGTAATGAGGCCTTTACTGGTGTTTTTTTTTTTTGTAGAACTGAATCTCACTGAGAGCATGAATCGGTCGTCGGCGTCGCCCGCAGTGGTGATAGAGGAGCCTGAGAAGAAGAAGGACAACTCGTATGCGGCTATTGTGAAGGGCGATGGCACTAACGAACTTACAGGTATGCCTTAGGTGTCACAGAGGATGTGGGTTCGGCTGTTAATGTGTTTAACCCTACCCATGGTAGTTTGTAGAGTTCTACACTGTTAAATCGCAGTTAAGACTTGTTGTAGTATTAATCCGTTACATTCAATGTTCTTTCATAAAACCCCCTGTTAACCTAAACTAACGCCTCTCTAATGCTATTTTCAAAAAGACTTGCTCATTTTTCAGTAGAGACCATTTACTTAAACGACAGCGATTAGAGAGACGTCACTTGAGTCGGTTTCTATACACAAAAAAAAAAAAATTATATACAAAGTCTCATTCGAAACCCATCAAGAATCATCACTCATCAATCAACTCTTCTAAAACAAAAACCAAAAAAAAAAAAAAAAACAAAAAGAATCAATTTAACATTTAACGTAAGGTGCTTTGAAAAAAAAACCCGCTTATAAACCCTCTCGGCTCCTTTATTCTACATTCTATTTTATCTTTTATTCTAGCAGATTCAGCCAAATATCGTAGCTTATGCGATGCTATCGATTCGCCAGCAAAACTCTACGACGAGATGCAATTTCCACCTGTAGCATCGGTACGAGATTGACGCAGAAAGTTCAAATAGGTGCTACAATCACGTTCTTAGTTTATAGTTTAGATAAATTCCACTAGATCGTAAGATTGTATTCTATCCAACATCATGATGGTAGAAGTGAGCCATCGTACTCTCCATCTGCCTTTTTATCTTTCTCTCTTTAACTTTTTGTGTTTGTTTTTCATGATTTTCTTTTTAGTGATAATTAAAAGTAGAGGATATCGTAAAATGTCGTTGTATAGAAAATCCCTGACAATATACGTAAACGTACGTATGGATATTATAAATAAATGCTAATTGAATCGATTTGAAAGTCTCAGTCCAATGATAAGTCATAAGCGCTTAAAAGGGCTCTCTAACTACATTGATCTTTTTCGAGACATTTTGTTATGATCATTTTTTATTTAAGTATTATTATCATTATATTCAGGCATTTATCTACAGTACCTGAAAAAAAGCAAAATATATTTAAAAAAAAAATCTTCAAACATAAGAATCAGATGATGGGTTGAATTAAAAAAAAAATAATAAAAATTAAAAAAAAATATTTTTAATGTTACCAGATATGTATCTATGTAAATAAGTGTTTAATAACTCATTAGAATATGTGAATGAGGCGGCGAATGTATATTGTATCTTATTGGGCGCGAAAATGTGGACGGATTTGCTTAAAATACCTAATAACGTATTTACGATATTAGACGATTTCACTCAATCTAATCGGTTTAAAGCGTTTTTATCATACTTTTCTTATAAAACTAAATATTTTCTTTTCGATAAATAAGATGTTTTAAGTTTTTCGTATTCTTTTGGGATAGGAAGGTCACCGAACTCTTATTATGGATGAATGGATGAAGATTTTTTAAAATATTTTCTTTTCTTTGATTTTGAAGATTTGTTTTCATGTCTTTTAGTAATATTTTTTGATTTTCTACATATTTTGCTAACGTTCCACTTATTTTTTAGCTACTCTGGTCCTAGACCTTGACAGTTCTTCATGCATTTTGCTAAGACCTTTCTATACCCTCACGTTTCTATGTATGTGCATAATTCTTTTAAACATCCCGGGTCATTGTCGATCAAAAGAATTAAAACGCATCTAAATAGACAAATAGACCAACATCTATTTATTCGCCCAAGTCTTTAAAAAAAATCAACTACTTTTTCGAAGGAGATTCTTATGTATATTTTTGTAAATCGTAATTTTAAAATAGCGTAGTTCTCACAATAATACATAGATTCTGTTTATTTATGTAAAAACTAGAAAAGTAAAACAAGCTAGAAAATGTAATTTAAAAAAAAATTAAAAAAGCAATAAAAAAAAACCCTCGTCGATACAATTTCTTTTTCAATGAGTGCAATCTGTAGACTAGTTTCGTGCAAAGGAGGTTAACTATGACACCGGAAATTCGGCAAATATCGTGAGCCCCTCATGGTAGTAGAACCGTAGATAAGTTTAAAAAGAAACGTCCGCGTGCCGTAAACGTCTGCGATTACACTTTAAAGAAGGACAAAAATACTTACTCGTACTTGTCCATGTTTTTGTGAGAAAACATCGATCTTTAAATAATTTTTTATTGATCCGTGCTAGGGCGCCATGCTACTATACTCGAATGTCCCGTCTTACCGTACCCCTAATATTTTTAAAGTGTTTCCTTTATGAAAAGGGACGTCGGCCATTGACTGCCGTTCCTTTCATCATATTTTAATGATCCGTGCAAGAGCGCCATATTCCTCTAATGCTTTCAAAGTTCGTCAATAATAGAAAAAGACGTTCATAGTCATCATCATCAATTGTATGTTCCATATTCCTCATCATAAGAGTAAGAAACTTATGAGAATAGTTCAGTTTGCTTGACATTCCACCTCCGAATCTGACTTGTTAGAAACTGTGTTCAAGCAGGTCCATTGTCCAATCCTGTGCCTTATTCTAGGCATAACTGCCGTTTACCTAATTGTATGGCTTTCAAGGTTTATTTTGGGTGACTCGGCATCAGTGATGTAATGAATTTTATGCGTTTCATTGAAGAAACTGTTGCTCTAAATTAAGTGTCGCCTGCGCCATTGTATTTCTCACATTTTTTTTAAATTTGTTGCTCCACAACAAGTGGAAAAAAGCAATCACTACAACAAGGTGCTTCACAACAAAGGCAATCAATCAAATGTCCCAACAATATGCAACCTTGCTAGAAAGCAAGTTGCAACCCGAATCCCTGGTGTAATGGTTAACATACTAGACCCTCAACTTCAGTGATCCGTGTTAAAATCTTAGTGTTCACAGCGGCCAATAAACTAACAACAAATATCAGCCAACAACAACTAGTGAAACTAGTCTCTCCTAGGTTTCCCTTTTTTTTGCATTTTAAATTCATTTTTATTTGGCATACTTATAACTATCTTACGTGCTAGACAAAGTGACTAAAACTAGCTTATATCATAACTACATTAGATGTCTTACTGACCCTCTGCGGGCACTCTAAAACAAAGACTATCTATATACCTACTTAACCCATGTCTTTCGACTACTTAATATCTACAGTGGTTAATTACTTTTATTATTATATTTTGCCAAGAAAAATGTTTACAGAAAACTTGGCGTACTATCGGGTCTAGTCTTCGCTCTACGAGCATACATACATATGCACATACGATAACCAATTCTTCTTCTTCTTTGGTGGCGTTACAGCCCATGAAGGACCAGAGCCAAGCTTCTCTCAATCACCCATGTTGTGTGTGATTTTATTTTTCACACAGGTGAAAGGGACCTACAGTTTAATGCCGATTCCGAACGGCGTGAGTCGAGAAGCTTTTTCATGGCAAGTGTACTACGGGGGGTTTTGCCAGTACCCCGCCGAGGAGGAACGTCGCGAAATAAACATTCGAGGGCGTTGGTGTTATCGGGATCCGAACTCGCTCCTCGTGCGCCAGAGTCAAACACACTAACCACTGCGCTACGGCGCCTACGATAACCAATAACAACACATAAATCATATAAATAACAAAAATAGTCTTCGCTCTCCGAGCATATAAATAAGAAAGACTCTCTCATATTCCTCGCTCTCCGAGCATATAAAACAATATTAACGAAGGAGTCATCTAGTCCATGCTCTCCGAGCATACGAACAATAAAGTCAAGTCGCTTCGAGGCACACCAAGCCCGAAACACAACTTTTTTGACCATAAACACATCACTAACATTCCTAGTTTTACATGTCCCCACGTAAGTTGACTGTATACGATCTAAGCTTAGGGTATTTATTCCCTCCCATAATAAAGACGAGGGAATAATGCACACCTCTGTGTACGCACGGCAGAACCCACTCACACAGTCCTGACGCAACATGCATCAGACTAGTTTTTTTTAAAGGGCCCTCAATACTTAGCGCATTTATATTTTATCCCCTGCTCTAGATATCGGGATAGTAGCCTCGGTCTTCCAATTACCTACCAGTTGTTTTTGTTTCGCAACGTTTATTAAATTAATGGCTTGAGCCATTAGGCAAGGCAGCTCATTGCATTCCAAAACACACTCGCTATGACCATTGCGGCACGATACGAACGCATCGAATTGGCTTTCTTTGAAGCTGTGCTACCGGCTTCCACCCACTACTTGTGCTGCTCTTTCATTCCTGGCGTATAGTTTTGGACCCATGTCCCATTTATGATGACAAATCGCCCCACAAAATCAGTCGTATCCCCAATATCCCCAATGAATCGCTGATTAGTGTGAAAATCGTTTGTGCATTTGCTTTTGGTCGGCATTCAGCGGCGTCCATTTTGCGTATAGCTAATTCTTATATCACAGCCGCTATTTGACTCACCTTCACTCGCCTATCATCCGATGGTTTCCGGTGTGACTGTGGTTTTGGCTTTCCTTCACGTGAGTCATCTTCGGAGGATGTGTCACAATGCTAAAATGCTGCCCACATATTAACGGTTGACGTCGAAGGAGCAGAGTCCCCGTAAACTTTTCTCAACTTCGGATGAATTTCTTTAAGGGTCAATCGGTTTGGACGACCTTTACGAAACGAAGTGCAATCACGATTGAATTCGGAGAGCCAGTGAAACATGGTGCCTCAAGATGGTTGTTCGGCCAACTTTTGTTGAGGTTCCTGTAAACAACACAAATAGCACTCGTGTGACAAAACGTTCTGAGTACGATTTGACATATTCCACTTGGCCCCCGGTATAGAAACCTTTCCCTTTTATCCATGTAAGTTCTTAATATAAAATTCTTTATTTTACCTTGCAAAGTCAAAGCCAATAAGTCACATTCAATACTTGTAAGGGAGTAAAAGCTCATCCCAAAGAAACACACTCGATATCGAACTCGAACTCGAATTCGAAATCACGTAGATGGCGCGTTATTGCCGAATAGAATTTTGAGCTGAGGCGTTACTTCCTTCACCGTACGATATCTCATCTTATCGATTTCTGGGCCTTTACTGATCGTTTGCATTTTGATCCCAGGCCGATGAACCAGGAATAAATTGTCGAGAATCAAGAAGTCGTAGTTCATAATGCCCAGCAGGTCAGCCTAGAAAGACCTGATATTTAGACCAAATTTGACCAAAAAACAAAGAATCTCTGACTATACCTGAATCTGTTTGTCGTACTTTCCTTCCCATGTGTATCGTTCGTCAAAGAATGGTTCCTCGTTTGTCGTCACATAAAAAGGCTCCCAGTTACTGTGATGCTTTACCACGGCAAACACGCCCAGTGGTTCACTTTCTTTCAGTTGGATCCATCGCTCGAGATCGGGGATGGCATGGCAGTACATGCAGACCTGCTTATGAAATGGTATAGCTCTGCCGTCGAGCAACATTTCCTGCAAATCCGTCTTGGTATTGGGAATGTCTTGATCTTTTTTAACCTCGAACACAGCCAGAGGATAGACCCTAATCGGAAGAACAAGAAACAAATCTCTTATAGTGCAGAGCTATAGGTGTCTAGATCTATCATACTGCCGTTCCGAGAAGAGATAATGTGGCATCCGTTGAATCATGTTGAGAAAGTCTTTGACAAAGTTCAGGTTCGGATACATCTCGATGTCACAAGGGAATATAAAATGCGTGGTCGCTGTACGACGTGCAATATTTCGACCTAGATTTATTGGATACAGCATGGAATTGCTGTGACGATAGGATGTATCGGATTCAGTGACGTAGGTTGGTGGCTCCGAACAATTTACTGAGAATTTTTGGAATTCCTTCTCAGTTTTAGGTACAAACGACGGCATATGAGTGAACGGGAAATAAATGTGGAATGTGACTAAATCCTGCATTAGATCCCTATTCCGATCACATCGTAGAAGATAGTCTATGCTTCGGAGGGTTCGCTGAAAGTCGATGGCGGGTGCGTAAATAGCAACGCTGACCGGTCCCCTCCATCTGTGCGTATTGGAAAAAGAGTAAACACATGTTATTTCTAGATACCAATTACCACTCAAGATATGTACTCGTATATCTTATCGAACCAATTGCAAATATTGTTTTTACGGCAGAAGGCTTTGCTATCAAATTCATTTGCCGTCGATTAACACCCCAATCACTGCAGTACCCTCTATCACGAGCTCACCTTCGAGCCACCTCGCTCAAGTTATCCAAAAATATATATTCCCCATGCGTGGTGTATGTTATCGAGTCTAGATAAGCAAACTCTTTCCGCCCGATAATGTAGTTCTCTAAAACCCAATATGAGCCATGCTGACGTATTCGTAGCTTACGTGCATGCAACTTTTGGTAAAACGCACTATTGTTCGCATTGAGTCGAACCGTATTCAGATACGTTGTTCTCGTTTTGGACGACAGCGTCCATAGGTAGAATAGGAAAACACACACGACCGAAATTACCGCGATCTTCAATAGAAAATTGTTGTTTTTGTAACGCATCTTACGATAGATACACGTTGTCTAGCCGCGCGTCGGAGACTAATGGAGGCAAAATACCTTCGTTTCCCATAAGCACTGTCTCAGTCTCTGACTTTAATGCTACTGGCTGAGATAGGTTTCGCGTCTGATAGCTAGTATCTGTAGTGTCGGCAGCAGATAAGATTAGACTCTCCCTCTGTGAGTCAATAATAGACAAATAAAATACAAATGAACACCAAAGCTTTATAGATACAATGTATCTTAAGGGGGCGAATTTTCTGTGTCTGTGCTTTAGATTGCTGTCAGTGAGGTCGAGGCCTTGGGAATTTTGTTGATGTTGCCAGAGAGATAACAGCGATGTGAGATAAGGGCGGTGACGCAGAAGTCGTGATGCTGCTGAGGCTTCCCGCAGTGCTCGGGATTGTATGAGCGTGAAGGTGTTAATTGGAAACGTGGAGAAATATGTCGAATTCCTCTTCTTTGGTGGCGTTACCGACCAGGAAGGGCCAGAGGCAAGCTTCTCTCAATCATCCATGTTGTGTGTGATTTTATTTTTTACACAGGTGAATTGAGGGCGCCGTGGCGCAGTTATTAGTGTGTTGGATCCTGACGCACGATGAGCGAGTTCGGATCCCGATAACACCAACGCCATCGAATGTTTATTTCGCGGTGTTCCTCCTCGGTGGGGTACTGGCAAAACCCCCCGTAGTAACCTTGCCATGAAAAAGCTTCTCGATTAACGCCGTTCGGAATCGGCTTTAAACTGTAGGTCGCTTTCATTATGACAAATGTCGTCTAAAACATATATTTCGGTCAGAAAGTAGGTTATCAGATATCTGTAGATGGCTTGACCTAATCCACATTCGTTGCTGACCTTTTGTTCTCGCGGCAAATTGTTGACATATAGTTTGTTTAAGGGTCACTAAGTGCGTTTATCGTTGACATACATTCTGGGAACTTGGTCTAGGGTGGAATGCATGCAGATAATTGCCGTCCACACTTAACGCATTGAATGTAATTTTTGTGTTTTGCTTTGCCTTGGCCCTTCTCATGTTGGGTTTTTCGTCGGAAATCCTTTTTAACATGAATTGCGTTGCGTTGCTCTTGACTTCACTTTGCCTCAAGTGGTGCTTAAGTTTCTTTTGAGAGTTGCTCGAGTTAACCGTGTTATCGTGGACGATTGCAACATTGTCAATACTCCCTAGCCATCATGAAATTATATTTAAAGGATCCTGGTTCGTAGGTATTTTCATTTACACCTCATTGACAATAATTCAAAGTCATACTCTCATTATTCCCGATAAACAACGACTTAACTCCAGCCATCAACTACCCGCATCTATAACCAATTCCATACTGACTACCATATAATCAAGAAAATACGTACTCGTACGTCTTCGGTTATCATACAAACAACATCCCACCCGACATTAGTAAAACTTTATCGTCTAGGTAGCGCAAGGCAAAGGGCTTTTGCAATCAACTTTCCCTTTACATTCAAGGGACAACTTTGGTGTCTTCGACACACTCGTTTATTTCTTGCCTGACATTCTTGCACATTTTATTTGCATCCTTCGGGAGATGGACTAATGTGTATGTGGCTCTGTGTGAGTATGCAATGAAGGTATCATTCGAGACACAGAAGCTTCTTATGGATGGCAATTAATAAAGTTTTACAAGCAACTTCCATCAACTTGTCAAATTGGTAAATGGTTAATGGTTACGATGGTATAACTTCATTAGGCAATGTGCTAAAGAGCAAAAAAGTTGGTTGCTACTTACGTGACGATGAAGTACCATAGTCACTTGAAGAAAAGTTGTTCTTTTTGAAAGTTTAGAGGGAAACAAACGGGTGCATTCAAGGAATTGACGGACATATAGGACGGACAAAGTGGTTAACCCTGCTGGCAAAATGAAATACGCACTTTACTCGTTAGCTATGGTGTTGCTTATACGGGTTTTGTCGTACGAAAACTTAAGAGGGAGTCTTTAGGTTTGCTACATCTGACGGGCTTAGAAACCTGGTGAAATCCTTCACTACACTATACACGGACTTTCGCTTTTGACGACAAAATGCCCACAATTGATCCAAATTCCTAGCAGGGCGTTCTTTTGTTTCTTTACACATTGTTGCACAGAGAACACCACAAGTCATCGCGAACAAGCCGCTGCTTTAACACCTTCGGTCTTTGGAGTCGCATTGTTTTCTAAGTAACTATACGGGGTGAGTTTACAGTGCTCCCCCTCTAACACTACACAATGATTCCAATGTTGCTCCCACTATTCGAAGCACACTTGATAATCTTCGAGAGTTAACTCGTTCAGAATCACAGTTACAGTCTCTTTGACCTTCTCTACACCGCCATGATGAGTTTCCTTGAGGTCATCTTGGTGAATAAGAAAAAGTCACAGGGGCAATATCAGGGCTATAGAACGGATACGGCAACGTTGGAACGCTTTTTTTCGCTAAAAAACTCTTGAGCAATCCTTGGCCGGTGCACTGTCGTGGTGCAAGACGCAGTCTTTTCTCCCAAGCTCAGGTCACACACGGAAAACACGTCCTCGCAACTTCTTCAGAACGCCAACACTGTCTGGTCGGTATGAACATATTCACAATGAACGACGTCGCGGTATGAGAGGTGATGGATCATCTTCTACTGATTCACGGCCTTTCTTGAAAAACTTTTTCGACGTATAGCTCCTCGTCGTCTTCATACACCATCTGCTATTTTCAGGGGATTTACGATGGTTGATCGCTAGATTTCACTAGAAATTGGATCTTCACAAGTCGCTTGTAGTGTGAGCCACACATTTTTACGACGCCACTAAAAAGTTTTTTTTTTTTTTTCGAAGAATACGCACAACAAACAAACAAAACGTGCCGTCGACCTCAGCCTTGGATGAAAACTGAAAGAAAGGGTCACCTCTTATGGGTAGATGTTGACGAACGGCGCAGTGTTGCTACTTCCCGAGCCATGACTAAATTTCTGGAACTTAATTACCACACCTTAAAAGGTCTTGAACCTTTGAACGCTGAAAAGGGTTTGGCATTACTATTAAAGCCTATCTCATAGTAGGACAATGGTTGCGACCAGAGAATAGTGAGTCTTTCGTCAAGGGGAAAATATAATAGCTTAGCCTCCTAACATAAGATCGGTACTTAGGAAGGCTTTTGTGTTTAAGGAAGGGGTACTTTTTAGCCCAAAGTCATTCTTGGGTAACTTTAGGCTAAATAAGCTATAAGTGTGTGGGGCTATAGAAAACTTCTACGGTTATAGCCTCCGTCGCTAAAGGCAGTCGCTGAGCTTTTTTTTGTGATGCTAATGCCCAAACCACGGTTAGACTGAATTCCAATTGAGCTAAGATGAACGAAATAGTAGAAGAAGCCATTCAAAATTTGAAAAGCGAACCCAATGAATGGTGATCGCGCACATAAGGAAGCCAGGAAGGTGACTTGAACAATTATTTATCAAAACGGAATAAATATAATACGCTAATTCGCAGATCGCGTTGTTGAACTCCGCCAGTAGCCTCGTCTTTAAAAGGCGCAAACCAACTCTAAAATTTCTCGCTACATTTACTGAGTCCAAGGCAGAGACCCTCAGTTTATTGAGTTTATTGCTTCAAACGACGAACAAATGATATCGACTCATTGCAGACTAAGAAAGCACTCCCTTAGCACTCCCAAGGTAGGTAAAGAAGCCTTTTTTTCGAGATGCAACATGCTTATCACAGAGGAAAGTTCGCGAGACTACGCTGGACTAAGCTACGTATGCGCTGGTCATATTCTTCGACTTTGAATGGGGCTTTGGAAGTGGCAACTTCCACAGCATGTGCAGCTAGCTTGATACAGACGAAACGTTCGGCTTGTAGATCCAAGCGATCGTGGTGCAAGCAATATTGACTGTAGCCATAAGTCTGGCGTAAACACGAGTCGTTAACAACTGGCTTAAGCGGATGATGTTGCCATTCTCTCTGACTATGCATGACAGAGTTTAAACTGATAGCACCATTTTATCAGTCATTGTATCTTGGTATTATCTTTGGAGTGACATGTAAGCCCATATTGATCTGTTGTTTTCGTGCGCCTGTGATCCTTTGCAAAAGCACTTCCGTCACTGGAAGAAAAATGTAAGAAGCACATCCCGTAGCTCATAACTCACAGCAAACACCGGACATACACAACCGACCCGAGCGGCTTAACATGATGATAAATTACCCAACGACGACGTGAGGTAGTGCGAAGCATGTACGACTATACATGCATGATACGAGTATCATGATTCTATGATGATGACCATGATGCAGTTGGTGACTGGGCACTAGGCAGCAGGAAGGAATTTTGAAGAGATTAAAGAAGAAGAGTTCAGGGGTAAGGGAGAAAAGAAGGAAAATGCCTTGCAATAAATCCCTGGAGGGTGGTTTCTTGACTCAGACCCAGTGGCAAAGTTAGTCCATATACTGGCACAGTCTGGGGTTTTAGCTTATGAAATGACTTTTACTGCTCGCACGCACCTGAATAATAAATACTCGAACTGGTAACTTGCGTCCTTGGTAAGGAATGACCGAGTTCTTCAGTGCCATCCATCTGGGTGGTTTGAACGGATTAGCCTATGAATCAATTAGATTAATTACGAATTGTGGAACGACGGAGAGAGAAAGAGAGAAAGAATTTGATGACATCGACGAGTTCTATCTCTTGGACCATCTCAGATAGGCACTTCCAAAAGGGACCGGTGATATCCAATCTTACCTATAGATGAATGGAGAATTTGGGAGATTGCATTCGAGATACTTTGAATTGTTGTTTGTCGATGTTTGAACAGCCTGTGCTGTGGTTGGCGTTAATTGGATTTCTCAATTGTGTTTGAATTATATGAATTATTGGATTGAGGATTGAGGAGTAAGCGAAATTTATGAAATCATTGTTGACGCCAAAGGACAAAACATATGCTTGTTGATTAAGGATTCATGAGAAGTTTGATTTGTAATTAGAGAAATTCTTGGTTTCTGTCTCTAAATAAGTCGGAGGGTGGACTGCCACAGGGATGCATAGTGTAGCCGATGCTTTTAAGGACTTCAAGAAGATTATAATGGAATCAAAGCATTATTCATACTTTGAATAGTGTTTTAATTAAGAAATATTGGTGAGCTCTCAATTAATGTTTAGATGGATTACAGCTGCTAGATGAGTTGAATGGGAAGCACCAGACCTTTTCTCTTTATCAGAATTTATCCTTAAATGTTGGTTAAAATATGTCTTTGTCAGCTTTTCTCTGAGGCTGTTGAGTATGTTGCTATCATCAGGGACTTTGTTTTAATTATCACTCGCTCTTGACTCTTTACCGCACTTGAGTTTGGTTTGGGAACTGATTTGTTTGCCTAGCTTTTGTTTCGCTGATCTTGAGCTTCGTCTTCGTTTGTGGCCTTAAGACCTCTCAGTGTTAGTCTTCATTTTGACGGTTAGTGGATCGTGGCTTCCGCTGGATCTTGACTTCCTCTGGATCTTGGCTTTGTCTGGATTCTGCCTCCCACTGAATCCTGGTTTCCTCTGGTTCTTGGCTTCCCCTGGATCTTGCCTTTCTCTGGGTCCTGGCTTTCTCTGGATCCTGGCTTTCTCTGGATCTAGATTTCCTTTAGATCTTTGATTCCTCTGAATCTTGGCTCCCCGGGATCTTGGTCTCCTCTGGATCTTGGCTTTCTCTGGATCTAGGCTTCCTCCGGATCTTGACTTCCTCTGGATTTTGGCTTTCTGTGGGTTTTGGCTTCCTCTGGATTTTGGCTTCCCTTGGAACTTGGCTTCCGAACCTAGGCTTCCTCCGGATATAGGCTTCCTCTTGATTTTAGCTTCCTCTGGATCTTGGCTTCCTCTGGATCTTGGCTTTCTCTGGATTTTGGCTCCTCCTGAATCTTGGTTTCTTCTTGATTTTGGCTTCCTCTGGATCTAGGCTTCCTCCGGATCTTGACTTCCTCTGGATTTTGGCTTTCTGTGGGTTTTGGCTTCCTCTGGATTTTGGCTTCCCTTGGAACTTGGCTTCCGAACCTAGGCTTCCTCCGGATATAGGCTTCCTCTTGATTTTGGCTTCCTCTGGATCTTGGCTTCCTCTGGATCTTGGCTTTCTCTGGATTTTGGCTCCTCCTGAATCTTGGTTTCTTCTTGATTTTGGCTTCCTCTGGATCTAGGCTTCCTCCGGATCTTGACTTCCTCTGGATTTTGGCTTTCTGTGGGTTTTGGCTTCCTCTGGATTTTCGCCTCCCTTGGATCTTGGCTTCCGAACCTAGGTTTCCTCCGGATATAGGCTTCCTCTGGATCTTGGCTTCCTCTGGGTCTTGGCTTCCTCTGGATCTAGGCTTCCTCTGGATCTTGGCTTTGTCTGGATTCTGCCTTCCACTGAATCCTGGCTTCCTCTGAATCTTGGCCCTCCTGGATCTTGGTTTCCTCTGGATCCTGGCTTCCTCTGGACCTTGGCTTTCTCTTGATTTTGGCTCCCCCTGAATCTTAATTTCTTCTGGAACTTGGCTTCCTGTGGATCTTGGCCTCATCTTGACTTCATTTGGATTTTGGCTTTCTCTGGATACTGGCTTTCTCTGGATCTATTTATGTTTTTTTAAGATCTTGACTTCCCAGGATATTGTCTTCCTCTTTATCTTGGCTTCCTTTGGATCTTGGCTTTCTTTGGATCTTGGCTTCCTCTGGATTTTCACTTCCTTTGGATCTTGGGCCATCCTCTGAATTTTTGCTTACTTTGATTTTGGCGCCCTCTGGATCTTGGCTTTATCTGGATCTTGGCTTCGTCTTTTGTAACCGTTGGCTTGTTATTACCTTCCGAATGGTTGAAAAGTTTCAACCAGACTTTTCTCAACGCGTTTGTCCCTTCCCTGCCAGATTATATGGCTGTGGTTATACCTCCAAGTTTGACTGAGGCTTTGTCATAGCTGCAGTATTTTACCCTTTGGCTTGTTAATCCCAATTTTTTTGTTTTTTTATATCGCATTTCCAGCTTTTCTTCCTCCTCAATGACATCTTCCAAAAGGGATTATTCAATTTTCTAATAATACTCCACCCCAACTACTACAATTCATAAATTCCACATAGTTACGTGCTTTCGGACGTAGGCGCCTTCAAGTGGAAACTATTTCCAGTCATCCGTAATTCATTGTAATAATTTAACAGCAAGAGCGAACATGATGTGTAGGGGTATGTAGTCCTCCAACTTTTGCTCAAGCACCTGTCGGTAATTTACAACGAAAAGGACAAGTTCATGTCTACCAACCGCAACACACTGAAGGATCCTCAGACCAATGGTACGTATGCATCAATGGTTAAGCATATACATCTCATCAAGCATCAAGGAACTGTTAGGTATCTTAAAATAGCACAACCAATAGTTGATCAACTGTTAACTGAAGCACAAGTACATGAACAGGTACAAGAGGGTGTGGACCGAATTGGAAAGTTATTCATCGACCAATAACTCGATTGGTTGCAGAGGTTCAAGAACTATCGAGTGGGTATGAGGTTATGCAATGCAGTCGCTCTTACATGTGTAGAAAAACAAATTTAGATTTCGACTGTTGTGTCAGATGGTGCTTTGGAGAATATTGTCTTTGCTCTTCCTACACCTGATGATGATGTCGTCCTGGGCCCCATTGAGTTGGAAAAGGGAAGAGGGCTAGACGGACAATTTAAACAATTATCCCTGTTCTCGGATCTTTATGTGTCCACATGTGCTTCATTCTGTGTGGTTAATTTTGGATTAACTTTATGCCTTTGTGTCCGAATCAGAGTTGTTGTCTTGGATTCTTGTCGTTTCGAGTGGTCATCTTAGAAGATATTGGTTTTTGAGTTATCGCTCAAGGAGGTGCTCCACAGTTCTATGGCCTGCTGTGGAAATTGAATTCGGTATTCCGAATTCAATAAGTCTTCCGGTTGAACCAGCTGAAACCACAGCATTCCCATCCAGCGCAATGCAATAAATATCACAAACAAAGTATGAAATGGCTCATGAAAACTACTTCTGCATAATTCACTTAAGCAAATTCCATTATCGTTTGCTCGGCTCCATGTTTTCTCAAATTTTTTTGTCCGCTTCCGTTCTGCGGTGCAGTAAATACAGTCATCCTTATGGTGTAGTTTAGACATCGGCCATGAATGATGTGCTTTTAGAGTTTACAGTTTTCTGTTTGCGCCACAATGAGTGCCGTTGTGGAATGACCTCAAGCGGGTCCGGTAAACAGACACGAAGTTAACCTAGTGCATGGAGCTTGAGCTCCCACGAGGGCCACGCTGTGTAAGCGAATTAAGCTCTTATGCACAAATTATGCAGTGCAGCGCGAGGTTGGAAAGTAGCAAAACAAAAAAAAAAAAAAAAAAAGGATGAAATGGAGCGATGGAGGTGGTTCATTTGGTGGACGAATATCTCGTATATAGACATCTGCAGAAGGAGCTGCATGACCACCTTACCTCTCTCTCTCTCTCTCTCTCTCTTTCTCTCTCTCTCTCTCTCTCTCTTTCAGACACGACCTTGTTCCACAAAATTGTTTTGTTTTTCCTTATCATCACATGATGAATGTCAACGTCTCTTTAGTCATCGCTTATGGAGGAAAGCTTCATCTGTCAGTGACAGCGAACATGAGCGCCTTCGATTTTATTATTTTTCCGATAGAAATATGTTTGTATGTCACCAGAGGATTTGCCTTAAAATCCATTTCGAAGTCAGATGCCCACATGCTACAAATACAGATTCACCGTAACGATGGATAGTTTTTATTCGGAGCAGACGTCAGAGTGACACTATGGATTCATCAAATGGATACGAAACGAATCAAAAATTACTAGAATACGGCTGTGAGTAAAACATGAATCGCAAGGCCATCAAATCCAAGTATCTAGGACGAGTATCCACTTCTCGAGATGTGTGTCTGTCAGAATCATAAATCAATTTGTTTGTTGGTAGTGAGCCGGGAGCCTTGAAGGTTGGCAACGTAGTCACATATGTTGCTCTTCGGAGCTACGGGAAAGTTAAACAGTGAACTGCAAGGACATTCGATCGATAAACGTTGATGGATACGTGGAAAGCGATTTGATGATGACTGGGCACAGGGACGCGGTATTTTCACAAGCTACACCGGTTTCAATGAATGTTTGAACATTGCGGGGATTATACTTAAAAATAAATTGATTGGTGAGTCGTCGAGAGGGGGATGTACTCCTGTATAAATGTGATACGACCGCTTAGGGCCCTGATGAGTGAGGAATGTTCATTCTGAATTTCCAGGTGCTTGGCAATAGCTAGAGATGGTCTTTAGTTAAACGTTGAACGGGGATCCGGGTCATGGTCAGGTATCAATTGTTTGAATGCCAATTACTGAACGGAATATTGGGAAATCTGGTTTGTTAGAGATGTCCTTGGTGATGGTATGAAACGTATGAAATTGCAATATGTATGGTAATTTAGTTTCACTGGGTGATAGATGACAGCTGTATGTTAGGCAAGGAACTGAATTGCAGCTGGTTGTTAAATCTCGTCGATATGTCCGATAGGAAAATATTAAAAATAATGAGATTCACCTGAATTGCAATTCGAATTTATCAAATCTAATGTTTCATTAAATCTGGCGCCCGACAACAAACCCATTTATGTGCGAGAGATTAAATCAAATCCCAAATACGATTAGAAACAGGCTTTAAAGGCACTGATGGCACCTAGTCACTTAACTAAACCTATTTCAACATTTTGAGAGCCATCGGTTGCATCTTCTGTCCTCATCCACAAAGACATTTTCACTTATCCTATACAAAGCCTTTCATCTCAATCGTATTGAGACATTAAGATCCGGTTAGATTCAACTAACAATTTACAATCCAATTCAAACTAAATGTAGGAAATTGAAAACAAATGCTACAGCTTGTACAGGACAATAAATTTCCAATCACTGCAGCTGTAAGGCATCTCTGATTCTTATGCCTGCAATTGCAACCTGTAAATGTTTACTAAAATTCTGATTTGTTATGTACCTACATAGGACCGAAGGCGAATGGAATGGGGTGAATCTCTAAATGAAAAGTGATTACGAATTGTTTTTCCCGTTTAATTGGTTTAATTGTTGGTCTGGGTTGATGGCAAATATTTGGAAAATCGGATTCTGCACAAAGGAGAAACGAATGTAAGGTTATGAGCAAATAAGACTGGATGCAAGCTCTAGTTTGGAGCACTTAAATCGGCTTTCGGGAGGAGGGAAATGTTTGTGAAAACAAATTGTTGTTTCTGTATTCTGTATGCCCAATGCAGGGAATAGGTATACTATGTCGGTGTTCAACTGGAGTTTTTGTTCTATCAGCCTTAAGCTGATTGAAGAATAATTGGCCTAAAGGGATTAAACGTGAAGGAGGTTTGAAAAAAGTGCGAGTGGATAAGAAAAAGGAAAATAAGTACGTTTTAGGTAGGTTGATGAGTTTTGCTCTGAGAGTTCTTAATTCCACAGATAGGGTTAGCTGAGTTACAGGCAATTCATTTTATTTTTTATTTTTTTGAATGGTAGTCCTCCCCTGCATTAAAAAACAAACTGCTCGAACAACGAAATTACACCGATAACACTATTATTTCCTCAGCCTACTTGTAAAACAATAAAAATTACGAAACAGAAAGAAATAAAAAAATTGGCAACAATCTCGGCGCCCTGAAATTCGCATAACCTGGGGGCTTCTATATACTATATAAGGTTGACCAAATAAGGTGCAGGGAAATTAAGACTACAAGCGCTTATTCGTGAATCAAGTTAGATACTTCTTTTTGAGGGCTCATCGATGCAATTTATGAAATGGAAAAGCATGCCGCTCAAATGATAACCATAGCTGTTTTCACAGACGTCGATCCGATGGTAACATTTTTTGATAACATCTTCTAATATGAACGTTTCCATGACTTTTATCTCAGCAGTAATTTTGTTTTTTAGGTCTTGGAAGCTGACTAACATATGAACCTGACAATAAACCTTGGATCTTTAGCTCTAAATTCTACCGAAGTCTCTTTTTGCACTGCAAAATTTAAAGGTGTAACACGACAACAATTAATGTCTCATCCTATGTCAAAATTATATTTTATTATTTTTATTATAACGAAAAATGTTTAACTTTATTTATGTAAAAAGCTACATGGCAACCCTAAACCTACGAATTACAGGGTAACGGTCCGCACCCATGGCACAAAATGGTATAAAAGTCGAGCTGAAATCGGTGCAGAGACACACAGGTTTGGTACTTCACTCAAACCGGTCGGGTTATTTCCACCGAGAGAAAAGTGCCACACTTGCGTGTTAACCAAGCTGAGTTTGGTTTTTATTTTTCTCATTTTACTTTTCTCTCTTTTGTTACATTTGCCTAGCTGCCTGTTCAGCGTTTGCTGCGGTCCTCGGACAGCACGTAACGCGGCGGAGAGCTCGGCAAAGCGGCGTACGTGAACTTGTGTTCGCTGGATGTTTTTGGGGTTAGGGCTGGGAAACTCACTTCTCTGAGAAGATCTCATTTTACAATTGGCACCCCACGTGCGGTGTCCACGACAGTGTCACGTCAACGTGCCACATATTACAAAGGCACATATAAGTCTCGATGTTCTCACGCATTGACATTGCGTGACATTTTATTGAAAACAAATTTCATCCAAGTTGATTCTATCAATCTGGGGTATCACGTAGAGTTGACGATAGTAATATTTTCGTGCTCATTTTCATCGTGTTGTTGGTTGCCTTGGTTCATCTTTCACAACAGCGATATTATCCGGCGTGCGATCGGTTTTTGACCGGTCTGACTTTATTTATTCATCAATCTACAAGTTACTTACGTACTAACAGATTTAAGAAGTATTTTAGTACAGGTTTTTTTTTGTTTTTTAAGGTACTTACAAATGAATGTTTTAAAACATAAAAAGACTTAATAAATTCGCTTTAAATTAGGTCTAGTATCTGATAAGTCCAATCGTATTGACAATTCGTTGAAAGCCCTAATTATTCTTGATAGCGGTTCATTTTTCCCATAGGCAGTATTATGGAAATTTTCGTTTAAAATACGAAGAGCGCGAACAGGAACATAGAATTGAATCGGCTCAAGAAGAGAAGAACATTTTATATGATACGATAGAATGTCCCTGGCAAACATTGCATCATAAAAAGTGCGTCTAGATGACAAAGATTGACAAAGAAACCAAGTAATTGACACCTTGCTTCCAATGCAGTCTAAAGATTCCGAACTTTGTAAATCGCCTTTGGACCTTTTCAATACGTTCGGAGAAAGTTATGAACCCTGGATTCCATATTACAACAGCATACTCAAGCAATGGTCTGACGAGGGCGGCGTAAAGTGCCACCAAGGAAAATGGGTCAGTGAACCCTTTAGTATTACGCTTAATGAAACCTACGGCTGAATTAGCTTTAGCCAATATATGGTTAATATGAGTATGAAAAGAAACGGAAGAGCTGAGAATAACACCCAAGTCTTTTATACTATTGACCTTTGAAAGACATGATGAGTTACTGGTGTAATTGAATTCTATATCAAGAACTTTTTTTTTTGTAAATCAAATAGAGTAACACTTGCCTAGATTAAGTCTAAGTCCATTAATTACGCACCACTGAAGGATTCTGTTTAAATCTAATTGTAGCAAGTTGCAGTCATTAACATCTTTAATACTCTTGAAAATGTTCATATCGTCAGCATGTAGCAGACACTTACTTGGCTTAATCGAGAGTGTAATGTCCTTAATAAATATTATAAATAATAAGGGTCCTAAGTGACTACCTTGGGGAACGCCAGAGTAACATTTAATTGGCTTCAATGCTGAACTCCCAATTTTAACTCGTTGGGTTCATTCTAAAAGAAAGGAAGATATCCAACGAAGTAACTGAGAGTGAAGTCCAAAAGCCTCCAGCTTGTTGATCAATATTAAATGATTAACAGAATCAAACGCCTTACTAAAATCTGTATAAATTGTATCTACTTGATTTTTATTTTCCATTTCATTAATTACATATGAGGAAAAGATTGACAGGTTGGTAGTTGTCGAGCGACCAGAGATGAGGCCATGTTGGGCTTCTGATATATGCTCTTTAGTTAAAAAGTCAAGTTTGTTCTTGACTATTCCTTCAAACAGTTTTGGAATAGCTGACAGCTTGCATATTTCTCTGTAATTTTCAACATTGTTCTTTGATCCAGATTTATGTATAGGAACTAAGAACGACTATTTCCAGTCATCAAGAAAAATACCTTCTGACAGGGAACGATTAAACATAATTAATAGAGGATGGGAAAGTGTATCAGCGCATTATTTAAGAATAATTTATGGAATTCCACCAGTCCCATAGCTGGTGTTTGCCTTTAAATTTTGCAAACTATCGCCGGGGATGCTATTGGGAATGAGGTTGGGATTAGAAAAGGTTGATTGGAAGAAATCTGCAAATAAATCAAGGGTAGACTCGATATTATCTGACTCTTTATCTTTAAAATTCATTAACTTGGGTATTCCTACTGATTTTCTTTTTGAATTAATGAAATGCTAAAATGTCTTGCTATCTGCTTTAATACTGTTTTCTATGGTGACTATGTAATGTCTGTATAAGAACTTGTTAAGGACAAAAAAAGTCTCTACGTAATTTGCTAAAAATTCCATAATCATGGGGATTCTTAGAAATTCTATTTCTTCTAAAAGCTTTATTTTTAAGATTTTTTAAGGGCCGATAATTGCTTATTATACCAAGTTGATTTAATTGAAGTGCGCCTTTTAGATAAAGGGATACACTTCGAGAACCCTTTTTACGAATTTCAACGAAACGGCAATACATGGAAGTTTTGAAATTCGTTAAGCCAATTTATACCCCTGTACATATCATTAAGCTTAACAAAATCGGTTTTAGAGAAGCTGAATTGCATTTTAGATTTATTTTCTTGTGGTTTAAGATATTTATCCTGGAAAAGACCAACGAGTTTCGAATCGATACACACCATCTTTTCATCGATTTCAAAGCCGCATACGACAGCATTCATTGTGAAGAACTGTTTGGCGCGATGGCCGAATTCGGGATCCCGGTGAAACTGATCCAGTTGTGTCGCGCCACGCTAAAAAACACGCGATGCACCGTGCAACTCGGTTCTAGGACCTCGGAACCATTCGAAACATGCACCGGATTTCGGCAAGGAGATGCCATGTGACTTCTTCAACCTGGTGCTGGAGCAGGTAGTGCGACGGGCAGGCGTCAACAGGGAAGGCGTCATCTTTTACAAGTCCATCCAGCTGCTAGGATACGCGGATGATATCGACGTCATCGCGTGTTCTCGCCGTGGTATCGTGGAAGCATTCACGGCGATTGAAGAACAGGCGAAACGAGTTGGCCTTAAGATCAATGAGGACAAAACGAAATACATGCTGTCAAGCAAAAACCAATCCGTCGCTCACCACCTGGGACAAAATATAACAATTGACAGCTACAATTTCGAGGTAGTTAAGGAGTTTGTCTACCTCGGGGCAAACGTAAATTCCACAAATGACACCACAGTGGAGATCCGGCATAGAATCGCCCTTGGCAACCGCTGCTACTTCGGCTTGTCCAAACAACTGGGGTCAAAACTCCTTACTTGAAAGACCAAAGTCATGCTTTACAAAACGCTCATTCTGCCAGTCCTGCTGTACGGAGCCGAAAGCTGGACGATAAGTAAGACAGCGGAGCTGATTTTGGGTTCTTTCGAAAGAAAAATTCTGCGCCGGATATTTGGTCCTGTCTGTGAGGAAGATGAATGGAGAAGAAGACACAACCGCTAACTCTACGAGCTGTACCAAGATGTGGATGTAGTCCGGAAGGCAAGGATCCGTCGACTACACTGGCTCGGCCACATCGAGCGCATGGACATCAACGCTCCAGAAGAGGAAGACCGAACCTCCGGTGTAAAGACCAAGTAATCGCGGATGTAAGACATCTTGGTCTTGACAACTGGAAGCAGCGTGCCTGGGACCGTCAACGGTGGAAGGCAGCTATAGCTCAGGCTCAGATCCTCCATGGATCGCTGGCCTGATAAGTAAGTAAGTTAAGATATTTATAGAAAATTAATTCAATAAAGATCTGCTTGTGGCTAATTGAATCATTTAGAAGCTGCAATGGAAGAATAGAGACCGTGGCATTAATCTCATCGCAACATGTGAAAATTAGATCTAAAATCTTTGAAAAGGAATTTGTTATTGAATTAATTTGTTTTAAATTTAAGGAAGTCAATAAATCAAGAAACTTAAATTCATAATCATGTCTACTTTTAGGTGGAACATAACTACAAATTAAAAACAAATTACTTTTTGTAGTAGACAAAGAAATTGAGATGCAGATTTGTTCAACATCAGTTAATAACAAAGAAATTTGTTTACAAAAAAAAAAAAAAAAAAAAAAAACATGTACGGACAGCAACAATTATACCGCCACCTCGTTCATCCACAGATTTACATCGGTCGATCCTAAATACGTTGTACATTCTGGAGTCGAAGATCTCGAAATGTCCGGGTATAACCAATATTCGACGATGACGATGACATCATAGACTGATTGAGAAGGTCCGAATTGCACTTGCATTGTGGTAATAAATGCTTAGGGGAGGGGACGTTGAGGAAGCACATTTTATGTTCGAATCGGCTGGATATCCTTTCTCCCGTTTTTTGACTTTGGGAAATGGGAGAATGTGACTTTCGTGCACCCCTTGTTGAACCCATCATCTAGAATCTAAATACCAAGTGATTTATGGCAACATTTTTTAATTTTTTTTATAGTTCCCGCTGGTTGAAGAGTTATACTTCTATAATGTTTATTACACAACCTGAACGCAGTGCAGTGGTTTGTGTCGTAGATATTCGTTCACTATTCTCCAGGGGTGGTTGTCCTAGATAGGATTCGAGGGGAACCGACCGAATTTTCACGTTGGTTGTAGTTCTCAGAAAATGTTGCATGCACTTTTGGTGTTATATTAGAACTGCACACACAGAGTATGAATTTGAAGTGATCATGTATATACTGTGAGTGTTTTGCCTTCATCAGTATTTTGATAACTTCCCATTCACAACAGCTATATTGCATAATTTTTCCGTATAGGGATTGTTTTTTCTTCTCTATGGAACGACTTTGAACTACAAACCTTTCGCTCGAGGGTCGGTGGTGTTTACCACTCCATGAAGCGTTCAAGAAATGTTTTTTTTGTTTTTTTTTTTTGTTTTTAGAAACTCGGGCAGGTTCAAGAGTTTTTATATTCTCTTCTTCTTCTTCTTTGATGGCGTTACAGCCCATGAAGGACCAGAGCCAAGCTTCTCTCAATCACCCATGTTGTGTGTGATTTATTTTTCACATAGGTGAAAGGGACCTACAGTTTAATGCCGATTCCGAACGGCGTGAGTCGAGAAGCTTTTCCACGGCAAGTATACTACGGGGGGTTTTGCCAGTACCCCGCCGAGGAGGAACGCCGCGAAATAAACATTCGATGGCGTCGGTGTTATCGGGATCCGAACTCGCTCATCGTGCGTCAGAGTCCAACACACTAACCACTGCGCCACGGCGTCCTTTATATTCTCTTATGATGTGTTTTTACACACACAACCTGAAAGGAAGTGCAGTGGTTTGGATCGTTGATGTTCGTTCACTACTCTCAGGGGTGGTTGTCCTAGATAGGACGAGAGCCGACCAAATTCCGCGTTGGTGTCGAGCACTTTAATATTGCATACGCAGAGGATGAGTTTCAGTTGACCATATACTGTGAGTGTTATGCCTGCAGCAGTACGTCTGGTCATTTTCCATTCACAACTGCGTTCAACATTTCTCTAGTGTTTTTGAATAACTTTAGTGTAATCTTTAATCGAATTCGATTTCATATTGAAAAAAGGTAAACATTTGCCAACAAAGACCAATTTACCGTGTTTGTGAAATTAACGCTGACTTTTCTGCATCTTATTTGGACAACTCCTTAGTTAAACATACATACGTTTTCAAGTGTAGTTGACGCTTTCTTATTGCCTTTCTTTTATGATGTTGTCAACCTAGTTAGTCTTGTCAAATACTGTCAGTGCATGATTTGGATACTGTCTCTCGAACACGTCTTACGTCCCTACTCCTTTGATGTCAGTCCATATTGTTTAGCTTTTCAAGCAAGTCAATGTCTTTCTACTACTTATCTAGGTGTATACTACATGCTACCCTACTCACCTCACATAGGACACTAGACAACACGCTCAAGGTGTTGTCGCTTGCTACAAACTTATCAGTTGCCAACCAGCTTCGAAAAGTCTCTGATTACTTCCTTCCTCCATGCTTCAATCAATCAAATGCAACTCAAAAATGTATTGATACCATTCAACTGAGCCCCTAGTGTACAATATTAGCCTCAAATCATCGGTCTCGCATGCTACTTGGTTGCACTTCCAAATTGCATCCTAAATTCCATATCACTCCATTCCCTTTCCGTGCTCATATGTATATCACATCAAGACTCCTTCTCGATACCTCGCACTGTCTTTCGCAAAAGAAAAAAAAAGAAGAAAATCATTTTCTCCCCGATCCCCTTCTCGGAGTATTTGTATATTACCTCCTTGAGGGCTACAAACATCCATCTATCTATCCATCCACCCCCTCCCCCCTACTCCCTTTTATCGAAACACACCAATCAAGGCACAAAGTAGTGCAAGTGCACAAGTGTATCCTGCGAGCAGGAAACTCAACTTATCATACACGTACATACGTGCCGCAATATTTGCCAAATCCAGTCGACGTGGCACGTTGGGTAAAAAGCAATTTCAACCCTTATCACTGCTTATTGTTTTCCAATCAGGACTGCATGCATAAGTTATTTTCCATTTGGTTAACTTGGATACTATCCACCGAGAAGGGGAGATATCTCGTACGACGATGACGATGTTTTCGTTCATCGAAGAAGAAACGGATACGACGATATGAGATTTCGCCGCAAGCCAGTTGAATGAGTTAACATGGTTTTCGCATGTGTAAAACGATGAAGTGCGTTTTGCGATACACTCATATCCATTCTACTTGCGCCTGGATGGCTATAGGATTTCTTTTCATCGTTTTTTTTTCTTTTCGTTTCTTTTTTGCAGTTTTGAATGCGTATCTCGGATAAGGATCATGCGAGTAATTTCGATTTCCGACACCCTCTTTGAAAGCATGTTGACTTACTATCGCATCGTTGGGGCGTTGCAAACAAGCGAACAAGGCTGCAGGAGTTGACCTAGTTTGTTCGATTAAAGCAAAGGCCAATAGAAAGGATTTAAAACGGACGTACATTGCATCGTTCGCGCTCGAATGTCACGTTGATTTCCTCAATTCATGGTCCTCGGATGACTATATCATGTGCGGGCCAATTAATACCCACGTACGACAATACGTGTCCATTGTCCATACTATGTACCTCACAAAATGTGACCGCAGTCTGTTCGTTGCTAGCTTACAAGGACAAGCGCAAAAAACAAATGAAAGCCGTCGTAAACGCCCATTGGATTGTCATTCTCTTCCACAAATTGAATGGAGAAACAACAGAAGCAGCAGTAGCTCCAACTCCAACTCTAGGGCACAAGAAACAAAAACCCACAACTACAACCATAATTCCGCAATAACTGCAATTCGTGCAGAAGCATTAATTGAAATTTCCTGTTGCGACAATTTAACCGCGCCACATTGTCACTGCCACGATACGAGTATAGAGCAACAACATGAGACGATAGGGAACATGAGGGTGGCACCCCGAATTCTGGAAATTCGCCCAATCTGTGCTCAACTGTCTCGCTTATGAAATCCACTTAGCCACAGTAGGGTACTTCAGTTGAGCGGTAATACAATGGTAGCGGATAAGGGGACAAATGGAGCCTTATTGTGTGCCTCTCGAATATGATGTAACAATGTGGAGGTGGCGATGGCATTGGTACGACAACGTCAGCCTCACCGCCCTCATAGTCGTTCTCATCGTTGTCGGTTGGTTGGCAGGTTATTGCGGTTGACGCAATTAACATGCATTTATGTCTAGGATTCAGTGCGCTTGACTCGTGTGCTCGCGTGTATATTTGCAGCGGGAGAGAGGTCGTCGAGGACAATAGACGACAACTTTCACAGACTGTGTCGTTAACAGTGGAGGAGTGCTCTTGAAAAGCGGTTAGCGACTCTATGGATTTTATTGTGCCCAACCGAGGGAGTTGAGCTCTGACCGGGGCTATAAACAATTTGGTGCATAAAGTGCGGCAAATTTAGTCAAGTCTCGCTTCAGGGGAGACTGGAGAGGATGTTTGTTTTTTTTTTTTTATGATTTTTTGTCAGTTTGGCGCATGAAGTACGAAAGTTGTCAGGCGGAGTATTGCATGGATTAATCATGATGGAGAGTTTTAGAAACTCTTTGAGCGTTGTACACAGGAGCGGGATTTCTTTTATGGTTTTTTTTTTTTAAGCGAAAAAGGCAAATTTCCGACTTTTGAGAGGTAGTCGATTCAGGACAAACTTCAACTTATTTAAAATAATATTAAACTGAACGACTACAAAGACTTCAATGGCAAAGACTAACCTCAGTAGAGTAAAACAACTCACTCATTTCAAAGCATCTCAATAGTTAGTCATTTCAGTCATTTTAACGTCATAAGGAACTCCAACTGCCTTAAATTCCTACAATGACTTCAAGTGGCTTCAGTGACTTCAGGTGACTTCAAAAGCTTCAGAGAATTCAATGAGTTGAAAAGTGTTAAGCAAAATGAATGACTTCAGAGAACCATTAAAGGATCTACTGACTTTTAAAAAAATATTCAATGTTATTAAACTTCAACGGCCTCAGGTGGTATTAATAATTCTAATTATGGCCTCAAACAAATTAAGTGACTTTAATGATCCAAGTTACTTCACGACCACAAAGGCTTCAATTACCTCAGCCTGTATTTAATGACAAAAGAAACTTACTAATTTCAAAAACTTACTTCAATAAGTTCCAGAACTTGATGTAAATGATTAAATCCGGCTAAATGAATGTCAGGGCCGTGACGCAGTGGTTAGTGTGTTGGACTCTGCCGTACGATGAGCGAGTTCGGATCCCGATAACACCATCGCCATCGAATGTTTGTTTCGCGGTGTCCCTCCTCGGAGGGGATACTGGCGAAACCCCCCGTAGTATACTTGCCATGAAAAAGCTTCTCGATCAACGCCGTTCGGAATCGGCATTAAACTGTAGGTCCTTTTCACCTGTGTATAAAACAAATCACACACAACATGGGTGATTGAGAGAAGCTTGGCTCTGGCCCTTAATGGGCTGTAATGCCACAAAAGAAGAAGAAATGTATGTCAGTGTGACTTCAAAATCTTCATAAGGTTTTATGGCTTCATAATAGAGCAGTAAATTCAGTTATGACTAATGACTTCAAGAAGTTTAGCTATTTTGATTGACTCTGACGACTTCAAACACTTTATTGATTTCGAAGACTTCAATGACTTCAAGTGAATTCAGTGTCCTAAAAAACTTACCTGGATTCAGCTGAATTTGAATTGATGTGGCTTTAAAAGCTTCATAAGGTTTTAATAGCTTCAAATAAAACTAACCAATTTAAAGACTTCAGTGAATTTAGTGAGTCGTAATACATAGTTTGAAATAGTTTAGTTATTTTAGTTGACTTCAATAACCTCCATAGCCTCCATAACACCACATCCGACAACGGACTTAGGCTAATCGATTTCCTAGCGGGGCGTAACCTCCTTGTAGCAAGCACGCGATTCCCCCATCTCAACATCCACAAGGTTATCTAGAGGTCTTTTGATCAATCGACCACCAACCAGATTGATCACATTGCGATCGACGCCAGACACTCCTCCTGTATTCTCGACGTACGAACCTTCCAAGGGGCCAACATCGACTCGGACCACTACCTTGTTGTAGCCAAGGTACGAATGAGGATATCAAGAATGCTTAGGAGTCGAGTAGGAATACGTAAGTTTGACCTCGGAAAGCTACAATCGCAAAAGACTGCCAGAATCTTTGCCGATCGTGTCTCCTCTAAGCTCTCTCAAAATCCACCCACAGCAGCACAAGCAATAGAGCAGGAATGGGCGCATTGGCAGAGCGCCGTCAGACGCGCTGCCTCAGAGGTGCTGGGTTTCAAACCGCCACCAGCTAGAAACCCCTGGTTCGATGAACAATGCGAACAAGCCCACGCTGCAATGACGGACGAGAGCTGCTCGCGAAATCTATGAGCAGAAGAGAAGAGAGGAACACACGCTTTTCAGAAGAAAGAAGAGAGAGCACGGAAAGCGTGAGATCGAGGAGATGGAGAGATGCTTCCGCAGGAGTGACGCCCCTAAGTTTTACAATAAGGTTAAACGAACATGCCATGGCTACAAAGCCAGAGCGGCGGCCTGCAGGGATGAAAATGGAGAACTGGTAGTAGAGTCGCAGTCGATGCTGAGGATTTGGACAGACCACTTCTGCTGATTGTATAACGGCGATGATAGACAAGATACCGCTGTCAGGCAGAACGGGCCCATTCGTAGTGGACGATAATGTAACAGAATTCAGTCCACCCGACTTGGACGAAGTCAAAATAGCGATATCAAGACATAAGTCTAACAAAGCCGCGGGCGCAGCTCTGCTGAGCTTCTTAAGGGGGCAGGAGACGAGCTGGTAAGGTGCATGTACCATGCCCGACGAATGGAATCTCAGCATCGTTTGCCCGGTCCATAAGAAAGGAGACCCCTATAACTGCGCCAACTATAGGGGAATAGGTCTCCTTAACATCGCATATAAGATCTTTTCTGCCGTATTGTGTGAACGCCTGAAACCGTTTGTGGATAACCTGATCGGCTCTTATCAGTGTGGTTTCCGGCCAGGTAAATCCACAATAGACCAGATATTTACGTTACGGCAGATCTTGGAGAAGACCCAGGAATACCGAATCGACACTCACCACCTCTTCCTCGATTTCAAGGCTGCATATGACAGCGTGTATAGAGATGAGCTATACAAAGCCATGTCTAGTTTTAACATCCCTGCCAAACTCGTCCGACTGTGCAGGATGACAATGGAGAATTCTCGCTGCTCCATTAAGGTCGGTAATGAGCAAACCGAGACCTTTGATGTTAAAAAAGGATTTAGGCAAGGTGACGCCCTGTCATGCAACTTTTCCAACATCGTGCTTGAAAAGATCGTGCAAGAGTCACTGGCCAACACAAGAGGTACGATTTATTTAAAGTCTACGCAATTGCTTGCGTACGCCGACGACATTGACGTGATTGGATGGACACAGCGAGACATCAATGAGGCCTTTGTAAACATTGAGGTAGAAGCGGCTAAGATGGGTCTTAAGGCTAATGAGGGTAAAACAAAATTTCTGCTTTCATCTAAAAGAGACGGACAACACCGACATATTGGCCAGAACGTCACCATGGGCGGATATAACTTTAAAGTGGTCAAGGAATTCGTCTACCTTGGCTCACTGATGACCAGCGACAACAACACCAGCGCTGAGATAAAACGCAGAATCACTCTTGCCAACCGCTGTTTCTTTGGGCTCAGGAGGCAATTGAGAAGTAGGGCCCTTTCTCGGAAAACCAAGGTGACACTTTATAAGACCTGAATCATCCCAGTCCTCCTTTACGGCGCAGAGGCTTGGACCTTAACAAAAGCGGATGAAGATGCCCTTGGTCGTTTCGAGAGGAAAATTCTGCGCACTATCTACGGTCCCGTTTGTTCAAACGGTGTATGGAGGGGAAGATTTAACGAAGAACTGTACGGGTTGTACAGCGACATCGGCCTGGTACGACGTCTACGGATACAGCGTCTAAGGTGGCTAGGCCATGTAGAGCGCATGGGAAATACAGGTCCGACCAGAAGAGTCTTCGAATCCACCCCGGTAGGAAGGTGCGGCAGAGGACGGCCGCATCAACGGTGGCGCATGCAGGTGGAAGGGGACCTTAACCAACTGGGCGTGCGGCGCTGGAAACAGCTAGCCAAAAACCGTGCCAGCTGGAGACGGTTGTTGGTTGAGGCCCAGGTTCACCACGGACTGTAGCGTCACCTAAGTAAGTAAGTAAGTATCTACGGTACCGTTTGTTCAAACGGTGTATGGAGGGGAAGATTTAACGAAGAACTGTACGGGTTGTACAGCGACATCGGCCTGTTACGACGTCTACGGATACAGCGTCTAAGGTGGCTAGGCCCTGTAGAGCGCATGGAAAATACAGCTCCGACCCGAAGAGTCCTCGAATCCACCCCGGTAGGAAGGTGCCCAGAGGACGGCCGCATCAACGGTGCCGCATGCAGGTGGAAGGGGACCTTAACCAACTGGGCGTGTGGCGCTGGAAACAGCTGGCCAAAAACCGTGCCAGCTGGAGACGGTTGTTGGTTGAGGCCCAGGTTCACCACGGACTGTAGCGCCACCTAAGTAAGTAAGTAAGTCAATAACCTCCAAGACTTGATTTAAGAATTTTGAGGATCTCAACAACTTCAAATACCTCAATTGGTTTCAAGGACTTCGATAACATGAAGTGTCCTAAAGGTCTTTAATTAGTTCAGGTGAATTTAAATCAATTTGACTCAATAATAAACTTTGTAAGTTGAATTGGCTTCAGACTAGCTATAAGAGTTATTTCTAATGATTTCAAAACAAATTAGTTATTTTAGTTGACCTCAGCGACTTTCATGATTTGAATGGTATTAAACATTTCAATCAATTCAGGTGTTTCCGCTGCTTCAAAACGTATGTATATTGACTTCAGCGACTTCAAGGCCTTAAGCGACTTTAATAAATTCTATAATCGCAATGACTTACATAAATTATTTCAATGAGTTGAATGACTTCGAAAATCTAGATGACTTCAGAGAATTTAAATGGTTAAAAGTAGCTCAATAAGCTCTAAGAGTTCAATTGAAGCAAAATATGTTGAAGCTTCCAACTTCAACGCATAACAATCCAAGTGACTGAGTTCAGCTTTATTTGAAGTAGACTATGATACAAAATGACTGAAAATGGTGTGGTTACTACTGGCGGCGCACAAGTGGAAGGACTGATATATAGAAAGCTAAGGTTTCTTGTAGGACTTGTTCATCTGCACAAGAAATAGTAGTTCACAGACGTTCACCTCCATCAGTCACGGCCACACGCACACCTAAACCTCAACATATATGTACGTAAAGAAGGACCGCAGTGCGATTTGATTTAAAATTTATGCGAAAATTATTCAAAAATTCAATACACCAGCTAGCAGTACAAGTGAGACAAATTTTTATTTAAATTATACTCACAGGACTCGTTCCGCAATTACCTCAAGAAACCTGCCCATCTATTTAGAGCGCACAGCGAGATACAAGTAAAGAATGCCTCCGAGCAATTCACTTGTATCCTGCGGATACTTCTCAAAGCACACCAAGTCATTGTTCCATCCACAGAATCGTGTCGCATTCGCAACGATAAATAAAATTTATTTTGTCGCCAGCACTTTAGATTTCGCCTAGTCGACTTTGGAACTCATTTATTCTGCCTTTTGCACCAGCATCGGTGCTAGCGCCAACGATCCGCACCCCGCCTCAATGTAATGGGGCAACATTTTTCTGGCAAAAAATCAAATTCGTATCCTTGCAAAGATTTATGCTCATTACTCGCTGAAATAAATTGTTTTGTTTGTCTTTGTGGTGATTCATTTACTTTAAAGAGATCCTGTAAGGACCTGCTGTTGAGAGGCATGGTTGTGTACGGACGTACGATTAGACGGTGTGCAAACGATTACAACTTTATCCTCATCAATGTTCACTACTCAAACGAGCAAGTTTCCCGAGAATGGGGAGGCAAAAAAAAAAAATAGGAACGGGAAGTGCTGAGTAAACTTTCAATCCACTTTCGAGCGCAATTTTGGTTTTTGTCCAACAGCAACTTCATCCGCTCGAATCGACTAAAAACAAATGTGATGGCGGTCTTTTGCGCGCCACTACGGCCACACACCCCTGTATATTTACACTCCCGTGCCATATTAAATGACAAGGGACACCATCGACATCCCTATACCCAATGCATCCACTTGCCATTGCTATGGAATTACGGTCGAAAGTTTGCTTCGTCTTCGTCATTCGCATGGGAGACTAACCCAACAAACAATGTACAAAGTTTTTAAGTTGCATCTTTGGGGTTTGTTGATTTCCCAACTACTACCCCCTCTTCCATACGTTGGATGCAGACAAAGGCATTACGCTTGCCATCATTACTATGTACTTACGATGAAGTGAAATGCCGAAGGACGAGGTGGAAAGTTTCTGGCCGAGATTTAGTTAAGCAAGTCGAGTGATGAATTTAACGTGTGCTTTTAGGAGAGTGAATGGGAGTGAAATTCGGAAGGTGTCCTTAGTCACGTAAATCAAAGTGGAGGAAGTTGATCTTTGTCGGAAGTTGGCTGAAGGACACAAGTGATTGGAGAGGCATGAGTGATCAAAGCTGATAGGGAAGTCGGCAACACAATTGGAAAATGACTAGGAGATGGTGATTTAATGATGCCAGTGGTGCTTTCTTCAAACTAGAAAGTTAAGAGTTTACTTCGATATGGGATGTGTCGAGTGGGACACGTTGCAATTGCGTGATGTTTATGTACCACATTCTACTATTTGATTACTCTGCGCCTGGCAGATGTGCCAATTAACCCAGAAAATAAATTGTAATTCAGCCAGAGCTAATTAGAATTCCTATGCAATAATACTCCAGAGAAACGTCCTTGTACCAACCAACCCAGACAAACAATTATCATCTTCCCCCCTGTATCATCACTTCTCGGCCCATTCACTACCAATTTTAGTCTAAATTTCCAATTTCAAGTCGACGGCGAACAGTCATAACCATGACTTGTCATGTAAGTCCGTCGGATCTGCCTGTTCCAATCCAACAAGCAGCTGTAAAGGCACGAGCAGATAGCTGAATATTTTTGTTCTGTCCACGCCACGTTTTCGACTTGAAAAATTTGCATGCGATTCCAATCGATAGCGACTGAATTCGCATTGAATCGTTATGAAAGTTATGTTTGGGTGGACAATTCAGACGATTTTCTAGTTTCATCTGTGAGAGGTGGTTGACATTTGGATTTCTTTTGTTGGGCGATTACCATAATCAACAGAATTGACGCAAATGTGTTGTGGTAGAATACTTGTCCTTTATTAGGGCAATTAGGACAGAAATAAAAAATGAATCCATTCCGTTGTCCAAAATTTTTGCACAAAGGTGCTGTTATCGAAATTACTTGCTTTACCTTGAGTAAAACATCAAAAAGCGCAGTTTGCTGTGAATAATAATTAAATGTTAAAATCGCCTACAATTCCCCTATTTTATTCTGGGGCAGAACCTTTTATGCGCCTAAAATTATGCATCATATTTGCATGCATGTTAAAAGTAATGAAATTCTCTCAAATCGGTACGATATACGACGAAAATTCTTACCTCAAAGTCAACTTCCTCAAATACTTAACATTTCTCCTTTCACTCCATAAAGCCTTTGGCCGGAACACGATCAAGACTTCCGCATAACTGTCATCCTTGTTGCCCGAAAAGCTCACCCAACAAACAAACAACGTCAATCACTTCTCAAAGAATCAAAAAGATACGATGTTCCTTCCCCACCTCCATTGAAACTATAAGTACTTAACAAAGAAGTAGTTGTCAGTTTTCAGGACAACGAGCAAAAGAAGGACTAACAACTTGCCACAAAGTAACTTCAGCACTATTTTCTCCCCCACTCCTCCTCCTCGGCTGCTTCTCATAGTTCTCGAACCAACAGACACAATGACAGCGAGATTGCATGTTCAACTAAACATCCTAGTTTGTACCTGTGGAGCACATATACGGTATTGTGTGCAGCGCATAAAACACTTTAACCCAACAAGATGTTGTCATGAAGCAGAGAACCGCGAAACTTTTCCTTTTGATGGCGTCATTGTTCACACATTGTTGTCGGGACGACAAACATGCGAGGACATATGTGCATGTGTACTGACAGTTACCTGATGTTCAAGACGAAGAAGAGCTTCTTACTTCTTGAGCGGGTATGCTACCACAAATACGTGTATCCTGACGGATTTCTTCGAAACCAAATTTGATAAAAGTCAAATGGTTTTTATCCCCTCAAACGTTACTCCGTTAAGGGGAAACTTTCCTAATTGATGGCTGGAGAACGTCGTGTCATTTGGAAAAGTTCTTGCCAATATACATACATATAATGTATGTATGTACTTGATCTATGCAGGAACATATTTTTTATTGTCTATCTGTACGAACTCTCATCTAAAGTGTACAAATGCATACTTAATGGGAAACATATTTGCATCAGACAGTTGCGTCAGCGCCGGAATCCCTTTAATTGTCTGCAGCGATTTCCTCAATCACCACTCAACATTTTCGCCAACAAACAAAAGAAGAAACGCAATTCTGTTCATTATTATCAGCAAGTACTCATACATGTACTCATAATGTTGTAGGTAGATACACGGCTGTAATCAGTATCTGTTCGGTAAGTATACTATAGGCGAGGTGCTTGCCTCTGTATTGTACAATTAATTACTGAATCACTTAACGTGATGGCGTTTTCCCTGCTCTTGCAGTTGGAAAAAAACAAAGATAGAAATAAATCATTCATACGTACATACATCTCTCTGGTACTGTTGTGATGAATCAGCCAGAATTCAAGAATGTTTAGTGTACGAGTACTCGTATCTTTCTCCCCCAATTCGTCGAATCAGTCATTCGGATACAAGGACACCTGCTGTGGATGTCTCCTTTCGCCCGCATCTTCCAACAATGCGTAATTATTATTATACGAATTCATCCGAATTCTTCGCTCCTTTTGCACTTATCAAAAATGACAAAACAAAAAAAAAAAAAAAATACAAAAGAACAATCCAGCAAGGAGGGCTACATGATTGTCAGTCAGACGAACGGATGCAATCAAATTAAAATCTTTATTGTTAATGGATTCCTTTAAATTTTTCTCTTTTTCCCTGTATTTTCGATTCGGTCTTTTCGGGGGAAGACGGATGGGGAATGGCAGAGAATAAAAGCTTGTGGCGTTCGGATGAGAGATTGAAAATGGCATTGGCTTCCTGACTTTCCCAATGATTGAACTCCTTTTGTGCTCTGTGGCTCTTATTGTATTCTGCAAATGTATCATTACCTATGGCGGGAACTTAAGTTTGTTAAATGAATTCTCAGTCGTAGTATTTATAGATATAAAATGCATTTCGATTCAGTCGAACTGTTGGAGGTGTTTCGTTAAAATGCTGGGGGCATTTCAGTGACAAACAGATGCTATGAGACTGAAGATTCGCTTCACTGATCGATCATACTGCGATGGAGTGAGCGCTAACGAAAGTGTCCAGCTCATAAATGGTTGAGGTCCTACTGGACGCGAAGTCCAACCCTAGAAGCTTTGCCTAAAACACCTTGGGTGACCAATTCTCTAAATACGTTTTAGGCCTACTCTTTAATTTATGTCGTCATTTTTTCCAGCAGCAATATCTTGTCTGACGACTCGGGCTAATACTACACTGTGTACTGTCAATTACATATAATCGAATACCAAAAACACTTACATGCATACGGGCTGTCCTATTTTCTGGCACTACCCCTTGCGCCAAATGGTATGCCTTCTCTGCAAGTGAAAACATTGAATTTTGCGAGCTACTCACTGTCATGGCTATTGCAGTGGCAATATTAACAACGTAACGCATCAGCATGAGCACCATGGCGCAGTGGGTAGTGTGTTGGCCTCTGACGCCGATGACACGGGATCGAATCCCGACACAGCCATGTCATCGAACGTGTTTTTCACGGTGTTTCTCCTCAGCGGGGTTCTGACAAAACCCCCTGTAGTAAAATTGTCATGAAAAGCTTCTCGAAATTCGCCGTTCGGAACCGGCAATAAACTGTAGGTCCCTTTCACCTATGGGAAAATGAAATCACACACAACATGGGTGATTGAGAGAAGCTCGGCTCAGGTTCTTCATGGACTGTAACGCCAACATACATCCATACATACAACGCATCAACTATGACATCAAAATTGTGCTAGGAGACTTCAATGCTAAGCTGGATAAGGAAAGCATCTTTGAACGAGTCATCGGCAAACTCTTGATCTGATTGATCTTGCTACGGGGTGAAATCTCCTGGCGGTGACCAGATCAATCAATCACTACCCAGATTGACCACATCGCGATCGACGTCAGCCACTCCTCCACTATTCTTGATATTCGAACTTTCTGAGGAGCTAACATCGACTCGGACCACTATCTTGTAGTAGCCAAGATTCGCCTGCGGATATCATGAACGTAGCGGAGTAGAGTAAGAATACAAACTTATGACGTCGGAAAGCTACTATCGCCAGAAACGGCTCGTGCTTTTACCGTTCGCGTCTCCCCTAAGTTCTCTAATACACCTCAACCCTCCACGCTGTCAATAGAACAGCAGTGGAACCTTTGCAAACAAGCCCTGAAAAGCACTGCTTCTGAAGTCTTGGACTTCAAGGCTTCACCACGAAGAAACATCTGGTTCGATGACAAGTGCAGAAGGATTCACACAGCGAAGCAGGATGCATATAAAGCCTCACTGCATAGAAGAACAAGAGCAGATCGTGAGCTCTACAAGTTAGAAAGAAGGGAGGAGCATAAGCTTCCCATAAGAAAGAAGAAAGAGCACGAGAAGCGCCCGATTGAGGATTTGGATTGGTGTTACTGCGATAAAGCGAACATGCGGACACCTGCAAAGATAAGAACGGACACCTAGTAGTACAATTGCAGTCGATGCTGAGAATATGGAAAAACCAATTCTGCAGACTGTATAACGGCGATGTTAGTCAATACGCCGCTGTAGGGCGGCTTTAAAGGTCCTTATCAGTGCGGATTCAGGTCAGGGAAATTCACCATCGACCAAATCTTCACACTATGGCAGATCCTGGAAAAAACGAATGAATATCAAGTCGACACTCACCACCTATTTGTCGACTCTTAAGCCGCATACGATTAGGGAACCGCCGACTTTTGCAGCCGTTTGGTCTGGAGTTCAAATTTCTTGCCAACCGCCTTCGTACAACAGAAGAAGGCGGTGATTGCAGTCCTTACCCATTCAAGGATGTTTGATTTCTACCTGAGCTTACACCTATGGATTATGGACTACCTATGAAATGTTGCAATAAAAAAGTTGACCCAATGACGATGCCTATGGAGCATTCCCTGATTTCTCATTATTCGAAGGTGATGTAAGATGTGAACCAACAGCTAGTGTAGAAGTTTGCTTTACATTAAGTACACGTATTTTAAAATATCTATATTGATCTCTATATGTTGGAAAAAAATTCGTCTATAACAATTGTCAGAACCATCCATGACCTTTTAAAGAATAAGTGGATGAATAGCCCATGTGTGACATAGTCACCTTTTTAATTAGTGATTTTTTGCTTTTTGGTTTTCTAGTGTCCTATCTTGGACAGCACTCGTGTGACTTATAATATGAATCAAAACTAAACGTGCTTACCTGGCATTGCCATTTGTAGTGATAATCTTACTCACTTACTTAGGTGGCGCTACAGTCCGTGGTGAACCCGGGCCTCAACCAACAAGCGTCTCCAGCTGGCACGGTCCTTGTCCAGCTGTTTCCAGCGCCGCACGCCTAGTTGGTAAAGGTCGCCTTCCACCTGCGTGCGCCACCGTGAATGCGGCCGTCCTCTGCCGCGCCTTCCCTCCGGGGTGGATTCGAAGACTCTTCGGGTCGGAGCTGTATTTTCCATGCGCTCTACATGGCCTAGCCACCTTAGACGCTGTACCAGGCCGATGTCGCTGTACAACCCGTACAGTTCTTCGTTATATCTTCTCCTCCATACACCGTTGGAACAAATGAAACGACCAAGGGCATCTTCATCCGCTTTTGTTAAGGTCTAAGCCTCTGCGTCGTAAAGGAGGACTGTGGTGATCAAGGTCTTATATAGTGTCATCTTTCCGAAAGAAGTCCCTACTTCTCAATTACCTTTTGAGCCCAAAGAAACAGCGGTTGGCAAGAGTGATTCTGCGTTTTATCTCAGCGCTGGTGTTGTTGTCGCCGGCCATCAGTGAGCCAAGGTAGACGAATTCCTTGACCACTTCAAAGTTATATCTGTCCATGGTGACGTTCTGGCCAATACGTCGGTGTTGCCCGTCTCTTTTAGATGAAAGCAGATATTTGGTTTTACCCTCACTAACCTTGAGATCCATCTTAGCCGCTTCTACCTCAACGCTTACAAAGCCTCATTGACGTCTGGCTGTGTCCCTCCAATTACGTCAATGTCGTCGGCGTAAGCAAGCAATTGCGTAGACTTGAAATAAATCGTACCTCTTGTGTTGGCCAGTGACTCTTGCACGATCTTTTTAAGCACGATGTTGAACGAGTTGCATGACAGCGCGTCACCTTACCTAAATCTAACATCAAAGATATCGGTTTGCTCATTACCGACCTTAATGCAACAGCGAGAATTCTCCATTGTCATCCTGCACAGTCTGACGAGTCTTCATAGCAAATAAAGCATGGACATGCCAAAATATCTTTAAGTTTCTGCCCATTTTGAGCGTGATTAATAAGGGCAACTTGTTGTTGATTTTAGCAAGGTGGCTCTTGGTTAGGATTGCACTTTATACCAGTTCTGCATCAGCAATATACGTATAAGTCTATCACGAGGCAAACAATTATATAGCCTCTGGCTACCCCCTTTAATTAAATTGAGACATAGATATAATAACAACCGGACCAAGTACGTCTTATACTTCTCATTTCAGAGCCATAAAATGGGTTATAGCTTTTCTAGAGTCATTAAGACGCCTTCTTCTAAAAATGCCTAATGTACAAAGGTCTATAAAACAACAGACCCGACAAGCAAGCTTTGCCATAAATCATGTTGCTTAAATACATACGAATTCTTAACTAAAATCTTATTAACTTTAACGACAACTCAATGAAGATTCTTTTTAGCTCCTTTCCCTAGATAAACTGCACTTCTACCCAACAATTAACCATTTTACGATCACACAGATACGGCAAACATACTTCTAAGGATAATTACAAAGCCCCGGAGACGTTAAACTAAAAATGGACATACATATTCCCAAGGAAGGAGGTTCTGCCTGGTCATAAATAAAAGGAAAATGTCAATCTTATTTGCCAGGACTAATGTGCTTACTTCATAATCTAAACCATCCTTGAATCGTGTTGAATTCTATTCTCTGTTTAATCAATTGACTCGTGTCTATCTACTCTGGTACCCATGGAGGCCTACACATTCCATTGAATTTCCTCTCACGCGCTCACATTGACCGCATCAATTAGTCATGAGCACATGTTGAAGCCTATACCATCTATTGTCTGCTGTACAATCCTATTCGCAACATTTCGTCTGGCTGCGGACTAGGCTTATTGCATATCACTTCGGGTGTCCGCGACTGACGAGGTAGCGATGTTAGTGGGTTGGAGTATCTGGGTACACAGCGTTTTTCAAAGGCGGCTCGAACGAGACGGAAGGAAGTGAATAGTCGTTGCAACTACAGCGACTAGATGGGGTAGATATTGCTTTAAACGGCAGATGAATTGGAATCATAGAGACGGGTGGCTATCAGGTCGTGGACATGTGTCAAGGCAAGTGAGCAAATTGAGAGGGCAGTAGACTACGTGGCATGCAACGCGAGTTTGCCTATTGACTTTGGGGATTAGTGGCTTCACGGTTAAGTGAGATTGAAAGCGGATAATGTAATCAATGCCTTACTCGTCCAATTGACGTTGACATTGAAGTGGTATCTTTTAGTGGCTCTAAGGGAATATGAAATATTCTACTTCGTTATGGAACCTCTAAGAAGTGCACCACATAGCGCCGTAGTAGCACTATCCAGCACATCTTATATTCCATGTTTCACTGTGCTTCTGATCTATACTTTAAATCAAGAGAAAATCAATAACAACACGCTGCCAGGTGTCAGGAATCTGTATTTATGCACCTGCACCTCCCTGTCAGGACAAGTTTCCGTTTATGAACACGAGTACAAGCTTTTAGATTCCTCGAGTATATCAATCGCCTTCGGATATAGAATTTTTGCAACAAGCAAACAACAAACTGATTGATTTCGTTTCGTATTTACCTTGACATAAACACTCAATCTTGCTTGGGTGTTTTAAGGATTCAGAACGGCGCACAATCAATAATGGAATAAAGACGCCGGCGGACAACAGGCGTACTCCCATGGGAGCACACAAAAGGGTTGATCTGTTGAATGGGGATCGCTTCCGAGTGAATCTAATTTGGTCGTTTGGAAGAAGAATGATGTATTTACGCCCATGCGATATAACTTAGGCTGATGTACGTTTAACTATCTCCACTCGACGTATTGGGAAATCGCTTTATATCGATTTGGGCTCGAACGATCCTCAGTGGCTTTTGTCAAAAACTTTCCACTCATCACTTTGCTGGACACCTTCGTCTCCATGCTGCTCCTTCGTTCATATGAAATATGATGAAATTGTTTTGAAATTGCACTTACGTGATGTGTTCAGTAGCAGAACAGGAGCATATGGTCGGTTGATGCTGCTCATTTGTTACTCTCTTTCTTGGAGATTAATCCATCCATCCATTAATCCATCGTGCGCAAAATTCCACGATGCAACGCCAGCAGTGGCAGCGGTAGTAACAATTTTCCATGTTTTGTCCTTGAACAGAGTTACCACTTTTCCATTATCATCATTGTCTTGCCACGACTTTGGTTCACCCAAGGAACTCGTAAATCCATTTCGTTAAACTTTCCTGTTTTCAACAAACACCCCACGGCAGCTAGGATTGAGTTCTAGACTTCATAATCACATTTTACCTCCTCTCAGCAGAGCCTACAATTTCCCACCCACTGCCATTGCCACTGCTATTGCTACTGCAGTTGCCCTCTAGAGTAATTTCTGTTTCAATCTCGCAATCTCCCTTATCGCACAACCATTGTTCGTTGCCTTACCTAATGCTGCAGCGTCATTACTTATTCCACGTTTTTTTTCTGACATGAAAGTTTTGTTTTTCGCATTCAGCCGCTGCACCATACTACAAACATGTCCTCGAGCAGCTAATTCAGCTTGTAGTCGTACACCTTCGCGTTAACGTTGTTAACTCGACTTTGTAAATATTTTTGAATGCCTCCGGGTTGGGCATCTGTTAGTCAGCATAATAAAACAAACTGTTGGCCTCCTTCAGTGTGGCTAGGACGGCGATGGTGGTGGTGGTAGTGCTTTTGGTGATGCTTTTCGGTGGCAATGGTGGTCGACTCTCGACCAGGTCTAGCGGAAGTCAACGGGTAAACATAAAAAAGTTCAAGGACGTTTTGCAGAACCAAAGAGATGTTGTACGAATACCTTTACCCGCCAATAGCCTGTCCCATTCTCTATCTCTTTCTCGATTTTTCTACGTCATCCTTTGGCCATGGATGGTGCTTGCACGTGGTGACGTTGCAGCCAACTTTCTTTAGTTGATTTTCCTTTAAACCGTCACAGGAGTCACTTTAAAAAGAGAATTATAAAATGAGCTAGCCTTGCTTGCCTTTTTTGTTGCATTTCTTTTGGTGCGGTGCAGGGACGCGCATTTCTTTCTTGCCAAAAAGTGAATTCATAAAATTTTAGGCATTTTGGCTCCCTGCATGCAGCAGGGGACATTGGACTGGCTGATGAAAGACCAGAGTTGTGCGCGTAAGGATGAATGTATTTTTCATCAATGCACTTGTGCTCATAGGTATTTGGGCCAAGTTCTATCTGGACCGTGTGACAAAGGGATAAAATCGTTTTTTCTTTTTTTTTCAGTGTAGTTGAGGGGTCTGGGATTCAAGTACGAGCTGTACAACCCTGGGTGGTTGTCCTCATGAACTTTTCGGAAAATTTTAATGATTTAAATATTTTTAACAAGACCTCGTCTTTCATTCTGCCTTTTCGGCTTTATCTTTGAACTTCAATTCAAATAAGCTATTATCAAGGTAGTGCCAAGCATAAGATTTGTCATTTAGTCACTTTTCGTCATCATTAACGCCTATCACTACCGTCTTGTAGCTAAGACCCACATCCGACGAGCCAAATTCCAATCTGACCTAAAACTGAACTTATGAGCGTTTATTGTATTTTTAGTCGTCCTTAGTGAACTGATGTCCAATCTCTAAAAGCAACCAGTGGACCGACCCTATTTGATAGTCTCCATGCTTGAAACCAGACTCAGGCAAAAGTCTTCTTACGAAATCCATTAATAGAGGTACTCCCCAAAGTGGGGTTATCTCACCTCTTTAATAGCTGTAAGTCATCAATGGCAAGCAAAGAAATAAAAGTGGTAGCGTATGTGGACGATGTAGTAATCTTAGTATCAGGGATGTTCCGTTCTGTAATTAGTGAAATCACAGAGCGGCCTTTGGCCAGATTTTACGCCTGTGGCGTAAGCATATACCCAAACAAAACCGATCTGCTGCTATTTACCACCAAGACCAAACTACCGCTATTTAAACTTCCATGACTAAACATCTCTTTTCTCCAGTGCTAAGTATTTAGACGTTATCCTAGATCTAAAGTATAACTGGAAGTCCAATATGGAAAACCGGGTACCCAGACTGTATGGCCACGGCAGAGTTCTGTCACTTCTGCCAGCGACTCTGACCTCGCTTCCTACGGACTACATCACATCTTCAACCCTCAATAGTGTTGTGCATTCTGACTTTCCTTCCAGAGAAGAATGGAAACCGTGCAACCAAGTCGCGAAATTTTAACTTCTGATTTTCACTGTTGGTTGCAAGCTGGAGCACGGTGTAGGATCGGGAGACATTCCCAAAACAGCTGAATATACCAAGTTCAAAGTGCGTAAAATACTCAGTATAGCCCATCCTAATTACCGCTATTTGTAGCCACAATTAAGCCTCTATTAAATCTGTTTCATCTGGTACCACCTTCTCTAAACTGGTGGATCAATGCAAAAAAGGATTTGAATGAGCTGACGGCTGGACCGATATCACGCTCCTTTGTCTTCCAGAACACAGCAACATAGAAGAGGACCGAGAGGGCCTATGAGAGCCTATGAGCTGCCAGAATAGGCATCCAGTCTAAAACCCACTGCCGCAGTTGTCACAACACCCACGCAGAGGAAACCCTGCAGCATTTTCTCTGCGAATGCCGAGGACTGGCAAGTCACAGATTCTGCGCTTTTGGCAAATACTTTCTCGGCGACCTCTCAGCCAGCCTAAGTTTGGCCAAACAGTTTTCTTAACTCGACAGGCTGGATTTAAAATTATATCGCCCTTCCCATCCCTTAGGTTTCACGAGTTTTGTGGGATCAAACGGCGTCATCTCTACCTACATATGTACATGTCATTAGGACATTTGCTTAAAAGGAGATACAGTCAAATGATTTTTCTTGACGCCCGTGCCCGATCTTCCCTATATTCCCACTGGAACTTGATACCTTTATCCAAAAACGCGTAATTATGAAGCTGAACTACACGCCATCTACATCAAACTTTTCTTACTTTACGTTACATTTTAAATTATGCGAAACTTCTCACCTGCGACTGTAGGAGTTGAGGGAAAAGCAGCCAGCTTATGGTTGACGTTGCGACTTTTCACATTATTCACCCGGCATTTATCTCGCAGCGTTGCCACTTTTCACATCAAACCGGGTGGGGCCTGCAACATTCTCTGGTCACCTGGATACCTAATTTCGGAGATTCAATGAGAAGCAAAAGGAAATCGGTGGTACTGTTCGATGGGACTTTATGGGAATTTGTACGCATGCGTGTACTCAGTCACTGTACATAGAGAACCGGCAGTCGCAATTGAAAATTTCAGAAAAGATTTCTTGTTATGACATGTGGCGACATCTATTGCGTGAGATGACAAACATTTGAGTTTGTTTACTTTTGTTGGTTGTAAACAAACTGGCGTGAGAGCACCGTGGCGCTGTGGGTAGTGTGTTGGCCTCTGACGCCGATGACACGGGATCGAATCCCGACACAGCCATGTCATCGAACGTGTTTTTCACGGTGTTTCTCCTCAGCGGGGTTCTGACAAACCTTCTTTAGTAAAATTGTCATGAAATGCTTCTCGAAATTCGCCGTTGGGAACCGGCAATAAACTGTAGGTCCCTTTCACCTATGGGAAAATTAAATCACACACAACATGGGTGATTGAGAGAAGCTCGGCTCAGGTCCTTCATGGACTGTAAAGCCAACATACATACATACATTGACTTTTCCACTGTGACTGCCTTACGATGTCTATAGTGACATGAGGTTGCGTATTCTTTAAGCAAACGTGGTTCACTTATATTCTGCTGTAGTCTTGCCTCAAACGATAGTAATTTTTTTACATTTTTACATTTTAAAAGCATTTTATTAATATTTTTCCAAACAATTTATTTTAGGTAAAACGCTTAAACCTATCTTAAATATCTTATCTAATTAACGTAGCATACTGGACCTGAACGGGCACTCTAAGCTATACAGTATATGTATTTTTAATTTTGTCTTTCGACGTCTATTCTATTTGTTGTGGAATTCGTTTATTAGTTTATTAGTATTAAGGCTAAGAAAAATTAGTTAAAAAAACTTAGCATATTATTAGTGAGTATAACCTTAAAACTAACTAAAACTAGTAATCCTAATCTAGCCTATCCTATTTTATCTGTATGTATATACATATATATATGTATATATGTACATGCATAGACATGTATATATAAATATATATATATACATACACATATATACATAACTTACAGCTAACCTAATTAACTTACTACTACCTAACCTATATTCAGCAATTGGCCTTTTATATAATGTTTTTTTATGACGCTAGGCCCAAAGGATTCAGCGACGGAGACTGTACAAGCCACCAGAAACGTTGCGTTTGTTGAGCAACGTCTGCTCGATCCCGATCTGACATTGCCATACTGAAACGGAGTCGCCCCGGCTCACGGAGTGCTACATCCCGTTCGTAAGATAAGCTCTTTTCCACAGACCTTCGGGCCACGTGGAAGATTAACGGAATCGCCGATTTGTCCTGTATCAGTTCGCGGTTGTCGTAATGTAAGAACGCTTCTGGGGGAACAAAGCCGCTAAGACGAGCTCTCTCGTGATATAACGATAGTAATGTAAGGCACCTATGTACATACCTGATATCCAATAGTTATGCCCGTCAGTTGCTGCGCGTAATGGAAAACGACACTATCAGAAAATGGATTCAGGCTACTTGACTACACGATAGGTCGAAATTTTACTGTAGCAAGCACAGGATTCCTACCTCAGTTTGGTCGATAATTGCAGCGAAGCGGGAAACATAAAACTATGTACATAGGTACGTCGACTTGCAAAACGAGAGCCGGATGTGGGTACATTTCTCAAGTAGAAGGACCTCGGCCCTTTGTATGTAAGTATTAAAACATCCTTATGTGTTCAGAACCAATGATGTCAGATAACACCTGACAAATCATATAAGCTAATTAGTGACAGACCGGACAATGACAATATTTGCTCTCGCAGTTGAAAACGAAATCCAAATAACTCAGAAGCACAGTGGAAAAGTGGCTTCCCGCACTTCGAATCCATCAAACAATACTTCCAATCTCTTGTCAGACCTATGGTTTCGCCTGTAGATACTGCAATCTCATGGCATGGCAAAGGATAAGGCTGAAATGTAGTTTTGTTTACCAATTTTAGCGATTCTATTCACCACAACAGCTCAGCTGGACGCCAACCAAAGGCGAAGCATTCATAAAAGGAATCAATAAAGTCCCTTATACGCTCCACGACTTTCGAATTCATATCCCGAGGTTGTGTCTGTTTCCGTCTTAAAATAATTTCACTTCATGCATTTTTTTTCTAAACGCCGCAGTCTCCTGAATCAGCAGGATATTTTCTGTTACGACGCCTCCAGACCGACAGAGGATCGCAAGGCAACATACAAAGAGCCTTCTTTCATTTGCATCGTGCCGTTTGATTTTATTATATTTGCTTATACTCAAAGTCCTTTTTTTGTTTCTGTCTTGTTTTGGTCTTGTATAATAGCTGGGCTTTGTGAGGCTTTTGTGTAGCGGAAGAAGAGTGTTTTATGACAAAGAAGTCACGTCCGTGACCTCTTGTATTACAACTTTATGACGGGGTGTGACCTCGCCCAAGACAGTACGGTGGACAGAGAGCATAAAATCCAACTTGGCTGTTGTCCTTTTTTCGCCTTTGTATCTGCTAAATCTTTCGTCGAAGAAATTCATAAATTCATATCGTCCGCCCGTTTTCAATTAAAAAAATGAAAGAAAAGTGTTTCACTGTGCAAGGACAACGGCAAGATGAACGGCAAAAGGACGACGAAAATCCAACGTCTCCTTCCTTCTTCCTCCGCACTCAATCAATTTCTGTTTTCATTATAAAAATTCATCTCCACACATGGATCGCTTCGTGGAGAATGAAATCTGGACAAAAAGAATGAGGAAACGATGAGTAGTGCGAATTCATATTCGAGATGCGTTGCTTGTTGCAGTGGCATGTCCTTTCTTTCAGTTACTCTGTGTTCGTGTGTGATGATTTCGCTATTTTTTTTTTCGTCCTTCTTAGGGCAAACTAAAATCCCCTTTTGCCATCTTCACCCGACCGTTGAGAGAAGAAAGTTCACGAGAATCACTGATGGCACCTAGAACTACATAGAAGGCGAAAAAAAACAGAACACAATTCATCGTGCATCGTGCTGTGTACATGCATTCAGATACATGTACTCCATACATCATCTGCTCGCTCGGAGTTAAAGTTCATCTCTGGGGCTGGTGCGCGCCAACCAACCTAAAATCCGGGCTATAGATCAAATACAGCTAAAGTAGAATTGTAGATGCCGCTTTAGCTATGAAAGTACAGTGGTGCTGTAATAGAAAAACGTGCTGAAATCAATCTTTTTTTGGTCGAGGGAATTGGACTTGTTTTCTGTTTCTTTTCGCCTGTCCTGGGGTCTTGTTCATGCCGTGCTCTGACATGGCATTCGTATTAGATTATTTGCTGGCGATGCTTTCTTGTTTGCTCATCTGCTTGTTCTTCTATTCGTCGGTTGCTTTTCCTTTTATCCGTGCAACATTCCATTTTTAATTTAATCCTTTTCGGTTTTTTTTCGTTTTTTGCTTTTCTTTTTGCTACGTTTTAGCAGTTCCCATGTGTGCAGTGGTAGAATTTAATTTCACTTGCTTAGACTGTAGAACGGGCAGAAGATTGATTAGGGGGAATGGTGTGAACTCACATATTGAATTGGGATTAGATATTAAATATTGTCAGGATTTATTGTTCGATTCCATTCGAAAACAGGTCGAGGACGACAGTGATCTGGTGGATGTTGTTAGCTTCTAGGCTAAGTGAAGTGCTTTTTCATCGTATAAGGTCTGCATTATTGGGAATAGTTTCGACCTAATAAAATTAAATGAGCTGCTGGTTAGAGGGAAAAGGAAGAGGGGAGCTTGTGTGTAAGATTGTGAACAATACCACAAAAACAATGAGAAATGGGGCGAGTAGGGGATCTGGAAACGCAAGTACTTTTCGAAGACTTTGCAAGGTAATAAAGTTGTAAATGTTGGACATCCAGGACGGCTAGATTTCTTGAAACATTGCCCCCTCTTCTCGTCATATGAAGGGCATTCAAGTGCCTAGAGCGTGTTCTCTAAGCAATTTTTAATATGACCACTTTTACATATGAGAGTCCAATCTGTCGGCGAACACGCATGAGTTCCAAATAACAGTCGACAAAATTTTGTTCCATTCGCGGACTAGTACACCTATAAACACTCCAACTCTTTCACATTTTCTGCTGCTAACCTTGCTCCCCGAAAGTGCCAAATATGATGTAGCTGATCGGATTGAAGTCGGCCGAGGGCGATGGCCAATTTGCCGTCAGGAAGGTTTTTCGAAATTAAGCTTTAGTCGCTCTGACTTTATGATCGGGTACAGTCCATTGAAACGTACTTCGAGGAATTGGAATTAAGTTCCGGGAATTTGTAAACAAGAAACAAGCAAATTAAGTTTGTCGCAACATTTCACTATCGACCTTCACAATAGTTACCTCTCCCAGTGTCGCTCCGACGATTCATTCATAGCATTCTTGATAATCATCCGAAGTTTCTTGAGGTGTGCGGCAGCGTTTGATTTTTCTTCTCCAAAAACTCTTGCACATTTATTGAGGAATGCGCCGGCGTATTTTTATGCTGTAAGATCCAACTCTTTTTAGGGTTCCGTACAAAACGGAACCCTATTACTAAGACTTCGCTGTCCGTCTGTCACCAGGCTGTTTCTCATGAACCGTGATAGTAAGACAGTTGAAATTTTCACAGATGATGTATTTCTGTTGCCGCTATAACGACGAATATAATATTTAAGGGGGGCTCCCATACAACAGACATGATTTTCATCCAAAAAATCCCCTTGGTCACATACTGACCTAAGGTTAGTCGACAATATCCCACAACCAGTAGCAAACTTCCCAGCTTGGATCCCTTTTGTGTCTTTGATGTATTAATCCTAGCTGCAAACCTTTTTCCCATATTTCCCATTATTGTTATTCACCTATTCACATCCTTGCTGTCAAATAAGATAATTGATTTGAATTCAATGGACACTTTGATGATCAACTATCTCATCATGGAGATTTTTGATTATCAAGGTAATATGCCTATAACCTGCCTGCAACCAAGATCTGTCATCATACAAAAAATGTGATTTAATGTGATGACTGATGAGGTAACATACAACGTCTCTTTCATATTTATATATACAGATGGTACGGATTATGGAACCCTTTGTGCGCGAGTTCGACTCGCACTTGGCCGGTTTTTTCGAGTTCGGCTCGCACACGGAAAACACGTGCTCGCAGTATGGATGCTTACTTAGAGAGCCCCATGGCACAGTAGGTAGTGTGTTGGCCTCTGACGCCAATGACACGTGATCGAATCCCGACAACGGCCATGTCGCCGATCGTGTTTTCCCGGTGCTTCTCCTCAGCGGGGTTCTGACAAAACCCTTGTAGTATAATTATCATGAAAAGCTTCTCGAAATTCGTTGGCTGGCTGGATGGCTGGCTGCCTGGCTGCCTCTCTGCCTGCCTCACTGGCTGTCTAGTTGTCTGTTTGATTGGCTGTCTGGTTGGCTGCCTGGCTGGCTGCCTGTCTACCTGCCTGGCTGGCTGGCTACCTGACTGGCTGGCTGCCTCGCTGGCTGGCTGGCTTCCTAGCTGGCTGGCTGTCTGCCCAGTTGGCTGCCTGGTTTGCTGGCTGGATGTCTGATACAAGAAATGCATAGAAATTCTGTTACTCTTTGATTTTTCACTGTATTATTTTCGAAAGCTTCTATGTGATTTCTTTCACGCACTGCAGAAGAAACCTACGCTTCCCAGTGCCTTTCAAAAATGAAAGCGTTTTGTTAATAGCATTTGGGGTGGCCGTGGTGCAGTGGTTAACATCATCGACCGCCGAGCGGAAGGTTTATGGTTCAAATTCGCTTCATAGCCAAGAAAAAGTAGTTTCTATACCGCCAAAAAGTATGCAACGCTGTTGAGAATGGAAAGTGACCAGACGTACTGCTGCAGGCATAACACTCACAGTATATGGTCGAACGAAATTCATCCTCTGCGTATGCAATACTAAAAGGGCTTGAACGAATTACTACGGACTATAACTAACGCGGAATTTGGTCAGCTCTCGTCCTATCTAGGTCTAGGACAACCACCCCTGAGAGTAGTGAACGAACATCAACGACCCCAACCACTGTACTCCGTTCAGGTTGTGTGTGTCAACACATCATAAGATAATATAAAAAAACTCTTGAACCTGCGCGAGTCTCTAAAAAAAAAAAAAAAAAAAAAAAATTATTGATACAGCTGGTTTTTATTACTTTGCTTCGCACACGGGGGCGTATACGTAACATTTTGTATTTAACTCAATATGGATGCATTTTTGATGTTCTGACCTGGCTTCTGGATGATCTTTACAAGTTCTCTTGAAATAATGCAGCTGGAATTCAGGGACACAAGCGTCCATGCGGGCGTTAATAAGTTTTTGCTAGCAGGTGAAAGTAGCGTACAAAATGCATGAGAATTGGCTGATTTTGCTACTCTTTGATTTTTCACTGTTTTATATTCGAAAGTTTCGGCGTGATTTCTTTCGCGCACTGCACAAGAAAACTGCGCTTCCTAGTGCCTTTCAAAAATGAAAGCGCTTTATTAGGTGCGTGAATTGATACAGATGATTTTTATTACTTTGCTTCTCACACGGGGGCGTATACATAATGTTTTATACTTGACTGGACATCGATACGTTTTCGATGTTCTGCTTTTTGGATGATCCTTATGCATTCTTATGATCAAAAACAATACATTTGGGATTCAGGGACACACATCCATGCGGGCGTATAAAAATGTTTGTTGACTGGCTGACTGCCTGCCAGCGATAAATAATTTCAAACTCCCAACATCCGATAAACACATCACCGGAGCAGAGATGCCGTAGGTAACAGGTAATACAATAAAACATAAAGAAAAAACAACCACCAACACGCACGAAATCATATGGAAACGCCACGTGCAAGCCGTTGGTGCCTTACCACCTCACCAGCACTTACATTCGCATCACATTCAATCCTGTGGATTCCTCATAAAAATTGATGGCATTCCTTGAATTACGTCAATAAAAACCCGAAACTTAATACATCAATTCGGCAAGGCGCTGCCACGCTTCGCTAAACAAACTAAACATATTAGCCACCATGGCTAAGTGTATACAAGAGGATACAATGATGGAAAGAGTTGAGAGACTACTTTCGTACCAAGATTGAGAGAGCAAGGAAGAAAGAAAAAAAGATACAATTTTCCTAATTGATGTGAGTTATGGTGTGGAACTTCCAGTTTATCATAACGTAGGCCCATTGTTGTTCAATGGTATCCTGTACCAGTTGACTGAGTCCTTGTCATGAGTACGGTGGACTAAAGGAAATCGAAGAAACGCCGGGTGTGTTGGTAATATCCTTTCTTTTTATCCATTCCCACCTAATGGTTGGCATGAAAACATATGTTTCTTCGTATCTGTAATGTATACACATTGGCTCGTCAAACAAAGAAACAATTTTATCCTGATGGGGATCTGACAATTGAGTGAAATAAAATCCAACGAGCCACTGGTAAGCGGCAATGAAGAGTGAAATCTGGATACCTGCCAAGGCTGATTAGTATCACACACACATATGTACGTAGTTGCCGTCATGTCCAATGGGTGACTATGAGGGTCAATTGATAATGAACATCGAAAGAATAGAGCACATCATTTCAAGGACAACCAAGTGGCATGGCTTCTTTTCACGGTCATCCTACGAAAAAGGAGAGATTCAAGAAAACAACACAAGGTACCTGTAATGTGACAAGAGGGTATCGTACGTGCACATATCCAACCACATTCGACTACAACGACTGACAGGGAGTGAACATAAAACTTTACGAGCGGAAATTAAAGTACGAAATGTTGACTCGGTGCTTACCGTCAGTGACGGGGGAATAAGTAAACAAAAAGCGCATCTTGATGTATGATAATGGAGATAACAAGGACTCTGTCAACTCTGCGAGAGTGAGCTCATAATCAGTGAGACAAGCCACGCACATAGAGGAGACGAACTTTCTTCGTGACAAGGATTTTTTGAAGATCTTCTCCGCGCAGTAACGACAAGTAGGATTTGGGTTAAGTATTGCAAACTTTCCACCTACTCGGGTAGTTGCAAGAATCTCGGAAACTCGCTCAGGTCTCATTATACTCGAATTTTTGTGTTTTCTTTTTTGGAAGCGATCGAAATCGCATAACTCTTGCTTAACTTTGTTCCTACAATTCCTCCACTTGTCCACGTCACAGCTAACAAGGAAACACTTAAACTTTTTCCAACTTCCCGTCGCCGTTGCACGCATCCAATTTTTAAAACCGAACCGAACTCACAACGGAAGAACTACAAAAACCAAACATTGAACATCGATACAAAAAAGCGAAATAATTCATGCCATGGCAACAGGTTCCTTTTATATGGATATGCTTATGGTCATGCTAGACCAACCACCCATATAACAGTCTATCTGCACGAGGAACGAGCCTAAACAAAATTCAACTTTATAAATAACCTAAAAATCAACACGACAAACTTTTTGTCGTTACGTGTGCGTATACCCGTATATGTATATTTGGTTTAAAGGTAAGTTTTTCTCTCTCGACAAAATAAGGAGAAGAAAAAGTGAACTTCTAAAATAACTTTTCCGTTTCCCACCGTTATTTCTAAGCCTTACCTTTTGCCATGTTTTAATGTTTTTTACTTCCTTCTGAGCATTGCACTGAAAGAATTTTTTATTTTTTATTTTTTTCGTAACAACCTATTTTACGAGGAGCCGGTGTTTAACTTGGTATAATAGAAGTATTGGACAAGGCCTAGTCTATGATTCAGAAATAAAAGTTTATTTCCAAACTAGCTAACTGGGTGAAGTGCTTTTGTTTCCTTTGCAATCGTCTATTCTTGGCCTGGTTATGGCATTATTGTAGGGTAACAAGTTTGATGAGATGCTCCATTTAAATCTTGTGGAGTATACACTCAATGACTTAATGCTTATTGGTCGGGGCTTGAGCTGGTGTCACAGGGCACCAACTGGGATATAGTCCTCTTATTGATGATGATTTATAAAAGGTACCACTAAGCAACGGGCTATTGAATAACTCTATACCAGGTGCCAACAAGAATTTTTGACAGACTGTGGCTAGTTAACATGGATTTAAGTCTTCGGCACATATTGAACGCAAAAAATGTTTCTTCGGCAATGACCGAAATCCGTCACCTTTCTAGGTCTAAGCCTTTACGCCGTACAGGAGGATCAGTAAGATAAAAGTTTTATAAAGAGCTACTGGGAGAGGGGCCTGTTCAGGAAATGTTGGCCTCAGAACTGGTGTTGTTGTCACCTGTCACCGTTAAACTTTGGTAGACGAAACTCATAAAATGATTGCCTTTAATAGTAGAACTCTGACGAAATTTTAATGTGATTTTCCGTCACATTCACATTGCCTGCATTTTCTTATTTGCTCCCGAAAACTACATTTGTCCAATAACGTGACTGCCATTTGTGGATGCGATATCCACTTGATGAGCGAGCTCATCATGGGCGTATTGAGAAGGCAGCAGAGGCTGTAATCATAGTTCTGTACGAGTTAACTTTGGAAGATTATAAAGTGTGCTTCGAATCGTGGGAGCAACGTTGAAATCGTTGTCTAGAGTTAGTGGGGGATTATTGCTTGCAACTTGCTTACAAATTGTATGTATGTTGGCGTTACAGTCCATGAAGGACCTGAGCCGAGCTTCTCTCAATCACCCATGTTGTGTGTGATTTCATTTTCCCATAGGTGAAAGGGACCTACAGTTTATTGCCGGTTCCGAACGGCGAATCACGAGAAGCTTTTCATGACGATTTTACTACAGGGGGTTTTGTCAGAACCCCGCTGAGGGGAAACACCGTGAAAATCACGTTCGATGACATGGCTGTGTCGGGATTCGATCCCGCGTCATCGGCGTCAGATGCCAACACACTACCCACTGCGCCACGGTGCTCTCGGTGCTCGGTGCTTACAAATTCCCGGAACTTAATTGCAACGTCTCGTATGCACTTTGGCGTCTAGAAAATCTCTTAGCATTACAGTCTTTAGTTAGCTAATATTGGCTAGGATCCCGGTTAGGTAAATTCTACAGAATGGTCAAAACTGTTAGGGTTTTATGGAAAGATACCCATACCTGATCTGATCTACCGATCAGAATCTTCTAGAGTCAAAAAAACAAAGACTTGTAAGCGCCATTGAGCTAATAAAGCTTCAGTCTGAGGACAGGTATCGCTGTCGATTACTCTAGGGAAATATCCGGAATGTAGGCCAACAGAGTGTTTATCTTCTGATAACAAGACCAAACTATAACGACGACTCAGAACGTTTAGTGACAAGAAGACGAGTGCACGTACCGTCTAATTGAGAATCTTGTAAAATCATTTAAAATCTTTGTAAGAATGGTCCAAACAGTGAGAGTCTCAGGCAGACATATACTTAGGAAAATCCTTCAAACATCAGCAACATAGCAACCGGCAGCTTATAAAGGCCTGTCGTCAAGGCCATATAGGGTCATATACCACCTAGACGAGTTTCGCACCAAAACAAAGGAAGAAAAGCGAAGTGAGAAGATAAAATGTTTGTTTAAAAGGAAGGAAATATTTACGGCAGGCGTTAACCTAGAAAGTAGGACTTAGGATATCACAGTCCCCTTTAAGGCAACATATAGGCTCCAACACTAGTATATGATCTAATGTATGTATGTATGTTGGCGTTACAGTCCATGAAGAACCTGAGCCGAGTTTCTCTCAATCACCCATGTTGTGTGTGATTTCATTTTCACATAGGTGAAAGGGACCTACAGTTTTATTGCCGGTTCCGAACGGCGAATTTCGAGAAGCTTTTCATTACAATTTCACTACAGAGGGTTTTGTCAGAACCCCGCTGAGGAGAAACACCGTGAAAAACACGTTCGATGACATGGCTGTGTCGGGATTCGATCCCGAGTCATCGGCGTCAGAGGCCAACACACTACCCACTGCGCCACGGTGCTGACCCACTGACACGGTGCAGTATGATCTAATACTGCACCTTAGAGCTGCGGCCACGCAGTGAACGGTTGAGCGATTGAGCGACCAGCGATGAGCGACTGAGCGACGATTCTGAGCGACGGGTGGCCATGTAACAAGCGACATCGCTCAGCGATTAAAAAAAATACAAGCATATATGTACATCTATAGGAATTAACGTGCGAGAGGATGAGATAGAAGACATTATACAGTGTTTCTTATATTTGTTATCTATTCTTTGTACTGTACTTCGTACCCTTGGCAATGTCTAGCAAGACATAGTGGAGGTACGTGCTATGTCAGGGTCTACATTGTGCACCTGCGTATTACGAAGCTTGGGTGGTGGCGTCATAACAACCGTGGTGTATTGTACACGTGTATCGTTCACATAAACATTTCATTATTTTAATATAAACATTTTTCAACTATGCCATAAGACGGGACGACTTTAAACAGCAGAAATCAAAATTTCCGTGCTGATTTTTTCCATTTTTGGATTCGTCGCTCAGCGACAATCGCAAAAATTAGAACAGATTTGATTTCAGAGCGACGTCGCTCCGTCGCTCGGTCGCTCAGGAAAATCGCTCGTCGCTCATACAATTCGACATGTTTTAATTTTTTTTTGTCGCTCAGTCGCTCGTCGCTCAATCGCACAGTCGCTCACTTCGTGGCAGCAGCCTAACCAGTTTTATCTGAAAGTTCATTGAATCGGAGCCCTGTTTAAAGACATAGAACGAGCTTTGTCTAAAAGCTTGGACTTAAACCAAACCCTCAAATTGAAAAACAAGTACGAGTAGACAAGCCTGTTTTTTTCTTCTATCTATGTGTCTAATAATTTCATTGAAGTCCTGTTCAGAACAACAAAATAAAAGTATCCGATGGCATCCACCAGATAAGTCCAATCATTCCTAATTACACTACTCTTACGGCGTACTGGGGCTACTAATGAGTATTTAATTAAATGTCCTTTCAATTCGACTCAGTGCCTTCGATCAGTGTATTTTAATTTCCCTTTATGAATTATATAAGAACTTTCGTGACTTTTATCCATTAGATTCACTACCGCGAACACGACAAAACTTGTGAAAATTACTCCATAATAGCAACACGCAATGATGCACATCCGATAAGTGCACTAATGTGTATCATTTGTAGCAGTCAAGCATGTAAACCGTCGCTTTTACATTGACAGAAAAATTTCCTCAACGAACTTGCATGTGTGGCCAACGGAGGCAATTAAGTCTTATGAGGAAAATTGTGCTCTTCAAGTTCCAGTCCACTATCGAGCGACACATTGTAGTTAACTCCCTAAAGGTCTTCGTAGAAGACATCAAGACCCCATACTGTTAAGCTGCCAGGCTAAAAATGTAACCCCGAAACGGGGAAGGTAACATTGTTGTCGTTCCACGTTTGACTTACACTTTTATTATCTCTCCGATAACCCAACAAAGCATCTCGCAAAACATCCTTTTATTATTGTTTCCGTTCGCTTTTCACCCCCACAGGAATCGGTATTCCATTTCATATTCTTCGCCCGTACTATGTACGAGTGCAACTATCGTTTGGTTTTATTAAGAGAGTCTTGTAACGGGGTCTTGCGATATAATTGATACTTTGTTTAACGATCCTTGTGTTCTCGGGCAGAGAATGAAGTTTACCCAATAATCGGATATTACAGTCATATTGTATGAATGCTAGTTGTTTTGTTTACTCTATGACACTGTTGTTGTCCTTGTTTTTTGGACTTATCGATCCATCATCTCGGCCGAATGTCCTGAATTTCATGAAGAGCTTGTCGCCGATAAAATTTGATGGCGACATTATGTCAAAAAGCAAGTAATGGATGAAGCGATACCTAACAACTCATAAGAAATAGAAGAATGATGTAGATAACCCAGCACGTCGTCACAGATGCATCATACGTCCTTGTGCTCGTTAGTGGGTTACTTTCGCATGACCAGCACTGTATAAAAACAGGAATCACAAAGTGAATTTTTGGATCTCAAGATATCCTTGACCACACCGTATACCTGCATCCGATGTATGAGCATTGAACGTATGTACGTAACATGTGGCAAAGATAATAACGTGGAAAGTATTAATCAGAGAGTCGTGCGCATCATGACCAGCGAATAGTTAAATAATGACTAAGGAGAGCATAATTTATCATGGAGCGGGCAAGGATAACAAAAAAAGGAGAGTGGTATAAGCAAAAAAAAAAAAAAAAATTCCTTCGGGTAGTCATATGAGTATGTACAGAATATGAGCGGCAGGAAGGATATAGTACCTGAATGGATAGAAAACAGTGGTAACAGCTTTCGCTTCCGATAGGAAGATTTATGACTTCCTAACATCCTTCGTTGTTCATAATTAACTCATGGAATATCTCTGTCACCTGGAGATTTCTTATTGAAGGTCTTCAGGGATGGAGATCTAAGCTTTAGAAAGAGTTCATTTTTTCTGTTTGTGATATCGTATAAAGTGTGGTGAAACGTAGGGGCCTCGATATGCATACCTGTGGAATATCATCATTTTCACGCTGTCTGGTATTGCATATATATTTTTGTGCTGCAATAGCCCGTTTTCACTCTTTATACTCAGAAGGAAATAAAAGAAGCGCAGATTGGTGTTAAATTGCCCGTAGCACACATTGTCGTGTGGGCGCCCCCATCATTTCTTTTTTTTTTCTTTATTTTACTTTATCTCCTTTTCTTTAGTGTAAGAAAAAACAAGAAAAAAAAAACTTAAATGGGTCACAGAATAAAGCAAATACAAACGCGAAGGGTATCCTTAATTTTACTTGCTGCCTTTTTTCGTGTCTTACTACACTAACCAGAGGCACAATGTTGGAGGTTCTCCTTTAGTTTACTTTTCTTTTTGGGCAGCCGGTTGTTTATTGTTAAGGTGAAGACAATCTTAAAGGGGTTAAGTAGAAGCGATGAGAGGATTTTTCTTTCTTTGTGAGTAAATTCTTCTACAGGGTGTTTAAGAGCTAAAGATATGGCGGATTTTATTATAAGGAAGTTCTTTGTGGAATTTCGCATGAACTTCGATGTTGGGTAATAAAATTAATTCAAATAGAACGGACCCTCAACAGCTTTCTAGCCGCACCACAGGATTTGTTTCATAACATAACTTTGGAGTAGGCATGGTGATAAACGAAGAAAAAGAGCAGAGTAACCGGATCGTCACAGAGACCACCGATGTTTTTTTTTCGTTTTTTTTTTAATAAAGTCAAACCAAATCCTTTGAAATAGAAAGACACCTGTGATTTAGTAATCTTAGGAAGCCCAAAACGGAGCTATATATGTACAGCTTAAGATTGGCTTGATACTTCGGCTTTGTCTGAACGAGTTAATATTGAGCTAAGGGCACAAGAACTAGCAATTAAGAGCCTCATGTTTTTACGCCAGATTATTAGTGGACCTGGGGTTTTGGAAAATGGGCTTTGAGAATCATGAATAAATAGGTCTAAGAGGCCACTCTTGTCGAATACCAACCAACTCTCAAGTGTACTGGGTATTGAGCAAGAGGGATTGAAATCGCGGCGGCATTCAAGTCCAATGACTTGTTTCTTTTTTCAATGCTCATACAAAAATGATGGCCTAAGAGTAAGTGCAAACTTGTGTACACACTGTATCAAAAGTACTTATACTGTCACGTAGTGCTATTCAACCCATTTCTATTAGAGGGAAGCTGATGTCCTTCTGGATTACTTTGTGTCATGCTGTCAGGATACGTCTTTCTAAAAACCACAGTAAATTCTTAAAATCATCACCCTGTAATCCGAAACACCTTCACTTCCTCCCTTATTAATTTAAAACGGATTTTAAATTTCGTTTACCTTTTGACATGATTCCGGTGAAAAGTCCTTGCACCACCTTCTTACCTTTCACTCCCATCCATTCATCGTCTTCTCGTATCGTATCCTTACTTTAACTTTCAGCCCATTGCCCTTATCGTCTGCTGATATATATTAAAGTCTACATCAGACTATGGCCTGAATCATTTAGGGATGATTATAGGGTTTAAGTGGGATCAACATGGATTGCAATTATTTATCTTACCTTTTTGGTATACACGACATTATACCTGCCTGTCTGCCTTGCAATTTAGGTCGATTTTTTCACTTCAATGGAAGTGCGTCCGAATAGATAAACAAACATTGTTTGCCGATTACATGGTAAACAGTAGCCTTAAGGCGCGTTCCTTGCTTTGTTACCAGATGTTGTGTTCTTGTCCCTTTTCTTTTTTCGTATTTTGTTTACGATCCCTAAAAGCAATCGAGGTGGTTTCGGTGCCTAATATTATCGGATTAATCGACAAAAAAAAAAAAAAGAAGAAATAACTCGGCGTAATATAGATGAAGTAATTTGACTTATTTTATTGGCGAGCTTCATCGTCATTGAATTGATATACATACGTGGATAACACACCCTTCACCATAGATGCTGAAGGGTTCTATCACATCGACCACATCTCTACCTATCCCTTAGGCTAACAAATATTTATGAGTATCTGTCGTTCACTTATCAATTTTGAACCAATAGATAAACGCATACATGCACATGTGCATGACCATAAGTCAATATCCTTGTCCATTGATCATTTTTCGCTGGGTAAATACTCCCAGCAGAGCAGTTTAGTTTGCTTTGTGGTCTTTTTACAGTGCACACGCCTCGAGTGATAAATTGCAATAAAAGTCAAAGCTCTTAGTCGCCCATCGTCTTACCGTCGACCATCGAATCCCATTCGTGTGTTTACCCTAATTAACTACAAACATTTTATTACCAGCCACAGGCTAAGGTACGTTGAAGTGGCTTGAGCTTCTGTATCAGGAACTAGCTGCCACTTTTTGTGTTTTTTAACTTTTCAAGGTACATGGAAGGTGTATGGGGACGAAGGATTAATCAAAGGATTGAGGTTATTTATGATGATTGGTTTGTTGAGTTCAAAAGCAAAGAGAAGAGGAAAGTGAGGCACACACTTTAGGGTTCGAGAAAGCGTTTTAGAGTGGGTGCCTCTGAAAGCCTCTTGCCGAGCTGCATAAAAACCAAGTGTAAAGGTTGTTCGTTGGCTTTGGAGGACGTATTAATTGAAATGCTACCGTAGTGCGATACATTAAAATGCACAGAATACAGAGTGAGTTAATGAGTGCTTTTGGAGCCTGTTTTCTTTTCTTTTTTGTAAACATATGAGTGCTTGACGACTCTTAAGTCGATTTTGTATTTGGTTTTTTTTCTTTTGTTGTTTTATATGTATTTAGCGCTCATGCAATTAGTTTGAATTCGAGTTCATGGTTAATGGTACCAAGGGAATGTAGTAAAGCAAAGTGAAGTGGGAGCTGGCTCCTTTAGGAAAAAAACTTTGTTAAAGCATTACGGGTGTAGTATAGCTGTAAGGGCCCTCGCCTTACTTGAAAATATACGAAAACACCTACTGATTGGCAGACTATGGCAGATCTCGGGCAGAAAAGAAACTACGACAATTTGCTGACGGATTAAAGCTGGCGAATTTGCTTTGGGCTAAACTGGCTATGAACATGGCATGAGCGCAGGTCATTCAGTAGCCATTTCTTCTTCTTCTTTGGTGGCGTTACAGCCCATGAAGGACCAGTAGCCATTTCTACCGGAAGAAATTATTGTTGTTTTTGACTAGTACAAATTATTGGAAGATAAGTATAATGCTTCACGGTAATTCATCTGCTAGTTTACCTTTGGTATACATTTGTGTTAGACGTGTTTCGAGCTATTTTATAAAACTCAAAAAACGCAGTATTGTTCGGTGAATCGATTAGTCAACATCAGGTTTTGATAAGACGAGGTTAGAGGTGTTAATATATCAGTTTTGGAGGATGGCAGCTGGGATTTTTTGAGAGCGCCGAGGCACAGTGGTTAGTGGGTTGAACTCTGACGCACGATGAGCGAGTTCGCATCCCGATAATACCAACGCCAATGCCAATGTTTATTTCGCGACGTCTCTCCTCGGCGGGGTTTTGGCAAAACCTACCGTAGTATACTTGCCATGAAAAAGCTCATCGAATCACGCCGTTCGGAATCGGTATTAAACTTTAGGTCTTGTCACCGGTGTGAAAAATAAATCACATACATCATGGATAATTCAGAAATACAACGCCGCTAAAAAGAAAGAACCTGTGATTTTAAAAGCATTTGGTTTTTAAGTGTCAAAAGAAATACGAAAAGGCTATAGAAGTAGATACATATAACTGTTATTTGAGGTGACAAGTAATATAAACATTGATTATGATTACATTTTAAGTGGTTGATATGGAGAGACTAATTTTAAGTCTCATTTTTTAGCATATTTGCTGGTTTCTAGCATATAAAACGTATGATGTTGTCTCCCGAAGCCACAAGAACCTGGGCCTCAACCAACATGCCCCTCCAACTAGCACGATCTTTTGCTAGCCTTCCTCAACCAACATGCCCCTCCAACTAGCACGATCTTTTGCTAGCCTTTTCCATTGCCGTACGCCCAGTTGGCTGAGGTCCCCTTCCACCTGTGTGGGCCATCTTCAGTACGGCCGCCCTCTGCTTTTTCGTCCCTCGGGATTGGACTCAAAGACTCTCCGGGCTGGAGCTGTGGTGTCCATTCGCTCTACATGGCCCAGCCATCTTAGGCGTTGAATCCGTAGACGCCTGACCAGACTTATGTCGCTGTACAGCCCGTAAAGTTCGTAGTTGAATCTTTTCCTCCATCCCCCGTCTACGTTTATATACCCGAAAATCACGCGCAAAATCTTTCTCTCGAACCGACCAAGGGCCTCCTCATCTGCTTTTGATAGTGTCCATGCTTCTGCGCCATACAACAGGACCGGGATGATAAGGGTCTTATAAAGAGTCAACTTTGTCGTTCGGGAGAGGGCTCTATTACTCAATTGCCGTGCTGCATGGCATGTAGCGCCGTCTTTCTGAAACCCCGTGTCCACCAGGTACAACTCGTGCTTCGGCAGAAAAAGTAATAAATTATTGTACAATAGCGCGCGTCATTGACGGCAGTATGGTCGTCGGACCATACACCTTACCAAATAATGACATTTCTGGGCGCATTGGCAGCGGTTGTATTTCCTGAGGCTGCTTTTTGCTCCAAATATGGCAGTTTTACTTATCAGAATATCCGTTCAACCAGAAATAACTTTCGTAGCTGAGGATAATTTTTCGGTAAAAAAAACTGATATTCTCCAGCATTTCTAGCGCGCATCAAAATTCAACGGTGTGTCAGATTATTGGGCTATTGTTCTTGCACGCAATTAGTTATTTCGTAAGGTTTAAGAACTACGATCCTTAAGTAAATCTTTCACGTAGTCGAGTGACATAATCTCAATTGCTGCGAACGAAGATGAGTGGACTCATCACGGTCTTTGTGAACTCTGGTGGTTACAGCAACAATATTCTGCTCTGTATGCACTCCAAGTATACGGAAAGGTAGCTTGATATCTAGTAGCGTGAAATTGATGCGTTACTTGGTCTTAATGACTTGAACATTTCCTTGCTTAGAAGATCTATTGTCACAACGGTCATAATGCGTGAAAAACTTTTTCACAGAGCATGAATTTTGATAATAAAATTAAATAATTTGTAAGCTTTACTCGGATGTAAGTCTTTCCAGTGTAAGATGGCAAGGTAAGTGGAGCACGGCCAACTACAACTCATCTTACGACTTATGAGCGTACTGTCGAAGTAAGAGGTTGAAAAACCAAGCAGAAAATAAAAAACATCCAATGTTTTTTAGATTTTGCAAATAACTTATCAATTCTCTTCGACTTATAATGTATCCGATGTACGACTTGTATTTCATTATCACAGTTAGTTGTAATAAAAATAATTCTTTCTGTCTGTACCACCGAGTGACATAACTATAGTCACAGAGGATATTTTTACAGGTTCTACACTAATATTAATTTAAATACAATCAATACAGCGAATGCTTCCAGTCAAATAATCGATCATTGTCACCCGACATGCATCCTCAATACAGTAGCTCTACTGCATTTAAAGTCTACTGAATTAAGCCGCAATTAATTTCAAACTTAAATCTCTCATTTCCGTAATTTTGATTTTAAAAATAACCAAAAACAAAACAGAATACAGCAAAAAAAGATAATTGAATTAAATAGCTTATTCAAATTTTCATAAATTGTAATCACCAGTCTGTTCGGGACAGCCGTGTAACTTGTACAACATGTTATCCTTACAAGCTTACAAAAAATCAGCAACCAGGAGAGGGTATAATTCAAGTGAACTGTATAATCGTCAAATTAATAGACAGTCAGCAAGTGCATAAATCATAAAGCGACGGTTTTAATTAAGTTTTTTTTCCTATATAAATATTTATGGAAAAGAGCTTATTGATTATTTTTGTTTCCTATTTGGACTTTTGATGGTGGAAATTGATATCAACACTTTGGCCGTTGAACTTGGTATAAAAAAACGTAGTGTTTTACGTATGTATTCGCGGTTAAACATTTAGTTGATTGATGGCACCGATGGTTTTTGTGGGTTGTTTTATTAAATCAGTGTTTTATCGGTCTGTCTTTTTTTTTCGTTTTTTTATGAGGGCAATTTTATTGAATTGCGGTTGATGGATCTTCTTTTTATATAAAACTAGAAAAACAAGGTAAGAACATTTTCATTTTTTAGGGTTCCGTGCGTCCGAAAAAAAAGGAACCCTTATAGGATCACTCGTGTGTCCGTCTCTCCGTCTCTCTCCCCCCCTTAAAAACTACCTAACCGAAAACTACCTAACCTAAAATTTTGAAAAAAATACAGAAATTTGTTGTCTACTTACAGATTAAAGGAAAACCAATAAGGGGTCCATGATATTAAATTAACATGGTAAATCAGTCAATATTGTGCTACCAACTTACATTTGCAGGTGGAATGTGTGGGAGAACATATTTCTCAACTCCATTGTTAAGTTTTGTTGAATCGGTTTTTAAATTAATATTTAATGAAAAGAATAAGCCCACAATAAGAATTCTACGGCCAATATTTTAGGAGATATAAATTTTTCAATTTAATTCCGCCCGCGGCATACAAAATAAAAATAACAATTCTTATTAAGGCGTAGGCCCTTACTACGGCATTGTGAGTCATGCTTGTGAGACGTTCACGTTGCTCTACTTGAGACCGATTTGTGCGCTAGTGTCTTGTTATAGATAATCGCACGGAACCCTTTGTGCGCGAGTCCGACTCGCACATGCCGGTTTTTTTTTATTGGTTTTACTTTTATTTTTTAGTAAAAGCGCTTGGCTTTTACTACTCGGCCACATTGGACATCAACGCTCCAGCTAAGGGGGTCTTCGACTCCGAGCCTCCTGGTTCGAGAAGAAGAGGAAGACCGAACCTCCGGTATAAAAACCAAGTAATCACGGATGTAAGACATCTTGGTCTTGACAACTGGAAGCAGCGTGCCTGGGACCGTCAAGGATGGAAGGCAGCTAAAGCTCAGGCTCAGATCCTCCATGGATCGCTGGCCTGATAAGTAAGTACGTAAGAAAGTAAAAGCGCTTGGCAGTCTTTGTTTTATATTAATGTCTTAGGAAAAATTCGACAGCTTCAAATCCTCTTATTAAAAAAGTAGTCCGAGACCAGAATTCTACATCGAACACTTTTATAAAAAAATCATAAAAGAAAAGAGCCAACTGACCAAATAGATAGCAAATCAAATAGGTTCGCATTCAAATCTCCATCCTAGCATCAATAAACAAATTACCTCATCCCACAATACCAAATTTGCTATATGTACGTGTACAATTTCCAATACATCAATAGGGATTTGTTTCGAAATTACAATTTTCCGCAAATAATTTCCCATTGAACGTAATTAGGAAAAAGAAAATAAATAAATCATTCCTGATTAAATCTGCTTCACTATCCAATAGATATTTATCCCATATTCAAATGAATATAATGGAAAATAGAATAAAATTATTAAAGTGAATTTGGCTAGTAGTAGTGATGCCCGGATATCATGCGATGCAATTACACGTCAGCAGGAAATATAATTGGTGTACATGGCGTTGGAGTTTCGAGAGTTAATTTAATTTTCCGTATTCGATTAGGTAAGTGTTCAATAATTAGTTGACAAACTCGTTGAGCTCTTTAACTTTTGCCCGGATTTTAAGGCTGAAAAGTTGGGTGTACATTCGCGGTAATGGGCTAAAGTGAGTTTATTTTTATATATGTAGATACGATTTCAGCAGGCATATAGTGGCATGATGATTTGATTTCGAAAAGCAAAAAATCATTTCTTTCTGAAAATATTTAAAATTCAGGATGACATATCTTTGGAAAGTCAACGCGAAATACCAAATGCTGAAATTGAAATTCTTGCCACAGAACCTGCAAGGGGTTCCAGAATGCCTGGTACCCTCATATTTGAGACTTTTGGCTTCAACCACTCATCTTGTCCATCGCACAAAGGTGCACATCAGTCACTGACCATATATAAAGTCGCAAAGTGGCTTTATACTGTCCCTTCAAATAAACTAATTACGTGCAAATTTGCGTTAATATCCTTTCACATCTACAATTCTCGGTAGTCCTCTTTGAATCGCACACCAACCAGATAAGTCACTAGATCCGACAACAGACAGCTGACGACCAGAAATCAAATAGCAGCCAACAAGTCGAGCAAGACGTTTGTTAATTAGAGGTGACTGCTCCAGTGACTTGAATTGATAGCATCATTCACCCACATGCAAATTCGCAATCCAAACAACGCACCCAGACACCGTTTATTCTATCTACTGAAAGCCGTCTAAGTGCCACGATGGAGTAGCTAAATTGAGTTTATTCACTTTGAGTTTGGTTTGCTTCTGTCGCATCAGACAATTGAATCTAAAAAGTCAATTTATCCTAGACATACAACAGGACTTGGCCAAGGATGTCATCAACCTGGCACATGTTACAGATGAGTTATTACGCATCAGGCCAGTATGACATACCGTAGTGGGGCAGACTGGCATTGCGTTTTGACAGTGTGTCCACTGAGAAAACGAGAGTACTGACAGAATGACAAACAATTCCATTTGCAAGGTGATGACTAACGAGCCGGTGGTTAGACGTACAATCATCGTGTTGTCTGAAAATATAGGATACAAATTGGATTTGTGGCTACTAAAGTGACAAAAGTCTACCTCTCAGATGTCCTTGGACCTCCTTGTCGGCTTTACGACAAACAAATTGCTGCGTTAATACAAGGATCAACTTTTACCATTTGCCACTGCTCCTGAATGTCTTACGACTCCTTTTCACGTTTTACTTATCGTCACTCAGATGAATTCACAGCTCTCATTTCCGCGGCTGGGCGACGGATGAGAGAACAAACCGAAAAGCCGATTGGCGGAAGTTTTATTGAGCAGACGCGATCCTTCTTAATAGTATCGCAATATATTTCATTTTCAATTCTGCTCCTAGCTCTCGACCGCACCCTTGAGTTGCTGTATGTATACGTACATGGCGAAGATAGGCTCTTTGTATGGCTGGAATAAGATCAATTTCCATTTCTCTGTCGTGTAGCAAGTTGTTGGCGCTGTAACTGGAAGTGAGTGGGAATACATAATGTCCTGAAAGTCAATTTTAACTTTTTAATGAAATTTATTGCATTTCTTTGTCGACGCTGTGAAGTGCTTCGATATTAACTTTTATTTTGTTCCGAGACCCTTTTGCCTTACGTTGGCTTTTGTTTCTTTCTTTTTCGTCCTGTGACCCTTTGAGATCGTTGAGTTCTTTTTGATTGCTTATCATGTTATTGATGCTGGGCCTTGCCCATGCATAATTATTGGGACTTGAAATGAACTGACCTTTCGTAGATACTTTCTGAACTTTTCCCCTTTAAGTAAGGTAGGGAGATAGAAGGAATAAGTCCAGCTGAAATTCAGGTCTTTAGAAGTACTAGGTTGAGCTAGTTGTGACAACTTTGTTAAGTAGCGAAAGTGGACACAAGGTGTCTTGGAAAAAGTATATTTTCAAAGCCTTTCCCTGGCAAGGGGAATTTCAAATAGGCTGATAGTTTTCACAATCATTTAGTTTTTTTTCGTAATTTATTTTCTAGTAAATCTAGTAAATCATTCTACAAAATTTTCGACAAAACTCCATTGGCAACAGCAGGAGGTTAAGCCGTGAAACAAACAACAGACATCGACAGATGCACACTGTAGTGGAAAAAGAAAGGTGAAAACAAAAGAAAAAGAAATTATATTTGAGTCTTTCACTAAAAATTTAAATTTTATTTCATTTTTAATTGAAAGCGTGAAATTACAGCGACAGACATTGCTAATGAGTAAATCCTCAAGAAAATTCCGCCAACAAATTTGAGCAAGCCATCGTCATCGTTGTCGTCGCCGTCCTCGGTTTTTTTCGTCCTCGCGTAATCACTTCCTCTTTGCAAGTGTTCGGCTTGCAACTTCTTTCCATCTGTCTGGGCGCTTGCTTGTCTTCCTCCCCTATCGTACTCTATCTCATTCCAAATTATCTTACAAACGATAAAATATTAAAATGCAAATACTCCTAGTTTCAAGAGCTCGCTACTGCAAGCGGGTCGGTGTTGTACATCTTACAATTCTCCTGATGCCTCTTACTACGTGCTCGTATGGTACGGGGTACGAGGTAGAAGATGGAGGAGGAGGAGGAGGAGGAGGAGGAGGAAGAGAAAGAGAAATTTTCCTTAACAAATGAAAAACATCTTGGTCGTGTAATTTCGTGAAAATTGCAGAATAATGCTTTCAATTTTGTGTGCATTTTGTTGCTGTAATTCCCATAGCTGTGCATTTCAATGCGGCCCACCACCACTCATTCCATTTAGCCAAAACGTCGAGGTATTCCCCCAATTAAAGACGTCGAAATATTCATAACTACAAACTTAGTTCCCGGACGACGTACGGATTTGAAATTAAATTTTATCGTACAACAGCTGACGACGACGAAGAGATGCTCCAGATCTGGAGAGATGGTACAAAACCAGGTGAAGATCAGAAGGATACTGGCCCAATGAGCGTATTTATTCATAAAAAAAATTACATTTCTTCTAGTAGGAGTTTTTAATGAGAACGAGATGAGGAGATGAGTAAGTGGTGGAGCGAGGCTTATGGCCATTTGCAATCCTTGAGCTAATAGATAGTAGTAAACATGGAGTGGGGGACCGTCGTTGTGGATTTGCTTTGTTCGTGTTTGATTATTCATATACCTCGGCGTGAATTTGCTTCCACTTGATAAATAAATACTTTCGGTAGCACCATTATTCCACGTTAGATACGTGCAACCATTCGAATGTACATAATTCAATTTTATAGATATTGCTACGAATACCGAATACCTGATATTGAATTCCCAGATACAACTGCACCGATACGTACATACATACATATACACGACAAAATAAAGTCCGTGCGGGTTTATTATCGAGCGCAAACAAAATTCAATCTATCGAATGGACATTGAGCACAGTGTGCTGGATACCAATTGAAAACTAATATCTGAAACGTAGGAGCTGTATTTGATTTAATCAATTTCTTTTCTGTTCGCGGAAGTTTCAAATTGTGAAATATGATTGTGCTCGTCTCGAAATAAATTTCGTTCGTAAAAAAACTTATTGGATTTTAACAGGAGCTCTTTATATAGATAGAACCAGTGATTGATGACTAATGTTCCAATGTGTCGGAATAGCAGTGCTGAAATTCACTTGCAGAATTTCCTTTCTAAATTGAACACCACATTTTAGATGCCTTTGTCAATGAATGCTGTATCTATTAGAATGTCATGAAGAATGGAGTGGGTTGCGCTGGTGGATCAAACATTATAAGCGATTTTATCTTGGTTGTAACCTGGGTTAATCAATTAGCGAGACCTTCGATCATGCAACTAAAATACAGTATGCGAATTAGAATCACATACTTATTTCTGTTCTTTTTTAGGTGATACATTTTAGAAAAAAACCGTCAAATGTAAGGTAAAAATCCCTTAGATAAAGCCAACCTTCTTGCTGCACACTTCGCAGCCAGCTCACAGCTTCCAGCTTGCACTTTGTCTCTGCCTGTACTAGAACGCGTCAGTTTCACCATTGGACAAATGTATGTTCGTACTTGCACAGTTGCAAGGGTTTTCAGGGAATTCGACATACCCCTAGTCTATAGGAATCTTTTTATCCCTCCAATTACCGACTAACGCCTCTTCTCTCCAAGGTTATGGAAATGCCGATCAACCGTAATTTATTGAATCTTTTAAATCGAAGTTTTATATCCATTTCTTAAATGTTGCTGTTCCACAGGTCTCCATTTTTAAAAAAACGACGTCCTAACGGGGTGTAACCTCCTTGTAGCAGGCACACGATTCTCCCATCTCAACATCCAAAAGGGTACCTGGCGGTCTTTTGATCAATCAACCACCAACCAGGTTGATAACATTGCGATCGACGCTAGACACTCCTCTAGTATTCTCGACGTACGAACCTTCCGAGGGGCCAACATCGACTCGGGACCACTGCCTTGTTGTAGCCAAGAAGGTACGAATGAGAATATCAAGAATGCACGAGTAGGACAACGTAAGTTTGACGTCGGAAAGCTACAATCGCAAAAGACTGCCAGAATCCTTGCCGATCGTGTCTCCTCCAAGCTCTCTCAAAATCCGCCCACAGCAGCACAAACAATAGAGCAGGAATGGGCGCATTGCCAGAGCGCCGTCAGAGACGCTGCCTCAGATGTGCTGGGTTTCAAACCGCCAACACTTAGAAACCCCTGGTTCGATGAACAATGCGAATAAGCCCATGCAGCAAAACAGGAGTCATATAAAGCCATGCTGCAACGGCGGACGAGAGCTGCTCGCGAAATCTATGAGCAAAAGAGAAGAGAGGAACACACGCTTTTCAGAAGAAAGAAGAGAGAGCACGAAAAGCGTGGAATCGAGGGGATGGAGAGATGCTTCCGCAGGAATGACGCCCGTAAGTTTTGCAATAAAGTAAAACAAACATGCCATGGCTACAAAGCTAGAGCGGCGGCCTGCAGGGATGAAAATAGAGAACTGGTGGAGTCGCAGTCGATGCTGAGGATTTTGAAAGACCACTTCTGCAGACTGTATAACGGCGATGATAGACAAGATACCGCTGTCAGGCAGAACGAGCCATTCGTAATGGACGACAATGAAACAGAATTCAGTCCACCCGACCTAGACGAAGTCGAAATAGCAATATCAAGACTAAAGTCTAATAAAGCCGCGGGCGCAGACGGCCTGTCTGCTGAGCTTCTTAAGGCGGCTGGAGATGAGCTGGTAAGGTGCATGCACCATCTCATTTGCAAGGTATGGTCGGAGGAAAGCATGCCCGACGAACGGAATCTCAGCATCGTTTGTCCATAAGAAAGGGGACCCCTATAACTGCGCCAACTATAGGGGAATAAGTCTCCTTAACATCGCATATAAGATCTTCTCTGCCGTACTGTGTGAACGTCTGAAACCGTTTGTGGATAACCTGATCGGCTCTTATCAGTGTGGTTTCAGGCCAGGTAAATCCACAATAGACCAAATATTTACGCTACGGCAGATCTTGGAGAAGACGTCGATTTCGAGGCTGCATATGACAGCGTATATAGAGATGAGCTATACAAAGCCATGTCTAGTTTTAACTCGTCCGACTGTGCAGGATGACAATGGAGAATTCTCGCTGCTCCATTAAGGCCGGGAATGAGCAAACCGAGATCTTTGATGTTAAAAAAGGATTTAGGCAAGATGGCGCGCTGTCATGCACCTTTTTCAACATCGTGCTTGAAAAGATCGTGCAAGACTCACTGGCCAACAAAAGAGGTACGATTTATTTCAAGTCTACACAATTGCTTGCGTATGCCGATGACATTGACGTGATAGGACGGACACAGCGAGACGTCAATGAGGCCTTTGTAAGCATTGAGGTAGAAGCGGCTAAGATGGGTCTCAAGGTTGATGAGGATAAAACCAAATATCTGCTTTCATCTAAAAGAGGCGGACAACACCGACGTATTGGCCACAACGTCACCATGGCCGGATATAACTTTAAAGTAGTCAAGGAATACGTCTACCTTGGCTCACTGATGACCAGCGACAACAACGCCAGCGCTGAGATAAAACGCAGAATCACTCTTGCCAACCGCTGTTTCTTTGGGCTCAAGAGGCAATTGGGAAGTAGAGCCCTCTCTTGGAAAACCAAGGTGACACTATATAAGACCTTAATCATCCCGGTCCTCCTTTACGGCGCAGAGGCTTGGACCTTAACAAAAGCGGATGAAGATGCCCTTGGTCGTTTCGAGAGGAAAATTCTGTGTACTTTCTACGGTCCCGTTTGTTCAAACGGTGTATGGAGGAGAAGATATAACGAAGAACTGTACGGGTTGTACAGCGACATCGGCCTGGTACGACGTCTGTTGATACAGCGTCTAAGGTGGCTAGGCCATGTAGAGCGCATGGAAAATACAGCTCCGACCCGAAGAGTCTTCGAATCCACTCCGGAAGGAAGGCGCGGCAGAGGACGGCCGCATCATCGGTGGCGCACGCAGGTGGAAGGGGATCTTAACTAACTGGGCGTGCGGCGCTGGAAACAGCTGGCCAAAGACCGTGTCAGCTGGAAACGTTTGTTGGTTAAGGCCCAGGTTCACCACGGACTTTAGCGCCACCTAAGTAAGTAAGTAAGTATATGTACATATGTTTGTATAATGAAAACATCCATTTAATTTCATACTTTTTAATTTTTAACTCCCGACGCAAAAAGAAGGGTGTTTTAAGTTTGAGGTGTCTGTGTGTCTGTCTGTGGCACCGTAGCTCCTGAACGAATGGACCGATTATGACGCCGTTTTTTTTTTTTTAAGTTATCGTGATCGAAATGGGTCTTAGCTACAATTTATGAAGATCCAGTCAGGTGTTTCAATGTCATTAGCTCTTTTTGTTAGCTGGGTAATGGGTAATGTATCGGTTCTCGTCTTATCACCGCAATCAACCAGCATCGGATGAACTGCTTGTTAGCACCGCGTGTTGTTGGCATCAAGCCGCCTTTTCACTGTCGCTCCATGTAATTCAGGATTAGGAAACGCACACACATGTCCACACATTCAGCTATCCACTGCGGAAGGTAGGTCAGATGTCGTAAAATTGCTCAGCGTACCTAGCAGGCGACTCCACCGATCTCAGTTTCACACCACTGCAGGATCTCCTAGACTACTGTGGAATAAGAGGCTCACAACTCTTCATATGCTGTGACGCCAACGCCGACCACACAGCATGGGGAAGCTCGGGCATTAACAAAACAGGTGAGTACTTGTTAGAATTTATTTGCAAGAACAACCTCAACATCATAAACCGGGGAAATAGTCCCTCCTTTATGAATAGAATTAGAGAAGAGGTACTAGGCCTCACCCTAACCACTCCGTTCATAGGCAACTCTATCCTAAACTGGCATGTTTTAACCGAAACATCGATGTTATCGGCAGATCTGTTTTGGCATAAAAGTAGGAGATAGAATAACTAAAACATACAGACAATCGAGAGCGACAGACTGGGACACATATAGCCTAGAAATCGCACAATCGATAGGAAACTGTCCCAATAGCATCAGAGATATAGACAGCCTCGAACTCAGCTGTGACAGTCTTAATGCTACCATCCTCTCTGCCCTTCACAACGCTTGCCGAGAGAAAGTCAAGTCAGGCAACCGTACCACTCCGTGGTGGAAGAGCAATCTGGCCAAGCTAAGAGTACTGACCAGAAAACTGTTCAACAGAGCTAAACGGAGTGGTGACTGGGCACAGTAACGTGCCTCACTCACCAACTACAACCAAGAGATTAGAAGAGTCAAAAGAGACTCATGGAAAAAGTTCTGCAGTAGTCTATCAGACATACAGAGGAGTGCTCGCATCCATAGAGTTCTCGCCAAAGAGCACTCTAACCAAATTGGACTGTTGAGGAGAGCAGATGGCACTTACGCGGAGAATGCTACAGAAGTACTCAAAATTCTAGCCAGTACGCACTTCCCAGACTCCAACATCATTCCCTCTAATCTCTCTAACATACCTCCGCAGATCAGGGCATCTAGACCCAACAGGGAGGTCTGGAAGAGAGCACGAAAAAATTTCCACGAAGGAAGCATAAAATGGGCCGTACAAATCCCCGGGGGAGGATGGCATCTGAAGTGCGCTAATTGGCCCCATGCTTACCAACATCTTTAGAACCAGCTATGCATGGGGATACATGCGGGATAGGCCGTAGACCCACAGACCTGCCTAAGTCCTACAGACCGATAAGCCTTACCTCTTTCTTCCTAAAAACAATGGAAAAAATTCTGGATAGGCATATCCGTCCCTGATAAGATCACCACTTCACAAAAACCAATATGCCTACCAGCCTGGGAAATCGACCACGAATGCTCTTCAGCATTCTTCAGCTAACAGCCCGGATCAACAAATCCCTGAGCGACAAAGAAATTGCGATAGGTTGCTTTCTCGATATTGAGGGTGCTTTCGACAATACCGACTACAGCCAAATAAAACGTTGCATCCTCAGCACAATCCACATGCGATTGGATCCAACACATGCTTAGCAATATGAAAATAAACACCTCACTAGGCAATGGTAAAATCAGTGTAAATGCCGCGAAAGGATGTCCTCAAGGTGGGTTTCTCTCACCTCTCCTGTGATCCATCGTGGTAAATGAACTGATTAAAATTATTAGCAACAATTTCTTCTATGTCCAAGGCTATGCTGACGACATAGTGATCCTGGTTAGAGGCAAATTCGAAAACACAGTCTCGGAACTCCTCCAATGGGCACTAAACCTTGTTGCAAACTGGTGTATAAAGGTTGCACTAAAGGTCAACCCTAGGAGAAGCAGTATAGTCGCCTTCACCAAAATGGGCACAAACTTACCAAACCTACCCTCTTTGGTGAAGCGATAGAGTTCTCAAAAGAAGTCAAATATCTAGGGATAACTAGACGAAAAGCTCACTTGGAACTCTCACATTACAACTACCATTGAGAAAGCCAGGATCTCATTATGGACCAGCAAAAGTCTCACTGGCAAACACTGGGGCACAAACCCCAAAATGTCCCGCTGGCTATATACAGCAATCACCAGACCAATTCACCCTGATATCCGTACCGAAATAAACAGGCATGAAATCCTAAAGATATCTCTCACAGACAACTATCTCCCCAGATACAACTGCAGCCAAAACTACAAGGTCACGTTCCCCAACCGACAAAACTGGGAACAGGATAGACCCTCCTTCAATCGTGGATCCTACGTGTGGTACACAGATGGCTCCAAAACGAACGAAGGCGTTGGGGTTGGAGTATGCGGAGCAAATACAGGCACATGCATCTACGTCAGCATGGACAGATATAACTCCGTTTTGCAAGCAGAGATATTTGCTATAGTACTCTGCCTCAGAGAAAATATAAACAGAAATAAACTTAACAAAATCATTTACATTCTCTCTGACAGCAAGGCTGCAATTCTAGCCCTAAAGAGCTACGAAATCACCTCCAAACTGGTATGGGATTGCCAACAGCCACTTCACCAGCTGGCCGGAACAAACAGAGTTCATCTCATTTGGATACCTGGACACAGCGGCCAGTGGGGGACATCACAATAGGCCCACTCGTGGCCGCAGTGATCAGGCGACTTTGTCCCACCCCGGTATCCTCTCTAACTCTCTGGATCCCCTTCGACTATGAAAAAGTAAAATCACATACAACATGGGTGATTGAGAGAAGCTAGGCTTAGCTCCCGAGCTGTAACGCGTTATACATACACACATACCTAATATTATTTTACAAACAAAATCTAGTAGAGATTATTTAACCAATTGCCTCACTCATCTGTATTTGAAAATACCCAAGTATCCAAAATGACCTACAATGTCAACTTATGTAGGGGGCATGTCGAATCGAATCTACGTACGAATATGAGGTGTGGCAATTAAGTTTCGGGAATTTGTAAACAAAAAACGCAAAAAACTGAACGGATTAAGTGTTGCAAAATTGTATCCTAACTTTATAGAACGATTCCAACGACCCGAAGCATTCTTGATGATGCTCCGAAGTTAACTCGTTCAAAACTGTGGTTACAGCCTCTTTGACCTTTTCCACATTACCAGGAGGAGTTCCCTTGAAGGTGTATCTTCGCAGGGAGCAATATAAGGGCTACAGGATCGATGCGACAAAGTTGGAATGCTTTCTTCGCCAAAAAGACTTGCACAACCAACAAGGGATAGGCCTGTGCATTGTTGTGGAACAAGATTCAGCACTTCTTGTCAAGCTCAAGTCGTACATAGGAACATACTCACGGTGAACGATACCGTGGTACGAGAGGTGACGGGATCTATTTCACATGGATCATCTTCTATTGATTCACTACCTTTCTTGAACCGCTTTTTCGATATACAATCGTCTCCATACACCACCTGCAATTTTCGGATTTTTTCAGCAGATTTCACTAAATTAAACTGAATCATAGGACATTGCTTGTAATATGAACTACTCGTTTTTACGACGCCACTCACAATGATTCAGGAATAACTTTATTGACCATATTTAAAACTCAAAAATAAACCAAAGTATATTATAGGAGAATGGGAAAGTGACGGTGGCATACTAACCGTTCCCCGTTACCAAGGTATCAAAATTCTCAAAATTCAGTGAAAGACGTCGTCAGCAAGGTAAGATTTAATCACTCGGTATTCGAAGAAAAAGGAAACGTCTCCGTATATTAAAATATGTGCCCATTATGAATAAATAAAAATGTTAATGGCAAGGTTTGGTCTAATAGATGTAAGGCGACCTTAGTCTCATAAAAATTTGTGATACCAGGAATCATTATCCAAATTGTTTGTTAGAGATGTAACAAAGCTCATTCGTAAGCCAATTCCAATAATGGACTGCCATAAATAAATTGGGACTTGAAAGTTTCCCAAAAAAAAAAAAAAGGCTCGACAATAAGATAAGTACCAAATTCAGACCCGAGATCTCATTACTTCCCTTTATTTTTATTTTCAACTTTAATTCCACTCGTGCCAGATGTTGTATATTTAATGAACCTTTTTCTGCAAACTTTCAGGAGCTTATGTTACTCATAAGCGCCAGTGATATCCCTCAGTGGATGGTAATTAAAAATGCTTTTATGGCTGAAATACCTTTCAAATTGAAAAGCCATTATCGAGTCCCTGTTGAATTAGCTTCATTAGCTAATGTTGTCCTACTATTATGGACTATAAAGCGAACAATGCATGGTTAATTGCGCGAGATGATAATGAATGATGTGGACAAAAAAGTGCATTACAAAACGATACAACAGTACCTGAAACTACATATTCAAGACTGAGCCCCTGCTTTCAAGCATTCGTCTAATTAAACACAGATTCAAGTCATAGTACGTAATGAGCACTTAATCAAGCGACGTGCATTTCACAACAGATACGCATATAGAATGGGATACTTGAATACTTGAATTGCACGGATACAATGGTGATTAGATTGCATTCAGGATGTTAGCAATTGTTCTCAAATATTTTATGCTAATGAGAAAGGAGCTTACACCTCCGAGGTCAAGGAAGTATTAATTTCTATATATGTATAAACAAAAACACCAAATAACATGTCACGAAACCTAGTACCTGGGGGATACATTCACTGATTTTCACCTACAAATTGCGCCATAGACACGTTGTCGTCGTAACAACACGATAGTATGTTAAAGCAACCAATCCGGAGCGCAAAATACTTTGCAATCTCTCGATCTACAAGTAATAATGGCGTGGAAATAATACGCCCGCAAGGAAGAATAAAAGAGTTAGCAAGTCTCGGAGGAGGAAGACTTTCATGTTTCTTTGCTATGACGCGGTTACATGTGCTACATACTACGGGATGGGTCGAAGCGTTGAAAAGCTATAAATGGAATTACAGTGCGCTGGCCAAACGACAGGTGTCTGAGGTATATCGCGTGTCATAAAAGGGGTTGATTACAGTCGCAACCTGGTGATTGCTTAAATTATCTGAAAAAAGGGTGATTACTGCTCTGCAGCTTTTTTTTTCCTTGTTGCGGTGGCGGAGGACGAACTTCCGAATCGAGGTCAACGGAATTATGCTGTTGTGGGCTTTCGCAACGAGTTGAATGGAGGATTTGTGCGGAGAGATATTAAACGTTTGCGACAGGTGCTGCAATATATCGTGCACTGGGGTGTGAATTATTCGATTTGTGAATATGGTATGTAGTGGAAGAGGGTTTTGGGTTCGCATATGGGGATGTGAGCGTATCCATAGTGAAAGCTGATGACACGAGGTACTTGTTTCTGTCACGTGGATTATACTAAAGGTTGTCCCGAAATTTACGAAATCTGCCATGTGCAAAATCTTATTACAAAAATGGCAATTCATTTATAATTTTACATGCATTTTGGGACCACTTCTTCAGCTATGTGGTAGTATCCGCTAAAAATTACTTAAAACGAGTGTCCAACTTTGCATGGACGAAGGATAAGAGCAATTGAAAATTTAAGTAGGAGTTTTCAACAAACATTCTACTAGTTAAATAAGTGAAGATGCTTACAAGCACCGGAAAAAGTCGGAAATCATGTTTCTGTAGCACTCTCCATTGACGGTAACATTCTGACCGGCATCGTCCTTAAAGAAATATAGGCCGATGATTGAACCAACCGATAAAGAATAACAAACAGTGGGTTTTAATGGTTGAAAGGACATCTCGACAAAGGCTTCTGGGTCTTCTCCACTCCAAATTCGGCAAGTTTTCACTTAACGAAAAATGGGATCTTGCACAAGATGATTCATATAGGCTTTAAAGCCAAGACCTGATCTGCCGTCGGCTTGACATCAGCGGATCAATCTCCCTAAAACGAACTGACATTTACAAAATTGGTGTCACTACCGCTCACTGTCTTATTAGCAGTCACGCACAAAAACTAGGGTAAATTTCGAAGGACCCCTGCAGAAGCTGCTTAGACGAGGAGGAGATCGAATCCATTCGTCACCTTCTCTGTGCCTGTCCGACTCTCTGTTCAATCAGGAAGCGTTACCTAGAATCCTACTTCGTTAACGACTTGACTGATGTTCAGCGGGTAAGGATAACTGATCTTCTTAATTATTTGAGAAGCACTAAGTGGTTCCATGAATAGGGGGTCGACCTCCCTCGTAGCAACACAACAGTCCTCTCTGGCCAAAGTGTATACCCTCCCCTGGAGAGGCTACGGGCAGCCCAATCTAACCTAACCTAAGCCAAGACTTTCCACAAAGTACATGGGCATAGCTCCAATTGCTGTGCACATTGGTGAATCTACTCATTCGGATTTTTCTCAATACTGCGCTTCAGAACCGCAATAACTCTTCTATTCGCACCGTTTGACATCTTTGGGGATGCGTATAGTCCACTAGAGTGTACGTGGTGCAAAAACGAATAACTGAATAACTTACTCAGATGGACGATTATGTCGACCGTAAAATGGACGTAGCTCGCGATAAGTTTGGAGCACCAAACCATGGTTCCCAAAATAAGTTTTCACAATTTGCACGCGTTGTCCTGACATTAGTATAGTCAGTTAGTATAGTATAGTCACCGTAAGATGGCAAGACGTACTTACTACAAGTAAACTATAAATTTTCAAATTGATAATTCGTGGAAATAGTGTTACTTACTTTGATGGCGCTACAGTTCGGGGTGAACCAGGGCCTCAACCAACAAGACTCTCCAGCCGGCCCGATCTTTGGCCAGCCGCTTCTAGTGCCGCACGCCCAGTCTGCGTTTTATCTCAGCGCTGGTGTTGCTGCTGCTTGTCACTATCGAGCCAAGGTAGACGAAGTCCTTGACTACTTCAAAAATATATGTAGCTGCCGAAGGTGACGTTGTGACCAAGACGTCGGTGTTGCGCGTCTTTCTTGGATGACAGCATATATTTGGTCTTGTCTCCATTTACCCTTAGACCCACTTTAGCCGCTTCTGCTACAAAGCTTGCGAACGCCCCATTGACGTCTCGCTTTGTCCGTCCAATAACGTCAATGTCATCTGCGTAGGCAAGCAATTGTGTGGACTTGAAGTTGATCGTACCTCTTGTATTGGCCGCAGAGTCTCGCACGATCTTTTCAAGTATGATGATAAAGAAATCACATGACAGTGCGTCACCCTGTCTAAAACCTTTTTTAACATCAAAGGGGTCGGTTAGTTCACCTCCGACCTTAATGGAGCAGCGAGAGTTCTCCATAGTCCTGCACGGTCTGAGGAGTTTGGCAGGAATGTTAAAACATGACATGGCTCTCTATAGCTCGTCTCTATAAACACTGTCATACGCGGGTCTAAGGTCGACGAAAAGATGGTGCGTGTCGACCTGGAATCCATGGGCCTCCCCAAGATCGGCCGTAGTGTAAATATTTGGTCTATCGTGGATTTTTTCGGCCGTAGTGTAAATATTTGGTCTATCGTGGATTTTTTCGGCCGTAGTGTAAATATTTGGTCTATCGTGGATTTTTTCGGCCGTAGTGTAAATATTTGGTCTATCGTGGATTTTCCTGGCCTTCTGTAATTGGCACAGTCATAGGGGTCTCCTTTCCTATGGAGCGGGCAAACGATTCCATTCATCGGGCATGCGTTCTTCCGACCATAGCTTGCAGATGAGTTGGTGCATGTTCCTGACCAGCTCATCGCCAGCTGCTTTAGACAGTTCCGCGGGGAGTCTGTCTGCTCCAGCAGCTTTATAAGACTTATCGTATCGTATCGATATCGCTATCTTAACATTGTCTAGGTCGGGTGGACGGGATTCTCCTTCGTCTTCGTCCATTGTGAATGGTTCGCTCTGCCTGACGGCGGCATTTTGACTATCATCGCCGTTATACAGTCTGCAGAAGTGGTCCTTCCACAATCTCAGCATCGACTGTGACTCCACTACTAGTTGTCCGTGCTCACCCCTGCAGGCTTCGGCTCTGGCTTTACAGCCGTGGCATGTTCGTTTTACTTTCTGGTAAAATTTTCGAACGTCGTTCCTGTCGTAACATCTCTTCATCTCCTCGATCTCGCGATTCTCTTGCTCCTTCTTTTTCCTTCTCAGTAGCGCATGCTCCTCCCTCCTTTTCTGTTCATAGAGTTCGCGAGTAGCCCTCGTCCTTCGATGCAATGTGGCCATGTATGCATTCTGTTTCTCTACATGGGCCTGTCTGCACTCATCATCAAACCAGGGGTTTCTCGACGGTGGTGGCTCGAAACCGGGTACATCTGAGGCGGCCTCTATAATGGCGTTTTGACAACGACTCTATTGTTGTTATATGGTTTCTGCAGATTGCATCGAGACTTGAGAGAGCTTGAGAGAGACTTGATCGGCGAAGTTTTTGGCGGTCTCCTGCGATTGCAGCTTTCCGACGTTAAATGTTGGTGTTCTTACTCGACTCCGTTGATTCCGAGAAATTCGCATCCGTACCTTGCCTGCAACAAGGTAATGATCCGAGTCGATGTTGGCTCCTCGAAAGGTTCGGACATCTAGGATGCTGGAGGAGTGTCTGCCGTCGATCGCAATATGATCAATTTGGTTGGCTGTCGATTGATCGAAAGACCGCCAGGTCCCCTTATGGATGTTAAGGTTTGGGAATCGTTTACTTGCTACTACCAGATTATGTCCCGCCATAAAGTCCACTAGCCTAAGTCCGTTTTCTGACGTGGTGTTGTGTAGGCTGTGCTTTCCAATGGCCCGTTCAAAGATAGCTTTCTTACCCAGTTTCGCATTGAAATCTCCTAGAACGATTTTGGTGTCGTAGCTGGGAAATTGCGCATACGTTCTGTCTAGGAGATCATAGAAGTCGTCTTTATGTCGGTCATCTTTCTCCTCTGTAGGGGCGTGGACACATAATAAACTTATATTACCGAGACTGGTCTTGATGCGGATTGTTATGAGGCGTTCGCTTAGATACTGGAAGCTTACGACTTTTTTCCTGAGTCTGCCTCGAACAACAAATCCGCATCCGAATAAGCGTTGTTTATTTTCTCTGTAGCAGTTTCCGTAGTATATATCACAGTATATGTCATCCGCTTTTTGCCTGGCCCATCCCATCACACTTCTTGGAGCGCGGTAATGTCTGCCTTATAGCAGTCCAAAGAGTTGACCAGTTGTTCGACTGCACCTGGTCTGTTGAGGGACCTCACGCTCCAGGTGCAGATTCGAATTTCGTTTCCTTTTTGACGTTTGCGGGGGTCGTCAACATGTAATCCGTCCGTATCCGAGGCTATTGGTTGTTTCTAAACAAATTTTTGTTTTACGCGATAGGGATGTTAACCCTAAGCGCAACCCCAACCTGTTCCTCTTTCCCCAGGAACAAGGGTCGGGTCGCTGCACACATTGGTTCACTACCTGGCGGGTGCTAGGGTAGCTATCCAGAGGGAGCCACGCGGAGGTTGTGTGTGAACTTGGATTGAGCAGGGACAGAGGTCGAAGCTGGTGTTTGCCATGTTAAACGCTATCAACTTCTTTGCTCTGTTTGCTCGCTCCCTCCCCCCATGGAAATAGGGTTGCCAGCTTAAAAAACCAAACTTTTAAAAAGAACACCCTCTTTAGTTCTATTGCGTTATATAACTTGCACTAGCAGTTTCCAAATAACACCAACAGGGCGTTCAACTTTATATAGAAAAAACGGTGGGTAAAAGGTAATTGGTCTATTGACCTGGAACTTCGAGTATACGAATTAATAACTTTAGAAAAATATGTTTAAATGAATTACCAGAGTGTTTAACATTAGCTTATATTTTGTTTTTCGGAGTTAAAGCACGATCTATGTAAAACTCATAATTGTATGACTATTACCATGTACAACTTCTTTGATGGCGGATTGAGTCATTTCTCTGAGTTCCCAATCATCCGTTCCAACAAAAATGAATTGTTTGCCTACAAAATGGTTTTTCATTGCAAACAAAAACATTAAGTAAAAAGTGGTATTTCCTGGAAGCAATCAGATATTTCGAATGGCACATCGCTAGCTACTCTGTAATTCAGAGATATGGTAGGAAATCGTCAATTTGTATGTAATCGGTCAATTGAGAGTGCATCAGGTGAGCATTTGCATTCAAATTCGTTTCAAATGCATTCGTAAATAATTCACAAGTCATTCATCCGTGGAAAGACTCAAAAATCCGTGAAAATACAGAGACCACTACCTGCTCATTGCAGTTGTCATTGCAGTTGTTAGTAAGACGCCGACTGCCTACCACTAAAATATGCACGAAACCTAGGAGAATACCTATCCTCCTGTGATAAGACATGTATATGTACATGCATTGCTCGACCGTTCCCTGCATCGTGTTCATGTCCATGTCATATTACAAGTGATTATCCTTCATGCGGGCTTTTCGATTCGGGCATATCTGCAAAGCATGACGTGGCCTAAGGGGCTAATGGCGCAAGGTAATCTTGCTAGGTACATGGAAAAGGGAAGTGACGGACTTACTCGTACATTTTTAATGCGAGGTAATCTGGTAGCTTGACGCAGTGATCGGTTATGTACTCTTTAAAATTCGAAAATAAGTCTCTTCTAACGAAATCCTGTCTAAGGATTTTACGATTCCTCTGGATGTCCAGTGGTTACCATAAAGAATTCACAATGGATAAAGTCATTATGCAAAATTTACCACAAAAAAGGAAAAATGTTTAATCATGGAAAAAACCACAATGAATTGAAAAGGAAATGCAGAACATCTCTTTTCGTCCTTTCATCGCAATAGTATGGAAAATGAGCTGGGAGTGAAATTATGATCAGGATGCGCATCCTTTTCCATGCTTTATCCTCTGCTTTACTTGCTTTCGTTGAGCTTGGTTTTTGTTTTTTCATCGTTGAAAAAGGATAAACAGACTGGGTGGATACGGTGGTTGATATCATGTAGTAATAAAAGCGAAAACTCACTTCCCCGCTTGATGGATGGTAATTCTAAAAAACGAGCAAACTTTTAGGTTCAGTCCAACTACCAATTTTGTACCCCAAAATGCATTACTTCCTTACAAGAGTAAAGCAATTCATATACCAAGCAACAACCCTGCCCGATGGTCATCTCAATTGGAAAATTGCCCCCAGATTTCATGGCTCAATAGCTCGTAGAAAGCAGTTACTCTGCAAAGCAACTCATCCCGAATTTCACCGATAGAAAACTGAAAACTCTTAGCCTTGACATCACAATGTTCACACACCAGTGAAGCATGACAACCGTATCCTTCGTCGAAATCTAGTTATTCACATTCATGCCTTCCATGCCGCCGACTTAGAGGAGACTGCCATCTGATTTATGCCCCTTAACTTGTTCAACTGTTGACCGTATACACTAATCCACACACACACATATTGCTTCATGATAGTGCCATAACCTCTATCCTCGATGAGGACAACACCCCAAAACCCAATTATGCTGCTTCAATCGTATTTGCTGAGTTGATATTTTCCACTGGAACTGCAATCTCCTCCATATCTTGGCTATGTGGATTGCCTGCATCGTTTCGGGTATATTCAAGTTGAATGTAGATAAACATTTGGGGTGGAAGGATCATCTCATGAAGATTGAAAACTTAAATTTTTTTGGATTTTGCAATTTGACAAAGGATGCTGATATCTAATGAGGTGAAATCAATTAACTGATTAGAAGCATACTGACCGTGTCACTCACTGCCAATAACCTGGCCATAGCCTTGAATGAACCCCACGAAAAAGCCCATTCGATTCTCACGTGTCATTTGGAATCTGCCACTCGGTATTCGGAATGATATGACACATCGATGGCAGTAGGGTTATTGGTTTTGATCTGAAGTGGAAGTGAAGTATCTCATTTCATGGTAAATGTTATTTATCATTACAAGTGACGACTGACGAGTATCGTGTATCGAGGGCAGAGTGTCTAGGAGCAGGTCCTTCAAGGAATGACTCTTGGCAATGGAAGGAAAATTAATTTTGCGGATTATCCATACAGTTTGTATGTAGGTATGTCTACATATATTGTTGAGATATAATTAAAAGAATTTCGGTATTCAGTGAGGGAGATAGGATAGACTGGAAATAAGCCTTTGTCAGAGGCTGGTAGCGAGTGTGAATTTACCAAGCTGTCGGCCGGGAGAGTAAGTGATTGATTGACAGATATGCAATGAATGTACGATAAGGTATTTTATTGCTGCTTATACTAATTTTATTGCTAGAGTAGATCTTTGTGACTTAATTGGGAAGAGGATACGATACCGAATACCTCATACAGGATGTGCCTTATCAGGAGTAATCAGTGGGAATGTGCTTAATTTCTAGCTTTCTCTTGAGTCCTGTATGGTACTTAAGTTGAACGGTTGCAATATTGGTAATATGGCGCCCCATTAGATTTACATGAAAGTAGAGCGTAAGGAATGTTACTGCCTCTAAAAGACAGAGATCAAGTAATGGTGACATATAAAGAAGGAAATTGAAATATCTGAACAGAAAAGAAGGGAATGAATGGAGAAAACTAGGGAAACAGAGCAACGGCGCCTCCTAATTATCTCAAATCGATTTGACTAAATAAGGCCGGATTAGGATTTTCAAATTAGGTTGGGGACTTTGGTTTAGAGGTTCATCGCGGCCATTTGTGCACGGCAAGTGATGTCAAATACCCACCACGTGATGTTGCGTATAAATGGCGGTAAAGATGTCTTCGTTCTTATTTTCGAAAAAATAGGGTCCGATGAAGCCTTTCTGTCCCAAAATGCGGGTGCATCGGCTACTATACTCGTGTGGCTTCTTGTTGGTCCAAATTTATTTACCAAATGATCTATGCATGTTTTTAAATGGTCACCAAATTTGTAATTCGGTGAGAACCCCCTTGGAAATGCTCCGGATGTATGGAGACGTGAATCAGTAGAAGACGACCCACGTCAAAGAGCTTCCCTCACTTCTGATACCGACCGGCGCCTAAGCATTCGTGCGTTGTCTGACGCGTTAAATGTCAACAAGGAAACCGCCCCAAGATGATACATGAGAATTTGAGCATGCAAAGTTCTCACCCATGAACAAAAACAAATGCAAAAATAGATTTGCATAGATTCTTCCGTCAGAGCGATATGGTTGGATCCGACTGGATGTGTCCGATAACCACTGGTGATGAGAGGAGTAATCGAAACTCAATTGCAATTTGCTAACGAAATGATATTTAGATGTAAGAAAACAAGCATTACGTCATGGTCGAGTTGGAGATTATTTTCCAACACCTTACTTGCACAAACCTTTATAATGGCGAACATTAGGCTCTAAATTTAGTACGACAACCCTATGGCATTTGCACAAAGAACGCCTGGAACACCACGCAACTTCTCGGCTTGGGCCTTTTTGTCTTTTGACGTCGAGTCCAGGACCAACTGTGCCCTGAAAGGGGAAACTGAATACTCTCCAATGCCGCATTAGTTCAAACTTTTTATCGAAAATTTCGACCAAAAGACGGGGGTGTTCTAGTATATATGTGGAGGCCTTTTACATTTACTTTTATTTAATGTAAAACCTCATATTATGCAATTTATAAAGCAGTGAACAAAATTACAAGATTTTGCTGAAAATCAATTTTTAGTACAGTTATCACTTTTGTGAGATTTTTGGGACAAGCAGAAAATGCAATAAACTCTGCGCCTTCATCGCTTTTTGTTATTTTGCCAAATCCACAGCAGAGTAAATGTCCCTCTATTTACTCCTTGGGTCAAAAGAAAAAATGGAAAAAAGGAAATAGTGAGCAACTGCAGTTAAAATTCCAGTGTCCACATCGTAAATCCTTGCAGACGAAAAACTCCTCCGAACCAAAGTGGTCTGCTGTAAATCTGGCACTCTTGGGTCGTTCACCACCCCTTTTTGTCCTGTTTGCACATATCTGAAATACACAGTAAACACATTCGTGTTTGAAAATAGATTAGTAGTTAATGCCGAAGAAGGATTGTCTAGTGTGGGTCGTAAACTCCCACATTTATGTTGGCCGCTATCTAGGCATGATTGACATGACGTAGTTCGAGCTTGTACACTATATCACCTTTGGGTGACTCAAAAGTGATTTTAAGCAAATAGCCGTTCTCCTACGGGTCGTCGATAAACTATTAGCTAATAGCTTCCATACCTAAATGCCGAAAATTACTTTTCTTTCTATCTTCCTCCCATCGACTCGTACTCCCTCTGCTTACTTTCCTTTAATGCCAATAATGATGAGGTTTTTTATTTCTTTCTAGTTAATGTCCTAGAAACGAGTATGTGGTTAGTTCTAGTAGAGGACCCCAATCGAATGCTTATGGTTCATTAAACCGTATTTTCATGGCATGCGTTGGAACTAAGCAAAGGCGTGATGATATTACCGACTTGGGTGGGTGGCTAAATTGAGAAACATGCTTGCCGGGAACGATAGAGCAAAAAAGTTAAAGGAGTTAATTAGGGATTATGAAAAAGGATAATATAGATGAAATGGTGAAAGTTTAATGCGATGTGCTTGGCTAGAGTTGATTGGAGTCTTTAATCGATTTTAAAGACACGAAGTGATAGAATAAACGCTGGGATTGAGGACTTCAAGGACTTCATTAAAGGATCGTTTTGAGGTAATGTGGGTACGGTGATTGGATAGAGACGGTGGTGTATTTTGCTTATTTTTTACGACGTGTAGCTCGAGACTCGGATCAATCCCGTCCTTTCGTCGATGTGAATATCCCGACCTAACTGCATGGTTAATAGCGACCAGCATACATCATAAATCGACAATCCGCTGCATGACTATGCAAACAAAAATCCGAAGAACTCTTAAGTTGCATTACACTCGTTTTGCATAGTCCGCCATTAAACTTCTTTGGATGTCCTTATCAGTCATTCCACCCATTCGCATTACAATGGAAAAACACTTTATTGTCACTTCCTGTTGAACGAAATTATTTACAGTGATATCCTTCGGATTCCCGCACGCATATCATTTATCCTGGCTCTTAAAAGCACCCATGCATGCCACTGACACTTTGCAATGCGGGATCATTTTGCACGACGCCCCCAACAGACGAAGATACGAGTACAATGTTTCCATTCTCGTGCATTTGTGTCAAGTTTTTATGGACTATGAGCGATACAATCTCAATATCAAAGGCGCAGTGAGTCAATTAGAGTTGCGGTAAATAGTAACTATGCTGTCAATTGAAGATTCACTCGAATAGGTCTTATCCAATTACTACTTTTCAGTTCTTTTAGGTTTTTCAGTTTTCCACTTTTCTCCCCTCCATTAGACGAATGTTGCCATGAGTCTCGATTGAACTTTTGCCAAGTCCGGTTGATTGGTTTCGATGAAAAATGGATTTCCTTACACCTGTCATTGGGACAGTGTCGGTGTGGATGCAGATTGAATTAACCTCAGTTGGAGTGGAATTTCTGGTAATTCCTCTTCTCCTGGTTTTCTCTGGTTTTGTAGTGGTTGAGCGGAAATCAATTAAATGCGGTACGTTAGGATAAATTCTCTCTTCTTTCCTTATGGTGGGATGCTTGCTTTTTTTTTCTTCTTAAACTGATTAATTACTTTATTCTAATTTGAGTTAATTATTTCCACAACAGGAAGGGGGATCTTGAGAGGGAAGTGACCTTAATCCCTAATCTTATTGTAAGTAAAACCGACAGTTGTCCTCATTTAAGTTATCCTCTCTCTTTCCTCGCGAGTATTGTAGTAATTTGTTGATATTTTTTGCACGCCGTCGCTAGTGGTTCTAGATAGAGAAGTGTTAGGAGATAGATGGTGACTTGAAGGCTGCTGGTATTAGCGAGTAAGGGGCATATTCAATGACATGAACTTTAGTCCATCATCTTGCTGTTTAAATATTCCATGAATATCGACAATCGTTCCAAGCCAATATCGCACAAGGAAAACAGGAAAAACAGTTTCTATTGGGAGTAAGCGATAGTTTGCCCATCAGTTTGTTTGTTAGATACTCCTACCTGCACTAGTCAAACTTCTGTTACATTTTCTGCTTCAAATGCTGCACAAGAACTACTAGGATGTCCTAGTACGAAAATATAAATAAAATAAAAATCCGACAAACAGGAAGGAATTCTCCTGAATTGTGTAAATTGGCAAATTTCCAGAGGGATTTCCGCCTAACTTCTAACTACGTACACTTAAGACTACGTCCTGCCCACTTCATGCCTGTCTTCTGCCCAACATTTTGCACGATTCACACGAACTACTACTCCTTAACGTCGTACTTTTCATTTACTTCGACTTTCAATCGAAAATCTTTTGTATGAAGTGTTTTATAAGTGATAAACGTGACACATCCTTAGAAAGGAGAATGCAAGTCAGTCGAACATTCGGAACATTGAAAGTGCATTCCTTTGTATGGATTGATTGAGCTTTGGATAGAGACATCCCCCATCCAACATGTAATGGCTACATGGATCTGCAATCCCATTTGTCGGCGAAAATAACTATCCTGCTGACGAATGAAGTTGCCAGCGTCCTGAGAAAAGGATAAAGGGAGAGAACACTACAATAGAGTAACACAGTTACTCACCCTTTTGATTATGATAATTTATGGATCCCTCGTCAGATAGGGAATCGAATTTGGGGACTATGAATTGAAGTGGGCACTTGCTGACATCAAACGGAAGCTCAGCGAAAAGCGCATAGGGATGGACGCACAAAGCAGCGTGTAAATATCTTGAAGAGCAATTTTATCTGTTAGTTATGCAAATAGATCGTATGGATCGTTGAGAGGATGAAGTGGAAAACATATTCTACTTAAGGGTGCATCAATTGGGTCATCTCTAAATATCTAAGTGGCTGCTTTTGTGGTGTAGAATAAATGTTACGTATACGCCCCGTGGGCCTATTAGATAAATTTCTTTTCTTTCACTTCATATCAAAGGACAAGACCATTACTCAACTTCTTCAGTATCTCCTACAAAAGCAGAAAAAGAAGTCTTCGAACAATTCCACTGCGATGAATTTTGAATTTTACGAATGCAGCAATAGTAGTTGTTCCTCTGCACTGCCGTCCTGTCGACGAAGAATCAAAAAAACGTCCTTTCTTTCCCTCTGCATCCACAGTGCTTCCGTTTTAGGAGAATTTCGAATTTCATTTGGGAATTGCGCTGGCCTTACGAAAAATTACATTCGACTTTCAGTAGTATGGTATCTATGGATCTAGAAGTAAACGTGTACGAGTATGTGTACAAAGTTGCCAAGACAGAAGGAAAGAATGGAGAGAAACAAATAAACCCGAACGCTAGTAAGATGGAGACGAATTGTTTTTTTTTGTTTTTTTGTTTACTTTTTTCTTGCTTCCCGGTTGCATTTACGGTTGACTACCTTAAACCAAATCCCCGTGAGAATATCCTTGATACCCCGAAGGCATGAGCCATGAAACAACAGAACTATAGTACACAAGATAGCGTAAGAGGATGGAATACCAAACAACTCTACTCTACTCTATAGTCAGGAAATGTATCGAAAACTTTTATTTTCATAACAAATGAAAAATTCTTCGTCCTGTGTTTTCATCATCCTACCTCCCCGTCCGGGGAGAGGAGAAGAATCAACAGCAAGGTATGAGTGGACGGACAGTAAACGAGAACAAGACGGTATGAAGCATCAGGAAATGATGAGGAATGTTGAATAAAATTTGAGTTATGATTGCTACTTGGTGGTATAACACCGGCCAGTAGATGGACGACGGCAAGTATTCTTTTCGAATCATCTCGGTGGCGCTGCAAGATGCAGTTCTATTATGGAGAATGGCAAATCGGTGGGGCTTAGTACTTGCAAAAAGTTTTCTGCATTTGGTCACTAGGGTGTGACATATTGAACTGCGATCGAACTGCACGAACTAATCACCCCTTGCATCATTGAACTCTAGATTTCTTGGCACATCTATCTGCTCGTGCTTGAAGGGAACTAGTTGACGATGTTATATGGTCAATTGGTTTACATTTTTTTACTTAAAAAAAGTAGAGAAGGGTTTTCTGATATAACTTTTACGTTCTTCGGGGGATTTTGATAAGGCTTGGAATGAGATTGTGGATATTCACATTCCTCGCGATTAAATTGTATTTTATACTGCAAAATTAACGGTACCTCTTAAATAGTAGAAAGTTTGTCGAAATGGAATATTCGCAAACGAACTACATCTAACAGCCTACATTTTAGGTTACTCTGCGGAGCCCTTTGCCGCTAAATATCTGAGCCAATTGCTCTGAAAGATAAAAAGCCGTTACTTCTTTCGAATTTTTGATACGACTAGTAATTTCAATTCCATACCTGAGATCCATCCTTGGGACAAATTGCAGGTCTGAGACCAGTTCCATGCCTGAGATCAATTCCATGCCTCAGACCAGTTCCATACCTGAGATCAGTTCGATGCCTGAGACCAGTTCCATGCCTGAGATCAATTCCATGCCTCAGACCAGTTCCATACCTGAGAACAGTTCCATACCTAAGACCAGTTCTGTGACTCAGACCAGTTTCATACCTGAGGTATGCTCCATATCTGAGGCCAGCTCCATGCCTAAAACCAATTCCATGAATATGACTAGCCACATAATCCCTGGCAACTATGCACCCATGCCTGTTCATCCACTGTATGATAGCTATGCGTGCATTCTCGTTATTTGTGCCAATACTGTTCAGTTTAACTGAATTACCCTTTTAAAGAGTGCATTTAAGCTACAGGGAAGAAGTCTTCGAACTGTAAAAAGTGCGGCAAAGTAAGAGATAAACAGAAGGAGCCTATAAGTATAGACCAAGAAAACCTCTTTGCCTGGTTACGACTAATGAATATTGCCAGACTACCCCAAGTAGTCCATAAAATATATCTGGCAGATCATACGCTGACAAGTAGATCTGCAAATCCAACAATAAGCCACCCCATTAGGCACAAATTCACTCTCAAATGCACCTTCACCACCTAAATGGCTCCATAATCTTCTCCTGACCATCCTATTGGCCTACTCAACCGACTAAACGACAACCAAATTATTCATACACACTAACCACACAACTTATACCTCGAAATTGATCTGCAAGTTTGTCTGCTACCACCTAATGCTAATGGCCAGATTACCACAACAAACATTTAATTGCTCTCCTCGCATGCTTCCCTGCGTGCAACTCAACCTTGGGTGGGAAGCTTTATCCCCAAATCCGCTTAGTGCATTTGTGCCGAATGCGTGAACGAAAAGCCAACCATCCCTTTTCGTCCTTTATTCTTTATTTTTAATTCTAATTAACCTCAACCAATAGGATGACATAGCTGCAAATTCAATTTGCAACCATCATCATCTATCAGCACTACAATCCTTCAAATAGCCACAGCCTCATTATTCATCGCACAACGCTGGGATATGCCACCACTTCGAATGATACATGTTTCGCTTGGTATCGGAATAATTTACGAGTATCTCATTCCCGATTCGAAGCCCCACAATCAAGGTGATTGCCAACTTGAAACATAATAACTCATCGGAATCCACACCATCCCGATGCGCGGATTCACACCATATATCAGGATTCAGATACCGGATGCACACTCACATACAGGAATTCTGCACAAAAATTAAAAGAAAAAAAAAAAATACTCGATTAGTCCGTTTTTGTATCTTATCGATAGTGTGTATAAGGGTACACAATGGATAAGGAATTTATACAAAAACCGATACTAGATACATGCATTTATTGCTTTTCAGGTTGAATTGGTAAAAGGAACAAAAACCTAAGTCTCAAATGCTCGAAGGTATCGACGAGATATTCTCAATTCAATACCAGGCGAAAATGAATATCTTGTCGATATTGTTATCGTACATAGATTGAGGCCAAGCCTTGGATGTATGGATAGATTAAACTGACATCGATATTTTGATAGATGAATAGAATTTCCCTCGGATGTTGTTGATGGAAGGAGTCGGATGTGGTGTGGGGGACCCTGTGTATGATAGTAATTAAGGTTAGGCTACAGGAGATTGAGGGATACTAGGGATGACTCCGTTTTGATTACTTGATATTGTTTTGAGGTAGAGCTCGATTGGAGCTCGGTAATTAAGAATTCTTGTATATGAAGGGAATAAGCAATATGTCAGGATGAATAACACCGATCGAGTGCATAAACTCAGCCTTTAGAACAAGAAGACCTGAATATGACTTTATACTATTGCCCACATGATCGGCGACTGAAAAAATTCCTATAAACGGTTCCTCTCTATTAACAGGCGCTATGAAGTCGTTCTCTACGACCCCTTGTGAGCCAACATCTAGGGTGACTACCTAATTCTTCCTCAAAACAGAGTTGAACTAGATTTTTTTCTTAACTGTACTACAGCTACTTTTTCAGTAAACGAATTCCTACAAGAAAGTCGATGCAAAGGCTTTTCGGTAACCGAATAGGAGCTTCAAAATGCTAGATATCTTACCACAACGTCTCAATCGTCTGGATAAAGTCCATTGCATGATCATTGGGGCTATTCCCGCAGAAACACTTCGTGCAGATTGTTGCGCAGTCTGTTTCATGCCTTGGTTTCAGAGCGATGGAGCTTTAGCGCTTATATGATGCACTGCCTATAAACAACAGACCGTGAGCATCCTATCAATCGATCTCGTAGGGGCTTTTAATAGCAGTATGCCGTGGGTGGTCATAAGGCCGCTTTTAAATTCGGCTATTATAGGGTGAGATTAACTGATCACAGACATTTCTAGGAGAGGCATGCTCTCCTTTTTTTTCTATAAGGGAAATTGCTACAGTTGTCTTTAGCAAGTAAGTCATGCTGAGCCTTTTGTTTAAGTTCTCTAAAAAAAAAAGCCTCTCTCCCACAGGCGTTTTTTACCGCCATCTAGAAGATAATGTCCCAAATTTTTGCTTGTAGGCTAGGACAGGTACCCGAGTTTCACCCCAGACTCAGATTGCCTGGCACACAGAAATCACATGCCTTCCTCTGATACAAGAGACTGTGATATTCTCTAAAAAAAAAACCCTCTCCCACAGGCGTTTTTTACCGCCATCCAGAAGATAATGCCCCAAATTTTTGCTTGTAGGCCAGGACAGGTACCCGAGTTTCACCCCAGACTCAGATTGCCTGGCACACAGAAATCACATGCCTTCCTCTGATACAAGAGACTGTGATATATAACTATTTGATGTGGATAAGATCCTACTTTTTAAACAAGATGGATTAGATGGCACCCCATAGTCAACTATTAAAGCGTGTAGAAAATTATTTCTGAATCTATATAATAGTCGCCCATAGTGGATACTATATTTCAAGCTCCAAAGCGTAACCTAATTCTGAGCCTAAAGGGAACAAGCCAATAGGAGAACTTAGGTCATACAAGCCTATACGAGTACTATGTGGGACAAAATAGGAAAAATACCGAAGCAGATAGAAGGCTGCAATTGATACAGCTGGAGGACACTGCTCAACAGGGGGTGGATACCATACTCTACACTGATGGCTTCCTGGATCCTTATTAAAATTGTTCCCTTAATTTGACACTGATGATAGAGTAAAGGAATATTACGTATTTGCTTTAGGGTCCGTACTATATAATATCTTGTATGACAAGGTTCTAAGGCTGTGAGACACATTGCAGTAGTCGTGGTAGCCAAACATGTGGAGGAAACAAAATGCTGCTTATGAAATTTGAAACCTCAGCTAGGTTAGAACTGGCATACAACAATATCAACAGACGAAGGTTTATCTTTCGAAGCCCTCGCTAAAAACAGGTTAAGACCACAATTTGGATAATAATTCTAACAATTAAATCGTCATAGTCATTTCGCCATATCCAGCGCACTTCACATCCCTCCGGTTGCTCTTAACCTCCCATCCCTCACAGCTATTCGATACCATCAAAGCACGCTCCAATCAACGTAAGAAAGATAATCTCTTTAAGTAGTAACAATGATCACAGTCTCATTCCTTCGAATATCTTTTGATCTACATCCGTTTGAGTTTCCATTTCTTGATTCCTACTTGAGAAAACACCATAATTGTACACTCAAATGCTCATAATATCGACTACATAGAAGGTGACTTGGCGGTAGCAACAACTACCTTTTGACATTATTCCAATCCCAAAGCATAACATTCAAGAGTAGTCTGTTGCAGTGATTGTAAAATCTTGCATCAAAACACCATGACTTCCCTACAATCCAATTCCCTGTAGTAGTCGCTTCCACTTGTTTCCACCGAGTTCGCGCCTTCCCTCTTCTGGCGGCAAATGTGAAGAAACAGTGTTACTGAAATGTTTGTTTTTTGCTACGACTCTTACTCTCTTTTATTCTGTTGGCAGATTGTGGGGCAATTGGCACAAGGCCAAAGAAATTTTCTTACATCCTTGAAATCCCTGCAAAGGATAACGAACAAAAAGGTTGCTTTAACTGACGATGGTATTTTAATGCTCTCATTGCCTAGTGATGGTCCGTTGCGTTGTGAGGTGGCCGTAATGATGGTGAGTTTTTGGAATTGGGTTAGGACGTAATCTGCTCTTTTTTTTTTTTTTTGGCCGAGAGTCACACCTTTTTTCTGCTCTGTCCCACGTACACCTTTATTCTGGGTTCTCCTCTCGTTGTTCTTTGTTGAAGAAGAAAAATGTCGGTGAAACTGTAATCAACTTGTCAGAAAGGGTTAGCCCGAGTCCGGCCAAATCGGATTCATCACCGCACATAGCCGGAGGACACCGTTTTAATAAATTCGTAGAACGTGATGACAGAATGTTCTTATTTTCTTTCAGAATCACGTCAATCAGGACACGAAGGTGAATTAACGAACCCTGCATGTCAGGGATATCCTCTTCCCTGGATAAGGTGAAATACATTTCTGATGCAAAACATTCGCAGAATGCTACTATCGACAAGTGAGTATTTTAATGAATTCTAGAAATTTTAACGGTTCCAACTGCAGGATTCAACCTTTGTGTCTTCCAAATATGATTTTATTTGTTTGCCTCAGTCAAATGGTAACCTTTTTCCGTGGCATTCCCTCTAGTATTTCCGTTTCTGATGAGAGACTACCTTGAGATATTGTATTTAATTGTTGTTAAGATGCTAGTCACGTTTCACTTTTTCATTACGTAGAATTTCTGTCACGTGCCTTCTTGCATGGCACAAATGTGATATGGGACGAGCAAGTAAAAGGATTTTTTTAGCTATCATCGTAGGGGCCAAAAGAAGTGGTTAAGAGATAAGCTGGGAGAAAAGGTTTTTTTCGTGTAGATATAATGTCCCCGGAGGTTTTCTCTAATTTTTTATGGTATCTTTCTTTAAATAGCTACAATTTCATGCGAAGCTAACCACTCACGCTCGGATTTGTTAATAGGGACGCCGCTGAGTGACTTGATTCTATAGAAGCTAATTGAAGGCATGCTGGCTTAAGGGGCATAGTGACTAAATTCCGGTTCTACACAGGATACTTACTTTGTAAAAAAAAAAGATAAAAAAAGTATTTGTTGATCTCACACTTTTCCAATGCTAAGCTAATTCGGTACGAGTTTTGTTATATTTGTGAATTCGAAGCTAAACAGGGTGCTTGATTTTGTTTACAAAACATTTTGAAAATGAGTCTGTTGAATGAGCTGTAACATTTTTTACCAAAGATACTCATGTAAATTAGTAGAAACCAATTTTGTGGGTTTTCACGGTAATTTGTTCACATGGAGTGTTCAACATTGTGGGAAAGAAAAGAGAAAATGTGAATTGAATTTGCAACCACCTTGTCTACGTCCTTAAAGCTAAAGTATGCCTTATGATCTGCATACTCACTGACTTAGGTGGCGCTACAGCCCGGGGTAAGTCAACATGCCTTTCTGCCGGCACGATCTCTGGCCAGCTGTCTCCAGTGCTGCACATCGAGTTGGTTGAGGTCCTTTTCCACCTGCGTGCGCCACCATAAACGCAGCCGTCCTCTGTCCCGTTGTCCCCCGGGGTTGGATTCGAAGACCCTTTGAATTAGAGCTGCGGTTAGCGCTGTGGTGTCTGTTCGCTCTACATGGCCCACTCATCTAAAATATTGCATCGATAGACATCGGACCCTGCAGCCCGAAGAGTTCATGATGGAATCGTCTCCTGCTCACTCCATTATCGTAAACGAGACCGAAAATTACACGCAGAATTTTCCTCTGAAAGCGTCCAAGTGCCCCCTCATCCATTTTTGATAGGGTCCAAGCCTCTGCGCCATAAAGGGGGGCCGAGATTTTACAAGGTCACCTTGGTCTTTCGAGAGAGGACTCTACTTCTCAATTGCTTCTTGAACCTAAAGAAACAGCGGTTGACAAGAGATATTCTGCGTCTAATCGCAGCGCTGGTGTTGTTGAAGCTTGTCAATAGTGAGCCAAGGTAGACGAAATCCTTGATCACCTCAGATTTGTACCTGCCCATAGTGAAGTTCCGGCGGAGACGACCATGTTGAGAGTCTTTCTTTGATGAGAGCATATATTTGGTTTACCTTCAGATTCACTTTAGCCGCTTCTGCTTCAATGCCCACGAAAGCTTCACTGGCGTTTCGCAGTGCTCTCCCAATCACGTCAATGTCAAATCGATCGTGCCTCGTGTATTGGCCAGCGAGCTCCACCCAATTTTTTCAAGAATGCTGTAGAAAAAGTCACGTGACAGTGCGTCGCCCTGCCTGTATCCTTTTTTGACATCAACCGACCATGGTGAAGCACAGAGAATTCTTCATAATCCTGCAAAACGCGACATGTCTTAGTATAGCTCGTCCCTATAAACACTGTCATATGCGGCGTTAAAGTCGACGAAGAGGTGGTGCCTATCGACTTGGAAGTCATGGATCTTTTCCAGGATCAACCGCAGTGCTAATATCTACTGTGGATTTTTCTAGCCTGAAACCACATTGATAGGAACCTATCAGATTGCTCACGATTGGTTTCAGGCGGCTAAAATGACGCAATTATACGGATCTCCTTTCTTATGAACCGGGCAAACGAAGCTGAGGTTCCACTCATAGGGCATACTTTCTTCCGACCATATTCTACAGATGAGTTAGTCCCTGCCTGAAATAGCTCAGTAGATAGTCCATCCAGCAGCCAACAGCATTATTCGATTTTAGTTTAGATATCGTTTTCTTAACTTCGTCTAGTTCGGGTGGACCGAATTTTCTTTCATATTCGGCCAGGGTGAATGGTTCATTCTGCGTGACAGCGGTGTTTTGACTATCGTTGCCCTGTATAACGGCAGGGCGTAGTCTTTCCATATTCCCATCGTCGACTGTGAGTCAACTACTAGATGTCCGCTTTCATCCCGGCAGGTTTTTACTCTGGCTTTACCTTCTTCTTCTTCGGTGACGTTACAGCCCATGAAGGACCAAAGCCAAGTTCCCCTCAATCACCCATATAGTGTGTGGTTTATTTTTCACACAGGTGAGGGGGACCTACAGTTTAATGCCGATTCCGAACGGCGTGAGTAGAGTAGAGTACTTCTTCATGGCAAGTATACTACGGGGGGGTTTTGCCTGTAACCCGCCGAGGAGGGACGTCGTAAAATAGACATTCAGTAGCGTTAGTTTTATCGGGATCCGAACTCGCTCATCGTGCGTCAGAGTCCAACACACTGACCAATGCTCCACGGTGCCCCCTGGCTTCATAGCCTGTGATAATATCTCTCCATCTCCTCGACTTTGTGCTTCTCGTGCTCCTTCTTTTCCTTTTGTTTGTTTTCCGTTTGTAGAGCTCATATGCCCATGTACGCATCCTATTTTTCAACATGTGCCAGTCTGCATTTACCATCAAGCAAAGGGTTTTGCTCTAGATGCCGGCTGTAGACCTAATATGTCAACCGCAACACCCCTGATATTGTTCTAGCATCTTATCCATTGATGTTATCTGGTTTGTGCAGCTTGCATTTGGTCTTGGCAGAGCTTGAGAGAAACATGATCAGCGAAAATCCTGACGGTCTTTTGCGACGGAAGTTTACCGATGTCAAATTTTCCTGTACATTGGTTACAACAAGGTAATGATCTGAATTAATTGTTGGTTCGCCGAAATTGTCGGACATTAAAAACGCTGAAGGAGGGGCTGGCGTCGTTCGCTGTAAGATCGACGGTTGGTTAATCAGGAGACCACCAGGTCGCCCTATGGTGAGGGGAAATTATGTACCAGCTACTAGGAGACTACGACTTTGCATCGCAAAGTCAGCTAGCCTGTATCCGTTTTCTGATGCGGTGCTGTGTACGCTGTGCTTTCCAACGACCTGTCCAAGGATATCTTCTCTTACCAAAAACACCCTAGTAAATTACTAAAAACTTGTAGCATGAACCATAAATTGGTAAACTTGATGGCCTGCATAATAAAATAATTTTTGCATCCCTTAGCGTAGAAAATGACGGAAATATTTGTTCTACTCCCACCTTTTTCGCCTATTTTTTTGCGGGCTAAGCCAACCTTCCCGCTTAACCCTTAATTACTACTGTCAAACCAGTCAGTAGTGGCACAATGAACATAAAATCCAAATAACTAAACGACAGTATGTAACAAAGTGCCATAAAGGACAATATAGCTTCCAGTCTGACAGGATACTTAAAATGAACGCGATAAAAGCACCCCTTTACGAGGAGGATTATTACGTTACAACATGACTGCATCTGTGATTGCGGTCATCTAGCTGCAATTCATCTGAAATTCAATGTTGATTTAGTCATTATTCCGGACATGGTAATTGGGTGATTAAAAGGATATTAGAAAGGGCTTTTAGTATACTCGGATAATGTTCGTTTTTTGTTGAGCTAAACAATTTATTGGCATCTAGGGTCAACGTACAGGTATTAAGCTCCCCTTTAAGAGAATTTCTCAACCTTAAAGTGTCCTGCTGTTGCACGCAACAAATCGCCATCAGGCTGAAAATAACATTCCCCACGAACAGCACGGCTCATTGACTCCACACCTATCTCTCTTCCCTACCCTACCCAGAATGAGTTGAGCAGTAAGGAAAATCGAAATCCAAAAAAAAAAGATTGAGTGAAAACATAAGCCAGAAATACCCAAAGTAGAACAGGGAATACGTCAAACTACAGATACATCGACATAGATGCTTTTACTTTCATTCCCCTGACATACGTGCGCGAAATAGAAATAATTTATTTAACCTACCACCATCTATCTGTTGAAGACACATACCTTTAGTTTCGTATGTTCGTTGTTTGGGAAAAATTGTTCACACGAATGATTTCGTCAAAGCCAATCGACTTGGAAGCGGAAATAGAAAACTCCAACTACCTATTGATGGTGTATCCCTAAGGTCCTTGCGTCAATGTGTAGGGACGGGACGATAAGATGATGCTTTTGCACGTAGGACAGATAACTGGGTTAGCAGTAGTGGTAGCAAATGGATGGAAATAACAATCGCAGCCAAAGAATGTCACAAGTACGGTGCAAAAAAGGGATGATTTGAGTCACGAAACGATGATGATTGCTTACATGAACTGGTAATAACGCCAATCACTCTCCCTTTCTACGACAGTACGTTTCAGTCTCGGAGGGGGAGATTTTAGAAAGCTGAATAGAAGCACAAAAGCTCATTACCAGTTATCATTCATCAAAAAAACTATCCTAGTGACAACAACTATACAATTTTCGACAAAACTTTCGGGAAATGAGAGCAAAACCTTTCAGTCGGGTAAATTACAACGAGTAACACCTTACCGCAACGACATTAGACTATCCCTTAATTACATTCCCTTGGGGTAAAGTTTCAAATTAAACTTTTCTAATAATTCAAGTAGTCAACGCGCGTACACAGAAGTATGTATGTTGTAGGTCTCGAGAGAAACAATGGCCCAAATGTCCTGGAAAGTGGTTTCATTCACCAGTGCCGGCGGCTTGTACTCGTATAAGTATACCAACGTATCGTCCTCCTGATGGGTCCAGGCTAAGAAGAATAGCCTGTGGTCGTGTCCGTACGTTTACAAATTTCTATTTAAGGTAGTGTCGCAAGCTGAAGCTGGGGATGTAATCCATTTGTGGCTCATTTGAACATGGAACACATCCGCTATTGTGTCTCGGATTGAATGCGACAGTGAGTGATGACGGGAAACCGGTGATAGTTAGGTAGTGCTTCGTCCTCTACCCCGTAGTGATAGAGATGTACTGGATACTGTTGAATGGCATTTTGTAGAGTGCTGGACAGGTGGAAAACTATGCTGATTCAGGGCAATTTTCCACATGCTTACTTCAATACTCAACCTCTTGCCGGGGGAATTCTGTGAACGTGCACGTCATCTCGCTTCAGGAAAGTTGTAAATACCCTCACGGTGGCGGATGGACAAGCAAATTCCTGTAGGACAACGTGCTTTTATGTCATAATAATCCTTTCAACGCTCGCACCTTTCAGCACATACCTTTCACCTTCCGCCATCGACCAATACATCGACATTGGGGATACCTTTCGCCGCCAATGAGTGGCACTTTTATGGTACCAATAAATTTCCAGTACCACTTGACTCGGTGACCTATTATCACCAATTTATCGCAACCATGCCACTGGGTCATAATAGAACTTTGTACACTTCCTATTGCCACCTGTCGAACTAATATCACGTCGATTGCCTACACCAACAGGCGGGAGTTTCGCATACCCCCTCTCTCCTGACCAGAGGTAGGGTAGTACCGAGTCAGTACTTAGTGTGGCAGAATGACGGTTTTAATATTCATTAACATTCAATGCGCGGTGTGCTGTAGCAGACGAAAGTTATGAGCGTCTAGTAGGATTTACAGATGTACGGATTATTGGCCGCACATCGTTAAGTTTTAAGAGGTACGAGAAGGCTAACGACCCTTAACGACATCGTAGCACGATCAATGAATTGAAATTAAACACATGGCAATTGAGGAACTGAAGACACTTATACCTCTTTCTTCGTCGTATAAAAGACGCAAAGATGCAATCTGCTGCTTCTGCTGCCGTTGGAAACCGAACAATCATCCACTCCTCGCATACTTGGAATCGCTTTGTGTATTTGCATTCAATTGAAATAGATTCGCAAGCAAGTGAGTATGAATACGGGAAGGTTGAATGAGGACTTCTCAGTATAGAAGATACTATGTAGTTTAAAAAGAGTAGTGACATAGTTCGTAGAAGAATTCTAGAATTCTCTGCCACTTGATGTGCCAATGGATAGAATATGTGTTACAAGGACACAGTCTTTGGGTCGTTTGTGGCGTACATTTAATTTAATTATACACCGCTCAATGCCACTCAACTGGCTCAAAAGGACACTAGGACTCTGTTGTACACACCGTACCAATAAGGTACCCTAATTGATGCTTTTCCAATTGCCACTACACACATACATACATATATGTACGCACATAGACATATGATCCTCCTCGAAAGCTAGCCGCAGAGTGTTAAATGTACCTACATATCTTTAGGGAACTACGTTGGATGTGCATCAGTTTGGCATTCTGTGTCCATCGGTCAAGTACACTGTAAGCATCTCTCTAAAAGGCACAATTCGGTTGCGAGGTAAAAGTAATGGACATGACCAGCTCTCTTGGTCATTTGGGGTTTCCCTTTGGCTTTCTGTGTCACTGGGCGTATTCGTGCCCGAGTATTTGGTAAATATTTTCATTGCAACGCAGAAAAAAACCTCAAAAACTGTTTTTCTGATTAGACAGTGTACACGTATGAAGGTACCATATACACTAAACGTGTAACAAATGCTGCTAATAAAATTTCTTTCAACATTCATTGGTTTATGTTTTTTAGGATATCTTCCTTGGGCAAGGATGCGTAAAGGGTTCAATATCCCCTACGTTTCTCACCTTTCAGGAAGTACTCGCAATAAAAGAAAATTCTCAAAAATCAGCGCCAATTCTCTGCTAAACAGACGCTGCGAGAAGTATTCCTATGATCAAATGACATTCGGGGATTCCCCTTAACCATCATCCACTGACAATCATGACACACATGTGCCACTCCCCGGGATATTTGCCTTAGCTTAGTGAACAAAAATATTTTGATCAAATGTCAACCATTCGAGCATCCATCACGGTGTTCGTGTCGTCTTTCCCCCTCCTTGCCCCATCGTCGAACGCTTTTTCGCGCGAAACGAAGATTACATCAAGTAATAACCGTTTTCTGCCACCGAGTTCCCATTTCTTATTTTTTACTGGATTCTGTTTTCCTTTTTATAGCATCTGTGTTTAATTTAATTCATTTCAGCATGAGTGTCCTTGTAACACATTTTTTTATTCAACTGTCGTGAGTATAAAAGACGAAAGTATAAAATGGAAGAAGAAAACTGAAACTGCACCAGTGGGTTCGTTTTTTTTATGCTCCCTTTTTTGAGTGACAATAGGAATTTAAAGTAAAACGGCGGGAGTGACGAAAAAAGAACACAAACATAAAATAAGGACACATGTCGGGGGAAGGTGAGTTGGATTTAGGAGTTGACAGGAACTAACGAGGCAAAATGGTTACAATGTCGGAGGATGATGGACGTTGGGACTGCGATCATTTCGTTGTGAAGAAGACGAAGACATTTAATTTATTTTCGAGGAGTCGAAAGGAATGGGTGTTATTTGTCTTCAGAAGAAGTGCGGTGCAGTTCAATGCCCTGATAGCTATTCGCTGGCTTAGAAGAGACGTCCTCGGCATTTAAAATATTTAAAGCTGCTTTTCTGCTCCTTAAGAAATATGCCGCAAGGTGGTCATATCCAGGGGTTAGACAGTCCTTCGGGAATTGTTAAAATGCAATTTGGTTGTAGTCCAGTTGTCTTGAGTCATAATCTTGCTTGCTTGGTCGATAATCTACCGCTACCTCCAGACCTTGTTCACGATTTTATTCCGCAGCTTACAGTCTTGTTCACTTTCTCATTTGATTTTTTTTTTCTTTGTTGTCTGGCTCATAATTCCTTTGCTGGCTTGCGGTCTTGTTTACGGACTCTTGGTCTTGTTCACCGGCTCACACTTTTGGTAGCCGGTCCATGGATTAACCCTTGGCTCACGGTCTTCTTTGGTAGCTCACGATATCCCTCATTGATCATGGCCTTATTCACTGACCCACAATCTGAGTCATTGGCTATTTGGTTTACGGTTTTGTTCACTGGATCACGATATTGTTTGTTAACTCGCGGTCATGTTCGGTGGTTCACGTGTTCTTTATTTGCTCCTTGACTTCTTCCCTTCTGTCAATGTTGTCTACTAGCTTGTGCTCTTTTTCACTGCACATACTCTTGTTTGCTAGATCCCGATTTTGTTGGCTGGCTCATCCTCTTGTCTCATGGTCTTATTATCTCGCTCATTGCCTTTTAGATCACATCCGCTGACTCACGGTGTTAGCCCCTGTTTCATGATTTTGTTCATTCGCTCGCGCTCTTGTTTGGTGGCCCACGGTTTTAATTGCTGGCTCACGATCTTGTTCTTTGGCTCACGCTCCTTTTCGCTGGCTCACATTCTTATATGCAAGCTCATGACATAGTTTTCTGGCTCATTATGCTATACGCTATCTCCCAATTTTATTCGTGGCTTCATAGACATATTCATTGGCCCACAGGTTTGTTTCCTGGCTCATTATACTCTTCGCTTTCTCATAATCTTGTTTATTGCTTCATAGACTTTTTCACTTACCCTTGGTCGCTGGCTGATGATCTTATTTTCTGGCTCACAGTCTTGATCGCCTGCTAACGGTCGTATTCACTGGGTCGCAGTCTCGTGTCCTAACTCACAATTTTATATGCCAGCTCACTCTCTTTTTCGCTGACTCACTATCTTATTTGGTGGCTCATGATTAGTTTATTGGCTCACGGTCATATCCGGTGGCTCAAGGCTTTATACACTGTTTCATAATCTTGCCCGGTGGCTCATAGCCTTATTTACTGACTTAAAGTTTAGTTGCCTCCCTAACAATCAGCAATTCCATGATTATTTTGAATACATTTTACCCCAATTTCGAGTTATCTCGAATTTCTTTGTGCACGTCTAACTAATTGGCAAGAAGTTCATAATGAGCACAGAATTAATTAGCGTCATCGTCTCGTTTCTTCAGAATTCACATCAACTTTTATCAGATAGACGAGGAGAAAGTTTCATTCTTTTGCAGTAAAGAAGAACGTTTGTCTTTCACATAAAATGCCAATTAATCTACGAATAAATCAAGTTTTTGATCATAAACACATTTGAATACTTTAACTCGGGACACCTAACTAACGCCACAACTTAAGTACTTACCTAGCCACTTGACAGTGCTTTTGTTTTTCGATACGAGCTAAAACTTATGATAAAATCTCATAAACCAACTAAAGCCATGGAGGCTTCCTAGCTTATCTCACACTTAAAACAACTGAGAACGAAACCCTTTTATTCCTCATCTTAAGCTTTATGTGCGCGCAACTTCTCCAGAATTGCCAGCCCAAATAGTTCACATAAAAGCTATATATACTTGCGTACATAGAAGATGGTACAAATCCTCACTAAATGCATAAAATTCCAACGAAGCTTAGGTTTTACTACCTCTAAATTTAGATAGAGAGGGAACAAAAAGGCAAGAAAAAAAAAAGGATATACGATGCATGATTTAAGAGATGCGAGTCCGCTTCGAGTGTTTACTGCTTAACCATTTGCATATCCATACAAACAGGGGACGAGTAAAGAGAACAAGGATTCGTAGGACGTATTTAATGCGAACTGCTTTAGTTCAGTTTTACGATTAGGATAATGTGGATTGCTGCCAAACTGCTCAGTGCATTGAATTCTGTTAAGTGCATGGCATTCGTTTTTTTTTTTTTTTTGTTTTTCCTCGCTTTTGTCCTTCTTGGTAGTTGTTTTGTTGATGATGGCTTGAGAAGGTAGAGAAGCTTAGGATTTGATCCTGGTTCAATTTCATTTTGCGTTTTCTTGGTTGATGGGGATGACGAGAGTCGAGATAATTTTGTTTTGAAAATGGGTCAAGTGACTCGGATGAGTTGGTGAATGGTTGGTGCACAAGACATTGGGTTTTATGATGCTATGGTCATAACGTAGATCTGATAGTGGATGAGACACTGCACTTTGCTCATAAGTTAGACGACTGTTAAATATTAGTCTCTAAAAGCAGGGTCATTTTCCCCCGCCGGTGGAATGGAAAGCGGCCTTAACAGTCCTTTAAGAAAAAATGATGTTCCTAAGATGAACGGGGCTTCAATTAGCTTGTATTCGGACCACGCTGCTTTCAGTCATTCTGCTTAATCAATCAATCAATTAAGGATGTGCCAAGCATTCTTTTTTCTCAAATAGGGAAAAGTCTAATCCCACAAGTCTAAACCCACAAAAGCTGGTGGATTAAACCCGGTCTCCAACTATCATAGATTGTAATATTCTAGAACCGATTTATAGCTTCCTTTATTGCTTTGACCATCTGCTTTTGTGCTCTTTTATACCGAAGAGTCCAAGTATCTAGGTTCATGCAGCTTGAGTATTTCGAATCTATAAAAAGTAAGGACATCGGTACTTGTATTCATACTAATGAAAGTTTCTATTGTACATACATATTTATTGCGTCCTCTCATCCGAGAAGTGAAATTTTGCGAAGAACTTTTCATCACATCAGTCCACCTAAGTAATGGAGACAAACTACTTCCACTTAGATGCATCCAAATACATAAAGAAAGTCCGAAAAAAAGTTACTTGCGTCCTTGTATCAATTCGTTCTATAAGAAATTGGAAATCCATTTCTGAGAGCACACCACACACCACAGACAGTAATGTCGAGAAAACGGATCACACAAGAGGAGGACAAACCTGTCGAGGAGCATTAACGGTATTAGTTTGAGAGTGTGTAAATGTTCCAGTCGTTGCTCGTTTGTGGCAGTTGACGATAATGAAAAACAAAAGAGAAAACCAAAAAAAAAAAAAAAAAAAACAAGAGAGAGAGAGAGAGAAGACAGTTCATGGTTTATGGTTCGTTGACATATCTGCGTCTTGTCGAACATGGATTTAGGTCAGATTAGGCTAGTAGATCCATGAGGCAAGAGCGAAGGTTTAGTGGACATTGATGAGGTGCTTTGCTATCGCATGTTGTGCGTCGACTTATAGTGTGTTCTTATGGCTCTTGTTTAAATGGATTTCGGACGACTAGGTGGAACGGGTTGATGTCGGTTGATGATTAGTTGGATAAGTGAAGTGGACAGATGTTAGACGATTCGTTCTTTGTCGATGTAGTACTTAACCTAGTTATTAGCGACGTAGGTTAATTGAAGTGCTTTTATGCGGACGCTTGCTATGGTGATAGATGACTTGATGGATTCATCTTGAACAAAAGAGTGAGAACATAAGATTGACGTTAATAGGGTTTCATTTGGTATTACAGGATATTACATATTAGCATCAATTGAACCATTTTATTAAGCACGAAGTGTATGTATAAAGTGTGTTACGTGATCACTTAACAATGCTAAAGCGAGCTTAAGGGAAAGGCTAAGAAGGTTGAGACGCGAGTGTACAAATTTGTGAGCAAAGGAACACAATTGCGAGTCAGCGAATATCGCCCCAAGCTAGTGAAGAGCACCGTGGCGCAGTGGGTAGTGTGTTGGCCTCTGACGCCGATGACACGGGATCGAATCCCGACACAGCCATGTCATCGAACGTGTTTTTCACGGTGTTTCTCCTCAGCGGGGCTCTGACAAAAACCCCTGTAGTAAAATTGTCATGAAAAGCTTCTCGAAATTCGCCGTTCGGAACCGGCAATAAACTGTAGGTCCCTTTCACCTATGTGAAAATGAAATCACACACAACATGGGTGATTGAGAGAAGCTCGGCTCAGGTTCTTCATGGACTGTAACGCCAACATACATACATAGTGAAGGATATTATGATTCAGTATATTAGACTATGAGGTGATGAACCAGATCACGAACAAGCGAACAACACCGAGGGCCCAGCGAGAGGTATAAAACAAAATCCTGAGTCAACGAAGAAGACCGAGAGCCAGAGAACAAGACCGTGAGTAAGAGATCAAACTTTTAGCCAGCGAACAAGATTGTGGGCCAGCAAAACAGAGCATGGGCTGAAGGACAACGCAGTGAGCCAGACAAAGAGGAAGTAAACAAGACCATAAGCCAGCCAGTAGGCCTATGAGCCAGAAACAAAGCTTGTAAGCAAAGTGACAAGGTTGTGGGGCAGCAAACAAGGCCATGAGCTAGAAATCTAACCATGAATCAGTAAACAAAACTGTTAGTTAGCACGATACTGCGGTCCAGTGAACAAGACCGTGAGCCGACCAACAAGACAGTTAGCCGGAAAAAATGATAGGCTATGAAGCAGCGAATGGGATTGTGACCAGTATAATGAGCCAGCTAAAAGGACAATGAGACAGAAAATGTATTTGTGTGCAAGTGAACAATGTCGTGAGTCTGCAAATAAAACTATAGAGCGTAAGCCAGAGAACTATGTCAGTCAGAAAATAAAACCGTGAGCGGACGAACAAAATCATGAGCCAGTGGATCACACCGAGAGTTAGCAAATGCAATCAAGATGCTGTGAGGTAGCTAACAAGGTTGTGAGCCAAAAAACAAATTTTGAGCCAGCGAACAAGACTGCGAGCCAGAAAAAAAAAACTGTAGTGAATAAGACTATGGGGTAACGAACAAGATTGTGACACCGCGAACAGTATAATGAGCCAGCGAACCAGACCACGAGAAGGAGAATAAGATCTTGAGCAAGCGAGCAAAATTCGGATGCCTAACGAACAAGCTCGAGAGCCAAAGAACACGATCGTGAGTTTACGAAGAAGGTCGTCAGTTAGTTAGTAGGACTATGAGCGAGCCAAATCATGAATCAGCGGACAGCAACGTGAGTCAACGAACAAGCTATATGGACAATAAGACTGCAATGTAATGAACAAGTGAACAGGAATTTGAGTTCATAAGGCAATAATATGAGGAAGGCGAACGATATTGTAATCCAGGGGGACAAGGTTTTGAGTTCGTCAGCAGAATTGTGAGCCGGTGAAATAGATTATAAGCAATTGAATCATAATTTTGTGAGTCAGTGAATATGGAAAAGAACTGGTAGAACAAGATTCCCTATAAAGATTTAGACGATATACCGATTCGATTTATGAGGTTTATGGGATGAGTTGTATATCCTGACAACTCATTCAATCTGTGCTCCTGATTAGATTTTTAAACCATTTATAACTTACTGCGAGGCTTCACCACACAGAAGCATTTACTGTGCAACACTTTACTCTAACTTAACTTGCTTTCCAAGCTAAAATTCCTTAATTAACTTCCATGAGCCATTTCTCAATTTTCAATAACTTTGCCTTCAGAAAAAAAGGGCCCATTCCTCTTGGTCAGAACAAAGTTACTCCATAACTCCCTCAGAACAAGTATGTATGCCGCATCGACAACATAGTCAAGGAGATTATATGAAACTAGAATATAGCAAGTTTCCACAGATACACGGACCAACGAATACGAATCAATAGTCAGCAGAAAAAAATTGCTTAACCATAGTCATCAGACTTTACCCCGACTTCGGTATCGTTTAATTTCCATCAGAATATCAAAGTGAAACTTTCAATTTAATTAAAAATCTCATTCACCATCAAGCTCATTAACACATACCACGTGGATCTTTTTATTTCGCCCAGGTACATGGGATAAACTTTCCATGATCATCATCCATTGTGCTCATCTGTTGGCCAATTTGTTTAAGCTGTTTATGCAGCGCCTTATAAATGTTGACACAGCCAAACAGTTACGACAAATATTTGTACAGGAAAACGGCAGCGTGAAAAATAATGAAAATTAAAATGAAAATTGAATTTTCATTTCGTTTGGTTTTTCTGCTACATCGTGCGTTGCAAAAGGTCTGTTTAACTAACGCAGGAACGCATGCGGTACACGCAATCCGTAATGTAAATAGTTCAGTGGTTGACTGATGAGGTTGAAGGAAAAACAAAAGACACGGAAAGGCTCTGACCCTTTGTATGAACAGTCATCACCCATATTGTCGTGGTGGATACCACTACAATAACAATGAACGACAACAAATGACTTGGACTAAACAGTTCAAAAAAACCATCCCCATGAATCCTATTTTAATCCAAGAGTCCTAGTAATATACGATGTCCCATTTACGTAGAATCACTTGCAGGTCAAGTCCTGTCTATGAACGTCGCCGTACAGTACTGAATACGGAAAATAGCTTACCAAGTCTCCTTCGAAGCAATTTAGGCATTTACATAAGTCGTAAGGCAACGGTTGATGACGGTAAGCAATGCCGCACCTTGTCCTGCGTCAGGTGCATCTGGGACCAAAATCTGCAAACAATGTCTCTGACTTGTCTTACTAACAACTCGTATGTGTTGACTGGAACGTACACATGTGACGAAGGTGAGCACATCCTTTGGAATAGAAACAATGCCTCAAATGTCATTCCGGAAACTTTTCGAATGTTTTCAATCCTTTATACCCATGGGAGCTGGTGCTGCTGCAGATATCCAGACATCTCTACTACTACTACTATGTTGCATTGGTGGGAATGGTGAAATGAATTGTTTGTTTCCGTTTTGAAAGTTCATGGTTTTTGGGGCGCAAGTTTTGCTCGAAGAAATGTATTTGTAGGCGGCTATTCATTTGATTGTTGAATGTGAAATGAGACCGTTGTATGACTTGAGAGATGCTAACGTTCTATGTGATTAACATTTTTGGATGGCTTTTATGTTTTAGGTTAATGGGTGAGAATGGGATAAAGTTTTTCTTCACTCGAATGATGGTAATAGAGGCTTGTGCTATCCGGGTAAGTGGCTATCATTTCAAACCGTGAGAATGACACCATAGGCTTTAAATCCTTGACATAATTCCTATTCAAGGATGGGAATCAACTATCTTATTAAAATAAATAGACGTCTGGCCTGAAAAGGCGCGTATCCTTACTGTCACCATTGTCCGTCACACTTAAGTCTACAATTCTACTTCCGATTCATTCCTCTTTCCCTTTTTATTGCGCGTTCTCATTGCTGATTATTTACAGTGCGTCTACATTTACCCAGTCCGAAATCCTAAAGATGGTAATCCGAGATTCGCGGATTTATTTTGGTAAGCATTTTCGCTTTAAAATTATTTACCTTCCTCTACCACTCTCAGCTTCCTGTTTGTCGACAAAGGAGAAGAACAATAACATCCTGTTAAACGGTGACGGCAACATGAAATAAAAACATACATTTAGTTCCTCGCGTTTAAGAAGATGAAAAGTTTCGACAACGTTTCGTTGCACAAGTTTATGTAATTGTCATTGTTCTCGTCGTTGTATCCTCGGTTTTTGAGTATTTTCTTCAGCTTTTTCGGAACGAATATCTTCCGGACTAAATAACGCGCTTTAATTTAATAAAAAGCCTTATTCTACGGACGGACGTTGAGTTCTTGTATTCATATTGCAAACATTTCTTTTCATCCCCCAACAGGATACAACTTAAAACGAAAATTATCCATAAAAGACAACTCCACTACAACCAATACCCGTACACTCACCTGACTACCGTATTGCATCCGATACCATTCCATTTGATTGTATCCATTCCAATGATCTTTATAACAATATAACTCTTCTCGCCCGGCTACACATCGAGAGTATCCTTGTCTGGCCAGTGGATTTCATCCAGGATCCCTTCTGGCTTCTATCTCAACAAAATATTCGATGAACTCTTTCGTTCTATTATTTTTCTTTTCCAAATTGTTCGGTCGTTATTTGTTTTACAAAGATTCCACGTACATACATAGAGAAAGTCCTTTCCACAAGAGGAAACAAAGTTTTAGGGATATCGGCACAAGCACTTGTGTTTTATCGTTTTTGTATTTTTTTATTATTTGCTTTAGAACTAGGTCACTGTTACCTTTGTTATATCCGGACTTAAGAGTATACAAAGAAAGGAAATAATCGCGACGCAATTAGCAATTAAAGAGAGTGAATGGATGATGCAAAGTTAATTTCGGCGAGGGAGCACATCATTGTGTCGTTGGTTGCTTAATTTGTCCCATGATTGTATTTCCGGTTGTCTTGTTTGCCGTTCCTTCCTGACATTTCCTTCTAGACATTGAGTGATATGGAGGGCGAATGTGCTTTTGATTAGGATCGTTTTTTAGAGTGTTCTTGAAGCTATGTACGTACAACACTAATGCGTATGAAGGAGGGAATGGCGAGTGGGATTCTATGAGACTCGAGATTCAAAGTCTCTTAATTGTCATGGAGATCTGGATGTGGTTTCCTACTATGATTAGTTTCAAGCGTCCTAGAGTCCTTAAGAGGTTATTCAAAGACTGTTATTGGATCAAGATGTTTTTAAGTTTTAAATTAAAGTAAGAAATTAGCTCCATGCTAAGGACAGAACATCACTAGAGTCTTCTTCTTCTTATATGGTGCTATCGTCCGTCGAACTTTTGATGGCCATCTCCAGTATCGCACTAATCTTTTTTAGGTTCCCTTTCCGCTTGTGTGTGCCCCACATTACATCTCTTACATTTTCCCTTAGGACTGTTTTCAAAAATTCTTCGGACTGGAGCGGTGCTATACATACGCTCAACATGGCCCAACCAACTACGGCGCCCACCAGAGCCGACCTCTTTGTTTGACTGCCCAGTTCTCGATTGTACGTCCTGACCGAAAATAACACACAAGAGTCTTTGACGAAGTCCAAATTGATGGGTTATGAACCAGGACCTGGATAAAGAGCTCTATCACTCAATTGCCTCCTGAGCACAAGATGGCAACGACGACAAGATTACTCGTTTGTTTGATTTTTGCGCTGAAGTCGTTGCTGAATGTTACCACACAGCCAAGATAGACGGAGTCCTAGGCTGACACAAAATAACAGAAGATTTTATATGTGATGTCTAGGGGACCAATCCCTCTGTAGTTGGTGCACTAGGGTCTCGTACAAGCGATATTGAGCTTCCATTCATCGGGCATGATTTCCTCTGATCAGATAAGCTCTTGCACGCTCCCTATGATATCACCTATGATATTACTTGAGTAGCTCAGCTCCTATACTCTCTTTGCCAGCATCTTTCTTGGGATTAAGTTTTGACAAGGCTATCTCAACTTCGTCTAGTTCTACCATCGTACGTCATGAATGAATATTTTCATCTAACCCCCAATAGTCCATTTTAATGCTCACAAGCCCCCCACTTAATTCTCTGATAAGTTTGTTTGATTTAATAATAAAACCTTGGGGATTCATTCTTGTATAAACTCTTTCTAATTTCTCGACCCGATGCTCTTTGTTGTTCTTCCTGAAGAGCTTATTATCTTCACGAGCGGCCCTCATTTTCTGTTGCAGCACTCTGGGATCCCAGAGTGACTTGGAACCCATAGAAGCCTTAGTTCAAAAAGGACTTGAGTTCATGCACTAATTTGGAGCTATTTAGGGGGTTGGACACAGCTTTGAGTGCAGCTTAGCTGTCACTGCAGACGCTTATGCTCTTCGTATCTCTCTTCAATGACTAACTGCATCTGTGTCTCATCGAAAAAATGAAAAACATCTCTTTGAATATCTACCGACTGACTCAGAGCCCTTCATTAATAGCTCTTTTGCGTGCACTGGCAAACCGCGGGAATTACATATTCTTCATTTGCAACAGCCAAGATGGTTGCGCTGAAATGTGTTAAATATACCTAGGGTCTGCGTAATTATTGACTCAGAGGGACTAGCCGTACCCCAGTTTGTTTACAATCAACAAAAGTAAGCAAACTCAAATGTTCGTCATCTCAAGCAATAGAAGTCGCCACATGTCTTGAAATGAAATCTTTTGCGAAATTTGCAATTTCGTTCGCTGATTCTCCATATAGAGTGACTGAGAACGTGAATTCGTACGAATTCCTATCAAGCCCCATCGACCTTGTACTGATTTTCCTTTGCCTTCTTATTGAATCTCCAGAGTTCGGTACCAGGCGACCAGAAAACGTAGTAAACCCCACCCAATTTAGTGTGAAAATTGGCAATGATACTGCATATTTGCTGTGTAATTAATGTGAAAACTCGCGACGTTAACCTTTCACTTAAATCCTATAACAGAAGTTTTGAGTACGTAATGTATAACTCAGCTTCATAATCATATGAATTTGAATGAAAATGACAAGTTCCAATCGGAATATATATACTCAATCTTGTGTCATTCTTACTCCAATGTACTGAGCCTATGTTAACATAAAACCCCGGAGGAGTAATTTTTTAAGATACGACCGCAGTGATCGCGAAACGTATGACACCACGTGAAATTGATTTCTTAAAACGAAGTCAGTACGCCGCGCCGGGCATACTTGGTGGTCCATTTATATCGTAACTTTTTACAAGAGTTTTGGTACAGGATCATTTCAAATATTCATTGTGACTGATTTTACTGACGCCGACTCGATGGCCAATCTTTTTGATGAAATCTTTACATTTACATACCTCAGCAGTGATTTCTTGTCCTTGTGCATAATTCAAGAGAGACGACGTGTTCTTAAAATATCAAATTAAAATTATCGACGCGTCGTGGATTGTGTGCACATTTTTCCTACACTTATTAAAGCGATATTAGTCGATATGAGCGCAGTTTTTGGCTTGCCAGATTTTATACATCTGGTCATGGCTACCAAAATGTCCATGAAATTCGCGAAACTTGCTTCTTAATTCTTCATTTGCTTTGCTTGCTCACTTTGCTTTGCTAGCGTTACAGCCCAGTAGGGGCCAAAGCCAAGCTTCTAGCTTGAAGCCTACAGTTTAAATGCCGATTTCGAACAGCGTGAGTCGAGAAGCTTTTTAATGGCAAGTATACTACGGGGTGTTTTGCCAGCACGCCGCCGAGAAAAAAACGTTCGTTGGCGTTGGTGACATCGGGATCCGAACTAGCTCGTAGTGCGTTCAATTTATAATGCGCTCTTCCATGTAAGATAGCTCTATAGCGACAAATGGCAAAAATTCGACTTACGAAGTGGTACCAAATCAAAGAAAACAATTGTTAGCGTCGCCCTCCAAGTGTCACTTACTTTTCTGTACCTTCTAAAAGTCTTACATTTCAGGTAATTTGATTCATTTTATTATATCGTATACAAACAAACTGAACACCATTCCTTACCCGGGTAGAGTTCGAATTCGAAAAATTAGATAAGCGCGTATTTAGCTGTTCACTAATTAGATAACTTGCACAAATCTTGAGGCTGGTGAAGGCATATTTAATTTCTTTTCAATACAACATTTAACACCCTGTTGACCCTTTCTTTGGGGTTCTGTCGTATACAAGCTGCTACTTGCAGCTCTGTTTTAAGTTAAATTAACTAGAAATTATTAACACAACCACACATGTTTTTGGGACATGCGTTAATGTGTGAATTCCTTGTGGGCGAAAGAGAATTTGAAAGAACACAGAGGCTTTTAAGAGCTTTTATTCACAATTTTGATAGTGGTACCATTCACTGAGCGGAAAATCTGCATTGAAGAATTTTACGCTTTTGCAAATAAATTCGCACAAACGCCGTTGCCCGACTTGAAAACCTACGGGAAGAGGTACGGGTATATCAATAAGATCGCGATTTCTTAAAACGTAAGTTCGCTTCCATTAGAGCAACAGGCAATCAAGCAACACCACACACATGGAGCAATGAGAGTATCTGTGAATAATTCACCAACTAATCGAAAGTATATTCCCATGTAGACTCCAACCTCCGCTCCCGAATCGTATAAACGAATGTACATAGCCAAAAGCCGACTAGAGTTTCTGGAACATGTTTCCTATTTGCCAGTGATCACTCCACTCGCTCCCACTTCTATTTCCAGGACGCACGATTGTTGTTTGTTTCATAGATCTTATTTCATTTCGCATTCGCTCGACTACCCATTTCAACACCACCATCAGTATACGAGCATCCATGCCACCTGTATGTAAAGCATGAAGCTTTGAAATCGAGAACTTAATTATCCCCCAGGAAGGGAAAGTATGAGGTGACTACCGTGTGCAACTCTAGCATTTTCTTAAAGAAGAAGTCCTTCGACACACACACACAAACATACGAATAAGTACTTTATGATTCTTAGGTATGTCGTTCATGCCAGGTTGTCGTAGAGAAGGAAGGACTAAAAATAAGAACGGCCACTTTAGGTAATTGCTTCTTCCACAGTTTTGTCGTTTCGAGTACGTTGTGTCTTATTGTTGCTCTTGAACTGTTTTTCTCTGTAGTGAAAACGTGACGCCAACTGTTGTCGATCTAGATATTATCATAGACCAAAGGGCCAGAGGAGAAGGCCCAACTCCAGGAAGGAAATTGTGAGTTGTAAAAGTTTTTATTTCACTTTAAACGTTTGTTGCTTAAACACATGTTAAGTGAAATGAATTCCGATGACGTGGATGAAGGATGGTGGATGAAATGTGTGTCAAATTGGTAGACAATGAAAGTTCCGAGTATCTTTCTTCGTTTATAGATACATTTCCTGATGAATTGAATCAGGCAAGTCGAAAGTTTCTTAAGATAACAACATTCGACATTCACCACTCTCAGTCCATCGGTCTGTCAATCACATATCCTTACTACAAGTATAGAGAATTATGATCCACGAGCAGCATTTGTTCGTCTAACAAATTGATGTCATTCCATTTTGGGCAAATCAGACTTTTGCCTTAATCTCATGGGATGATGGAATAGGGACTGTATATATATATATATTTATGTATATATGGAACCAGATGCTCGTTCAATGATGAATGCTCGACTGTTACAAGTGCCACATGACAAACATGACGAAACTAAACACTTCAACGGAATTGGGGAGCATTAGCAGCAGATGATGGAGGTGGGATGGGATCAGGATACGGCAGAGGAATATGTTTTGGAAGGAGATTCTACTTTGGTCGGTAAATGTCTGTAGAAAAGTGGTCAAGAATTCTATTGTCCCAATGTGCTTTGTAGACATGATTTGAGAATTGTGATAAGCTGATTTCGTAGAGATCTACTTGTAAATAGCATCAAGGACCTCTATGGGGGAGAGCAATTGTGTTCAGAGAAGAGAAATGGAAGCATACATATGTATGTTCTCTGTCTACATATATCGGCATCAATTGCGTCCTAACCCGCTGTCTATTTCACTGTCATTTAATCCGAAGAATACGATTTGTTTTTTGTTTTGTTGTGCGAATTATTGACACTTCCTTTCACCTTTCATGCGTTATCTGCGTACAACAACTTTGAATCCCATTAAAATGTACTTTAGTGTCCTGATTATAACACCATCGCCCGAAGGCGATGTCAAAGTCGACAAGGGAACCAGTTACTCGTACGTAGGCGGACGTATGTTGTATTCGAATCGACGCGTTGTACGAGGAGTAACTCGCAATTTATTTGTGTCGCTTCGAATGAAGGGCCAACGGTGAGGAAACGACTTAGAGGTTTCGCAGGAGCGTTCATAATGTGATATGGGTACCGTTAAAATTGTTAATGCTGCAGGTAGGATTGCTTAGTTGAAAATATTTATTTGATGGCGCGTTTATGACATTAAATTTCCTGATACGTGCGGTTTTGTAATGATTTTAAACCACGTCGGGTGTGAGTTAATCACGTGTTGAAACATTTTTAATCTATTTAGTGGCACTGCAGTATTTTAGGCTGGCTTAATCAAGTGAAGGGGCACTGCAGTATTTTAGGCTGAGTGTTAGTAAGAGTGTGTCTCTGATAGTTGTGTTCTAAGATAAGAGGCGTGATTGCAGCTAATTTTTGAATTGAGTTATAATTTGCAGTAAATATATGCTAATTTGACTTCTATTTACAGTCGGGGATTTTTTAACAGAACGTATTTGATCTGTATGTCGCATAAAATATTTGCGATTGTCTTTGGATAATTTTCTGGCCAAAAACTAACTTAAATCTTGATAGTCCTGAAACCGGGGCACAGTTTGTAATTGAGTTATCCATTCTCTGCGGACATTACAGGCATACAAACCTTCTTTACTCAGTGAACCTCGCCCCATTTCAGTTTAGGGTTTCCCTTAGCTGGGAAAAAGAAATAAAAGAAACCGCAAACTCGTAATTATTTTGTACCGAAATAATTCCATTTGAATTTACTTTCGATACCAAATGGAAAACCAGTGAGTATTTCCAAGGATACTTACCACGAACGCGCGTTGTAAGGACGAACTACTACGAGTTCCCTTTTGCGGAAAATGGTCATCTAGATACGTCGTCATTTGCCCACCCTTTGTTAGAGTCGTAACAAAACTCTTTTGTCAGTGGATACAGTTTTAAGGAATGGGGAGCTGACATCTATCACAACCCGGGCACAGTAAAACGAATCATGGTGGTTCATTTAGGCGTCACCCCTCGACCGGCTTCACCCGAATGTGGCCCAGTTGCTGTCTTTCCCTTAGTCTTACTTTATCCCTTTCTACATTTTTTCCGAAAAGACATTCAGCTTACATTGTAAAAGAACACACGGGTGTGTGTAGGGTGTAGAAAAATCATTTGCGCGTTACGCCCGTCAGACTGCTATGCTTGCTCGTCCTCGTCGTTCGTACGTACCTACATACATATGTATATCATATGCAGCAAGTGAGAGTTTTCCTCATGACAATAGACCGCCAACGGCGACTGCTCCTCTTTTTACATTTTATCTTTTATTTTTTATTTTTTTATTTTTATCTTCGACTGCTCCCGAACAAAGATCACTTTAGCGATGTATGTAACGTTACAACTGCATTTCCTGTAATGGAACATGTGTTTTTCTTATTTCTTTGAACAACTTCCGTCATATCCGTATGCGCAGAAATGCTTGCGACGTAATGCATCGTTTCGTTTACTCGCGATTAAAATATTTGCTTGAGTAAGTATGAAGACGACGAGGGAAGGAAGAAATTATTTTCACTTTAAAATGAAATTTGAAATTAACCTTAAGCTTAAAATCTACAAGAAGTATCCTTGTGAAGGTGAAATACAAAAATAGAACACAACAATTGAGGGATTGTTTTTCGGGTCCCTGAGTTTGTTTTTTTGAGTGCTTTTCCGTGTTTTTATATTATTCGGTATTCCTTCCTTGATAAGCACCCTCTGCTACCCACTTGTGTACTCAGTTTCGTAACGACCGGACAATATGCTTTAAATACCGTTAATAATTGTTTTGCATATTTAAAATGAAAGATGAAAGGTTGTAATTGCTACCACTTCAATTGGGTATTAAAAGAATTCAGGTCTCGTAGCTCAGGCGAAGGTACTCGCATGGACATTAAGCAGATTTGAGTGGGCAGAAACTTATCGGGAGTAGTTGCGAGTGGAGGTGGCAATTTTTAAGTGTTTTCCCGTTGCCTGTCGCTGAAGTTTGTCAGGATCTACCTTTTTTTTCAGTAGTACACGTAGTCTTCTGTCTCTACGAATATTTCCTGCCATTACATGGGTCTTTTTAAGCTTCGTTAATTTTGCATGGCCGTAACGAGTTAGGTGTTGTCATATGTTGCCTCCTCAATTGATTTTCCTGGTATAAGATTGAATTTAGCCTTATTTTAGTGACTTGGTCGACTGCCCTTATTCCAATTAATGTTCTTGACTGTGTGAAGCAGTGTCGACGGACTCGTCGTCTGCTATACCGTCCCCTGTAGATGGAATCGTAAATTCTGCAGATCGCAGTCGCAATTTGGAGGTGCGGCTCTATGACAGTACAAGCGAAGGTTGCAGAGTTTTTTTTTTCCGAAGCGGTCAAGAGCTCCTTACCCCTTTTTGATATGGCTTCAGTCTTTGTACCCTAGTGGAGGATCGGGACATATTCCGACATATATAAAAGAAAAAGGTGTGTAGCTCGTCTATATAGACGATGTCTTAAGCGATTTTAAAGGCCATAAAAACGGCCTGCTGGCAACTGCAAGGTGCTAGTTATTACATCATACATCCGGTGAAGTGGTCTACATATGTATACGACCAGATGGGAGGCGTCAGTTCTATCCAGAAAATGTACAAGCTTTTCTATGGCGCTCCGGTAAATATGATTAAAGGAATATACCACCTCCAATAAATTAATTGAATAACACATTAGGATATAATGAGCCTTAATTCCTGAGACAATTCGAAAATAATTTACAAATGAAACTGATATTTTACATTATATACTAATATGTCGGCCTCGGCCTCAACGAGTCAAGTTCTTGGTTAAATGGTATTACACAGCCGCCAATTTAACTCTCAGTGTTCAGTCCCTCCCAGTAGCAAAAGCCTAAGCTATTGAGTATTTCAACTCCAATCTGTTCAAATACCCGAGACGACTGTTGAGTTTTCCAACACAGAAGGATCTGACCGACAACGATCGACAGGGATCGTAATCATCATATGGTCAAATTGGGTACGCGATTTGTTAACCAAATCCGAAAAATTGATTTGGCTACTCCCCCTAAACGTTTCGTTAATCTTCTTTCACGTATAAATAGGTTTTTTTTGTAGTATGCGCCCGTATATATGCACTGCTTTTTAACGGATTAAGGAAAAAGATGGGTATGTCAGGTCTGAAAAACTTTGGTAAGCAGCAATCATAAACTGTGTAAAATTCTTTACATATTTGCTATTTCTTGTTAATATTTTACCAGTTATACCCCTATAACAAGATAGGAAAGTGCAGCATAGCGCTAGGTGCACAATACATTTATTGACGGGGGAATAGCGTTGTTGGTGGCTCACAGAAGGCTCGACGCTGGTACCATAAAGAAAAGTCGGTCCTAAAGCAAAGACTCAACACCGATGGTTGACGTCCAGTGCGATTGATCGTTCTGCCTGGCAGCTTCGTCCACTGCAGATAAATCGACCAAATATTTTGCTCGGTTTACCTAAGAGGCTTCGAGGGCTGTATGTTGAATGCCCAATTTGTGTTGTATACTTTATCCAGAAGACTAAGGTTAAGCTTGGGGCCATTCAAGGCCCCTGGGTACCAAATCAATATTCGAAGCCAAGGAGCGGTGAAGTGGAAAAATGCAGTGAAGGTAGATGTCCTGGTTAGAGTAGCCTCCGCTTTATAAGAGCAACTAATACTCATTGTAGTCGTGACTTATTTGGGTTCTAATGCGATATTTTGAATGAGCTCTTTAGACAGACCTTTCGGACAACCGTCATCATATCTGCTCATTGGCTATTACAAAACACACACATAAACACCGCTGTTCCAAAGGTTTCGTAATTTTGATTGCTATCGTTCATGTACTCACTTGTGACTGTCATTTCAAACTAACAATGTTTCCAATGCCCCAAAGTAATTTATACACTCAACCCTCAACTCATAGATCCTTAAAATGTCCAGACGGCGTCAGCATTTAATTCAATCACAAAACGTTGTTTTCTATTTCAGCGTTGTCCTGCATCCATATTCATTTATGTTTCCCTTTATGACTTGCCCACTCCACCAATGAAGTCGGTTTAAACTTCATTGGTGGACCATCCACACTTAATCTTCTAATGAGTTTCGACCATTATTTGTAATTTACTGACCTATTCTAGTTGTGCAATAACTCTCGTCTAGACACACCTTGTCTAGAGGGGAGACGACAATGGAAAAATATTATTCAAATAAGTACATACGAGTAGATACATTTCCTGTTTAGGGTTGCTTTGTATTCTGTTTAACTCTTGCGATTTTATGGATGCACGGATATGGTTAAGACATCTATTAGGGAGATGAATTCTAGGAACTAAATGCGGATGAGTCATCATATGTATGAGCTTCGAACTAGTTGGAATATATTATAATTAAAGACTCAGTTATCAAAGGATAACGAACACTTTATCACATCCCTACCCACCGAAAAGCGTTTTGATCTCGGATTTCATGCGATTTTATTTTCCCACTCCCATTATCCTATGGATTCCTGTTTACATTACGTTTCCTTACAGCTATTTCCATTCATCGTTTCGATTCGACGATAAAGCGTTATGGATCACAACCGGGCCATATTCCCTACCAAGAAATTTGATATGCTTCGTCAAGGCTAAGTCTAGGCCGGATGTGAGCCTATGTTTATGGGATATTTTTCGTTCATAAATTGTCACGAAAGCAATTTGTCAGATTTTGATTGAGGACGTGAATGATGATGATGATGGGTTCTTCTTTTTTTTTTTCGTCATTAAAGGACTGTGTAGGATGTGAAGCATGAAATCACTTTTTGGGGACTCTAGTGACATAGATTTTACGACTTCAAAGCTAAACCCTTTCATTGCGAAATGTATCGAGGCACACCACCAAAACCGAATGAGCGAATCATATATCTGCCATTGGGGGAGTTGGTGTCGGTTGTAGTTGGTTAGTCCCCTTTTACGAGAGCTCGTACTTAATTTCATTGAGTGCGGAGTGGTTTGATTGAATGCTATACGAAGAATTGTAGTGTGAAATTGAAGGTGGTGGGTTGGATGTGAGGTTTGGAGTGTTTTTTTTTTTTTTTGTTTATGTGTCCTTTTGGTAGGCGTTGGATGGAGTGAATAAATTTGGAGTTCACAACTAGAAAATCGGGCTTTTCAGCGGTTGAGTTAACGGTAAGGGAGGGTTATTCAATGAATCTATTTAAGTTTAGAGTTTCGTCTGTCCTGTTTGATGGGACGTGAGAGCGAGATAAAAGGCTTGGAATTGTGTGATAGAAGAGTCACTTTGTGTTTTTGTATAGCTAGATGGTAATTGGGAGCTAAGTTCATTGAAAAGGCTTACATACGTTTTCAAGTGATTGCGGTTAGACTAACCCTGATATATTTAGGCTTTGCGGTAAACTTTTAAAATGATATTTTATATCGCTATACTAGCATAGAAAGTGAGTTGCTATGTGTCCAAAGACATGGAATTTGCAGATGTCGTGCAAGAAAAAGGTTACCGTCAATGTCACCCTCTATTGTTCAATCATTTTCATTTTTTTAGCCAAAATGCAAGAGTTAAATGTGGTCCTCAAATGGTTCCAGCAAGATGCATATGACACACATGAATTAATAGGCCTTCTCCTTTTATACCCGTGAACTGGCCTTCTAGATCGCGCGATATGTCGCCTTTAAAACATTTTTCTGAGGATACGTCAAATCACCCAATTATTTCGATAAGCACGCATCAATTTTAGCATTGGTAGAGAACATTACATGAGTTATTAGCTAGATGCCGGCCAGTCCGCTCAAAATTGACTCAAGACTATTTAGCACGTAGTCATGATCAATATTTTCACGAAATAAATTTTGGCAGACAAATGGCAAGCATCGGTTTAGCATTTTGAAGTTGACAATTTGAAACCAAGCATTTAAAAAATGACTCCACATATTTCCGTGACAGGCGAAACGTCGAGAATACTGCGAATGTTAAACGAATTCGAAAGACACAAGTACTTTATCAGTATATCTCAGGACACAGCCGATTAGCCGAAGTTCTGTCGCATTTCATTCAACTTTTGTTTTGTAGATATAAAAATCATGTGGGGAATAAAGGTCAAAGCAACCTTCTCAGTCGCTTGTAAATTATCACACGAAGGCGCGCACATTAACCATCGAACCGGAAAACAGCTCAAATTCCTCGACAAGGAAAAATGTCAGTTTTAACAAATACCACCATGATATTCAGCAATTAGTCATAACTGTTTACAACACCTCCATTTAAAAATTCCATCAAACCACACCTGGTCATCATGTTTACCATCACAAATCCCTGAAAATCAAAAAACAAAAAAAAAACGACACCTGATCTGCCCGTTTTGTGTGGTATACATATACATATGTATATATTTTTAATTTGGTTGCGTGTTTGGAGAACAGGACCCAAAATTAAATCCCTCTAACACGAGTTGGAGGATTTTATGAATTCATTCGCGCCATAAAAAATCGTTGTACTTACAGCGAGGCCTACGCAAAAGCTTGATCGTCAAAGGACATATTAGCATGTGGCATGCATTTCCTACTAGTTGGCCGCTATCATAACACTTTATGGCCACCAAGAACTCGTGCTACAATTTAAATTAGAAAAGTCCTCACTCCTCCCATAAAACCAGCTGTTACAGTCCATTTCAATTCCTTAGTCAATCATAGTGATTGCCATGTTCACTTCATGAAAGCACGAATGAGGGTGAAGAAAAAAAAAACTTGAAAGAAAACTGAATCCGAAATAAAGGGGTGGCCGACACACCCCATTACAAACCTAATTGGTAACTCATGTTTACATTTGTAAATCTCTGCGTAATCCATTGGAAATGAAAACATACACGAGTCCTTCGCGAACCAAAAACAAAAACAGACAATAAAAAGGACAAAAATCTGTTCGAGGTGAATGAAATACACAATGAATGTGTACTGGCTGTGCATTGGCTGTCAGTCTGTTAACGTTTAAGATCTCATCGTCATCCCTTCCGCTCAGTTCGGTTATGATGCAGGACTCACAGGATACTTGTAAAAAAGTGTGCATACTGCATTTTTAATGGAGGATGACAATAAACAAACCAGTGGGAGTGAAGACAACTTTTGTTATTGTTCACATTTTGGGGTGGTTTTGAGGGTGGTTGTGAAGGATTTGGTGTTTGTTTTGTTGTGTTTTTTTTATGTTGGCGTTACAGGGATACTAATTTAAAAATTCTTTATTGATGTTGTAAGTAATCGAAATCGTGAGGGATGGTAATCGTTTACTCGCACCCTCTGCTTTTCGGGGAATTGGTTTTTCTTTTTTGGCTGTTTTTTTTTTTTTTTTTTTTGTGGTGACATATTCAAATTATTTTAAAAGGATATATGTAGATGCAGGAATGTGCAGTGTTGGTTGGGAGGAGATTAAAGGAAACGGTTTAAGTCTCTGGGGAAGAATTTTATGGACATTTTCAGTCACGTATGCCGCCCCTATACCCGTCTTATCTTTGGTATTTGGGGAATCGCATGGATTGCATTTCTCTTATAATTTAGAGAAATTCGCGCATTTCAGCCTTCTGTTAAAGTAATCTCTCTAGCAATCTGAATAAAGTGTTGATTGTTTTGCGTATTAGAGGAAATGAAAATCCGTCCTATCACGCCATATTTTCCATCCATCTTAATCGCTTCTCTGTTTCTACTTGCCTCCTAGTACTCCTATCACTATCATAACGTTTTCCGATCTCAACTCTAACCTTTCCCAACAAATTAACTTTTTCAACTCGGATATTTTGCAAGTCCACTTTGCACGTACCTAATCCTTTTATTGTGCATCGTGTGTCATCTCTTCCACCATTTCGTATACAAAGTCACAGTACACACTCCAAAAAAAAGGCGAAAAATGAAAGTAAATCCCAAAAAGCCAAAATGTGGTTCCACTTAACCTTCCCCCGAGGTAGTAACAATTCTCACGATTGTTATGTGAAACAATAATACGGGGGGAATGTAAAAGGATATGCTTCACTTTTGTTTTCTCTTTCTCTATTGTTTCTTCCTTTCTACCTCTACTCGCCGTTATCGTTCTGACGAGCCGAACTGGATATTGTTTCTTGTTTTCAAATTATTTCCATAGGATACTGGGGCGAGCCGGGAAACTTTAACTAGTGCAAAGTTGCGAATACCACCCAAGGTAAAAAGGATAATTTTCATTTTCTCTCGCAACAAGAGCTTATACTGGCAACTCAACACTAGTTACAAGATGAAGATGAACAGTGAACAGTGGGAATGAGACGAGTGCGAGTTGAAACAATGGCAGAAGAAGGACGAAAACCTGTAAATAATATTTCCAGTTCCCTCTCCTCACAAAATTTCTTATGAATTTTCATTTCCCTTTTTTGATAGACTACACAATATCCATGCGATACAGATACTGCTTTAGTTTAAGGACACCAACCAAGATGTAGCAAAGTGTCCTTGAGAGTAGTTTTGTCTTTACTTTTGCTCCTGCTTGAGCCTTTCTAATGAGAATACATAGTTCTTTCTCATGCTTGGTAACGAAGATTTTGATTACGTCGATTATGGTAGACGAGCATCCATTCTGGGTGATGAGTGAGCTTTTTTTGCTTTTGTTTTTTACTCGAAAACACTCATTTGTCCTTTCTGACAGTCGTTAGAAGCATTGAGGAAAAATTGATACTATTATGGGACTTAATAGCTGCTTAGACTGGTAAACAATACCAAGGGATTGTGCGTCATTTGCCCGGGTTGAAACGTTGAGTAGTTCCACCCTCAATTGGTCAATTAGATTACAACAATTCGTCTGTTGTTTGCTCGAAATTAATTCATTTATTACTAGCGAAAATCATAACCAGACGGTACCTGCCAAAACGGCGTCATACACCAAAGAATTTGATGGAAGTAAGGTGTTTAATTCTAAACAACGTCTTAAAAAACTTTATACAGAAGGCAATAAAGATGACTCCTGGACAGCACCTGTTCACAGGAAGGAAACAGTATGAATAGTGACGTTTAATAGTGACGACATTTGTTACATCATTTTATGTCGTACTGGAAAAGATGTTTCACTTTAAGTCATAAAATCTCAAGATCAGTGAGAATTTGAATGCCAATCGCTACCAGTTCATTCGAGTGTGGTTGAAATGTGCTTTCAAGTAGTTTGAGTATTTGGCAGACATTCAATCCGCGTGCAAGCGTTTAAGCGGAAGTAAGTTTTCGGAAGTCATTAGTCTCGAATTGATGGAGAAGTTTGCTGAGTTTTCCAGGGAATGTCCAAAGTTAAGTGAAATGAATGGATTCGTAGTAACGTGATGGGATGGTGTTACCTCTAATTTCAAGGACTTAAAACTTCGAACAAACCGTGACTAGGAAATTTAAAGTTTACTTGAGGGATTTCGACACAAAAGTTTATGAGATGGTGATGCCAATTCAATACATCCAGCTTGAGCAAGATCAATCGATTGCATAATGGTTTTCTTACTATAGTCCTCTAATCCTGAAATAGGTGTGGTATTTCGAATTGGATTTGCCCCAAGGTCACCAGATTTTCGGCAAAGTGTTACACGCAACTGTAACAAAGCAAGTCGTCAGGTAATACAGTCAGATGATCTCGGGTGCCTCAACGTTTGTGGTGTCTGACGATGCAGCTTATGAACAGGAAATTCCTCTATGACAAAGGGGCTTCGAAGGCACTGTGAAAAAAGACTTACACATGAATTTTTTTTTAAAACGAATTCAAAAAAGTCCGTCTCAACACAACACTACAGGCTTTTCCCATTTGGCTCATAAATGGACTTTGTATTTCGACAGGCACATAAAAACGCACATATTATACACAAAGTCTACTTTTAGCTCAAACTCAAAACTGCGGGTGTATTTATCATCATCATTAGCCAGAATTGTGATAAAATTTAATGGAAATGGAATTAAATATTTCTAAGATAACATTTGGGCCTCCGAAATTACCTTTAAAGTTTTGTTTCCATGTCAATTGTGCAAGTGACATAGGCTGTATAAAACATAAGGTCCATAACACCAGGAAGCATGTGCGTAGTAAAGACACTGAAAGCCATGTCAAATCAATTACAGACGTAACATTATAGTGTTACGAAATGTTACTTGTCCAGAGCAGGGTTCGATCACTGGATTGCGACAAACTACAACTGTTAGCCTGTTTATTCAATACACACACTTTATAATTCCACCTCAGGGTGGTAACATCACCGACCATCGAGCGGAAGGTCTGTAGTTCAAAGCCATACCACATTCCTATACGGAAAAAAAAATTATGCAACACAGCTCTTGTGAATGAGAAGTGATCAAACATACTGATGAAGGCATAACACTCACAGTATATGGTCACTTTAAATTCATACATGAACCAAAGTGCATGGGAAAGGTTGCTGAGAACTACAACCAACGTGAAAATTCGATCGGTTGCTCTCCTCCTATCTAGGACAACCACCCCTGGAGAGTAGTGAAAAACATCTGCGATCCAAACCACTGCACTCACAACCTGAACATTGTGTGATAAACATTATAAGTGTATAAAACTCTTGAAACTGCGTTAACTTAAAAAAAATATCTGGGCGCTTCACCTTTATTTGAAGCAACAACGTTTTCGCATTCACTCAAACAATTCTATTTTTCCTTCAATTCCATTAGAGATGCAAAATAAAAACTAAAAGAAGTAACCTTAAGTAGCCGCATAAGATCGATTCACATCCATGACATCACAATATTTATACTCCAATGGAGCATGGAATACTCTAGGAAATCTGTGATTAACTTACATGCATATGATCCGGACTGGTTGCATGCAACCCGAGTAGCTGATTTATTTTCGCTCCACTCGACCATTTACTCATCCATTCTTCTCTGTTCGCCCAGTAGCTCTATCATCTCTAAACCCAACTCGTGAAACCCAATTATGGTCCTTTATTTGCTGACTTGCTATTCTCCGAAAATTTTCTAAGCAAAATTGCAGTTCATTTCCTTCCTTCTGCTCTCATCATTCCCTTCCGCTTTGCTGTGATATGCACTTGCATACGTGTGCGAATGGTCCACGTTGTCGTTGGAATATCTATCTTTGCTGGCATCTTCTCAGCCACAAGCTATAATACGAGTATGTGTAAGTTGTGAAAGAGCAAACCCCCAGCCCGGGGATAGAAATGATCTCATGAATTATTTATGAAAAATTAAAATAAAGTTTTGAAAGTTTTTGATTTGTCACCATTAAGACCGTGCTGTCACGAATGCAGTATGCCTCAATCCACCTTCAACCATTTCAACCTACCTACTGTATTCCTGCACTTGACTTAGTAAGGAAACGACGGGAGAAGACGAACAATGATGATGACGACGACAGTGTATTTGTCATCTTGAGAGACTTCAGCCAAGTTTCAGATTTATTTATGCATTTTTATACCGGTGGATAGTTCGCAAGGATAAAGTTGCTGTTTCGCAGTCTGCACAATAGGAATGTGGGATGATGAAAAGAAACGGGGTCAAAAGTTGCAGTGCACAAAGAGCAGGAAAAGGGGAGATATGAAACCGTTAAAATCCAGGATTACAACGAATTACTGGGTATTGTAAATTTAACAGATTTCCTCTTCCTTTGATGAACCTAGACATTTAAGGATATGATCCTTGTATTCAATGTGCTTGCTGTCGTGTTGAATTAATATGAGTTGGACCTCTGAGAAAAATAAATAGCATTTATCTATTCCAACTACTTGTTATCATTCTCCCTTTGTATCAGTTCTGATTGCTTTTCCCCAATTAAAGTCATTCCCGATGGCAACGTCGTCATAAGGACCAAAGAAAAAGAATAAAACTATGTCATAACCACTAGGACATAAAATCACAATAGCTCCCCCAACCACCACCACTCCAAGCCCCACTGCCTCCGCCCCATATATTGTCTAATCAATTCGATCTATAATAAGAATAAATCGAACAATATCGCTGAATTGATGTTTTGCACAATAGCAAATGGCAAAGGCTGAAGGCAGAGCAGAGTGTATGGCATTATACTATGCTAAAGGACTTGAGGAAGGATAATCGCGTGGAAGTTATGTGCTTTGCAGGATTTAACGTAGTGTCTGCGGGTATTATTATGAAATAACAAAGGGAAATAGTTGTTACCCTCACATCGGGAGTTTTTTTTTTTTCTGTTTTTTTTTTTTTTTTTGCATTTATGTCCTGAGCATTCTTTGCGCTTGTATGTCTGTCGGTCGTTTATTAGTTTTGTTTACTATGGCGTTTGTCAATTGATGGACTATTAATAGGAAAGTGAATTAATAGTAAACGGAAATGTGTGGAGATAATAATGGCACTTAGCTAAGCAAAAATTGTTGGGCCAATAAAGGCAATTTGTCTCTTGTGTAGTAGCATTTGATGGCAGTTAGGGTCATGACGATTTGTACATATTAGGTTGGCTTTTGCTTAGCAGCCGATTGTCGCGGGGCCATCAAGCAATTGTCTGATGAATATCCGATTATTAAGCGGTTTATCAAAAAGACGAAGCTCTGTTTTGGTCTTGAATAATTGCCGGAGCATAGAAGAAGTTTTTAATGGACTATTTAGCCAAGGACTACAAAGAAAAGGACTAAGGTGCAGACTATATTAACTTGGCATGGTGAGCAGTCATCAGAGTGTATTTTACCTAAATATAGTCTTTAGTTGGCACGAAACTCAGGTTTAACGTCTTATTAGGGGAAGAAAATGAGGACAAGACAATTGTTGTTAACTTAGACCAGTGGCCCAAAGTACTATACATTTTTATGGGCAACTGTTTATTTTGTTTTTTTTTCTTGCATTATTAATTGTGATTCTGTCATTCATAAAACATCGGAAATCCGCATATCTTTCAAAGGAAAAAGACGCCAACAGTAGACTTGTAACTTTCATAATATGCAGAAGTTCTCTAACACCTGGGAGAATTAGACTTGAAGGACCCGCGGCAAACATTACTATGACTTCACTGCTTATCTCGAATTGTCTTGCCATTAGTATTTATTGCGTTCACTTGAAGCCATTGAAATCTTTGAGGTTCTTTAATTCCTCTTAATGCTTTGAAGTGATTAAAACTGTTGAAATTTGCTGAAGTTATCGGACTTTTAGCACATGCATTTTTGAGGAATTGTATTCATTGAAGTCTTTAAAATCAAAGAAATCCACTTTGAAGTCATTCGTATCTTTGAAGCTTTTAGAATCATTGACTTTTGTTATTGTCAAGTGAATCACTTTAATTTTCTTAAAATCATTGATGATATTGGTGTCATTAGAATCATCCAAAAATAGTATATGATGATATTGGAATACATCGTTGTGATCTGAATTTTTCAAAGTAAAGCCTTTGATGCCGTCGAAGCCATAAGACATCGTTATAGTCATTGAAGTCTTTCGTGCAAATGAACCCTTTGGTGTTCTTACTAAAAAGCTTCGAAGCTATTAAATTCACCATGAATTGAAGTTGTTATTGAAGCCCTTAAAGTCATTGAAATCACTCAAACAATTGCCACATGTTATGTTATGTTTATGTTATGTTATGAATCGCTTTGATTTGTGAAGTAATAGTACTCGCTTAAAACCGAAGCCATCTTAGTCCACGATGCATTTCGATTCACCCGAAATCAAGTGAAATCTTTGTGCCGGTTGAAGTTCATATTTCCATAGTCATTAAAATAACCTGAAACCTTTGATGTCATTGAAGAGCTATATCAAAACTTCGATCTCGTTCATAAGATGCTACTGACTTAAAAAAGTCTTTATATCAAGCACTCTGACTTAAAAAAAAATGGAGTAGACTGTAAAATTCTTCACGTTCAGTTAAAGTTAATCTACATGAAGCTTTAAGTCCTACAAAGTCCCAATTTTTTGTCGATTGGTTGGGTAAGTCACTGGCAAGATCTATGCTTACTATATGTTCCGTCAACATAGTCCATCATATCACCGTATCTCTTTGGAAGGGTTTAAGTGCCGATACATAAATCCCATGTCTGGGTACTTAGCAGCGGATTTTGTTACAACATCCTCTGCGTCACCTACATACATACGTATTAAATCCACTATACTACCGCATCCTACATCACTCATAATTATTCTCTACTCTAATCATTAACGCTCACGTTTTTAGGGTTTGAGCTAATTCATCTCGCGAGATGAACGTTAATATTTCGTACGTTTGTCCTGTATAATGCCCTAACAATGTAAACGTTAATTCACAGTGCCTTCTTCCTTTGGCTGTTGTTATTTTCCCGTAGATTACAGTGCGTGAGTGTACATACATCGTAGGTAGTGGGTCAGGCCAAGTGAACGATAAACATTATTCTTGTGGGCGTCACTAAACCGGCGGAATCTGCTCCTCTATATGTATGAGGACGAGTATTTCTTACTTACGCACATATTCGTACTCGTACACTGTTTATTTTTCTTCGCCCCCTACACGATGATGAGTCCTGCTTTGAAAGTCGCTTACTTGTATGGTAGTTAAGACCTGTACTGTAGCCTGGAGTGGGGTGGTACAAGTAGCGGTGGGTAATACATCACGGTCGGCGGAGAAGATTTATGCTCATTAAAATAAATTGTTGTTTATGTCCTTTTATCTGGCTTTTGTTACCAGATAACAGCTAGAGGATGAGATTGCTTTTTTTTGTTGTTGTCCTTTTTATTCGTTTCGTTGTAATTTTTTGTGTCCCTTGAATGGAGTCGTATACGGGATGGTTGGTGAGAGACAAATATAATTTTATTTGTGTCCTGCGAAACAATAAATTATGGTTGTGATTGAGAAATTACGAATTAGGCATTTTAAATTGCTGCGATCTGTTGCTGTAAATATTTTTAATGTTGTTTTTTTATGTTTATCTGCGAGAATAATAAGAAGTTATGTATATGTATGGGACTATGGAATGACAGGAATGACCCGGTGTACATCCCTACTTACTCTTGGGAGTACCCATTTGCACTAATAACATCCAATAAGATCCAAACCCGATTGGATTTCCTCCGACCCCTGACTTAATCCCAACCCTTTTTGTTGGCGTGATCATGAAAACATTTGAGAGAGCTCCCTCGATGGGCCATTGGCTTCGGTCGACGATTTGCAATTTAATCAGTTCTCCAATGCCAGTCACGCTTCCGGGAACTTATATTTAATTCCATCACGTGACCAAATAATACATACCATACACACACCTTCAAACCATCACAATTACTACCGCAAAACTTTCCACTTTAAGGAGCATTTAGATATCCTCTTCCCAGGGTGGTGGGGGTGCGGGTCCGCAAAGGAATAAACGAAATACTGAAGAAGAAAGAAACCATTAAAGAACGGAAACTGCCTACTCATAATATTTTACTCCCCGAAAACGGTTTGTAGCCAGGTTCTGGGACTAGAAAATGAGGAAAAAAGACCTTTCTATTCAAACTCATCGCATAACCATTAATAAGGCCTCCTCCTTGGGGACGGGTTTTATGTGTTTTTTTTGGTATAATTTGCTCGTAAAAACTATGCTCTTTTCCTATCATTATTCTTTAAAATGATAAGCACCTTCCGTCTGGACAAAGTGAAGTGCATAACAGGATGAAACGGAACAGAATAGTCATCGAGGACCACACGGATACATATCTAATTTAGTTGAACTTTCAGTGCGGATTTTTATTATTTTTTTTTTATTTCGGAGTAACCTTGTTGCCGGTGGTTCATGTTTATTATTCATGACAATACCAATGCGATAGGATGAGGGTATTTTTAAAAGTCGGTACGTGGATTCAGATTGACAGCTTCGTAACGCAATCCATTAAGTTCATTCCCACATACACGTTTCTCTGCTGTTGTTTTTTGTGTGGCTCCATTGTCTAGACAATGGGCAACCGAAAAATGTTTTATGACAGCCGGTTTTATTAAAACCAACCTTGTCGTCATTTAATTTGCTCCTTTGTTTTTCACAACAATGACGTGCGTCAGAGAGGCAGGCTGTAGGAGGAAGGATTTTCTAATTTCATCTTAAGTGCAAATATCTTTTCACTCATAATACACACCACACCACGCCACTGTACCTCAATGGCACTTTTGTGATATGAAGCCAAAAGGAAAAGGACGAATATGGCCCAAACAACGAGCAAATGTTTATTTTCATTCGTTTCTGTAGGTTGAAAAGGACATCAGAGTGCTGTCTGTCATATTTTTTGACGTTGTTTGCCAACACATACATACATGTAAGTGGAATCACTTTCTTGTTCTTCTTATTCTTGTTGATGTTGGTCTTTAAAGCCAAGCCGTTGAGTGTCCTTGAGGACACTTTGCTCCCTTAAATTTTGGTTAATTTTAAATGCGTCGCGTACACAATCAAATCAGTGGCATCGGTCCTTGCTCGAAGGTCTCTGATTTAATAAAATATGCCACATTGCTCTCATTCCAAGACCTATGTATATTCGGAAGCAAGTCAGGTGGTAAGGTTCAAGCAAATCAATCACGCAGATGTTGTCGTTTGAGATGTTTTTTCACTTATTGTCGGAGTGAGAGCGGTTTGAAGTGTAACTAATCACGAGGGAGGGTGATATGCGGTTTGTGATTATGATTTACATAGGTCGACAGCGTGTGTAGGGTTGGTCGGCGTGAATTATAGTTGGTACACAAGCATTGACATTAATGACACTGTTGTCAGTCGAATTGATATATGTATATGATGCGGACGATGATCAGTTTTTTTCTTATTAGAGAAAGGGGATAATCCGAGGCAACAGTCGTGTAGTATAGTAGGTGGTAAAGGAAACGTTTTTGAGTCAACAAAGTAGCTCACTCGTCAAGAGTTTCAAGCAACATTCGCAGAAGGATTTGATAAGCAACCGCTTCGAAGACTATTGCTTTGTTACGATGAGCTTATTGAATCCCCTCAGTCTTTGTTATCCAATTGAGGTGCAGGAAACTAACCGTCAATTTGAAAAAGGCGCTATTCTTCGTTAGGTGAACGCTTACCATTAACTGCTATGGAGCCAGCAATCGCATTAAGGTTCCTTAAAAGTACCATAAGAAAACGAACGCTTACAAAACACGCTTCGTGCATTAAAAAAAAAATCCCAAACAATCGACAAAGGGTCGGTCATTTAAATTAGGCATTTTACGTATCAGTTTTTGTCGAATTACGCACAAGAACTTGAATTCACACACACACACGTGTGTGGCAGTTGAGTTCAGGGAATGTAGTCAAAAATCGGGAAATGGCAACTGGGCGATCCTTTCTTTCAGTTTACATCCAAGGCTGAAGTCGACAGCACATTTTGTTTGTGTGTTGTGCTTATTTGTAGAAAAAAAAACTTTGTTGGTAATAAAACCTGGTAAAAAACAATCGGAAATCCTCCAAAAATCACAGATGGTGTCTGGAGATAAGAAAGTGTCGAAAAAAGGTGTATGTAATGGGCAAAGCGGTTCTAGAAGGGCAAGAAGGGTTGTGAATCAGTAGGTGACGATATATGTATGTAAAGGAGCTCCCGACACCTCTCGTACCGCGGCATCGTTCATCGTAACTGGACAGTTCTATGTTGGTGTCCTGAAAAAGCTGCGAATACTTGTTTTTCATGTTGGACCCGGCTTGCCAAGAAGAGCTGGACATGACAATAGGTCGACCTATTCCTCGTTGTGTGTTTATGGCGAAAAAAGCATTCCGACCTTGCTGTCTCCATCCTATAGCCGCGATATTGTCTCCTCCGGCCTCCTATTATTTCCAAAGAAGAAGTCACGCCTAGGGAACTAATCATGGTGGTAAAGAGTAGGTCAAAGGGGCTGTGAACGTAATAACTTCGGAGTATTATCGAGGGTGCTTCGAATCGTGGAAGCAAAGTTGGAATCGTCAGCGGTGGACTATTGTGAAGGTCCACAATAAAATGTTGCGACAAATTTAATTTTCTTATTTTTTGTTTACAAATCCCCAGAACTAAATCTTCTCATCCCGTACAATATTCAATAAACACAAGAGCTCAAGTCAATAATCAGACCATCATTGGGGTCGTGTGTTCACCTGATTTGTCATCAGAAAGCTTTCATCGAAAACACGATCCCAACTTCGACCAGATGCAAAAGTTCTTCGAAAGTCGCTTGAATTGGATGCAAAATCATGCGATTTAGCAACATTGGGCTTCTTCTGTGGGCATTTATGAAAAGCAAAGTGCACGTCGACAGACCAGCTACCAGTCAATACCTAAAAAACAACTTTGGCGATTAATTCATTAAGATCACTATTTGAAATGGCATCAATGTGGCTTCGAAATAAAGTGCACAAGTTGATCCGAAAGCAATTAGTTATAGCCTTCATCCGCATTTACTTTCCTGCACCTTATTTTGTCAACTCCATTTTTGTAAAATGTTCAATCTTCTTCTCTTCCCCAATAACACCCTTAGACCATGTTTGAAAACAAAATCTTTTTTTCGCAGAAAAGCATTTTCGGTTCCTTTCAAAAATGGTCACAAAGCCCCATCTACACATTGGCTGCCAATCGCAGTCTACAATATAATTAAGTCCCGTTTGCAGCAAAATTTATTTGAAAGCAGCACTTGCACGCGAAAGAGCATTAGGGAATTAATAGACTCACAGACAGACTGCTGCATGACACATGTCGAAGGTGAATGCTATTCACCCTTAATCAAACCGAGCTTAAGTAGAGGATTAAGTTAAATCAATTTTTCATTACAACATCAAAGCTTTTCACTATTTCTTTTCGATTTGCTATATCTGTTACTGCATTCAATGCTCGGCTCCTAGACGGCACACAATGCCGGGATATAGTGAATGGTTGTAAAACTATCTCATTTACTTCCGGCTTTAGTATAGATACATAGAATATTACTTTTCCAATCAATAGATACAATGGATACTCGTTGCTGTATCCTTTCAATTCTCGCTATCGCTTCAAGGTGCATCTGTTTCCTGGTTGTGCTCTTCTGATTCCTTCGAGCATTATCCTCTGTCCAGTAATGAATGTGTTTAGAACTATCATCCGGGATTTTCATAGATCCATTCGAAACAGTGCAGCGATGTAATGAGAAACGAATTACCAACGAGGGTCGGAACTTCCTATTCACATAAATTAAATCGTATCCATATGTTTGCGCTACGCATCTAATGGGTTTGCTTTTAAAAGGATTCGAGGTTTCATTAGAATACTCTCATAACTCTCGCGGCGTGTTTATACGAATCCATCCGAATGGACGACTAGTGCGTGTAGTCGTAATCGACGTACATATCTATCGCGTAAATTGTGTGTGTTGTTTTTGGGGGTGGGCGCCTGGTGTGCAGGGGAATGAAATTAAGTATTTAAACACATTTGTCTATTTGCGCCTCCAACACTGAGGCACATTCGAAGAAGGACATATGCCGATTGCCAGAGTGCGGAAGTGCAACGGATGTGCAATGGTTGGATAAATTACCAACAATTTTCCGCATTTCGCTTCTACTCTTCAAGTTATAATAATACATAATACGTTGTCAGTTTGGATATAGTCACATGCCGTATGTGTGCTCTGGATATAATAGCCACGTTTGTGCTCCTCGTCCTTGGCCATTGGAAAATACAATGCTCACATACGATCCACGATCCGGCATAGCGTAAAATTATGTCTTTCCTGTGTAGCGGAAAGACGCTTTCATGAGTTATTGCTGCACTATAACTGGGTGGGCAAATGCTGCACAAGTATTCCTGCTGTCTGGCCAGCTGATGGTTTGGATATATAGGATATATGTATGTATGTATACTTCATGTTTACATTTCGACTAACGATGGCGTAGGTGGAACTCTGGATAATTTATCCACGTGTTTAGCCATTTCTACACATTTGTCGCTTGTTTTCACTCCAAAGGTTGCATGGAGCAGACATAGTAATTCAATTCGTTAGCATATGCTGGCACACGTTGTTATCTTACACATCACCTGCAATAGGAATCGACTTCGTTCGCTCTGTCTGATATGGTGTCATTCTATTTAAATGCACTCGATATCGACTTCGTGCCACACTGTGCCACATCATATCATCGACCTATTACGACCCAAGGATCTATCGGGTTGCGAAACTGCAACTTAATTGTCTCAGAATAATATCACGCTTGCACGATAGATACACAGGTACACTGCCTTTCGGTATCATAATTGATGGACTGATGGGCTGATAGCTATGTCTATAAATACCTAAGCAAATAATGCCTATCAGTTGGGTATATTTAATTGGTACTTTTCATTTTTCTTTTTGAAATATGTATGTATTCGCGGAAAATGACGAGAGTTTCGTTCTTCGTACTATGATGTTCTTGTACGGGTAGGTGTGATGCTAATCGAAACTAATTGCGAAGACACCGTAATTTCATTGCTCTGTCACGTACTATATGTCCTTGTATGGCTGGTTAATTAATATTTACTGTGTACAAACGTCATTAAGGACATCTTTGACGCGCCACGCGTGTTGCCCCCATCTTTCTTTCATTATATCTTTATGTACAGGAAAAAACGAAGCAGCAAAAGCAACACTTTAAGTATGCGCCTCTGTTAAGGTGTGTATTGTTCGACGTAATTTCTGCCGCAATTAGGGAAACTGAGTGGAAATGTTGTACGAAGTAAATTCTTACCGTCCCCCATCGTTGGGGTTGTATTACATTCGTATGTCTTTCGAGCGCTTTCACTTGAGGAAGAAAGTTTTCCAGGACCAGGACGAATATGAGATACTTTTGTATTTTGATCTTAGTTTTAAGAAGAGGATTCCCCTCAGAGAAATGTGTGGCATATGTAGTTTACAATTTTAGCTTCAATGTTGGAAGCGGGTTCAGGCATTTTGGCTTAGAAATTATATCAATCCTGCATGCATACCTGTGGACAGATTACGTTTTTTGAGTAAATGTCTTCTATATTCGTTTGAAACGCGTATACTTTGGGCGCCATGCAGTTTGATATGTTGCTAATTTTCCAACTTTTTATTTTTCCAGCAAGTTGGATACCACGTGCTAATAATAGAACTCTATTTTCAAAATGACTGTCCTATTCTAGGAATGATGGTCATCGTTATCAGCCTACTCGACAACGTTTGCTTGCTAAACTCGGGTCGAGTTGAGTCAGTAAATAATCAGCTAATACTTGGCGCTGTCTTATGCTTCACAACAGAAATAGAAAACAGTCAGTCAATCAAATAACTTGTTTCACGACAAGAACACAATCACATCAATCAAAAAACAAAAAAAGTGAAAGAACAATTTCCGAATTATATGCAACCTTGCTAGAAGCCATGTTGCGGGCTGAATCCATGGTGTAATGGTTAACACACTGAACTCCCATCCCAGTGATCTGAGTTCGAATCTCAAGCAGCGACTAAAAAACAAAGTCTCAACCAGTCTTTTCCTATTCTATAATATATTGCTCAATGGTCAACTAGCCAGAGCATTTGGCGCTTCGAGACCCACCAAGCCCGAAACACTGTCCATGACAGTATGCAAGAGAACTCAAGGCAGTCACGCGCATTGTACACGGGAATTCTGTACCTTACAGACGTTAGCGGGCATGGGCCTATGTACGTCGGTACGAAAATCGACTGACCTGGGAACTGAAGGAAAATGGCCAGAGGTTGCGCCGCTTGCTTACTGGCAGGGTTGTGGGCCATTTGGAAATTTCATCAATGTTTAGGGAAGGAGCTACCGATTGACGAAAACCAATTTCCTATTTGCCCAAAAACGATACGTGATTATATCGGGATAGTGCTACAAGCCACGTGGCTGATGCGACAATTGACATTTTGCACAAGAAATTTGGGGGCTATGTGACTTTGCCACAGAAATCGCGCGATTTGGCCTCGTCAGATTTTTCTTGTGCAATTTCCCTGGCTCAAAAGTATATGTCAATAATTTGCAATTGATCGCTGCCCACAAGGGTAGTATACCCCGTGTCTTTGCTTAAATCTAAAGTAATCGAAATAATATTTTAGATGCGCGCCACGCACCAGCATTTCAAATGAAACCTGCACGCATAACCTGTTTTATTCTATTCTATCATCTACCCCTCCTACGGGATAAGAGGCTTTGAGACAGGTTTCAACGACTCTAGCACAGTGTGCTGATGGACCTTCCTTATCGCCCATATAAAACATAGTAATGGCTTATACTTATGCAAATAAACAGCAAGTAAATGACAAGGATTGGCTTATCAACTTAAGTGAAAATGTTTTATAATTTGTACATTTTTCCGTATCTTCTTCGACATTTTATAAGCAAACGATTAAAAAATCACACGACAGAATGAAGATAGATCCACCAAAACCTAGTTTACATACGACGACGAACTACTGATAAGCAGTCTTTAACATTCCCAATTCACCTCATGTAATGTACATCTCATTATTAATCTCTGAATTGCACAGTCACACTCAGGTCTACCGGCCACGTTTCCTTTACATACACATTCAGACAAATGCAGGCAAACGATCCCAAAATGTTCATTAACCAAACGCTCCAGGATCTCGTCAGACTTCCCCATAACAAAAAGACCCAACAACACACCACTGTTGTAGATTTATTGAGCGTCCTTGCTCTCGTTACGGTTGCAAAACAACAGTTCTTTGATGCTCTGACCAACATCATCGTCATCGTCGCTGTTCCATATATGCATTCCGTACCGTGGTAGCAGTAGCAATACGGATAGCACTTATCTAAATGAACTTGGCCATTATTTCAACACCTTTTACTCGGATTGTATGCAGAAACTGACACGCAGGGCGTATGCAGAATTTCGTTTCTTATGTAGGTCGCTGTGACGTTTGTTTAAAATTTCTGGAGCATAAACTTAACCTCGAAAAGGACATTAGTCGGCGCCAGCCGTACCAGTTGGTCCTGAGCGAAACGAAGGACAGTATCACCTGACTTCTTATGCCTACATATACCATAAGGTTGAGACAAATGAATTGAAGGGTTGGCTCCTGTTAATGATAGGCTCAAATTCTTTACTCATCCTTCAGGGAATTGTTCAATCTGTCCTCTGCTTAACCTGTCAAAACAAGTAAAAAGTATTGCACCCTGTGCCGTCATTAGATTCCATTTAGGCCCCCGTTTCTTCAGATTGATGATCAATCAAACTTTTCCTGTCCACTCCATTTGGCTGGTAATTAGCTCATTATTTCGCAGTTAAATCCAACTAATATCCAGGATATATTGGTACTAATTCCTTTCACAACTCTCATCTCTTTGTCTTAGCTCATCGTTCAGCTAATTGTAATCCTTATCCAGATGTGAATTTATGTCAGGAGGACGATGAGCGAAATTCACTTGTTTCCTCATTCCTAGAAAATGACCTTAATTTAGCGCTTAATGAACAGCTGTTTCCATTTAAGTTGTCCTTCTTAAGCGCACCGGCCGGTTGGTGGCTGGGTTTTTCTTTTTTTGTATCCCCTTAGCGCGAAGTGTGGAATGAATCCATCTTGAGTGCTTAAGTGATGCAGATATGCAAAGAGGAGGGCTGAGAAGAAATTAAAAAGGAAATGCCAGTCGGGGAAAAGAACAAATTAGATGGGAAATGAGAAAATAATTGAATTCATGCAGTTTTGAGGAATGAAATACGAAATCCTTTTTGCTTTAATTGAAATTAATGGATACAACGTTAGGGGATCTCTGGACTCAAGTTGAGTGGAGATTATAAACAAGGGCTAGCTCTTTGTGTTGGCAAGTTCAAGGACAATTAAGGCATTAGAAGGGCTTTTATCCTCCGAAACCCCTTATCAACGAATCATAATCAATTAGTCCGATTCGTATCTAGAAGCATTTCACTGCTCATAAGTGATCAGTACGAGTTACGTCTATCAAACTGTCTATTACTCCTCCGTACGGAGCAACCATTACAAGTGGAAGCCATCGCAAACGCCTTTATGTCACCCTTAGTTTATCTCATTTCAATTGCATGCTAGACTTCTGTCGTGTATCGCTTTCTCAACATCACGGTCATCATTATCGCTCCTTGCCCTCTGGAGGAATTGGAAATTGCTTGGCGCAGATTAAAATTCCATAGGGGGGAATTGATAATCGCTAATATGCCTAATTGGCTGGGATTACTATAAAATCATACTGTGTACTCGCATCGGGGAGTCCCGACCGAATCCGTTTCGAAAAAGAAATAAATGCCTCACAGTGATTGCAGATAATAAAGTTATATCCTCCGTTCATTCGAACGTACATACAATGAGGATAAAGCGTCATCCTATCATCAAGAGGTCCTCCCCACCCAACAGCAGACTGTATTCACATTTCGACAACCAGTCACGTTATAGTGCTCCTAGTCCCCCGCGGTACTGGTGTGTGTTTGCATTTGTGAATGTTAACATTTATTAGCTGCACACATGAGTGAATTTTATCCGCATGACCTCAAGCAAATGACCAATAATTGCGGTATTACCAACGAGCTGTCCATTGAATTAGTGATCCAACAGGCTTCATTAAAGGAATTTCCCTGTACAATTTCACTGTCCTAACTACAACGAGTAACAACAACAACGACGGGACGTGGAATAAAAATAAAAAAGGATAAACAACATGCCACCCATAAATTAACGACGGAATTTTATCGATACAAATTGATGGATATGGATGCGGCAATGAAATTATATTGTCCCCATTCCTAGTATGATAATTTAGTTGCGGTTTATGATATTTCGTGGACTAATTAGAGGAACGTCGCGGCCCCTAGGCGGTGTTTCCAATTAGAAATGCTTTAGCCTGCGGCTATTTCTGGTTGATTGCAATTATTTGGTGAAGGTTTTTCGATGACCGTGCCTATGCTTTACGGCGCCCCTTGCAGGTATGTCCATTCTGATTTAATATTCCATATTGTCCTATAGGGGATATTTTATCTATTCGAGCTGAGTTATTCACTGAATAGTGTTGCTCGTCTATTGGCTTAGAGTTAGCTGCACTGCGTTTTCTACCTACTAATTCAGATCTGGCCAATGAAATTTGCAAAATAAGTGATTTAGCATACAATTTTGCGAATTATAATTCAATATAGAAAATCACTGGGCATTTTTAGCTTATCTTAGTCACCTTGATGTTGCTAATTTCGTCCAGTTTTGAAGTTTTGAACCTTCACTAAATGATTTTCCTTTTTCAATCCTTCTTCGATACCTTAGCAGGATTATAAGTGTTACCCTAATCACTTCAACTGCGTCACACTAGGTATGTTGAGTGGCCATTTATCTGATGATCTGGCACCCAAATCGTTTTTTGAAAAATTCCACCTGACGTGCTCGAACTAATTTAATAAAACCTTTCTGACTAGCACCAACAACCACATTGAGAATAGAGTTCAGCTCTATTCTTACGGTCGGAGTTAACAATCATTTCTTCCGTGTTAATAATTACCTGGGAGACTGCGGGAACAATTTCAACTTAAACATAGTTTTTGCGAGAAAAATGTTGCTAAGTGGCACACTTAGCATCTTCACATTCGTATGATGTCCCTCGAAGTCTTCTAAGGCAATATTTAAGCCTTGATTGTCTGACATTCAACCTTGGCTAAATTTGCTATACACCTCAAAATCCAGCGGTATTGGCATTTCCTAATGTAGAATCGGCGATGAAAAAGTTCAGATTTTTTAAACGTGCGTAATCTTTAGAAGATCCACAAACGGCACAGGAGATGGTATCTCACTTTGTTGCGGGACTCCCTGACTGACTTAGGATGGAAAACAAAGCTTCTAAAGAGAACTTACTTACTTACTTACTTACTTAGTAAGTATGCGGCTTTGAAATCGATGAAAAGATGGTTTGTATCGATTCGAAACTCGTTGGTCTTTGCCAGGATTTGTCGAAGTGTGAACATTTGGTCTATAGTTGATTTGCCGGGCCGGAAGCTGCACTGGTATCTGCCGATTAGTGCGGTGCAAAATGGTCTTAGACGTTCACACAATACGCTGGACAGGACCTTGTATGCGACATTGAGCAGGGATATACCTCTATAGTTCTTGCAAGAGGTAGGATCGCCTATTTTGTGGATGGGGCATATAGAGATGGTATTCTAGTCGTCGGCCATGCTTTCATCTTCCCAAATCCTGCAGATGATCTAGTGCATGCTCCCTACCAGAACATCGCCGCCAGCCTTGAAGAGCTCTGATGGCAAACCATCTGAGCCTGCGGCCTTGTTGTTCTTCAGCTTGTGAATTGCTGTGCCGACTTCTTCGATGCTGGGTGGGAGGACTACTTCAGCGGCTGGAGTTGGGATTTCCTCGGTCCCATCCACTCTCTCTTGGTCATGCTCGTTAAGCAGCTGCTGGAAGTGCTGCTTAAATACATCCACTATTCCCTGCGGGTCGGTGACAAGATTACCCTCGCAGTTTCGAAGAGCCATGGTGCCCTTTTTGAAGCCTCCTGCAAGGCCTTTGGCTTTCTTGTAAAAGGCTCGTATTTTATGTTTATCCCTAGACTCCTCGATATTCTTGAGCTGGGAGGCTGCGAAGATTCTTTTCTTTTGTCGCAGTGGTTTCTTCTCCTCCCTTCTTCTGGCTCGGAACTCTTCTCGCGCTGCCCTGGTTTTCCTCTGCAGCGCCTTTTGGTACGCCTCGTCGGTTGCTGCCTTTTTCTGCTCATACTCGCCATCATACCACGGGTTTCTTATCGGGGGTGGTAGGTATCCTAAGGTGGTTTCGGCTGCTTCCTGAGTGGCTGAGCGGCAATGCAGCCACATATTATTGGCATTTGTGTTCGACGTAGGCATACCGTAGAGTCTTTCGCTCAGCTGCTCCCTGTAGACTCTGGCAACCTCCGGTGTGCTCAGGCGCCCAATGTCGAACCTCCTGGGCTCATGCAGCTTTCTGACATTGGACAGTCGAGGTCTGAATCTGCTCCTGCGTGTGCACATATCAGGCTGATGTTATAAAATCTGCCTCTGATGCGGATCACAGCCGGGCGATCACTTAGGTATAGGTTTAAAGTCGATGTCCTTCGACCTTAACCGCTTTCCCACGACAAATCCGCATCCCAGTAAGTGCAATCTTTTGTGACAGCTGTAATATATGTCGCAATTTTTCTTCCTAATCATACCGTTTCCTATCCAACGCCTTGTACTGCGTGAGGATTCCTTCTAGTTTATAAGCAGCTCCGGGAGTGTACAGGGTTCTGACATTCCAGGAGCATACTCGCAAATCGTGTTCCTTTTTCGTGCGTTGTCGTCGTCGAGTATCCGTCCGTGTATCCGAGGCATCTTGCTCATTCATAACTTTGTTTTTTTTTTTACGTTGGCGGATTGTTAGCCCGCCGCACAACCGCCATTCTGGTCGGGGTTTCGTCGCTGCATACGTTTGTTCACCTCCCAACGGTTGTTGAAGAGGCTATCCAGAGGGCGCCGCGAGGAGGCCGTATGTCAACTTGACCCGGGCATTTAAACAGGGATCGGTGCTGGCATCTCGCCAGGTTGAGAGCGATCAACAACTTTACCCTGTATGTCCGAGCCCATGCCCTCTGAAGTCAGGGAAACCTGTCGGAATTACTGCACCTCGGGTTCCTTTGACTCAGCGTGAACAAGCATGTAAGTACCAAATTATCCAGGCCAACAGATTAACACTATATGTTGCGAGGAAGTCAGCTTAGACGGTGCCTTGGGTCTTAACTTATATACCGCTGCCATTGATAGGTGTGGCGACGGATGACCGAGGGCTATGTGTCATGCGACACTTAAAAAACGAAACCGATAAACATCACTCGAGAAACGAAAATCGGGATCACTCGGGGAACAAAAATGGGACCGTTCAAATCACTCCTTCAATGAACAGAATGTTGCCTTCGTTGATCTGCTCACACTACTAGCTTCGAATACCCTAGGCCTTGATTATGGGAGTCTCTCACTGCATTTATTGTATACGTAGTTTTCATTCGGGTAAAAGGTATAAAAGCTGCAAAAACATGTCCGAGTATGCTGTGAGTAAAAGCCGGACCTAGGAGACATTCGTTCAGGAAAAAAAAAAAACTAAATGGACACTATACTACTAAATGGACACTACTAAATGGACACTATACTTCCAGGTGTACATTCATTCCAGATTAGGCTTTTACAGACACAAGCTCGGAGGACAGCCTCCTATCCTACTGGTAAACACTTGAGACACTATTATCGAGAAATCAGTTTTTGCTCGATTCAAATGTCCACAGACTTTGCCACCATTTTTTTTAACGATATTTGGTTGCTTCTCCCACCGGTTAGAGGCAATTTGTGCTCGCACATTGATAATTTTTTAGTTTTTGTAATGGGCCTTCTAACAGGTCAGGTGTGATGGCTATCGAGGCTATGATCCGACATGTAACCATACAGGAGGCACACATCGTTAGTTATGTTCCGATGATTTGAGTGAATAAAGAAAATCTATTTGAGAGTTCCCAACTAGAGTTTAAAAAAAACCGAAATGCAATTTCGACTCTTAGCCTAAAAAAAGTTTGTTAACCAACTCATCTCCTTCTTCAGTGTCTATCGTATATACATAGGCTACGAGGTTTTCTTCCTTTGAAAAACGATTTCCCAGCCAAATATCGTTATCTCTTCTGCTACTTGAGTGCACATAGGCCCTGCCCTTTATACGCCATCAAAACATTCAATTTCACTTCATGAATATGAAAAAGCAATTTGCATGCATTACCAATACAATCAAAGTTACAACCCGCCGGGTGACAATTTTTCAATTTGTTTTTCCTGTCTGCGGTCCTGTCATCGACGTATATATTGAAATAATATTTCATATAAAGGGATAGAAAAAAAAAGAGTAACTCCCACCATTATACATAGTCACCGAAAGCTTCCCGCAACACATCTGCTTCGATGCAGAACTTTTCGCGGCCTGGCAAACTTCCATATATCAAAACCATATCGTTTTTCAAAAGTGGAAAACTGCAATAACTTGATTCGAATCTTTAGACCCATCTAACCATCCAACCGGTTTAGGCCGCAATAGTAAACAAACGATTTTCCATCCGCAAAAGCATCCTTCAACCTCTGCCACGGTCTATCGTCCATTGCAAAACATAAACTCAAATTAACTTCACAACCGCCGCCGCAACTACCGTCACTCACCCACTCCATCTCCAACTAATTTGTTCGCAAATTACCACCGAAAACTTTTACATTCTGCAACAGTTGCCCTTCGAGTGTGATACCTACGTACGTACATACTTTCAATTTCGGTTGCTCTGCGAGCATTGTCCGGATCTGCATGATTCCCGACCAAAGTTGTGTGCCAAATTAACAAATCAACACAAGTACCCACCGACGACTATTAACCGGGTTTTTCGGTACTTGAAAAACAACGGACATGCTTACAATTGTCCGGTGTGTACTGATTTCAATTCCTGTTTGCTACAAGGATTTCTTTTATAAAAACCAATCGCACTACTAACCTCTTTGCCACCAACACCACGCTCGTGTACGTATAATTTTCGGGGAAGAAGTATTTAGAAATTGATTAAGGCAAAATGAATTACATCTATTTATTCCACCTACTCGGTGGAAATGATTTAAGAACCCTAAGGAAGCCCAGATATGCCATCCATAGATTCCACATACATGTGCATATGTATGCATGTGTTACAGAGGTGCGCTGTGACAGAGGTTTATATGAGGATGAGAACGAGATGTTACTTCAGGATATTGTTAAATGTCAAAGTATTCAGCTGGGCCTTAATGTGTATTCATGGCACGTTCAAGGATGTTGATTATAAATAGATGATGGAAATGTCATCATCACGCTACATTCCTAGGTCGTTAGGTTGCATTAACACCAGTCGGCTTTAAGTTTTCCAAAGTGATGTCAATTTAATTAAGAGTGAAATAGGGACGAGCTGTTAATGAGGATTCAAATGGAGTATGTTTCTTTCGTTGGTCGTGTTTTTTGGGGTGTTGGAGTCGTTTCTGATCAGGTGGATGGTACAGAAATAGATTGTGTTGATAGGGATTTAATAATAACATGTCTTGAACCTGCAATTTTCTCTTTCTCCGCAGTGATTATTAAAAGGTTTGGTGGGCGATCTACTACCAATATTGGTAGTCTTGTAAATTAAATACCTTTGAATGTTAGGTGTTGTACTGAGGATTTATTCACAAATAAGTCACTATACTGCCGCCGACAACATCAAAATTATTCAGTTGAGGCCCAGTAAGGAAGTGTTAAGGTAGCAGAAAAGTGCAGATAAATGTTCGCTTGTAGGACCCTTTTTCTACCTCCTGGAAATGTAAGTAAACAAATTTGTCACGTAAGGAGGGAGAAAAATTCTAACTTTGCACACTATATGTCACCTTATACCTAAAAAGGATTTATGCGTAAACATAGTGACTAGGGGATGGACTTACAATAATACAATACATAGGGATTGTAACCAGACAGCCAACGGTGGCTGTATTGCTTTATTTATTAAACGAAGCTAGTGATAATGGGGTCAAATATTTTGGGAACGAATTTGTATATGAAGCATGAGCAACTCTATAACATAGGAGCACTTAGAAGATAACTTCTATCCAGACAGGTCAAAACTTATGTTCGATAGCTCAACGAACAAATATATGTATATAAGGAAAAAAAACGCACTGTTTATTTTATTTTCTATTTTCTACTTCTACTACTTCTACTACCTATCGCGCTGAAGGCTTGATGAAGAGTGACGATCTGCTGATCCACCCCGGTGGTGGTGCTCGTCTCCTCACTGCTCGGTTGCGAGTGTATAACCTTTGACATCTGTGCACGCATAAACATGTGTGCGTATGCAGAACGCCGTTCAGCGAGCGGAGAACAGCGGAGCCGAGCAACTACGCGGAACCATAAAACTAACAAGAGCAGTTCCGCAAACAACAACATGCCACACAGCGTATCAGTAAGTCAGGTATTACACCATGCATCTTTTGGACGTGCAACTCGCGGTAATTTTCTTTTGAACTGTCGTTCCGAGTCCCACGGGCTATTACATTGTGCATCTCTCTATATCGCAGTGTTGTCCTTCTATTTTGAGATTTCATTTTCACTTGATATGCGTCATTCAGTGTCGACGTTTGGTGGAGGTTTTTTTGGATATGAAATAAATATGGTATAATGAGGAAATATGGGCATGACATGGATTATAAAAAAATTGTACGCGTCTCATAATTGCTTATGAGCTCGCATGTCAATTCCTTTGTCCACTTAAAACCACTCAGTTCACTCAGAATAACTATGCTATCTTCCGCTTTCATGCAAATCCACACTTAGAAATGTGAAGTGCATGTGAAGCAACATCGCAAAACAAAGAAAAGGAGATAAGGAAAAGCCAAAAAGATGCACGAAGTAGCCTACCCGCTAAGTCGGAGTCTACACGAGGGCTTTCTTTTTGCGCCTTTTTCTTTTGAACCTACGTTCCAATTTGAGGACGCGTCCACACGGAGCTTTTCTGCGCGTGCCTGTTTCTTGACATTTCGCTTCACATTTCAATTTCGTTAGCCTGTGGTGATGTTTGAAAAGTAAGGATGGTATCCAAACGTACACTTCCAAGTCAGAAACAAGAGTGAAGCGACATCGCAAAACAAAGAAAAGGAGATAAGGAAATGGCAAAAAAACCCACGAAGTAGCTACCCGCGCGTGACTGTGCCAATGTATTTCTGTTTCATTTACCCTCTCTTTTACACTTATTTTAGCCCTCGTCAGATAGTCCTCGTGTAAACTCCGACTAATCATCGTGCCAGCATATTTCTATTTCACTGACCATCTCTTTCGCACTCATTTGTGTCCTGGCCACTGATGCACGATGTAATACGCGACTAACCGGCGCAATATCGGAGTCTACACGAGGGCTATCTTTTTGCGCCTTTTTCTTTTGAACCTACGTTCCAATTTGAGGACGAGTGGACGCGTGTGCCTGTGCTTTTCTGCGTGTGCCTGTTTCTTGACATTTCGCTTCACATTTCAATTTCGTTGCCTGTGGTGATGTTTGAAAAGTAAGAATGGTATCCAAACGTACACTTCCAAGTCAGAAACAGGAGTGAAGCGACATCGCAAAACAAAGAAAAGGAGATAAGGAAATGGCAAAAAACCCACGAAGTAGCTACCCGCGCGTGAGTGTGCCATTGTATTTCTGTTTCACTTACCCTCTCTTTTACACTTATTTAAGCCCTCACCAGATAGCCCTCGTGTAGACTCCGACAATCGTACGACGTGCGACAGGCACTTACGCCACCGCGGCCGGCAACAGCACAATCAGGGATAAAGAATGAGATACCAATCTTTTGGCTTTGACAGCCATTTTGACAACTAGCCCCTACAAACGCGTTGCGGTTTGACGGCGTCTTGACTATGTCATTCGACGTCTTGACTATGTCATTCGACGTCTTGACTCTTAAGTCAAAAGCGTTGTTTTTAAAGCGGCCTCTAGACGCTCAATATTATTGTGCAAAATATTGCACAATTTTATTGGCTTGCAGCCCCAGACGGTCCAATATTTTTCCCAATAATTTAGTTGACCGCTCATATTTGTATTAAAAGTCAAAAGCGTTTTGATTTTCCGCAATATATCGCACAATCTTGCAATATTATCTACAGACGAACAATAATATTGTGCAATATCAAATATTGCACAATATTATTAGGCGTCTAGGGGCCGCTTAAATTACAAAAGCAACAAACAACCCCTGCGGGGATCAACGGGCAGACGTACGAAAGTTTGGTATCTCATTCTTTATCCCTGAGCACAATCATACGTGCACACACACATCATACCAGAGCAGCGAGCAGCCCAGAAGGAAGTACCACTTCACCAGGCGCAACGAACGAGCACAAAGAAGACGAGCAACAATCAACGAGAGCAGAGGTTATGCCTGATTCACAACACTGCGTTGGTGCGAGGCACTTTACGTGTTACGAGAAATGCCTCGACGCATGCTTTAAAAATGACAATTCAATTTTTTCGGCTGCTCCATGTCAAAATAAACGCATACAACACAAACCACAAAATACACAGATACAGCATACACATCAATACACAGCAACAGTTGTTCAAACGCACAGACATTTTCGACGTGTTTGACTTTTGTCTGCTTTGGTTACGTGAGCTTACGTTTTCTCTCGCTCTCGCTTTTTCTTATTTCCTCTCATTTTTTCTTATTTCCTCTCATTTTTCAATGAACGTAAGCTCGCCAACGCAAACGCAGTATTTATGACTACCCCATTGAATTGCGTGTGTTGGATGTCTCAGCTAGCACTAACGCAGTGTTGTGAATCAGGCATTTATGCCTGGGGTAGTCATAAATACTGCGTTTGCGTTGGCGAGCTTACGTTCATTGAAAAATGAGAGGAAATAAGAAAAAATGAGAGGAAATAAGAAAAATTGAGAGCGAGAGAAAACGTAAGCTCACGTAACCAAAGCATACAAAAGTCAAACACGTCGAAAATGTCTGTGCGTTTGAACGACTGTTGCTGTGTATTGATGTGTATGCTATATCTGTGTATTTTGTGGTTTGTGTTGTGTGCGTTTACTTTGACATGGAGCAGCCGAAAAAATTGAATTGTCATTGTCAAAGCATGCGTCGAGGCATTTCTCGTAACACGTAAAGTGCCTCGCACCAACGCAGTGTTGTGAATCAGGCATTATGCACTCGCAACCGAGAAGCGATGAGACGAGCACCACCACCGGGGTAGAAAAAAGGCGATCAGCAGATTGTCACTCCTCATCATGAAGAGAACAACTCGTTCAGTAAAAGACGTATATTTTTATTAAATAAAATATTTACATTTATTGTTTAACGCTTCTCATTTTGTCGTTTTTGTTTTTCATATTTTTGCGCATTCAAATCCAGTTCAGGGCACATCATACAATTAATTTATTTCTATCTGTTATTGAATTAGTTTTTCTATAATCAAATTATTTTACAGTGAAATTCTCGTAAATATTCAATTGAACTATGTTTGTTTTTTTTTTTTTTTTTTCTTCTTTATTTTGCTCTAATCTTTGTATAATCGTAGTTTTTTTTTTTACTTTCTTATGCTGTAAGGGGTAAAATAGAAAAAGAACTTATGCATATCTAATATGTATATATAATTCTATGTTTAGTTAAATTCATTTTTTTATACTTACGTGAGAATTTATTTTGGTATTTAACAGATAATTGTTTTTATTTCGCACCCAAAAACAAATACTTTCCTGTTTAAGTCACAGGAATCCTTTTTCTCTCGCAACAATTTCTCTCTTATATATGTACTTATTTTTGTTTTTATTTATCAAATTATTATCAATTCAGTTTGTTTATCATCGAAATATCTGCAGGTATAGTAATGCATTCATATAAAAGATTTTTTTATATTATTCATTTATAGGTACTTAAAGTGTAAAGTATGTTGGTTTTTTGTGTACAGCGTAGTGCCGCAGAATCCTCTCTGTACGCTCTATATATCTTTATTGTTTAACATTTTGGTAACATTTTTATTATTTACAAAATAAACGACGAGTCGAGTTGAAAACACTTTATCCTAATATTTTACAATTTCATGTTTTTGTTTTTTAGTTATGGTATGTGAATTTGAGAGTGGTTAATGGATTTATTTATGGCCCTGACTTAACTGTATCTACGTAAGGATAATAAAAAGGAGTTAATTGCTATTTTTTTTATTATTATTTCTTTAATAGTAACAAAAGTCGATATAAAAATAAATGTTCACTTTTTTACATTTTAGAGATTCTTTAAAAATGATTTTTATTTTAATTTTTATTTGTTGTGGTTTAATGGTTGTGATTTTTTTTTTTAGTATATATCAATTTAAGGTTAGTTCCAGATTAAGGAAAAAATGGCACCTATTTCGAAAAAAGGATAGCTGTAGGGGCATCATTTCGAAAAAGAAAATTGTCCAATATTCCATGTCAGATTGAATGTCAGAGTTTCAGAAAAATATACTTTCTAATTCAATGAGCACGCTTTCACGTAAAGTTCAACTCATAATCTTCAATATCTTGCTCCTTAACTGAAGTCGAAAATAAAATCACCACCCCCACAGACTACCCTACATAGATAGAAAAAAACGAAACCAAAAAAAAAAAACGTTTTCTCTTAAATTCTAGAATTTTGTTCTCAAGTCTTAAATGTGTATGCCGCACAAAATGGTGCAGAAAAACGAAAATCAAGATAAAAGGACGAGCAAACAAATAGAGAGAGAGACAAAGAAAAAAACAATCTTGTTCCTAATTCAATTGTTATCATTACCGTTATATTATACTCATATACCTATCATCTGGCTGCGATTGCTCGATTCTTTAAACCAAAAAATAAATGCCATGCATCTGAGGAAGTTTCATCTATCGATATTGTGCAACGTACCCATTAGGTTTACCATCGTTGTCAGTAGCCACGCCACGGCTCCTTTTCGATGGCATAAAAATTCGACCATTGCACTCAATCGGAAAATGCGATTGAGCAACGGATGACTATTGGCTTTACTGGTACTGGCTTCGGCTGCAACAGCACTTATACTGCTACTGCTGCTACTCACGCCACTGTTGGTGATGCCTTCGCCGTCGAGTGTACTACGATTGGCATGTTGCATAGCAGCGGGTTTTTCGCCTGAAAGGATACAGAGAACGAAGAAAAACCATAATTGAAAATGATCCAAAAAACAAAAAGCAAATCAAAAAAAAAACGAGGAGAAAAGGAGGATAGGAGTCCTTAGTCGGTAGAATGTACCATGAAATTAAAAAGGAAACGTTCGTATCGCACTGCCGCAGTCATTGTGGTTCAATTGTTTGTTGTAAGTTGAGCGAGGTGGTTGGGAGGAAATTTAGTGCACTCACAGGATTTTCTTTTTTTTCTTATTATCTCTTGGAGGGAGGCTACGGTACGGATTACTCCACTTTTTCTACATAAAATCCAGATTAGTGTAGAACTTTTTGTATAGCTATGTATTTGCTCATAGATTTTTCGAAAGAAGCAAAGGAATTGGGATCATCTGATATCAACATGTTCATTCAATTATTTAAAGAACCAATCCCCAAAGTAAACTTTTCTTTATCATCACTTCATCAGTGAACATCGACATATGCCTCCTTCACCGGCCCGATACGTGTAAATGTCACATCAAAATTTAAGATTTCCAAACTGCCGAACCGATAACAAATCACTATCAATAAGAGGATTCCAGATGTTTGCCTTTTCATCTGTCCTTCTGGTGCTCGGGATGACCATCCTTTTCCACATGAACGAAGGTGTCGGAATATATTTCATTTTCCTTTACCTTAGGGCTTTCGATTCACTGGAAAGGTATGTTACTATCTAGTGGAGATTATCCTTTCTCTTTTCTCGTGTTCATGCTTTATCAGTTTTATTAATCAAAGGTCAAGAAATCAGGCAGTCGAGTAAGATATATGTAATTTATTTATTTCCGGTTGAAATTCCGATACTAAAATTCCTCTAGATTCAATGATTAACGATGGGGACTTGGCTCTACTTTTTTTTGTGAAAAATACTCACCTCTTAACACATGTACAGTGATGCTGGCTGATCGGGCATTCGATGGTGAACAAGTGTAATTGCCCGCATGATGAAAATGCACCTCCTGTATCGAGAGTATACTAGTCGATGGTGTCAGTAGATATTGTGACGCTAACGATGACATATGCGCATTATTCCCATGTCCATGACTACTATTACTGCTTACACTATTACTTCTACTGTGGTTACTGTTCGTACTGCTACTACTACTGCTACCGCTACTACTGCTTGTCGTATGGCTTCGATCCCGATGCTCTAAGCCCGTTGGCATATTCACTGTTGTTGATGTCACCGAAAAACCATCCTGGGAGTTGTAATTCACCATTTTATCGTCGTGATACCTGCAAGCACAAACAAACGCACAAAACAGTCTGGAATCCGAAATCTATCCCGTATATGTGCGTGTTACCAAAATACAAACGATGGATTTTCTGTGGCACGTTTTAATTTGCATTCCAAACGTAGTGCCGAACCCTCGTCTATGTGTAAATCTGGTGCTCCAGTGATTTCAGCAACGGCCTCTGAATCGCATCAAAGGGAAGATAAAAAAATCAGGTGAGAAAGGTATAAATGAGAAATGTAGGATCATCTCACGTTCCCCTCAACCCAGATAGATAAAGCAATTTAAATTACGGATTATGCGAAGAGCAAGACCCTGAAAAGGGTATGTGACAGCGGTGATATTCACCTAAGAGCTCTGCATAATTATATGAGATTCTTTGAATTCATAAAAAAAAAAAGGTTTAAACGCTCCTACCACCATGGCACATAAAGAACACACCGATTGGTTGAGTTGAATCGAATTTTTAATGAGATTTTTCAAATTCAAATCCACACCGCACGTGACCCATTGTCACGATGATACCCGATCGAATGAATGTTGCCACTAAAACGGCGATTTCAAAATCCATTAAGCCATCGATTGCTACCGCACTACTCTCAACTACTATCCTTTCGTGTACCATACTACGGATAAAAGGACGACAAAAGGAGGAAGAATTTGCATACAGCATGACACATCCATTACTTTTAATGACCCCTCTCCATTCAAGCGATGCTCTCATACACCCGCACCGTAGATGGGACTCAAATTGTCATCATTGATACTCACCCACAACTTTCAGTTCGATAAATATCGACTGTGTAGGATATATAGATAATTGGCACTCGTAGAATCCTCGATCCTCCTCACGAACCGATTTTATGCGTAACGACCAGTGACCCATGTGTCGTGTGTGCTCCACTAAAAAACGTGTATCACTACTATGGGTCGATAGTCCAACAGTGAGCAATTGAAAGTCCCTTCGTCGTATCCATGATACCTGTAACGAACAGAAAAAAAATAAAAATAAAAAAATGAAGATGAGGAACAGAAAATGGTTAATTTCGTCGTTACGTGGTCACATTTACGCTCGTGATAGTCACTCTGTCTTGCCTACATATAAGGCCTACAACAGATGCCTTGATGACTTTATGAATAAAAAATCGAAAAAAGGCTCTTTCTGGTAACAAAGACACAGTACAACACTGGTACTGGACAACTTTCTACATTCTACAATTAAAAATTAAAATGAAAAATGCCCTCAAGTCATGCTCCTTTGTGTCAGGCTTTCATGTGCACCTTCAATCGGAGTTTGGACAACAGAAAATAAATTACATTCCTCTATAGTGTATACAGGTGAATACTTACAGTTGCGGGTGAATTCAATTTGACGACACATGGTAGTATGGCCAGACCGCCCTTTTGTGCTATGACCCGTGTATTATTCTTTGTTGAGAAATGCGATTGGGTTGAGGTGCTGAAATGATTTTGTATACTCGTCGAGGACATTTTACCCATATCTGTAACAATCAGACAGTAAAAATAACATGATACAGTAGCTAAGTTTTAGTATGATTATTTTCTTAGATCCATGATTGAAAGGTTGACCTTAAATTTATAAATTTTAAAAATTCCTACAAAATTTCTCCGACGGGCTGAATGCTTGGATCAATCTGCTCCCCTGTTTGTTGCACTAAGGCCTAGTATTCATAGGGATGGACGGTAGCTTAAAAATCTTTACAACACTAACAAGTGGGTTTTGACTTCCGTCAAAAGTTAAACACCCTATTTGACCCTGATAGTTTTAAGAATCATCAAAAGATTTATTTCATTTCTCGGTTATTCTTCTTACTGCGAACTATAGTATTAACACAGCTACTCAGTTTAATTGTACTGTTTTTAGGTTTTGCCGTGCAATGTCAATCACTGTGTTTGGAGCATTAATCCGTATTTAATTACTTGCCAAATCGAAGGGTTTCACAAAGTTTCAGGCTAATACGTCCGTTTTTAGGTTTTTTCTTATTGAAAGTGTAACATTCCGTTTCAACCAAGTGGGATTCGAAATGTTATTTGTACATAAGTGTAACAGCTGTTTCTGCTGTTCTGATGCTTTACATTTTTGCACTGCAGACTAACTCTAACCAACAGAATTATTCTAATGGATCCAGCCAAGTTTTGCTAGTACATATGATGCTGAAGTGTTGCCAGTAAACCACTCTCGTCAGTTATTGATTTTACACACTGCAGCAGGGTCCTGTTCGTAAACCTAGTCTCTTGAATTTTTTCTGGTAAGGTCTGCAATTGTCTCCATGCCGGTTGTTTTTATTTCAGGAAGCGGAATGTGGAGAGAGACTCTTAGTTAAGTCCCAGAACTATGTATGTATGTACAAGGTGGAGCGAAAGTAACGTCACAATCTGAATGTTCCACACTTTTTGTGAATGCCTCCAAACGTTATTGTAATTTGATATTTTTATAGCGGATAAATAGAGAATTAGTTGGAAGTAGGCAAAATAAGTAAAAATGTGTCTGGCCTTATTTTTCTAGGATGCCAGTGGCAACACCATAATTGTAATTGCTGACTACTACAGGCAGATGTTAATCAAATTATTTTCGTCGCAAGTTGCCGGGTCGGGTGTCGAGTATTATTATTTCTAGCAAGACAGAGAAACTGTTCACATAGCTCAACGAACGATGGATATTTTTTGCGTTTGAGACTTGACTTTTTCCTTTGCAGCTTTATTGAATATGCACGATTGCCGCAATAAGTCACAAAACTGACAGGTCTTGAAAGCACAACCGCGGCTAGCTTTGCAGGCATTAATCCAAAATATCCATAAAAAGAGTGGTATCGACGTAAATTTGAGCGAGTTTGCGAAGAATCCATGTAATAGATGTGTTTTCCATTTTTGTGCTGCTTCCGAATAAGCTCAATGCCGTCTACAATGGAATACGACTCCGTAGCGATAAATGGCAAATATTCGGCTAATAATGTGTCTTCGCTAAATTGACGTCTACTTTTCTGCACTTCACTTTGACAACCTTTTATAATAATAGGTGATTTTTTCAATGTTTTATTTTTGTAAGCTTATGTTTGTAGGGCTCGTAATATGTGGTAAGGTGAAACATACCCACTAGGTATCGCCATTTTCTCACGAAGACACTTGTACCCAAAACTGCTTGTAAGAGCCCTTGGAGAGCCAAAGCCAAGCTTATCTCAATCACCCATGTTGTGTGTGATTTATTTTTTACACAGGTGAAAGGGACCTATAGTTTAATGCCAATTCCCAACGGCGTGAGTCGAGAAGCTTTTTCATGACAAGTATGGAGGAACGCCTCGAAATAAAGATTGGATGGCGTTGGTGTTATCGGAATCCAAACTAGCTCATCGCGCGTCCAACACATTAAATGTTGTTCACGCAGAGGGTATGATTTAAAAACATGGACGTGTCACAATGAAGGTCCCTCACCTTTACCCGCACAAAGTGTCATATTTTGGTATCAGGGACAGCTAAAGCCTATCAAGGGCTAGCTGGAACGCATGAAGCTTATCGGCGTTTGACCAGGAAAACGGTGCAAAAATGTAGTGTTTTAATGACACGATGGCGACAAATGGAAAAATCAACTAGAACTAGATAACTCAACTAGCCTGTACGAGAGACTACAAAAATAGGTCTTTGCTCGGAAATGCCTCTAACCCAGTAAAATATAATATACAATTTATTTCTGTCATTCATTTTAATTGCTCATCGACTTCCGGGATCGACCAACATTCCCGGAAGCTCATTCAAACACTATCCAAACACCCTGTCGATTAACCTGCCTACGAGTATATACACTAAAATAAATCTCCTTATAATCATTTAAAAAAAACCTCAAAAAAAAAACATTGCAGTGGTTTACAAGTTTTTAATTAAACCCTCGAATATCCTCCGGCCCAGTTAAACAACCCGGCAATGTTCGACTCCCTACAAATCAATCAATAAACGTTATTAAAATTGTAATTGAAAAGAAAATAACAGAACAACAACTCCAACTATTTCCGATACCGCCCCCAATATAGAAACCACAAAAAGGGAATAGGACCATAAGAATAGGGGGAAGCATCAGTATGCCTGGTTGGTCCTTTTTTCAATAAACTAAGTATTAAACGAAACAAATTAACAGAGTGGTTAAAAGGGAGAACTATCAAACTCCCATAACTCGACTAATAGATTGCTTTCACTGCCACCAATCCTCCATTCCTACTTCGGTTCACTGGAAAGGATAACATCGAAGGCAAACCATGTTTCCTTTTTTGGTATTGTTTTGTTTTTGTTTTTTTTGTTATTGCTTTTGTGGGCCTGGCACCCTTCTTCGGCATGGCTTGTCAACTTGATATGTTGTGTTAAGTGTCAAATTTCACATACACTTGTCTTGACTAATTAAAAATAAATAAAGTACGAACGCATATAAAGCAGTCCCTTACAAAGGACAATATCAAAGAAGGGCATGTCTTCGCGTAAAGGGGGATGATGGTCGAAGAGACGCAGAGTTACTCGAGATTCTTGAGAAACTTATATAAAAGACTTTTAGATTAGGAAAATGAATATGAATAGGGGAGCAAAATGACAAACTGGTTACTACTTCATGGAAATCCAATTAAATTCACACTCAACGATCATTATCAATCGGATAGATACGTACGAGTATATACAGACATATCTACACATACCTGAGAATGTTCCATTGCACATGAAGGAAATAATCAGTAGAACGCTCCATAAACACCTCGTTTGTATCGCAACTGAATCCATTATATTGATCCTTGTGCTCATCCTTCGATTGTGACTCGATTGTCAGGATCGTTCGTTGATGACAATATTATGGTTGGCTGTATCTGGATTGAATTGTGTCTGCTCGTATGTCGTATTGACTTTTGGCTTTTATTCTCCTACCCTCGTCCGTTTTCTTTTTTTGTTTTTCCCTCTATTTGCTTGACTCCCTTGTCTTGAATGGTCTTTGTTCTATATTGCAGACACTTGTGCGTCGATTCCCAGCAATGTCCTGCTTTCTTCCTTACCAATAAAACGTGTGATGAAGTACGTACATGTACGAGTAGTGTGGATGGAGGCCGAGAGGAATGAACGAGGACGAATTAAAAGTGCAATGCAATTAGCAATTAAACCAACAGTGTGGAAATGGATGCAAACTTAATGAAGGAAGAGAAAAAAAGCATTTCAAACTAGTACACAGTCTGGCTGGGAAGGATGCACACACACACACACAAATTGCATTGTTTTCAAATCCACTTGCTTTACATCAGTGGCTTTCTGGTACCTTTCATTTGGCTATTGGGAGCTACAAACTTTCGTATCCTTGTCCTGATCGGTGTGGTTGATGGATGTTTACTTGCCCGTATCATGATTTTATTTTCTGTTTTTTTGGTTTTTGTTTAGGACGAAGAAAAATATCCTTTTATGAGTTCGGCCGGTGTGCGTATGATAAGGAATGAAGCGTACTGGGAAATCAGAACTTTACATAATTTTCATGTCCACGTGCAGGCAGATTAAATCAGTTAATATGAATTCCTTTTAGCCCCAAAGGAACAATAGGCTTGTATGAACTCCTTGAACGTACCTGCGTGCGTATAAATATGTATGTGTGTGTCACGATGACGCAATGCGGATGAAATGATTGTAGAAATCGCAGAATTATTGAATCTCGGTCGGCATGTGCTCTGGGACTTTGTTGACTCCTATGCTCGTTCGTCTGCCTAGTAATGGAAAGAGAAAAGAGAGACCGGAATGAGAATAACCGAATTTATCATAAATACTTTACTTTTATTGTCTTGAGGGAATAAGGACATGATGGTTGCTTGGGGGAGAGGAAGGTAAAACAAATCTTCTAACTTTTTACCACATACGAGGAGCGATGACGGTGGCAGACACACAGAGAGGTTAAATGATTACGCTTTCGGCAGCGGATAAATAATTAATTTTCATTTATGGATGAGAGTATGGTTAGACGATTCTTTTTCAAGTTTGCAACGAGTTTCGGTGAAGACTAGTCATATAAAATTCCTGCTTGAGAGGCGATACTGATTAAATGTGTGTGTTGAATTTTAAAAGAGGTTTAGCGGGTAAAGTGCTATTAATTCTTTCACGGATAAGGGCATGCTGACACTTGGATTTTTTCCTTGAGGACCGAATTTTTAGTGGGATTGGTTGTTTTAGGCCAAGAGGAGTATTTGAACTGAATGTTGAGGGCGCTGTGGCGCAGTGTTTAGTGTGTTGGACTCTAACGCACGATTAGCGACGTCCCTCTTCGGCGGGGTTCTGTCAAAACCCCCCGTAGTATGTGTACTTGCTATGAAAAGCGTCTCGACACACGCCGTTCGGAATCCGCATTAAACTGCAGATCTCTTTCACCTATGTGAAAAATAAATCATACACAACATGGGTGATTGAGAGAAGCTGGGTTCTGGTCTATTGTGGGCCGCAACGCCACCAAAGAAGAAAGTTGATGGCTCTTAGACTTGTCCAGATTTTTGCCTGGCCTGTAGATTTGTATCAGTTTTGACAGTTTTGTTTTGATTCACTATTTTGCCAATACAAACGTTCCGGCCAAGACGTCGGGGGTGAGCGTCCTTTTCTGATTATGGCATTTATTTAGTTTTGTCCTCGTTTACTGCCAAACCAATTTTCGCCGCCTCCATCTCAATACTCGCAAACGCCTCATTGACATCTCGCTGTGATCTACCTATTATGTCAATATCGTCAGCGTATGCAAGGAGTTGCGAGGATTTGAAATAGATTGTGCCTCTTGTATTGGCCAGTGATTTTTGCACAATCATTTCCAATATGATGTTGAAGAAATCACACGACAGCGCATCACCCTGCCTAAATTCTTTTTTGACATCAAAACTATCAGTAAGGTGTTCACCGATTCGGATGGAGCAGCGAGCATTCTCCAAAGTCATCCTGCATAGTCCGACGAGTTTAGCAGGTATGTCAAAGGTGGACATAGCGTTGTATAGCTCGTCTCTAATTACGCTGTCGTATGCGGCTTTGAAGTCGACAAATATGTGGTGAGTGTCGACTTGAAATTCATTGGATTTTTTCAAGATCTGCCGTAGTGTGAAGATTTGGTCGATGGTGGATTTCCCTGGCCTGAATCCGCACTGATAAGGACCTATCAGCTTATTTACAAAAGGCTTCAGGCGTTCACACAAAACGGCAGAGAAGATTTTGTAGGCGATATTAAGGAGACTTATTCTTCTATAGTTGGCGCAATCAGAGGGGTCTCCTTTCTTGTGTATCGGGCATACGATGCTGAGACTCCATTCCTCGGGCATGCTTTCCTCTAACCATATCTTACGGATGAGCTGGTGCATGCTCCCAATCAGGTCATCCCCAGCTGCCTTGAAAAGTTCAGCAGACAGTCCGTCTGCGTCAGCAGCTTTATTCGAGTTGAGCTTCGATATAGCAATCTTAACTTCGTCAAGGTCAGGGGGACAGTATTCTCTGCGGTCTCCGTCGATTAGAAGTGTTTTTTCCATATTCTCAGCATCGACTGCGTGTCCGTTTTCATCCCTGCAGGCTTCCGTTCTGGCTTTATAACTTTGGCATATTCGCTTTATCTGTTGATAAAACTTTCGAACGTCACGCCTGCAGTAACACCTCTCCAAATCCTCAATCGCACGCTTCTCGTGCTCTTTCTTCTTTCTTCTAAGAAGCTTATGCTCCTCCCTTCTTTTCAACTCGTAGAGCTCACGAGCTGCTCTTGTTCTTTTATGCAGCGAGGCCTTATATGCATCCTGCTTCGCTGTATGAATCCTCCTGCACTCGTCATCGAACCAGGTGCTTCTTCGTGGTGGAGCCTTGAAACTCAAAACTTCGGATGCAGAGCTTTTCAGGGCTTGTTTGCAAAGGCACCACTGCTGTTCTATTGATAAGGTGGAGGATTGAGGTGTATTGGAGAGCTTAAGGGAGACGCGATCGGTAAAAGCACGAGCGGTTTCCGGCGATAGTAGCTCTCCGACGTCATAACTTTGTATTCTTACTCTACTCCGTTGCGTTCGTGATATCCGTAAGCGCATTTTGGCTACTACAAGGTAGTGGTCCGAGTCGATGTTAGCCCCTCGGAAAGTTCGAACATCAAGAATAGTGGAGGAGTGTCTGATGTCGATCGCAATGTGATCAATCTGGTTGGTAGTCGATTGATCAAAAGACCGCCAGGTGCATTTGTGTATATCGAGTTGCGGGAAGCGCGGAGATTTCGCCCCGTAGCAAGATCAATCAGCCTGCGTCTGTTATCGGAGGTGGTGTCCTGTAGGCTATGTTTGCCGATGACTCGTTCAAAGATGCTTTCCTTACCCAGCTTAGCATTGAAGTCTCCTAGTACAATTTTGATGTCATAGCTGGGACATTGGGCATACGTTCTGTCTAGGAGATCCTAGAACTCATCTTTGGCGGAGTCATCTTTGTCTTCCGTGGGGGCGTGGACGCAGATCAGGCTGATGTTCAAAAATGTTGCCTTGATACGGATTGTTATGAGGCGTTTGCTCACATGCCGAAAGCTTAGGACTTTTTGCCTTAGTCCCCATCGAACAACAAATCCGCATCCAAACAATCGTTGCCCTCTCTCCCTATAGCGGTCGCCAAATATCGCAGTTTTTCATCCGCTTTATACCCGGTCCATTCCATCGCATTTCCTGGATGTCGGTGATGTCCGCTTTATAGCGGTCTAGGGCGTCCGCAAGTTGTTCGGCTGCACGTGGCCTATTTAGGGACCTAACATTCCACGTACAAAGCCGAAGATCATTGTCCTTTTTTCGTTTTTTGCAAGGGTCGTCAACATAAATCCGGTCCGTTATATCCGAAGCTTGTGGTTGTTTCGGAGTTTGTGGTTTTTTTACGGTTACGGCTTACTAGGCCGTAGCCCAACCGACTAATCCTGTTTTTTGGCGCAGGAGGCTCGCCATTCGCCCTTCCCCGTCTGCAATTTCCATAGGAAATCTCCAGATGGCACCATGAGGAGATGGGGATAGGACTTATTAACAGTGCCGCAAGATGTTGGACTGCGGTGGCTCTTCTCGCTTTTTAGCAGGCCAACATCCTTCGGATAGATACTATCCGTACGAGGCCTTTGTTAGTCCTTTGCCTTTGACAAGCCTTATCCTTCTATATTCAGTATCACAATCGTATCATCATCATTCTCTAGGAAAACTCTTCGAAATATCGGCACCAGCTTTAGTGGTTAGTTAGTACCTCCTCGGTGGGGTACTAGCGAAACTCCCGTAGCATATGTACTTGCCGTGAAAAAGCTTCTCGACTCAAGCTGTTCGGAATCGGCATTAACTGTAGGTCCCCTTAACCTGTGTTCAAAATAAACCACACACAGCATGGGTGATTGAGAGAAGCTTGGCTTTTGCCCTTCACCGGCTGTAACACCACCAAAGCAAGTAGTAGAGATACGACGCAGATAGCAAAACCAAGTAGAGATTAGTGTCAAGTGAACACATTAATTTAGCTTCGATAGCCTTGATAAACCTAACTCTGTTCATAGGGAAACAGGTATGATTTCAAGCCTTTTATTAATTCCCATTGTATGCCTTTATTCGGCAGATAATAGATGTTCTAAAGCTCCCTATAGATTTTTCGACAAAGAATTCGCTCGAATTCATCACGACCTAAATTCATTCATTTATTCCTGGAATCTAATGGTTACCACCAAAACGAACGCCAACTCTACGTGTCAAAGCGGGAAATTCCAATGAAAATGGGCAAAAAATTAATTCAAAAATGTCCAACGTTTTGTGGTGCCAGGTTCGAGCGGGGTTGCTTTTTCAAATGCCAATTCAAATGAGGTTTCCAGGTTTTGGTATTTGGTGAGATTCTTTTTCTGTATTACGTTTGGAATGCAACGCTCCGTAAAGGGCTTAAATTGATTCGTATACAATTGGATTAAAGGGCGAAGAGGATGCGGAGGGATTTTTCTAACTGCTTACGCAAACATGTCAAGCTGTCAAAATCATTAGAGGAATGTGGTTGTGACTGTGTGTTTGACATAACATCTTGTGACCGTCATCCCCATCTCTCAGCTCACGATGAACGGATCGATTGTCAACAACAGCACCAGCAACATGTTACCGATACTTTACCAAAAGAAAAACAAATAGATACTCGATACGCTTGTTTCTTTTTTTCTTGGGCATCGGTTAGTGCAGCCTGTCTCCGAAACCTATTTGTCATTATTGCTCCTAAGGACGTATACAAGGGTCGAGAGGAACGAGTGCGTAGACATAAAAAGAAGCTAAAGCTTGACTTTTATGAAGGTCTTCTGTTTTAGGTTTCATGTTTTTTTTTTTTTTTCTCGAACAACTCTTAGAGGACATCTGCCTTACGATAGTGTATAATCCCACTTTTAGGGCTTTTTGCAGCATATTTTACGACCTTTATGTCGTCTTATTTCTGCCCGGCAAACCACTAAATCAAGTGGTGGAGCATAATTTTCAACCCTTTTGCCTCGCTTAGTAGGTTATGTTGAGGTATTCCTTTGGTTATGCGAGGGATAATGGCGGAAATGAAATTTACATGACTTTAATTTATTTCATACGGTCGATAAGGATGTCTCTGTTGTTTATGTTTCCCTAAGTATGTCATTCACTCTGAGGCTTGGTTTTTTGGGACCAAATGGATTCTATTGGGCGCCGCTTGATGCATTTTCTAAATATAAACGGATGCCCGTCGTACCATGATGCATGGGTGTCCATCAAACGCTTTTTTATTTCTCCTCTTCGTCTTTGAATTATCGGCGTGCTTCGTTCCACATGCGAACCCGTCAGTATATCGTCCATCAAATGCGTTTAATAGAAAATCTGTTTTCGATTTAATGTCCGAGATGTTGTTGGTTGTTCATTCAACTGTCAGCATTGATTTGTGCTATTGGATTCCTCCAACAAAACCAGTATAGTGACGATATTGCGATGTTGTCATAGATGGAATCCAATCCAACATCTTAAGATGAAAACCGCCCTCTGATCCGATCGTTGAAATTGGTTTTCTTTTCTTTTTCACATGACATATCATGCGGCGGTAAGTAGATACGAGAAATGGTATCAATTTGTCGAGGAAACGATGCGCACAAATGTTACTCTTGAGTCATAATCTTACTCGACGTACTGGGGTAAGATGGACCACTCCACTTCATTCCGAGAAGATTGTTAGTAGAATGTGACTGAAGCTTGTCGGAGTCGGAGTTAAGTTACAAGAGTTTAAGAGTATCTACATGCCTTATTCTGGAAATAGAAACGAGAAAATGGCAAATATCTAATGCGTATTGCTTGAAATTTTCCAAGTGGTATGTTGTAGGCGTTGACAAATGAGAAATCACTGCCTGTTTTATTCTAAGAAAAAGCTGTAAAAACTTACTAACACTTCAACACGAAGACTATCGGTGTTATTAGAAAAAACACACGATTTCAAAATAGATTCTACACAACCATTCCCGGACCAGTCAGTCGAAAACAACCCCACTAAGTGAAAGTAGTCCTTCTGTCACTTTGTTTATGTACCACCCTACTGCCCACCTGACCATTATTCCACATCCGCACTCATCTCCATATCGTTACACTTACCTCATTCGGATTTTGGTCGGTGTACCAAAGAAACTTAATACCCCATTTCAATGCCACTCACTCATCATTCAATCTGCCAATGCCCAGTCGTCGTTTACCATATCAATCGACCGTAACGGTGGTGACAGCTTTGGCCCTTCATTTCATTCTTCTACGCCTCAAAGCATGGTTGATGTGTTCATTGTTGCATGTGGAATCCATTTGATTGGTTGAACAAAAGCGTAATTTTCCAGTTCAATTGAATGAAAAGCGGTTTCACCATTAAGCCATTCCATATTGGATCGCATGCATTAATCATACGGCTATTATCGAAATCACTAATAATTGATGACTTCTGAGGCGCGGGTTTTTTTATTTTTTTTTTTATTTAACGGTTTTGCACCACATCCCTCCTATTCATCATAACCATGCGTCCTGTTGATAGCTGTCCGATACCCGATGCCTCATGGGCGCGTGGGACTCGTATCAGTGGCGGTTAATTATAACACATTGCTTGGACGTTTCATGTCGATTAAATGCGTTGTAATTATCCATGGAATGCATGGATCTGATTGCTAATGAGCAATTCTATTGATTCCAAGCGGCCGGCGGCGCCAAACTCCACTGGGAGTTAAATCGAATTTTCGACTTTTTTCCTTTTGAGTAATGACGAGGTTTGATGGATGGAGCTTAACAGGTCTGTCCATGAGGGACAGGGTCACTTCAAATTGTGAATTTTTTATTTAAAATCGTATCGTAACTAAATAGAGCTACGCCGAGACCGAGTCTCTGGTGCCCCAAACACTATGCAATAGAGTTCGAAAACCCATTACTGGGTGGCGGTCGAAGATATGACAGAAAATGATTTGTATTTTGACGTTCAGTTTATAACTCACAGTAATGTTGGTGGCGCCGTAGCGCAGTGGTTAGTGTGTTGGACTCTGACGCACGATGAGCAAGTTCGGATTCCGGTAACACCAATGCCATCGAATGTTTATTTCGCGGTGTCCCTCCTCGGCGGGTACTGGCAAAACCCCCCGTAGTATAACTTGCCTTGAAAAAGCTTCTCGATTCACGCCGTGCGGAATCGGCATTAAAATTGTAGGTCCCTTTCACCTACATATGTGTAAAATAAATCACACACTACATGGGTGATTGGGAGAAGCTTGGCTCTGGTCCTTCATGGGCTGTAACGCCACCAAATAAAAATGTTGGTGTTTCGGCATGGGATCGATATGGATCAAAATTCGATTTATTTTCTTAAAATTTTCAATGTGAGATATTTATACATGCTTTTAAAGTTCAGTCAGTTCTAGTAGCAGATGGTCCCATTGCAATCTTAAATCTAACACTACCGCTTTCCTGTGACAAAGCCAAACTATAATCATCTTTACCATTTTTAAAGCTCGCTATAATTCCTCATAATTTACGAAAGACACAGAGGAAAAAGGATACCACACTGCAGCATAAACTGGCACAGCAGCATTTACGTTACGAAAATAAATCAGTAAATCCCGATTAAGGAATTGGGTCTTATAGGATCCCTTTTCCTAGCATAAGGAATACATCCGTACGCGTTCACGCGTTAAGAAAGCACAACACTAGGTCACAACAGTCGAGGAAGGAACACTGAAAATGGATATAAAAAAAAAATCCTTTTTGCGGTGGAGAAATATTTTTTGCTTTACTCTCTGAAGGAATATAATACGAAGCAGAGAATATCTGCTTTGTGGGATGTAAAGGCTCTTAATATCCAATAATACGGAACCCTAACAAAAAAGCAGCAGCAACGGCAACGGTAGATTTTATTTTCACTTGGCTGTTTGGAAGGGATCCATTACAGAGTTTATTTCTCTTCGTCGCGGCGTTTTATTATTATTAAAATAACAACAGGATATGTATACTGGAGTTTCCTTCTTCACTCCTATGGCTATTTAATGAGTTTGGAATACCCCTGCGCATCTTTTTTCGCGGGTTTTCGATATTAATTTCGGAGATGGGAAGGCTTTAAAGGCATTTGCGGTGCGGTTTGTTATTGACGGTGTTTTCTTGTTTTTTTTTTGTTTTTTATGTGCGCGTGACAACTGGAGGGAAAGAAGCCAATTGCCAATTGGCTTAATGCTAACACCCTAAATTGCAAACAGACAAAAAGTGCGGTTGTCATATGTCACATCTCCTCTTTAAAGGACATGAATCCAAGGCGGTGGGAAAGGAATTTAAAAAAATAGGAAATCCTTCATTATAACCACCTGCTAGAATAAATCACAAACCGATTTTATTCTTATGCAACGTGTCTTTATGCCGTCTTCCACCGCAGAGGTCTACTTATGATAATTTATTCTGTGATATTACTGTCTGACTCGCTTCCTTTTCGCCAGAAGGGGTACAGGCAAATCAAGTGATAAATGAAAATCTATTTTCATATTTTCACTTCATTCTCGTTCTTTGGCCTGCCTCGTCAAGTCGAAATGGAGGAAGTGGAATCGTATGAACCATTAATTTCGATGCGTTTGGTTAATTTGTACGAGTATCTACCAAATGGCCACATACATACATCATGTGAGTGTTTATACGGCTAGGGACTTCCATTGAAGAGCATATCACTGCTGATGTCATCCCTGCAGCAGTCGCATCACATGGCGTACGGATTTGTGTGAATCGAAATCCTAATCAAGATGAAAGTCTCTTCTTTATCTGACGTTTGTTGATCTCTCATTTTGCTGCGGATCTACCAGTGGGATTTGGTGGTGGATGTGTGGGTTATCGTGGCAAACGATTCAAAGGCGTTTTGAAACGTGAGGAAACAGATGGCTTTCATTGGGAGGAATCACGCTTCGTGGCGTAACTGGTTCTGATTCAATGATATAATGGAGGAAGCGTTTCAGAGTTCTTGGATGGTTTTAGAATTAGTCTGAATAAAATAAACTTTGTTTTTATTTTTAAGGAAGTGTCAAAGGAAACAGGCTATGATTGATTCTGCTAACTGGGTTGAACGCCTCGTTTAAAAGTTTCTGTTTTTTTGTTTTTTTGTAGGCACTTAGGGGATAAATTTTAACACAAAATCCCTAGTGGTAGTTACAAGTCAATTCTATTAAATTGATTAAATCGGAATCACTGTAAATAATAGTTTATACCATATCAGTAACCAATTTTGCTTAAAATAACTCAATTAAGAAATGAATGCATATGTAAATAAGCCTTCCGATCTTCTTTGTCCTCTATAGTAGCGTTACATGAAGGACCAGAGCCAAACTTCTCTCAATCACTCATGTTGTGTATTCAGAACGGCCGGCGTGAGTAGAGAAGCTTTTTCCAGGCAAGTATACTATGGGGGGTTTTGCCAGTACCCCGCCGAGGAGAGACGCCGCAAAATAAACATTCGATGGCGTTGGTAATATCGGGATTCGAACTCACTCATCAGAGTCCAACACACTAACCACTGCGAAGGCTACGCTATAGCCTTCGAATCTAGATGTTATAAATAATTAGATAATAGTTCCGTATAATTTAGGGACGAAAAGGACAAGCAAATACCATATTTCAATGACATCTGTAGACCAGAGTCGAATACCCCTGTCACCTGTCACCGCCCAGTAACAAATAAAATGTACATTTCTGCGTACCTTTAAGTGGTATTTTTTGATATTTTTTTTCGATTTATTGCATAAGTTACACACACGTTTAAAGCGTTTGGATCAAAATTTAGGAGTTTCCGGCCCCCCTCTCCTTCTAATTTAATTAGTCGACGCGAATATTTCTATTTTCATCTTGTTTCCCTTCCGGATATCCGAAAACTTTCTCCATTTTTAATATTGGACAAAGATTTTAAGCAACCCCGCTAGTCCACTTTGAGTATCGGAGGTATAAATGACTCCAGGTGAAAGAACTTAATATGATTATCCACCACCTGTCACTTTCATTTCGTTCTTTCATTCTTCCCGTACTATAATGATCAGAATTCTCCTTTCCAATGTTTGTTTTCATCCTACACTTTTCCTTTTTCTCTTCCTTTTTTTTTTTGTTGTTTCTCCTTTCTATTATCCGCAGCAGTGGTGAGGGAAATTCCGTTTTATGAATTATGCGCCATGAATTTATATTATCCGACTTCCACGTTTCATATATCCACGTTCTGGCAAGGACACGAGGACGACGAGCCGATCGAGGGGCAAAACAATCTCCGCGTAAATGTGTGTAGTCCTGCAGAAGGAAGGAGGAGGTAGAAAAAGAAGTTACATACATATGTATGTATGTGAGTGGAATTGGAATAATGCTTAATATGTGATGAACCATTCGGTAGGAATATTTTCTCAACAGCATGACATTGAAGGGATATCAGTGGGTTTGACAGCTTTGCTTGTTATTTGCAGGTAAACTCTGAGAAGAAAGGCGGCTGGCTTTTTGGAAATGATATTGGTTTAGATTCGATTGAGAATACTAATGGATTCATACTCACTTATGTCACCCAGGGGTGGTGATGGTAGGATAAGGATATCGCTGTCACATATTCACGCTGTTAATGGCAACGTTTTCAGAGCTACCATTCATGTGAAACTACTGCTAAAGGGCAGTAGTTGAGATATTAGTTTCATATCCTGCCGTTTCTTCCCCCCAAAAAACATTCTATATTGTTATTGCAAAAAAAAAAAATGCTCAAGAGTCAGGCTCTTATCCACCTTTAACCCATACCCTAATACCCTATCTTTTTTCCTATTCATGCACTAGAAAAAAAATAAAAAACATGGCACTGTACGAAAAAGCTACATACATTTAGCTCGTCCTTAAACATTTTGTAACCCTTCCTAACCTGCCGTTTATTTCCCCCTCTATCGCAGGCCTTAATTGAAACTGGTACAAAACGAGTACTCGTACATGTGCATTTATCCTTCAGCTAAATTCCATATCCATCCAAAAAAACAAAAAAACTAACGTACAAGCCAGCACACGAGCATCATTCCATTCACCTGCCATTTTCCGTAAGCTTTCAGTCCCCCATTCGCCCAAAAACGAAGCATCCTTTTGTGTCATTCGTTCGATGACACAAAGCGAGGGTTGAGCATCCTGGCACTTTGGCACGAACATTTTTATGCTTGGGTTTTATCTTGCCTCTATGTATGTTGTTGTTGCTAACTTTCTTATTTTTCCCAGGTTTTCTGGTGACAGATAAAATTACAAAAGGTGCTTCTCCAACTGATTTTTTTTGCAACTGCACACCAGCTGTAACCGGGATAACGCGAAGTGGCCACAAAATACACAAAAAAAGCAAAAAGGAAAAACAAAAATGAAAAGAAATGGTTGTAAAGTAGGGAGTATTAAAAATGGAATTTCGGAAGCGATAACAAAAGCACGGCACGTACCTATCTACATATGCATGTATGTATCTAGAAATATCACATGCACGTAGAGCAACGAACACCATGCAGGTGATGAAAACAAAAAAGGAGTTGGACTTATGTACATACATATGTCTAAGGAGCTTATCCCAATTTAACGTTAGCAGATTAATTACCTTCTAGACAAGCTTTGCAATTAGATTTCCAGAGGCGGTAGCAGCAGGATGAGACGAATAAACCCCAACCTAGTTGGATGAGCCGCAAAGAGAAAAGTTGAATGTTATTAACAAGAATAAACGTCGATGAATAGAGTGACATTTTTAATAAAAAAGAAAACACAGATTAAACGAATGAAATAAAATTTTTACTCAAGTTGGATTATTAGGATAATAATTAGCTATGAATCTGACCTGAAAAGTTCGGCGCTGTGAAGGATTTTTGCACTTTAAAAAAAAAAGGAGAAAATGAACAACTTATTATAGAGGACGGCTTTTTATCTTGCGGTTTTGCTTCTTTACTTCAACGCTTGCGAGTCAAGTTTCAATTCCTGGAATATTAATCATCGAGTCGTCGTACTCCGCTATGTTCTTTTATAGTCTTTTAGTTTGTAGAATCTACAATGCTAAAAGCTGAGCCCACAGATATGCTAAATTCAAAAATATAATTTAGGGGAATCCCCTTCCAAAAAAATATATTATAAAACCTTTTGAAGTGTTGTCCAATTTGAGGCTCTATATTAGCAATTATACATCGCTACAACGAATCCATGGCGGTATCAAAATGTATGCAAACACCTAGTAATCTTGTAAATTTCGATGATTACATCAGTTATGATATTATACATGTGAAGTATTATTGGATGCGACTCCAAGGTCACTCTTTACTTGTGCTAGCTTTGACAATATAATAAACTCTAATTCGATAATCTGTTAAGTATCACAAACAAGACAATCCCATTTATCAGGACACATTTTAGGTTCTATTAATATTAGATATCGTTCTGCTAATGAAATTCTCATTCAGCCCGAAAGACACCAAAATTTCACAATAAAAGCCAATCAAGGATTCATTCGCTCCAAATTAAGTTCTCCCCAAAAGCGAATCAAGAATTCATCAGCTCCTTGTCGTCCATTAAAACGTTGTAAAAATTCTCAATTTCCTCCACGAGCCATTGACCGCGGATCAAAACTCTTTTCACGCAAATAAAATCCAACTTCAACCAAATGTCGCTCGGATAAACGGATACGCTCAAACTGAATGGTGTCCGGCATCTTCTTCTCATACTCCTATACGAGTATCTATGTATGTATTTAGATATATACATACTTATGTACGTGAGATCATGGTGGAATTTAATTCCTTAGATTTTCATTGCGTCCATTCGCGTCGTCATCATGGTTCATTCGATTTATGCCTTTGGATACTTTCAACGCTGTGGTCGCAAAAGGAAGAACAACATAGAACCGCCCCTCCATCGAACAGTAGCCAATTACATGGGAGTTAAGTCGGCGAACATGATAGATAGAAAATCTGTTTAGTGACAATATACGAGTGCGATGACGACAAGCATAATGTATCTTTGACAACGCAGCGAATGGCAGATGTCGACTGAGAATAGTATTTGGGGGGAAGGCAAACTATAAAATAAGCTCATCACGTTACGGCTGAACGGTTGGGGCTAAGTGTTTGTTTGTTTCCGTTGCTTTGAAACAGCCCGAACGGTTGTCAAAACAATTTATGACACTTGTTCAGGCGTTTGACAGATTGATTTCGGGATTCAGCAGTCATGCATGGACGACAGTCGTATGCGACGAATGTTAATGACTAGAAATTCCACGAATTTGATGGCAATTTGTTAAGTTTCAGGACAAACGGTATGGCAGATGCGAGCCATACATAAATAAGGCGAAATAGACAGAGATATGATTTTATTCTACCCATAGTGGGAGGAGGTGTATTGGTCATTTCATCTCGACCTTTTCCAACAGATTAAATATTTCACTCCAAGGACACTGGTTGAGGCTGAGTGGTAGAAAACCGCTTGTTGTCTATCTCTTAATTTGTAGAATGACCCATTTGAGGATAGACGAGAGGAATAGCTGATGAATTGCTTTTTCTATGGCCTTTTCCGCCCATTTGCCTCGGTTTTGGTTTTACTTTAGTCGGTGTTTGGTAAAAGGTTACAGATGGACCTTTTCGCAAGGCTCACAACCGTCTTCGGGAATGATTTAATTCATTTTGTCTGTTTCGGGGACTCGGTTTTATGGTCGATTGAATTTTTAATATAGTTCTAAGGATATACACTGATTATTTAAATCCCTATAGAGAACCACACTAAACCATAAAGTAGAGAAGGAACAAAACCTTGCTGAGATACAAGACTAAAGGGAAATTTAAATGAAATAAATCAAATCGCTAATCCGGACGTTCCCTAGACGTTCAAAGTCACAGTATCCTTAAAAAGGCCACAAAATCGATCTTCTGGAAAAACAAGCAAAAAAGCACTATCCCCCTTAATCGGATTATTTATTTCATCCTCCATATCAATTTCCGCAAATACAAACAATCATCCGCATCCATCACTGCAATCCTATGCGACAATTCAAAAATCGACATTGCCTGCCTTCCGGCCGCTTCATCGGGTGCCATTCCGAAGGATGCTTCTTTTCATCGACATGAAACGGATTGAAGATTTGCATACAAATCTGCATTTATATTTACTTTCGTTCGTTGTCGTTTTGTCGCCCACATTCTGTCTGTCTCCATCACTGGCTCTGTTTGTTATCGATCAAATTAAAAGTACACACGAGATGAGTTGATGCCGGCAGTGAAATAGAAAAAGGACTTCCAACACGGCGAAATAAAAATGAATCCCTGTTTGGCAACAACTTTCGAGGACATCACAATCACTGAGAGAATAGAAAACAATTTCCATTTCCATGAATTGAGCTATAAAGCCTAATTTCCTCTCTCTACCTCTTTGGCTGTCTATCGCCACTTCCGTTGGTTTTACTCCTGCACACATATACATGCACTAAAAACCAACGACAGGACTGCGAAACGACCCGGAGGATATGTTTTTGCTGCTTTTGCCTGACGGTGCAGCTTTGATAGTTCACAGAACTGGAACACGACCGGACGCAGCAAACGAAAACAAAATGAAAGTGAACCAAAATAAAGGATTCAACTTTCGGCAAAAATGGCTATCGAGCGTCAGACTAAAAACAGACGGAACGAAAGAGGATGAAGGAAATGAGAACAGTGGGGCATGTTCGTGTACCGATAGTGGAACTGTGTCCAATTATTTCGCTCATAACTCAACCTCGCGTTCAAAGCTGCATTCGCTAGAAACTGGATTTAAGTGGATGTAAGGACAGACGATTGCTAAGCGTCAGAAAAAACATTTTTTCGCTATCGCCACTAGAGAACTGTTGGCCCATTATCGAGGCGGTACAAGTCGTTGTATTCATCATTATCGTTAGGTTAGATTTGTGCTTAATCATCCTTGTGGTACAGTCGAGAGCACACTTACAGCTACATGTATGGCACCAGCCAAAGGAGGAGTATATGGCATCTTTAAATACTGCGCTATCTAAGAACCATTTATACACCAATTGGGATTTTCACCGTTTGCATGTTACATCCCCCATGAGCGATGGTTATGTACTTGCTCGCTTTAGTTGCCACGATATGTTCATTTAGATACCTTCACATATACCTGCACACGACCCAGATGCGATTTTTATGTTTTTTTTTGGTTCCCTCTGAATGGGAACAAGTGCAAAGCAGCGATCGCAAGTAGGATTAATTTTAAGTGAATAATTAAGTAGATACGCAGATGAGATATAAGTACGTACTAATACTGCAGAAACGGTGGAGAAAAAAGTGCAAATAGTCAACGAGATGTCGCTCGACATAGCTTCGGATCACGTACCTTTAGTGGTGCGGAGGTGGTGTACGAGTATATTTGCAGAGGAATTAAAGTAATCGTGACAATGCCGGGATAGCGATGCACTGATTTTGTGCCAGTTAATACTGATGGCAGTTTAATCGATATGGGGCGTCGTTACTAAAGCCACTTTAGCATAATTGTGGTACTGATGAAGGGGTTCAATTGCTCTTGGGAGTTATTTTTATAACGCCGCGCACATTTTACTGCACTGTGGGCTTAGGGATTAATGAGGATCATTGTGGCCCACTTACTGATGGATGACGCCTAATGATGCGTGTGGCTTGGAGAAGTTTGTTTACACCATGTATTTACAGACAAAGGTGTTGTGATGCTTGAGTAGATTCAGGCGTTGTGCGGTGAGTTGGATGGTCTTAAACTCATTCTGATACTGTTTTGTCAGTGACTGTCAACGGCACACTACAAAATGTGTATACATATGTACATGAAAAATGATACTAGGCTAGGGTCATCACCAAGCCCAAATAGGGTCATTGTTGATAATATTACATTTATGGAAAAGTTGAGGAAACCGAGGACAATCCTCTAGTTCACGATCTATTCCACCTAATCCTCAGCACTTAGAGAACTCGAACTTCCAGCCCATATACATACATATGTATAAATGAGGTACATAAGTCTTCAGAAGGCCCATCTCGTTGGTCCGACGTTTTTCACTCGGCATCATATCGCAGTTTTTCCATTTTTTCTTCTTAGGTCAATATAGAACGAAGGAAACTTGAGTTAAATAGTATTGTCAAACCAATTATCGTCCAAGCTAAAGTTTTAATGAATGTCACTGTGTTTGACGACCATTGGCAAATTACATGTATTCTAAAAGGAAAATGACCCACTGCGGTACTTTCAAAAGCTCCATCCACGATGGAAGTGACTAGCGATCCGTACCATCGACGGAAGTGGTGGCAAATCCAGTCGACAGCGTGTTAATGGTTTTTCCAATAAGGTGTACATGTAGAAATTTGATGAAATTATTTTTTTTTTTTGTCTATTAATGAACCGCATCCTAGAGGTCCAATTTTCGATTACTCTGATGCGTTTACAAACTGGTGGTTGGAATGCAGAATTACAGTGATCGACGTGTTGTACACTGTCTAGGATCATCTTTCACACTCCGCTTCACAACAGCGGTATTATCCGGTGTGATACATATGTATGAATACAAGCCTCTGTTAATCCACATTAAGGATGTAACTAGATTTGAATTTTTTTTTTCAATAACCTAAGGGATCATAGTCGCCGGAAGATCACTTTTTTCGAGAAGCACGCGTAACCACTGTCAATTTCATTTCCTCCTTCTTTGATGTGTCTCCAGTATCAAGAGAAGAGAAAAACATTAATATCTAGATATGACACAAGCCAAAATGTATGGGCAAATAAATTAAATTCGAATGTCATTAATAACTCAATACCAGGAATCTTCGACCAAGCCCCCATTAAGTATAGGATGAATTGTGAGAATAATTGTATTCGACTTCCTCAAGATATTTCATTATGTTCTTCATTTTGCGAATTCCCCCTTGCACAATCTGTTTCCCGGAAAAGCTCTTCAAGTCTTTCGGCTTCGCATCTTCATGTTATGATTTTCTAAGAATCAGAATCATAAAGATCCGGAAAAATTTAAATTGCTATTCAAAGAAGAAATACAAGCGGTCACTTGTGAATTTTTCATAAAAGCGAAAAAAAAAAAAAAAACTCCAAGCGGGCGGGTCCCTAAGGACATACATAGCTACCAAATAACGTCGAAGTGTGATAAAGCCCTCCCGAACACTGGCAAGACTCACTTAAAAATTCTGAATCACCTCTAGTCTTACATAGACGTGCCCTTCCAACGAAAGTTCAAGGACTAGTAGACCATCATCGTTCTGTATTGCCTGACCACTTAGTTGGTTGAGCATGGTTGACAAATACCTTAAATAATGCAAGCCATCCGTGTCCGCCTCTGGAGCAGATCACAATGGAGTTGGTGTGGAGGCAAAGCAAAACGCGAATGAAAGTAGAGCATCTTGGTTAATATTTAATCACTGTTCCTCGCGTTTTATTGTTACAAGATACCGGCACAAGAGGAGATGACAAAAGTGCTTTTCGCTGTAGGCGCCATAACGCCAAAGCGTGTACATATACACGTAAAAATATCTGTCTTGGGATCTAACCGAAAATACTTCATATTTACTTTGGTGAATCGTAGCACTTTCGTCAGATTAACCCTCGGCTCTTTTGTCGGTCATGCTCGTCGCATTAATTAAATATCAAGTCGAAATGAAACAAAGGGCGAAAAGAATGCCTAGTGATTTCTCTAAATAATTGATATGAAATAAAAGGCATGTTCAGGGTTTTGGGGCTTTATAGTATCATGAAGGCTGGAATGGGATTCCATGTTCCCCCGCGCGCGATGTAGTACTATGTATTTCATTTCGTAGTTTCAGTATTCAACTTGGATTTTTTGCATTTTTATTCGCTACTCATGGGAAAATTCCGCACAGGGGCACTCTGAAAGATGTTCGACCTTCTCTCGCTCCATTTGAATTCTGAGCAAAACGAGCCAACAAATAACATATAGTGTGTATGTGCCTGGATCTGAACAGTCCCATCGTTCGAGAGTTCATATGGTTATGTGAACAGTGTATTCAGAGGATGATAAGGATTCGTTGTGTGATGGAGGGCTTATGGCGACCTAGAAAACCAGCACTAGATTCTCATCCACCGTCATTGTAGAGGCTGTTTGCTGGTGGTGACATGAAGCTGGCGGATATATGGGTATGTGGAACTTAAAGGGAGATTTATAGGAGGGAAGGGAAGATGGATGGTAACTTGAATTATAAATTGAAATAAAAAATTACGGCGTACTTGAACGTTGGATAGGTTCATTTTTGTATACACTTGATAATATGAAAGGTCACTTACCCAACCGTAAGTTGTAAGTTGAATATTAGACACCATGGTATCTGCGGACAATTTTGCGTGATTTGGGCTCACTCTGATTGGTGTCGGCGGTTGGCATGGCCAATTATTAGGCATTTTGTGCAATCGATTTTAATTCACAGTCAACTTTCTATTTCATACTAGTTGTACATATATTCATAGCGCATCTGCGAGTGTTAGGTCTTCATTAGACCCTCCGTTCACCTTATATTACCGTAGGACAACACGACTTAATGACACCTGTGACCCAAAAAAAAAAAAAATTACTCGCCATAAACTATTTTCCCTTTATCATCGAATCACATTCATAATTGACTGTCGAAGTCAGTCAAAATCACCATACTACCAACGAACAAGCCAACACCGAACATTTGTCAAAATCAGAGTCGTATGTACGTACCTATCGCACCGCACCAGACACACACAGCTTGCCATAAAATGCGTTCATCGCAAAACAATCGCCCTACAGCCTCCTTCCGCTGCACCGTCACGTGTACAGAATTATTGGTGAAACAGCCAACGCTGTATTCGGGTCATCATTAAAATTGAATTTAAATCTCTATCGAAGCAACGACAGAACGAAAATCCATTGTCAGTGCTTTTCTCCCTTCGATATCTCTGCCATTTTAAGGCGTTTCCCTACTACATGGGTTATATGTCAAAGCAGTGAAATTCTAAACCATATGCTAACACCAGGAAGTTCCATTTATCTCACACCCGTACCCGTGCAAGGCAACATCCTGCATGGGGAGGGCGACCCATCATCATTGTCAGAACTTGGCCCTCGAGTTCAACTGCTATCCGTATAAGGGCAAATAGAGTCCCCGAATCTTAGCCGATATTTCCCGACCGCAATGAAGAGTAAATATTTCAAGGATACCGTCCCCCCGAGAGATGGTACTCACGTAGTTACATGGAAGCGGCTGCTCTATCAGGTCCTGGTCGGGATTAGGAGGTGAGATAAGAAACTTAGGAGATAGTTCAATTTTTCTTACATTTCTCTCTTCTCTTTTTTCAATTCTTCCTTTGACCTATTTTACGCCCTGGGAAAGGGTCTTGAAAGTGATGGCATTTTTTTTCAAAACTACAGCCGATAAAAAGGAATTTATAGACGAGTACTGCTGCTACTTGAGACTGCTCGTAAAACTGTCATTCAGCAATGGTTCGATAAAGTATCTACTCCATATAACTGGCTATTTACGACAAACAGATAACGCCCGGGGCAATTCAATTGAAAGTCAAAAAAACTTCAATCGAGTTAGCAACAATTGGCCATCGAAAGATACTTAATATTAAGACCATTCACACTTTATTTGTTTTTAACTTTTCCGCATCCTGGATTTCAATCCACACCAATGACACAAGTCCAGCGCTCAGCCATCCATTAGACCATAAGTATAAGCCATTTACGACAATGTCCCGCATCAAACCACCACACGTAGTGTGGTGGTCTCTCTGCAATTCGTTGCCACACTAAGTCGACACTAATTAATTACGACAATAGTTGGCAATTAATCCTTTGACACGAATCTCAGCTTTGTTTGTGGATTTTCAATTCAACACTACACGCTCCACCCCCAAGCCGGATTGTATGCAATCCAGAATAAGTGCTGGTTGTCCATTAGTTACAAGCCGGTGTGTGGTCATTATACATTTCTTTGTTTGCTGTATCGTCCAAATGACAAATTGAGTTATCTGCTTTGTGCGTGGCTGTGACTAATCGATAAGAATTCATTCAACAAAAATAAAAATAAAACGAAAACGAATAAAACCCAAGGAAGGCGAGGAGGATTGTTAGCAGGATGGAAAGAAGCGAAAATGCAAATTGTTCGCAATTTTTCTTTTGGTCTTTTTCAAATTCGCCTTTGGATGGAATAGAATGCTGATGAGGGCGATTGTCATTGTTAATGTTGTTGGTTGCTGTTATTGTTATTGTTTGGTGTTGTATGCACTTCCTACGCTTGCTACAAAGGATAACGAATTCAATTAAATTAGCATGTGTTTTGGAATGCTGACAATCGAGTGCATATAAATTGGAGTAAATGCAGTGGGAGGATTTCAGTTCGTAAAGAAGGCTATTGCTCTTCTTCTTCGTTGAGTTGTTTTTGAGTATGCAAATAGGGCTTGGCAGTTGTAGAAGAGCATGAACACGGGCAGAAAACAGCGCTGAAATGACTAGTTTGTGCATATTATTTGAAGATGGAAATAAAACGTCAGATTATAGAGTTTTCTAACCCAAATAACCCGCTATTTCATTTGGTTCACTAAATTTGCTGGCTCACTACATTTGCTGGCTCACTACATTCGCTACCTCCCCGCATTCGCTGGTTTACTATGTTCGCTGGCTCACTTCATTCGCTGGTTCACTACATTCGTTGACTCACTACAATCGCTGGTTCACAACTTTCGCTCACTAGATTCGCTGACCCAATAGATTCGCTGGTTCACTACATTTGCTGGCTCACTTCAATCGCCTGATCACTAGATTCACTGGCCCACTACATTTTCTGGCTCACTACAATCGCTGGCTCACTATATTCGGTGGCTCACTACATTCGCTACCTCCCCACATTCGCTGGTTTACTATGTTCGTTGGCTCACTTCATTCGCTGGTTCACTACATTCGCTGACTCACTACAATCGCTGGCTCACTACATTCGCTCACTAGATTCGCTGACCCAATAGATTCGCTGGCTCACTACATTCGCTGGCTACCAACATTCTCTGGCTCATTACGTTGCTGGCTCACTACATTTTCTGACTCACTTTAATCGCCGGATCACTAGATTCACTGGCCCACTACATTCGCTGGCTCACTATATTCGCTGGCTCACAACATACTCTGGCTCATTACATTCGCTGTATCACTACATTTGCTGGCTCACTACAATCGCCGGTTCACTAGATTCGCTGGTCCATTACATTCGCTGGCGCACTACATTTGCTGACTCAATTCAATCGCTGGCTCACTAGATTCACTGGCCCACTACATTCGCTTACTCGCTACATTCTCCGGCTCACTATATTCGCTAGCACATTATATTCGGTGGCTCACTACATTCGCTAATTCATTATATTCGCTGAACCAATACTTTCACTGGCTCACCACATTCGCTGGTTCGCTACATTCGCTTACTCACTGCATTCGCTGGCTCATTACATTCGCTGGCTCACAACATTTAATGGATCACTAGATTCATAGGCCCACTACATTCGCTGGTCCATTATTTTCGTTCACTCACTGCATTCTCTGGCTCAAAACATTCGTTGGCTTATTACACTCGCTGGCTTATTACACTCGCTGGCTTATTACACTCGCTGGCTCACTTCGTTTGCTGCCTCACCACAATCGCGGGCTGTGTTAAGAAATGGTCACCCTGTGTCCATCTATATGGCAATCCACACATCAATATGTATATGATATTTATTTGTTACAGAGGTGGCGCTTTATTCGTTTCCCTTTTCCTGCTATCCTCCCTTTTGCCTTCCTTCTTCTCTTTTCTTTTTAACAACCACGCGGAGCAGTACATATTCTTTTCATCCATTAATTTGTATTTCATATTCAATTTAAATAAAGATATTAAACAGGTTATGGGCCCAGAACGCCTATTAAATTGTTAAATTCATTTGCGTTGCTGTTTAACATCTGAATGGTCAATTCTGATTCTGAAGATCAGAAAATTGTATTCAAGATGTCTGCTGGTTCCTCATCTAGTTCGTTGCGTATGGAGTTGCTGTCCAAGGAGAATTACGATACTTGGAGCATGCAGGTGGAAGCGCTGCTTACAAAAAAATGACTTGTGGGAGTTTGTAGATGGGACTTCTGTGATGCCATCGACCGATGGTGCTGCAAAAGATGCGTGGTTGAAACAGGACAAGATGGCCAAGGCCGATTTAATTCTGTCGATTCAACCGTCCGAACTCAAACAGATTCGTGGATGTGATACGTCACGGCAGGTGTGGCAGAAGCTTGAGTCCATTTATGCATCGAAAGGACCGGCAAGAAAGGCTACGCTGTTGAAGCAATTGATGCTTCAAAGATTGGATGATTGTGGTGATGTTAAGGAGCATATGACAACATTTTTCGATGCTGTGGATAAGCTCGAGGGAATGGGTGTGCAGATTAATGGAGATCTGCTAGCTATTATGTTGCTTTATAGTCTTCCTTCTTCATACGAGAACTTTCGATGTGCTATTGAGTCGCGAGATGCATTGCCGACTGCTGAGGTGTTAAAAATAAAAATTATTGAAGAAAGCGAGGCACGAAAACAGACATGTGGTAGTGTTATTACAGTCATGGCCGCTGGGAGTGGCAGTAGTATGCGTCCGAATTCATCCAAGCAAAAGAAAGGAAAAGGACCACACAAACCTGGACAATTTAAGTGTTTTAAGTGTGGTATATTGGGACACAAGGCGAATGTATGTCCGTTAAGAACGTCCGAGGATCACGGGAGAAGGATGAGGCATTCAGCGAATAGTGTCGACGAGTCCTATGCAGTTAGTCATACCGTTACAACGAATGGTACTGATGCGTACTGTGCAGACACGGGGCATGCGAATAGAGCCTGGATTCTTGATAGTGGTTGCACGGCGCATCTGTGTGGTGATGTTGGACTTTTTAAATATATGCATGAGTCTCCCAAGGTTAAACTGAACCTCGCTAGTAAGGCATCAGCTGATGTTAAAGGAAAGGGTGTTGTTCATGTTTCAGTGGCAAGTGAAAATGGCTATCGTTTAATAGAGTTTAAAGATACTTTATTTGTGCCTGATTTACGAACAAACTTAATTTCGGTTGCGAAAATTACGAATAAGGGTCACGAGGTGACATTTCGCAAAAATGACGCTTACATTCGTAATGAACATGGCCATGTGTCCGTAATAGCAGATCGTAAAGGTGACCTTTACTTCGTTCGCGAAAACTCCGAGTGTGCGGAAGCAGTTGTCCGACCTGAGTGCTCCGAACTGTTGAAGTGGCACGAAAGGTTGGGTCATTTGAACAGCAAAGACTTATTACGGCTAGTTCATGACGGTGTAGTGCCCGCGGTTGATAATAAAGACACTGAACAATTATTGCGATGTGTAGTGTGCTTAAAAGGTAAAATGACTGCTGTGCCCTTCTCTAAAGGTCGAGTGCCGTGTACAGAAATATTAAAGATTGTGCACTCTGATGTTGTCGGTCCCTTCAGGACGGAGTCTTTGGGCGGTGCGAAATATTTCGTCACATTCATAGACGACAGCACGCGTTGGTGCGAAGTATATTTCTTGAGGCAAAAGAGCGGTGTGTTTGATGCGTTTAAGCTGTACCAGAAGCTTGTAGAGAAGCAGACTGGAATGAAAATCAAGTGCTTGCAGTCGGATAATGGCGGTGAGTACTGCAATACACAGTTTGATAGGTATCTTGCTGAACAAGGGATAGAAAGAAGGCTTTCCGTTGCTCGTAGTCCGCAGCAGAATGGAGTAGCGGAGCGAATGAACCGGACACTCTTGGACATGGCTAGATGTTTGTTGCTGCAGTCGGATTTAAGTGCGTCTTTTTGGTCTGAAGCCATCGCTACTGCTTGTCATATCCGAAACCGATGCCCAACCAGTAGCTTGAGTAGCGGAATTCCCTTCGAGAAATGGACCGGAAAACGCTTATGTGTAAAGTATATGAAAATGTTTGGTTCCAAGGTATTTGTTTTAAATAAAGATCCTAACAAAGATAAATTTGCACATAGGTCTGCAGAAGGTGTATTCGTAGGATACCCTCGTGATAAGAAGGGATACCGGATATGGTTGCCAAGAAAACGTCAGATCCTTGAAGTCCGTGACGTGAGATTCTTGGAAGAAATTCGGGAGGTTCCACAGGATATGTGCGTTTTAGATGAGTTGTTAACTTCAACAGAGAAAGCAGAGAATGCTGAAAGTAATCCGAAGGCAGTTGAGTTTTCACCACGTCCATTAAAGTCATGTGAAGTGTCTGATAACCGATCGGGAGCACCGGGGATAAAGTCGGAAGATGAATGGGCGAGAACTCCTAAAAAACCGCAGCTGTTGCGTACTGCAGACAGAGGACGACCGAAGAAGCTGTTTCGAATAACGCGCTCAACAGCAGCACAGCAAAAGGAGGAGGGGACCTGCGTTGATAGAAATGAATCTGACACTGAAGACGACACTGAGTTTGCTGGAGTAGCAGAGATTAGTGTTGAGGATGCCTTGAAAAGCGACGAGTGCGAAGATTGGAAAGATGCAATGGAGTCCGAAGTCATGAGTCTGATCAAGAATGACACCTGGGAGATTATTGAAAAGAACGACAGGACGAATGTAGTTGGATGTCGTTGGGTTCTCTCAAATAAATATGGTCCTGAAGGCAAGGTAGAGAGGCGAAAAGCACGACTGGTGGCCAAGGGGTACAACCAAAAGTATTTAGTCAACTACCACCAAACTTTTGCTCCTGTGGCAAGACTGGAGACGTTGCGTATGTTGTTAGCTCTGGCGATACAGTTGGGGCTTAAAGTCTGGCAGTTCGACGTAGTGACGGTATATTTGAATGGAACATTGGACGAGGAAGTGGTCATGAGATTGCCCGTAATGTTGATTGAGATGCTGGAAAGGATAGTGATCAAACACGGCAAAAAATCGGATCTTGGAACTCGGGCGGCGAAAATGCTAAAGTACATTCGTAATGGGGGCAATGCATGCAGGCTACGGAAGGCCCTATATGGATTACGCCAAGCTGGTCGTCAGTGGTATGTAAAGCTGAGCAAGAAGCTATTGAGCCTAGGATTGAAGCCTACGAAAAATGAGCCATGTCTATTTTATAAAAGTGCTGGAGAGGGTTTCCTGTTCTTGCTGGTGTACGTAGATGATATACTCGTTGTGACTCGAGAGACCAAGTATCTAATGGATGTACGAAACAAGCTGTTAGAGGACTTCGAAATAAAGGATCTCGGTCTTGCAAAATTTTGTCTTGGGCTGGAGATTAATCAAGGTGAGTGCAAAATTGAGCTCACTCAGACAGGTTATATACTAGGTTTGCTCAAACAATACGGGATGGACAACTGTAATTCTGTATCAACGCCATTAGAAGTAAATGGGCGTTTTGATGATCCCAATGGTGATGATTGGCAGGAGGATTGGCCGTTTCGTGAGATAATTGGTGCTCTTATGTACCTATCAGTAGCCACCCGTCCCGATATTGGAAATACTGTATCTAGGCTGGCACAGTTTACCAATAATCCGAAAAAGTGTCACTGGCTTGCTGCCAAACGAGTTCTGAGGTATCTCGCTGGTAGTACGACGATTGGATTGGCATTTACGAAAACCGACAAGCCCCTAATTGGATACACTGATGCTGATTGGGGTGGTTGTGCTGTTGATCGTCATTCGTATACTGGTTACGTTTTTCTACTCGGTGGTGCGGCAATTACTTGGAAATCGCAGAAGCAACGGACTGTTGCATTATCGTCAACAGAGGCTGAATATGTCAGCCTGGCAGAGGCAGCGAAGGAGGCTATCTATTTGCGTAGCATTTTATATGAGCTCTCATTACATGATTATGCCGACATAACAATTTTTGTTGATAATCGGGGAGCTCAATGTTTGGCGAATAACCCTGTATTTCATGCGCGTACAAAGCACATCGACATCAAACATCATTTTGTCCGTGAATCGATTGCTGATGGAAAATTTGTGTTGGAGCATGTGCCGACTGAAAACATGATAGCGGATGTGCTTACGAAACCATTATCTCGAATGAACCATGACAAGTGTTTGGATGGACTCGGATTGAGGAAGCGCGAACAAGGATGAAGGATTGACGTGTGTCTTGAGAGGGCGTGTTAAGAAATGGTCACCCTGTGTCCATCTATATGGCAATCCACACATCAATATGTATATGATATTTATTTGTTACAGAGGTGGCGCTTTATTCGTTTCCCTTTTCCTGCTATCCTCCCTTTTGCCTTCCTTCTTCTCTTTTCTTTTTAACAACCACGCGGAGCAGTACATATTCTTTTCATCCATTAATTTGTATTTCATATTCAATTTAAATAAAGATATTAAACAGGCTGTACACCCAGGACAAGTACACAAAAGCGGTTTGTGCTCTGGTGGAATACACAGCTTGAATCCTTAAGGCTGCGGCCACGCAGTGAGCGACTGAGCGATTGAGCGACGAGCGACTGAGCGACCAAAATAATTAAAACATATCGAATTGACGAGAGATTTCGCCAAGCGACCGAGCGACGTCGGTCGCTCTGAAATCCAATCTGTTTTAATTATTGCGATTGTCGTTGAGCGACGAATTCAAAAATGGAAAAAATCAGCACGGAAATTTTGATTTCTGCTATTCAAAGTCGTCCAGTCTTATGGCAGGATAGTTTAAAAGACTATAAAAGCAAACAAATTACCGAGAAGCATTTGACAACGGCATTTTCGCAACTAATCGCTCAGCGATGTCGCTCAGTAAATGGCCACTAGTCGCTCAGTCGCTCGCTGCTTGGCCGCAGCCTAAGGAAACAGGTGAGATCTCTGTTTAACAGAGCTAAACGGAATAATAGTTGGAATTATTATAGATCTGCTCTAACTAAATACAACCTCGAACTGAGGAAATCCAAGAGAATGTCTTGAAATAAACACTGCGAGAACATAGACTCGCTTCCAGCTGCGGCCCGATTCCATAAAGCGCTATCTCAAGAGCACACAAATGGACTCAGGCTGCTTTGCAAATCAGACGGCAGCGCAGGGAAACCTTGGAGACTTTGCTCGAGGTGCACTTCCCTGGTTCTACTCCCCACTCGATGTCCTCTAATGATCAAACGAACGTCATAAATGGCATCGACAGTAGAACAAATAGCCTTTCTGGCAGACTTTTTAGCCCTGATCGGGTTAAATGGGCATTTGGTTCATTTAAGCCCTATAAGGCCCCATGCAAAGATGGCGTTTTTCCTGCCATTTTACAGAAAGGGCTGAACACCATTTTATCAATACTGATAGTTCTTTTTAGGTCGTGCTTCAACCTCGGATACATACCCCAAATCTGGAGAGAGTTCTTGTCGTATCTTGGAGAATCAGATACCACTGCATCCCTATCAGTATGCATATCCCAAAAAACGATCTACTGAGAATGCGCTACATCCCCTTGTGACGTGTGTTGAAAACAGTTTTACACACAAGGAGATCGCAATTTGCGCCTTCCTCGATATAGAGGGGGCCTTCGATAATACTGGCTATGATTCGATCACCACTGCACTATCCCGCAGGGGTGTGCACCATCCCACTAATTACTGGATTAGGGCGATGCTAAATAGCAGTATAATATCAACCACATGCGAAGAGGTCTCAGTGACAGTATCGGCGGCTTGAGGATGTTCACAAGGAGGGGCCCCTTCACCACTGCTCTGGTCGATAGTCATCGATGACCTTCTACGCAAGCTAACCATTCGGGGCTACGAGGTCTTCGGATATGCTGATGACCTAGTAGTTATTGTTACGGGCAATTGTGAAACTACTGCCTGTGAGCGCATGCAGCTTGCGCTTCAGTTTATCTCTGACTGGTGTGGCAGCGTTCAGGGACTCCGCCAATCGAAACGACTTGTACGGCCCCCGAACAAACACTCTATTGACATACTCAAACTTAATAGGGTAGATATCAGAAGACTGGTCAGCTATCTGACAGGAAACTGACGTCTGAGGTATCATCTTAACAAAATTAGCCTTTCGTCTGAAAATGAGTGTCGACTCTGTCTCGAGGACGAAGAGATGGCGGAACACATACTGTGTGAATGTGCTGCTCACTGCCATCTTAGGAAGCGTACCATTCTCAGCGAAGTTATGGCTCCTGACGGGATCACCTCGGCTCCTATGAGAAGCATTCTCAACTTCATTATGGAAGTGGAGAAGTTCCTCGGCTGATCGGTTAGCAGGCACAATAGATCTGCAAAGGTCGCAGTGCCAAATGCTAATTGATAGCACTAGCCCCAATAAAAAAAAAAAAAAAAACAACAACAATGACTGGCTCAATACTTTCGCTAGTTCACTACATTTACTGGCTCACTACAATAGCTGGCTCACTAGATTCACTGGCGCACAACATTCGCTGGCTCACTATATTCGCTGGCTTACTACATTCGCTGGCTCTCTACATTCGCTGGCTCACTACATTCGCTGGCTCACTATGTTCGCTCGCTCTCTGTGTTCGCTGACTTACTGCAGTCGCTTTTTCATTGCTTTCGCTGGCTCGACGTATTTGCTAGCTTATTCAATTCGCTGGTTCATTCCATTCGCGGGCTTATGGCATTTGTTGGCTCTCACTGGGTCCGCTGGCTCACTGTGTTCCCAGGCTCACAGTGTTCGCTGGATCACTGTGTTCGCTGGCTTACTGTGTTCGCTGGCTCTCTATGTTCGCTGGCTCACAGTGTTTGCTGGCTCACAATGTTTCCTGACTTACTGTGTTCGTTGGCTCACAGTGTTCGCTGGCTCTCAATGTTCGCTGGCTCACAATGTTTCCTGACTTACTGTGTTCGTTGGCTCACAGTGTTCGCTGGCTTATCGTGTTCGCTGGTTCACAGTGTTCGCTGTCTCACAGTGCTCGCTGGCTCACTGCGTTCGCTGGCATACTGTGCTCGCCGGCACACTGCATTCGTGGCTCCCTGTGTTTACTGGCTCAGAGTGTTCGATGGCTCACAGTGTTGGCTGGCTCGTAGTATCCGCTGGCTCACAGTGTTCGCGGACTTACCGTGTTCGTGGCTCACATTATCCGATGGCTCACTTTGTTCGCTGGCTCAAAATGTTCACTGACAAGTTCGATTTCTCAACAGCCCGTCAGATACCACAATCAGCCGTAATCTCTCTCATGACACAGCAAATTTAATTTTTGGATGAAAAAGTAATTTTACTTTTCATCCCCAGACTAAGCACAAAAGAAAACGTTTAATTTCCACATGGCGAACCACCAAGTTTCCTCCTCCACACCATCGGATTTAAGCCAGTCAGCATGTTCCACATTCCCTCACTGAAGAATTACATCGCTCCGGTGAAATTACATTTCGTCAACACAGTTTCCCGGGCCCACGCTTAATTGAATCGGTTACACAGTTAGCACTTTCTCTCACCTCCTTGTCGGGGGAGAAAAAACTTAATAAAAAGTGTTAAAATCGAAATTCTTTTTTTAGTAACCTTCTCGTAGTCGGGACCGACGCCCACTCAATCAAGAGCGCCGTGGAATACTTTACTGATATACTTGCAATTTCAGCACAACTGACTGGGATATGTACAAGTAGTACGAGTACATACAAGTGGAAGAGTTCGAGGACGTATAGCAAACGTATGGGGGAGGACATATGGTTTGTGTAGAAATTCGAATTACCAACTTTCAAAGAAGGATAAAGGGCTTACTCATTAAAGTTTTGTATTCAGCCGGTGAATGTAGTGCAAATGGTATGATGGAGTGTAAGTAGTTTTGCCATTACCGACGAAAGTTTTACAGAATTTAAATGAAATTGTTTCGTCTGAAGACCGCTTTAGTTTGGATACGGTGGCACAGAAATCCTTATTACTCTCATAATCGCAAAAACGTTTTTAGCTTCCGGCAGAGTAGTGAGTTACCTATTCTGTCATTAGTTCAGCACACTATCCGGAAGGAAGGAATTTTGTACATACTACCTAATCTATGGACGAATCGCCCACTTCCGTAAATTACGGTATTAATATTTAAGGAACAACCCCCACGGTTTCGTCAACTAATTTTTCTAATCGAATTTCCCCGATTCCACGTTTTGTATCTCATATCATCGCCTTTTTTAATTGCGGCAATGGACGACGATTTACGTGGGGCTTTAGTCGAATTTACGGTTTGAGGTCATGCATACTAATATCTGGAAATAGTTCCGAAATGGAATTCCATTTTTTTTTTTTTTTCTGGGTAATTTCTCATACTGAGTGGTTTGTGCCATCCGGGTATGGAGACGGAAGTGCGGCGGTTAATAATTTTGTTAATTTTGTTGGCTCTTGTTATTGGAATTGGATATTGTCTTAATCGATTTTTGAGCTGCCTGAATAGTTTTTTTTGTCTTTTGTTTTCGTGATTTGGACTAAGGAGTGTAGAGTGTAAATATACTGGGTGTGGTTGGTTTTCGGTTGAATTGGTTCGTTGTTGTGGGATAAATGGAAGCAAATGTTTGGGGCTTATGGGCATTTTAATAAATGTATGGCGCGGAATATTTTGCACACTCGTGTAAATTCGTAGTCCCTTTTCGGCTGGTAGGCTCTGGACACGTGTCCAAACCTAACTCGTCTCATCTCCAATGTTAAGGTATTCATTCGTTGACTACACGAGTGGCATGCTAACGTCCTGAAGACCGAGGTCCTATAATATTAAATAATGGTCGGACGACGAATTTTTTAGACCCTTGAAAGGTCAGTCAAAAAAAAAAATTGAATTTTAAAGTTTCCACCTAAATTTGGGCAGTTATTGAGTCGACCGGTATTCCAAATTTTGAGACCGAGTAGCATAAGTAGAACAAACTTACCACAAATGTCTGTTGAACTATCTGCTGAGCTTACAAATTTTACGTTCTGAGTTGAGGCTTTAGATTGTGGCATTTTTCTATCAATAAGAAAGACAAATCTTAATCTCCGAAAACTCCTTAAAGAAATACCTATTTCAAAGCTTCTCGCCTAATCAGATATGATTTTAAGCCAAACTTGCTTAGAAACTCAATACATTTTTGAAAAAAATTATCTCAAAGAAAATTGTCGGTGTCGGTGTCGAAGTCAAAGAACCTAATATCGGTTGAGCTCTCTACCGAATCCGACGAAAGGATGTTTCGTGCCTACCGTCTAGTTAGGTGGATCATTTTTGCAGGCCAGTAAAGGCAACAGACCTATAAAAGTCACTGCGTAGAAGAACTAAAATCAGATGATAGGTTTCTTGAGACGTCCCGATAAAGTCTATGCCTGGGTAAACCACTAGTCGGAACGTAGGGTTATCATCATGAAGAATGTAAGACGAGCATCTCTCACTTTAAAATTCGCACTAAGGAAAACTTGAGATTGGAGTCTCTTGTGTTGCCTGGGGTTGCTCATAGGATTAAATACGGCAATTTTGTTTATTAGTAGTCGCATTCAAGCGGATATAAGCCTTATGCGAAATTTGGTCGCTATGGATTAATTATGATGGCAGCGAGATGGTCGAAGAGCATGGAGAATTTTCTTACGTGCAAGCATTGATAGGATGTAGGTTTTTGCACGAATGCAATTTACTTTAATACATGTCACAAGTCGTACATACATATATGAGCTGTTGAATATAGAATACTGAAAAACCAAACAGTAAAAAAATCACCCACACATCACACAATTCTCTAAAAATATTTGGGATACAAATCGTTTGAGCTCCTACGGAACCATGAGCTATCTACCCCCTCTTTCTATGTCAAGGTTGAGTTAAACTATTTTAACTATTTGAAATTTTAAGTCGTCTTTTTTACTATCTAGCGCTTGATTTTTATATGGTAGCTTTATTGCTTACAGTGTTTAGGCAAAAATTATATTCTTTTCACGTTGGCAGTCTTGTACGAGGTCCTTAAGCTAGGGGACCCTCAAAATTGTCTCTCATACAGTAGTGTTTGTACATTTAATAAAGTAGATTAACAGCTTTGAACCAATGTTGCTTCTACTGCTAACTGATTGGCTTAGACCTGGTCCCAATAAGCTGGCCTAGATTTGCATTTGAACGTGCTATTTTGATCGGGAGTCGAGAATTAATACAATATTTTTATTCGAAGGATCTGATTTCGAAGTACTACGTGGATTGTGGTCCTGTAATTTCGAAACTCATCGATTTCATAACAGGTGTGTAGTTCTCTTCTGATAAACCAGTAATTTAAGAATTTCTAATTTTATCTGTCGAAAAGATCATCGTCTGTGTAATCAATCCCCAAAATCGACCGCAGGCAATTCATCCACCTTCTCAATCGTCCCGATAACCTCTGATGCTCCTCGTCTAGACGTCGTTAACACTTTACGGGGTGTAATGCGACACTGCCACCATCATGACCCATAATCTTGAGCATTAAAAATCCCATTCAAGGCTGACATTTTTTTCATATGATCTCTCATCATCCTTGAACGTATTCATATAATGCCGACTTGTCAAACAAATGGTATAACATCTGCCTTGATATTCAATTCCACAGCCTCTCCATCCTGTCCATAACTCCTTGAGAATTTCGTTGTGCTATTTATCACGTCTGCTACACTGGAGTGCTTGAAGAACAACAGAACACCACCAAACAACCATTATTATATGGTACGCTGCAGAGTGGGATACTTTTTTTAGGTTTTGTTTTGTATTTCGTTTTTCAATTTCATTATCAGCGCGACCGTGCCCTTTAAAGTGCTAATTCCTTCGAAAGAGTATCCTCAAAACAGAAAAAAAGAAAAACAGTCTCATGACCATTACGAAAACACCTACATCAAATTTACTTTTAATGAAGGTCGTCAGCGTGGAGTAATGCCATGAATATGGAATTTAGTTACATGTTTGTTGGTTTTTTCTTTCTTATTTTTTTTTCTGGGGGCGTCTATTAGGGTCTGGAACTTTTGGGTAAAAGGTGAATTGGCTTTTGCGATAAACAGCTCTGTAAGGATAATCTCATTTAAAGGCTGGGCTTGAAACCTAATCGGTCCGAGGTGAAATAATTCGCGTTTTTGTCTGCTAATTACTTAATTATGACTCAGGGGAAATGGAAACTAACTGAAGCGGGCCTTGTTTGCTAGCTGAGCGAGAGTAGTGTGAAGATACGGAAGAGAAATGGTGAGTGTAATGAGTATGAGTGGCCTATGGCAGTTTGTAGGTATTTTGGTTTAAAATTGGCGGTAAAACAGCAGATAAAAAGGTATGTCCATCATCGAGTAAAAGCGAACAAGATGTCCTCAACGTCCTTGCTTAGAGCGGCTTTGGCAAATAACAGAAATTGCCAGAGTAACTTCACCGTTATCAAATCCTCTTATTCCCATCAAAATGGCAGGTAGCGTCACAAAACTTTTTAATTTTTCAGCTGCTACTAGCTGCTATACAAAAATGAATATAAGCCAAAAGTGCAGATTTTTTCCGTTTGATTGATATCTTTACCTAACCACAGGCATCCTCCTTGCCACTAGTCTACTACCACACAAGTGCCTATTTACATACTTTCCCAACCAATCTCTCCCCGATGGCCGATACAAATTCAATTCAATTAAACGTGACAGACTAATTGATTGCGGTATAACTCACAATCATGTATCCATCGAGCGTTCTCCTTTTCCACTCAAAGATCTTGTGGTTGGGGAAATGGCCTGTAAAAATATGCCTTTCCTCCGTCGTAACACAATGTGAATTTATCGATTCCTATTCCCGTTTATTTATCTATCGATTGCCACTTCTATTGTCTGTCGAACGCACGTTAATATTATACATATATATATTGACATATTTTTTTGCGATTATCAATAGACGAAAGCGTATCCGCTTAAAGGATCAATGTGACATCTCCCCCTCAAATACGCAATTGAGTTCCCATTTCTCAGTAATCAATTTGAGGTCTTCTAAGTCTCTCCATAAATTATTTGGGCATCTAAACCTCAGTTGTAGGTATTTTTAGTCCTATCTCCAGTACATCTCTATAGATATTGTAAGATGTCCTGGGAAATAAGTATTTTACAGTAAATCTCCACGTCGAAGCAATCTTGAACTTTATCCTTCGGCAAGATCTTAGTGAATCATTCATTCTTAATGAGAACACGGCTTGGTAATAAAGAGAAAAAGGCACTCGTATATCCTCGGCGCAATGCTCTTGCGGAAGCTAATCCTTTTCAGTTCATTCATTAGATATTTTCCGTTTACGCTCGGTGTAGAATGTTCTTAAGTACCTTCAACACGGATTTGTGTGATTTGTTGCGGAACCACTTTTACAGAGGCAAGATGCTTGTTAGAGGATTTTATGATTTATCTCTCCCCAAAGGATAATAAAAGCCGAAGATGTGAGGGATAAGGAGACGAGAAAACTTTTCAATTCCATCAGAGGTCAATGACGATGGATAAATGTATCACGCATTTGTATTTATTCCCTTTCTGAAGGATGCGTACATGAATCTTTATCTAAAGTTTTGCTGGTATGAGAAAGTTTGTCATTGAACGCGTTGAATACTTTGTGGGGATTTGTGTTATGAGATGAGATAGACACCAGGATTATTATTTAAGGAGACATTCAAGATGTCGTCAAGTTGAGTTGGAGGATTTTTTCCGAAAGTAACAATTCCAATTTGCGTTTGCTGATAACTTTTGGGACATTTTTGATGGGTGGAATCTACAGGTTATTCGATTTGCGGTTTGTTTGTTTGGAACTGTGGTAGCGTTGTGAAGGATCAGAACTCATTTTTACAACAACAGCGACACTAAAACCGGCACTCAGTGTGCTGCATGAAGGTCAAACTCATTAACGGAGTTTTAATCCAACCACAAATCGCAATAAACAGGCAGATACGTTCAAGGTTTCCTCAGCTCAATACCAATTTTTCGGTTTTGTCACGATTTCGACTCACAACAAACTTTTGTAAAATCTGGACGTTGGCCGATGACCAGGTTAAAACCATCACGAACTAGGTATTCTCAACAGAAGTCACCTTGTCCAGGCACTAATATATCGAAAATGAAATAAATTTGGTGAAATTGCCGCCACAATTTGAGCAGAAAGCAAGACGCCGCTTACTAGCCGAACACAAGAGGAACCTACTTATATAACCTCTCTGTATTTTACAGGTACTTAACATATCCAGCTTGAGGGTATATGCAAGACTCCTTGCTTTTTCTTCTGAATAGATAAGTGAGTCCAAAAGTGTTGACACTTCTATGAAGTTTAGGTCTATACCTGACTAGATCTATGCCAGAGTAGTTAGAGTCATCCAAGAGACAAACTAACAAGAACGATAACAGATACATTTCGACTTTATGAAATAAGATCGACATCATCCCGCTGGAGTTTCTTCTACAAAAAAGTACAGTTGAAGAATAAGCCGAGGTATCTGATATGCTGGATCCCAAGTATCAACAGATTTAGTCGTTGAATACTTTCTATTCGCTCTGTGCTGGAGCACTAGGGACTACACCCAAAAGCTCAGACTTTTGGCACCTGAACTTCCGTAAATTATTGAGTCTCTTGAGCAAAGAATTATGTTGTGAATGCAGTAAGCAGCTGCATAAGACTCATTGCCGGATCTCAAGATTTATGATGCTTGGTAGTTTCTTATTGTTTATCAAATGTAACTTCAAAGTCATGAGTTCCGGAGTTTTATAGCCTCAGAAGATTTTTGGTTTTAGGATTGCCAGAACGATGTTTATGACAGGACATTAGCTTGGTGGCTCCATTTTTCGACAACGTTTGGAACCATAGCCAAGCCCACACTAAGCAGTGACTTTGGTGTACAAATATACCAATAAATATGTGGTTTTAACGCCTACATCAATATTGGCCAACAATTTTGCTGCGTCTATTTCTGGCTCAATTTTTTTGACGGCAAACCTAAACTCCGACATCGCTTCTCTAGAGAATTCGATATTCATGTCTATTTTTAAACGCCCTAAACAACTAACCTGTCTCTTGTCGCCTGTTTTTGACGCGGCAAAAAGCTATAAACCAAATCCCCCCCCTTTGCAACAAACAATCGTCAATCTTGATTAATTTTATGATCACTATGACGGTTTCATGCAGGAGTATTTGGTCGCTACCATGTGACACCCAACCAACTGGGAGTCGAGCGTATAATACAAAACTATTTTCCCCAACTCGTATTCCCCCCACCTGTCACCAAATGAAATTTCATTTATGCAATGTTCATAAACAGAAAAAAAGCGAAACGAATGAGGGAGAAGGAAAAAGTGAAAGGTACAGGTGGATGACAACAAATGTCTTGCATTGTGTTTGTCGATCAAAAGGATACCAAATGGCAACAAAAAGACTAAAGCGGATGGAAAGCAACGAGTTCGCTCTGAGTCTGAATCGGTGGCGGGTATCGACCACATGTAGTAGGGTACAGCGTTCTCGTATTCGTTGGAGTCCTTTTTCTTCTTCTCGTCCTTCAATAGTAGTTTCTGTTTCTCGATTTTTCCTGGCTGTTGTTAGTTCAAGTTTCTACTCCTTGACGTTTTACCTTCCTTCCCCGTATCTGCGGTTAGTTGAGTTTATTTCTTTTTTGTTTTGTTTTAGTCCTTTGAATGTGAGAATGTGAGATGGAGTCCCAGAATGGAGTTTGAATACAGTCAGAATGGGGATTAAGTATGCAAATGATTATCTTGGAGTGAATCCTTTTCCTGCTTTTTTCCCCACCGATCTTAGGCACATAGATAGATAAACAGACGGTCGGTGGACGTTGAGTGGGTAGTCGAGAATGGGCAATGGTGCATGGAAAGTGGAAGTGGAAGTGAATAACATGTAAAATGACCATTACTACGGCAATTTAATCTGTCGGAGGATAATTCTACACAACAAAAAATGCAAAGAAATGAATGGAGAACGTGTTGTGCTCGTTATGAATAATGGACGAGGTTGTGTTCGTCCTGTTTTGTTGTTTGAACAATGCTCGTTCAGTTGTGATGTGGGACATTTCAAATGTGATGACTTTTATTAGGTTAGAAGAATCAAGATTTTTGAATTGTAGGTGAAGCAGGAGAGGTTCAAATCCGACTCTGTCTACTCACCGTGCAAAGCTGAGACCGACGAGTAGATGCCGATCAAAGTAGAAACTCAATCGTTTAGTCATAATTTAAAAGTGGATCGAATCTTCTGAGTCACAAATCGATGTCTCCAAAGGGAACTAGCTCCAAATTAGAATATGTATTGTGTTAAGTACGTCATCTTGTCAAAGAGAATCTACGTTCTTTTCCACCTTCCCTAAATTGCAGTAAAATCCACATCCATTACTAATTCAGTTAGTCGTTCGGGATTCGCCTTTTAACTATTCATGTCTCCGAATACGAGTATCATTTGCTTTCATTCTTGATGCTCATCATGTTTAGAATAATAAAGCACTACCAATCTGACTTGTTTATTATAATTCTTGTATACAACGGGTCAATGTCCCGATTGGGAACAATAACCTGTGGCGGAGTGTTTACTGTGCCGTGAGTTGAGATGAAAGGAAAATATGCACAGACAAAGACACTCGCAGTATTTCAAGGATCCACCTGTACAAATTTGCTCACAATTACTCTGGACATTTTTCAATCTCATAAGCGTGCCTTGAGTAAGTAATGAAATTCCTCGTCTTGTTCACCTTTAGACATTCTAGGGCTCCGGCCATTTTCTAATCATATTTCTCCATTTGAAGTAGTGAAAGCCATTTCAAATCTGAGAGAGGAAAAAAGGTAGAAAACACCAATCCTCCGGCTATACTTCAGCTCCTATTCAACCCAGACTACCGGAGAGGGTTCTCCTCTATAGATGGATTCCTCTTTTCTTTCTTTTTTGTAAACGAACAATCTACACCGCTACTTTGTCGTTCGCAAACAGGATAAAGAATAAATTTAATATTTACTTCATGCTTCATCCATACGTTGACTGACAGACTACTGGTGTGACCGACTACGTTGACGATAAAGACGTCCGGATAAAATAGGAATAACGCACGTGAATAGGACATAGATGCTACGCTTGATGCTTACCTATCGTTCACAAGTTTATTTTTCCCTACTCCAATGCCGATATTTTACTTCGCAATTTTCATGTAACCATACATCATAGCCAGGATGTGCTCGGAATGTTCAGTCCTCATCGCGCAGCATAAAAAAAAACAACAAAATTGGCCTCTCTTTTTCAAGCTTCATCTTCTCATAGTGTACTTTCAAGGACGAGGTAGGGTAGGTACCGTCACTCCTCCTCGTTCAACAGCAATGACATAGGGATGACTACAGTTGGGGTTGGTTGGAAATTTATGAAAATTATATGCGTATGAAAATGGATGACTTCTAGATTGTCTTGATGGTGGATTCCTCTTTTTCGCCACTGCTCCCGGCGCAGTAGGTGTAGTCCTTGCGACCCGTAATCTTTGGTAGCAATTTAGGGGGTTTACCTCGAGCTCCGGGCAAATATGAAACTCTCTGTACGACAGGCTTTGACAGCAACAAATTTCTCTGATGGTCCTTTTAATAAAAATGCAAACATGCTTCGAGGCAGTGAGCGCACATTACGACGGAATTGTGCTCAATGTTTGTCGCCTGACGTAGCCCTTTTGTGGGCGTACTCTATCATTTATTTAGGGCGCAAGTTTATGACTGATTTTCAATACAGGGCGCGATGACTGCTGTGGCAATTTATACCGTTATTTATATCTCCTACCTGAGTATATCGAGTCATAAAATGATGAGATTGACATAAATGTGCTTCAAGCGCGTGTGTGTGTGTTGTGATGTTTTGACTTAAACCGCATGGTAGCGCGGTAGTTCGACGAGGCTACATGCAGATACATACATTCGAAGAGGTTGTGGTGAGGTGGTTCATGACGTTTTTATGAAATGTGTAATAACAGTGCTGTTGGTTTCGTATTACAACTATGGATGTGTTTGCATGCTTTTTTATACGTGAGCTGGAATTGAAGTTGTTTCGTCCTTACCCCTTCGGTCAATGGGTGTGTGGCTGGGTTGGTGTTCCATTTCTTCAACTTGAATTAAATATCAATTTCACTACGCGTGGTGTATGTTTTATTGCATCAAAATGGATGAAGCGAGGTGGTCATGCATTTTGGATCCACTTTGAAGGCGAACGTACGATGAGAAGTGCGTTGTGTAATTGTGTAGCTCTCAATTTGTGATTAAGGACAACTGAGATGTCTGAATTTATCATTGGTTCCTTGAGACTTAACAAAAGTTGCGACTTTTGAATTCATAAAAAATAAAAAGTATTAACACATGGCTACATGAAATACGTATGTACGTATGTATGTACATACATATGTACATATGTAGCAAGTCAAAAACAAGTTTTTTTTTTTTTTCAACAAAAGGAAAAAATGCATACCTTTAGTCTGATTTAGATCAAAAGTTCAGCATTAGCATACAGATCTGTCCGTGATAGATCACATACATACATATGTACATATGTATGTATCTAAAAACCTACTTACGGCGATGCCTTAGTAAATGATCGACCGCCGAACTCATGTGGTTTAGAAATGTAGCGCCTGAAAGTATGCCTGACTTAAATACGAAAATGTCCATAAAGGCAAAATATTGGTTCAAATTGGATATAATGCAATACTAGTTGCTGATTGTAGTTGTTGCGCAACTTTCTCAATGAAAATCAACCTATGTTTACTTTTGGAAATGTCTATAGAAAGGTGTTTAAATACTGTAGACTAAAATAGTGTTCTAAGCAAACCCCCATTTATCCACACTGCCATAAAAACCATAAAGTCCTAAGCTTCCAGTATGTGAGTGAACGGGTCATTACGATCCGCATCAAGCTAAATTTTGTAACATCAGCCTCATACGGAAGACAAGGATGACTCCATCAAAGATGATTTCTTTGATCTCCTAGACAGAACATACGCCAAATGCCCCAGCTATGATACCAAAATCATCTAGGATATTTTAATGCTAAGCTGGGTAAAAAAAGCATCTCTGAACGGGTCATCGGCAAACACAGCCTACATGACACCACATCCGATAACGGACACAGGCTGATCGACTTCGTCACGGGGAGAAATCTTCTTTTAACTAGCACACGCTTTCCGCACCTCGGTAAGCACAAAGGCACCTGGCGGTCGCCATATCAATCAGTCACCAACCAGATTGATCACATCGCGATTGACGTCAGACATACCTCCACTATTCTTGATGTTCGTACTTTTCGAGGAGCGAACATCGACTCAGACCACTATCTTGTAGTAGCCAAGATACGTCAACGGATAACACGAACACCACGGAGTAGAGTTAGAACTATATCTAACTATAACTAGATACTATCACCGGAGATCGCCAGTGCCTTTGCCAACCGCGTCTGCCTCAAGCTCTCCGATACACCTCAATCCTCCACTTAGTCAGTAGAGCAACAATGGAGCCAGTGCAAACAAGCCCCCCCCCCCCCCCCCCAGCAATGGAAGTGTTGGGCCTTAAAGCTCCCCCACGACGAAACACCTGGTTCAATGACGAGTGTAGAAGGATTCATGCAGAAAAGCAGGAGGCATATAAAGCCTCACTACACAAAAAAGCAAGAGCGGCTTCTCAACAAAAAAAGGAAGGAGCACGAGAAGCGTGCCGAGTGATGATCTTCGCTGCTGTTTTGTGTGAACGCCTGAAGCCGTTCGTAAATAAGCTGATAGGTCCTTATCAGTGTGGCTTCAGGCCAGGGAAGTCCACCATCGACCAAATCTTCCCACTACGGCATATCCTGCAGAAAACCAATGAATTTCAAGTCGACACCCACCATCTATTCGTCGACTTCAAGGCCGCATACGACAGCGTAATTAGAGACGAGCTTTATAACGCCAACTTTGCTTTTGACATTCCTGCTAAGCTCTTCAGACTTTGCAGGATCACTCTGGAGAACGCTCTCTGTTTCGAAGTCAAACAAGGATTTAGACAGGGCAATGCGCGGTCGTGTGATTTTTTTAACATCAAATTAGAAATTATTGTGCAAAAATCACCGGCCAATACAAGAGGCACAATCTGTTTCAAATCCTTGCATACGCCAACGACGTTGACATAATAGGTAGATCACAGTGAGATGTCAATGAGGCGTTTGCGAGTATTGAGATGAAGGCGGCGAAAATTGATTAAGCAGTTAATGAGGGCAAGGCTAAATATCTGCTGTCATCGAAAAAGAACATTTACTATCGTTGTCTTGGCCAGAACGTACATATTGGCAAATATAAGTTTGAGGTAGTTGAGGACTTCATATACCTCGGCTCCGCAGTGACCTGGAACAACAACACCAGTTTCGAAATCAAGCGCAGAATTACTGTTGCCAACCGCTGCTTCTTTGGGCTCAAGAGGCAATTGAGCTCGTAGAACTCGTACGACCGAGTTGACCTTAATTATCCCGGTCCTGTTGTACGGCGCAGAAACATGGACTTTATCTAAAGCAGATGGTCGTTTCGAGAGAAAGATTCTGCGTGCGATTTTCGGTCCTATAAACAGGGAGGGGGTTTAAAGGAGAAGATTCAATCACGAACTGTACAGGTTGTTCAGCGATATGAATCTAGTCAGGCGTCTACGGATCTAACGCCTAAGATGGCTAGGCCATGTAAAGCGAATGGACCACAGCTCCAGCCCGTAGAGTCTTTGAATCCGACTCCGGGGGACGAAGAAATAGAGGACGGCCGCACCTAAGGTGGCGCGCACAGGTGGAAAGGGACCTCAACCAACTGGGCGTGCGGCACTGGAAAAGACTAGCGAAAGATAGTGCTAAGTGGAGAGGCATGTTAGATGAGGCCCAGGTTCGCCCCAAACTGTAGCGCCCGCTAAGTAAGTAAATAAGACATAAAAACCAACAAACACCCCACCTCTACATAAAACCATCGTCAAACAATACCACCATTCATCGGCCGCAGGACCATTTCATTTCACATTACAAAAGTCGAAGAAATGAAGATAGAAGAAACCAAACTCCCTAGCACTATATTACCGATAAATATTCACCTATCCAACCCCCCTCAAGTTGTTCACTTTTAGTCGATTGCCAACACAGTTTGTGACCATTGAAAATAATTACGCAAAATGCCGCACGTCGTCTTCCTGACCCCAAACATTGGCCCGCATGTCAGACATGGTTTGTATTTAACAAACTAATACAATTTCATGTCAAGTGCTTACTCGCTAGGACAGCTGAATAAGGAAGGGGAAAAACAAAGTACTGCCACGTAGCCTGTCCGCCCATATAAGAATTATTCTTGGTCATTTCTTTTATGGAACTTGCCCGCCACTTTCCATTTTCTACACCCAATAGGACACCACATACGGATGACTCGGTTGTCGGTTGTTGCTTATTAGGCTCGTAAAACCGGGCCCATCATCATTATCAAGAAGGCAATCGACATCCTTCAATTGGCCCCTTGCTCCTTTGTCGGTTTCCTTTTTCTATGCCTTGTCCTTTGACCTTTCTCGTAACTATATAAATATGTAGAGTTCGGTCAAGTTTTACTAAAGTAGTTATAATGTTTACACGTAGATAGGCACTGATATCTACATATGTATCATGGTTTCTGAGAGGGATGGAATTACCCACCGCCATCGCGTGAGGTAATCTGCCAATTTAATGGATAGTATAATGTCTGCAACTAACACAAGGGCGAGCGGTTATGTGACAGACAACACAAGGGAAAAGGATTTAGGTACACTTTCTCTGGTGTGGACACAGGCAGGCCGATCGAAAATGGTCACTTGAGATAGGAAAGGTGTGACGGTGACAAGATGGAAAGTACATCGCATAAAATGAAATTTTCAAGATAAATTTGAAAGCAAATTCCAAAATGGCGATAGACGAGGGGAAACCTTAATTTAACAACTGTATGAGTTTGGAGGGCATGGGCTCGGACATACAGGGTAAAGTTGTTGATCGCTCTCAACCTGGCGAGATGCCAGCAACGATCCCTGTTTAAATGCCCGAGTCAAGTTGACATACGGCCTCCTCGCGGCGCCCTCTGGATAGATTCTTCAATAACCGTTGGGAGGTGAACAAACGTATGCAGCGACAAAACCCCGACCAGAATGGCGGTTGTGCGGCGGGCTAACAATCCGCCCACGTAAAAAAAAAAAACAAAGTTATGAATGAGCAAGATGCCTCGGATACACGGACGGATACTCGACGACGACAACGCACGAAAAAGGAACACGATTTGCGAGTATGCTCCTGGAATGTCAGAACCCTGTACACTCCCGGAGCTGCTCATAAACTAGAAGGAATCCTCACGCAGTACAAGGCGGATATTACTGCGGTCCAGGAAATACGCTGGATAGGAAACGGTATGATTAGGAAGAAAAATTGCGACATATATTACAGCTGTCACAAAAGATTGCACTTACAGATTTGTCGTGGGAAAGCGGTTAAGGTCGAAGGTCATCGACTTTAAACCTATAAGTGATCGCCTGGCTGTGATCAGCATCAGAGGCAGATTTTATAACATCAGCTTGATATGTGCACACGCCCCTACCGACGAGGCTGAAGACCCTATTAAGGACGACTTCTATGACTTCCTGGACAACGCCTACAGAGCTTGTCCGGAGTACGATGTAAAAATCGTGCTCGGGGACTTCAACGCCAAAATCGGTAAGAAGAACACCCTTGGCGGAGTGATCGGAAAGCACAACCTCCACGATACAACAACAGATAACGGCTTCCGACTCGCTGACTTTGCGATAGCTCATAATGCGGTGATAAGTAGCACAAGATTCCTTCGCAAGCGAATCCACACAGCAACCTGGCGATCTCCGGACGGTCGAACCGCCAACCAAATCGACCATGTGATCATTGACGCAAGGCACTCGTCAAACATCCTGGATGTGCGAACATTCAGAGGGGCAAATGTCGACTCTGACCACTTCCACGTAGCAGCAAGATTCAGAGCTCGACTGTCCAATGTCAGAAAGCTGCATGAACCCAGGAGGTTCGACATTGGGCGCCTGAGCACACCGGAGGTTGCCAGAGTCTACAGGGAGCAGCTGAGCGAAAGACTCTACGGTATGCCTACGTCGAACACAAATGCCAATAATATGTGGCTGCATTGTCGCTCAGCCATTCAGGAAGTAGCCGAAACCACCTTAGGATACCTACCACCCCCGACAGGAAACTCGTGGTATGATGGCGAGTGCGAGCAAAAAAAGGCAGCAACGGACGAAGCGTACCAAAAGGCATTGCAGAGGAAAACCAGGGCAGCGCAAGAAGAGTACCGAGCCAGAAGAAGGGAGGAGAAAAAACTACTGCGACAAAAGAAAAGAATCTTCGCAGCCTCCCAGCTCAAGGATATCGAGGAGTCTAGGGATAAACATAAAACACGAGCCTTTTACAAGAAAGCCAAAGGCCTTGCAGGAGGCTTCAAAAAGAGCACCCAGGCTCTTCGAAACTGCTAGGGTAATCTTGTCACAGACCCGCAGGGAATAGTGGATGTATTTAAGCAGCATTTCCAGCAGCTGCTTAACTAGCATGACCAAGAGAGAGTGGTAGGGACCGAGGAAATCCCAACTCCAGCCGCTGAAGTAGTCCTCCCACCCAGCATCGAAGAAGTCGGCACAGCAATTCAGAAGCTGAAGAACAACAAGGCCGCAGGCTCAGATGGCTTGCCATCAGAGCTCTTTAAGGCTGGCGGCGATGTTCTAGTAGGGAGCATGCACCAGATCATTTGCAGAATTTGGGAAGATGAAAGCATGCCCGACGACTGGAATACCAGCTCTACATATATGCCCCATCCACAAAAAAGGCGATCATATCTCTTGCAAGAACTATAGAGGTATATCCCTGCTCAATGTCGCATACAAGATCCTGTCCAGCGTATTGTGTGAACGTCTAAAACCATTTTGCACCGCACTAATCGGCAGCTACAAGTGCGGCTCCCGGCCCGGCAAATCAACTATAGACCAAATTTTCACACTTCGACAAATCCTGGAAAAGACCAACGAGTTTCAAATCGATACACACCATCTTGTCTTCGATTTCAAAGCCGCATACGACAGCATTCATCCTGAAGAACTGTTTGGGGTGATGGCCGAATTCGGGATCCCGGCAAAACTGATCCAGTTGTGTCGCGCCACGCTAAAAAACACGCGATGCACCGTGCAACTCGGTTCTAGGACCTCGGAACCATTCGAAACATGCACCGGATTTCGGCAAGGAGGTGAGCTGTCGTGTGACTTCTTCAACCTGGTGCTGGAGCAGATTGTGCGACGGGCAGGCGTCAACAGCGAAGGCACTATCTTTTACAAGTCCATCCAGCTGCTGGGATACGCGGATGATATCGACATCATCGCGTGTTCTCGCCGTGGCATCGTGAAAGCATTCACGGCGATTGAAGAACAGGCGAAACGAGTTGGCCTTAAGATCAATGAGAACAAAACGAAATACATACTGTCAAGCAAAAACCAATCCGTCGCTCACCACCTGGGACAAAATATAACAATTGACAGCTTCAATTTCGAGGTAGTTAAGGAGTTTGTCTACCTCGGGGAAAGCGTAAATTCCACAAATGACACCACAGTGGAGATCCGGCATAGAATAGGCCTTGGCAACCGCTGCTACTTCGGCTTGTCCAAAAAACTGGGGTCAAAACTCCTTACTCGAAAGACCAAAGTCATGCTTTACAAAACGCTCATCCTGCCAGTCCTACTGTACGGAGCCGAAAGCTGGACGATAAGCGGGACAGCGGAGCTGATTTTGGGTTTTTTTCGAAAGAAAAATTCTGCGCCGGATATTTGGTCCTGTCTGTGAGGAAGGTGAATGGAGAAGAAGACACAACCGCGAATTCTACGAGCTGTACCAAGATGTGGATGTAGTCCGAAAGGCAAGGATCCGTCGACTACACTGGCTCGGCCACATCGAGCGCATGGACATCAACGCTCCAGCTAAGAGGGTCTACGACTCCCAGCCTCTTGGTTCGAGAAGAAGAGAAAGACCGAACCTCCGGTATAAAGACCAAGTAATCGCGGATGTAAGACATCTTGGTCTTGACAACTGGAAGCAGCGTGCCCGGGACCGTCAAGGATGGAAGGCAGCTATAGCTCAGGCTCAGATCCTCCATGGATCGCTGGCCTGATAAGTAAGTAAGTAAGTAAGTATATGAGTTTAACACCGCAATGACGCGATGTTTACGGTCATGCAGATATTTTATTTCTTCGATAAAGTACTCTGATCGACTCTTCGCTAAACCATGCAAAATAACCTGGTGTGCCTCAGACGATTATATTAAGACCCCCTTCTTTTTTATTGCGCATATATTTCTTATATTTCAAGCCAACGGAAAATGTATGGGAAAATGAATTGCTTGGAAAATACACTAGGGGCGCGTTGAAGTTGAAGTCAAGTTGAAATAGCAAAAGGAAAAATATTTTGAAAAAGAGAAACATGAAAAAAAAAATCAGAATTGAGTTGAAAAACAAAAACACTGCAAAAATAAGACAACTAAGCAATCTCGATTATGTTTACTATTTTTACCATCGCCTCACTGTGTTTATTATTTTTAATTGAACAGTATATCAATTATTTCTTCAGAACTTTATGATTTTGTTTTTTTATAATACAGACCATCTTTTATACTTACATATATACAAACCATAAATTGAATATTCAAATTAAAGCGAAATTTCTTAATGAAATGAATTTCATTTCAAATTTGTTACTTAAAATAATTGTTCAGTAGAAATGTGTACAAATGTGTTATTATGTTTATTTCAATACGAAATAAATTAAATACAATAAGAAGTTCTTTTGTAAAATGGCAAATTAAATCAGAAACAACGAGATATGGCAACTGATATAAAATGGATGAGTTAACATAAAATTACAAAACTTCGTGCAGTGGACGATAAATTGCCTAATTATGCAGCACAACAATAATACGAGTATAAGCGCCGTTTTTTTGACATTTGTAAATAAAATATAAACATTTTTTTTAGAAATAAAAAATCACCTGCACGAAGAAAGATTTCACTTGTGCCGACTATCGTTATACCTTATTTTGGGTAAATATTTATTCCAATTACTTTTTTGGTTCATTTCCAAATCAAATGTTTTTTTAAGTAGGTCTCCGATGATTATATGTATGCTTCAAAAACGATGCTGATGTTTCACATTATAAAAAAGTTGATATTTTGGTTAATATGGGGACGTTGTTTAAATGAAATTGTTAATTTATTAATTTAACAAAAGTCCTTTATTTTATTCAAAGTGGTTCACTAGGAGATCTGTACAGCGATGTGCATGGTTATAAACATATGTCGAGGGAGACATACATCGAATAAGTAGAAATTATACGGATGGCAAAGGACTAACAAAGGCCTCGTAGGGGTGCCATCTATCTGACGGATGCTGGCCTGCTAAAAAGCGAGAAGAGCCACCGCAGTCGAACATCTTGCGGCACTGTTAGTAAGTCCTATCCCCACCTCCTCGTGGTGCCATCTGGAGATTTCCTATGGAAATTGCAGACGGGGAAGGGCGAATGGCGAGCCTCCTGCGCCAAAAAAACAGGATTGGTCGGTTGGGCTACGGCCTAGTAAGCCGTAACCGTAAAAAACACACAAACTCCGAAACAACCACAAGCCTCGGATATAACGAACCGGATTTATGTTGACGACCCTTGCAAAAAACGAAAAAAGGACAATGATCTTCGGCTTTGTACGTGGAATGTTAGGTCCCTAAACAGGCCACGTGCAGCCGAACAACTTGCGGACGCCCTAGACCGCTATAAAGCGGATATCACCGCCATCCAGGAAATGCGATATTTACTACGGCGACTGCTATAAGGAGAGAGGGCAACGATTGTTTGGATGCGGATTTGTTGTTCGACGGGGACTAAGGCAAAAAGTCCTAAGCTTTCGGCATGTGAGCGAACGCCTCATAAAAATTCGTATCAAGGCTAAATTTTTAACATCAGCCTGATCTGCGTCCACGCCCCCACGGAAGACAAGGAGGACTCAGCCAAAGATGAGTTCTACGATCTCCTAGACAGAACGTATGCCCAATGTCCCAGCTATGACATCAAAATTGTACTAGGAGACTTCAGTGCTAAGCTGGGTAAGGAAAGCATCTTTGACCGAGTCATCGGCAAACATAGCCTACACGACACCACCTCCGATAACGGACACAGGCTGATTGATCTTGCTACGGGGCGAAATCTCCTTTTAGCCAGTACGCGCTTCCCGCACCTCGATATACACAAAGGCACCTAGCGGTCTTTTGATCAGTCGACTACCAACCAGATTGATCACATCGCGATCGACGTCAGACACTCCTCCACTATTCTTGATGTTCGAACTTTCCGAGGGGCTAACATCGACTCGGACCACTATCTTGAAGTAGCCAATATCCGCTTACGGATAGCACGAACGCAACGGAGTAGAGTAAGAATACAAAGTTATGACGTCGGAAAGCTACTATCGCCAGAAACCGCTCGTGCTTTCACCGATCGCGTCTCCCTTAAGCTCTCCAATACACCTGAATCATCCACGCTATCAATAGAACAGTAGTGGAGCCTTTGCAAACAAGCCCTGAAAAGCTCTGCATCCGAAGTTTTGAGTTTCAAGGCTCCACCACGAAGAAACACCTGGTTCGATGACGAGTGCAGGAGGATTCATACAGCGAAGCAGGATGCATATAAGGCCTCGCTGCATAAAAGAACAAGAGCAGCTCGTGAGCTCTACGAGTTAAAAAGAAGGGAGGAGCATAAGATTCTTAGAAGAAAGAAGACAGAGCACGAGAAGCGCGAGTTATGATTAGGTTCTCGGGGTCGTTTTATTTAAAAAAAAAAAAGAAAACAAAGAAAAAGGACTTTCGTAAATTTGAAATTAATACGTTTTTCTTTTCCAAAAACAGAATTTCAATTGACTAGGTTTGATCTTTTTCTGATCTATTTATATTGGTTTTCTTTGCATAGACGACATAGAGAGCGGATGTGATCTAGACACTGATTAGGTCGTCTATGCAATTACATTTATTGTTTCAAATTTTTTTTGTTTATTATTTTATTGCGGGTCGTCCGCGGGATGATAATCCTGTGTCCAATTATGCATGTGTGTGTGTGTGTACTCTCGCCGTTTGGGTTGCGGAGATAACTAACTCGGAAATAGATGCGGCGGTATTTGCCTGATGTCGGGAATGATTGTGTGTGGATTGCAGGGAGAGTGTGGTGGCAGGGTACGGACGTAACTCGCGCGATTGAGGATATGGCGAGGTGTTACTGCAGGCGTGACGTTCGAAAGTTTTATCAACAGATGAAGCGAACATGCCAAGGTAATAAAGCCAGAACGGGAGCCTGCAGAGATGAGAACGGACACCTAGTAGTAGAATCGCAGTCGATGCTGAGAGTATGGAAAAACCACTTCTGCAGGCTGTATAACGGCGATGTTAGTCAATATACCGCTGTCAGGCAGAATGATCCATTTCTAATCGACGGAGACCGCAGAGAATTCTGTCCCCCTAACCTGCGGCTTTGAAGTCGACAAATAGGTGGTGAGTGTCGACTTGATGGTGGACTTCCCTGGCCTGAAGCCACAGTGATAAGGACCTATCAGCTTATTTACAAAAGGCTTCAGGCGTTCACACTAAACGGCAGAGAAGATTTTATAGGCGATGTTAAGGAGACTTATTCCTCTATAGTTGGCGCAATCAGAGGGGTCTCCTTTCTTGTGTATCGGGCATACGATGCTGAAACTCCATTCCTCGGGCATGCTTTCCTCTAACCATATCTCACGGATGAGCTGGTGCATGCTCCCAACCAGGTCATCCCCAGCTGCCTTGAAGAGCTCAGCAGACAGTCCGTCTGCGCCAGAAGCTTTATTCGAGTTGAGCTTCGATATGGCAATCTTAACTTCATCGAGGTTGTATGTATGTATGTATGTATGTATGTTGGCGTTACAGTCCATGAAGAACCTGAGCCGAGCTTCTCTCAATCACTCATGTTGTGTGTGATTTCATTTTCACATACATAGGTGAAAGGGACCTACAGTTTTATTGCCGGTTCCGAACGGCGAATTTCGAGAAGCTTTTCATGAAAATTTTACTACAGGGGGTTTTGTCAGAACCCCGCTGAGGAGAAACACCGTGAAAAACACGTTCGATGACATGGCTGTGTCGGGATTCGATCCCGTGTCATCGGCGTCAGAGGCCAACACACTACCCACTGCGCCACGGTGCTCTCAAATACACACGGGGGCCATTAATTTTCTGTAGAATGGCCACGGGTGCGATTCAGCCAAGCGGAGCAATGCGTGAACAGAATTTGTGGATGTCCGTTTTCGGCCAAAAAGCGATAAGTTGTTCTTTTGGAAATAGTTATTCAATCCTATTATTGGAAAGATGGAAGTGTTGACACATTCTAGATGAATTCATTTACAGTTTTGATGGCACTTTGTTGGAAAATAAAATCACACACAACATGGATGATTGAGAGAAATTAGACTTATGTATGTAGGTTCTCCATGAGCTGCAACACCACATACGTACATATGTATGTGTACCAAACTAGATTTTATTAGACCAGCTCCCCATTGATTCAATTTCACAAGAAGGTTTTCGGTATTCATTGTTTTGTCAAATTATTTCAACTACACATTTTAGGCGAGTGTCGAAACTAGAAAAACTAGCACGCCAGACATCAAATTTAGATTAATTTTTTTTACACAAAAAAAGACGTTCCCTTTCTACAATATTTATAATTATAATTAAAAACCCTTCAAAAATGTATGTACTGCTACAAAATCATCAATAACTTGCATGTAAACTCCTTGTGGTCAAATCTTAGAGCCGTCAAGAGTTCAGGAACTTAAAAAAAAAAAATGTTTGTATTGTAGGTACTAGGACTCCAAAAATACAATGAGGAACGAACATTGCTTGGATTTGTGTGAATTACAGGAACGGAAATTAAATTTTGATCAACAATTGGGTGAAAAATTATTTCGTGTTTAAAAAATCCGAAATCACCCAAGATGTGGAGTACTAAAACAAGCTTATCCGCTATAATTATTCCGCGGGACACATATGTATGTATATACATAGGTCGGCCTTTTCTGTGCAGGAAAAATGCTTCTATAGTAGCACGAGAATTCAGTGGATAAAAACGACAAACATATTCTAACCATGGGACTTAGTTTACATTTACTAATTCAAACGAAACTAAAATTGCATATTGCGTAGGGAGCAGGCGCAACTAACCTGTCTTTTTTAGGTACTGTTATTAATTAAACGTATAATTTTATTTGTTAGGACATTTCAGTATTGACAAAGTAAGCCAGAAAAAAAAAGAAACGGTACCTGAATACTAAAACAAAATGAGATTTACGTGACAACCACAAAGTCGTTCAAAAGCCCCATCATGCCTAAATACTCCATACCCATTGTTCGCCTAAAACCCCCACAAAAAACAACGAATCGTTTCCCACCCCATGGTAACTGGGTCCTGAATACATCAAAATCGGGGTACCCTTTGCTGAAAAGCAATAAAATAATTCGATTACAAGGACTTATGGCCCTATCTCAAATGGGACTCCTTCGGCAGAACGAAAACAGACACCAAATGATACCGTGGTCAGGTGCAATTAATAGCATCAAGGGTCACCCATCCCAATGTCATACTCAAGATAAATAAAGGGTTGAAAACAGGCCACAACAACTGTATCCTTACATACGGATAGCCATAAAAGATGACAAGAAAAAGGAAAAGAGTGAAAACAAATACGAAGAACAAGAAAAGGATCAAGTGAAAAGGGTACCATCTACGGCAAATTAAATTTGTTTATTTTTCAATGGATCTTTGCCGTTGTCGCTGTGCTCGTCATCAACCTTTTCCTGTTCGACACGAGATGGATGTATCCAAATTACGAAATAAAGCAAAACCAAAAAAAATCTCAGAAATAATATCCGAAGGGAATAAATTAGTACGAACCTTTTTATCCTTCCATTCAGTTCAGGAGGCGAATTTAATCCTCGGACCGAACTTTTCAGCTTGACGTCCGATGCTTTTTACCCACTTTTCTTCGTTGCTTTTAATCCTTGGAAAAAAAATCCGTAACCGAATAAAACTTCAAGTACAAACGGAATCCCGAGGAGAACAATAGAAAAAATAACCGGATAATCTTTTCGAGGTAATCAACGAGATGTTGGCCTACATCGCCAGTTAAACGAAGGGGTGCTAGTTCCAATTGGATTCGATTGACTTTCTAGGACGATTGAATCGATATATCACTTGTTTTAACACTTTCACTACATATGTATGTAGGTATATCGTTATCCTGACTTATTCAATTTACCGCACACCATCGCGTTGTAATTAATTGGTTTTCACGAGAAAATTTTGAAAAAGAGGATCAAAACACGCAACGTTGTTTAATTTCTTAATTTGCCACTTACGTTCTTACACGCTAAAAAAAAATCGTTTTTATTTCTAAACGAAAAAAAAAAGCGGATGCTTCCTTATTACTTGCAACTGTATTAGTTTCAGGACATTACGACAACCGAAGGATATTCAGGACATTATGTAAGCACAAAACAAAAACGGCCAAAATAACACCCCACCCTATCAGTAACAGAGTTCGTTCCCGCACAAGTCCGAATTAGGCAATGAAGGAAGTCCTTAGCTATATCCTGTCGGTCAATTCACTTCCCCTTCTCTTTCGCAAAATGACATGTAACCGGACACGGAAATGAGGTTATTTCATTGCATTCTGCACGACCATCATACAGTGCACATGCATCAAACTCAGCGAGTATTATGACTCAATTAGACATTCATATATGGCCCCCACACACGAACCGGACGGCCTTCACGCAACGATAATGGATAAAACTCCTTTTTGTTTGAGCACGAACCCTTGTAGGCTCTTAACCACCTCGCGACTACAAACGACGACAACGATAACGTAACGCGACGGAAACAAATCACAAACGTCTTAACATACGGAACGTCTCCCGGAGACTGAGTACTTTCCTTCAGTCCAAGTGTGCTCTATAGACCTTTCTGTAGCGCAGTGCTGTTGTGTATCTTCTGGAATGGTACCAGCCTGAGCGGGTGGCTCTTGGAAATGCGTGAGTTCTTGATTCCCGATTTTCATTTTCCAACTGAGGGTGTGTAATTTGTTATTTTTTCCAACCAAATTCTCTTCGTAAGTCTGAGTACATAACGTATGGATAACTCCATTCCAAAAGCCAATACTACCCACTTGCTGCAAGCTGCAAGGTATAGAAAGATACAATCTCTCCACGAAGAGAATATTTTGAAAGAGAAACCGACATGTTCTCTTCAAGGATGTGTTTTTTTTCTTTTCTTTAAATTGATGTGGTACTTGTGGAACGTATTGGTGATGTTCAAAATATGTACCCCATTCCCTATGCGGATAGATTTATTTATAGTAACCCTCTGAAAGGGTTTATTACACACATGATGTGCCAAAAGAATACATATAAGACCTCGTCTCAGGCTCACACGGTTTATTTCTTTAGTTATGTTTCTTTGTAATTCGAAGAATAAGTAAATAAGTGGTTTTGGTAAGAGGCTCATGTTAAGGAAAACAAAATCACCGACTGGATATTCGAAACGTTCTTTCTGTGCTACACACGTACTTTCTGACAGCGAGTAAGGCCCGTGTTTGAATCGGAAATGAGTTCCTTTGTTTTTGTTTTGTTTTGATTTTGTTGATGGACGTTTCGAGGTTTTCCTTTTTGGGTTTGTTTGGTTTTGCTTCAAACGTTTGATCAGTTCTGTCAACACAGCTGACTGGTAAATGGCAATATTTTGACACATACAAAACAGTTGCAATACATGCTATCTTAGGAGCGATGACAAGGTTTCGGGGGGATAAGAGATGATGTCAAAAACACATACGGAAATGTGTGTTTCCGCCTATCGTTGGCGTCCCATTAAACATAGGAAATATGAAGATTATATCAAATATCTCTTCCACTTGAATTCCACTTTAATTCAAGAAATACAACCCTATAACTCGAAGTCTTAAAATACATTTTCTTTGATGACACCTTTACAAGTACATACTTGGTTGTCATCCAAAGAGCCCTGACCCAACCTATGTAAATATTCACCACATCAGGGGAAGCTTATTTAACTTGTGGAAACCTTAAATATCTATTTAAGAGAGGACACTCTTTACGCTATTCATTTATTTGTCGAGCACATTCCGTTGCAACAGCGAATTGCAGAAATTACTGTGAATTATAACGTGAATGCAAACAACTTACTTTACTTACTTAGTAGTGCTACAGTCCGTGGTGAACCTGGTCCTCAACTAACAAGCGTCTTCAGCTGGCACGGTCTATGGCCAACTGTTTCCAGCGCCGCACGCCCAGTTGGTTAAGGTCCCCTTCCACCTGCGTGCGCCACCGTAGATGCGGCCGTCCTCCGCCGCGCTTTCCCTTCGGGGTGGATTCGAACACTCTTGCAAACAACTTGCAGTTCTATATTTCGTTTTGGAGTGCCACCCACTTGAAAACTTAAAACAATTGTACTGAAAGCTTATGACTATAAAATTGCCAACGCACCTATATTGTGTGCCTCTGGGAAAACAACAGCTTGTGCTCCCAGAAGGCTGTTATTCACTCCCGAGTCTTCGATAGTATACGCAGTCCTCCAGCTTCTTTGAGTAGCCTGCTCTTTTTAGGAGATCGAACTGTCACGTGGATTTTTTCAGTTATCGACTGAACAGAGCGAGGTTCTTTTTGACACCGAAATTTCTGAATCGGAACCGATCAACCCCTCCTGGGTCCGGCGTTCACTCACAGCTTTCTCACTGTACACTTCACAAATTGTTCGGGATGTTTCGGCTTTTGGCGTTCACGTAGTTTATTTTTTTAGATATTTTACTCATTTTTAAATCAATATAACTTTTTACTCAAACGAAGAATTACAAAAATGTCGCCTTTCGAACGAACATTCGTCTAAAAGTATTAAGCTAAGGCTACGCAATATATGGGCATCAACACGATCTAGGTCGCGGCGACCTTTTTATATAAAGATAAGATAGTTTCAAGACATGGTGGCGACTTTTCGACAATTATCAAAAGGACCCCTTCAGTCTTCATTTCCAAATGACCTTTTACGAAGGATACCATATATTTCCTCTTCATGATTGTACGTACGTGGTAGGTTCAAACGTTTTTTCAATTACGAACATCCATGAGAAAAAATGTCCTTCCAAATTAGATCGAAAAATAAAGCGAATAGCCACAAGATAATTTATTAAGTTGGGCGGTATCCATGCACCCTAACGACTATAAAATTAAATGAAAACAACACTGACACAAAAAAAGAAGAAATGAAATCAAGAAAAATAGAGAAAAGAATTAAACAAAAATCAATTACAAATGCTCATCCACTTCTCCACGATTAGGAACCAATTACTCACTCCAAGGACGAGATCAGAAGTTAAGCATCCTCCAGCATATCATTATGTATATCACGCACAAAACGACAACTGAAAACAAACACGGACCCAGAGATCTGTTCATCTCGATACAAAAGGAACTGAACAGGACCGTGGACGATGGCATATGTTATCGCAACTGGCTGGTATTCATAGCGACATGTTGGAATTTAATTAAATATAATTCCCTTATTCCACTGTTGGTATTGGGGTTCTGCTACGGGTACGGATCCACTCTGACCGCATGGACGACATACACATCGAGGCGAAATTGAGGCGACAAAGGATAGGACGATGACTAGGGCTACGGAAAGTTATTATAGTGAGCTCTCTGAAAATAGTTGACATGCAAACAAGCTGGTTAATGATTCGTCATTCCAGTTAGTGGGGATGGTTTTCTCGGATATATTACTTCGCACGGTGGGAAATTATTAAATATTAAATGGACGGTGTGATTAACACCGATTTCAAGATGGTCTGATCATGAAAACAGAAAACAGGACTCTGCAAGGACATCAATGTGCGGCAATTAAGGGAAAGTGGTATGACTATTGTCATTAGTTGTCAGTAAGCAATGGAAGGACTACTCGTATTGGTGAATTGCTAATTGGTTCTATCTACACTGGTCGTTGGGTACTTGACCGATGATTTGATCTTCGATCCACGTGATCACGCAATAGAGTTTTCAGCAAAAGGTTTTTGATCAGTTTCATGTGTAGGGGTTAATTTCTAAGGATACGAAAGTGATTCAGTTGCATGACTATTTATCATTCTCAAGTGGCCCTTACACGATCAATCAGTTGACATCATGCATCGTGTCTGTGTGGATTGACTCTATCCCTTAAACAGCTCAATCCATTAAAGCAAATTTCTAGTGAAATTTAGTGAATTTCGGTCGTGTACGGACGTGCGATGAGTGATTCGGACAACTGTATTGCGTACGTTGTTCTGGCACTTTGTGTAAAGAAGAAGAAAAATAGAATGGCAAAAAAGAAGAGAATTTGGATGAAACAGTGGTTAAAAAAAGGAATCAGTTCACTCATAAAAATGTTTTAAGTGAATTAAAAATATCTGCATCTCTCGTTCTTCATCCTCCTTCAATTTAAATTTTCCGCTTCCGACAGACATCACATTCCACGCTCTCGACACCACACCTGCACGACACACAATAAGCTTGTTTGGTCAATCCAACCCTTACACACATCAATCAGCATGATAATGGTCATGCAATATCAAAAATGTTTTGATTTTTGTCAATCGGTCACCAACGAATGTGTGTGACGCACACAGACGCATTTTCACGAGCCCACGTAAATAATTTATGTCATTCGATTGATCGTGTAAGGGTACCTTTACAGCACTTCAATTTATGTACATTTTTTATATAAGGAACTTTCACGTGGCCCACAAGTCAAAGCTGACTGTTCGAGACATCACTTCTGGTACTACTAAATCGGTGAGTAACAATAAAAACCTTCTTGTTCCCCTTGTTTCAGTGGTTTGTGTTAAGGACCTGTTATCCCGCCATTTGTGCGGTGAATGATTGTTTCGTTTACGCTCGCACGCCATCAACTGCATTCTCTTCTACATAAACAACAGCGTCTCCATTACTTCCTCAGCTGTTCGTTGACAGCCTGAACTCAAATTATTCACAATAATTCCATCTACATATACATACATATGTACATATATCTATTCTCCGGCACCCGTTCAAGGCCGCTTCTTACTCAATCGCTCAATCACTGGCTCAGCCCGCCACGGTCGACATTCCGCGAACAAATCGCTTCTGAATTTCGAATCTATTAATACATACTCGAGCGAATCCCGAATGCGAAATTATTCTCTACTTCACATTAACTGCACTTAGTCAGGCAATAATACCATAAATTTGCATACTATCCGCCTCCTCATGGTGCGGCGACCAAAAAGCAAGCAAGCAAATTAGTGAATCCTTTGGAAAAGACAAAACATCCGTGTTGCGGTTGTCCTCCCGTTCCCGGTTCTTTGGTCCTTCAGTTCTTTGCCTCTTCGTGTGAATGGAGAGTTGCTAATTGTTACGCTCTGCGCCAGGAAACCGAGTATCCTTTAAACAATTTTTTTTTCATATAATTTATTCCCAGCGAAAAAGCGAATGTCTGGGCGTGAAATAAAATTAAGAGATGAACCCCTTTCGTTTCCTCTCTCTCTCTCCCCCCGTCTCTCACAGTCTCTCTGTCTGCTTTGTTACTTTTGTTGTTGTCAAGGATAACAAGCATCCATCAATCCATCCGTCCGACCACATCATTGCGAGCCTTTGAAGGACTACTACTACAAAGTGTGAACAAAAATAAGACGACCGAGGGCAAGTATACATACATACATATGTATATGTATATATGTGTATATGTGTGTGTGTTACAAAAGTCATTGCCGAGTGTAAGGACTCCCAATGGAGGCGGAAGGTCCTTAAAAATGCTAATTATAAAGTTTTCAGTTACAAAACAGAATGGAGGGAAAAAATATTAAATAAATCGCGAAAGAAAAAGGTTGCACACGAAGGACAACGGGAACGGGATGCTAATGTTCGTAATGTCTGTCCGTCCACCCTAGAGAAAGAGAGAGCAAGAGCGAAATATAAACGTTAAAGAAGCAAGCTACGTCGCGCATCTTCAGTTCTTAAATAATTCCATAATTAAGCATCTCAACTCGGCTGCCTTTTGAATTTAATATTCAGGATAATTAACACGAGAGTTGAACGGCAGTTTGTCTTGTTGTGTGCAATCGTGTTAACAAGGATTGCGATTCTGTGTGTCGGTGTCGAAGTCGTCGTCATCGTGTCGTCCTTGTGAGTTGTTATGATGATCATTATTGGATGGCACTGCACGGAAAAAAGCAAATTGGATGGTGCTTGATGTTTTTCTCGTTTCTTTTTTTTCTATTTTTTGTGGTCGAGGACTAGCAAATAGGCGCGTGATAATTCAATTTTAGCAGGAAGGATGAACGAGAAACAATGAAAGCTCTTGACTTGATGCTGCTCCCGTTGAAAATGGTTTTAGGGAACTAATCTTACCCTCAAAATTTTTGGTGTAATCCATGGAGGATCTGAGCCTGAGTTATAGCTGCCTTCTATGCTTGACGATCCCGGGCACGCTGCTTCCAGTTATCAAGACCAAGATGTCCTACATCCGCGATTACTTGGTCTTTATACCGGAGGTTCGGTCTTACTCTCGAACCAGGAGGCTCGGAGTCGAAGACCCTCTTAGCTGGAGCGTTGGTGTCCATGCGCTCGATGTGGCCGAGCCAGTGCAGTCAACGGATCTTTACCTTCCGGACTACATCCACATCTTTGTACAGCTCGTAGAGTTCGCGGTTGTGTCTTCTTCTCTATTCACCTTCCTCACAGACAGGACCAAATATCCAGCGCAGAATTTTTCTTTCGAAAGAACCCAAAATCAGCTCCGCCGTCCTGCTTATCGTCCAGCGTTCGGCTCCGTACAGCAAGACTGGCAGTATGAGCGTTTTGTAAAGCATGACTTTGGTCTTTCGAGTGAGGAGTTTTGACCCCAGTTGTTTGGACAAGCCGAAGTAGCAGCGGTTGCCAAGAGCGATTCTATACCGGATCTCCACTGTGGTGTCATTTGTGGAATTTACGCTTGCCCCGAGGTAGACAAACTCCTTAACTACCTCGAAATGTAGCTGTCAATTGTTATATTTTGTTCCAGGTTTTTGCTTGACAGCATGTACTTCGTTTTGTCCTCATTGACCTTAAGACCAACTCGTTTCGCCTGTTCTTCAATCGCGGTGAATGCTTCCACAATGCCACAGCGAGAACACGCGATGATGTCGATATCATCCGCGTATCCTAGCAGCTTGACGGACTTGTAGAAGATAGTGCCTTCCCTGTTGACGCCTGCCCGTCGCACTATCTGCTCCAACACCAGGTTGAAGAAGTCACATGACAGCGCATCTCTTTGCCGAGATCCGGTGCATGTTTCAAACGGTTCCGAAGTCCTAGAACCGAGTTGCACGGTGCATCGCGTATTTTTTAGCCTGGCGCGACACAACTGGATCAGTTTTCCCGGGATCCCGAATTCGACCATCGCACCAAACAGTGCTTCTTAGCTTAGCCAGTTTAAATGAAGTGTTAAACATTGTATGAAAACTAAAAAAAGTGGACTGTTCAGCTAAAACTTAGCGAATTTTTTTATCTGGGACACTAATACATATGAATTTAAATAAATTCTTGGATATTATCCTTAACTTTGTAAAATAGGATGTCCAACTTTGTATAAAAAGAAAAAAAAACTTGAATCCGAACCTCCCTATCTGAGTTTTTGCGTAAAATTTTTTTCGAAATAGCGAAACACTTATTTTCTATTTTCGATAAAGCTAACGGGGTGTTCAATATTGCATGAAAAGGAAAGAGTTTGTTTGTAAACTGAAAATGATCATAAATATTTGAGTACATAATTTGCGATTCTATTTTGATATTGATTTGGTTGCTCTATTTTCTGCTCCACTTATTCTTCTAGCTGGCAAACTTACCCATACGACGTCCTGGATCTTTTCCGCAGTTTTTATGTTGTCAGTTTCATAGTTTCTTTTTAATATTCATTTCCACCCAACAAACACACGTCCTTTAACTGATTTCCCGTCAGTTGCGCTAAAAGTATTGGACTTCAAAAGTTACAACTCATCACAAGCACCACGCCCACCACTCAATATCTATCTTCACCCACTGTGTCAAGCAACAAATCCCATCCATCTTAACTGGAATCCCGACGAATTGCAACCTTTCATCTTGATAGTCAGCTCTTTAGTGTGTATGTTTATCCATCGTACTTGATGGATTGCAAAAGTTATTTAACAGAATACAACCGAAACCAAGAAAACAAAACCCACACCATTCGCACGCTCAAAGTATTAGATTGAAAGAGGGCTCGAATGCAGTTCCCCATCATGCATTTAGAAAATAATTTTTCATTCTTCATGCGGACAGATTCTTTCTTGCTAGAGCGCGAAAACAAAAGAAGAAATATTTGTGTATCCATGTGTCAGCTCCCCACTGACGAATTACAATAATTTGTTAGATATTTCATGTTTGAGTGCAGCAAAGGGATCGTGTAGTAAAAGAGCATTTGCTGTCATCCTTCGACAACTATCCGAACTATGTTGCCAGTACTTGAGCGGATTACTCCACGGGGAGGAGAGTGAATGGGAAATTCATAACTTTTCCAAGACACTGTAGTGTGTTTTATGTGTGCCTTTTTTGTTTCGTGGATACAAACTCCGGAATCTCCTTAAAGTTGTTTTAATGAGAGAACACGCATATAGACAAGTCCTTGTAAGCCAGATAGCGAACACGGATAATGGTACGTTGGTATAAGTACAGTCTCATCGCGACTTTGTTGTGTTCAAAACGATGCATTGCCTTGAGCGTATGAGTATACATACATAGATGTAGCTTACAACGCTTAGTTTAGTAAAACAGTAGTAATCTGAACTTACCAGAGCGAGAGCAGGATGTGAGTGATGAGGGTAACCATGGAGCGAAGAGAAATCACATTCGAAATGGAAGAATTAAGGAAGTTCCCTATAATTAATAGATACGCTGAATGCTGCTAGAGATGTAGAGAGGACGCCCGCATGTAGAACGAAGGACGAAGTGAGGAGCAGGGGTAGTCGAGTAATCTCTGTGACACGTAAATAATTGCGGACGATTAATAATTTCATGTCTGGATGCCATGTACACGATATAAGTTCTTGGCAATGAGGTGTTTGAGCGAGTGGAGTGGAAAAGAGGAATGTGGCTGCTGTTTCAGTTAGTCAGTAGTGAGTTTCGTCGAGCTGAAATCTGAGGGGTATTTCATTGTACTGTTTAGAGAGGTAATTAAAATTGGAGCACTTCCAAACGACAAAATGGGGTGGCTCGGATTGACTGCAATGTCGAAATATTTTATTGTCCTCAGAGAAAGTATGCTACAGTAATACCGTTTGATATAAGACGTTAGTTTATTTCGAATTTAAGCTGATTTTTATATGCCAAAATGGGTATTTTGTATTAGTAATAATGGCATATATTTCAGATGTAAGATACAGTTTATAAAGCTTTAAAGAAATACTTCAAACAAGCTGTAATCGGCAAGTTCCACAAACAATTTCCCATTTATCAATTTTTTAGTATTTTTTTAGAATAAAATGAAAGGCAACTTATCAGCTCTCATATTTGTTAGAATCCCGAACCTTTTCTCTCTCACCACTTCAAACTTGACCTTAATATAACGAAACGTTCCAAAATTATTAGCATAAGTACATTACAGTCTTTGTGGATCGTATTCATCCGAGACATACTCCACTCCAAATAAAGACTTCACTGTCCGAAAACTGAACAACACTAATACGTCTCCCGGCTTTCTATCAAATTCTTTGCACATTATTCACTCCCTGCGCACTTGTAGCCATCAAAGATGTCCTAATGAAAACGGATATACTAGGTGGTGTTTCTAATGATAATTTTGAGAAATTCTTAAAAATCACGAAAACCCTCAACGGAAGTGGGAACGATGACTAATACAAATTCCTGTTTTTCGCTTGTCACGCTGTAGTCGCGAGCTGAGCGACGGAGGAGTCAGACAATTTACTGTACTCCATTTCATCCCACCGGGATACGACAATTAATCATCATAAATTTCCAATTTTAAATTTGTCCTCAAACTGAAAAACTAGGAGCTGGCCAAGAGGGAGGTATGTGGTGGTTGTTGTTGGTAAATACCAGTATAACGAATATGAAGAAGTGGGGATTGTAAGAAAGAGGAACAAGAACATCGCTTGTTCATTGTTAGGCACTGTCACGGCTCTCCCTTGATGGTGTCCAATTTCCGCTGCCTACTTGTTAGGGTATTAAACGTTGACAGGTCAATCTGTTTGAACATTATTTTCGGAAGTAAGAAAAATTAACAAATGAGGACGAAGATGGAAGGAGTGACGATGGATTCAACGTATGTATATATGTACGTGAAGATGCACGAACTTATAAGCGTTACGTGTGACACTGTTTTCGCAGGAGACAGCGATGAACGATGCACAGAATACATCGGCGAAGCAGTTTTGATTAAAAGCCCAAGTTTAAGGAGAGGGAGCGTGTGAAACTCGTGTTCTCCACCGCAGTTAAATTTGCCTCTTGAAGGCAAGGAATCAAGGAACCTGATGGCCTTGGTATTTCTACCACCCCAACGTGTTGGGGTGAAGTTGAAGTGAAGTCTAGTTGATTTCTTTGAAGGATAAAACCAATGTTATGGAGTGTAAGATGCGAGGTCAGACGGATATAATTATGTATTTACGTTCCTTTTTCTGGTTTCGCGTTTGTGGCGTTCTTTCTACATATCCCGTCCCATTTCCGCGTTTACTTTTACATTGGGTATTTGTCATTGATTCTGTAAGCGCCCAGTGCTGGGCCAAAAACTATAATCATCTGTCCAGCATACGGCACACAATGAAGCCTAAATTAAATGCCCTAATATTTGGAACGTGCGGCGAAGGGGCCCTCGATGGACGGCGAATTGTTCGAAAATAGTGGACGGTGGTGTATTAATTGAATTATTCTTTGCAGAAATTGTTTGCGGAAGTTTATTTCTCGCTCTCGTTTCATGCCTTTAGCGTTTTATTTGTGGCATAAAGTGCATTCCTTTTGGACTGGCCACAGCTCCGCAGCATTTGCAGATGGTATTGTGGTCGCTGATGATGACGGTAGGGAATCTATAGTGCTATGCTGGTGGGTGAGCTCAAGTGGTCGATGATTAATATCTGGCTGGGAAAGTGCCTGAAGGTTTTCGACATACATACTAGTACTCTGCAGCTCGGCGAGGAAATTAATTTTAATTAAAGTTGTGCCAATTTATGTGGAAATTATTTAGGTGGTAATAAATTATGTAATACCTACTGTTAAAGGGTAAAGGGAAATTATTGATTTGAGAGCTGTGCCTGCTGTGCGCATTCTTTCTTGTCCAACCGACTGTAGTCATCGTTTATCATTCCATCCCCCTCACATGACTGCGGTTGCTGTGGTTCAGATAAGCTCCTTATTCCGTCAAACTACTCTTGTAATGACCCTTCGGTTCAAGGAACACCAATTGTGTCAAACACAATTGGCCGGACGTATACCATCAGAATAAAAGGGTTCTCCTTCAACCCCCATCATTCCGGTCACAAAGCAAACAACACTTCGTCCCTTAATGATATCAGGTCCAGGCATCAAATTATTTAATGAACCGTTTCAAGAAAAAATCTGCTTGCAATCACCCATAAATTGTTTTTTTCCACACAGAATCGGGATGAACCAGCTTCACCCCTTCTAGAGAGCAAGGAGAAGGAGAAAAAAGGAGGGGAGAAATAGGGAGATCAGAAAAATCGATCGATTACGCCAAAATATCAGCAGGCGCCCAGAACGCATGGAACGTGCAGAGGAGTTGGAAAAACCTGAATTTTGAAAAAGAGCCAAAAAAGTGTGAGTTGGTCATGGAACGCCCACACTCGATCCACAGCCAGGAAGACACCGAACAGAAAGAAAAAGAGGGAAAGTGGAAAAAGAGATGACCAATCAGTCGGAGCGTTGTATCTACACAGAAGAAAGGCTAGTGAGCCGCGTATTCTGATCGCCTGGTAGTATAGCCCGGAGGATTGACTATAAATCAGATTAGATGTTTGTTTGTTTAATCGCTAAACAATAAATATGACCGTGGTCAGTCGGTCACGCACGACATAAATCATTTGCGTGCATTTTTTTATTTTGTGCGAAAAAAATATTTTTATGGCTTCCGGCGGTGGAAATGGAATTTGACTTTTACTCCAGAAAAATTAAACAAATTATTAAAGCCGCCAGGCGAACAGAAAACCAACGAAAGGTGAAGAGAAAAAAAAAACAAAGAGAAATTTCGGAAAATTCTTGGCAGTCAAGTGATCATCATCACGATCGGTAAGAAAGGAAGAAGAAAGTAAAAAAGAGAGGGAGGCGAAAGGTGAAAAGATCGAACAGACTCTGGGTGACGGTTGTGTCATTTGAATTTTTATTTTTGTTTTGATTTTGGAATTTGTTGTGAGGTAGGCTGTCAGATTTTTCTTTTTGACTCCGCCTATGACTGGGAATTATTTGATTGGAAGATTGGAAGAGACACTTTCGTTATCTTTTATTCTTTAATTCATTCTATAAATCCATACATATTTATGTGCCTATGTCTACATACAAAGCAGACGATTTTTTTAGTCATGTGTGTATTTTCTGTCTTTTTGCTTTCATTAGTTATTGCGCGTTAAAAAAAGTGTTCAAGAAAAATTCTTTACGCGGTACTTCCGATGAAAAATTGTTTTAGGATGAATTTTTTAGACTTATAACAAATTCTTTTTTTGGGCGGGGTTGATCGCGTTTAACATGCCTGACGCCAGCTTCGATCTCTGTCCCTTCGCAATCCAAGCTGACACACAGCGTGGCCTCCTCTGGCACCCGCCAGGTAGTGAACCAATGTGTGCAGCGACCCAACCCCTTGTTCCAAGGGAAAGAGGAACCTGGCCCTCCAGGTTGAGGGTTGTGCTTAGAGTAACATCCCTATCACCACAAGTCTCGGATACGGACGGATACAATGCTGAGGACCCCTGCAAACGACTAAAGGACTTGAGAGTCTGCACCTGGAATGTGAGGTCGGGTGCAGGCGACCAATTAGAGCAAACCCTCAATTGCTATAAAGCAGATATAATCGCACTCCAAGAAGTGCGATGGACCAGGCAAAAGACGGATCAAAGTATAGCCTCCATGACACCACATCCGACAACGGACTTAGGTTAATCTGAAGAGACTGCCAGATTCTTTGCCGATCGTGTCTCCTCCAAGGTCTCTCAAAATCCGCCCACAGCAGCACAAACAATAGAGCAGGAATGGGCGCATTGCCAGAGCGCCGTCAGAGACGCTGCCTTAGAGGTGCTGGGTTCCAAACTGCCACCACCTAGAAACCCCTGGTTCGATGAACAATGCGAACAAGCCCATGCAACAAAACAATAGGCATATAAAGCCATGCTGCAACGACGGGCGAGAGCTGCTCGCGAAATCTATGAGCAGAAGAGAAGAGAGGAACACACGCTTTTCAGAAGAAAGAAGAGAGAGCGGAAAGCGTGAGATCGAGGAGATGGAGATATGCTTCCGCAGGAATGACGCTCGTAAGTTTTACAATAAAGTAAAACGAACATGCCATGGCTACAAAGCCAGAGCGGCGGCCTGCAGGGATAAAAATGGAGAACTGGTAGTAGAGTCGTAGTCGATGCAGAGGATTTGGAAAGACCACTTCTGCAACTATATAACGGCGATGATAGACAAGATACCGCTGTCAGGCAGAACGAGCCATTCGAAGTGGACGACAATGTAACAGAATTCAGTCCATCCGACCTAGACGAAGTCAAAATAGCGATATCAAGACTTAAGTCTAATAAAGCCGCGGGCGCAGACGGCCTGTCTGCTGAGCTTCTTAAGGCGGCTGGAGATGAGGTGGTAAGGTGCATGCACCATCTCATTTGCAAGGTATGGTCGGAGGTAAACATGCCCGACGAATGGAATCTCAGCATCGTTTGCCCGGTCCATAAGAAAGGAGACCCCTATAACTGCGCCTTAACATCGCATAAAAGATCTTCTCTGCCGTATTGTGTGGACGCCTGAAACCGTTTGTGGATAACCTGATCGGCTCTTATCAGTGTGGTTTCAGGCCAGGTAAATCCACAATAGACCAAATATTTACGCTACTTAGATCTTAGATCTTAGCGTGTATAAAGATGAGCTATACAAAGCCATGTCTAGTTTTAACATCCCTGCCAAACTCGTCCGACTATGCAGGATGACAATGGAGAATTCTCGCTGCTCCATTAAGGTCGATAATGAGCAAACCGAGAACTTTGATGTTAAAAAAGGATTTAGGCAGGGTGTAATGCTGTAATGCAACTTTTTCAACATGGTGCAAAAGTCACTGGCCAACACAAGAGGTACGATTTATTTCAAGTCTACGCCGACGACATTGACGTGATTGGACGGACACAGCGAGATGTCAATGAGGCCTTTGTAAGCATTGAGGTAGAAGCGGCTAAGATGGGTCTCAACATTAATGAGGGTAAAACCAAATATCTGCTTTCATTTAAAAGAGACGGACAACACCGACGTATTGGCCAGAACGTCACCATTGTCGGATATAACTTTGAAGTGGTCAAGGAATTCGCCTACCTTGGCTCACTGATGACCAGCGACGACAACACCAGCGCTGAGATAAAACGCAGAATCACTCTTGCCAACCGCTGTTTCTTTGGGCTCAAGAGGCAATTGTCTCGGAAAACCAAGGTGACACTATATAAGACCTTAATCATTACAGTGCTCCTTTACGGCGCAGAGGCTTGGACCTTAACAAAAGCGGATGAACATGCCCTTGGTCATTTCGAGAGGAAAATTCTGCGCACTATCTACGGGCCCGTTTGTTCAAACGGTGTATGGAGGAGAAGATATAACGAAGAACTGTACGGGTCGTACAGCGACATCGGCCTGGTACGACGTCTACGGATACAGCGTCTAAGGTGGCTAGGCCATATAGAGCGCATGGAAAATACAGCTCTGACCCGAAGACTCTTCGAATCCACCCCGGAAGGAAGGCGCAGCAGAGGACGGCCGTATCAACGGTGGCGCACGCAGGTGGAAGGGGACCTTAACCAACTAGGCGTGCGGCGCTGGAAACAGCTGGCCAAAAACCGTGCCAGCTGGAGACGCTTGTTGGTTGAGGCCCAGGTTAACCACGGACTGTAGCACCACCCAAGTAAGTAAGTAAGTATTTAATTAAGGACATATGTATGTATGTATGTACATATTTGTATGTATGTATGCTTTAAATTAACTAATTGGTAAAAAAAAAATGCAAGTAAAGTTCGATATTTGTAAAGGTGCCATAACCGATTGAAATTTAGAAATATATGTATGTTGTCGCGACATTATATGGAAGACCAGCGCGAAACTTCTCTGAATCATCTGTGTTACATGGGATTTCGGCTTTCATAGGTGAAAGGACATACAATTTATTGCCCACTGCGAGAAGAGATATTTGAGAAGCTTCTTCTGATCATTTTAATTCAGGGGACTTGGTTAACAATCAACTGAGAAGAGACACCGCGAAAACATATTCGATGGACATGACTGATTTTTGCACACTAGATACTGCGCAACAGCGCCTCTATTACGTTTAATATGAATTTATGTATATGTATATAAGATATAAACCCTAGACCTACGAAAATCACTTAATAGTCTCTCTCTGATGATCACTGTTCGGCCAGCTATAGTCGCCTGACCTGTGTCAAATTTGCATAATCGCGACTGGGAAACTGCAATATGCTTCAAGTGTATCGGTTATACCAACCGACCACCTACCGGAACACAGAAGACCTAAGGGAAAGTGGAAAATGAACACAAAAATGCAAGAAATGGGCCTTTCGCCTCTAGCTTACATAGAAGAACAACCAACAATCCAGCTCAAGGACACCCAAATACCCCAAAAGGAATTTTTTACACGAAACCGCCCCGAATCGCATTTGCCTGTCAGCAAACACGACAATCAGACAAACTGTTAAAAAAATGTCACCCAATAATGCCTCTTCACTTATTTGGCGTATGGTTGTCGTCGGTCCGGACGCACGGTCGATCCCACTTTGCATTAATTTTGAACAATTTGAGGACATCAATTGTATAAAGTGGTTTATCGTGAGTCACGTTAGGACACGGCGACAGAAATGCTACTTGACATGACACCTTGACATGACGACAATTATAAAGAAGGTGCAGATATACATAGATTGGGATTGGTGGCAAGGAGTAAGTGACAGCCCACGAAGGAAGCATGTCTCGACAAAATTCTGTTGATTGACATCTGTATCCCTCGTGTCGGGCCGTTTCAAACACACCAACGCCTCACTGGGTTTGATGCCTCGTGGTATAACCACTTAATTCCGAACAACCAGGGATCCCAAATGTTTTCCCTGATGGTTGATTTTTTTTTTATTTCGTATGGCTTTGCGTTTATATGTATTTATTTTTATGGAACGGCAAGCAATAAAGGCGCTTCAACCTCTTGCGAGTTTATTAATCAACGACAACACTTAGGGCAAGATTTATGGGAAACAAAATGGTATCCTTTCTTGAATAGAGTTCCATTCTATTGCAGTGTTTTCTTTTTTAGTATTTTATTGGCGCAGCTCATAGACCCGAATCCATACATACATATGTACATAGATAGACGGAAATAACTTAGTTGTATGGGGAAGCCTTCCGGTCAGGGAAGATGAGTTAATTTTATGTCCAACTCGGCGGGCGCGAGCTAAATGGCGGCATTTAAATTCATTGCAGCCAGCAATAAAACTGTTAGTGGCCCTGTGACGGTGTACGAGTACAGAGCTCGACAACCTGGCGGGCATTTACACGGATAACGTTTTTTATGTACGTTTCTCTTTGTGTCTCTAACTGAAGAAGAATTTTTCGTTTGAAGGCGAACAGTTGTAGTTTTGTTGCGCGTTCATTTGAATGCGTCTGGCTGGCAGCGTTCCGTGTAACGAATTCGCGAGCACCATGTAATGGTAATGTTTGTGGCTTGTTCCTCGAATCATAGTTGGTGCGGTTTATAAAGGAAATTCTCTTATTTCGCCATGCTGTAGAGCGAATGATGCCGACAGGCATAGTGCAAGTTTACGAGGTTTCCAAGGTTCCTAGATTGGATTTACTGCTTGTTGGTTTTTATTTATTAGCGGTTGGTTTGCGTTTCATTGAATGGGATTCTACGGGGGAGTAGTATATGTGTACATATACACACATGCATATACGTATACATATGTACATACATTCATACATATATAAATTTATAGATTTACGGGAGGGAGTTTGGTTAAGTGGTTGCATTTCTATCTGAATTAATACCGCTCAGCTGGAGGGCTGTTTCGAATCGTTGGGTATTGTTTGTGAATGAATCGTTAAATACCGGATAAAGAGGAAAAATGCCCTTTCCATACACATACGAGTAGGTATATGTACCGACCTACATACATAATGTATGTCATATGGCTTCATGATATCGATTGCTTTGCATCGAGCTTCATATTAATTTCAAATATATGTACATATGTACGTACATGTAGCTTCTTTGGCATGGCGACAACTTCGTATAATGGATTATTTTCAGGCACTTTTCTTAATGAACCCCTTGGCTGAGTGAATTAGTGTCTCAGCTGTTCCCACACCCACTGTCCTTTGACGAATGAATTTCTCAGCGGTGTTACATTATAGTCGCCGCACTCGCTTAATGCACTTATGTACATAGTAAACGCTTAATGAATAAGAACAATTCCATTGAATCTTACAACACAAGTTCGTAGTCATACACACATATTTACATATGTATGCACATATGTATGTATTTCCTTACGCCACACAACCCGTTGACGATTGAATTTCACTCTCAATCCGGGAGGGGTTCTGTACGCACATGATGAATGACCGTTTTGGGGGCATGGAAAGAAAACCAGAAGGCCAAAGTGAAACATATTTCTACAATTTACCAAAATCGAATATCAACAACAGCAGAAACCATCCGCAGATCGATCCCCGAAGGGAATATTCCTCTTTTGCATGATCTAAGACATCAGCTCAAAGCTTATATGGGCCCTTCGTCGATGCCTTGCCGTAACTCTGGGGAAATAATTAAAAATTCGTTTCGTTTTGTTTCTTGGGTTTGTGCCCAGGATATGGATGGGATGATATTATTTCAAAACGACTACACGCACACAATCGCCAGCCCACGTATCTGCAATTTAAATTGAGTATCTGCCGCAGATACCTACTCTGCCTGCTCCACTTTCAGAGGCTGAAGATAATCCAATGAAAAGCTGTGCAAAAGTCGATGTTAATTCCCCATAGCGGCATATGTAAATTTCGAGTATCTATTCCCACAGTTAATTTTTTTTTACCCTCCTGTGATACGGTACAGAAAGAAGGAGAAAGGGGGAAGAAGGCGGGGAGAAAAACCCAACAATCGTAGAAAGGGAAATTGTAATAATCCTTGAAATCACTTCGTTATCATGGATACTTACCTTCACTTCTTACATTTGCCTTAATATCCTCGAGGTGAGCATATGTACATATGTACATACAAATGTACATGGGAACCTATCTCCTCGGAAGTTCATCTACTACCACTACTACCGCTTCCGGATAATGGAGTCCACAATTTAGGAAATACAAATTAATGAACGATCTGCCTTAATTGTGTCATGGACCATCGGTCAAGGGCATGGAAAACAATCAGATTTGATTTTACATGCAATCCAAGTAAATTGATGTTGTCGAGTTATACAGGATGTATGTAGAGTAGCTGAATAATTGGCACTTGGAATGTGCTGAATACGTGTATGGGATTTGATTGAGTATTTTATGGAAAATTGACGAAAGATGCGTAGATTGTTCTAAAATTTCAGAAAAAATATGTATGTGAATTGCGACACCAAAAGTGAATACCAAATTTAAAGCATGTTTTCTGGCACCAGATTTTGCGCTGTTTGTTTGAATATTTTCCTTCAAATTAGGCTGAGTAATGACTTCAAATAACTCATAAAATATGGTATTTTCAGGTTTTAAGAAAAACAATGTGTGGAGCTTTGAGGGGGAGTTTTATGTATACTTTGTAGAGGAGTCTTCATAATTTACGCCATGACCATTGCCCACCTTCTTTGTATGATTTGTAAGGAATCGTGTCATACAAAAAATATTTTGGTTGTCTGTAAAGTCGATTTACGGACGATCATTTTACGTGATAATGTCATTAGAAAACATTGATGAAAAATAAACAATACGCGGTGTTTCCAAGCGGTCCACCATCTATGTAAGTACTAACCGCACCCGACGCTGATCTATTACGGTGTTCGGATGACAGCCGATACATATGAGATTGCTCGGATAGTGTTGTGATTTTGGTAAGGAAACGCAAACACTCATGAGCTGCTCGTGACTGTGCGCTACCCAACGAGCAATTATTAAACGCACGCGTTCATGAGTAATTGGCTATGAGCATTTTTTTAGATTTGGAAATGGGCACATGCATATGTACATATGTATATATGTATATATATCCAACACACAAACGTATTTGTTGTGTAAAAACAGAATTAGGGTGTATGCATGTATGTATGTATCACCTGGTTTACTGATTACTCCTAAAAGTGCGTCATCGCAAAATTTTTCATGCTCCCAAGTATGCAAACAAAATTCTATCCCATAGGCAAAATAGATACCCCTCTATCGCTTGTTTCGCGCTCTCGCTTGCACGCTTAGCTCAGGCGGAACGTGACAATGAGTCATACTTTTTCGTACGTGCAGTCGGTGTTCATCGATTTATAAGACGTTATCACGTCAAAAGTAATCGCAGGCATACCTGTAGGTATTTGAAAATAAATTGCATATTTTTCGGCACCATATTGTGGACAAAAGTCTTATGCTTCATGTTTAAGGGCTTTGCGTGTAAAATTTTATTTAGTCGTTAATTGAATTATCCGCAAATTAAATGAAAACCTTACAATACGGATATTTTCATTTTTCTGTTTATATTTGTTGCTTATACTTAGGCCCCTTTTTTTAATGGGATAAATTCACAAAACCACATTCAATTACCAATTTTGTAGGATCTATGTATGTACATACTTAAATATCTACTTGTGTCTGAATCAATGTAATCCCTAAGATTAAACACATGTTGGATAACGTCAAAAACAGGCGTTCATAAATCACAACAAGCCAAAGTCAAAATGTAAAAATGCATAAATAATCCAATTTCCCGGGTCATCACGGAAATCCAAAAGGAAAAAAAGAACCTCAAATTCATATCTCTCAGTCGTCGATCACGCACAATATCACATAGCACTTTCTGCGGTAGCATATGAGTACTCTGGACGCCTATGTCGTTATGTCAACGATGATGAGGCGATGAATGTGCATTTATGAAACATTAATTTTTATCCACTACAAAACCAAATTTAATATTCAGACAATCCTACTAATAAAATATGTATTATAACGACGCCGTCAACAAATGGGGGGATTAATTGAAAATAGGACATGGGCATCAGACCATAACAGCAAATGCCACAACCATAGCCACAGTCTCTTTCTACATACATACATATGTATATGCATATGTATCTTTCAGTGCATTGCTCGGGTCCGCCCCCTCGGTTTTAGTCCATCGGTTGGATGAGTAACCGAGTAGTATGCACTCCTATGAGGTTGTGATTAATTTCTCTCTTTGATATCAATCCCGGAAGACTGAAGAGTGAAAGTGAAAACTGAATCAGGCTACGCGGGTGGACGTGTCGATGATTTAAAAATAAAATATAATCGGGACACGACACAAATGAGAGATTCTCGGAGGAATTCAATTGACATTTTGAACGATGAGTTTTATGATCGTGACAATTGGTTTCCTGTTCGCGACCGAATGGTAGAGAGAGGATTAACGTCGCGTCTTGGGAATGCAACATACAAGGGCGTATCGTTTAAGGATCAATTACGGTGAGAAAGGGATTCCGAGTTGATTTAAGGGGCGGCGACAGATTTATGGAAATACATATGTACATATGTATATACATATGTACATACATACATGAGTGAATGACAGCTGTATGATTTGTGGGGATGTGGATTTAATGGATAAATGGCAAGATAAGTGAGTAGGTGAAGTGAAGTACCATTGCAGCTGTTGAGTTGAATTTACATTTTCAGTCATCTGGTATCTACATATATACGAACTATCATTGAAAATAATCTCTGTCTTCTCGTAAGGCGGCGTCAGAAAATAGCCAATAAATTCACCAACTGATGCTGGATAAAAATCCAGTTTGTCCACAATCCGCGTGAATTACTGATTCATCTCCCTCCGTCCCAAGCAGTCAAACAAACGATGACACTTCCGCAAAGTCAGCAGTCCAAACTCTCACATTTGTTTCACAAATCCCCAAACATATTTTGCCTACATATCTCCGGCAGCATTTCATGCATCAAACTCTCAGTCTACGCCTGCTGATCGTAAAATTTAATTTGACGAAATCCCCTCTAGGCACAGCATAAAATAAAATCCACTAAACACGAAATACAAATACCAGGAAGTCCTAAAAAAAAAATAATCAACACAAAAAAGTCGCGCTAAAAATTTAGATTGAGTTTTACAATTTTCCACTCGGTCTGCCAAAAATGTGTTGTTCATATGCACTAACCAACTGTAGGTGGTCGTATGTATGTGCCCTAATAGTTCAATGGCACGAACGTGAGGAAGGAAGGGGACTTCAATTAATGCGAACGGAAAAGCGAAACGCAACCAAAACGAAATCAATCCAGAAAAAGAAAAAATGCAAATCGAGAGGAATCAACGCCGTGCCGGAAGTGTGCCATTTGCCTGGTTGTGCTTCGGTTTCCTTTAATTTTTTTTTCAGTCGCTCCCCGGCTGTTCTTTTTGAAATAAATGGAGATGCTTGAGGGTATGTGTATGTGTGTTTGGTAGTACATAGTTTCGTGGTAATGTCACACTTGGCTGGTCACGTATAGTTTTCAATCAAAAACACTTTATCACGGCAAAATTCACAGATGTTGCCACCTGCCACAGTATATCGGAATTGTATTCAAAATAGTGTTGTGGACATGCTCATACTGTGTACTAGTATAGCAGTTTTATGTGGGCCGACATACACATATCAGCACGTATTGGCAGTAAAGGGTTCGGGTAAAACGTCAGTCTAAGAAACTTCAAGTTCATTCACTTACCTTATTCATTGAGTCCACTTGTTATCATTCGACGACTAGCAAGTTTTACCGTCATTTCAACTTCTACTTTAATGTCTGAACCTGAAACTCACCTTTCTCGACCGCCGTGTTGTCCATCCAGAACAAACTCATCCAACAGTCATAGCCTCAACTGTGCACCGCAATATCAACAACGACAAGAGCAAACACACAAAATGACTGTCCTGTCAATTACAGAATCCAGTAGACTTACCTCTGACCCTCTTTCCCATCGCTACAATGGCTCTCTGGCCAAAACTGACGTGTGCATCGGTCTGGAACTTTTGATAATGGAAAGTTATGTCGAAAGTATTTTCAACACTTTATCCTTGCGGAAGTACAGAAATCCTTTCGCTCCATTTAAAGTCATTCAGCGATAGAAGCGCCAAAGGAAGAACGCAAAAAAAAAGGAGGAAAAAAAGAAACAACATGCGACCACCATACACATTTCCTAAGTGGGTATAAACCACTCAACCAAACAAACAGTCGTGCCACCCAGCGTCACAACCACCTCTTGAGAGAAAAATCTTAGTTCAAACATTGACTAGTACCAGTTGTAGATATGTACATCCTTTGCTTTTCAGGAGCACTAAGCATCGAGTTCACCTGACATAGTTGCCATAGGGGTTGTTACACGTATAGTATATAAAGTGCGTTCAGTGAACGCACTAACTCCTTCCGGAGGCAGGGTGCATAACAACACAACAAGAAAGCGTTTTGTAATTCCTGTTTATTGCAATTCGTGTCACACACTATCCACAACAACGACGGCAACTATGACGATGTAGCACTAAGTTGGATTAAGCAAATCTCTCTAGGTATGTTACCTTCTCTTTGTCATTTTTTTCTCCTTTTGCTTTGTTCCTATTCCTTACTTTGCAATCCAGGACACGGAGGCTTGAGGTAATCAGCAGCGAATGACAACTTAAACGGCAAAAATGCGTTTCGTTCCACCACCACCAACACCGTCTCCCAGTCTGTTGTGCTGATTACGTTCAATTAGTCTTCTTATGACGATTTTTCCCCGCATAAGAAGGCGAACACGACCGTCTATCCATCCCCTGGTGACAACGTGTTCTGAATTTAATTGTAAAGAAAGTAACTCTTAGTATGAAATTGCAAGTTACAAATATTTGACACCTTGGCAAAAGCGAAGGGTGGATGTGTTTGAAGCAGAACAAGAGTCGGGGTGACAGGATCAAATTGCGCGTCATGGTCCTAAGGGCTTATGTTATGCTAATAAGACCAACATGAAAACGGCATCGAAAATCCGTTCCGCATGGTCAAGGCAAGCTACTCAACACTCTGGGGCATAAAAAATCAATACCACTCTAGTTAATCAAAGTAATGAAACCGTAAAATCATATTTTCGATCACGTCATTACAGAAACGGAAATACATGCTCACAGAGCTACCCTTGCTGTTGGGGATTTCCGAACAGAGATTACTGGCGGTCAGTTAAATTGGTTTTGAATTCAATAATAGACGCATGGGTTTAGAAATGCATCTGTATGAGAAGCTACATATGTATCTAACGTGTATTTACGAATAAATTATTGAATTTTGTTGGAAGTATCTACAAATGCACTTGTCGACTGGGTATTTGCGCAAAGCTGCATGGCATAAGTGGGTGCTGATTTCGACTAAATATCTGACTGAACTAGAACGGTTCGATGATGATGGTGAAGTTTAGAGCGAATATTTGCATCTGCAATGGGATTAGGGGTTACATATGCCCATTAGAAAGGCAACGACGGATTGGTGCTTCTGTAGAGCTTTTTGTATGTTGATAATTCATTTGTTTCACTTGGTATCGATGGTCGTTCCGTTGGCGAAGGATGCCGGTTATGCTTAGGCCGATACTGTTTGCTCGGTTAAAATTGCCGTAAAGATAACTGAAATGCCTTCTAAATAGTATGCAAATAGTACATGCAGTTTAGTAATAGAACTGACGGAGGAGACCTTAATGCCTAATGGTTTAGTTCAGTGGGATATTTAGCAGGGAAGTTGGGAATATGGGTGTTCCTGTTAAGCTTAATTATTCAGGCCACTTGATGATGTTACACACCGCAAACTGCATGGATACAAGCCTCAAAAACCTACGAAGCTGGGAAATCGTGGTTTTTCCACTTCTTTTGACGATGACAACAGTGTGCATGTGGTGTACAATGCGCCGGCGCTTGTAAAATTCCAGCCCTCCCTAGGGCTATATCGTAGTTACACAGAATACCAGCATCTCTTACCTGACAAAAACGTCCTGTCTTTTTACTATCCGCAACAGGAAAACCACTATTGATAGACTCCCTTGTCTTAGATATTGATCAATTAGGAGCTGTTTAGGCCCTATGAAAACTAGACAACAGCTTGGCAATAGCCTTGTGTAATCTCTGTGTCCCTCCACGAGGTACTTAATATTGAAATGGACCCAGTTTACTCAGAAAAAAGGCTATCTTCATAGCGCTGACTTTATGTGTCAATAAACTTGAATCAACTCCGTCGTAATGAAATGCTAGCTAGCTCATTACCCATTCAGCATTCCAGTAATTATCTTACTCCCGAATCCCTAGCAATTTCCAGTTATTTAGGATTCATAAACACCCACAAACAAATTCGTTTCCTCATTTCCTTTAATAACTCCCCCAAACGGGCCCCAATTAAAAACAAATCAACATAAAGAACCCTAATTATCCGCGTCGTCGAGAAAAACGAAAAAAAAAGATATGGCTTATTCCGATCATACAAGGTTCCTTTCGAGAACCCCTTGTTCTTATCATCATCAAACGCCTCATTCTTAGCCATGTTCCATTTGCTTTCCCTTACAGGGAAAAAGTGTATAAAATCTCCATTCGTCCCTTTGATCTGTCATCCGTTGCAAGCCATGACGCACCCACGCCCGTACTGTGTGGACGTTTTTTTGTTAGAGATTGCATAGTACAACCCGTAGCGTCTTTAATTGACGTTAGTGCTAATTATCTCTCGCATCTAGCTTTCTGCATTTCAAATAACAATGCCAGCAAGTCGAGAAAGGTCTAATGCAACAACACACACGTCGATTAGCCCTTTAGTACACAACCAACAGTGGATAGATAGTCATCATGCGCCCTTCTAAATGCATTAGCATAATTAATGCAGCGAAACAGAATCCTGCTTGGCATACGTAATTTAATCCGACGACTGGGAGATAAAAATGAAACCATGAACGGAATTAACACAGCAACTGTGGAACAAAAAAAAAACAAAAAGCAAAACAAAACAGACAGAACTAAACCGACGATAAATACAATTGGGGAATGACGAAGGGCTAGTGCAGCCTATTTTATTCATTTATTTGTCAGGGGCTGTTGTGGGATTGACATCCGTACTATCCGACATCAATGAAACAAACTGCCAAAGAACACTGGGTAAATACACAATGGATTGCATTTTTACACGGCTGAAGCGGTATCATCACGTTGATGATAATGAATCTAAAGGTATGTAATGACGAAGCTATTGTCCTCGACTTTGACATTATGATCACCATCATCATCGTCGTCATCGTCGTTGTCGTCAGCGACGGTGGTTTATTCGTTGAAATCCATTTCTGTTCCGTATAATCCTTGCACAGCTTCTGCATGGTTCGTCTAGTTTGTTGCCATAACAATAATCCTTTTTTCGCCATTTTATTCCTCTCATTTTCGTTCCTTTGTTTTGATTCTTTCAACTTGAACTTTCTCGAAATCCATGAGCCCTGCAAACCCGATTACAATCTACTGCAGCTGGATGGACGCAGTTGCTCCTGCACTGGATTTGTTATGTTTTCATTAGATTCGGCTTTTATAAGCTTCTTAGTAGTGCAGGGATTACGAGTATGCTTGGAATAGTATTGTGTCCGCAGCTGTAAATTAGTCATTAAGGGTGTGCTTATGAATTAGTGAATTCTTTGTAGACAATCAGTAGAATCTCAAAAAAAAAAAAAGTAAATAACAAGAGACTTGCTATCATCCTTGTGGAACCTCAGCGTATTCTTCTTAATCCCAATCTTATCGCTTCCATATCAACATAACCCCCCTCAAAGGCATCCTTATAAATTCACCACCAATCGAATTATGCTAAATTGCCACCCGGTACCGTAACCAAACCACGAAATCACAAAATAAAGCGCAAAATTGCAACCGCCTAACCCGAACGCAAATTATACAACAACATACCCAAAAATTACGTCTTAAGCATGGTTCTGCATAAAACATGGTAAATTCCATCTTCACTCTTCCCCGAACCGAACAGGCGACTTCCGAAAGCCATAAACTGCTAACCAGTGATTCACAGTCTTAATTCTCACAAAATTCAATTACAAGACGAGAGAATCCTTAGCAGCCCAATACCCCCACGTTCCATGTTCCATCGCCTCCGTGTGCACCACTTGTACGATTCTGTTCATCGTCTCAGCATAGATCTATCGATTCAGGAAATGGCACAATTCCTTTTTGGCATTTACTCAACGTAAATTCGAAAATCGATTGCAAATTTATCTACATCTCGACGCGGGTGGCGGGCGCAATCTTTAAATGATTTTCCCCAAAAATTCTTGTTACATTTGAACGGCAAGTTCGAGTTAGATGGAGGGCGGAATGGGATGGACGGTGGTAGTAAGGATTTCGAATCCTTGAAATTGTATAAGGATGCTTTAAGGAAAATCCGTTTGTAGACGGAAATCGGTAGGATTTTCCCTCTTTTTCTTCGGCGTATTTGTTTTTATTTTTATTTAATTTTGTATCTGCAGCTACATACTCAAGAGGAAGAGGTTTGAATTTTAAGGATTAAATTATCCTTTCTTGGAAATACTTGGGCTTGCGATTAAAGTACGTTTTTACTTGAGGACGATAGTTTTTTTTCTTAATATAATTTTCGTTGGGTTTTAAGGCATGATTAGAGATGCTATAGTTTGCTAAGTGTACCAGGCCGGATCCAGGGGAGGTAAACGCAATACCGTAAATCAATTGAATTTCGAACTAGATGATTGAGGTAAAAGTGATTGATTTAAATACTTCTGATGGTGCCCATATTAGCGTAAAACTCGCCAACTCAACCCGGCACGAATAGGATTTTGGAGGCCACAAACTCACTATCCAGTTCGTTGGTTAATCACAGAATTGATATGGAATCCTCTAGCTCGTTATGACCACCCAGTAGAACTTCTTTTCGTGCTGGCAGGTCTCAAAAAACAGAACGTCAAGGCGTAAGCTCGACTGTTAGCTCCGTTGTGATACAGCTTAAGAATAATAGGTAGGACCGCGGAGCTAAGGACTCGAAAATCGAATCTGTTTTCTTCTCCTTTTCCGCATGTATCAAACATCGAAAACTACATATTTTGATTCTGGAAAGTGAGGCGGATCTCCTGTATGTGCTTTGAAACCTCAAGCTGTTGCGAAGCATTACTTCCGAGGCCGGTTCTTTGGCGCTCATTGCTGTCTTTGCAACCGCAAAGAACTATAGCATGGTGTTCGAGCGAAGTCTGCCTTAGCAGGAACGCAACCGATGCTATTATCAGTAAAAGTCTTGATGTCGAATGGAAAAAGGTTCCCAGTGCGGAAAAGGACTTGTGCTAGCGCCTAAATGTATGTATACTCACTAGTGTCACGGACCATCCCCCGGTTCAACGTATCCCATTATTAATTTCACCTTCCATTTGACGAGTTCAAGAAAGTATTTACAAAAGGAAATATCACGCCAGCGGTGCATTTGGTATTTTTTTTTTTTTGTTTTTTGTTGAAGGCTTCTGCTTTCTGTTGGAGCACTCAGACGCAAATACTTGTCTATTGTAGTCTAGACAGACACGTTACATTACTGTATTTTCCCCGTTTTCCGGAAAAAATGAGAATAAGCTTCAGTGATGTAGAGCTAAGAGATTCGGCACACACCACGTCGGCCCCAAAGGGTGCGCCACCGTGCGCGAGCAAAGGCGGTACAGTCACAGAGTAATTGCTCTGCAGTGTCATCCTCCTCGCAACATTTTTTTTTCTTTTTTTAATAGTTCGCGCAGGTTCAAGAGATAGACTTTTATGATGTTTGGCACGCAACCTGGACGGAGTGCAGTGGTTTGGGTTGTTGATGTTCGTTCACTACTCTCAGGGGTGGTTGTCCTAGATAGGAGGAGAGCCGACCAAATTCCACGTTTTGGCTATAGTCTGTAGTAATTCGTTCGAGCACTTTTAATATTGCATACGCAGAGGATGAATTTCTGTTGACCATATACATGCAGCACAGATATGCCCGTAATGACTCCCACAAGTTTCCGCAGTCGATTCCCCTTAAAGACAGGAGGAATGCTGCGGATTTCTTGCAGACATCAGGACATACGCGCTTTGTCATCCTGCATCCTGGATAATTCCTTCATCTGCGGTTGGGTGTATTAAACAGCCAGTCGCTAAAGTGGGAACTAACCATGAACGCAGGTAGACCTAGAGCGGGGTCCAGGTTCTGAGAAGCTCTCCTCTCAGATATCTCATTTCCTGGAATCCCAGGGTGGCCTGGACCCAATACAAGCCTTAATGAATTTAGTCTACCGACTCTGTTTAAGAGTCCGCCCAAACATGGAGCCATCCATGAAAATGCGAAAACTATCCTTTCCAGGTTCAGTAGTCCGCCCAAACCTGGAGCCATCCATGAAAATGCGAAAACTATCCTTTCCAGGTTCAGTATCCAGCCAGAGCCAATCCTGACGCCATGGAAACTCGACTGTGAAGTTACGACGCAGTAGGATAGCGGGCGTCAGTGCGTCAGAAGGCATGTCCATGAGACAGGGGTCACAGGACAATTCTTGCGTAAGCATACTGTTATTCCTATGCGAGTTGTACCAAAAGCCAGTTCTCTTCAGACGAGTTATGACTTTCAAAGCACACCCTCTGATAAATATATCAAGAGGTGGAAAGTTCATCATAGAATCTAGAAAGTCCCCATGCAGCTGAGACAAACTTTGGAGTTTGGTTAAAGAGGCTACGACGTGTTTGCGTTTTAGTCTGTCTCACCAGACAATGGATGCATATGAGATTATAGGTCTTATCATTGCCGTGTAGATTCAGAGGACCTTTACCGGCGATAAACCCCATGTTTTGCCAAAATCTCCTTTGCATAGCCGCAAAGCTCACAGTGCTTTGGTTGTTTTTGACACAATATGCTTTGATTAGAGAAGCTTGCTATCTAAGATTACTCCTAGATACTTAGCCTCCTTGGATATCGGGATGGAAGTGCCTTTTAGTACCAGTTGAGTCATGTCAGCATTTTTCCTTCTTCTCGTGAAGAGAATGATATCGCTCTTAAGAGGATTCACCGACAGCTCATTTCTGGTACACCAATCATCGATCACGTTTATCGCCGCCTGTGACTTGGGACGGACAGTTGCTAAGCACGAGCCGACAAAAAGAATGGCGACATCATCCGCATCGGCCGCATAGATTCAGTGGAGACAAGACGTCACCTTGGGGGCAGCCCCTATTAACGCCGGATTCGACACATTGGTCGAGGCCTGCATCAGCGGTCAATGTCCTGTGCACAAGCATTGCTTTGATTCACAAGACCAGTGCTTCATCTACGCCATGATGTCTGGCAGCGGTGCACATGTTGTCGAATGTTGCGTTATCAAAAGCTTCCTCAATGACGATGAAGATGCCCAGCGCGTACTCTTTCCTTTCGAGCGCGCATTCAATTCTCCCGACTATGTTTTGAAGCGCAGTCTCGCAGGATTTTCCGCGCTGATAAGCATGTTGCATTTTTGAAAGAGGTTGCATTTGAAGGGCAACTTTGCTCACGTGCAACTCTACCAGTCTCTCAATGCTTTTCAGCAGGAAGGTTGTTAGACTAATTGGTCTAAAACTCTTGATAAGTGAGTAGTCTACTTTTCCTATTTTGGGAATAAGGACTACTTTTACCGTGCGCCAAGGAAGGTATGTGAGCAAGAGCTAGGGTAGCGGTGAAAATTCTTTTCAAAGTAGGAAGCAGCTTTATACCTTTTTGCAACATAACAGGATATATTCCGTCGATGCCTGGCGATTTGAAGCCATCGAAGGATGCCACAACAAATTCAATGGCTTCAGTCGTAACCACGCGTGACGCAATATACCTGCTACGCCGAGTTGTTTTCATCGTTTCTGTTGCAGTTTCCCTTGAAGGAGTGTGCAACGAGCCGATGGCGATCTGATTTCCCGGGAAAGGAGTCTGAAGCAATAAACTAAGGGTTTTCGATTTAGACTCAGTAAAGGTACCCTCAGATTTTCTGAGTGCATCCAGCTTTGTCGGTTTTCCCCGTTTGGGGACATTCGCAAGTCGCACTCAGAGACTTGATCTCTTCGCGGAAAGTCCTATAAGAATCGTTTTTCGATTTACGAATAAGTTTCTTATATTCTTTCTGCCTCGACTGGTACTTGTTCCAGTCATCTTCCGAATCCGAATCTATTCAGAAGACTTATGGCTTGCCTGCGAATACTTCACTCGGCATTCCACCAGGGAACCAATTTTCTGCAGGGTACGGCGTTATCTACCAATTGTTTCGTTCTAAGTTTAGGTAGGGCCTGAGTGTATTTCTCAAGCTCCTCTCTAAACCGTACCCAGCCCGTCTTTCTCGGATTCCGTCTAGGTTGTAAGGAAGAGATCCCACAACTTATTTGGAATTCGATATATTTATGGTCCGATAGCGTAGCATCAGACAAGACTCTCCAGTTAGTGATGTCCTTCACATATCTGTTGAATAGGTCAATCAACTCCTGTCGTCTTGTCGTAACAAACGTTGGTTGAGAGCCAACATTGTTGATGGTAAGGACAGACGAGAAAGTGAAGTCTAAAAGACGTTTCCCTCTTGTATTGCATTTGCTGCTGCCACAAGCAGTGTTTTGGACATTAGCATCGCAACGCAAAATGAGACCAACAATCTTTCTAGCTTCACAGCACTCTACGAGTTCAGAAACTTCCTTCGGTGATGGAGGTAGTATCGAGTCGTAGGGAAAGTAGGCAGACGCAACGTCGAAGTGTTCTATTGCTCCGTGCGTTTTGTAGTTTACTCTAGCAGCCACCAGATCTTGTCCACAAAAGTGTCCAAGTTTGGATGCCGATAATGAGTTCGATATGATGAGGTAGACTATAGGCCTTTCGGGTCGCTCATCATAAAGAATCGTAGCATCGCGTATACCACCAAGGCCACATAGGCGTTTATTCCACACCCACGGTTCCTGAATGGATACAAAGTGATGATATGTACTACTGCATGCAATTTTACTACTTAAACGACCAGTAGCAGCCTTGCAATGCTGTAGATTGATCTGGCTAAAAATTATCCTTACCTTTTCAGAGGAGATGGACGCCTTTTTATAAGAGGGCTGCTTCTCTCGACTCCTTACTATCATTTTGATCTCCTTCTCGGAGGAAGGGGCTTTATTGTGTGTTGTGATATGCTTTGAGCCTTCTGGGTCGCCACATCTGCCATTGGACTCCGGTTTCCCACCGCCCTACCGGAGAGGGAGGCATCTCCCTAGCGAGGCTATCCTTGGCGGCGGTCTACCGTTTGCGGAAGCTTTAACTTTTTCGGTTAGATCTCTTGCTTCCTCGGACGCCGCTTTGGGACAGTTTTACCAGTTCGAGGACTGCTAGGACCCGTAACGACTTCGCCATCTGCGTTCAGAGTCTACCTGTTAGCCCCGCCACCTTTTTCGGCGGCAGCGCCGGCCACGGCAGAAACCTGAACGCTTCCGGCCCCGTCATTACGGGAACTCCTCCCAGTAAGAGGAGGAGAGTTGGCGGCACATGACGAAAGCGCTGACATGCTCGTGTCTTCTGCAGCAGCCGTTCCCAACCGCCGAGGCTTTCCGCGCTGCGCACCTTCGACAGAGAAGGGGACCTCAGGAAAGAGGATCTGATCGATTTCGGTAGGAGATACGTCCATCAAACTAAACCTTTTAACTGGTTCCGCCAGAGGTTTAGCCTCGACCATTGTGCCTTCGGTTTAGTCGTCCTCTTTGCGCAATTTTCGAGCATGCCTCTTTCCTTTACTTTTTTGGCACTTAGCAGTGCATTCAGCATTACGACCCAATTCTGGGGCACGTTCCACCTTTGCGGTTTCCCGTGCCATGCCATCGTTGGTGGCGCCAAAGAAATTGCGGGTGAAATTCCGCTGCTGCGGGTACCACCTGGAGTAGTCAGATCCTTAAAGTTGTCCATTTATTTTTGGGACTTCGAGTCTTAGTTCGAGGTCTATGACCTCTTAAGCCTCCCGCCGCGATAAGGCGCTCGAAGAAGGGAGGAATCATTTGCATACCTCAAGGCTGTATTCGGTTTCGCTCTGGAAATAAAGTTTACCCCAATCTACTGGATGTCTTACCAAATACACTCTCGCGCACGTACATGTAATTGATCAAACACACACGTCAGGTATGATAGCTGGATGATTTTCTTCGTTTTCCTTTTTCATTTTTAATTCCATAAAATTGTATGCAATTTTCATTAGTTCCATCACTCGTCCCACCTGCTATCGATAAATCAAGAGATATGACACGAGGCAAAGGCAAGTAGACTATATGTGATTCAACACCCTCTGGAACGTAGATATGTATGTAGTCCTTCAATCATCTAGTCAATCTATCGGCTGCCAGCTGAAGAGGTGTCTGTGGTGCGGCTGTTTGAGGGAGGTAGGCGATTAAATTGCGAGGCAGATCGTCTGCTGTGTAAATACGCGAAGGTAACATGTCGCATGGAGGACGCCGTGGCGCAGTGGTTAGTGTGTTGGACGCACGATAAGCGAGTTCGGATCCCGATAACACCGACGCCATCGAATGTTTATTTCGCGGCGTTCCTCCTTGGCGGGGTACTGGCAAAACCCCCCCGTAGTATACTTGCCGTGAAAAAGCTTCTCGACTCACGCCGTTCGGAATCGGCATTAAACTGTAGGTCCCTTTCACCTATGTGAAAAAATAAATCACACACAACATGGGTGATTGAGAGAAGCTTGGCTCTGGTCCTTCATGGGCTGTAACGCCATCAAAGAAGAAAAGAACATATCGCATGGTGTTTTCTGGGCGTAGGTATTTTGTCGAAGAATTGATAAGAAAAAGCCATTTGACGATTGTGGTATTTTAAGTAGCAATACATCTGTGACACAATTGTGCATTTTATAGGTCGCCGTAGTGTTCTGTTGAATCCTTTTTTTAAAGCTTGTGACTTTTTGAACCTTCACAATATTTACTCGACTATGTATGAACCTCGGTGGATACAAGAATGGTTTTCTTCGAAATAACGATAACAACATGGAAGACCACATTTGACACTTTTTTCTTTCGTCATGTTTACACTTTATCCTTGCTGGACATACCATAACAGGAGCCAATGACTCTAGCTCTTAGGCACGTCAAATGTGTAATCCCTTTCCACTTCAGGGATACGAAAATTGGGAAAACAAGTCACAAAATCGCATGCCGGAAAACGCCGTTCCTTGAAAATATCCTATTTACCACCCGGCTTCAAAAAGCAGTCAAGTTATAAATTGTCCCAAGACTTACATCTAAACGCATCACTGTATGACTCCAGCATACGGTGTGGCTCAAAACTGTGAAATTGATTTATTGAATGTACGTTGGCCGGGCGAGAAAAACCTTTGTTGCGGGTCAATAGTTTTTTTTTTTTTTTTTTAAGAAATCTTCCGAAATGTCCTTAAGGACAAGTAAACCCTGGACGAATGGACGAATAAGGCTGCTGAATGCGAGTATATACATATGTATGTCGCACGTGTGTAAGTATTGCGAATAGGATTTTTTTTTTCTCTTGGGGTTCTGGCAGAGGGATGGGTTTTGCGTTGCGTGTGAATTCGTGCGTGCAATCCTCTGTGGGCATGTAGTGTGAAATCCTAGATAATTTTACCACGGTCAATTATGCCTGTGGCCAATTTACGATATGTACATAAGAAAGAAGTTTATTCAATGGGAGTGCAGGGATATGAGGGTGTTTTCTTAGCGCTCGGTATTGGTCCTAGGGTGGTTAGCTGTGTGTTATCTTTTGTATATTTATATTGTCTCTTGTGGGGTAGATTGAAGATGGCTTTTCTGATAAAAGGTCCTTAATCAGATAAAATTCCTGCAACTATAAGATTTAGATTAGCCACAGGGTGGAAGACATCCTTCAGATAGTATCCGCAAACAAATCCCACAGCCATAAGCTAATACAAGACACAATTAAACTCAATCTGTATGTCTGTCACTGCGGACTACCGATACTATACCACTTTCAACATTAATAGCCATAATGACAACCATTAGGCAAAATGTCACTTAGCTTAAATGCTTTATTAACCTAATAATCATTCGCTGCTACTTCGAAGAACTGTCTGCAGGCACGTACCTGGCACGGCCAATGTGTCTACTCCCTTGATGCTACTGCACATGTAAGTCACACAATCTAATCCCACTAACTCGCTACGAACTACCTTCTTCAATTAAATAATTAAGCATTTCAACACGCACAATGTAATTACATCTGGTCCAATGTACGGGATACGAATGCCACTGATTGATGCGCGCTTTCCTGCCAATCCTTTCCAAGATTCAATGTTGTTCGTTCCGCATCTCCTGGCGCCGTCTCGCAGTCATTACCATTTGTCGCAAATGAAGACGATTCAATCTCTCCTCCCCACCTTCGCAAATTCATTGCTTCAGTTAGAATTTATGGCACAACCCGAACCCCAATTACGTCGGGCAGTAAATGAAACCAGATGTACCGTGCCAAAAATGAAGGCAAATTACTTCCATTAAATCTGTGTTCCAATACCCCATTCCCAAAGAGGCCATTCCAAGTTCCATCTGCGAATTAAATTAATTTACTGTGTCATCGGACTAATAAATCCAATTATTTGGAAGAAGATCTAACGTCGGGCGCCATTTGAACAATATTATTGGCGTCACCTTAAGGTATTTTATCTTTTTTTCACGTAATTATAGGATACAATGCATTTTCATAAAATGCGATAGATGTTGAGGCTATAAAAAAAGTTGGTTCAGTTCCTCTTATCCATCTATTTTTCTGTTCACCATTTTTGAGTTAGGGAATAAAGCAATCACTGGCAGTGCTTGCATAATACAGACAACGACTCACCCTCGATACGATGGGCTGCACTTTGTCACAGACTATTGCCGTCACGATATTGTGAGTAAAGGAGCTAATAACCATCGTCATCCTATTCTTCGTCCCCCACATCAATATAGAAGAAAAAGATACAAGAAAAACCGCTCAAGACGGCCTCAATATTCCCAAAGGTGAACTTTCCTGAACCACAGTCGTTATTGCGAAATTAAGCGCTTGCCGCTTCCTTTAGCCTTTTTCACTATGCCTTTCATCTGCCAATCGGTCGTCCCCATACCAGATTGAATAAAAAACGGCATGTGAGTAAGACTTGTTTTTGTGGTTTTCTGATTTTCGATTTTGTGTCAGTAAATGTGGGCGGGCAAACACCAGGATAAAGGATAACCGGATGAAAAGGCGTCTTTCGACCGCAGTGTGGATATGATAATGGCATCGTCGTTGTCATCATGCCTGTCGTAGTCGTTTGTCGTTTCGTCATTTGTTCTTTCGTCATCGTGGTCGATCAGTGAAACCACGCATTGTCCTCGAACAAGAGGCGACCTATTGCATATTTCGGAAGGTAATACCTACATATGTTTGAATGTTGTTTGGTTTTGATTTGGAATATCGAATGATACATATACGGATTCCTATTCAACAAGTCAAATGACCATGGCCACGTGGAGCCCACTTGATGGTATGCATGGTCTCTTCATATACATAGATAAAAACATTGTCCGTAGGTAGCATCAGTCATTGACTTTTTCATAATTCCAGAAATTCCCCCAAGGATACCGTTGTTTAGATGCGGACGTTTTAAAAGATTGTAGGGCGGGATTTGGCTTCAGATATCTTTACCAAGCTTCACGGGAGACCACCGAATAATGTAGCAATGTCGACAGCATCTCCCACGCGAGGGCTATCGGTAATCCGATTTCAAGTATAGATGAGCATTAATATGAGACAACCGCCCACGCTAGTCTGTCTTGGATGTCAACCTACGTAGAACGAGTGTCTTGTTGTGGTAGAGTGGTTATTCTAATCAGCTCACCACCGACTATGCCTGTCGTCCACCTACTTAAACGGTGTTATGCCGCAACACTGAAATGCATGATTTTCTGTGAATAATAAACGGAATATAAAAATGCCCACAATTCTCCATTCACGCATTTCAGACAACTACCTATAGAGTGGAAAGTTTGTTTATAAAATTATAAAGTGGCAAGCTCTTGTTCAGACAATTAATTCATTTTTCTATTTAGTTTCCTCTGTCTTTAACAAACTTGGTACAGCGTTCCTCCAGAAATAATAGTGTGGAACTTTACTTACTTAGATGGCGCTACGAATGGGGGTAAGTCAAGGCCTCAGCCATCAAGCCTCTCTTCCCGACACGATCTTTGGCCAGTTGCTTCCGCACGCCCAGTTGGTGGAGGTCCCGTTCCACCTGTGCGCGCCACCTTAGATGCGGTTATCCTCTGCTGCGTCGTCCCTCGGGGTTGGAGTCAAAGACATTCGCTCTACATGGCTCAGTCTTCTTGGACGTTGGATCCGTAGACGTCTAACTAGGCCGATGTCGCGGTATAGCCCGTACAGTTCTTGGTTGAATCTTCTCCTGCACTCTCCGTTTGCACAAACGGGACCAAAGATTGCACGCACGGTTTTCCTCTCGAAACGCCCAAGAGCCTCTTCATCCGCTTTTGATAATGTCGAAGCCTCAGCGCCTTAGAGGAGGACAGGGATGATTAAGATTTTGTAGAGGGATACCTTGGTTTTTAGAGGGAGGGCTCCACTACTCAGTTGCCTCTTGAGCCCAAAGAAACAGCGGTTGGCAAGAGTTATCCTTCGTTTTATTTCAGCGCTGGTGTCGTTGCTGCTTGTCACAATCGTGCCAAGGTAGACGAAGTCCTTGACTACTTCAAAAATATAGCTGCCGAAGGTGACGTTCTGGCCGTCTTGCACGTCTTTCTTTGATGACAGCATATTTTGATCTTGTCCCCATTTACCCTTTAGCCGCTTCTGCTTCAATGCTTGTGGACGCCTCATTGCCGTCTCGCTTTGTCCGTCCAATAACGTAAATGTCATCTGCGTAGACAAGCAATTATGTAGACTTGAAGTAGATCGTGCGTCTTGTATTGGCCGCAAAGTCCCGCACGATCTTTTCAAGTAAGATATTAAAGAAATCACATGACAGTGCCATCACCGCGACCTTAATAGAGCAGCGAGAATTCTCCATAGTCATCCTGCACAGTCTGACAAGTTTGCCAGGAATGTTAAAACATGACATGGCTCTGTATAACTCGTCTCTGTAAACACTGTCATATGCAGCTTTTAAGTCGACAAAAAGATGGTGCGTGTCGACCTGGAATTCACGGGTCTTCTCCAAGACCTTCGGAAGAGTAAATATTTAGTCTATCGTCGTTCAGCGGGTAGTCCGCCTGCTCCAGCAGCTTTATAAAGTTCAAGTTTCGATATCGCTATCTTAATATCGTCTAGGTCGTGTGGACGGGATTCTCTTTCTCTTCGTCCATTGTGAATAGTTCGTTCTGCCTGACGGCGGCATTTTGACTGTCACCGCCATTATACAGTCTGCAGAAGTGGTCTTTCCACAATCTCAGCATTGACTGTGACTCCACTATTAGTTGTCCGTGCTCATCCCTGCAGGTTTCTGCTCTGGCTTTATAGCCATGGCATGTTCGCTTTATTTTTTGGTAGAACTTTCAAACGTCGTTCCTGCAATAGCATCTCTCCATCTCCTGGATCTCGCGCTTCTCGTGCTCCTTCTTTTTTTCTTCTCAGAAGCGCATACTCCTCCCTCATTTTCTGTTCATAGAGCTCGAGGGCAGCTCTCGTCCGTCAATGCAGTGTAGCCATGTATGCAGTCTGTTTTTCTATATGGGCCTGTCTGCATTCGTCTTCAAACCAGGAGTTTCTCCTCGAAGGTGGTGGCTTGGAACCGCGTACATCTGAGGCGGCCTCTCTGATGGCGTTCTGACAACAACTCCATTGCTGTTCTATGGTTCGTGCAGATTGCAGATTGAGGGAGACTTGATCGGCGAAGGTCCTGGCGGTCTCTTGCGATTGGAGCTTTCCGACGTTAGATTTTTGTGTCCTTACTCGACTCCGTTGATTCCGAGAAATTAACAGCATGCTTTTCACGTCCCAAAAAACGATGGTCATGGCTTTCTGACAGATGCGATTGATTTTGCCTTCTTTGACGCTGAACCACCAGCTTTTATACACTGTTTGGAGCGCTGCTGTGTATCTGGTTTATAGTGGTGGACCAATGTCTCGTCCGTGTTAAAAGATCGCCGCATAAATTCGGTTGGATACCTATTAAATGGGTGTAAAGATTGCTGCCCTTGATCGGTATTCAGCAAATACGGTACCCATTTTGCGAAGAGCTTCCGCATCGCCTATTCTTTGTGTGAGATATGTATTTTGTATCCTTTTCTCCGATATCGTCATAGCATCAGCTATCTGACTCATTTTCACCTTTATGGTTTTCGGTATGACTGAGCTTTTGGGATGACTTTTAACGGTTGACACCAGCAGAGTCCCGCGAAACTTTTGTCAATTTTAGATAAAATTCATTAGGGATTTATCCTCTCAAAGTGAAGAACATACATAGGATCTCTACTGCAAAAAATCGTGTAAACAAAGTTTTTCAGAAAACAGATTGAAACCTATTGTGCGAACTGTAGCCAGTTCGCTATATCTGTGCCAGGACAAGAACTTTTCACCTCGTATCAACCTGAATTTTTCTCCATTTAAGTAGTTATTTAGACCAAAAGAGGCAATCTGGTTGGGGGAAGTAAACGCACTTCAAAAATCATTTTTCTTATTTCGTTGCAAACCACTTTCCAAAATCGTAATAGGGCTCTCGAAGTGACGTTCAACAAAGAATCCGCTTGTCATCCACACAGTAGCTGTCACCATCAATGTCGACCTCTTAAAGTAATTGCTTCTGAAAAACTTCCTTATGACATCCATGCGTTTATGAAAAATAATTTCATTCTCGCCCCTTTTCCTAACCGGAGAGAAAAAAATCCATCCTTTTACCATCCTTTTAAGTGATTTTGTTGAACGAGGAACACATGAAATCATCCAAAGTATTGAAGATTGAAAAACAAGTTTTCCACTCCCAACCAACATTTGGGTAACAAAAAACAAAAAAAAAAAAAAAAAATGAAAATCCACCCTCAAGGATACAAGCCCGAAAGATAGAGTACGAACGGCATTCCGTGCTTAATCATCATCATCAGAACCAGAGGTATAACACATGCGATGACTACAACGACACGACACCAAAAGCAAAGCAATATCGACAACTACAACAAACGACGCTTGTTGAGCGGCCTTGTCGTAGCACTAGAAGGATTGTTGTTCTCCAGCTCACACAGTGTCGTCGTCGTCGTCGCCGTCGCCTTGTGCCAGTTTGATAATAAATTCCTTGAGTCTTGCTTATTTGACAGATTTTCGATTTTCCGATTTTCCATCGAACAAGCACAACCCAACACTGACGGTATTTGTTTTCATTGCGTGTATTCATTGCTCCACGATGTGATTGAGTACAAAGAGCGGAACGAAAAGTGATTTATATTGGCTTCGATTTGAAGACTCATGGCTTTTAGTTCCAGTTACCATCGAGGACTTGCCGTACCCTAATCATAACAGTTGACGTCACTCTGATTTATGGTCATGCATCAGGTATGTGTTAATTTTCCCCCGGAAGTCGTCCCATTTCCGCTACCTACCATCTACGATCTAGATACCAGGTAGCCTTAAAGCGTGGCCATATTTGCATGACATGACATTTTTTTTTTGTTTCTTAAAGTCAACTAACGACTAGGAAAGCGTAAAGGAACGCAGTCACATGCATTGAACCATGGATGGCCTTGTTCCTTGGCTCTTGTTTCTGGTAGCATTTACATACATATGAATATTAACGGTATGGAGCAATACAAAAATAACATAACTGTTCAAAATATATTTAACGAGATTTCAGCGGGCATTCGTGTAATTAGCACATAAATTGAGTTAAGTCGCTCTTTATCAGGGATTTTATGCAATTTGCGCCTTTTTTCCGTTCAAAACGTGAGCCAATGGTTGCGGCTCTGGGGATGGAGGGTGGTGTTAAAGAAGTACAGGCAAAAAAAAAATAAAAATACCCGTAAACCACTACTCGTAGCACGTGACGATTTGAGAAAGTGAGGCAAGCTGCTGCCTCCTGTTTGGTTGGTTAAACAGTCAACGTCAGTGGCGTCCATGCAATTAATCACTAAAAGTGGTGTGGACTGAGCGGCGGTGTGTTATGAGTCCACAGATTGTTGACTAATGGTCGTCTGGTGGGTTGGACTTGTGCGATTTAAACGTTGCTTTAAAGACTATTTGAGAGTTTAATTAAAACTAACTTTATCGCAACTTTCCCGTGGCTGTCCTGGAGACCATTTATGCACGTCTAATGGAGTGTTTGCCACGAATTGGGCTTCATTTTCCTTAGCCTTCACTTTTTTTAGAAAGAAATCTAAAGAAAATATCAACAGGACAAAGGCAGAGTGTTGTGGTAAAGATTCAGTTAACAATATGATAAGACTACGCGTTTTTTTTTCTTTTTTTTGGGAAATTTTTAAACAATTATTGAAAATCGATTAAATCAAGAGCAAAATTATCATTATTATCTTGTGCCTTTTCCATTTTTCGGGAGCTTCAAAATTCCATTGGCGTAGAGTTTCGGCGGTTTATCGGCCATAAGAAAGGAGACTCCTATAACTGCGCCAACTATAGGGGAATAAGTCTCCTTAACATCGCATATAAGATCTTCTCTGCCGTATTGTGTGAATGCCTGAGACCATTTGTGGATAACCTGATCGGCTCTTATCAGTGTGGTTTCAGGCCAGATTGGCAGATCTTGGAGAAGACTCAGGAATACCAAATCGACACTCACCACCTCTTCGTCGATTTCAAGGCTGCATATGAAAGCGTGTATAGAGATGAGCTATACAAAGCCATGTCTAGTTTTAACATCCCTGCCAAACTCGTCCGACTATGCAGGATGACAATGGAGAATTCTCGCTGCTCCATTAACCCGGCCTTAAGTAATGAGCAAACCGAGACCTTTGATGTTAAAAAAGGATTTAGGCAAGGTGACGCGCTGTCATGCAACTTTTTCAACATCGTGCTTGAAAAGATCGTGCAAGAGTCACTGGCCAACACAAGAGGTACGATTTATTTCAAGCCTACGCCGAGGACATTAACGTGATTGGACGGACACAGCGAGACGTCAAAGAGGCCTTTGTAAGCATTGAGGTAGAAGCGGCTAAGATGGGTCTCTAGGTTAATGAGGGTAAAACCAAATATCTTCTTTTCTTTAATGGCGTTACAGCCCATGAAGGACCAGAGCCAAGCTTCTCTCAATCAGCCATGTGGTGTGTGATTTATTTTTCACATACATAGGTGAAAGGGACCTACACTTTAATGCCGATTCCGAGCGGCGTGAGTCGAGAAGCTTTTTCACGGCAAGTATACTACGGGGAGTTTTGCCAGTACCCCGCCGAGGAGGAACGCGGAAGTAATCATTCGATGGCGTCGGGATCCGAACTGGCTCATCGTGCGTCAGAGTGCAACACACTAACCACTGCTCCCTCCGAATCGGTGAACACCTTACCGATAGTTGATTCCTTCAACATCATGTTAAAAATGATTGTGCAAAAATCACTGTCCAATACAAGAGGCACAATCTATTTCAAATCCTCGCAACTCCTTGCATACGCCGACAATATTGACATAATAGGTAGATCACAGCGAGATGTCAATGCGAGTATTGAGATGGAGGCGGCGAATACTAGATATATGCTGTCATCAGAAAAGGACGCTCACCACCGACTTCTTGGCCAGAACGTTTATATTGGCAGATATAAGTTCGAGGTAATTAAGGACTTCGTCTACCTTGGCTCCGCAGTGACCTGGAACAACGACATCAGTTCCGAAATCAAACGCAGAATCACTCTTGCCAATCGTTGTTTCTTTGGGCTCCGGAGGCAACTTAGTAATAGAGCCCTCTCCCGAACGATAAAGTTGACTCCATATAAGACCCTTATCATCCCGGTCCTGTTATACGGCGCAGAAGCATGGACCATATCAAAAGCGGATGAGGAGGCCCTTGGTCGGTTTGAGAGAAAGATTTTGCGCGTGATTTTCGGGCCTATAAACGCAGACGGGGAATGGAGGAAAAGATTCAACCACGAACTTTACGGGCTGTACAGCTACATGAGTCTAGTCAGGCGTCTACGGATTCAACGCCTAAGATGTCTTTGCCATGTAGAGCGAATGGACACCACAGCTCCAGCCCGGAGGGTCTTTGAATCCAACCCCGAGGGACGAAGAAGCAGAGGACGGCCGCATTTAAGATGGCGCACACAGGTGGAAAGGGACCTCAGCCAACTGGGTGTGCGGCAATGGAAAAGGCTAGCAAAAGATCGTGCTAATTGGAGGGGCATGTTGGTTGAGGCCCAGGTTCACCCCGAACTGTAGCGCCCATTAAGAAGATGATGAAGAAGGTAATATGTATGCGACCTTGAAAGAACCGTGTCGATTAACTTATTTTTTCTTCGGACATAGCAGCGTTATTTTAAAGTTAAAAACATAAAAAAGATCACTCGGTGGTTGAGCGGCCTTCAAATCTTGAGAACGACATCCAAAAATGCATGCGTTCTCCATAGCCCTCTCGCCGTTATCTGAACTTTGTGAATTAAATGATTAAAGTCTATAGCCATAAAACCATCGAGATCACGCAAATTGTTGTTTTTTTCCATCCCACCAATGCATCTCGGTATAATCCTTTTCCAGGTTAGCAATTTTTTACGATTGACACAGTTAAAGCCCTTTCCACCTACCACCCCATCTACAACATTCTTAAATTGGAATAAAAATTCCGTCATCCCCTAGAGAATAAATAATATTTCGTAACACTTCCGCAGCCTAGGTGTGTGGATTGCTATAAGCGTAGAATTATCCACGGGTCCTTCGCACATAGGAGTACAACCGACCGAAAATACAACAGAAAGTAAAAAAAGAAAGGAAAACTGCAAAAAGTATTTCCTTTTCATTTGCAAATGAGAAGTGGTGACTCCGGTAACTTTCATCCAGCCGCCATGCATCATTCCCACTTGAATTCGGTGGAGAACGACAAACTGAATATCGTAAATCTCAACTATGTTACTCCGTACTCGTCTCGTTCTCATATGGACGATATTCGGCGACAGAATGTCGCGTCGCCTTCCGGAAGCACTTAGCTATATTGGCGCCTGTCCGAACACTAGCGTACTCGTACATCTACCGAACGCATCGACACTCTGAATAGTCTGGAAAATATTTTATGACGAGTTACTGCACCGTGGCGCGTAACTGAATTAAAAAAAAAATATGCTGGCACAATCCAAAGAAAGATTTCAAATTTTCTAAATTAATTTGTTAATTATGCGCAGGCGCACGAGTTATAATACGTATGACATCAGTCATACAATAAAACACAAGAAACATAGTTTCTTATATTTATTACAACACAATACATACTATGACCTAAACAACACGAACTTAACGACGACTAAACATTGACTGTCGAAAATGCCGGGCTCTAACTCAAGCCTTATCTCTGTACAGAGATAAAGCTTGAGAGAGCCATGTTAGCTAATGACATGTGTACACTTGCTGCTTAGTTTATCGAAGCAAACAAGTGTACAATGATACACACATTGGGAGGAAAAGTGAATGACTTACGTCATGTAACTTCTCCCCCCTTAACATTTTCGGTCCCGGAAAAATGTAATTTTTCAAACGAAAACTTAAAAATAACAACAAAACATAACAATTATAAATTATGTGCATAATACGACTTAACGTACATTTCAATAATTCTTTATTGTTTCCATTAGGTACATAAGTTCAAAAAATGAGATATTAACATAAATATTCTATTATTTCAATAAAGCAAATTTAGAAAATTTGATACATATCAAATATGTTATAATATTATTTATGCAAGTATTACATAAATTGTTACATATTGTATCACACTTTTATGTGTGTATGCGGTTTGTGACTTTGTACATATGTGTTTACTATATCAGTTACAATTTTACATAACATTTCTTTATATTTTATTTATTTTATTTCTGTTTAATATATGTACCTACATATATGTACATACATCTATAAAGTAAAATTGTATCGCATTTATTGTACATAGAGTAATTTAGTTGTTAAATTTATTAAGTAATCAGTAAACATTTCTTATAATTATTATTTACATATGTCATGAATTAATGAGTATAATTTTACTTATATCCTTTTTTGTAATTATTCAAATGCTATATATAGGTTTAATACAATAGTTATATGTATATAATTATCATCTTATCACGAAGTATTAATGTACATATGCATATTACATACAAACAAGGTTTTGTATTTAATTCACACTTTACTAATTTAATGTTTTTTTTTTTTTTTGTGCACTGTCTTGGGTCAATATTCCTTCGACTCAAGCGCAGCGTGAAAGCTACTAATATTCACTTTCAATTGTGGCAGCAGTGAGCCAATATGCCTTTAACGCAAGCACAGTTTGGGAGCTACTAATACATTTTTCACATCCAACTTCTGTTGGCCACTGCTCTGTAGAAACCACGAAATCGATTTGTTCTTTGTCTATGTTAATATTATATATGTACGTGTGTATTCATTTCTCCTGGTGTATATGTTGTTGCTATTTAATTTGGAGGTTTCACTTATGTATGCATTTGATTTTTATATCGCGTTGAATTTGTTAAATTAATACGATTACATATATTTTATTATGCACTTTGCAAGATTATGTTCCTTTGTGTACAACTTTTTTTTTTATACTGTTTATATTACGTATGTATTTATTTTTATATTTTTCAATTTGCTATTGTATTTTTGTGTTTTTTTTTTTTTTTTTTTTTTTTTACGATTTATTTATTAATTTAATTTGCATTTTTAGCAGAACACGTGGCACTCATATACTCACACCAAAGCACATTCTATTTTTTGGTTAGTTTTCGGTTTGATTTGTTTTTTTTTTTTATGCGAGAGCTAAGCCCGATTGCTCGACTGCGCCAGTTATAATACGTATGACATCAGTCATACAATAAAACACAAGAAACATAGTTTCTTATATTTATTACAACACAATACATACTATGACCTAAACAACACGAACTTAACGACGACTAAACATTGACTGTCGAAAATGCCGGGCTCTAACTCAAGCCTTATCTCTGTACAGAGATAAAGCTTGAGAGAGCCATGTTAGCTAATGACATGTGTACACTTGCTGCTTAGTTTATCGAAGCAAACAAGTGTACAATGATACACACATTGGGAGGAAAAGTGAATGACTTACGTCATGTAACTCACGCACTCCAGATCACCGGTTAGCCGTGCAACAAAAAATCACTAATGCTGCAACGTCACCCATTGGATTCAAGCCAAATCAATACACATACATACATATGTATGTATGTGTGTATGGGTAAAGGGTGGTAAGTTGGGCATGGATTTGGGGTCGATTTTCTGGATACATATGTCTAGGATACTGGAGTGGGATGTGCGCTAGAATGTATGTTAGGATGTGTGCACAATGTCAATCGTTTGGTCATCAATTTTTGCAACCCAGATGGGGAACGGAGAGTAGACGACCGTGGGACGAGGAGTCATTATTTTTTCCTTTCTAATTTTTTGTCTTGTTTTGAAAATCTAATTTATTGCTTGAATGAGTTTTAATTTGGTCGTCTTGATCCTTTGAACTTCGACTACACACATACGGGAAGTTAAGGGTAAATCGGTTTAAGATTATCGACCAGCGGAGATTTTGAATACTCATTGACACGTGAACTCGTGGGATGGCAAGGCGTTGGCAAAGTGAAAAAACTCAATTTGAGAACATTTGCATTTGCTTAAGTATATTTGATGAAATCCCACCTCCCGCCACACATTTGTTGATCTAAGTAGTGCGATGTTATCTAGGCGAGCAAACAAGTAAAGTCAAAGGCTCAGCGCCTGATCATTGGCCTGCCAGTCAATTGCTTCCACCTACACGTGCTTTCAGCCTAATGGATAAATGCTGAATATTCATACCCTGTTACATGAATCCACCCACAGCAACGACAACGCCACCGGGGAGTAGGTGAATATTTCATTATTTTAATCGCGCTTATCATCGTTACAGCTACAGAATGTGAGCTAGTTCAGTAAACTGCTGGCCTGTCCAGTGCTAGGATTCCCGGCTAAATATTTACGTCCAACCTCAAGGTAGAAAGACCGAAGAGTGAGCGTTGGCTAGGATATATGGCTGGCCGCCAAATACGTTGCCAAGTACGCGCGAGTGCCCGACATGACAACATGAATACGAGAAAACAGGCATACGGCCTGTCTGAGCGCCGAGTGGCATGTGAAGCGCGAGGCAATTGTAGACTTTTAAACAAATTATCTGCCATTTCACAGTGACTTTGGTCAACGCAGAATACAAGTCATATCCTTCATAGCCGGAACTTTCCCAGTGCCATGGTCGGTCGGCCAGGTTGCAGAGGGAGTCTAGCGTTCTGAATATGCGGTTATCGGCCGGCATAGTGTCCGAGTGATTGTGGTTATCTCCCCCGACCTAGTACACATGTGTGTGCGTGCACGTCTATTTTAAAATTAATACCAATTGAACCGAAAGTAACTGGCCCGGTGAATGTGCGTTTGGTTTTATGGTGGAACCGCATTTTGCTATCAGTGACGTGGTGACGGCCTATTCGTCGATGAATCTCGGCATGCATTCCACACATGCTGGTGGTGCTTTTGTTTGCTATTTTGTTATGGTTTCCATTCGCATTGTTTTCGCCATCCGCAATGCGGACAACTATTTCGTGAGCGAGATTGGATTTGACAGCTGTGACGACTGGAAGATACAGTGCATATCCATCTTCATCAATGCCAGTACGTTGTATCCTCGTTTCTGGTTTTGCAGTTGTTGTTTTTTTTATTTCTTTTCTTCCATCGTGTGGTAAGGAAAGGATAATTTGTGTGCTGTATAGCGTAGCGTTGACAAAGGGCGTCGTCGCACTTTTAGCTCCACTTCAAGGTTCAAGTGTATATGGCTTGCGTGGTGGCGGAAAGTAATCAGACTTGATTCGAAGCTGAGTATTATCCTCTTCTCAATGAGAGTTGTGTTTACTGTGAAACTTCTATTGCACTCCATGTCACTACTCTTGAAATCCTATCCTATCTGTCGTGTATCCATTAGAAAATTTCAATCGCGGGTTTTCATTCAAAGTTGGATACCACTCCTGTCATCATCGTCGTCGTCGTCGTATCGTCAGTGGGTTCACCATCCTTATCGTCATCCCTGTCATCATCATTGTTGTCGTTGCCGGTATCTCTCCCGTCTATCCTCAGGATTAAGTTATCCTAACAATTTCTTTGTATTCCTTTTTTTCCCCTGAGGATATACTATAGAGGAGGGAAAATTTAATAAAATTGCGCGGTCTGTAGGTGCAAAGCGAATGTACTCGTATGTAGTGTTATACTTGATCCACGAAATCAATCCGTTCTTCCATCATTCTCTGCTGATCATACATGGATATACCTTGTGGTCATTTGTTGAGATCTCTTTAAATATTTACTCAGAGGCTGTATAAGGACGACAATCTGGCGAATGGATGCAAAAGTCAACGACTCAACTGTGGTTACACATCACCCGACTCTGGTGTGCAACAAGCTGCACAGGTTTCAATTTCCCCGCGGTATGACCTGAACTGACAACGACCTTAAAGGCTTTTTACATCCCAGATCACCCCTTGCGGTTAAGCTGTAAGCCGTAACTGACTGAAGTGACATTGGTTTTATTGCGTTCAATCGTGGTATCCCTTTGTAGGGCTCTTCTGCTCCCTCTGTTGCGGCCAATTTGCTAAAAAGGATTCTACGAAATAAATTTCAATTTAGTAACCTTCCATCACAGGTACACCCCTGCTAGTGCACCCGAGAAGGAATGTCTCCTTTGACCTGACAAAATCCACTACACACAACTCCATCCTTGTCACGTATTCTCTCCGGTGCCATTATCAGGATTGCCACTACAGAATTTCCAGGAAATTATTTTTAAACATCTCATTTAATTAGCCGTAACAGTTATGGCTACAACATCCACTGGGGCAGAGTAATAATTTAAAGGCGCGAGTTCAGAGGCCGTGGGCATTACATACATGTCCCGTGTATCTTGTCTCATTTTCCGTTTTTTTTTTTTTGTGTTCATGTTGAGGATCAACGCATGTCCCAGATAAATCCAGCTCCGATTCAGATGCACAGATGCCGGGTGTGTGTGCGTTGCCACCCGATGAGCATGTCGTCCGCATGCCAACAGACGAAAGTCAGGTTTTCGCTGTTGGAATTTCAATTAAATCACCTTTTTGCTGACTGTTCCTCCTATACCACATGGTGATGGTGGTACTTTTGTCGTGGGTGGTTCGAGGGGTGCGTTTGCTATGTTAAGTGTCAGTGATTATAAACAAATTAACGTGACAATTGTATGTCGTATGCGCTACGTGCGTGCGTGTCAGCCACAAATCCTGAGGAATTTCAATCCGTATGCGACATATAAGCCTCATGTACACATGTAAATACGAATGCCATCAACGAGTGAGACATCGATTTTTTTTTTGTTTCTTCTAGGAACCTGGAACATGATTTACTCCAGATGCCAAAGCATTTGTTTATAACAAAATTTCTTTTTTAGAAAACATCACTGCACGGGCCCATGGACTGACTTAAGGGATAACCAGAGTTGTTGCTTGTTTATAAGGATTTAATTGAGTTGTAGATGAAAGCAGCCAAACGGAAAAACCCCGATAAAGTGGCCCTTTATCCGAAGCGTGTTACATCAATTTCTTAAAACTTATTGATAGTGGGGCGAGTTGATTGCATTAATAACCGACTGAATGGAGAATTAAAAAAAATCTCAAAACAACAGAGTCAAAAAAAATTGCCGATACGAAGGCAATTAGGATCGATACACAATTGGTGTGTTTATTAGAAAAGTAGATGGTTTAAGACGGAACACGTTGCCAAAGGTATACAAAAGGTACACGAAGTTATTTTGATGGTAAACAAGTGATTCTTTAATCTTCTTAAGGAAACGTATTGAAAGAAGGAAGTATCCTTTGTTGTGGTAGCACGAGTGCTTATTAAAAATGTGTATACAACGTAGTTGGAGGTGGCGGTGGTTCCTTTTGGAAATAAACAAAAGGTCTGTTACCTGTAAGTGGTAAGTGTTTAGATGGTTCGGACAGCAATTCTGGGTTCACTGTTCCCTTAAATGTCTGTGTACGTGGCAGATGATAAATAAACAAAAGAAGCGCTTACACTCCACATGCTTGTAGACCGCGATTGAGCATCAAAGACTTTGAATTGATAGCTCTAGTTAATAGGACAGTGAACAGAATTTTTAAATTTAGAATTTTTGCCCAAGAAAAGGCTTTTTTCGTAGCACCGAAAAAATTAGTGACTCACATTACAAGCAGCGTGTTGTGATACAATTTGAGACGAGGGTGTGTTGAAATCACGTACGTATGTTTGATTGGCCAAGCGGTTCAAGAAAGGCCGTGAATCAGGGGAAGACGATCCACGATCCAGGTGAAGGAGCTTAAGTCACCTCTCGTACCGCGGCATCGTTCATCGTGAATACATATGTACGTTCCTACCGACCAGACAGTGACTGGACAGTTCTGTGCCATACTGATGAGGTTGCGAGCACGCTTTTTTCGTGTGTGACCCGAACTCGGCAAGAAGGGCGCGACAATGGGCAGGCCCATTCCACGTTGATTACGAAAAAAAAAACATTCCATCGTTGCTGCCTCCATCCTATAGCCCCAATATTGCCCCCTGCGACTTTTTTCATTCTCCAAGATGAAGTCACACCTCAAGGGAACTCATCACGGCAGTGTAGAGAAGAGGCTGTTACTATGGTTCTGAACGAGTTAACTTCGGAGGCGTATCAAGGGTGCCTCGAATAGTGGGAGTATTGTTGGAATCGTTGTGTAGAGTTAAAGAGAGACTATTGTGAAGGTCGATTATACAATTTTTGTTTATGAATTTCCGGAACTTAATTGCCACATATTGTATCCAGTTTTTTTTCCAAATACATTAGCCAGAATCTCTTTCAGATACCTGAAATTATCAGACTACTGGACCAATTGCTTAGAAAAGTTAATGCAACGTGAGAACATAATTGTATTATGACGAGTTGTCATTTTACGATATTCCAAAAACTATTCTTTCACAATTTTTTACACATCGAATAAAAATTATTTTGAAAAATGCAAATTTTCGCTGCAAGTTTGACGGAGCTGATTGAAGAGATTTTTCTATAATTTGCGTTCTCGAACACCTTTACGGGTATCATCAATCCCTTCACCAACATTTTTTCAACAAACGAGTTAAAGGCTTATCGGACCAAATTCTTAAGACCATTTTTTTAAACGTTTTACAAACGATTACAAAAACCGATCCAATGCTGTCAAGGACATACATTGTGACGCTACCTGCAATTATGGCTCCACCTCTTCCCTCTATATGCGGTGCTGGTGCATAAGTTTGGTGGGGCGTGATGTCTAGTTAGGGCTATTGATGGAGAAACAAATTGGGTTTTTTGAAATGGTTTATAATTCACGGATGTTCATAGCTTTGGGTTTTTCTTGACTAAATTGAAGTCTGGAGAATATGTATTTCGACTTTATCATCATCTTTGAGAAGAATCCAAATAGAACTAGAAGTTTTCTGCTGTCATTAAAGCACTGAATTAAGGAGTATTTTTTCTCCAGGTTTCCCTAGTCAAATTGATATTAAGAAGTTTTTAAACTCATTTAGATGCACTCTACATCTTACCTCTATAGAACACTCTAACTGCTCGACAATCTTCCAATTATTTCACTTTTACTCACAGAAGCAGTAAATAGAAACAACGCTCCAACTTTGAACAATAAAGATAAACCCAATCCATAAAAACAAATGGACAATAGTAGCTACCCGGGATGCTTGCTAAAGTAAATGCAGATGTAACACAGCTAGGTGTAGTCAGAAAAGCAATTAGAACAAACACGTTTTGCCCAAGCTACTGCTAGCTCCACATCCCATTCCTGTGCTCATTCCCTATCTGATCACCGACCAACTAAGCAGTGGTAGATGCATTTAATCTTCTAACGACTTCCATAAGTTCCCGGTAACACTATCAACGTTGTCGTCATCTTCCGGCTATCAGCATTGTTACCGCGACGACCAATAGCATCAGTGTCATGTGCCAAGCAACGTTTTGTTTACACTGATCTCTGGACGTTTTCCGAACCGTAGTTGTCGCTGGTTAGCCCAGTGGCCAAATTAAATTCGTTCCATCACTCGCCCTTCGATAGAATGTCGGGGGGATGTCGCAACGGGGTAGAGTTTAAGTTTAGATGTTATGTGGCTGTGTCATCGTCACGCCTGTCGGGTACCCACACATTCCACTTCATGTCGAAAGTCACGTAAAAGTCGTAATTCCGGGAGCAGGAGTCACGTTCCACGTAGATGTCTTACTTCACGAGGTGAACAAATGAAAAACATAGAAAAGCATCTACAGAATGTTACCCTTCCCTCCTGATTTGCTTATAGTCTATCTACATATATTGTATCTATAATTTGATTCTCTTTGGCTATGATTCTTTTCAGACGTCAGAGAGTAGGGGACATGCAAACACGGCAAATTTTCCTTTTAAAGCTCTGCCCCCAATCAGGTCAGTCTAGTTGGTTGATTGATTAGCAATCTGTCAAGGATCACGCTGATTTATACCGCAATTTCGAAAGATTTAAAATGCAAATTCACAGCTTGACACATCTATCTGAAACCCCGAAGTGCCAACGATTTAATTTTCAAGTATCCATCTTCAACCTTCAACGACCACCGTCAACAGCCGCCTTCATTTAAAGATCCTAGCAATTTGCAATTATTTGCTTAATTAGCACTTGTAACCCCGGTGTGACATGTTTCTATACTTTTTTGTCTTGCTATTTCCCTTCGATTTTTTCTCTCTTGCGCGTCGTGTCGAAAGAGCAACAACAGGCACATCTAAAATACCGAAACGACACCGACAAAGTAGCAATTTGTCATTTGGCAGGAGGCGAATGTCAGGCTACCTTCCATTGGAATAATTCTTTTTTCCTATTTTCTAGATGCCATATTCGTTGGCACGTAAGGGGGACTTCTAGAGCTAATTACTTAGTCGAAGTAAACCGAAATAGGAGGGCTCATTAGAGTATCCCTCGAGCGCATTGCATCACGTTTTTTTTCTACCTATTGCTCTCTGCCTCAACCGCGCCACAGTGGAGGTGTTTCTGTTTGATCTCTCCACGAAATGATTTACGACATCGGTAGGTAGGACTCACATACCGCTTGGTAGTCGAATTGATGACGAGACAAAGTGTGCTATTAAATCACCACTAAAAAAGCCGAAGGACATTCATCGTTAGATCGCTGAATCCTCAAATCGGCTCGCTCTATTTTTAGCTGCTCTTTGGTACGTTTCCGTTCACTGTGACGGAATAGGGAGCAGAGGAACGTGCCTGTTGGTTAAGTGACATGGATTTGTTTTTCAATTTTCGAATAATGTGCTGAATAGTGTATCTATTTTCGAGGTAAGTACGAGTATATGTATGTTCAAAGGAAGCAATTAAATTGTCATAAGAGTGGATGCACCCGTTTAAGTCATGTTAAACAGGACGGAATTTATGTTGCAGACAATGTGCTGTTGGAAGGTAATTAAAATGATGTTCTGTTCGCTTGGATATGCGCGTTTTACTTAGGTGGCAGGGCAATTGATTTATTTGACACAAAGAATGTTGTTTGAGGCTGGAAAAGGGATTGCCGAGTGTGTTGAAGCGCATGATATACATAGTTGTTAGGCGGTTGAAGAATGCTTCGAATGCGGTGTATACCATACCCAAGCCATAACTAGTGGGGTGAATGCTACTTTGTAACGATGCTAATTACTCCAACATTCTGAAACAAGTGGTGCGTATAAATCAAATCCATTTATGTATGCCTACTGCCTCTTCGGAGGAAAGTCACTCTTTCGAATCTTTTCACAATATCAGCAGATATATGTATGTATCTTTGTAGCAATTTTCTGTTTTACTATCCCTATAACATGATATTATCATCATGTGGAAATTACTGTGAGTTTTAAACCGATTGCGTCTAATCCAAAGGAGAAAGTGAGGTTATTTTGAAAAAGTGTGAGAAGTGAGAGGGGGGCAAACAAAACCCCTGCCTGATGTAAATCCATTTAACAAGCATACTAAGACTGTTTTTTTCGTCAACGCTGTGAGCGTATGGCATAAGGGTGTTTTACTTTGTATGGAAAGATCTTTAAAGTGATCCTATAAGCTTGAAGTTTTGCATAAATATTCTATAACCTAAGCAAGCAAAAATGTATTTACTAAATTGTTCAGATTTCTGCCTCTAACACATCAACCGGGTGGTCAACTTTGCTCAAAAAATGTACAGGTAATTTTTTTACGGAAAATATGTAGACCTACTTCTTACACTATAGATTACTAGACGATATTCAGATTAAGTACCCTGTCGTCTGCACTAAATATATTTTCGACGAAAAATTCCTTGTGATCCTTGCGATGGAATACTAAAGTCCACCATTCAATCGTTGGATACTTGTCCATATTTTTTCATATTTCCATTCATCGTTTGACTGTAATCAAAAATTTATTCAAGTCATGAATGCAATTTTCCTGTCACGCTAACTATTTCCACGAATGTCCTCAAAGTAAGAGAAAAAAAAAATGTATAAAGTGTAGTTTTTCAAGGACCTCTTTCAAAACAGTGTCCTTTTGGAGTATATCAAATAGTGTCCATTCCGAAGATGTCATACAATTTGAAGTAGAAATAATGAAGTGGGTGGGAAGGAAGGAGGAAAACTTTGAGTTATCCTTGAAGGGCTTCGCATGACAGGTCCGTGAAAATGCAATTAGCCGCCCGGGCTGAAAAGAAAGAGTAGCATATAGGCAAACTAGCTAATTGAAAACTTACTTTACCGTTTTGATTTTTTTTATGTTTCGCAACTAAAGTGGAGAGAACTAGGGACGAAGGCGCGAAGGCTTTCATTTGCACTCTGGCATGAAAAGGTTAAGAGATGGTTAAGGTTTCGTTTTTCTCATCATCGTTGGATTCGTTTTTTGTTTTTCAAGCTTCGAGATAAACTACTTGTCAGATACATTGACCATAGACATTCAAATTTTTAAAGGGAAGTTAAATTTTATTCATTGACCACCACCACCCCAATACTAGGATAATATCGGACTATCAGAGAACCAAGTGTTGATTATAGCCTTAGACATGAAACATTTCATACATTACAGGTACTAAAAGAAAGGATCAACGTGCAGATAGTCATAAATGAAGTATTCTAGTATCCTTTCAAGGTATACTGATTGAGTAATAGCGAGCGAAGAGGTATCAGGGAATAAAGAAAAATCTACTCAACAATCTCGGAAAAACTCAGAGACTCAAAGACCGTCTTGAGATTGCGACGAAAATGATATGCGTCTCAAACACAAGTTGTGTTTTCTTTCACATTTAACCATTGCCTTGCGGTTAGAATGTCCAACGAGAGATGCAAGAAAACCATGAGATACATGTTAGGATTTCTCTTTTTTGACTTTTTGCCAATTTCAGTTCCACCTGGACTCTATGGATCGGTAAATTCAAGCAATTAGAAGGATTCCTCTTGCATCCTTGTTGTTTTCTGTCCATACCCTGTCTGTTCCTGAAGCATGTTCTCTCCTAAACTTACCCAAGATACTATTTTTCTCCTACTACCTTCCGTGTACATGTGTACCGAATATCCTCTGGCATGCCGCAGACAACAATGAAGCAATGGACTCCTACTCTCGGGGAGATTTTAATTTTTGATAGGTAAAATGGATATTTTTCGGTCTTCACTATGTACTATATTCATTTCAGAGGAGAGGTCATGAGATTATCTTCCCATATACACACCGTCACTCGAGCCGGGAGTGGGGTTTATTTTTGGGTTACTTGTATAACACTTGTAGCCCTACAGTAACAGCAGGTAAGGCTAAGGCCCTTGTGGCGAATATGCAAAATAAAGGACCGATGTGCCAGCGCTGTTGATTGGAGTCATTAAGAATGTAAATTAGCCTTAGTTGCCGGGGATGCTTGTTTTTCTTTTACCTTTTTCTTGTTCTGGCCATCAGTGCTACTGCTGCATAGTCGGTTCTGTTAATACTGGTTATTGGTTAAGTTGGTTTGGAAAACCCACCATACACAAACGCACCGAGCTATACTCGGTAGTTTTTGGTGTACATTAGTATGTATTTAAATGTATATGGTGGTTGTCGGGTTAAATTGTTGTTGAAAACGATCTGGGTTACAATTAATTGAGTGTTCCCTCTGTGTTAAAACATTGTAATTGGATTTTTGCTAACAGCTTCCGGTGATTTACTTAAGAACAAAGTGTGGATAATTTGTTGGATACCTTTTGTATTGGAATGTAAATAAGGGATGGTTTGGACCACCAAACAGTGGAAATGTGGGGCACGATAATTTGGGATTAATTCAGTTTCACCTGTCGGTGATGAATCTATCGCCGTTCGGGCCATATGAGGTTGTGATTTAACGGTATGAGAGAGATTTTTTCAATACACGTTAATAGATTAGTGGCTTCGGTGGAAAATAGTTTGAGCCCAATGTGAAGCCAATAAATCTCATACGCAGAATTACCCCCTGGAACCACCGGATTGGGAAGTACTGCCAAAAACTTGTTCTCAGAGTGAAAACTTTTTCCTAATTGCTCTCTTAAAATAAACAAAAAAAAAAAGCGAAACCAAATCCTACCGGAACATCTAAAGACCGAAGACAATTATCCGTTCACTTCAAAGCTCGCATCTGTGTTTTCAGTCTACAGTCTAACCACTGAAGCCATTGCCACTATGAATGCTCCCGTTCAAGATTATTTCCAGCCAAGGGGTCATGCTTCTAACCATCTTCCATCCACCCCTCATTTATTTACATGCAAATATGCGAGTTTCTGGTTTTTTACTCGTACACAACTTGTTTCAATTTGTTGTGCTTTGGCCGCTGCTTGTTGTTCCTTATTTGTCTACGACGGATATCCGTTTTATGTATGTGAACCGGAAATTATAATTCTGCAACTCAAATAGCAGTTGTTCTGTATTTTTGGTTTTCCTTATTCTGCCCTCTTTAATACGTATAGCAAATGACAAATGAACATTCGCTGGTCATTTCGGGTCAGTAAGGACTCTATTGTTTATTGATGTCGCACGGATTAGAGATTGTAGTCGTTTGTTTTGTTATGGTCATGATTTTCAGATAGTCGAGATACTTGTGCGTACTTATGGACTTTGTCTGCGCTTTTTGTCAGCTCGTTATCGTTACTTTTAACTCGTACTGTTGTGCTTATTGCTTAATGTCCTGCGGCAGAGTAATAAAAGTGAAAACGCATTAAATATGGACGGAGTTGGTTGTTTGTTTATTTGCCGTTGTAGTCTTGTTCCTAATTCTTTTTTGGTTTGTATTTTTTTTTGGAGCGAGATGAAATGTAGTGTTGAGGATTGTGTTTATTGGATGGTTTATGGATGTTTCGTTTACGATTCGCATTTAACGTGCCCATGGGCGGTAACACATTTTTAAATTGGAATTTGTGATATTTCGAGGACTCTAATTCGGTTGGGGCTATACCCAGACTATTGCAGTGGTTTTAAATCGACCTTACTGACTTACTTACTTTGATGGCGCTACAGTTCGGGGTGAACCAGGGCAGCAACCATAAAGCCTCTCCAGCCGGCCCGATCTTTGTCCAGCCGCTTCCAGTGCCGCACGCCCAGTTGGTTGAGGTCCCTTTCCACCTGTGCGCGCCACCTTAAATGCGGTCGTCCTCTGCTGCGTCGTCCCTGGGGGTTGGAGTCGAAGACTCTTCGGGCCGGAGCGTTGATGTCCATTCGCTTACATGGCCTAGCCATCTTAGACGTTGGATCCGAAGACGTCTAACCAGGCCGCTGTCGCTGTACAGCCCGTACAGTTCTTTGTTGAATCTCCTCCTCCACTCCCCGTTTACACAAACGGGACCAAAGATTGCACGCAGAATTTTCCTCTCGAAACGCCCGAGAGCCTCTTCATCCGCTTTTGATAACGTCCAAGCCTCAGCGCCGTAGAGGAGGACCGGGATAATTAAGGTTTTGTAGAGGGAACCTTAGTTTTTCGAAAGAGTTCTCTACTACTCAATTGCCTCTTGAGCCCGAAGAAGCAGCGGTTTGCAAGAGTTATTCTGCGTTTTATCTCAGCGCTGGTGTCATTGCTGCTTGTCACTATCGAGCCAAGGTAGACGAAATCCTTGACTACTTCAAAAATATAGCTGCCGAAGGTGACGTTCTGACCAAGACGTCGGTGTTGCGCGTCTTTCTTGCATGACAGCATATATTTGGTCTAATCCCCATTTATCCTTAGACCCACTTTAGCCGCTTCTGCTTCAATGCTTGCGAACGCCTCATTGACGTCTCGCTTTGTCCGTCTAATAATGTCATCTGCGTAGGCAAGCAATTGTGTGGACTGGAAGTAGATCGTACCTTTTGTATAGGCCGCAGAGTCCTGCATATTTTCAAGTATGATGTTAAAGAAATCACATGACAGTGCGTCACCCTGTCTAAAACCTTTTTTTAACATCAAAGGGGTCGGTTAGTTCACCTCCGACCTTAATGGAGCAGCGGTAGTTCCCCATAGTCATCCTGCACAGTCTGACGAGTTTGGCAGGAATGTTAAAACATGACATGGCTCTGTATAGCTCGCGGCTTTAAAGTCGACGAAAAGATGGTGCGTGTCGACCTGGAATTCATGGGTCTTCTCCAAGATCTGCCGTAGTGTAAATATTTGGTCTATCGTGGACTTTCCTGGCCTGAAACCACACTGGTAGGAACCTTTTAGATTGTCCACGAACGGCTTCAGGCACTCACACAGTACGGCAGAGAGGATCTTGTACGCGATGTTCAGAAGGCTTATCCCTCTGTAATTGGCGCAGTCATAGGGGTCTCCTTTCTTATGGAGCGGGCAAACGATACTGAGATTCCATTCATCGGGCATGCGTTCTTCCGACCATATCTTGCAGATGAGTTGGTGCATGTTCCTGACCAGCTCATCGCCAGCTGCTTTAAACAGTTCCGCGGGGAGTCCGTCTGCTCCAGCAGCTTAATAAGACTTAAGTTTCGATATCGCTATCTTAACATCGTCTAGGTCGGGTGGACGGGATTCTCATTCGTCTTCGTCCATTGTGAATGGTTCGCTCTGCCTGACAGCGGCATTTTGACTATCATCGCCGTTCCACATTCTCAGCATCGACTGTGACTCCACTACTAGTTGTTCGTGCTCATCCCTGCATATCTCTCCATTTCCTCGATCTCGCGCCTCTCGTGCTCCTTCTTTTTCCTTCTCAGAAGCGTATGCTCCTTCCTCCTTTTCTGTTCATAGAGCTCGCGCGCAGCGCTCGTCCGTCGAGGCAATGTGGTCATGTATGCATTCTGTTTCTCTACATGGGCCTGTCTGCCATCATCATCAAACCAGGGGTTTCTCGACGGTGGTGGCTCGAAACCGAGTACATCTGAGGCGGCCTCTCTAATGGCGTTTTGACAACGACTCCATGGTTTCTGCAGATTGCATCGGGACTTGAGAGAGCTTGAGGGATACTTGATCGGCGAAGTTCCTGGTAGTCTCCTGCGATTGCAGCTTTCCGACGTTAAATTTTGGTGTTCTTACTCGACTCTGTTGATTCCGAGAAATTCGCATTCGTACCTTGGCTGCAACAAGGTAATGATCCGAGTCGATGTTGGCTCCTCGAAAGGTTCGGACATCGCAATATGGTTGGTTGTCGATTGATCGAAAGACCGCCAGGTCCCCTTATGGATGTTGAGGTTTGGGAATCGTGTTATTGCTACTAACAGATTATGTCCCGCCATAAAGTCCACTAGCCTTAGTCCGTTTTCTGACGTGGTGTTGTGTAGGCTGTGCTTTCCAATGACCCGTTCAAAGATAGCTTCCTTATCCAGCTTCGCCTTGAAATCTCCTAGAACGAATTTGGTGCCATAGCTGGGGCATTGCGCATACGTTCTGTCTTTATGTCGGTCATCTTTCTCCTCTGTGGGGGCGTGGATATCTTAAGACTTTTTTCCTGAGTCTGCCTCGAACAACAAATCCGCATCCGAATAAGCGTTGTTTATTTTCTCTGTAGCAGTTTCCGTAGTATATATCACAGTTTTTCATCCGCTTTTTGCTTGGCCCATCCCATCGCACTTCTTGGAGCGCGGTAATGTCTGCCTTGTAGCAGTCCAAAGAGTTGACCAGTTGTTCGGCTGCACCTGGTCTGTTGAGGGACTTAACGTTCCAGGTGCAGATCCGAAATTCATTTCCTTTTTGACGTTTGCGGGGGTCGTCAACATGTAATCCGTCCGTATCCGAGGCTATTGGTTGTTTCTGAACAAGTTTTTGTTTTACGCGATAGGGATATTAACCCTAAGCGCAACCCCCAACCTGGAGGGCCAGGTTCCTCTTTCCCCAGGAACAAGGGTCGGGTCGCTGCACACATTGATTCACTACCTGGCGGATGCCAGTATAGCTATCCAGGGGAGGTCACGCGGAGGCTGTGTGTCAACTTGGATTTAACAGGGACAGAGATCGAAGCTGGCGTTTGCCAAGTTAAACGCGATCAACTTCTTTGCTCTGTTTGCTCGCTCCCTTCTCCCCTTTAAATCGACTTTAGCTTACCATAAAGCTACGATGGTGGGAAGTAAACTACAAACTCGATGCACACTGCTATCCAATAAATCTGGTGTTAGTCGGAAATAATTTGACGATAAGTAAGCTAATCACTCCCAAATTTTTAGTACCGACTATTTGTTTTCTAATTTTTGAAAAGACTAATCGATCATATCCCCAAACAATATCAAAATCTCTGCTTAAGGTATAGACATGTAAAGCATTAGACCATTCATTTTTAAAAATTTTCTGGCATTCAATACAAGAAAACTTGTCTTAGTGCAATCCACAGTTTAAGGGTTATGTTTCACGACCTCGATTTTCAGAAAATGTGGATTTATATTTAAAAGGTGATTTTTTGCTGTTTGGTTTTTCGGTGTTAATTTTTTGACAGCTAACATGCGCTTAGCTCGAGAGCACCGTGGCGCAGTGGGTAGTGTGTTGGCCTCTGACGCCGATGACACGGGATCGAATCCCGACACAGCCATGTCATCGAACGTGTTTTTCACGGTGTTTCTCCTCAGCGGGGCTCTGACGAAACCCCCTGTAGTAAAACTGTCATGAAAAGCTTCTCGAAGTTCGCCTTTCGGATCCGGCAATAAACTGTAGGTCCCTTTCACCTATGGAAAAATGAAACTACACACAACATGGGTGATGGAAAGAGAAGCTCGGCTCAGGTCCTTCATGGACTGTAACGCCAACATACATACATACATAACATGCGCTTTGCGACATGTTTTAAAGCTGATCATACATAGTTAACATTGCCATCTTAAAACCAAAATACCTTCATTTTAACAATACTCACGAATTGCTTAATATTATTACCAAAACTTAAGTTCGACGGAATCATTGGCTCATATTTTTCAAAGATGACCATGAGAAAAACGTTACCGTCATTCAAAAATGTTGAACTTTTTTAAAATGCACGGGCTGGATCTGCTCGACATGCGGTTCCAGCAAAGCGGTACAGTAGGCCACGCAGCGCGCGAGTCGACGGACCAATTGAGAAATGAGTTCGGTGAACTAGATCTGGGCCAGTGAATCGAGCGGACGATTTCTTATGGAGATACGTCAAATCATCTATGCCAATAAGCCAACGCAAATTTCAACCCTGAAAACAACATTACGCTTGCTATTATGTGTTTTGATCTAAATTTTCTAAAGAACACACGACTCTCACATAAGATAATAAGAATTGGGTGATGTCCGTTAAAAAGAGTCGAGAAAGTTCGAAACCTCTTTCCGGCATTCTAGTAAGTATGTGATCCCAGAATTATATGCAAAGTTTTTGTCATGCCTGACATTTTCCTCAAAAATGTGTGTGGACAAGGTATGTATATTGGTTTATTTGGCTTAAAACTGTAACCTCGGAACAGTACGGCCAATAAAATATAGCTTTCCTTTTTCCTATAGCTTATTATTTTTATTTTTTTTTTTTTAAGTTCGCGCAGGTTCAATAGTTTTATACTCTTATAATGTTTATCATACAACCTGGACGGAGTGCAGTTGTTTGGACCGTAGATGTTCGTTCACTACTCTCCAGGGGTGGGTGTCCTATATAGGAGGAGAGGAACCGACCTATTTTTCACGTTGATTGTAGTTCTCAGCAACTGTTCCATGCACTTATGATGTTATGTATATTAGAATTCCACACACACACCATATACTTTGAGTGTTATGCTTCAATCAGTATGTTTGATCACTTCTCATTCACAACAGCTGCGTTGCATAATTTTTTTCAGTATAGGAAATGTTTTTCCTTGGCTATGGAACGACATTGAACTACAGACCTTCCGCTCGACGCTCGACCACTGCACCACGCCCACTATAAAAAGCTGAGCTATGCAACCCACATCAAGAGCAGATTTACACTCCAATTTTAAAAATTAGGCCGAAAGCACATAAGAAGATAAAAATTGCGCAATCTTCTCTCGCGTTCGTAGTTTTAAAATTCGTACTCACATTCGCTATCTCTGAAAATAGGGGATCATAAAAAAACCATATTTTCAATTCGTAAAATATTCACTGAGTCAAACGAGAACTGTGTGCATCCATATTTCATAGCCCGATTTTCTAATTTATGTACAAACTAGAGGAAATAAAAAAGAAGGAAAAAAATACGATTTAATCGAGTATCTATAAAAAAGCAACACCCAATAGCCCATTTATTTATTTACTGACCCCTAGAGCTACCAAACTATTCTCTCTTGAATTAAAACAACAGAAAAATTAAAAATTGAAAAACAAGAAAAAGGACCGAACACGAACGAAATCATATATTTTTTAATTAAATTGAGTTGATTTCAATTCCATTTGCATGTCCGTTCTTTTATCTCCCCGTTCACATCGCTCAGTTTGTTGTTTTCACATTTCTAAGGGATACATATATTCATATATTCTTTGATCGAAAAAATAATTAATCTGATCCACATTGTAGTCGAATACTACATTTTCATTTTTAAACAGAATCATGTAGCAACAAAATCAAAAAAGGAAAAAGGATTCCCAACAAATGGATGAAATGGATGTCACCGCTTTGATTGACTTTTGTCTCCTTGTCTTCCTCCTTCGAGCGGACTTCTGCATTTGTAAGCAATGAAATTACTAATGAAAAAAATGTTTTTCTCCACACATACATACATATATAGCACCAAATCAATTTCAAATGAAACCATCGAAATGTTGTTACGAGTATACATACATACATATATTGTTTGTTGATTTTTTTTTCTTCTGTTTTCATTTCGAATCATTGTATCAAAGCGCGTGGACAACATACATATGTATGTGCGGCATGTAACAACTATCATCGATGTATCTTTTGCTCAAATCAATCAGGGCAATGGGGAGTTTGGAAGATTCGTAAAATCACGAATATCCTGCAGGATACCAACAATGTTGGCAAATACAACAATAACACACATGTATACCGAAATTCGGGTCGGTATTTTTTGTGTAGTAGTAGTCCCGGTGTAATCGGGACAAAGCGAACGAAATCAAAGCATCCACGAGCATATGAGGATTGATTGCATACCAATTGTTTATAACGATAACTTCGGGAACGAACGAAAGAGAAATGAGAATATCCGAATAATTCTGTCGCGCGTCTCTTAACCTGATTTCATTAAAATTTTAAGTTAATTCACTCGAGTATTTATCTATTCATATCGCCACCATCTGCCAAGAAAATAAACCTCTCACAAGACAAGATCAGATTACGTATGCACCAAATCCATTCTTCAACAGATGCTCGTAGGACGGCTCTCATGTCGCTTTTATTTATTTTTTGTGTACCCCCTTTAGGCCACTCTAAAGTCACTTATCAAATCCTCAATCCATTCATATCTGTAGTCCTGATTCCACCTGCAACTGCTGAAAACCACCATCCCATAAACCATCGCACTACCCAATAATTTATTAAGCCAGTAGAGTATTATCCTTCTTCGACTGTATGTGCACACAGCGTCTCCCAGGATCTAACTTACACCACTTTAGTGCTCATAATTTACCTCAAGCATACGGGCAGTATCTATGGCGTATCCCTACCAATCTTTCGTCAGAAGTTAGTAGCAACGGTGGTTGTTTAACTTGTACAACACCTTAGATCCATCCGTCATGACATCTTAAGATACATATACATACATATGTACGTACAGAGAGTGGATTGAGGTCATGCAATTCATCGTGTCTATCACGTGTAACATAAGTATGCGCATTAAGTATGTTTACGGTATAATAAATCGGTAAAGTGGTTTTCCAAAAATTTGCTTACATATCAGAATAATTTCGTGACAACAAGGACATTTGTTAGAATCGAAATAACAAACCGTGACGAGCGTGTCAATTGTGTATCTCTAACAAACCATGGCCAGAATTCTTATAATTTCTTTCAAATTCACAAAAAGTCCTTTCATAATACCTAATAACAATATGCTTTCAAAATACAAACTCATAAATTGAATTCGGAACGAAGAAACCACGCAACAAGGATTATGCACACGAAGTCATGCCTACGCCCATCGTATTTTTTTTTTTGTCTAAATTCGTACCAAAATAAATCTAAAATTTGTTTCATACGAATTAGAAGTCATCGATGCATGACAAGGACATTTTTGTTTATTTCTTTTTTTATTGAAAATGCTGACCAAATCACGTTCAAAGGATATTGGTTACAAGCAAAGACAGCATAAAGATGAAAAGGGGGGCACAGCGTCCATCATCATGATGAATTGGCAATCTAAAGTGATGATAATGTTATTCTATTCAATTTGTGTGGCTCGTCCTATGATGGATGTTATCAAAGGACACTCGGAAGTGGCCTCGGAAAATGAAAAGGGTGGCAAATATTGGATTAAAAATTGACTCCAGTTAGTCGGATGCTACTTCAGTGAACTGAATTTTGTAAAATAAGGCGGCGGAACGCTCAGGGTATATTTGTATTCATAAGCATCAGTAGGGTGTAGGGGTAAACTTGTGGATTTTATAAAGACTAAGGGGCGTTTGCTTGTTAGTAAAGATGTCAAAAACCCATAACGTATTTCAGGGGCAACATGGAACTACTATGTGTCGAAGTTCAAGCAAGCAATTTGATTCTTGGAATATCTTAAACTTGGAAAATGTTAGTTTTCTTATGTCAAATTGCTTTTAGGAATTAGGGTTGGTCCAGATCTTCGAGTACCTACTTATAATTTTTAGATGAGTATATTTTACCGAGAGCTGATGTGGTATGTACTTTGAAATGATGTGGAATGGATTTACATAATTACTATTCAGAAGATCACAAATCCCAGCCGCTATCTTTGGTCTGTGGGTGACAGGTTGAAAGACACTGTTTGAATAAAATTTCAGAAGCCTTAAATTTGTGGGCAGTTTCATAAGAACTTCGGTAGTAATACAATTATCAACAGATGGTACTGGAGACTCTGCTTTGGAAACTTCTAGGTTGAGGATCACAGCCACTATATGTACATCAATGTTGCAGTCACCTTAGGAGGAAGGTTGGCTCCCGCGTGTATTATGCCAGTGAAGAAGACATACTTCCCGTAGTGTGGCCGTGGCGACCTACGTAGAGATCCTTTAGGTAATGCATGACTTTTAAATTTACAAACACCAAACCGTACGGTATTCGTACGTGGTTGACGGTGATCTCCAGAACGTCTCCGACAACGATTTTTTACGTAGGTGCAGGAATGGGAAGGAGGAGGAAATGGTTGTTCACGTACTCTGTACTTGTTCTTATTCTTCTTCGTGGAACTCAGTGAGTTAGATGATGTAGAGGCGACTCACCTAACACCCGTCATCGGGAGCACCAAATAGTTTTAGAAGTAGTGGGTCTGAGATCAAATATATTGTCGCCACCGGTCGACCACCAGACCGACCCACTAATGCTCCAAGATAAATTAGAGAATTAAAGGATTTTTTTGCATTGATTTATAATTCGTAGTTGACAAGACCTCGTAGGCTTCGCTTTTCAGTATGACGAGACTCTGTTAATGCTTTACTGATTTTTTGCTATGTTCTGTGGCACCTGGTTCAATATAATTCAATTTGCTCTTAATTCGTAAGTATGGCTTGAATGGTTTACGCAGTATGTTGATTATATTCGAGGTACGCCAGAAATATTTTTTCTTTAGCATGAACTTTGATAATAAAATTCATCAACTTGGAAACATTGTTTGAGTGCAGGTCTGCCCGCGATAAGATAGCGATATAAACTAAAGTGCCCGACATTAACAAGTGTCAAAAATAGAAAGTCGAAAAACTGAACAGCAAAAAAATCGGTTATTATTTAACACAGGGTCGCTCAGAGTCCAAGACGGTTATGGACAATTTCAAGAAAAGAATCTTCACGCGCCAGCAGCGCTACTTATCTATGGTATGTATGTATGTATGTTTGCGTTACAGTCCATGAAGGACCCAAACCAAGCTTCTCTCAATTACCCATATTGTGGGTGCTTTTATTTTCCTATAGGTGAAAGAGACCTATAGTTTTCTGCCGGTTCCGAACAGCGAAATTCGAGGAGCTTTTCTTGACAATTATACTACATGAGGTTTTGTCAGTACCGTGCTGAGGAGAAGCACCCTGAAAAACACGTTCGATGACATGGGACTCGATCCCGTGTCATCGGCGTAGAGGCCAACACACTACTCATAGTGCCATCCTATATAAAACCTGGTGCGAATTACTTTCGATTCACTAAAAAATCTTTCATTTCTGATCAAGAACCTGTCATCCCTTCCAAAATTACATCTTCTGTGTATTTTGGAAAACATTTGATTAATTGTTAACATACTTTTGCTTTCAGCTTCTGTCACTTGACCTATGAGAAAATAAAGCATTTCAAGCAAGTCTCTGTCAAAAAAAACCAGGCTTCCGTCCAAATGTCGGAAAACATTTCTGCTCCGTTGTTCAAATACTCGTGCGCTCAAATGTCACTGTCACGTACCATTCATTCCAGTTACACCGTTTTTCCACCCCAACAGGCATGCATAAATAATTCACAATTTAAATGTAGGCCTAACTCCTGAGACGGGACACGACCACCACCGGTAAATTGCAAAGTCGCAAATAAATTATTTAAGAAAATATAAAGCAAAGAGTAATGTTATTCGTGGAACCAATATAGGGCAGCTCTTGGGCGTTGTCAAACCATGCAGTTACCAATGCCCGGGACATCATTTTCATGCAGCACTTCATAAATAATCAGCGGGAATTGTGAATTCGGGCAGATTTTTCGTTCACACTCGTATATAAAGCAGCCGCAGGCTATTCTCACCAGGCTCGTATTCTTAAGGAACATCGGTACGGACACTGGCACGATACTGGTCGCCCAATGAACCCATCGAACTCGCTCCAATTAATTATAATTCACTGCCCTCGTTCGGACGGTTATGAGCAACCGTCACCTTAACCACCGAAATGGCTGTCTTTTGGCTACGGTTGTTGTCCTTCCTTTTTTCGAAAATATAATTAATTTGCATAATTTTTTCCCCGGAGATAGGTATCACGCAGATACAGAGGGCGGTGAGGTGGTCGAATTGGACATAATCAAGTTGGAAGTGGGCGGCAAATTATAAGTAGCTAGTCTAGTTCATTTATGATTAATGAAGGCCACCCAGTCGTTTGCAATGTTACTCAAGTTACCCGTCTGACTACTGACTTCGACTTTATGCAGGCGCGTCTGGAAAATTCACCTGTCAAAGCACAGTAGATAATTCCTCTAAACAGAACCTATGCGCTGTTACCTAGGGAGTATATTAAAATCAGAACCTAGACTATCTATTCCCTCTGCATCAGATGGATTGGAAAACAAAAAAATCTTCCTTTTCTATCTCTCTCTTCTCTTCTCTTCTGTCACTTATTCCTTTGCTGCACTGTAAACAAGTATGGTGGTGGACAGTACCAATTGTTCCATACCAAGCAAGCACCCAAGATAGTGTCATAAGGGGAAGTGAAAAGAAAATTGCTTTTCGAGATTTCGTTCCGCGATAGAATTTCTTAATTTCCAGCACAAGGAACTACACTGACCGTACTGATGAGAATAAGGTTGGGCATTCGTTTGTACCATATAGATTGTTTCGGTGGAAACAAGTGGAAACAATGATGCTATCGCGATGGTCTATTGTTACACAGGCAGACCTGGACTTAGAGTGAAATATTAGTTTTTTGTGTGTCAATTGGATTTACTGTGGATGGTATTAAGAACACATTTACCAAAACATAGTCGGTGCTATGGGAAAAAGTTTCTGATTTGATTCGAGTTGAATGGGAAAAGTTTGTTACTGCAAGAATGACTTCGAAAAGGCTTTCTTCTATCTGCAAAGTTGTTCGAATGATAAACTGCTCTCAATTTAACTGAAATTAAATTCTATCTCATCCATAACCGTCCACTTAACTGCGATGACTTCTATCCAAACCACGATGGATTTGCAAGGAGCTTCATTGGGTAGCGTTGAATGCAAATACATACTCATAAGTAGCTTAATAAATATTTGTCTTTCACACATCCCTCTCCCGCTGCCCTTTAGAGGCCTGTGGATGTAGTGTCGCGTTGCCTCTCATCAGTGTGAAAAATGTCCCACAAGGGACTGCCGGCAGCTCTATGTCGGTGATTGAATATTTTCATTAATTTCCATTATTGCTGTCATTTATTGGTTCATTCACTAGACTGTTGATTAAAATATATGCCCGAGTAAGTATGTACTCGTATGCTAGGATGGTGTGTATAAAACCAGCAAGTGTTCATTTATTGTGGTCGAAAATAAACGCAATATATCTGGTGCGGCTACATAACCGGTGCCACAGTGTTCTCCTCAACAGCAAAGGACCATTCGCTACATCGGCGACGAAAAAAATCCTTCGAATTGTTTTACAATCTATATAAATTGTTTAAATATTACGAAATCGTGCTGTTGTGTGTACTACTTTCTTATTTGACAGTATGACTAAGCGATGCAGGAGCATAGTGATAATTCAGAAATCGTTCCATTTCTTTTGCTTTTAATGAAATCTACGATTTTCGCGGAAAATATTCCCGTTAACACCTGTAAGGGTAGAGAGAATGCACTTTAAAACCCCTTTCTTTCACTCGCGGACGGGATAGATGGAGAGTTGGTCTGCCGATGACACGACAACGAATGATTAATGAATGGTCGCCTCCGGGGTGATGGCATATGGAGTGCTATTGCAGTGTCATCCATCAATTGGATGTTCGGTTGGAGGGTTGTTTCTCCACTTCGGACCATGGCATTTCTTTTTTGCGAACTTTGTTCCTTTTTCAAAAAGTGAAATTGTAGGTTGCAAGTACAAGTGTTAGATGAGAAATCATGGAACTATTCTAATGGGTGATTTTTTGCTGCTTGGATTTTTAGTGTTCTATTTTTGACAGCTGATGTATAACTCTTGACATGGATTAAGATCAGGCATACTCAACTTGTGAGAGCACCGTGGCGCAGTGGGTAGTGTGTTGGCCTCTGACGCCGATGACTCGGGAACTAATCCCGACACAGCCATGTCATCGAACGTGTTTTTCACGGTGTTTCTCCTCAGCGGGGTTCTGACAAAACCCCCTGTAGTAAAATTGTCATGAAAAGCTTCTCGAAATTCGCCGTTCGGAACCGGCAATAAACTGTAGGTCCCTTTCACCTATGGGAAAATGAAATCACTCACAACATGGGTGATTGAGAGAAGCTCGGCTCAGGTTCTTCTGTAACGCCAACATACATACATATGTATATACTCAACTTGTATTGCCATTTCAGGGAGAAAACTTGCATCTGATTAGTGCTTATAAGATATTAATTATTAACCTCCTAGTGGGTAGTTATTGTAATGAGACCGATTTTGCGACTTCGAAATTTTGACATATCTCCATGCTTCAAGTTCACTAGAATCCAAGTCCAAGAATTTTATAGAGAAGTCTACGTATGTGCATTCGGAATCTTTCGCCTCGATTGTCGAGAACCAAAGACAACATTGACATGGGACTGGATTCATGCGACGAGTAATTACGTAACAAAAATTCAAACAAGCGATAGAGAGGCATCTATTTTGCCTAGGGGATATTATTTTGTTTGCATACTTGGGGGCGAGAAAAATAATCTTGCGATGACGTAGGCATACTTTTACACGACAAATCCGATTCTGGAGAATTTGAATATACATATATACATACATATGTACATATGTATGTATATGCCCATTTCCAAAACGTAAAAATGCTCACAGCCAATTACTCATGAACGCGTGCGTTTAATAATTGCTCGTTGGGTAGCGCACACTCACGAGCAGTTCATGAGTGTTTGCATTTCCTTATCAAACCACAACACCAGAGATAAATATGGAGATGACAATCCGATGGCTTTGACAGGCGTTTTGACCGATAGCCCCTACAAACGCGTTGTGGTTTGACGGCGTCTTGACTATGTCATTCAGCCTTGTTCCGACCAGTTCCGGCGTCTTGATTCTACACATTGACGTCTTGAGACTATCATTGTGTTAGTCAAAAGGACGTCGTTTTTAAATGAGAATAGCACGTATAGTATCGGTGTATTACAAATGCAACAGCCAACCCTTGCAGTGATCACAGGGCGGACGTACGAAGGTTTTCCATCTCTTTATTTATCTCTGCACAACACTGTCCGAGCAATCTCATACATACATATGTATGTATCGGCTGTCGTTCGATCACCGTAATCAACCAGCGTCGGGTGCGGTTAGTACTTAGATGGTGGACCGCTTGGGAACACCGTGTGTTGTTTATTTTTCATTAATGTTTTCTAAAGACGTTATCACATAAAATAATCGTCCGTAAACCGACTTTACAGACAACCAAAATATTTTTTGTTTTTGTTTGCAATAGGTAGAATTTTGGATTTTGTTGGGTTAATTATTAAACTGCAAGCCATCGGTTTATATTCGCCAAGTCAGCATTAAGCAAGCTAACGAGCTCGTCAGTTTTATGGAAAGGGCGACCTAAGTATAGCTGGACATCATCCGCATGGAGGTGTATTGACGCATACAAGTATACGAGAGGCAAATCATTTATAAAAATGCAAAATAAGATAGGCCCTAGAATAGAACCCTAAGGAACACCGTGGGTGATAGTTTTTTGTTAGAAATTAAGTAACTAAAAAAGGCAAACTAGTTTTGTATACATATGTTAATATCTACATACATATAAATTTTATAAACCATTGAAAACCGCATCCTATTAGGAGTTATTAAACCCTTACGTGGAAAATTTGATCTTACAATTTGTTGCATAGTACCAGGCAAAACTATGATTGAACTAAAGCAAGAAAATCCGTATTTTGTACATAAAATTGAAAAGCTTATATCATTGAAACTAGGAAAGTCCGACCTAAAATATACACATCTGTATGTACCTATGTACATATGTATGTGTGGGCCTTGCGGGTCACATCTAGACGACATTTCTCGTAATGTTCTGTGTAAAATGTTGGTGCGTCGTCATAACCGACTTGCGAAGCATAAGTTTAAACTATAGCAAATATAAGTTGTACTGTTTGTGGAAAATAAAAACCAAATGCTTAAAAGATCAAACGATATATAGGCATTCTGTACGCCATGCATATCTTGTTCTTTGGTGGCGTTATAGCGCATGAAGGACCAGAGCCAAGCTTATCTCAATCACCCATGTTGTGTATGATTTATTTTTCACACGGCTGAAAGGGACCTACAGTTTAATGCCGGTTCTGAACGGCGGCGTGAGTCGAGAAGCTTTTTCATGGCAAGTATACTACGGGGAGTCTTGCCAGTACCCCGCTGAGGCGGGACGTCGCGAAATAAACATTGGATGGCGTTGGTGTTATCGGGATCCTAACTCGCTAATCGTGCGTCAGAGTCCAACACACTAACCACTGCGCCACGTGCGCCATAAAAATACTTTTTTTGATGTTCCAAACTGGAATGCAAAGCAACAGAAAATCTTGTTTTTGTGGCATTTCTCTTATTGTAGTTAAGTTTTCTTGATCGATATATGGTCCCTTATCTTAATCAGCAACAGAAAGACAACAAAATCTGATTGTTCCCGTCATCGATTCTACTCCTATTAACTTAACTTACGGCCACCCCGTTACAAGCAGCGTTAAAACTTACTTTTCAATCACACGTTGCACTGCACAATGTTTTTTTTTCATAAAAATGTCACCACCTAAACGCATCTCTTTCTCAACACTAACTCAGTTTCTATGAAACACTCAGAAGACCGAGATGAATGGAGACCGCCTTTTGACTTACTATCCGTGTACCTCATTCCATTGTGTTGAAGTTAACTTTCAACTGAAGATGTATTGTAACGACAACAACAGCGTGTAACTGTCATTGTGTGACATAAGGTCATCCTCCCTTACATTCGCTTTCATAATGGTCCGGAACTGGAATCTGAGAAGAACCTTCGGAGGCAACAGAATTGGGAGTGAAATTAAATTAGATGTATTGAGTGATAAATTTGGGGCGAGGATAAGACATGGAATGTCGGCGACAGCATTGTCCTAATTGAGGGTCAGAGTTTTAATCATTCAAAGTGGAAAGTTACGCAGAGAGTTAAAGCGGAAAGCGGAAGTTTGACGAACTGCGCCTGTTGTAGGTAATTCTATAAACTGCAAATCAACAGCAACCGGTAACGAATAACTTTATTTATTCAACCAGACTTCGATAATCTCCACCATTGTATTAAACACCTCGAAATAAATAAAAATGTACAGAAAACTTTGGTAAACTGAACGAACCATCGGGTCCATGTTGTAAGCCAAATGCCACTTTACGTCGAATAACTGAGGCGTATATCCAAGCCAAGCGTATACAGGATGCAATGGACGGCAAGTACCTGAAGGGATTGAATTCATTAAAACGTTGTTTTCAGGCTCTGACCGTCTCTGTTTGTGCATGCAACAAAGCGTGCAATATTGTACCTTGCCTCCGTCACCGCATTTACATACGTATCAAGATTACATGGAATCGGTATTGTTCGGCGCCAATTAACGAACGATCCGTTGAAATACCCATCCCTGACGCAGGTGCCAGACTTTTTTACTTCTCTCTGTTTCGAGCGTGATTGTCTCAACACCATATGCCAAACGAACAGTTTCAATTCCAATTCAAGAGGGGATTATTAGACTACGGATGTCTATTAATCTTGTTCAGAAAGCGTCATCAAAGACCATTCTCTCATAACGTAATTAACGGCTTTCCATTTGATCCTTATGTGGAACTATAATACAATTGTGGTTTAATTTAGCTCATTTTAAAACGTCCAGCATTGGGGTTACATCAAAGAAAATTCGATTGCACTACCACCCATGCTCCCGATAATTAAATGATTTTGCAAATATCCTGTAGAAGTGGAAAACTTATTAAAACCAAAAGGACGAAACGGGAAGGAAAGGGTTTGAGATTTTTGCCACATGTGCGAAATTAACTACCTACTAGTGGTATCTGTGCGGACTCATCTCACCGTACGTCATGCCTGCCGGGCGAGAGAATTAAGAAAAATCGTATCGTATGGAACCGACGCCATCCATCTTCCTTAAACATGCTTCCGGAGTAAAATGACGTAAAGGGGAATGGAAAAAGTAAAACAAAACGGACAGAGGCATGCTGAAGGATTTCTAACGAATCATCTTGTTCGCTTCTCGTGACGAACAAAACCATTTATCATTGAGAGTAGAAGACTAAAGGGTTTTTTACCCCTGTAGTTACGCTTAGGTTCTATCAACTTTAAATAGATGCACGTATATACAAGGTGCAAACTTTGATCCGCATATCATTTCGTGATAATTAGTCTGCCGATTCGTAGAATGTTCTTTGTTGCGGTGATAACTTTCCAGGCGAAATGAGGTTTATGTGGCATTTTTGGGTTAAGAAACAATTTGTTAAAGCAGATCCTCACCTGTCACTGCAGTGATAGCGGTTGACGAAGTGAATACATTCAAATTATCGCGGTGTATAACACACCTGTTAACACGGCGTCGTGTGCTCTGTCTTGGGTACACAGTATTTACCCCGTAACCACACCCAAAAGAGCAAATCTTTCTCCTGCAAGAATACTCGCTCCTATCATCCAATATTTCTTTGGCAATGTACAGGATCATATGCATCACCTCCATCGTTACCTTTGTTCTACTGAAGAATTGTTCGCCAGATATATGTACATTTCCCCCCGCGTTTCCTCTGCGTCATCACAGAATCACCTTTTTTGTTTGAGGTATTCTATAATATCATATATGTATGTATGTATAAACGACCCGCCACGTACCGTGTTACTCGTAAGAGGCTTAAACGACCTGAAACCATATCTACGGATTCACTAAACAGCACAATGCAAGGCGAAACAGGACATTGTTAACCGTAATTAGTTTACCAAAATCCCCTCACAGATTTGTGTCCTCTCATCGATTTATAGTGCCGTCGTTTAGCACCATGACGAGGACGATGACGTTTGCTCCCTTAGTTTGGCATTTTATGCTTCGCACATGGGCTAAAAATTACCATGCAAACTACCATTTCGTTCTGCTTCAATTAAATCAACGGATGAAATGCCTGGAAATTCTCAAACACAACAGTAAGTTAACCGCTTTTATTGTTTTTTCTCTCCCTTTTTTCAAAAGTACATATAATCCAAAATACATACTAAGCAACAAGGCGCCCAAGTACCCCATGCCAATTTACCCTTCGACGTAATGGGGTACTTACCAAATTCAACCTTCGACATTCCAATTGTTTTTTTCCAATTCGTAATCCCGATTATGGTGGGATGCTTGGGAGTAAAGAAAAAAAAGAAAAACAAAAAAGCAATCCTCCAATTCTAGGCTATTGAAAATGAATAAAACAGCGGATTGGGTGATGTCCTTGAGTCCAGGAATGAGCTAAAGCGGCCTACACACGCGCTACGGATCGAATGGATCGGTTGCGATTCAAACAGATCGTCCTGTGTGTGGGCTAGTTTGCTACAGATCGCAAGTTTTCAAATGAGTTTGATATTCTTGCATTCGGTAGTGTGTGTGTGGCGCGGTTGAAAATGTTGCGATTCAAACAGATCGTCCTGTGTGTGGGCTAGTTTGCTACAGATCGCAAGTTTTCAAATGAGTTTGATATTCCTGCGATCGGTAGCGTGTGTGTGGCGCGGTTGACGATGTCTAGGAAACGTCCACCCGAAGTTGTTAGACTGCATCTATGCAGTCTGTTTATGATTGTATTTATGATTCGTATGTGCACAAATGTATGTTATAAAACTGTGAACATCGAATCATAAAATGAAAACAGGCCATAAAATGAAACAAGCAATAAACACTCGCAGGCAATAGGCAATAGAATTATGAGACCCTCATTCACATATTTGTGAATGCATGTATCTATATATGAATAAGTTATTAGGATCAGAAACCACTCCTGCATCCACAGTGAACGTTTCTCTTTCATTATCCTTTCTTTCCTTTTTTCACACAATATATACACCACACAACAAAATTATTTTTTCTCCGCGATCCATCCTTACTCGACGGCGAACAGCGTGAAATGAAGAACGTATACCGATCCACAAGTGTGTGGCGAAATGACTTCAAACCGATCCATTCGATCCGTAGCGCGTGTGTAGGCCGCTTAAAGCAGAGCATCCAGCCGACCGAGATCAGGTTTGATCCCGAACCGATGTGAAGCATTAAAAAAGTAAATAAAACCGATAAAAAAGCAGGAGTAGGAGCAGGACCAGGAGCATTACAATAGAGCCGTAAACTGACCTACTTTTTTTTTTATTGTCGAACAATGAGGCGTGAATTTGAAGTTAAACAGAGGCCAACTGGCAACTAGAGTCTACGGCTTCAACGACGACATATTGCTGCGATTTTTGTGTATTTGTTATATATCGTAAAAGGACAATGCTACTGTTTATCAGTGGCTCGCTCTTTTTGTTTTGCATCAGGAGTGATTTTTACGAGAGTTTCTACTTGACTTTCAAATGGACAAAGTTTGTACATAAACTTTGGTGTCATTCATGTGATTTCGAGGTATTAAGGATATTGGATTCGGTTTTGTGATTATCGTTTTGTTTGTCATCGCATCAGAAACCGCAACTGGTCGACTTGTTGTCGGGGAAGCTTTCCATTCGAGTGGCACTCCTGGCGTGGGCGAAACCATTGTAAACACTGTGTGTACTGGGAATTTTTATATAAAGTCTTTTTTGTGGACAATATGTATATCCTTCATATGTCCAAGCCACATCTATTTAGAATGAAACTATTCGCACTTGTCAGCGAACGAAACTGGACCACTCGAAGTTCGAGTGGTGCACATGTAAACTGGTCCCTTCCGCCCGTGTTATACGAAGTGTGTCCGTGAGTGTGGGCAGAGACACTGTCAAACCCTCTCGAAACCAATAAGTGAGCAAAATTTTGAACAAAACTTCTCTGTTTGGTTAGCTCTTAAAACAAATGTGAAGGAGCATGTGACGAGGAATGAATCAATAAAATCGAAGTGAAAAAAGTTTGTCAGCTGCAGGCGAACGTAGTCGAATCCCTGCAATTATCCTTAACCAAATTGCAGTATGTTCTGATAACAGTGGAAGTAGTGATGGTGACGGTTCCCTTATTAGTTTTCTCTGTTGCTGCATCAATTTGAAGTCTGATTGACAAATGTGGTGAAAAATATTGATCTTGGCCAGATATGTATTATACTTCACAATATGCGTCTGGAACATTCTCAAGGATTGCGGTCATACTTTAAATATGAATGTCCATTTAGTCGATCTAATTTCTATAATTTCTAAGGGAATCATTCCTCTTTTATGTTAAAATTTGAAACAAAAAACAGTGTTGTCAGTTGTTAAAGCTGCTTTACAAATGTCCCATTACGTCACGACGCGATATTACAACACGTCGAATGATGTCAACACAACCACAGATTAAGTAATTTCGGTTTTGATAGACCTTTACCATTTTGCATGCACGCAAAACAAAACAAATATCAGTACAAGCCAAGGTCAACTAACTGCAAGGACTAGCTTGTATTTGCATTACAGAGGCTATGAGAACAACCCCCACTGCTGCACTAGAGGCCATCACGGACCTTCCACTTCTTCACCTCCAACTGAACTGGTCTTCACCCACAAACTCGTCGCGGAGCATGATTCTAGGTAGGTAGGTAGGTAAGACCGTAGCCTTCCCAGAGATGGGAAGAACACACATAGGCCAAGGAGGCCCGTTGTGCAGCTACGAGGGGGCTTAGCCCCCTATTCGTGGAACCATTTTGTGCTTCTTAAGAATTTAAGAAGATTAGATATCCCCACTTGCTGAACTTCGGTCAGATCGTTGAGGAGGTATGATCCTAGGTATCGTTTCCTGACTGTGCAGAATGCTGGGCAGGCGCAGAGAAGGTGATGAATGGATTCGACCTCCTCCTCGTCTAAACAGCTCCTACAAAAGTCATTCGGAGTGATACCTAGTTTTTGCGCGTGACTGCCAATAAGGCAGTGTCCTGTGATGACACCTATGACTTTATAGATGTCAGTTCTATTTAGGGAGATAATACTCCTAGTCCGTTGACTATCGAGCCGGGGCCAGATTTGCCTGGTGATGAGGCAGGTGTGTCCCTGAGTCCATCTCCGGTTCGTCTCGGCCCTGGCGAGGGTATTGAGATTGTATTTGATGGTTGCGAAGGGTATACCCTCGCAGACCACAGTTGTTTGTAGCGTCGTTCCTTTTTTGGCGAGTCTGTCGGCTCTTTCATTTCCGGTGATGTCGCTGTGTCCCGGTACCCATATAAGTTGTATGTTGAACTGTTCAGCCATCTCATTAAGAGATAGGCGACAGTCGAGGCTGGTTTTTGATGTGTACACATAGGACTCCAGCGACTTTAAGGCCGCTTGGCTATCCGTGAGAATACGGATGTCCGTGGTGGATATCACGTTCCACTTCAGCCAGGACAGAGCCTCTTTTATTGCCAACAGTTCCGCCTGGAAAACGCTGCAGTGATTAGGTAGTTTTATCGCTTTGTTTAGCTTAAGTTGTTTGCAGAATACCCCACTGCCCACCCCGTCCTTGGTTTTAGACCCGTCAGTATAGAAATCTATGCAGCCTTTACGAGGTTGAGTCTGACGAGTCCAGTTCTGTCTGTCCGGGTATAACGTTATGAAGTTTTTATCCAAGACTGTGGTGGGCTTTGTGAGGTCTAGGTTTTCTGCGATGGTTGACCTGTTAATCAGGATCGAGGAGTGGCCAAAGACGTAGCTCTTCCAGTTCGAGTTGGCTTTAAGTCTAATGGCCGTTTGTGTGGCAATTTGCTTGCCGAAAATATCGAGTGGTGTAAGGTCGAGTATCATGTTAAGTGCAGCCGTCGGGGTGGACCTGAGGGCCCCGGTAATGCATAAACACGCCAGCCTTTGTACCTTCTCGAATTGTTTGAGGTATGTTGTCTTGTCCAGTGCTGTCCACCAGACAGTCGCTCCATACATTAATGTGGGTCTAACGACCGTGGTATAGAGCCATAGAGTAATCTTGGGATTGAACCCCCATTTTTTCCCTATGGCTTTCTTGCATGAATAGAGAGCTATTGTTGCTTTTTTGGCTCTTTCGATTGTGTTGATTTTCCAGGTTAATTTCCTGTCCAGTATGATGCCAAGGAATTTGGCACTGGAGGAGTAGTTTAATCTGGTATCAAGCAAAGTGATAGGGCAGTGCTCCGGAATTTTATGCTTTTTGGTGAATAGCACGAGCTCCGTTTTCTGGGGATTAACCCTGAGCCCTTTGCTATGCGCCCATTTGCAAAGAATTGAGAATGCCGTTTGCATACGGTCATTCAGTGTCGATAGGTATTTACCTGAGATTGAAATGGCAACGTCATCCGCGTAGGCAGTAACGTCCAGGCCTTCTTCCTCCAGTTTAATTAGTAGCTCATTTATAACTACATTCCAGAGGAGAGGTGAGAGAACCCCTCCTTGCGGGGTTCCCCTGGTAACCACTCTGGTGATTGCCTGGTTACCCCATTTCGAGTGAATCTTGCGTGTTGATAGTAGTTCGCTGATCCACTCTACGAGAGTCTTCTCCACCTTTAGCTTTTCCAACCCTTCCGTTATTGCTTCCGGAATGACGTTGTTAAAGGCGCCCTCTATATCTAGGAAGGCTGTTAAAGTGTATTCTTTAAGATGGATTGATCTTTCGATTTTCCTCACTAGGGTGTGCAAGGCTGTTTCGATAGATCTACCCTTAACGTAGGCATGCTGTGCCCTAGAAATTAGGGGCGGATCCAAGTTATGGCGTATATATAGGTCTACCATCCTTTCCAAGGTTTTTAGTGCAAAGGATGATAGACATATAGGCCTTAGATCCTTGGGGGTAGTGTGAGAGTTTCTGCCGGCCTTAGGAATGAAAAGCACCTTTGCGCACTTCCACTTGTCTGGAATGTGACTCCAAGCTAGGCATCCTTTGAAGATTATCTCTAGCCATGGTATAGTCCATTCCATGGTTTGTGTAAGTTCGACCGGGTAAATTCCATCCGGACCTGGCGATTTATAGGGCTTGAAGCTTTTTAGCGCCCATATTATTTTCTCTCTGGAGATGATGTGTTCGAAATTTCCCATTAATGCGGATGAAAAGTGGGTTCCTTGCGGCTGCGGTGAAACCTGCGATTCATGGCATCCTGGGAAGTGCGTATTGAGAAGAAGGTTTAGAGTTTCTTCTTCAGATGCTGTCCAGACTCCGTTAGCTGTAAGGTAGCTTGGGAATTGTGGATCTTTCGAGAGTATTTTCCTCAATCTGTAGGCGTCTGAAATTTTTTCCATATTGTTACAGAAAAGTTTCCAGGATAGCCTTTGCTCTTTCCTCAGAGTTTGTTTGTAAGTTCTGAGTGAAGCTTTATATAGGCTCCAGTCACTATCGTTCCTAGTACTCTTTGCTTTGTTAAAGAGTTTTCGACAGTTTTTACGGAGCTTGCTTAGGTTTGCGTTCCACCACGAGGGATAAGAGTTTTTCCTCGATTTGTGGCTTGCGCAGCTGTTGACCCGTGCGTTGCCCAAGGTAGTTGTTAAAATGTCAACCATATTATCTATGTCTACCGTGGACCGCGGGTGATCGGGGGTCCTGCTTACTACAGAGTTGCCAACAAGGGCTCTATAGCGCTCCCAATCGATTCTTCTTGGGTTACATGAAGAGTCGATTGGGGTTGGGACCATGAAGGCTAGGTTGAAAACCAAGTAGCGGTGGTCTGAGAAGGAGTGTTCCTCAGAAACTTTCCATTCTCTTATTTTGTCAATGAGAGAGGGAGATGCTAGAGTTATGTCTAGTACCTCCCTTCGATTTTTTGTAACAAAAGTGGGTACATGACCCTTGTTGCATATATTAAGATCAGAGGTAAGAATGAATTCAATAAGCCACTCACCTCTTTCATTTATGTCGCTGCTACCCCACAGGGTGTGATGCGCATTCGCGTCAGCCCCAATGAGGAGTCCAGCTTGGTGGTTTGGCGAGTCTCTCACCAGCCTTTTTATCTCGTCCGATGGGATGGATTCGTCTTGCGCCATGTATGCAGAGGCTATCCATAGCTTGTTCCCGGGTGATTCTACGGCAATCACCGTGGTGTCTGGGGAGCTGTAATTAGGAAGAAGGTAAGCGTTTATGGATTTCTTTGCAAGTATGCAAGTCCGGGGCTTACCTTCTTTTTGTGATGTAAAAATGTTGTAGGCTGGATTTCTCAATCCACGAACCTTGTGTTCATGAACCCAAGGTTCCTGGATTAAGGCTATGTCCTCTTCCCCTTTGGCCAGCCTGAGGAGAAGGTTAGCGGTAGCCGCTTTCGAGTGATGGAGGTTAATCTGAATTAATCTCAGCATCATGGCTGTTATCAATTCGATTGACCTCCACCACGGTGGTGTCGAGATCTTCTAGATTTAGGTCTAGAAGATCGTCTTCCATCGGCGAGCTGGTAGAATAGTCTTCGCTTCCGGAGTCGAGCAGCGATTCTTGGTCCTTGTTGACCAGGAATGTTGCTGTAATTTCAGCTTCAATCGGCGCGGGGCCCTTGCTCCCCGAGGGGATGGGGGATTCCTGCTCCATTGAGCTGTCTACATTGACCTCGGTGTTGGCCGTGGTTTCGTTGCCGGATGGTGGCATTTCCTCATCCTTTTTGTAAATATTAAGTTTGATCTTCTTGAAACCAAACCTGATGTAATGGTCACATTGGGCCAGAGGTTCCAGGGCTTCACTATTCAGCACAAGAACTGCCTGTCTAGATCGGTCCTTTGGTTCCTCCAGCTTCGCGACCCTCCAATCTCTTGTTGGGAGATTGGGATTACAGAGGTTTATGGTCTCAAGAATTTCGAGGGGGTTGTCTGGTGCCAGCGGGATCCAGCATCTAGCTCTCGGTCGTTTCGGGATCTGGTCCTTGGTGACGACCTTGAGCCTGGCTCCCTCCCATATTTCCCCCATTTCGATAACTGTGGCCTTTAAAAGATCAACCGATCTTTCATCGGCACAGCTTATCAGTTTAACCCTGCCTTGATACCATCCGGCGTCATCACAGATGGGCGGTGGTCCAGGGTTCTTTCTCATGATTTTGAGGAAGTTTGCCGATAGTGCATGGTCGACATCCTTCCATTTTTCGGTCGTCATTTTTCCGTCCGGATCGCTGTCATCAATGATAGCTACCGTCAGGCACTCCCTCGCAACCTCACCGAAAGGCTTTGATGGCTTGGCCAGTGTTCCCAGCCTGACCTTCTTAGCCTCCCGCTTTGGTTCCTCGGGGGACGATCTGGGCCTCTTGGCCTTTGCTTTTCCCTGGGCCAGGATTCCTGTAGCCCAGGCTACCGACTCTTTTTCTTTTTCCGTTAGGTCGGTGTTATGGCCCCATCGTTTTAAGATTCTCAAGGCCGCCTTTTGGTCTTTATAGGCCTTGGACGATGGGTTTATTTTTCTGTTGTCAGCTTTACTTGCCGACAACTTAACGGAGCGGTTTGTCGATTCTCCGATCGGAGTATTAACCGCATTTGATGTAGAGGGGATTTCCTCCCCTTCCGGTTTTTTATGAGATCCGGACTCATTGTTGTTTTTATTTTTGTTATTGTACATTTGGTACCCACGAGTTGCGGAGAAATATATGTCCACCTGGGCAGAGATCCGCAATACCCAGGTAAGGCTAGCTGATCCGGAGGGCGCCAGGTATCCGGATACACCGTTTGCGACTGAGCTATTTTTGGTCTGGGCTCTCAGCCTGGTCGACATCTCGGCACGATTCTAACTGTAGGCTTTTTCATCCAGACATTCTTACTGAAGAGAACAGGCATGAAATCCTAGAGATATCTCACATAGACAATTGTCTCCCCAGATACAACTTCAGCTAAAACTATAAGGTCGTAATTCCCTCTCGACACTCCTGGGAACATGATAGACCCTCCTTCATTTGCTATTCTTATGTGTAGTACACAGATGGCTCCAAAACGAACGTAGACGTTGTGGCTGGAGTATACGGAGCTAATACCGGAACACACATCTATCACAGCATGAACAGGTATGACTCCGTATTACAAGCAGAGATATTTGCAATGGAACTATGCCTGAGAGAAAATCCTAACAGAAACATATCAAACAAAAACATTTATATTCTCCCTGACAGTAAGGCTGCACTTCTAGTCCTTAAGAGCTACGAAGTCACCTCCAAATCGGCATGGGACTGCCTACAACTATTACACCAGCTGGCCAACACAAATAGAGTTCACCTCATTTGGATACCTGGGTAACGAAAAAGCAGACCTTGAAGCAGAAGAAATCGCTGCTAACTCACCCCAAAGCATACTAAGGTTTATTATAAACTCAAGATTTGCGTGAACTATGTATGTATAAGTGGGGGACATCACCAATAGGCCCATTAGTGGCCGCAGTGATCAGGCGACCTTGTTACACCCCATTCTATTCTAATTCTAATTCTAATCAAAATGTCTGTCCTGAATGGATAGACTTTTTGTGTATAAACAGGGTTTTTATTTGTTTGGCATGTACTTATATATTTCCTTTCCAGTAAAAAGGTCAACGGAAAGGAATGTTTTCGTCACAACTTGCATGTTTTTTTCTATGAAACCACTTTCCATAAGTGTATAGTAAACAAGACTACCCAAGAGCAAAAATTGTGACAGTGGCCGAAAACACGGCAGAACTTTGGTACCCCTCTTAAGCCGTTTTCCATTCTGTTCAAACATTTTTCAATTAGATGCTCACCCATCCTCCTTAAACTGAGTTATCATTCAAATAGCAATCATATTCTATCCTTGCATGAAATACATTTAAAGTCGAATTTTAATGATTTATAAAGTGGGTGAATTAGGACTTTCGTGACCGGAATCACAATCACTGGATCATAGAAGTCCTTGTCATGTTATGAGTCCTTGAGTGTTTCTTGGAAATGGAAAAGCGAGATTTTTACGTTTTGCCAGAGCTTATAGCATTTAGTTAGTTGGTTCAGGTTGAATTATTAGATTGGGTTGGCGTATTCATACTGCAACTAAGGTTCAGTGGTATTGTTTGACTTAGAATGGGTGTGGTAATACTACCGAACGGGTTTTTAATGATGCGTTCGGTTGTTTTTGAGGGTGCCTAGTGGGATTTGAGAGGTGTTATGAGAAAGTGACCGGGTTTCGTCACGTAAGGGTTGCGAGAAAGGTTCGAATTTAATAGGGTTTCGGTGTACGGGCATGAAAGGGTCAATCTACTCCTTTCCCTATGGCGGTCACTAAAACTTTTATTTACCAAGTCATTATCCTCAATGTACTGGTGCAGCAATCAGGTTCTTGTAGAAAGAATCCATAAAATTGTACGCCTTAAATAAAGACTTAAAAACCATTTGTATTCGACAAAACTACACAAATACCTTTATTCAGAGCGCATTAGCCCCAAACTATCCAGTATCCTTTAGCTTTACAAAAAAAAAATAAAACAAAGAGCGGAAGAAATGTATTCAAAACCAATCCCGGTTCATGCTAACCATCCTATCGTGCAACTAAAACTCTATTCAATATGTATATTTCAGAGCTAGTCAACGAGCACTTCTGTGCACCATCCTTATCCTTCGATTCTTAAATCAGACCCCTCGTTAGCACCTGTTCATCTGCTCGTCTGTTCGTCAGCAGACTGCATTTTGATTACGTTTAGATAGGCTGCTCGATTTTTTCACTATCCTCGTTCAGCTATTAAAAAAAAAAAAAAAAAACAAAGGAGGGAAATCCTTCTGCTTAACTATGAGCTACCGGCTTACAAAGGTAAGCAAGAGGAGTCCTTGCTCTCACTTCCTCATTGAAATTGTAAATTTCTCACTGCGAATACGGAAATGTGTTTTCTTCCGCTTCCGTCATGCATGAAACTGAACTTTTATCGTTCAATAACAACATTTTTCTGTTTTTTCCTCCAATGTCCCGATTCCATCTCGGCGGAGAAAAATTTAAATTTATTCGTTTCGTACGTAAGTTTAGGAGGCATGTCGGCCAAGACAGGGACATGGATAGAGGCAAGGACATGGCTTGAAGTTGTGTAGTTGTTTGTCGGAGAATTGTTTATTTTTCTTTATCTGCCCTTTATTCCTTTTCTTCCCTGGATTGTATCTTTCCTATTTCAGGAGATGATCAAACATGCACTCTTATGTTGGAGAAGTTGCTTTGTTTGTTTTTTTTTTTTTTGCTTTGCTTCATTGTAAGGACGAAACTTTTTTCTTTAACTTCATTCTCCTTGGAAAGTTCCATTCTACTCTCGGGAAGTGGAAGTTATTTTACAAAAACAGAAAAAAAAACTTTAGTGCTTCCTCGTTTTAGGGGACAGTAGTTTTGTGCCGATGTACGAATGAGTTATATTTTGTGAGCTAAAGTGAATTGGAGACACCGGAGAAAAATCTAATTTCATGCCAATTTTTAGAAATGTTAATAGACATGTTGGTGACGTGACGTGATGACGACATATGGCCGGTGTATTTGAAATAACTGGCAGTTATATACCCATGTCTGTGCACATATGGAACTTCACTTTAGGTATATGTATGACCAGGATACAAGTAATTAAAAACAAATTACTTCCCTGCTTCTTATTCTCATCAAAGAAATAATTACTCACAAGCTCTGTTCTACTTACTTGTTTACCCATTTCTTGTAGTGTGTCCTACTCTCATTGAAATCCTTTTTGTCCTTTCTCGACAAAGTGAATGTGTCTGGGAGAAAAAAGTTTACATCACAAGTGAATTATCTCTTAAAAAACGAGAATGGAGTGGGGTGAAAGTGGTTGAAGCCTTCCAAACATCCTTCAATTAGAAGAACGCGTCTTTGCTGGCGACTTTCCGACATGATGGCACGCGCAGTGATTGCGTGCACTAAAATTGCCTTGAAAGACATGCAACATAGATCCTGCCATTGGCATTTCTATTGCCTCCTGACTATGATTAAGGTGACGATGACTATAAGAATGACAACGCCATGTTAACGATGTAGAGGCACTTTAGCTTCTCTACGTATCCTTTTTCTGATCCCTTTCCTTTTTTGTTGGTTTTGATGCCGTCTTTTAAAACCTGCATTATTACGTTACGCTAAGAAGCTGGCGTGATTGTTCTAAAGAGCTTATACAGGATGCCTTAATGAAGTTTCGTTCATTCCTCTTTTCACACGGATATATCTCAGGTGATTATTACAAAAGGCAACAAGGCAGAGAGATATCGCTTATTATAAGCACATTTTCTATGTTTTCACTGTCTTTCAGGATACAATCCCGACAAATCTGGTGTAAGTAATCATGTTTCGGTGGGTGAATATGTAAATTGGCGGACGAGGGCTTTTCGGTAATTTTAATGAGATTCCTTTAGATGGGAAGTTATGCTTCTGTGATAGGTTGGTTTGTTTTGTTTTCTTTTTTATATAGCGATTTTAATTAATATTTCACTGAGAAGTAGGGAGAGAGGCAAGTAAAGAAATAAAGAAATATAATTCTCAAAAGGAAGCGATTTGAATGTGAGCCAAGGGAAAGATTTAAATTAACACCTTTCGTTAATTGGCGTTCTTAGTATTTAGGATAAAAGTTATTTAGAGCTTGTGACATTGCCAACTGTTTAAGAAGGGGGCCTCGAATTAATTTATTGAAAGGAATATACTCATTAGCGTCCGGAATACATCACTTAGAAGTTGTTTCACCTTCTTTGGGGATTGCCGTGGTGCAATGGTACACATCAATGGTCCATAGCCAAAGAAATGCAACTCCTACACGTACAATTTTGCAACACAGCTGTTGTGAATGGGAAGTGATCAAAAATACTGTTGAAAGCATAACACTCACAGTATATGATCACTTCAAAATCATACTCTGTGTGTGCTGTTGTAATATAACACTATAATGGCAGAGAACATTTTACTTAGAACTACAATTAATGTGAAAATTCTGTCAAGTTTCTCTCCTCCTGTCTAGGAAACAACCCTTGGAGAGTAGTGAACGAACATCTATGACCCAAATCATCTGCACTACGTCCAGATTGTGTGACGAACATCATAAGATTTTAATACTCTTGAACCTGTGCGAGCTATTAAAAAAAAATCAACCCTAAGAGACACTTGTCTCCTATATTTCGAAAGCCGATTTCGTCACATTCATCCCCATCCGCCGTCCAATAATTCCCATAAAGTAAATTTTTGTCTCAACACCTGTAACACAATACGCGAGTCCATAACTCAATGGTCCTGCATGCCATACGTAAGTCCACGGGCGACTTCATCACACCAAAATCTGAATTGATTTGTTTTCAATATTTCAACAATCCTTTTTGGGTTATATCCTCCCACAGTGCAGGGAAAATATTAAAAAAAGAAATAATAATTCTCTGTCATCGAAATCCTACCACATACTGGCCAAAATCCGATTTAAGGACCCGTTCACGTTTTTTTTACAAGGTTTCGTTTCAATATTTTGCTCCATAATCCGCAATATGTCAATGTGGCTGAATGTCCTTTTTTCAGCCTCCAAGACACGTCATTTAACAATCGCACCACGTATGGCATAGAGTTTAGGATTATTTGTTATTAAAATTGCAAGTAGCACAAATTTACAAATTTAAGGGTGCAAATCCTCGCCAGAATGGTGACAAGTCCGCTGTCAAAATAACAGATGTCTGACATAAAGGGGTGAACCTGCAATCATTCGGTCGTCAGAGGATATAGCATAAAATTGAAAGGGTGTTGTTGTTTATCCTCTAAAAAATAAACAAGAAAAAGGCGACTCACATCGTTTTGTTCCCCCCAGGCAATGGGGACGAAGGATAATGAAGAGAACGAGGGTAAAGTAAAGCCACTCGAAGACTCCGCGCGTATAAAACAGAGGGAGATTATGCGCGCTCTAAAAATGCTGAATCATATACATAAATCATGAATAACGGTAGAAGATTTCCTTTCGCGCGTATTTGACTAAGAATACCAAAGAGCGGCAGGAACATAGAATGTTGTAGTAGCTTGTAATGCTATGAGGGAGCTATTCATGGACCTGAATGGCTTCGTGTACATTTTTTTTTTATTTTAAGATCACAACAAATTGTGAATTTAGAAATTCAGACAAAGAGTCACGCTAATCAGAAAAATGTTGTGACCCAATTTTTTAATACAATAAATCGTTCTATTTATAATTTTGACTGTAAGGAGTAGGGGTGGATGACTGAATGGCCTATTTACCAAGTAGATAAGTGACGAACAGCATTATCCTTACACAATGCTAACATCATTTAAAGTATACTAGAAATAAAGTCTGTTCACTTTGTTCTTTAGAACCCATGAAAGTAAAATGAAACTGTTCATAAAAAAACCATACGAGTGACAGCGCGGTCACGCAATACATGTTCGTGATATGAGTTACAAACAGAACACAAACAAGGTCGACAGGACGAGTTTGAATTTCCTGATCAAATCCGCCGGTATAAATTAGTCTGCTCGCGTGTATCCTATTAAACTTGGACATCCGTTCCGGTCTTATTGTTTCCTGTATATTCGTGTTCAAAATACGGGCTTTATAATGAAGTCCTTATGAAAGGTTCTTGGCGGAAGATTTAATAAGTCATGACGAGCATAATAGTTTGAGGAAATGTCAGTCGACACATTCAAGACTTAGGCAAACAGTAAGTGAATAGGGCAAGCAACTGATAGAAATTTCTGATTCCTTTATAACTTGGTAAACAATAAATTCGTAGAAATAAAGCCCAGGAAAATTCGCTTTCTTACAATTTAATTATGTACATAAATCCTTCAGCCTTGAAACTCCCTGCATCGATCCCACATTGAAAAAGTGGCACAAAGTCATACGTAACACCCCATCTTTTTCAACTCTCGATGTCAGTTTATTTAATTCACACGTTCGCTTAAAGAAACTGACAACTTTCCAGACATACATACATATGTATTTCTCGAAACTTTTTACATCAACGACTCGATTTGGTAGTTGATATGAACAAAATTTTCATATAGGTATGTACATACATATCCACCTCGCTCAAGCTGCACATCTTAAATTATGAATAACAACAACGCGACAAGGTGAAACGCTACTAAACAAGGACGAATCCATCCGGCAGAAAACAAACTTCTACCAAAGTCAAATACACCACACCTATACGTTACCATAACCATGAACACATTATTGGTAAAGAGCAGAGAAAGTAGTAACATCCTCTATTCAACCTCTTTGTCACTTCATTGCACGCAGTCAGCGTAGGGATGATAGTCAAGCATATATAATCCACAGATACACTGCCGGCATGGAAATGAAACACATACACACAGAAAGAAAATAGAAAAAAAAAAAAGAAATTCCTTGACATAAGCACATGTGCTCGTTCGAATACTATCCGATCCGACCAACTGAGGGGAAAACAGGGATGAAGCAAAATAAGACAGTGGAAGGGCGGAAAGCCCTTATTGTTAGTGACAAAGCCTAATACACTGGAAATAAATTGCAATTGTAATGAGTGGGCTTACGAAACGAAGCCTACGGAACTGCGGTGCGAGGCTCGAGATCATTTAATGAACTTCCTTTCATCGTCTCCATCCGAGCCACGACGAGCCTCGGTTATAGTTGAAACTATTTCAGTTCTTCTGCTTTTTTGCTTTTTAGCTTTTGCTTAATTGCGAGGCGGCTCTGAAAAGTTGCTTTTGGGTTAGAACAATCCAACGCACATGAGTCGTAGGCACTCGTGAATGGGGAGTGAGTTTCTAACTTGAGGTATTTGTAGGCGGTAAACTGGGTCAAAGGGTTAAGTGTAATTCCGTGTCTTGTTCTTTCATCCCAATCATACGAACTATATATATGTACTGTACAGAGTGAGTATTATAGTGAGTAGATCACATGCGATGCAGTGACGGTAGGTAAGAATAGACCGCTTCCCGGGAAGGTAAAACTTTGAATGTTACAGCGTTTAATTAAACAGAGACAGAAAAGGTCGTGCTGAGTTTAAGTTTACGATGAAACAGGAAAACTGAGTTCTAAGCCCAGTGATGGGTGATGGGCGATGGGATTAAACAAGGTGACATGTTGATGTGTATATGGAATTTTTGTACTAACGCTCAAAATTCTACAGTGGAGTGAGTTGGCTCTTTATCCACTCGCCGGCTATGGTACGAGTATACTTTGGTTTCCGTTTTGATTAGCTTTCGGATGTCCGAGAGGTTTACATGTGCACTTCATTGATTGATAGTTATTTAAGCAATGACATGTGCAACTTTGTCACCAAATGGATGTTAGAGATTTTCCACAATACCTTACGATATACTTTTAGGGTTGTGTATCTCAGTTTTCATTTTCTACAATACCTAGAGGCGAAATAACTAAAGATTCGCTTCAGTAATTTATTTTTCTGAACAATTTTCCTGCAGCCAACTGGACAGCTCAAAAACAAGATAAACTACAAAACGACAAATAAAAAGAAAACAAAACACTTGCTGATCTCCAGTTGGTGGCAATCCCAATTGGTTATCTCTCCCGCTCGCTCCATTCTACCTGTTTCGGAACCATTGCGCATAAAACAAAACTAGAGAATTATTCTTGCAACAAATTAAATGTACCTTCTTTGATGGCAGTGCTGCTACCAACAAACTCCCATCTCCACCTCGACCCGGCTGTCTGTCGTTCTCTCATACTATTTATGCCATCATGACCCCGGGAGAGCATGTTGTGGGATGGCAGCAGTCGTAAGTTGTTTCTTTTTTTTCTCCAACTTCTCGCGAGTTGCGAGTTTTGTCTTTAGCTGCCAGGGCCAATTCCAGTGGTCGCACAAATTATATACTGGTACATGGTAAAGGGCGACATAGTTGCATAGTTGTACGAGCACTGCTGCTATATTCCATGTTGAGCACGAGTTAGAAACGAAGAGGGATTGTGACATCCTGCTAACAGAGCACAGGTGTGAAATTTAATTTTCTTTCTGCCAAACACCGGAAATTCCCCTTAGTCTTTTACACTCTGTATTTATGCACTTGTGGCATATGGTTGTGCAGGGAGCACATAGAAAAAAGAAACAGACAACAAGAAAGAAACGTGTACAAAAGTTGATGCTTATGAATATGGTAGCAACGATAAAAACGAGGAATGTACCGAGTAGTGGAACAGGCTTAACATCGAGCAGGTGGTAGCTGACGTTAAAATTAATTTCAGCAGCGACAACGCAGGTAGTCATAGCACGCGATTCTCGAGATTCCTTGAATTCAATCTTGCCAAGGATCATACAGTCATATCCGCTTCATTAATACTAGATCGGAATTACTGATGTTATAAAGTCACTCTTGAACCTCCTACCTCGACATTATACCAGCTATTAGGTGTCACCCATCTTCGACGTACGCACATATATTTTGCATAAAACTTATATCATTCAGTTCTATGTCGTATGTCTATGTACGTCATTGGAATTTCCGCAAATTTGTAATGCAAATGCATATCCTGGATGCGGAGGCAATCATTTATTCGTAACCCTCCCATTCTCTCGTGCACGTATCCTTGTTACACTATCTCACTGTATAACAAGACAAAATGCATATTGCAGGATGCGAGCAAACTGCTAATAACTAAATTATCCTAACGCCGCAAACTCATATTATACTCGTACATGAGTGCCTACGTCTCCTGCTCTTTGAATTGCCGGGGTGTCATCGTCATCATCATACCTGATACCCAATTTCAATTCACTATGGGCGGATAGGTGTCGGTCTAGTTTCTATAACTGCATGCATGCACGTGGGAAGTGGAACGCGTGATGCATTATGATGTCATGTGCATTGTGTTGGATAGTTCACCTGATAGCAAGATAATACACTCAATGCCAGTGGGTGATAGTTTAATTATGAGTGTCGAAAATGTGTCAACAATGACACATTGCCAGGCTAAAAGTTTATCACTGCCAATAGGTGGGGGAACATTGGGTGGACAGGAGAAATAGTTTAATTGACGCCCGAAGTAGTATGTCCTTGGTCATAGTTAAAGAGGTGTTTTGGGCTTACTCAAAGCGTTTTGGTGGAATTAGATTCCTAGGTGAACTTATACTTGGATATCTGTGGATTAAATTACAAGCAAGACTCCAGCTACATTGAAAGTATAGTAATTAGCGCGATAGAGCTGCTATTTATGATAAGAACGTACATTTTTATTATAGAATGATGAATCATTACTGCTTATAGCGCCGGCTACCGTTCAGTAATTTCGAACTATTTTCTTATCCCAAAATACACGAGGTGTACCTGTTCGACAATTGACAATGAGTTAAGTGAGCAATATATCTCTCGTTTTGGACAGTTGAATCGGACCGCTAGATCAAGCTAGTAATATGCTCAAAAACGTGTCACAAAATGTACCTGCGGACAAATGGCAGGTATACCTTTATCAATTAAAATGCTATTCTATACTTAATTTCGTTGCTTATCAAATAAGTTCGTGCGAAACTAGTATTTTATTCTTTCTGACATGTGAGCCAACAAAAAAAATCGCATTTACTTTCCATATAATTGACACCCGATTTAATTCTAATTTGTGAACTCAATAAATCATGTAATTACTAACTTGAAAGTTGTAATGTGTACACAAAGATTATGCTCAAAAGTTGTATTTTAATTATGTACATATGTTTTCATACAATATTGAACGCCGCGTGTGAATACAATAAAATGTCATCCAAAAATACGCCTTCTATTCGACCTTCTATTCGAATAGATTTCTTGGCAAGAATTTGTTCAACCTTTATTTCACCTTAAATTTACCACAGAAATCCCCGAGCTCAGTATTTAAAGGGACTTTGCACCAAAAGTCTTTTCAAAATAACAGGTCAATTGGCTCGAATAATCAGTTGAAATTATTTAAATACTTGACTTAAATATTTGCATTACGAAAAAAAAAAACAAAAAAAATTCCGCTAAAAAGAGGTTCGCTAAAAATAGACTCTCCTTGATTCCACGCAACCCTTTGAGGTCAATCAAATATTGGTCACAATAAACGTTTTAGCACAATGCTCCCTAACGATCTGAACCATAAAAGTCAGCTACATCGTGTTCCGCTTAATAACTCACTCCTTAAACATCTTTTCATTACGCAAAAGTTTTCCTAATCAATTGTCGAATTAGGAAATCACTAGGAGGAAAGGAAAAAAAAACAGCAAAGCCAATGAAAACCAAAAACCATAAGGGCCCTCCTTTTGTTGCCCCCCAGAACACCACTTAAAATGACATTAAGATGGTCGACATCAACAACGACAATGACGATGACGACGAAGGCAAACAAGGACGCAAAAACAAAAGGGAAAAAAACGAAAAAGAATAGAAGGAAGAAGCCATCAACGATACGATATTGAGTAGAAAAGTTATTTTTCCGCTCTCCTTCACCTTCTAACTCGTATTTTACTCTCACTCCCGAATATCCCCTATCATCCGAAACTGAAAACTGACTGAAGGACATGATGTTAAATGAACTGATGATTTTTACGATTATTTGAATATTGTTGCTATTAGCTCGACGAGCCGTAGCGGCGAAAGTTCTTTTATGTTACGAAATTGAAACAAAAATATTGAAACTTTCAAACGCTGAACAGACGCATACGCATTTAAGTATATGCAGGATAACAGGTCATCAGGACACGAGTATAAGGTAGAAGTAGATTGAAGTGGTCTTCAACTTTTTGCGTTGGCTGTTGTCTTAACAATATCGTTTTCTGTTGCCAAATTTGTTTGAGATTAATGAACCGTTAAGCAAATAAAATTGATGCCAAACGGATGGGGAGTCGAAGGAACTGCGTTCTGGTGGGCGTGCCAAAAAGAGTTTCTATCTTTTCTTCTTGTTTCATTCGTTATATTCGGTTAACCTAAAGATATAAGACGTGGTAAGGATGTTGGTGGTGGTGAATTAGAAGGTTAATATATGGGTCATTAGGGACATGCTGAGTAAGAGGAGAAATTCGGAATTGGAAAATGTTTTTAGTTCATTGGGCACGTTTTGGAATAATGAGCTACCTGACAAAGTGGAGTGAACACGAATAGTTATGAGGCAGAAAAAAAGTTATTTTCAATAAACATCATATCAACTGGACATCCCCCCTCCCACCCCTTCCAGCTATCAGAATATAAAGAAATTTGTTCGGAATACTTGCAGTTGCACTTGACGTTTCATAAGGCATTTTTAATAGTGCCAAGCTATTTCGGTTTTATTGATATACAAAGTACGTACATATGTATGTACTACTTTGAAATGAGAAAAAAGTAGTTAGAACTTCTGTTTTGGAATTTCATTCTACGGCATTAAAATGTCAAGGTTATAATTAAAATATCAGGTGTACTAAAGAGAAATCCATGATTTTTTCTAGAGATGGATTTGGTAATTTACATATATCACAGCTTTCTGAATCCTGGCGAAACCATTAAGGCTGCGAAATATGTATTATCAACAAATCGATGAAATGCACGAACAACTTGAACGCTCAGCTTTGGTCCATCACACGACGCACAGCCGACCTTACAGAAGTTGAACGAGTTGGGCTATGAAAACTTGCCCCATCCACCATACTCGCCGAACATTTCTTCAACCGACTCTCCAGACCTCCAGAGTTATATGCTGAAGGTATAAATAAACTTCTTTCCCTTAAGATCTATGCTCTTGGAGTTAAAAGTTAAAAGCCGACATTGTTTTTTTAACGACCTAAATGCTAAATGCTACACTAAATGCTGTTAGGGCAAGACCTTGTACTTAGAAAACTTCTTTTGCAGTTTTGTAATTGGTTGACAAGGCGGCTGAATGGTGTTTGTGGACGAAGTTTTGGTATCATCGTTCTGGTAACTTTGAAAATGCTCTAGAAAGCTGGTTGCCGAAAATGTCCACAAAACTAAGAAAATCTTCGAGTTCGACCGCACTATTTCGATCGACTAGGCGCTGATCATTGAATAAGATTGGAAAAAGCTCAGTGTCTATGTGCCACAGGAGTTAATGCAAAAAAGCCTCATAGACTGAATTTCGATCTGGGAGCAGCTGCTTAATCACTACAAAATTAACCCATTTCTGAAGTGTACGGGGATCAGTGATGAAAAACTTTCAACAACCTCACCCGAAAACGGTCGAGGTCGAGCCGCGATGAACCGTGATAGGCGGTGGCCAAGCCAAGATTCATCATTTACTATGAGCTGCTAATTTGTATACTCATTCTACCTTAGACTATCCTACTCTGTGTATGCCACTAGTGTTAGCTGTTGTTGCTTTACAGAGACTTACTTATGTTAAGACACCATCTGTGGAGTACATCACCAAAAACATTGATATTGCCGGAAAAAGACTGAGAACCTTCTCCAGTATTTTTCAATGTCCCTGGAGATCCTAAACAGAGGAATTCTGAATAATATAGTATCTGATTTCTGGATATTGTCTTTACCATCCAGTCATCATAGTACTGCTGAGCCGGGTCGAAATCACGCGACAGAAAGAGAGTAATGATGTCGATCGTTGGACCTAACCTGTACGCGATTACGTCGCCTACATACGCTATTGATTGGTGAATATAAACATTCCAGATAAACTATTAAACAACACGGGGTGGCCGTGGTGCCGGAGTAAACATCACCGACTTTTAGTAAATATTTTAAATTTATGTACATATGAGCAATATAGAAGTCGAAAGACATTTTTCAGAATAAAATATAGGTTAACTTATGACGCCTCATAACAATCCGTATCAAGGCTAAACTTTTTAACATCAGCCTGATCTGCGTCCACGCTCCCACGGAAGAAAAGGATGACTCCTCCAAAGATGAGTTCTACGATCTCCTAGACAGAACGTATGCCCAATGTCTCAGCTATGACATCAAAATTGTACTAGGAGACTTCAATGCTAAGCTGGGTAGGGAAAGCATCTTTGAACGAGTCATCGGCAAACATAGGCTACACGACACCACCTCCGATAACGGACACAGGCTGATTGATCATGCTACGGGGCGAAATCTCCTTCTAGCCAGTACGCGCTTTCCGCACCTCGATATACACAAAGGCACCTGGCGGTCTTTTGATCAATCGACTACCAACCAGATTGATCACTCCACTATTCCTAATGTTCGAACTCTCCGAGGGGCTAACATCGACTCTGATCACTTTCTTGTAGTAGCCAAGGTGCGCTTACGGATATCACGAACGCAACGGAGTAGAGTAAAAATACAAAGTTATGACGTCGGAAAGCTACTATCGCCAGAAACCGCTCGTGCTTTTACCGATCGCGTCTCCCTTAAGCTCTCCAATACACCTGAATCCTCCACGCTATCAATAGTACAGCAGTGGAGCTTTTGCAAACAAGCCCTGAAAAGCTCTGCATCCGAAGTTTTGGGTCTCAAGGCTCCACCACGAAGAAACACCTGGTTCGATGACGAGTGCAGGAGGATTCATACAGCGAAGCAGGATGCATATAAGGCCTCGCTGCATAAAAGAACAAGAGCAGCTAGTGAGCTGTACGAGTTAAAAAGAAGGGTGGAGCATAAGCTTCTAAGAAGAAAGAAGAAAGAGCACGAGAAGTGCGCGATTGAGGATTTGGAGAGGTGTTGCTGCAGGCGTGACGTTCGAAAGTTGTATCAACAGATAAAGCAAACATGCCAAGGCTATAAAGCCAGAACGGAAGCCTGGCTAGTATTAGATCCGCAGTCGATGCTGAGAATATGGAAAAACCACTTCTGCAGACTGTATAACGGCGATGTTAGTCAATATACCGCTGTCAGGCAGAATGATCCATTTCTAATCGACGGAGGCCGCAGAAAATTCTGTCCCCCTGACCTCGACGAAGTTAAGATTGCCATATCGAAGCTCAAGTCGAATAAAGCTGCTGGCGCAGACGGACTGTCTGCTGAGCTCTTCAAGGCAGCTGTGGATGACCTGGTTGGGAGCATGCACCAGCTCATCCGTAAGTTATGGTTAGAGGAAAGCATGCCCGAGGAATGGAGTCTCAGCATCGTATGCCCGATCCACAAGAAAGGAGACCCCTCTAATTGCGCCAACTATAGAGGAATAAGTCTCCTTAACATCGCCTACAAAATCTTCCCTGCCGTTTTGTCTGAACGTCTAAAGCCTTTTGTAAATAAGCTGATAGGTCCTTATCAGTGCGGATTCAGGCCAGGGAAGTCCACCATCGACCAAATCTTCACACTACGGCAGATCCTGGGAAAAACCAATGAATTTCAAGTCGACACTCACCACCTATTTGTTGACTTCAAAGCCGCATACGACAGCGTAATTAGAGACCAGCTATACAACGCTATGTCTACCTTTGACATACCTGCTAAACTCGTCAGACTATGCAGGATGACTTTGGAGAATGTCCGCTGCTCCATCCGAATCGTTGAACACCTTACCGATAGTTTTGATGTCAAAAAAGGATTTAGGCAGGGCGATGCGCTGTCGTGTGATTTCTCCAACATCTTATTGGAAATGATTGTGCAAAAATCACTGGCCAATACAAGAAGCACAATCTATTTCAAATCCTCGCAACTCCTTGCATACGCCGACGATATTGACATAAAAGGTAGATCACAGCGAGATGTCAATGAGGCGTTTGCGAGTATTGAGATGGAGGCGACGAAAATTGGTTTGACAATAAACGAGGGCAAAACTAAATATATGCTGTCATCAAAAAAGGACGCTCACCACCGACGTCTTGGCCAGAACATTTGTATTGGCAGATATAAGTTCGAGGTAGTTAAGGACTTCGTCTGCCTTGGCTCCGCAGTGACCTGGAACAACGACATCAGTTCCGAAATCAAACGCAGAATCACTCTTGCCAATCGCTGTTTCTTTGGGTTCAGGAGGCAACTGAATAATAGAGCTCTCTCCCGAACGACAAAGTTGACTCTATATAAGACCCTTATCATCCCGGTCCTGTTGTATGGCGCAGAAGCATGGACACTATCAAAAGTGGATGAGCAGGCCCTTGGTCGGTTCGAGACAAAGATTTTTCGCGTGATTTTTGGGCCTATAAACGCAGACGGGGGATAAAGGAGAAGATTCAACCCCCAACTTTACGGGCTGTACAGCGACATGAGCCTAGTCAGGCGTCTACGGATTCAACGCCTAAGATGGCTGGGCCATGTAGAGCGGTTGGACACCACAGCTCCAGCCCGGAGAGTCTTTGAATCCAACCCCGAGGGACGAAGAAGCAGAGGACGGCCGCATTTAAGATGGCGCACACAGGTGGAAAGGGACCTCAGCCAACTGGGTGTGCGGCAATGGAAAAGGCTAGCAAAAGATCGTGCTAGATAGAGGGGCATGTTGGTTGAGGCCCAGGTTCACCCCGAACTGTAGCGCGCGCCCACTAAGAAGAAGAAGATCTTAGAGTGTCCGCAAGAGGCCAACAAGGTATTTATAATATAATGTAATTAAGTTAATTAAGCCGGTTTAAGGAATTTTGACTAGCATAAGATAGTTGTAAGATTAATATTAATAAAAATTATTTTTTGAAAAAGAAAAAAAAAAAAAAAAACATCACCGAGCGTCGAACGGAAGTTCTGTAGTCCAAATGCGTCATACTCTCCGCCATACTCTGCGTGTGCAATTCGTGCAATTCTATGACAGCAGAACTGCATGGAAAAAGTTGCTGAGAACTACAACCAACGTGAAAGTTCGGTCGGTTCTTCTACTCCTATCTAGGATAACCACCCCTGGAGAGAGGATAACCACCACTGCACGCCGTTCAGGTTGTGTAAAAACAGTATAACAGTATAAAACTCTTGAACCTGCGCGTACTTTTAAAAAAAAAAAAAAAAATTGCGCCAATGCTGAAAATGATCGGCGAGTTCACTGTACCCTGTTGCAGGCCATTTTTAATGTCTAACGTTTGGGTAGAAGTCACGTTGGCATTCTCTTTCTGCCCGTCATCATGTCACAGGTCATATATAGTAATGGTTTACTTATGCTCAACTGATCGAGCTTGTATTTATTCCATTGGATATCCGAAGCGAGTTTCGACCCGGAATGATATCGACCGGAGATACGCCGAGTTAGATGTGTCTTTACCCGTCTCAGAGATATTTCGAGTCACCGCCTTGGTAAACGGCGGATAGTTAGACAGGTTGGTGTACCTCTCTATAGCCACTGGTTGAATATTTCGTCAGTACGAAATGGCACTAAGCGGCTAGCACCTGCTCCTGCCCATAGCGAACAAGAGGCTTGCGGAAAACGACTGTAGCTTTTTCTACAACAACAAATAATTGAATGGTACCATTGTAGCTATGGTAAATAGTCTGCAATTTCAAGCTACAAACTTCAGCACCCTGCCTCAATGCGCTCTTAAGGCTACAACCTACTAATAGGAAGGTGACTATGGATGAAAAGAAATATTTGATATACGAGTATGTGTACATTCAACACCATATAAATTTTTAAAACATTTTCGGATCTTCCCCTTAACCCTTTATATTTTTGGCAGGAAATTAATGAACAATTCATTAGTAAGATTACTCGACGAAATATCCTGTCATAAGCCAAGCTCTAAACGTGTCTTCCATCGGTTGTCATCCAGCCGTAACGCCATCAATAAATCATTTCTCAATTATGCTTCCATCGTTCCCGAAAATTGTTACCAAAATCAAATTACGAAATCAATTAATTGTCAAAATGATTTTCCGGTAACCAACTTTATCCGTACACCCTCTTATGGTTCGTTTCTATTTCAAGGAAACGTTATGACTAGGAGAACCAGTACTAGTTAGTTATCGATGACATAATACAAATACAATATATATTTGCGAACAATGTCGACTTGTGGTAGAACGTTTGGGGGAGACAAACAATTTCCGAGATTTATTCGGTCCCAATGAGAAATGGAATTGCACAGAAGTTCGAAGGATAATGGGAAGTGGGATAAAAGATATGGAGGTTGTGTAAAAGTTTTGCAAAAGACTAGTATTATTTCACCGTATTCCTGGGCGCTATTCTGCAAACCATTTGTCGTCACACTTTCGGCAGAGTTTGAGATAAAACTATCTGTATCCTGTCGGAGATTGAGACACAGTGTGTGCAAAAAGGGTTTGAGCTTTGGTTGGTCACGCGGTCCCGTGGCCTGGGGGTTATACAAAGTTTTGTGGCAACTTTTTCATTATCAAATTCACAGTGAATCACAGTGATGGGATGGGATGGGATGTGTGTGTTTGCGAATGGATTGGGTGGAGATTTGTTTTGTAATACCCGAAAGTTTGGTGGCTTTCGATAGTATACACAGACCATGTGGGTCTGAGGCTCGAATTCAGTTACTGGTATGTGATCTAATTGGGTGCTGGATAATTGGAGCGAACAATAATTTTGTTGATTAGTTTATTGCTTCCAGTGTCTTTGTGGATATTGGAATTGGTTTGGAAGAACCAAACCACTTTGAGTAGTTAACAACGATGACAACATGTTCACATATAAAGTTAATGCCATACGATTTATACACATGCAAATCCTTCAACACTTAACTGTTGACAAGTAAAATCCAAGAGCACCACAAAACGAATCATAAACATTGCAGGAAATTTTTTAATTAACTTCACTACATCGCGTACTTAATCAGCGATGTTCGCATTACGCTCATCCACACATTCGTAATTTTGTTTTTATCTCAGAATTCTACCCCTTTTGTTTCTTCCTCATCCACCAGCGCCATTGCTACTCCTATGAGAGATAAATTCAAGAAATGGACGGAAACGTAAAAAATATGGGCTAAGCCATCTGATAATAGTAATTAAGGACATAATCTTCATTTTCTTTTCTTTTGCTGGGATTTTTCATTTTTCAGTATTCCTTTATGCCGGTTTTTGGTTTATCCTTTTTATTCTGGTTCCATTTTGACTGAATTTTCATGAGCGTGATATTTAATGAGATCCTGGCGAAAGAGACTACTGGCGTGTGATTTCATGTTGCTTTAGTTAAAGTGTTCAGTGTTCGGAGATGGAAGGAAAGTAAGATGACAAAAACGAATTAAGATTTTCGGGTGTAGTTTTTGGTGGTGCGTCTGGTGCACTTAGTTGCATTACTATTCTAAGTTTCTTGTCTCATTTTCCTTTTTCTTTATGAAAAGAGTTTCACACAGAATTTTCACTGAAAACTCGGTGCCAAAACTTGACTTTTTGCTATAAACCTGCGTACATGTGGGATTAAAACTTAACATAAAAATGGTACATGGCAGTCAAAAACGACATTGTCGACAATTGGCTTCCCAGAGAATGTTGAATAGTTGAAATCGAAATGAACTAAACTGAATCAACAAAACCAAAACTGTATGTGATTGGATGTAGGTACGTTATAAGAACCATAAACATTCACATTTTCAGTCGCCTGGCCTGGACGTATACAACACGAGATACAGATCACGAAAGCCATCTCTTAGAAAAATTGATTTCTCTTTACAGCATTGGATATTTAAATGAAATTTCGTGTAAGAATCCTTCTACAGAAAGAAACAGAATTCGCGCTAAGGCACCTTGTGAGATATTGACTCCTTCGATACCCTTATTGAAATATTATATTATTTCAAGGAAAGGGGTTGAATTAGAATTCGATAAACCTAGGGGAACAAAAAAAAAATATAACAAGTTCCACTGAACTGTGGAGTATTTCTGTTGAATTTCAAAAGCACAAGGTTAGAATCCAATCCTAAAGCATGAATTCCAGTGATGCGAAGAGACAAGAAAATTCCAAAATTTACTTCCTTCCTCCAGCGACGAAGTGAAACCAAAATAAGTAGAGAATAACAAGAAAACAATAAAACCGTTCTGCCGAGGAAACCAAGCAAGGATAACAAAGAGCAAACAATTTTGGAAAAATTGTAAACAATTATTCATTGTATTTTCCAAATCAACGGGTTCCGCTTAATTCTGTTCTGTACAATCCCCACGGAAATGACAAAAAAAGACCAACTGAGACTCCGGCCATCACAAATATTGGCATCCCGACCATGGTATAGTGGTGTTCAAACGCGGCAATTCCAACCAGATCCCTGGAGCCGAAAATATCCTCTTCATATTCATATCACGTTAACGAACTGCAATTTCTAACATACGTTTGTTGGCTTGATTCCATAGAGATTGCCTCCACATCGTCGTCACCACCGTTGTCCTTGTCGTCCTCAATCCCAAAATGAGAGTTGGAGAGTGAGCACAAAAAAAAAAAAAAAAAAAGCATACATACATAGGTATATGGTCATATACATATGTAGGTATCTTTTGTTATGGCCCTGGTATTTTGGCAATTTTTCCAGGAAAGGAAAAATTGTTTTTCTTTACTGTCAGTGTATATGTTCGATTCGCTCCGGTCGTTGTATCCCTGACGGAGGTAGTGGTGGTTCGTTAGCCTTCTTTTATTGGCGGTGGCGCCATTTCGGACAATTGTCTCGAATCAGTATGACAGTCTGGAAAAGCACAGCTCTAAAAACGACAAGAAAAAAATCAAAAAAAAATTAAACCACACTCAAGTATAATCAGTTGTGAGGGGGGGAGAAGAAAATATGACAAAAATCTCAGATAGGGTTTCTGAAGAATTCCAAATTGGTTGAAGGTCGTGATTTAATTGAATGGCACGATTCGGTGGTTGGGTGCGGTTGCTCACATGAATACTAGCATCTATATTGTATAGTTTATCCTTAAAGAAGTTTCAAAACATTTTATGCCCCTGAATGGATCTTAATTGGAGCAATTTTTTAAGGAAAAAAAAAATTGTTCTTTCACTAAATTAGATAACATAAAGAGCAGAGACTGTTCAACAGGACGTAATACTTTCTTTTTTACGGTCTTCTTGGTTCTTCGTTTCAGGTGCATGCTTTAATCTTATGTGAACCTGACTACAAACAATCGCACATCTAGTAGTCAATGGACATCCGCATTTTCTCGTGTGAGATTGGATTACACCATTCATTTCATTCCACTCGCTGTCACCACAATCCATCGGGATTACGCTTTAAAATTGAATAATCCCCGAGTGCACCTGGTAAGGATGCTGGAAAGTATTCTATTACTTTTGAACGCCGAAAGCCATCAAGCTCATCCTGCATATTGTGCATAAAGAATCTCAGTCATGTCGGAAAATACATTGTCTTGTGTCTCGATATCCCGTCGAGTAGCTACACTACCTGCGACGGAACACAGAAGATTTGCATATTCTATGAAAGCATACAATAGAACGCCATCTGTTCTCGGAATTATCTGATTGAACATCTTTTAACTAAGGCGACTTCACCTCCAGAAGAAATCAATATTCCCTCTCTCCCTCACATCTCTGTTCCCTGTACTTTAGGGGGGCATGAAAAATGTAATGAAAGTCGAATCGATTCCAGTGAGTAAAACATCAAGTATTACCTGTATATTTACCTTGACTTGACTCAAATTGTATCGTGGGCACTTGAGACTTTCAATATTACATCGAGAAGTGCAGGTCAAAACCAATTGAGAAAGCAATTAACATCGAAATGATGAAGCTACATACAGAGATCCCAGTTGCTTTGCCAATACCGACGGTGGCTAAGTCCCAACTAACCGTGAAAGGCATCAGTTTGACAGTGAATTTACTCGACTCGGGGACATTTTGCGTGTAGCACTTGACTGAAGGACTCGAACGTGAAGTGGATATGCTTGGTTGCAAATATTGCATGAAAATGAATGTTCATTCGACATTGTTGGTTTATATGTACCCGCGTGAGGAGTAAAAAACTCCAATAAATAAGCTAAAACATATGTTTAACACCCGCATTTCCATATTATGTCTATTCAATATAGTTAACAGGAAGCGACGCCATTGCAATTAGTGTTCAATCCGAAAAATAACGAGAATATCGCTTCTATCATCCGAATCTTCCCTGCCAACCACTTCCACTACGAATTTCTCTCTCACGCTAACGAACTGCAATTTATGTATTTCATACACAGTATACACTCTGTCATCGCCATCGTCGTCGTTCACATCGTCAACGTGCCCCAATTGTCCTTGGCGCTACTGCCATATATTGTAACTCGAACGACAAAGACGAGTATGAGTTTATGTGCCTGTACAAAGAAGCTCTTACGAGAAGCATGAAGAGATGGAGGAAATTCCATCGGAGCGGTTAGTGCTATTGAAAATTGTCAAATTTCCAACGGTTTTCCTTTGTTCTTCAATCGGTTCGTTACATCTCTTGTAATGGTGGTACGCCAACTAGCTGTCCGATGTTATAAGAAAACGTGCTGACAGACTTGGTGACAAGTAAGTGTTCGAGATGATTTGAGTTTGTAGGGACATCTAAGTAATTAAGCTTTATCATGAGTTTCAAATCAATTTTTAGGTTTGAAAGTTGCCATTGAAGCATCAAATTAATTAAAGATCCCAGGACACTTTCAAAGCTAAAAAAATCAGAAAAAATAAAATACTCCTAAGTCACAAAATTTCCAAGAGTCACAAAGCTCTTCTAAAGCACAAAACTCCTCTCGGAATGGCTCTCAAGACACAAAACTCCTTTGAGATCAAGGAACACTTCTAGGGTCACAAAACCTTGCTAAGCTAGAAAACTCGTCTTAGGCCACATAACTTTTCTTTAGGCACAAAAATTCTCTTCTAAGCAATACAATTTTCCTGAAACCACGAAACTTTTCTAACGCCGCCAACATTTTTTAAGGCCACATAACTGTTCCAAGACCATGAAGCTCCCCTCAGAATGGCCCTCGAGTCACACAACTCCTTTAATATCACGAAATTCCACTAAACCTGAAGAGCTACTCTAAAACGCCATACATCCTTCCTATGAAACCACGAACATTTTCTGAAGTCACAAACCTTTTCCGGAACCACGAAATTGAAGCTAAAGCCAAAAAAGTCGCAAAACTCCTTAAAGCCACGTAACTTTTCACACACTAGCCACGGCGCTCTCAACTTAACTCTTCTAACAGCCATAAACCTTTTCCAAGGCTAGAAAACACCTTTGAAGCTATAAAATATTCCTTAAATCATAAACTCTTTAGAAGCCAACAAATTCGTCTGAAATCATGAATCTGTTCTGAAGCCAACGAGTTCTCCTTTGAAATCACGAAACTCAAGGCCTTAACAGTCTCAAGTGGTTCAAAGCCACAAGACTCCTCCATATGACTCTAATTATGTCTTTCAATATGAGGCGAAGATTGAATCAAGGCTAGATATGTGGACCTGAAAAATGTTAGGCCACCAGAAAAGCAATGTGACCTTATGAAAAAAACTGTCTGTCGATGTTCAAAACCTGAAAACTGGACTAGTCCAGTACGCGTAACAAACCTCTAGGCAACCTCTAACTCGTACTGCAGTCTGCATCCCACATTGTATCCCCAAACAACTTTTGTTCCTCCACCCCGACAGACTAACGGACTATGTAATTCAGCCGAAAATTGTACTTGATATCCTGTATAATTTCCGCACACACAAACAAGCTTTTGTTGTTAATTCTCGAAAAGCTGGGTCGTTTACGCAAAATCGTTTTCGAAACCTCTGTCCGTTGTGTTACTCATCGTTTCACTTCCTCGTTTTGTGTATTTTTATTTTCTGCTGTTCCTTATTTGTTTTTTTTTCATTCATTTCCTGAATGTGTAGTGTATGTATGTACATCTGGAAAACCTTTTTCAACACCTCCGGCAATCCTTTGAAATAACTGCAATAAACTACTTTTTCGACTGAAAGAGGATTTTTACGGTAACGAAAACACGTTTCATCCGGAAAACGCCGAACACGAGAAATTGTAGCAAAAACAAAAAGGAAGGAAACAAAAGCAAAATGGACGAAAGGATATTCGAGAATATGTGAAATATTGCTGCACAAACATGTTGTTAGCCCTCGGATATAGACGCCACCATGCTTCGTTCTGTTTCCATTTCTTTGTTTTTTTTTTTTCTTTCGTTTTCTGTTTTTTTTTTTTTTTTTTTTTTTTTGTAGCGAGTGATTGGAAAAGATATTTTCTATTTTGGTGTATTTTGCATTCTACTAGCGTTCGCCCTGCCAGTGCCCAGTCTGTGAAGCTTTGTTTCAAAAGTGGATCGAATCAAACATGTGCGTTTCTAACTTGAATTTGAACTTTCAACTTCTAATTGAGGCAATAAAAACTGGAATCGAGTTAAGGAAAAAGACTAACAGATTCAATTACCTAAAACAATCGAAGAGTTGAGAAGATTGACGTAAATGGCTTTATCCGCTATTCATTTACCACTTACCCTATGAAGCCTGATATCATTTAAGATCTAGCACCGTGATGTCTGTAACGTTCCCCAAAAACTGTACGGTACTCGTGCAGCCCGTGAGCGAAAATTATGTCCGTCTAGGACCGAAAAAGCTTATTGAAGTAATTAACGAAATTGTTTCTTAGTGCCATCGGCAAGTTGAAAGAAGCTTGCTCTACTCCTTTTACTTGGTTGTCGTATCATTTTCTTTGTTGTTAGGATTAAGATCTCCATTATTACGATTCAACGAATTAGTGTTGTTATGGGATTTTTCTTTTTAATTGAAGCCATAAGGGCAAGCACTGAAATTCTGGATTTGTTACGCAAAAATGTGTTAACCGAAGCGAGTGTCTCAAAAATCTCGCAAAAAGTCATTTTCAGTTTGCGATTTTTTTGCGGTGTGGTTTATCAGTGTTTTACTTTTGACAGTTAGCGCTTGACTCGTGGCATGTGTTGGAAACAGTTATACTTAGTCAGTCCCGCTATTTTACCATGAAAGGCTTTACAGCAGAATAACGGTAACAAGTTAAGAAACTTTGTTATTAAAATTCGTGTTCTGCAGGAAAAATATTCTTTACCCACTTCGACTATTTTACGGTCATCATAATCGACTCATTGAGCCATACTGACCCAATTCCGAATTATACGTTGTAAGGTAATATATACATATATGTATAGTAGAGCCCCTCAACGGTAAAATTAATATATCGCAGCTTTATCACAAAGTTCTTTATGTTGATGACCAGGTCCAATATTCTACAAATGGATTTATGTATATCGTATCTGTATATCTGGAAAAATAACTTCAGAAATAGCCTATAATACTATAGAAAAAACTGGTAAGATGCCATAAACGCGTTTTTGCCGCTTAAAGTCTTTACTTAAACAGGTAATGGCTATTTTGCCTCATAAAATTAATTTCCACCATTGTTCTGAATTTTAAAATAGATTAAAATTTATTTCAAAATTATTTTACGATGAAAAACATAAACAAGATAACAAAACAACACCACTACATACGAGTTTAACATATTCCCATGCTGTCTCACATAAAGCGGCCTACACACGCGCTACGGATCGAATGGATCGGTTGCGATTCAAACAGATCGTCCTGTGTGTGGGCTAGTTTGCTACAGATCGCAAGTTTTCAAATGAGTTTGATATTCTTGCATTCGGTAGTGTGTGTGTGGCGCGGTTGAAAATGTTGCGATTCAAACAGATCGTCCTGTGTGTGGGCTAGTTTGCTACAGATCGCAAGTTTTCAAATGAGTTTGATATTCCTGCGATCGGTAGCGTGTGTGTGGCGCGGTTGAAAATGTTGCGATTCAAACAGATCGTCCTGTGTGTGGGCTAGTTTGCTACAGATCGCAAGTTTTCAAATGAGTTTGATATTCTTGCATTCGGTAGTGTGTGTGTGGCGCGGTTGAAAATGTTGCGATTCAAACAGATCGTCCTGTGTGTGGGCTAGTTTGCTACAGATCGCAAGTTTTCAAATGAGTTTGATATTCCTGCGATCGGTAGCGTGTGTGTGGCGCGGTTGACGATGTCTAGGAAACGTCCACCCGAAGTTGGTAGAGTGCATCTATGCAGTCTGTTTATGATTGTATTTATGATTCGTATGTGCACAAATGTATGTTATAAAACTGTGAACATCGAATCATAAAATGAAAACAGGCCATAAAATGAAACAAGCAATAAACACTCGCAGGCAATAGGCAATAGAATTATGAGACCCTCATTCACATATTTGTGAATGCATGTATCTATATAAGAATAAGTTATTAGGATCAGAAACCACTCCTGCATCCACAGTGTACGTTTCTCTTTCATTATCCTTTCTTTCCTTTTTTCACACAATACATATATACACCACACAACAAAATTATTTTTTCTCCGCGATCCATCCTTACTCGACGGCGAACAGCGTGAAATGAAGAACGTATACCGATCCACAAGTGTATGGCGAAATGACTTCAAACCGATCCATTCGATCCGTAGCGCGTGTGTAGGCCGCTTTACATCCATTCCTGCCGATGTATATTTTACTTCGAAATTCACCCTTGCCCCTACCCACAAAAAAAAAAAGGAGAAACGGCATGTAATGAAATTTAGTCTTGCTCGTAAGCAAATATATCGCCCACACATCAACGGCATCCCACTAACCCAAATATATTCCCTCTGAAACAAGATTTCTATCTCCAAAATGTATCTATGTACATATAGACATGTGTATATCAATACTCATATCTCCCAACATGACGTGTTATGGTTGTGAGCATTTGACACGTAGTCCATTTAGACAGTCTACCTCTCTCGTATCATGAGCCTCAATACACTAAATATTTAATGTTTCCTTCACTACCCAGCCTTCTCTGCATCGACAAGTGATGTATTTATGAATTAAATTTGCGGGATCATTTTACACATTTTTTTGTGTACAGCAAAACAACTGAAATCGCATTTACCGGATTGTTTTAAAAAATGGAATTTTAATTTGTCTTGCGGTAAGGGACATGGCTGTTTTTTGACATACATGGAACCGAAATACAACCAGCACGATTCCAATCAACGAATGGGAATATTGGTCAATCGAACGGTGGTTTAACATGTAATGTCCTTGTTGCATTGTTTTCCTACGAATACCCATTTTTTAATAAAAAACCAAATGATCGGATACGAAGATCCTTGATACTTGATTCACAGTTAAAATGTCATAACATCCGTATCCGCAGTCGACAGTCGTTACAGCGCCTAATGTCATCCTTTGATGGATTATTGACGACTTTTTAATGTATCCGCGTGTATGTCGTCGTGCGTCTTCCTCTCGCATCGTACATCCTCACGGGAGTGGCAATAAAAGCATTTAATGATGTAATATTATGTTCTCACGAACGAGTGAATGACAGTATGAAATATCAATTGACGGGATCTTAGACAATTCTCGGTTTGAGCATTTGTCACGATAACAAGGCGCTATGAAGTCAACTGAAAATTGCTGGCTTACCATATAGGCAAATAAAGTGGGGTACATCGAATCTGCTGGCTCGTAAAATAGAGCAGCTTACGGACTATCCAGTCACAGTAATGCAGAAAGATACGGGTTTAATTGTACCAGAGACGGACTTACGGACTTAATTGTATAGACGGCCTTGTCTAAACTAGCGAGAAGGTAACCGACGATATTGTTTTAGGGATTAGGGAGTTAAATTAGTCTCTGTGGTTGTGATCCCGGACAGATTTTCAATTGTAAGAAAAAGAGCTTTATAGAGTATAAGAAATAAAAAGGGCGGGAAAGTAAAATGGGACAGGAACTCCATGAGACGTTCGCAAAATAATTTTTGTCTTCGGGAAGATGCATACCACCGCCTGAACAAGCTTTGAAAGTACGTTCACTCTTTAACCACTCTAAAACGTGCAATCACTATAATACTTACGTTTTCCTTAAGGTTTCCCGCCAAAGTCTCCAGGGCAACGAAGTAAAAAGTATTATAAACGCCCTCCATCCTCTCCTACGCCATTTACACTTTTACTTTTTAGATAGATAGATAGATAGATAGATATAATTTTTATTCATTCCAACTTACAACTAAATCAAACAACAAGAATAGTCGCTAATATTAATTGGAACAGAATAATAGTGGTCATTCTATAACTATTAGAACATTATGTCCTGAGTTAGTGTTGAATGATACTTCAATTTTATTTAAATAAATATAATTCGGTTCTGATGTGGGGTGACAATCAGTACTACTTAAAGAAATGTATAAAAGTAAACAGTTGATTCAGATAAATATGTTACAATTCAAATTACACTAATATAATTTACAAAGAAAGAATTCGGAGAATAAAGAAACAGTTTATCCAGAAAAAAAGAAACAATTCAAAAATATTGTATAAGCCTCATAAGATATTATTTAATTTAAACAGTATTATTCATGCCGAAGATTAAGATATGATTCTTAAAAGAGATTCAATGCTTGCATAGTTAATGGTAAATAGCCAGTCTTTTACTTTAATTAAGAATAAACGAAGGTTGTAAGTTATTCTAATAAAATATGGTAGTTTGTTGAAATAAGTTGGGGCTGTAACGGAGTAAAAATGAGTAAAGTGAGTTCTATGCGCAGCTGGTATGTTGACAAGAGCCAAATTATTTACACGTAAGCTATAAGTTCGTGAATTTCTACTGGGAATGTTACCACTTCTTTTGAAAAACTCCCTAAGTACTTTAAAGACGTACAGGTGCCGTAGTGGTAAAATTCTTAGTTTTTTGAATAGGGGCCAGGTATGAGTGAAACGATTACAATTTGAAATGATCCGAATTAAGTGTTTTTGTGCCACCAATAAAGGTCTCAACGTAGCCGAGTACGAACCTCCCCAACAGGTGATCCCATATTGCAATTTTGAATGTGCGAGGCCATAGTAGATCTGAGACAAAACTAACTTACTATTTAACCTGTCCGAAAATTAAAGTCGTGCTGTGTTCCAGAGTCATAGTACCTGTTGAAAGCGTAATTAATTTTAATAACAGTTGCAAGTCTAAAGCGCCGAAACAACCAGGAAGGAAGTGAAGTAGTTAGCTGTTACGTACACAGAATACGGAAACCAACTGCGGGATAAGAACAGCAACTTAATTTATGATTTTATTTTATTTTATTTTTATGTTAAGGCGTATTAGTGGAAATCTGAATACTTTTCTTCAGGTAGCTCTTAAGAAGTGTAAGGTTGAAGCAAATCGCCAAATGGATTCTATTGGGCGAACGCCTTCCCATTGGTCTCAGTAAATTAACTGGCTTAAGAATACTTCATAACTAGCGGGCAATGGATAGTCAAATCATTCGTAAACAACCAATACGAAAATCATATCGATTGCTCGAGTATTCGAAACAATAACTTTCACGCGCTCGAGTGGAGTTTTTCTTCCACTTTGATACTAATCAACCGTATAACAAGCGATGCATGGAATGGTAGCTACATATATATGTATGTATGTTGATTAATTAAAGATATCGGTTATGCGTGTATAATTCCTCCTGAACAGTTGTCGCTGACAAAGTATCCAGGACGTCTAGCGCAAATTCTTTTAGAATATATCAAGCTGTAGTCCAAGAGTGTACTCGTGGGGAACTCCGCGTTTTTTTTTTTTTTTTTTCTGTCAGATTCCCAAAACTTTCATCGTAACATGTCCCTAAAACATCAACCAAAGCACGTGATGTAAAATCCAATCGAATCCAATCGTCCGTGTTCCATTTCAAACGCAGTTTCCATTAAAATCTTAATTACGACACCCAACAACTGAACTCCAATCATCAGTCAATAGAAATCAAGTGCGGACCCCTTTAACTTAACTTCAAGTAAAATTGGAAATCGAAATTGGTTTGGGCCCTGTGCCAGGCACCATGCGACACACAAATCTATTCGACTAAACCGCATAAAGAAAAAAGTAAATCTTTTCAAATTCGTCGAACAAAGTTTTTCTTTCATTTCACCCTCATGCGCCCTCAATTTTGCTCCTCTTATTTCTGGCTAAATTGCAGAAGTTGTTGTTCAGAAGGGAGGGGACACCCACCGAGGCGATAAGAGGAACCATCAAAGAAACCAGATTCTGTAACCTTCAGGTTCATGCATTGATTTCTGGCTTTCATTTCAATTCTCCAGGCCCTTGAACTATGACCCAAAAGTCAAATATCATATTTCACAATCATAACCTATACGTACATATGTACATGGGCTTTTCTATATTTGATGTCATGGAATGGCACAAATTCATCTAAGATTCAGAAGCAAAACTTAAATCACCCGCGAAGAAGGGGAACGAAGAAACAAAAGGAGAAATTAAGCACTCCTCTTGCGACAATAAGATATTTGAAATTCCGGATTCAAACAAATTCCCTTTTGTACTTCAGCGTTAAATTGGAAAAGTTTTCCATTTTCCTCATGATGTAAGTGCTTACTTAACCGTACATCCAGCATACAGCACACGGACGGAAATATTCCTTTTGCTTGCCTCAAACAAACCTGCATACACGAATTGCATTTGTATCTGTTTGACTAGAACTATGTACAATCTTTGGAAGATATGGTTTGATTTCAACTTGGGGTATGCTTCGTTCTATCAATTATACTTCACTATTTCATTTCAACTTTGCGTCGCCACTGTCGCGCAGCCTTGAAAATACGGCAAAGATTATGATAGAGGATACCAGTAGCTAACGTTTTTTAGTTTAATGCTCTGCAATTCTTTACAGTCATTTAATTATTATCCGTGTTTGGTGGTCTTCTTTATGGTATTTTCAGTTTTTATAAAGGATTTCATTGAGCTATACAGAAAAATGTTTAGTATCCAAATCTTAATCACCCCCTGGATTCGTATTATCAGTCGATGCTTCTGTCGACGGGCTTGCTGGTGGAGTTGATGATTGGGCGACTCCACTTGCTGGTGTGCTTAGCGGAGAAGTTCGAGTTGTTGGTGCTGTATCTGGTCCAGGTGGTGCTGTAGTTGCAGATGTAGTAGGCTGTCCAGCTTGGGGCGGCTGCATTCCTGACGCTTGAGATATCACAACCGTGCAGTTCCGACATATAACTTTACACAAAGTAAGTGGAATTCATCGTATTACAAGTCTCTCATCGAAAACAATTGAGTTTTACTCACGGTATTGTTCATCATCTTCACCATCGTCGTCATAGTCATCATCATAAAAATAGTCCAACAAATCTGACAAAATCGAAATGCCAAATTTCTGCAAAAAAAAAAAAAAAAACTGTTTCATTAGAGCAAAATATGTCCTGTGAATGCATTTAGTGCACTACCCCTGATACAGATTTAGATCCGTTGAAGCTCTTCATTGACATAGGTTTAACACTACCAATCAGTAGGAGGAATCCAAACGTCAAAGTGCACTGCAAACGATATGACATCCGCATCATATTTCATTCACATTCACTGAAAAATCACTCAAATTTTTACTTAACACAGTCTGGGCTCACTGAATTTGTATTATGCCGCACGTTATAATTCTGCGACTATTTATACCCAGAGTAGTGACAAGTGTCATATGGTCTAGCCCATAACTCTTGGAGTCGTGTGACCCACTTTAAGTTATCGCAAACTATCGTATTCGTATTTTATAGTTTAATTTTTTCTTCGGTTATGTCACTGTTGGTTTTTCTTTTTGTGAAGCACATCAAATATGAGAACTACAAAGCAATGGCCTATTTAAATAACCTTACAAAGTGCCTCATAATCACGGTCCTTAAGCACCTTCTGGCAACGTTTAGTATAACTGAGAAGGCGTTTGCATAATTCGTCATACTAGTATATGGTCATCAATTAATTGTTTTATCACGATTTCATATTTCTGGCAATCACTGAAAAAAGGCGTAAAACAATATTTTTCTATAAATGTTAACAGGAATCAGCTCAGTTAACAACGTCCCGATACAACGAATAAAATATTCATAAAAATGAAGGCTTACACGCCTTCAACCCGTTTATCGTTTTGTACTACTCTAGTATGTCCTATGATACTCCATTTAATTTCAATTCTTATGAAGTATAAAGCCGGGGTTTTTAATTGTACAGGCTATGCTAATAATACTGAGTTGGCTACGCGAAGAAGAAGTTAAAATATTCATGTAACATATTTATACAAAGGTGCTTACTTAAAATGGGAAGCAATAGCAATTTAATAGGGAAATTGATAAGTGTCCTTACATATAGTTGTAGACCGTCATTCAACCTGTTAATACATATACATATGTATGTGGCGCTACAGCTTACGGAGAACCTAGGCCTAGTTTCTCCCAACGACACATGGTGGGTGCGATCTTATTTTCCCATAGGGTAAAGAGACCAACAGTTTATTGCCGATTCCAAATGCCGAATTTCGAGGAGCTTTTCATGACAATTATACTACAAGGGATTTTGTCAGTACACCGCTGAGGAGGCACTGTGAAAAACACAATCGATGGCATGGCTGTTGTTGGGACTCGATCCCGTGTCAATGCCGTTAGAGGTCAAACCACTACCAACTGCGCCACGGTTGGCGCAACTTCTTGCCAACATATGAGAATGAAAAGCAGGCCTATACTATGCATTGCGCTTTCTAGATTAAGGGAGTGAAATCCGGATAAAAATGTGTGTTTTCCTCCTTAAATTATAGCTATTCCGATAAGACACATATGGTAGAATTCTCATTTTGACGAGAATCAGTGGCAGGTTTGGTTGGTTGAATCGGTGACTTGGTAAACCGCTCGTGAATTGATGATTGGACTGATGGCTGGATTGGAAGATGTTTGTTGAATCATTTGTTGAGTTGTAGTTTGTTGAGTTTGTTGAGTTGGTTGAATTGTCGGTTGAATTTTTAGGTGAGTCAATGGTGAAATCGCTGGTTGAGCTGACGGTGGATTGATAGGATCCTCTGTTGAAACGCCGTTTAAGTGTAATAACGTAACGTGTAAAGAATGAAAGTGAGGTGCCAAATATCATTAGGATTTGACTTATTTGTTCAGTACCCTGGAATGGAGCTGAAGAAAACTGGAAAAAGGGCCATAACTCATTGATGCTCGATTTGTAGATTTGAAATTACCTATCACCGGCTTTTTTGGGATAAAATCTGAAGAACTTTTCAGGTTCATGGTTTTCTGGTTAGGGCATTCTTTCTTTCTTCTTTTGGTGGCGTTACAGTCCAAGAAGCCAGAGCCAGGCTTCTCTTCAGTCACCCGTGTTATGTGCGATTTATTTTTCACACAGGTAAAAGGAACTTACAGTTTAATGCCGATTCCGAACGGCGTGCGAGAAGCTTTTACGAGGCAAGTTATACTATGGGGGGTTTTGCCAGTACCCCGCCGAGGAGGGACGCTGCGAAATGAACATTCGATTGCGTTGGTGATAACGAAATCCGAACTCGCTAATCGACATTCAGTCGTTATTTATGCCATGTTACGGACATGGTATGAAAGTTAATACGAATATACCCACAACGACAGTTTGTCCCAAATGTCCTTGTCCATACGTGTGTCTCTTTTGAAGGAGGCCAAAAACCTATTTTGAGTACTGCAATAGTTTATTCCCCCGTTTATAGAAGATAATAAGTCTGAAGACCATACAACTAAATTATTATACAACTACTTCTAAAAGTTATTTTTACGGTCCCTTTAGAGTTGTGTTTTTGAGGGTTGCAAGATGATCAGTCGTACGTACGACACACGCACGATGTACCGCCAGGCATCGAGTAGGAGTCTATAAAGTCGAGAATGCTTTTTGTTTGTTTATAAAAGTGGATGGCAGGCAAGCAGGTTCAAATTGATGTCCACTGACTTACCACTTTTTAAAGAGATGCATCGGTAGTACTAGAAAGTCTTCAACACGAAATAGAATTTCTATATACCAAGAGTCCCAATTGAACTCCAAAGATTTTCGGACCTTAACACAAGCACACTCCCATTGCAAGAATATTTTTTTTTGCAGCTTTACCGTTAACATATTTTCATAACGAGCAAAGAAGTTGATCGCGTTTAACATGGCAAATGCCAGCTTCGATCTCTGTCCCTGCTCAATCCAGTTGACACACAGCCTCCGCGTGGCCCCCCCTGGATAGCTACCCTGGAACCCGCCAGGTAGTGAACCAATGTGTGCAGCGGCCCAATCCCTTGTTCCTGGGGAAAGAGGAACCTTGCCTTCCAGGTTGGGGGTTGTGCTTAGGGGTAACATCCCTATCACGTAAAAACCTACTTGTTACGAAACGACAACAAGCCTCGGATACGGACGGATACAATGCTGACGACCCCTGCAAACGGCTAACGGACTTGAGAGTCTGCACCTGGAATGTGAGGTCCCTTAACAGACCGGGTGCAGGCGATCAATTGGAGCAAACCCTCAACTGCTATAAAGCAGATATAACCGCACTCCAAGAAGTGCGATGGGACTGACCAGGCAAAAGACGGATGAAAAACTGCGACATCTACTAGGGGAACTGCTACAAGGAGAACAAACAGCGCCTATTCGTGTGCGGATTCGTTATTCGAGGAAGACTCCGACAAAAAGTCTTAAACTTCCGGGATATAAGCGAACGCCTCATAGCAATCCGCATCAAAGCTAAATTTGGAAACATTAGCTTAATATGCGCTCATTCCCCAACGGAAGAAAAGGACGATCGACTCAAAGAAGGATTCTACGATCTCCTAGACAGAACATATGCTCAATGTCCCAGCTACGACACAAAAAAAGTCCTAGGAGATTTTAATGCAAAACTGGGCAAAAAGGACATATTTGAGTCGATCATAGGAATGCATAGCCTCCATAACACCACATCCGACAACGGACTTAGGCTAATCGATTTCCTAGCGGGGCGTAACCTCCTCGTAGCCAGCACGCGATTCCCCCATCTCAACATCCACAAGGGTACCTGGCGGTCCTTTGATCAATCGACCACCAACCAGATTGATCACATTGCGATCGGCACCAGACACTCCTCCTGTATTCTCGACGTACGACCCTTTCGAGGGGCCAACATCGACTCGGACCACTACCTTGTTGTAGCCAAGTTACGAATGAGGATATCAATAATGCTTAGGAGTCGAGGAGGACTGCGTAGGTTTGACGTCGGAAAACTACAATCGCAAGAGACTGCCAGAATCTTTGCCGATCGTGTCTCCTCCAAGCTCTCTCAAAATCCGCCCACAGCAGTACAAACAATAGAGCAGGAATGAGCGCATTGCCAGAGCGCCGTCAGAGATGCTGCCTCAGAGGTGCTGGGTTTCAAACAGCCACCACCTAGAAACCCCTGGTTCGATGAACAATGCGAAAAAGGCCATGCAGCAAAACAAGAGGCATATAAAGCCATGCTGCAACGACGGACGAGAGCTGCTCGCGAAATCTATGAGCAGAAGAGAAAAGAGGAACACACGCTTTTCAGGAGAAAGAAGAGAGAGCACGGAAAGCGTGAGATCGAGGTGATGGGGAGATGGTTCCGCAGGAAGACGCCCTTAAGTTTTACAATAAACTAAAACAAACGTGCCATGGCTACAAAGCCAGAGCGGCGCCCTGCAGGGATCAAAATAGAGAACTGGTAGTGGAGTCGCAGTCGATGCTGAGGATTTGGAAAGACCAAAGACCTGCAGACTGTATAACGGCGATGATAGACAAGATACCGCTGTCAGGCAGAACGAGCCATTCGTAATGGACGACAATGAAACAGAATTCAGTCCACCCGACCTAGACGAAGTCGAAATAGCAATATCAAGACTAAAGTCTAATAAAGCCGCGGGCGCAGACGGCCTGTCTGCTGAGCTTCTTAAGGCGGCTGGAGATGAGCTGGTAAGGTGCATGCACCATCTCATTTGCAAGGTATGGTCGGAGGAAAGCATGCCCGACGATTGGAATCTCAGCATCGTTTGCCCGGTCCATAAGAAAGAAGACCCCTATAACTGCGCCAACTATAGGGGAATGAGTCTCCCTAACATCGCATATAAGATCTTCTCTGCCGTATTGTGTGATCGCCTGAAACCGTTTGTGCATAACCTGACCGGCTCTTATCAGTGTGGTTTCAGGCCAGGTAAGTCCACAATAGACCAAATATTTACGCTACGGCAGATCTTGGAGAAGACCCAGGAATACCAAATCGACACCCACCACCTCTTTGTCGATTTCAAGGCTGCATATGACAGCGTGTATAGAGATGAGCTATACAAAGCCATGTCCAGTTTTAACATTACTGCCAAACTCGTCCGACTGTGCAGGATGACAATGGAGAATTTTCGCTGCTCCATTAAGGTCGGTAATGAGCAAACCGAGACCTTTGATGTTAAAACAGGATTTAGGGAAGGTGACGCGCTGTCATGCAACTTTTTCAACATCGTGCTTGAAAAGATCGTGCAAGACTCACTGGCCAACACAAGAGGTACGATTTATTTCAAGTCTACACAATTGCTTGCGTATGCCGATGACATTGACGTGATAGGACGGACACAGCGAGACGTCAATGAGGCCTTTGTAAGCATTGGGGTAGAAGCGGCTAAGATGGGTCTCAAGGTTAATGAGGGTAAAACCAAATATCTGCTTTCATCTAAAAGAGACGGACAGCACCGACGTATTGGCCAGAACGTCACCATGGGCGGATATAACTTTGAAGTGGTCAAGGAATTCGTCTACCTTGGCTCAATGATGACCAGCGACAACAACTCCAGCGCTGAGATAAAACGCAGAATCACTCTTGCCAACCGCTGTTCCTATGGGCTCAAAAGGCAATTGAGAAGTAGAGCCCTCTCACTGAAAGCCAAGGTGACACTATACATATAAGACCTTAATCATCCCAGTCGCCCTTTACGGCGCAGAGGCTTGGACCTTAACAAAAGCGGACGAAGATGCCCTTGGTCGTTTTGAGAGGAAAATTCTGCGTACTATCTACGGTCCCGTTTGTTCAAACGGTGTATGGAGGAGAAGATATAACGAAGAACTGTACGGGTTGTACAGCGACATCGGCCTGGTACGACGTCTGCGGATACAGCGTCTAAGGTGGCTAGGCCATGTAGAGCGCATGGAAAATACAGCTCCGACCCGAAGAGTGTTCGAATCCACTCCGGAAGGAAGGCGCGGCAGAGGACGGCCGCATCAACGGTGGCGCACACAGGTGGAAGGGGACCTTAACCAACTGGGCGTGCGGCGCTGAAAACAGCTGGCCAAAGACCGTGCCAGCTGGAGACGCTTGTTGGTTGAGGCCCAGGTTCACCACGGACTGTAGCGCCACCTAAGTAAATAAGTAAGCCATGACGAAGGCAACATTTCTATTTGTGGCTATAGCCTTTAAGATTAAAATTACTAATTACGCACTCAAAGGGATAACATCCCTGAAAAAAATACTACTCGTCTCCGATCCAATTGCTCGACAAATTTCGAATTCCAATTTACACGTTTCTTTTAAAAACCGTTGATGATTTATATTTGTATTTGTTTTCTACTTCCAAGAGCCTACTGAATGTGAACAGGAATTGTATTGACGTGGTGGCATCTTCCACTGATATGGATTTGATTAAAGGATTAAAGGACTCAAAATACGCCGCGAATATATTAAAAGAAAGTTGACTGGGTGCAGCTAACGAGTATTTGATGCACCTAACGACAAATCTCTACATTACGGGGTTGTGCAAGCTATTACATTACTTCCACCCATCAACTTGACATGTGCAGTATCTGCTGCTACCTGCCAACGGATTGAGAGCGGTTTATATGTCTGATTGACAGCAGAGTGATGTGCGATATGACTCAGTTTCATCGCTAATGGAGTCTCGCGCACACCGCCTCGTCGAAGGGAGACAGTAAGAATATCATTCACAAGTTCATGGGTGTTCCGGAAAGTATGGTTACGCAAATCGAACAAAAACAAAAACCATCGTCTCATTAAAAGTCAACATGGGCACTACAACGACTGCCACTGCCGCAACCATTCATTTCTTAATTGATTAAAGTCGTCTTCCGGTAATTACGCAATAAATATTGACAGAAATCTCAACATCCTTATACCCAACATCCAACACCCAACACCTTATGTTGACTGATGAGAAATCATTAATTATTCCCCACGGGGAACATATTTCACTCCATCACATTATGGAACCTCCGTCACTTGCCATTCAGCCTATCATTCGACAAAGTTCGTTTCTTGTTAAACACCAACCGGATTCAGTTGGAAAATACAAAACCAATTAACGTATCCGGCTCATTAAGCGAGAGTAGGAGCTCTAGCCTGAAATGAAAATTGGAATTGTACTCGAACGAGCAATTGAACTGCAACTAGTGAGAAGGACATTTGGGTACAAGAACAACACTATCGATCGAAGATCAAAAGGAGGAATAAACCAAACGATTCGTACTGGCAAAAGCGAAGCAGAAGTAGTGGAGAAACAGAATTGCAAATAATTAACCAACGCCCGGTCGGTCCTAGTCAGTTCCGGTCAGTCCTGGTCAGTCGTTTGCCCGTTTGTGCTCTTCGTAAAGTCGAGTCATTTGGTTTAATAGTGCCGAGGTACTTTCACCTCCAAAAGGATCATTTGTTATCTTAATTACTCGTTTAGAGCCCTGCGTCCTGTAACTACCAACGCTCACACATAGCTTTCATGCCACGCACCATCGATGCCCGATACTTATACCCAGTCACTGCAACTTCAAATCCAGTCTGAGTAGTGCACGATGGGCGGACGATTAATTTTTACTATGGCTCATCAACATAATTTCGAGTCATTTCCGAGAAACAGGGATTTAAATAGATGTGCGTGGAATTCACTGTTTTTTTTTTATTTGTTTTTCATGGCTGACCATCAAAGTGATGCAAGGATATGTACCTTACCACTTGTCGTACCCCGAAGCGATAAACTGAGACTTGTAAAATCCGTTTACATACATAGATTTTATCTGCATGAAATACAGATATCATTGTTTCTACGAATTCGAGAGAGAGAGAGAGTGGTGAAAGGCAGTCGCCTATGAGAAATTCTGAAATGAGATATTTTGATTATCGCTGATGTGGAAGTAGAGAGCCTATCAGTTACAATCCATTTGACTGGACATGGATGAAATTTGAAACTTTACTAGCCTTGTCAAAGCAAAGCAAAAACAAAGCATACTGAACCACCTAGATGCAATTAAGAATCTTAGCAGTTTGTTCAGCTCAATTTCTCTTGCCTTCCTGAGGAACGTACATTTTTTCGGGCCAATGCCGGACATTCGCACAGTAGGTGACGAATAAATTCTATTTCCTCTTTGTCCCTACAGCTTCTGCAAAAATCGTTGTAGGGCTGGCCTAGTCTAGCTGCATGATATGATATCATGCAGCGTCCAGTGAGTGCACCGACTACCAGTCGTATATTCCCTCTACTAAGATTTAGCAGACTTTCCGTCCTTTTCCTGTCATAAGCAGGCCATGCTAGCATTACCGTAGCGCATGTGTCCAATTATCACCATCGCTTGATGGCTTTTTCTAGTAGTTCCACCCATATTTCACTCAATAGCTGAGTGGCGTTTTAACCTCAGTTGTGACCAGCCTGATCCCAGTCTGGCTAGTTCATCATGAGCATGGAAAGGCCAATGCTCATATTTAACTTCCCAATGGGAAGATATTGTAATGGGGCCGATTTTGCGAATTCCAAAATTGATATATCTCCAGGTTTCAAGGCTTTTTATAAAGATACATGTGTGTGTGTATGTGCGGATGTGCGTGCTGAATTTTCGCCTCGATTATCTCGAGAACCAAAGATGATATTGACATGGGACCGATAGTTACGTAATTAGAACTGATTAAGTTTTCGGCAAAATCGGTTTTGCCGTTTTTTGTTAGAAATTAAATAACTAAAAATAGCCAAAAAAAAAAAAACAAAAAAGGAACAACACGCGGTGTTCCCAAGCGGTCCCCCATCTACATACTTAAGTACTAACCGCGCTCGACGTTGGTTGATTGCGGTGATCGGACGAGAACCGATACATATGAGATTGCTTCGACAGTGTTGTGGTTGGGTAAGGAAACGCACAGTCATAAGCTGCTCGTGAGCTTGCACTAACCAATGAGCAATTATTAAACGCATGCGCTCATGACTTATTGGCTGTGAGCATTTTTATTTTCGCTCACGAACACGAGTGTGTGTATTTATGTATGTATATATGTAAACTCACCCCTGTGCGCACTCCGTATGTTCGTTAAAAAGAACGCACATTTATGTGCACTCTATAGGATGGGTTCTGTTTAACGCACATGTGGAGTGCACACATGAGGTGAGTTTCTATTAATGCACACACTCGCGCGCATGAGCCAAATGCTCGGGAGTTGTTTGCAAACTGATGTAATATGGAAACATTCCACTGAACTTTTTTTTTTATTTTCCGTTTTAAAAGTATTTTAGTCATTTTCTATTAAGTCAAATTAGAAAAATTTAGCAAACGAAATTGCATACGCACGTGAGCGGTTTATGAGCAATAGACTGTTTAATGTGTGCACATGTGTGTGCGTTTCCTAACCCTGAATTACATGGAGCGACAGTGAAAAGGCGGCTTGATGCCAACAACACGCGGTGCTAACAAGCAGTTCATCCGATGCTGGTTGATTGCGGTGATCAGACGAGAACCGATACATTACCCATTACCCAGCTAACAAAAAGAGCTAATGACATTGAAACACCTGACTAGATCTTCACAAATTGTAGCTAAGACCCATTTCGATCACGATAACTTAAAAAAAAAAAACGGCGTCATAATCGGTCCATTCGTTCAGGAGCTACGGTGCCACAGACAGACACACAGACACCTCAAACTTAAAACACCCTTCTTTTTGCGTCGGGAGTTAAAAATTAAAAAGTATGAAATTAAATGGATGTTTTCATTATACATACATATATATACTTACTTACTTACTTAGGTGGCGCGTGGTGAACCTGGGCCTTAACCAACAAACGTTTCCAGCTGACATGGTCTTTGGCCAGCTGTTTCCAGCGCCGCACGCCCAGCTAGTTAAGATCCCCTTCCACCTGCGTGCGCCACCGATTATGCGGCCGTCCTCTGCCGCGCCTTCCTTCCGGAGTGGATTTGAAGACTCTTCGGGTCGGAGCTGTATTTTCCATGCGCTCTACATGGCCTAGCCACCTTAGACGCTGTATCAGCAGACGTCGTACCAGGCCGATGTCGCTGTACAACCCGTACAGTTCTTCGTTATATCTTCTCCTCCATACACCGTTTGAACAAACGGGACCATAGAAAGTACGCAGAATTATCCTCTCGAAACGACCAAGGGCATCTTCATCTGCTTTTGTTAAGATCCAAGCCTCTGCGCCGTAAAGGAGGACCGGGATGATTAAGGTCTTATATAGGTCACCTTGGTTTTCGGAGAGAGGGCTCTACTCCTCAATTGCCTCTTGAGCCCAAAGAAACAGCGGTTGGCAAGAGTGATTCTGCGTTTTATCTCAGCGCTGGCGTTGTTGTCGCTGGTCATCAGTGAGCCAAGGTAGACGAATTCCTTGACCACTTTAAGGTTATATCCGGCCATGGTGACGTTGTGGCCAATACGTCGGTGTTGTCCGCCTCTTTTAGATGAAAGCAGATATTTGGTTTTATCCTCATTAACCTTGAGACCCATCTGAGCCGCTTCTACCTCAATGCTTACAAAGGCCTAATTGACGTCTCGCTGTGTCCGTCCTATCACGTCAATGTCGTCGGCATACGCAAGCAATTGTGTAGACTTGAAATAAATCGTACCTCTTTTGTTGGCCAGTGAGTCTTGCACGATCTTTTCAAGTACGATGTTGAAAAAGGTGCATGACAGCGCGTCACCTTGCCTAAATCCTTTTTTAACATCAAAGGTCTCGGTTTGCTCATTCCCGACCTTAATGGAGCAGCGAGAATTCTCCATTGTCATCCTGCACAGTCGGACGAGTTTGGCAGTAATGTTAAAACTAGACATGGCTTTGTATAGCTCATCTCTATACACGCTGTCATATGCAGCCTTGAAATCGACAAGATCTGCCGTAGCGTAAATATTTGGTCTATTGTGGATTTACCTGGTCTGAAACCCCACTGATAAGAGCCGATCAGGTTATCCACAAACGGTTTCAGACGTTCACACGGTACGGCAGAGAAGATCTTATATGCGATGTTAAGGAGACTTATTCCCCTATAGTTGGCGCAGTTATAGGGGTCCCCTTTCTTATGGACAAACGATGCTGAGATTCCGTTCGTCGGGCATGCTTTCCTCCGACCATACCTTGCAAATGAGATGGTGCATGCACCTTACCAGCTCATCTCCAGCCGCCTTAAGAAGCTCAGCAGACAGGCCGTCTGCGTCCGCGGCTTTATTAGACCTTAGTCTTGATATTGCTATTTCGACTTCGTCTAGATCGGGTGGACTGTATTCCGTTTCATTGTCGTCCATTACGAATGGCTCGTTCTGCCTGACAGCGGTATCTTGTTTATCATCGCCGTTATACAGTCTGCAGAAGTGGTATTTCCAAATCATCAGCATCGACTGCGACTCTACTACCAGTTCTCCATTTTCATCCCTGCAGGCGGCCGCTCTGGCTTTGTAGCCATGGCATGTTCGTTTTACCTTATTGTTAAACTTACGGGCGTCATTCCTGCGGAAGCATCTCTCCATCTCCTCGATCTCACGCTTTCCGTGCTCTCTCTTCTTTCTTCTGAAAAGCGTGTGTTCCTCTCTTCTCTTCTGCTCATAGATTTCGCGAGCAGCTCTCGTCCGTCGTTGCAGCATGGCTTTATATGCCTCCTGTTTTGCTGCATGGGCTTGTTCACATTGTTCATCGAACCAGGGGTTTCTAGGTGGTGGCGGTTTGAAACCCAGCACCTCTGAGGCAGCGTCTCTGATACATATATATAGGTATACATATATTGTGTTGAATATCACGCTTTGCAGAATTTAGGCAACGGGAACTAGGTGTTCAAGTTTGTATGAACGATTTGGATTGAAAACTATACCTCATGCACGGTGGGTTGGACAGAGAAGAATAATGGTAAAATCGGCTTATATATATGGTCACGTAGAATACCATACAAATATTTAAATTTACTTACACGGCACTCGAGTAGTTGAAAAACTGATTAGTTTTTGTAGTGTAGTTATTAAGCGCCCAACGTGGATGAAAGTGCTCTTTAAGCACTCTGATGTTTTTATAATGTAAATATGTACCTACATACATCCCGCTCCATGTACATATATACATATGTATATAACCTACCGACCCTCACGAGTTGGAAAACAAGCAGATAAATAACTGCACAGCACACATTTGTCCCCATCTAATCGGTACCAAACTTACATTAATTTTCAAGGATTTTCATCTTAAATACAACACTGTTGCATCCCCATGTACCTTCCAAACTACTTAAAGGCTACCAGTATTCCCTCTTAACGTCGCACAATCAATTTATATGCCTCGCACAGAACGTAACCAAAGAGTAAAACAATTCGTTTTGTTGCTAAAACAAATTCTCCCTCACTGCTACACTGCACCGGCAACGGCTTGAAAGACTAAAAGTCTCGAGTAAATACTCATTTCTCTTCTAGTTATCTAAATGCGACCATTCGCTGTGTGAAACCACAAAGAAGAACAACCGCATCCACCACTGTCATGCCAACTGCGCGGGCGAAGACACATGCAGGCACAAGGAAAAAGAAATTCTATTACGCACGAATAAACAACCACGATCGAGTGGAGGGAGTACGAACTGCTACTGTTGAGGAATAATTAACCAAAAACTTATTCATCACCATTTTCGCTGTGTCCTTTCACCCAAATACCCAACCACCAGCGAGCCTTCACCGGGCTCATTTACCACTCATTCCTTCTCGGCTTTGTTTGGTATGCCTGTAGTGTTGCTGCAGAAACGATAAGGATTCGAAAGAGCGGACCATTGCTAGTATGGTGTGCACTGTATTGTTTAGTGTGCATGTCTTTCTTAGATTGTATGTCGCCGCGCTCACGCTCCATGTTTATCAAAGTCATGAATAATTTATATCGCTAACGCGCTTTCTTTTCCCCCACCCAGCAGCTTTGTTTCGCAGAAATAGAAACTGGAAAGCTAATAGCGATTGCATGCTATGCAACTGTTTACATCGTGATTCTTGCCTCCTCGTTCTTGTGGTTTGGTTGGGTGTCGGGTGTCAGGTTTAACAAACGTGTCAGAACCGTCGCACTAAGATGTTCTATGTTTCCCAACGGACGTGCGAACCAGGATGGTAAAAGGGAGAACCAAGGAAATATGTTGAACAAATAATCGCACGCACCGACATTACCGACGGGATATGGCAAAGTAGATGGTCGGTTCACCGCGGCGCGTACAGGTTGGCAAAGATTAAAAATTAACGAGCGGAAGGAACTCATTGGCCGAGGTTATGGCAAACAGCTTTCCCTTCTTTGCTTTTCACAGCTCTCTTGTTACTTGGCAGTTAATAGTGTTTTTTTTGCTCCCCATACATACATACATACATACATATGTATGTATGTACATATGTGGCTTTAGAATGAATTCAATTCGATTATTAAACGCAGTTGAGAAGAAAGTCAATAGAATTTAATTTCATCCTGGAATGGGTATATTAAATCCCAGCAGATGGTACAGTATCTATTGCGGACGATTGAATAACAAAATAGAAAGAATTTCTGCTGCCCACTGATCACCAGAGTGGAACGCATCAGTTTATGATTGCTTCTGACGTTTTCAGTCCGCATCCAGTTCTCATTACTTTTCCACGTCAATAAGCAAAATGCCCCTTTTTCCAGTGGGCGCACAAACGATGTCGAAATTGTATTTTCAAAGGCAGAACTGACTAACTAGATCGTCGTCAAGTCCGAACAATACCAGCGTCAATGAATTCCAAATTCACTACTGCAGCAGTCAAACTCCCATAACAGCACCCACCTACAAAACGTCTAAACACAACCGGCGAACGGGCGAAACGACCACCGGCAATGTGAATATCCAACAGCTACAACTGTTCGTACACCAGTTGTGGTCTAGTTAATTATGCAGCTGAAAAATACAAGACCCGCGTACAGCTACGAACACAAGCCAAAGGAACTTCATCACCAAAAGCGCCATCAGTACCATCAGCACTATGAACACCACCATGAGCACCAATAACACCGCCAGACCAAATTCGTTCCTCTGAAATATGTATGTACTAGTACTAGTATACTTGTGCGTAAGCTCTAAAGTCGATACACAGCGCATCGAATATGTACTTAAGATAATACTAGCAATGAAACGACAATCATCGTGCAAGAACGGATTAAATTGTTGACTCACGAAAATGTTTATTTATCGCTGATTGTTGCTGTGTAACAACAGAAACTACTCTCAGTTGGGTATTAATTTCCAGATTGTAAAGACTATAGATAAAAGCAGCTTTGAAGATAACCGCCGAGGGATAGGAAGGAAATACAAAAAAAGAAAAAAAAACAGAAGCAGATGGAAGAGGATACTCGGTTGGTCTGGCTTTAATTACCAATTAACTGCCATTTGAATAGGTGCAACTTTACCACAGAACCTACGAACAAAAGAATTAACTCTTAGTACTAAGACCATAAAATGCACAAGTTTCATGCGCACGTGTATATACCAGGGAGAAACCATAATTGCCGACATCAGTTTAACAACACCGAACGACGCTGACCAACGCTGTCCCATAACTGCACAATTGAAACGACCGACGTACTATCTCTCATCGTTATTTCCACACGGGAAATCGTCATAAGAAACCGAAAACCACAAACGTCATTGGCAACGTTCAAACATGTTTGCCAAAAAAACAACATGCAGAAAACTGCATCGGTCCAGCGCCAGCAGTTCCTTCGATAAAAATGAATAGGAGCTGCATTTAGACACATCCTCGTGTGTCGAGGGTCTAATGATAGCAAGATGGTGCCTACTGGACACTGGATACTGTGAGAATTGGAAATATGTAAATGACACTTGTAATGAGTGCTGGTGGCGTTTTATGCATCGAAATGGGTAGCCGTGTTGAATGGAGAAAGTAATGGGATTCGTAGTTCGCATTTTGATTGCATCTTTTGAGTCTTCATTTTTGATTTGTTTCTCCGTGCTAAGCATACATACATATATCTTTTTTACTGGTTTATATGGAGTTTGGTGATGTTGATATTCTATCCGATGATGTTATACGATTTGACGGTGTTGTTATTCGGCCTGGTGACGTTGCAACTCAGTTTATAGTTATTGTTTTATGATTAAGCGATGCTGTTGTTCGTTTGATGATGTTGTTTTTTAGTTTGATGATGTTATCATTCGGTTTAAAAATCTTATTATTCGGTTCGGCGATGCAGCTATTTAGCTAAATATTGTTATTATTTGCTGGGAATATGTTAATTTTCCGTTTGGCGGCATCCCTCCTCGGCGTGGTACTGGCACAAACCCCCGTAGTATACTTGCCATGAAAAAGCTTCTCGATTCACGTTGCTCACAGTCGGCATTAAGCTGTATGTCCCTTTCACCTGTGTGAAAAATAAAAACACACACAACATGGTTGATTAAGAGAAGCTTGGTTCTGGTCCTTCATGGGCTGTAACGCCAGCAAAGAAGAGGATGCAATAATTCAATTTGAAGATGCTGTTACTTTGTTCAGTGATGTTGTTATTCGATTTGGTGGTTATCATTCGATTTGAAGATGTTGAGTTAACATCGATCACGCAGTATGGGGTAGCGAGTCTCCATGGATTTGCTGAGTCGACATATTTGATTTGTTCAGATGCAAACGCGTCCCCAAGATACCAGGACACATGCGCCGAAACATTTTTAGGTTTAGAGTTAGTTCTAAGTTACTAGCTATAGAATCTAGTCGGAATGAATAAAATATTTGAACGAAAACGCGAAGTAGTTTTTCTTTCACTCGCAATAGTAAGTCGGACAATTGGAGGGAGGCAGTAGCCTCGCTGTTCGTAATTTTTGTTTTTTTTTTATCCCTCGGATAGGGATCCGTTAAGTGGCGCCCGAGAAGGGACAGACTAAATGAATACCTTATATTTTTTTCTGGCGATAATTGCTCAAGTACGAATGCTCTAAACAAGGAGCATGAAAATCCTGGATCCATGAGAACACAGCGATAGATCAGGCTCGTGCAAGACTTTCGTCGTTCACTTCTTTTCCTTTCCGCAAACGCGTAGAAAAACGAACACTCATCGAAATCTTCAACCACTATGAAATACCTTCTCCTGTGAGAGATTAAAATAACTAACAAGCTTGAGTGAAAAATATTATTAAAGGAAAAAAAGGGAAATTCTTTTGTGCAAAAAAGAAAAAAACAAAGTGAAAATGACAATACATATGTGCAAAGGAGTTTTTGTGGAAATTGTGCATTGTGCTTGGTGGAATTAGTTGTAAATTCGTAACCGAGTTCGGATTTAGTTAATATATCAAATTTTGTGCTAAGCGTGGACCGTTGAACCAAGTAAGTAATTTTATGTCCTTTTTTTAACTGAACTTAAAAGAAGAAATTGTATAATGGGTGCGGTAACCAAGTCCCTTACCGAATTAACGGGGGCTGTGAACGCTATACTGGCTCCGGTTAAGGAGATCGAAGGTCGCCTTAAGGTTCTTGAAGACGATCGAAGATCTAGGGTCATAACGATCAGTGAACCGGTGGCACTGTGTCTACCGCAGAACGGGTTCGATCTGAAATGAAAATGACAATACATACATATGTGCAAAAGAGTTTTTGTGGAAATTATGCATTGTGCTTGGTGGAATTAGTTGTAAATTCGTAACCGAGGGTTCGGATTTAGTTAATATATCAAATTTTGTGCTAAGCGTGGACCCTTGAACCAAGTAAGTAATTTTCTTACCTTTTTTTAACCGAACTTAAAAGAAGAAACTTTATAATGTATGCGGTAACCAAGTACCTTCACCGAATTAACGGGGGCTGTGAACGCTATATTGGCTCTGGTTAAGGAGATCGAAGGTCGCCTTCAGATTCTTGAAGACGATCGGAGCTCTGGGGTCGTAACAACCAGTGAACCGGTGGAACTGTGTCCACCGCAAAACGAGTTCGATCTAAAAGAAATAAGCAGACTCCCTGATTGTGTGAAGGAGCTGCAGATATTCGATGGAAACCCAACACAATATGTGTCTTGGGTTCATGTTGTGGAGGGGATCATAGAAAACTTCCAAATAATAAAGTCCAAACCATTATACAGAGCTATTCTCCAGCACATTCGGCAGAAGATAGAAGGACCCGCCGATGCCACATTTATCTCCTATAACATTTTTGACAACGACTGGCGCGAAATTAAGCAATGCCTCTCTCTTCATTACGCCGATAAGAGGGTCAGCGCACACTGGAGCATCAGCTTAGTCAATTGTCCAAGAAGGACTCCAAGCTAGACGAGTTCTATGTTCCGGTTAATCACCAGTTCTCCCAGGAGGCTGTAACCGCTCTGGTGGAGGCCTTAACATCGAGCTGTCCCGAATGTTAATCATTCAAAAGCCGGGAACGCTGCCAGAAGCTTATTCGACTTGCCTTGAGATACGGAATCTCAATTACCGCAGCCATAATATTCACAACCCTACTACGCCAAATACGATTACCGCTCCGATTAACCAGTCCTTTAGACCTTTGAGTAGATTTGAACAGCAGGTGCGCTATGTACCTCCTTGTGATGGTGACTGCAGGGAAACAGTCCGTTCAAGAGACGAGCTAGATTAGAAAATTTTCCAATAAAACAACAGAGACTGTAAGTTAGGGTTTTTTACGCGGAGTGAAGGAAAAAAATATTTTTTCTTTTCTTTCGGACTACTGTCCGCTTTATTGTGCTAATCAGAACTGAACTTAAATGTAATTTACAATAATTTATATGGTGACCATCGGTGCGACATGTTGTTGAGTCAGCAGCTTTCGCTTGGGCTGGTTATTCGATGCAAGCGGATGCAAGCGTCCTATGGATTTTTAGTTTTTGCGATTTTCCCACGTAGTCAATTCCATGTAGAAATTTGAGTGTCGTGTTAACCTCTGGGTGTTTCCTGCCCGTTGGTTTCACTTGGTGTTACAAATAATGTTGATGCAAGCGTCTGTTGATTTTTGATTCTAGGAGTTGGGTGTTGACCTTTAGGTGTACTGGCGGGCGTTAGGGTATTGCACTTGATGGAATGTGGCTTCTAACTTTGGTGGTGCTAACTTGTATAATGTCGAACTATACAGCGATAACGAGGAATACGAGGACGCCGCGCAGGAGCCTGCTGAAGAAGAGGTAAATCTTATGACAGGAGCCTGTTTAGCGTACCATAAATCGAGTACGTAACAAAGGACGGGCAGAAATTGAAGTTCCTCGTTGACACCGGGGCTAACAAGAATTTCATCAGCCCATCCATACAAGAGAACGTCACGACCCTCCCGAAACGATTCTTCGTACACTCTGCCGCAAGCCGGTAGGATAGAAATAACTAAATGTGTTCAGCGAAGATTTTTCGGAAAAAGTTGGAAATGACACGCTTCTCATATTCTATGTTCTACCAGGTATCGAACCTTTTGACGGTATCACTAGGGATGATACGTTGAAGGAATTAGATGCCAATATAGTTCGGAAAAAAAACGTTTTGAACTTAAACCTGGCAAACGAGATACCACTTCAGGAAAAATTGTCTGCTCTGGTAAACACAGCATTGAATGAAGATCATCCCCAGGACATTAAAAACGTGCTACAGCAGCTGATAGAGAAGTATAGCACACTCTTTGGACCAATTGATACAGGGGAGCTCATTGATACAACCGTGCAAGCTGAAATAAGAACTACACAGTCTGTCTTAGAGAGGTGGTGGGGCAAGAAATAGCAAAACTTTTGGAGAAAGGGATTATTCGACCATCGAAGAGTCCCTACCACTCTCCCATTTGGGTTGTTCCTAAGAAATCAGAACCAAATGTTGAGAAACAATATCAGATGGTAGTTGATTATAAGCGATTAAATACCGTAACGATTTCTGACACATATCCTATTCCGGACATAACTACCACCCTTGACAGTCAAGGCAAGATAACTCATTTTACCACCCTTGATCTCACCTCTGCGTTTCACCAGATCCCGAAGAAGCCGTCGGACGTTCTCAAAACGGCCTTTCCTACCATGAACTGTAAATACGAATTTTCGAGGTTACCTTTCGATCTAAAGCACGCCCTGTCAATTTTCCAGCAAATGATAGACGACGTTCTGAAGCCCTATATTGGAAAGTTATGCTACGTCTGTATTGACGACATAATTGTCTTTGGTGACAGCCCACAAAACCATCTCAGGAATCTAGATACAATTCTGGCTCGGTTGCGAGTGGTCAATCTGAAAGTAAACTTGGAAAAAACCCAATTTATGAAGACCTACGTGGAATTTCTTGCGGACATAATTACATAATACATAATTATATTACGGCAGAAAACCTGATTCAAAAGAGGTCGCCGCAATGAGAACATCTTGCCCCCAGAAAATTGAAAAGCCTTGAAATCTTTCTTAGGTCTGACCTATTACGGAAAGTTCATCCGCGACTATGTAAAAATCGCGAAACCCTAACCAACATAACGCGGGATAACGCAGATCAAAGCTAGCGAATCAAAACGCGTACCATGAAAGCGGTCAATGATCTGGAGGAATTACTGACGTCTGCCGACATTCTGTCTTTCCCCTATCATAACATGCCTTACAACCTAACAACGGACGCGTCAAATGTTGCAATAGGAGCGGTTCTTTCGCAGGGAGAAGCTGGAAAGGACAGGCTCATAGTCCATATTTCGCGATCGTGCGAACGCCTTCCCACGTTACCAGTGCATGGGAATCCATTAAAATCCCAATCCCAAGAATTCTTTAAAAAAATGTGGTCATATGACGACCCAGAAATTAAGACATATTAGTTTAAATCCAAGTTTCTCGTTCCACTGGAGTGGATCACTAAAGTGATAAGTTTACACTTGAGCTCGGCGGAACAAGTACACTACCCAAAACTTAACCTAAAAAAAGACATCCAGATCAGATGACACATTATTTCCTTCTCACAAAACTGCCAAAACTACCAAATCACACCGTCATCGTGTCATTATTATCTTGTATCCTTTGACGATATCCGATTTTTGAAATTTATTTATGATCCAATATCACTTGAGAATCCGTCCTCGTCACCGCAATCCTGTCAACGAAAGTAATCACCTGGTGAATTCCATCGCCACCAAGGCAGTTCATTGCTCCAACCACAAAGTGATTGATTCCATTCGATATCCTCTCGAAATTCTAGTGCCAGTGAGTGGGTGATTGCTAACACTTTGTCATATTTTACGATTTCCTTTACAACACATTCCTGCGCCTCCTAGTACAAAAGTATGAAGCGTATCCAGTAGTCGTGTGGCACATGTGACGACGGAGCCTAGAAAGGTATTACCTCGCGTACCCTTTGCGTCCTCGCACTCGTCGGTAAACACTTGGAAAGCCATTCGGTTGTGGTTACTCGATTTTGTTTTTTTATTTGTTGGCTTGGCATTTATCTCCCAAAATGGGTATTTTCTATCCGCTCATCGGATTAAAGATATGTATATTCGGTAGGATCTCATAGCAGTAGGTGGAAATGTAGACATTTCCCTTTCGATTTTCCAGCACATAAGAATGAGGGAAGGATGCATGACGAAAGCGAAAAACATCTTCAAAGTGTTTTGGATTTGATTTATTTACGTATGCTAGGCAGTAGGATGAACGGTGATGGCTATGGGGGTGTAGATAAACATCCCTATTTTCGCCCGATATATGCCTGTGAAGATAAATACATTTCTATTTCAGATACAAGTACATTATTTGCATATCATATTTCATCCCAAACAACAGACAGCAGGAACAAAGGTCTAGCAATGGCAATTTGTCTCTATGATTGAATTTTTATCTCTCAAACTGTGGGCTGAGCACCTTGACTTGGTTTCTGGTCCTAGGTTGTCTGGTTCCAGAGGCTATTGTTTACATGCGTGAACTGATTATGAGCGGTTTGTGAGATGAGTGCCTTATTATTCTTTTATTCAAATTAAAGTCGTTAGTAGAAGTAGATTAGATTGGCATCATCTAAACGGCTGGAACATAACGTGCAGTGCATTATGACAATGATAAATGAGAGGTAGATGATCTGCGAGGGAAATTATGGTATGATGTCAGCGGGACAGGTGAGGGCAATATGCTCGTTATGCCGACCCTTTATTTTTTTGTGTATTGGTATAATTAATTATGTACTTAACGTGTGTCTGAGATACTGAAATGGTTTGAATCAATTTTATATACTTATCACACTAGAAACCATGAAAACAAAAACCATCAACAAAGGATGAATAACTACGAGTAAAGTGGATAAATTCCAATTGGCGTCGCCGAAATCCGTGAGCGTTGAAAACAAAGCGAAATCCATGCAAAGCTCACAAATTATTAAACCACGTCACTTCCACCGCGCCGCTAATTAATTTTCGATATTCCACAGTAGAATTGTGTACTCTTATACGCTTGTAGATACTAGGACTGTACGCAGTTGAGGCCGCAAAACAAGCTCGCATCCCACAAATTCTCATGCCTATGCCACAATGCTACTACACGGCGCGGCGACAGCGCAACTACAAACGCCATAGCTGTCAAATCCATATTCATTCAATGGAATTATATGGAGTAAGTCACATAGGCACGTATGTAGTCGTGTCGCAGCGCTGTAATTTCGAAAAATTGAAAAACTGTCGCAACTACACGGCGTTTTCCCATTTCGAATTCGACATTGGAGGAATACGTTTGATAACTTGGTCTAACCCACCACCATCTTCTGACTTTTGTTTTCGCTTTTAACTTTTTATAGGCTAAAGCAGTCGCACATGTTAGCAATAATGTTTTTTTCAAATTATTTTGATCCATTTATAACCTAAATTCAGTTTCAATCTTCGAATTTTTTACTGATGCCAACTTCACTCTATAGAATTCACCAGCAACTTCACTCACAGAAGTACCCTGCTGTCAAAAAAAACGCCGATGAAAGTCGCTACATTGTGTGTTTACTGAACTACTTTACAACCACAGCAAACGCCAGCGTTTATAGTTGCGCTGTCGCCGCGCCGTGTAGTAGCATTGTGACACAGGCATCAAGTTATAACGATATGAGTGCATGGCTTAGGTAAAATCAGTTGTGATGGGGTTGTAAAGATGTTCATGGCGGAGAAGTTTTTGATGCAATCGATAAACGAATGATGTTTGGAGTAGATTGGTGGTTTCTGGGAGCAATGGCTTAGAGAATGCGAAGAGGCTTATACTCTAACTAGCTAGATTGGTGGCAAGAGATGACTTCTACACGAAGCATTTCGAACCGGTATACATACATATGTATGTGTTTCGGATTACTTAAGCTTTAGCATCTAGGGTCATTAGCAATACATATTAGCCTTATTTATGGAGGACAAAGGGTAATATACAAAGAACTGACGGTTCTGTCTAATTGGTTTTACCTCAAAAAGGTATTTTTTTTTGCTGCAGACCTCTTTATAAGGTTATCAGGAAAGGTACACATTGCAAGGAAAGGAAAGCATCCGAACTGATATCAGGTTCGAATGCTACTTCATGTGGCAAAAAGCTCTCAAGACGAAATTGAGAGTGCAGTTTACGGTTTGATTGAAAAGAGCTCCTGAAACAGACACCTCATTCGGGCTACTGCACACGCCGCATGACGATTCTTTCCTTTGGAGCAAGGAAGAACCTAGCTCCTAGATTATAAGTTGCGACAAAGGGAAACATATCGGTTGTGAATTTTAATTTTAAAGGAGCGCCAAGTTTCAACCGCACTCGATCCGAGAAATACTATAGCCCTAAGATGCTTCTGTAGGTGACAGTAACGCGCTAAAAGAACTGGAAGGAGGTGAATGCACCTTCTACAGAAAATAGTACGAGGACAGATTGTAGCAAAACGTTGAAGGTTCTCAGGAGATTAAACGCCAGTGTTTTAAACGTTCTGTTTTTGATAGCACGTGCATGATTCCTGACATCAGTTAGACAGGCTTGGTTAGAATTACCATTTCGTTGTGAAAATAAATACATTAGAACAATCCAATCAAATTACTTAATTTTATATTGAAGTTCGTGTTCTTTGAAAAAATATTGTCGCATACTTTGAGCATTTTATGGTCTTCATAATCGATCTAATGAACCAAAAATTCAAGTTATAGTAACCAACTTTAACGGCGTTAGTCTAATTTGTAGAGGAATATGTCAAATCACTCGGCTTATCTGCAGTTAGCGTCAATTATAGCCTTAGAAGGCAAATATTACAGTTTATTAGATTAGATTAGATTTATTTTCGTATAAATTCATTCATTACAGAAAAAAATTAATATAAGACACTACTAGGAAATATAATATTATAAGAAAGATGACATTCAAGATTCATATACATACTTACTTAGGTGGCGCTACAATCCGTGGTGAACCTGGGCCTCAACCAACAAGCGTCTCCAGCTGGCGCGGTCTTTGGCCAGCTGTTTCCAGCGCCGCACGCCCAGTTGGTTAAGGTCCCCTTCCACCTGTGTGCGCCACCGTTGATGCGGCCGTCCTCTGCCGCGCCTTTCTTCCGGGGTGGATTCGAAAACTCTTCGGGTTGGAGCTGTGTTTTCTATGCGCTCTACATGGCCTAGCCACCTTAGACGCTGTTTCGGTAGATGTCGTACCAGGCCGATGTCGCTGTACAACCCGTACAGTTCCTCGTTATATCTTCTCCTCCAAACACCGTTTGAACAAAAGGGACCGTAGATAGTGCGCAGAGTTTTCCTCTCCATTCATATACATAGTATAAGTAAAAAACAGAGTTGAATGTCACTTCTAACTGTTTAGGGAAAACTAAATAAAAATAATTTTAGGGTGGGGTGACCTATTGAAAAATAAAGAAATTTAAATTAAAACTTAAAGATTATAAGAAGCGAGGAATAAAACGGATATGTAAATTAATTCAGGTCAATAAAACAACAAAAAAATTTAAATAGTTAAAAAAAAGTATAATAGTAATAAGAAATATGTAATTCAATTAAAAAAAAAAAGGAAAAATATAGAGAAAGGTAGACATCAGCAAAAAACAAGAATGAAAACCAATTATTACACCATAACTATTCTATTGCATCGTAATCAAGACTAAAGAACCACATTTTTAAGCGTTTTAAATATGTTCCAGATGTAGTTAGCGATCTGATAGAATGAGGAAGTTTTTTAAATAATCTCATACATAGAACGGCATAAAAGTTACGATATGCAGCGGTACGGAAGTTGGGTAAAGAAAAGAAATTCGAAAGGTTACCACGGAGGTTATAACACGAAATTGCCGAGTTTCATAAAGAACATTTTTAAGACTTTGAAACAATACAAATGACGCACAGGAAGAATATTCAGAGCGCAAAACAAAGGAAAGCTAAAGTGTCTACTATTCTTTCGACAGATTTTTCTGAGGACATTCTTTTGCAAAACCAACAGAGGATGAATCTTATTCCGATACACACCTCCCCTGCAAGCAATCCCATATTGTAACTTGGATTGGAAAATAACATAGTAAATTGCCTTTAAAAGATTAGTTGAGCAAAGATAACGTAAAGAATAAAAATTACCCAGGGTGCATTGAAAGTACTTTTTTTAGAGAGTCAGTATGATTCGCAAAACTCATCCTATAGTCAAGAGCAAGCCCCAGATATTTAAATTCCTTTACGCTCTCTATTAGAAAAAAAATGTATCACTACAGGTTAAGTTATTATAATACGTGGGGGACGACGAGTCAGACTCAAAATAGCAATTTGTTAGTTTATATCTACGACACTCAGGTGCATGAAAGTAGACCCGACTGGAAATTAGTTCAGTATAGGATCCGATTCGGATCAGGATTGCCTCAAGACTGATCAGGGACAAATCAGGCTTGCTGATCCGGGTACGATCGAAAATCGTCACGCCATATATGATCCGTACAGGATCCGTTTAAAAGATCCATACCGGATCCGTTCCAAAGATCCATACCGGATCAGTTTTAAAGATCCATGCCGGATCCAGCCAAAAGATCCATTGAATGTATTTTTAATATTAAGTCGACATTAAATAATTAAATAAATATTACAGATTTACTTTAATTTTATTAATGAATTTAATTACATTTTAAAAAGCTTAAAACAGTGAAATAATATATTATTTTTCATTTTTATTATTTGTATTCCAAGTTTTGACATTATTTATTATCCCGCCATTGATGCCATAAAATTCCTTGTTTCTTGTGTCTGTTTCAAAATGGTCAGTTTTTCCATTGCTTCATCATATGTACGTATCTAGATCGAATAAATTTGGTTGTAATATCCCTAATAGTTATAGTGATAATATTTCGAAACTGTTCCGAAACTAACCTGCAACACCTCGCACTTCTAATCGATGTGAATTCCATTGTTCATCAGGGACATATCTATTCCCCACTAAATCCTGTAAATGTTGTGATGTTGTGTAAGGACAATACAAGTGCTAATCTTCATCTTCATAACAGATCCAGTTCATCGGCACCAAATCTATATTGTTTGAACCCTCATCATCCACAAAAATCACTAACGCGTATGCACTCATTATTATTAACTCACGACTGTGTCACAGAAGAAATTATAATTTCGTGCTCACTAATGAAATGACCATAGGAAACTGAAACACTACCAAATTATCCAGACTGTTTATTGTAAGGGTATCATAAAGCGACGAGATCGGAGCGATCTGGCGTGGTTGGTGTCGCTTGATCCGCGATCAGGTAGTCGGCGTATCATGCGAAAGGGATGGAGTACCGTACTCTGATCAGAAACTGATCAGATGGCCAGATTAAGGGATATAATACTGTACTCTCATCAGAAACTGATCAGATGGCCAGATCAAGGGATAGAATACTGTACTCTGATCAGAAACTGATCAGATGGCCAGATCAAGGGATAGAATACTGTACTCTGATCAGAAACTGATCAGATGGCCGTATTACGGAAAATCTGATCCGGATCTGATCATAATCCGGGTACCCTGAACTAATTTCCAGTCGGGGAGATGAAAGTAAAGACGCATGTCACAATAGGCTTAGTCACAATTAATGCAAGCAACAAGATCTAAAGGGTTATTGAATCCAATATCATTCGCAAAAGCAGTTGGTGAACCCTTGAAATTAATCGCAAAGAGGGAATTAATGTAGACTAAGAACAGAATAGGACCTAGCACAGAGCCTTGCAGAACGTCCAGGTTGAAGAGCCTTACTTCGCTCCTAATGTCATCAATCTTCACACTTTGAGACCTATTTTCAAAATAAGATCTGAACAGGAGAGCAAGAAACTACGAACTCCCGTTTTTTTCAGTTTTTTAAATTAAGTTATTGTGGTTGACCATATCGAATTCCTTGGTAATGTCAATAAATAGTCCAGCTGTACTTTTTTTCACGTCTGGATGTGACAATGTGGACACACGGGTTACAACTATGGGGTACAGCAAAGATATATAATATTCAAATAATACAACGCATGCAGAACTAAATACTTGGGGTGGCCGTGGTGCAGTGGTTAACATCATCGACCGCCGAGCGGAAGGTTTATGGTTCAAATTCGCTTCATAGCCAAGAAAAAGTAATTCCTATACGGACAAAAAAAAGTATGCAACGCAATTGTGAATGTGAAGTGACCAGACGTACTGCTGCAAGCATAACACTCACAGTATATGGTCAACCGAAATTCATCCTCTGCGTACACAATACCAAAGTGCTCGAACGAATTACTACGGACTATAACCAACGCGGAATTTGGTCGGCTCTCGTCCTATCTAGGTCTAGGACAACCACCCCTGAGAGTAGTGAACGAACATCAACGACCCCAACCACTGCACTCCGTTCAGGTTGTGTGTGTCAACACATCATAAGAGAATATAAAAACTCTTGAACCTGCGCGAGTCTCTAAAAAAATAAAAAATAAAAAAAACACTTCGGACCATTGTTGACGCAGCGTGGTATGTACCAAGTGACGAAATTCATAAAGACCTTCACCTAACAACCGTTGCAGAAAAAGCAAAAAATTGTTGCAAAAACACAGACTTAAAACCCTACAACATACAATCGATGAAATACAAACAATCCCAAGTGACGAACAAACACAGACCAGACGATTAAAGCGATTTTGACCGACTGACTTAGTTTATAGGTTTTCCTTAAATCTGGGTAGGTCTCAAAAGGAATCTCTATGTAGTAGCCATAAAAATGTCCTAGGCGACAACAAGGTAACTAAACTGAAGAACGTATCTTCCGTCGATTTGCCATTTAAAAAGCCAAATTGATTGAAATTGAAAAAACTAGTCTTACTTCAAAAGTTTATAAATCTGTTTTTCATAAGATTTTCAAAGATTTTACTAAAAATAGAAAGAAGTAAGATGGGCCTGTAATTATGGATAACGGTAGCGGAACCTTTTTTAAAAAGTGGAATAACGTCTGCACACTTAAGACAATCAGGAACAACCCCTACAAGAACCCGTTCAAGATATCCACTATAAAAAATGCAATTTTTTTAAGTACACAATTGGACAATTTGTCAATAACTTTTAGGATTTCAAGGGAAGTTGTTGGCTGAAAGACAAAGCTACTACTATGAAACAGCTCAGCACATTTACTAATGGATGGACAAGAACAACCAGTAAGTTCGGTAGGGATGGGAAGTAGACTACAGAGCTGAATTGAGCACGGTAATTGTCGCCACGACATAGAGGAATCTCCTTTTTTGGATCGAAACTTAATTTCTTTTAGTGCTGTGTAATCAGAATGCCTGTATGTATGTATGTATGTATGTTGGCGTTACAGTCCATGATGGACCAAAGCCGAGCTTCGCTCAATCACCCATCTTGTGTGAGATTTTATTTTCCCATAGGTGAAAGGGACCTACAGTTTATTGCCGGTTTCGAACGGTGAGATTCAAAAAGCTTCTCTTACAATTATACTACAGGGGGTTTTGTCAGTACCCCGCTGAGGAGAAGCACCGTGAAAAATACGTTCGATGACATGGCTGTCATCTGCTACCTACTTCGCCACGGCGCTCTCAGAATGCTTATTATACTTTATTCAGAGTTTGTTTCTCTCAATAACTCTCTTTAATAAAAAACTTGATAACGAAGTTAACAATAAACTTGATAACTTTCAATTTTTTAACAGAATGTTTGCAGGGCGGAAGAAAAGAACAAGACGAAATATGCTTCCTCAGGGATTCACAGAAAATTATAAAAGCATGAGTTGGACGTCTACAAGAGTAAACATTATCCCAAGACTCACGGCATAAAATAGATTTTAATTAACCAAAGTCAACTTTCACACTACTTTGAAAGGAATTGGAAGATCCACAAATTCTATTTTTGGTGATAGGCACTAATAGACCCGTCATACAGTGATCTGGGATTTTAAAATCAAAGAGACATTTTAGGCACGAATTAAGCGCAGCATTACTGAGACGCCCATAAATATGACCTATGCAGCTACCCGAAGTAGGCCAAGTGGGCTCGTTGATATAGCCAGTTAAACCATGTGAGGCGAGTAATGCTTATTAGTTAGAGACATATTCATCACCTACTATGTATAAATAAGTTTTTAGATTTTTCATACATTAAAAGAATAGAAAATTCAGATAAAAAACAAACAAAATTAAACATATGAAGTCTTTAGACACATAATTAAAAACCAAAAGCTCAAAATCCCACGATATGAAGTTCAAGATAGTCTAATAATTACCAGTACCTCACAGTCTGTCCAATCTTTCTTGGGAGTAACTAACCCCACTAAACTTAAAGCGAAAGCTCATTGCCGAAAATCGAAAATCTCACAAGTGCCCCCGACGTTCCTGAATTGTGTCCATGTTCGTTCACGATGCTTTTCTGCTTTCTCCCTTAGTCATCCGTACTTGCTGTCTTCATTAGCAAGTTTCATTTAAATCACATTCCACTACGTTTTCATTCCTTAAAAAAAAATAATTTTAATCTCCGAAAGAGCCCCACGTCAACTTTAATTTAGAAAAAAAAAATGGTTTTTTGGTTGTCCACTTCTACTACCTAAAAGCTTTTAATAAATGAACTCACCGGCTCGCAACACCTGTTGGAACAGCCGTAAATTTCAATCAACAAACAAGTACAACAGCAGAGCAAAATAAAAATAAAAAACAACAGAAACACAAGTTTGTTTTAATGAACTTCATCGCACCATCGCGCGAACAGGAGGACCAGAGCTCAGAGTGGGGGAAAGACCTCTGTCCTCTGTGATGATTAATGACTACTGGACGTGACCCTTTTCAAAACCGCATTTTATTACAATATTGCGCAATAGAAATGGGAAAGGAAGAACGAGTTTTGTTCAAGTTATTTGTGTTTGATTGCAGTTAGTCGAGAATGCTCTCGAGAGTCGATTTAAAATCCTTTTGATGATGGACTGTACTAATAATGCTCCTCTTCCTGATGGGGCCAATATCTATCACTCAGATGAATGTTTTCTTGCCTGTTCAGTGGTTCATGTGTGAACGTATGTTTGTATGTTCGAAAATCCTATTAACTTTTATTTTCGGGAGTGGCTCCATTGGGCATTCAGTTTGAAGTGAACCCTAAAGCATGGAAAATCGTAATCACCGGCACTCCCTGGGAGAAAAATTAACGAAGAAAAAAAGTCAACTGAAAGGTCCTGAGGAATTGACAGTGATGACCTGATGCATTGCACAATGACTGACCCCCGGGTGTAGTGATTTCATTTAGAAATCGAAAAAGAGGTGAATAAGGTGGTACGAGTAATAATTATTAGGAACAGACCTAGAGGCTTGTGTGCAGTTCTGGTTGGAAATATGATTCATAATACCATGACGAGAATTAGTGCGATTTTATAGTTTATAGAAAATTAGAATAGTAGTTAATGGAGATATGAGGAATCCTTTCATCCATGGAAACAGGATCGGATTAGTTATTGGTTGTTTGCTAAACCGCTTGAAGTTATCCAAACCGTGAGCTAGGACGGGGCAGGCAGTATCCCGAGGTTGTCGAAGTTTTCATGGTAAAGAACTCACAAAATAAATCCTTCATCGCTTTTCTTCAAGCTCATCTGAAATTTTGCCAAAGAGACAAACCTATATCCTACACAACAGATGACTCATCATATTTTGGAGTCATTTTCCTACTCATAAACAAAAACAAACAACAAAACGCGACTTGTGAGAACGATTTTAATTCATGGAGCAATATGCGATGAGGGCCAATTCAAGCTCACCCCCTGGGGCATGTGGCGCCTTGTTGTCCCGACGACCCTTATCCTTTAGTCACTTACACCGGAATGCATAAAAAAATTGTTTTATCATAAAAATCCTTCCGATACACAATGCCACTACACATACAAGTATAAATACTCGTTGAACAGTGCTTGCACTAGCGAGTGGCAGAGCACTTTGTATTTGTACCAAGCTGTGCGCTCCCAAGGAGCAGGGTTGAGCAAAACCGAACCAAGGAGTCTCGGTTTTATAACTGCTTAGCAATAAAATTATGCAGCTGACGCGGCAAGAAAATTTTGAAAGAAAAACAAAAAGAAGAAGGGACAAGCAGTATGCTTCTCATCAGAGATTACGAATACTTCCTTCTCAGCTCGCCTACGCAGCCCTGTCTGGCCTTTACAGTCTGCTGCAGCAGCTCCTCATCTGTAATGCATGCAACTTTGTGACTCTTTTTGATTCTAGGAAGCGCATACATGCGGGTAGAATGCCATCTGAAAAGGAATTTTATCAATTTCCATTATCGCAATATGTCCTCAGGCCATGAATTGTGGTGCAGTATAAACTACAGTTTTATTAGAAACCCCATGCGAGCCAACTTTGACTTTGTCTATTCGAAATTGTACTCGTACAATATTGCGTAGGTTTCATAAAGTCCTTTGAGTGCGCGATGATGACCAATATCAATTGCAGTCATATAAACTCGTCTGAATGCTTTGTGGCCTTACTTTTTTGTGTTGTCGAAAAGTTGTTCCGGTCCACCTCCGTGGGTAATATACAAACTCTGTAACTCAGATTCATTGGGACTACTTACGATAATACACTGTCTAATTCTCGGGCTAACCCTATTATCCGAATTTTTCTCTAACCGTCCTCATCCGATTCGGAATACGAGAACTGATAACAGAGAACAGATATAGCCCCAGGAGTAGGGCGAATTATCTTTCGGGGAAGGAGGTTGCTTTTTAAAGCCAAGGTACAACGAAATTATACTGAAAAGTTACATAGTCTGCTTTGTGTGCAATTAAAATTGGATATCGTATCCGTGCGAATGCGAGTACAAGTAAAATCCTATAACAACTATGACTGTGTGTGGAACAAAATAGTCGAGAGGCTGAATTCCAACGGAACTAATATAGAAAAGTTTAGAATGGATTTGAATTTCAAAAATAACTCGAAGTGAAACTTTCTAATTGAGTTTCTCCACTATTACAGGGCAAGACTATGATAACTATGATAAGGTGAACAGCAAATGAGTGAGGGACAAAACTGTGCTGATCGCAAAGCGAATTTTTAAGGCAAAAATTGGAATTCTGAGGAATAGAATTTATTAATGTCAATAGCAGTGCGACTGTTCGTTGTTGGTAAATGCGGTTTTCACTGTTTTTACACTTTTTTTTCTGGAGTGCCTCAAGACAGCGGACTCAGACCCATTCATTTTTATTTCATTACATTTGTAATAACCGTGAACTGTCAGCTGTGACGCTGTTCGCTCTTTTTTTCTTGGCAATATTTCACTTAATAAATGGTGCAATATTCAAATATTGCGTACACTATTTACTATAAGCGCCATTCCCCCAAGGAAGTGGGCCTAAGTACCTTATCTTGTCCCCTACATCTTTCTTCTTTTGGTGGCGTTACAGCCCATGAAGGACCAGAGCCAAGCTTCTCTTCAATCACCCATGGTGTGTGGGATTTATTTTTCCCACAGGTGAAAGGGACCTACAGTTTAATGCCGATTCCGAACGGTGTGAGTCGAGAAGCTTTTTCCAGACAACTACGGGGAGTTTTGCGAGTACCCCGCCAAGGAGGAACACCGCGAAATAAACATTCGATGGCGTTGGTGTTATCGGGATCCGAACTCCCTCATCGTGCGTCAGAGTCCAACACACTAACTACTGCGCCACGGCGCCCTCTTGTGCCCTACGCATAATTCAATTTTGGACCTCGCACATTCATTGCTTTAGTGAAATGCTCCTTCTGTTGCTCCCGATATTTTGCTTAAAATTATACATGAGCTTCATCCATTTCTCCATGTCTTATTACATATATGTATTGATTTTGGTATTCGGTTGTTTTATTTATGGAAATAAATTAAAAAAGAAAGATATCTATTTTAGGACGACAAAAACACCAAAAGTCACAATGTGGCTATGACGTCTAACGGTAGTTAAAATAATCCTTTGTCGTTGGTAGTCTGAATCCAATATTAGTTAATAACCGACGCCACTATGGTCAATCAATACCCTCGCTGACTTCTTTACTAACCACTCCAGCTGCGATACAATCGCCATGCAAACCTCAAGAACCACTTAATGAATCCCTCAATTGAAACTAATTTCCAATAAACGAACAACTTTCGTAATTATGTACTCTTTGCAGCCAATAACCGTATCTAATTGTCGCATACTTTAGATGAGTTTACTAATTCCCCGGTGGCCCATGTAGCAGTAGTCAGTTCCACTAGGTTGTTTCATGCCACCCTTCAACCGGTTGCCCTTTAATCAATTTCATAATTTAATTTAGTTCTCGACATGAACCCGACCAGCACATAAAACTCGAACTATATTAATGAAATTGACTACCACTAAACAACGCACAAGGACATCAATTGGTATTGTGTGTATTTGTATCCTTTATTGTTGTCTTTATGCTCCTATGGATAGGGGGTTTAGCAGTGTTTTTTTTTTTCTTCGATTTAATAGTATCACATTCTCAATGGATGTGTGTCCAGAATTGGAATGCAGGCAACAGTCCCCCCGCTGGCGGCATGAAAAGGACATTGTGTAAAAGTGATATTAATGGGCTACGGCCAGACACCAACGAACAAATAGATCGGATAAAGGATATTAGAGGGATTTTTATTGAATCGGAAAGCAAAACCAACCGACTACTACTACTGCTACTGACCAGGGATAGCTGAAAAGAAGAAAAGAAAAAAAGAAAGCAACATGGAAAGTATCAAGAGGATATTGAATTGCATTCGATGATTTATACTGATTATGAGATAGAGGTAGAGCAACAAAAAAATACAGGATACGGCTTATCCTTGCCACCCACTCCACATAGCACGAACCACTCATTGACAGATTTAATCGACAGAAAACGGAATTTATAGAGCTCATATGATGGTGGATTTAGGGTGCTAACGAAACAAAAGATAAATAACAGGAAGGAGAAGAATTTTCCCATTTACAAAAAAGGATTGCCTTTCGAACCTTATTGCTAACTCGACTGCCATGTAGACTGCTGCTAAACTGCTCGGTATGTGCGCAACATGTTCACGCCATTCTTGTTCACTTTGCACGTCACTTATCAATGTCGTCATCAGCGGTTGGTCGATCGAATGGTCAAGAGAAGAGAAAAAACCTTTTTTCTTTCCGGTGATTTGTGGCTCACCGTTCGAGTGTATTTAGATGGATTTTTCACAATTTTGGTTAACTGAACAATTTTAATTACTACCCATTTAAAGCTATATAGATTGCCAAAAACACCACTGAAAATCCATTAGGACGTCCACTAATGAGACCATGGATATAATGGCCCGATTCTCTACCTCATTTTCGTTGCCACCACTTTCTGTTATAGGCCGCATTTGCTCCTATTTTGGGCACACGTTGTTTGTTATGTGTGTTTGACTTTGTGAGACTGAAGGCGTAACAATGCAAACTAATTAAAATTGTTTTTGGATAAGCATCCACCTCGAGCTGTTGGCCTGTAGGAAATTGCACCGACAAAATTGTTTTCCGTTTTATAAAATTGTCACTAGGAGGATAATAAGTCGGTTAAGAGGTTAAAACCGAACGAAGTGTTTGCTAAATAATAATAACACATTATAAGCGAATATTGTCGATGAGGGAATGGCATCATTAAAAATTATTTATGAGGAAAATTCAATGTCGAGAAATGTCGCTTTTGTTTGAGCGCTTTTTGTACAGATTTTTTAATGATGCTAATTAATTAAATTGGAATTAATGTCATGTATTGGGTGTATTTATGGAAATCGTCTCCCATGAAGTGGCCGATAGAAATATGCAGACTAAATTTATGTCACGAAACTAACATGAATGTGTACTCGAGGTACCTACGTACGCTGACATTTGTTGACCCCAAGCATGTAGAACCCACCTATTTCCACAGAATAACTTCTAAAGGCACTCGTTTTCATATATAGTATAAAAGCCAAACTATTAACTCGCCTACGGATTTTATAGAATTCTAAAATATTCGAATTCCGTCAGCAAGCGGAATATTCAAAACAGATTCCTGGAAAACACGTCCTCTTCGTATGCCAACATGCAATTTTCGTAGAATTTGTGAATGAACAAGTGGATTAATATCATCCCTCTGGCAATGACATTCTCCAACAACACATTTTCAATTTATGGATTTTTACGAGTCCTATTTCCTGTTTTTTCTGTTCACGTCACTCTTCCATGAGGATCACCTTAAAACTGTAATAACTAGAATAACTAAAAATTCCTATAACAGCCCACAGTTACTCCCCACGGAAAATGTCTGAACACCGAAATGCAAATGTCATTTAGCTATTCATGTATCTACTCGTACGAGTATTCACACGACTGCATGTGTTACCGGACTAATCTATATTATCCCTGGCAACGACTAAATATTGAAGAGATTCCACGCATCGCCATTGCTATATTGAATAATTACATTTGAACAAATTTGAACTTAATAGATTGGCAATTCCATCTACATACATATATACATAGATATTCTATTGGGTGTAACTAGTTTTTCGATGGACCACTACGTCTCAATTGAATGCTTACCAAAGGAACTCGCGAGGCATATAAATTGAATTGTGTTGTTGCTCGGTAACTATAGTTCGTTAATTAGGTTTATTACCTAGCCTAATTAACGGTAATTATGATTGAGTTCGGCTGTTTGTGAGGAATTTCAAATTGAGTTTCGATGTAGGTGCGCATTTAAGATTATTCCCAAGTCTCTGTTTAAAATCGAATATCGGAAAGTGAGTATGAATTATGTGACAGTGATCGCAAGTCGGTATTACGATTTGAAAACCAAAAGCGGCATTGGTATTGGAGGACTCTGGAGTAAACATCTATATATATATATAGGACATTGCTACCTCTAAAAGGAATATTAAAAAAAAAAAACAGCCTAAAAAACACCGCTAGAACATCTGTAATTCGTTAAGCTTAAGGCACTGAAATAAGACGATGTTGCCCCGTTTCATAACGTATAAAAAAAATGTTGGTTGTCTGTAAAGTCGGTGTACGGACGATTATTTTGCGTGATAACGTCATTAGAAAACATAGATGAAAAATGAACAACACGCGGTGTTCCCAAGCGGTCCACCATCTAAGTACTAACCGCACCAGCGATGCCACTTTACTTCAATTGAAGTAGATCTACTTCAATTTTGGAAAAAAAAAATCAAATCTGCTCCCTACTTCGCACTATTGTTTATTTTTCTATAACTACTTCACTTTAGAAATCCCTTATTTAATCCGCTTCAATTTTTATAAAAAAAAACCTTAAATCTACTTTCAAAAAAAGAAAAATATTTAAAAATGTTTTACACTCATTCAAGTAGGCTCAGATTCATATTTCAAAAGAATAACCTTCACTTTAAACTCAAAATTAGTTGGAATTTTCTGACGTTCATTATTGCTTTCCTTTTAATTCTCTGTCAAAGAGGTGATACGTTTGGTTTTGGTTTTGGTTCTTGTCAGTCTGTTCTGAAAAGGTTAGCTAAATACTTGAAAGAATTATTATAAACGCAATGAAAAGATATTTTGAGGTAATCACAAATGTGAATAAAGATTGGTAGGCCAAATTATAATTTAATTAACATGTCGTTATGCACCATTTATGATATTTTTGTTCCAGAAAGCTCTGAACAATCAAGATTTGCAAAAATAGTAAAAATTAAGTGTATGTGGCGACTTCAGTAGAAAAAGAAGCTGTAGATGTTTCGGCAAGGTTATTACTATTTTTATCCGTCTTTCTGTTTTGTTGCTGAAAAGCGATTTTTCTTTCATTGTTTTAGAGATGATCCGGCCTCTGAATCTGAATCTGATATTTCTGATTCAAACTTCGGATTCGATTCGAATGAAAACGCTGCAAGCTGTTCCAAGAAATTGTATGACCAAAACTACAAACAGGAATGGGAACGATTGTTAGACTGGTTAAGCCAAATAAAGGACCAGCATACTTTTTTTTTTTTTTTTTTTTTTTTAGAGACTCGCGCAGGTTCAAGAATTTTTATATTCTCTTATGATGTGTTGACACACACAACCTGAACGGAGTACAGTGGTTGGGGTCGTTGATGTTCGTTCACTACTCTCAGGGGTGGTTGTCCTAGACCTAGATAGGACGAGAGCTGACCAAATTCCGCGTTGGTTATAGTCCGTAGAAATTCGTTCAAGCACTCTTAGTATTGCATACGCAGAGGATGAATTTCGTTTGACCATATACTGTGAGTGTTATGCCTGCAGCAGTACGTCTGGTCACTTTCCATTCTCAACAGCGTTGCATACTTTTTGGCGGTATAGAAACTACTTTTTCTTGGCTATGAAGCGAATTTGAACCATAAACCTTCCGCTCGGCGGTCGATGATGTTAACCACTGCACCACTGCAAGGTTTGTTTGTTGCTGCAAGAAGAAAACTCCATAAAGAAATAGTTTGTGTTATGTACTGCATTCAACATAACTTCCGCTTACTCTTAATTCTTTTCCAAAACTGTTGGAACAGATTTTTCCTGATACAAAAGGGGTGATAAAATGTGGTAGAACAAAAGCTGCGGCCATGATAGACGTAATTGGGTCATATTTTAGAGAGCAGATCACAGCTCCGGGTTAGAAAATTTTCTTTGATTATAGACGAATCAACTGATGTTAGCTCTTCAAAGTGTTTGGTGTTAGTCGCTAGGTTCTTTTCTGATGGAAATGGCATAGAATGTATTAGGGACAATTTTTTGGGATTAAGAAAGTTACATATATGATGCTACAGCCAATGGAATAACCAGTTCAATATTGTCTTACATGCAAGAACTTCGGATACCTATTAGTAACATGATAGGACTTGCGACAGATAATGCATCTGTGATGCAGAGCGATTTAAACGATGTAAGGGCTAAATTGCGCGAATTAAATCCGATTATGTTTTATCTTGGCTGTAGGTGTCACTCGCTAAATTTATGTGCTTCTTATTCGTGCAAATCTCTTCCAAATCATTTAGAAAAATTATCAAGAGACATATACTATAATTTTTCCCATAGCCCAAAACGACAAGATAGTTTCAAGGAATTTCAAGAGTGTTTTAACGTCGAAGTACATCAAATTCTGCGAGTAAGTTCTACTCGCTGGCTTTCATTGCAAAGTGTTTTAGACAGAGTTTAAGAGCAATGGTCTGCACTGTGGAATTACTTTAAGCTCTCGGCTTTCGATGGCTTTAATGAATCTATTTTGTCTGGGTTAAATGTTACTAACAAAGCTAATTTTTATTTCCTTTCCTATATTTTAAATGAAATCAACTCAATCAATAAATTATTTCAAAGTGAAAATTCAATAGCATGTCTGATTTTCACGTCGACTGAAGTGCTTTTTACTAACGTCCAAACAAATTTTTTAAGACCCGAACGTATTGGGGTTAAAACTGATTTCTCGAAGCCGAAGTTTCATCTTCCTATACAGCAAATGTTTTTCGGAATAAAATTCGAGCAGATACAAGTCGAAATGGAAAATGTTGAATTGGAAAAAGTGAAAAGAAATTGCTTGCAATTTTATATTTTTTCATGCAGTCAGTTACTAAAAATACAGATTTAAAAATGTTGCAATACTTAAACCCAAGAAAAATTCAAGGAAGGACTATGCAAACAATTTTACCTCTTGTAAACGCTTTTCCTTTCCAACTCGATTCAGATTAAGAAGTATTAAATTCTCAATGGCGATTGCTAATGAGAGAGAATAATGCTTTCATTGAAAAATTTAAACTTGACGGAAACCGAGACATTGTTTAATTTTGGAACGAGTTAGGGAAAACAGACAATGTTTTAGAAAAACCTATGTTTAAGGAAATCTCAAGTTACATGATGAACTTGGCTGTTTTACCGCATAGTTCGGCGGCAGCTGAAAGGAAATTTTCAGAAATGAACTCCATAAAATCAGATAATACAAATAAATTACTTTGTGAAACGGTAGAAAATTTAATGCATTGCAAAGAACTAATAAGAGAAAATAATATTGACAAAAACGATATTTTTGAGCCTCATATGGAATTATTATGTTTTTTCAAAAAATTCAAATTTAGTAATGGCCATTGTATATTAAAATAAAAATTCAACTAGTTATATCTGAATCTTAATTTTGTGATATGTGTGCATATTTGAAATTTAATTTCTTGTTTTTCAACCTATGTTCCTACATACACTTATGCATTTTGAGACTTTTATGTAATAATTTAAATACAAAAATCAAATAATGGTTGTATTTAATAAAAAAAAACGGTGTTATGATAAAATTAACTAATGTGATCTTGCCACTAGCCAACCAAAAAGATAAATGCAGTATATTACTAACAAGACTTTATTTTAATAAAAAAAAATTGTTTGATCCTAAGACATGTTTTATACATAAAATATATCATTAAAGCTATGATTTTAAGATCTACTTCTCTTTTCTTGAATCTACTTCACTTTTTGGGTCAAATCTACTTCGCTTTTTTTTGTTGAAGTGGTAATGCTGAACCGCACCCGACGCTGGTTGATTATGGTATTCGGACGACAGCCGATACATATGAGATTGCTCGGACAGTGTTATGGTTTGGTAAGGAAACGAAAACTTATTAAGCGCACGCGTTCATGAGTAATTGGCTGTGAGCAGTTTTTTTCGATTTGGAAATGGGCACATACATACATATGTATGTATATATGCATATCCAACATACAAGCTCCAGACTTGTTCACACGATTTCTTCAGAATCGTACTTGACATCTAAAAACAGAACTAGGGCGTTTTACCCTAGGGTGGATTACTGATTACTCCTAAAAGTATGCCTACGTCATCGCAATTTTTTTTCCCCCAAGTATGCAAACAAAAAAAAATTCTATCCCAAAGGCAAAATAGATGCCTCTTTATCGCTTGTTTCGCGCTCTTGCTTGCACGCTCAGCTCAGGCGGATCGTAACAATGAGTCATACTTTTTCGTACGTGCAGCCGGTGTTCATCGTTTTATAACGATGACGTTATCGCATCAAAAGCACAATGATGAACGAACAACACTATACGTTTCCAATAAACTCACAGTTTTAATTTCTTAACCTAACTTAATCGAGATTTACAATTTATTTCGTATAGCTACCCTACGCCGTCTCGTATTTCAAATAAAAAAAAGAAAAGAATTCAGTATAAAAAAAAAGAAAAATGAAACTCCAACCCCACGATTCGAACACCCGTACCCAGATTACTCTGTTCAACGACTTACATAGTCCGCACCGCCAACAGTGACTTCAATGACGATTGTTTTAAATGGGCCTATCTATCGCTTGTTTCGCTCAGGCGGAACGTGACAATGAGTCATACTTTTTCGTACGAGCGACCGGTGTTCATCGATTTATAAGATGTTATCACGTCAAAAGTGAATTTGACCAGGCGAAAGCGATGAGGCAAGGGAAGGCAACGAGCCAGGCAAAGGCAATGAGCCAGACGAGGGCAATGAGCCAGGCGAAGGCAATGAGCCAGACGAGGGCAATGAGCCAGGCGAAGGTAATGAGCTAGGCGAAGGTAGTGAGCTAGGCGAAGGTAATGAGCTAGGCGAAGTTAATGAGCCAGGCGAAGGTTATGAGCCAGGCGAAGGTAATGAGCCAGCCGAAAGCAACGAGTCAGGCGAAGGCAATGAGCCGGCGGAGCCAATGAGCCAGATGAGGGCAATGGGCCAGGCGAAAGCAATGAGCCAGGTGAAGGCAATGAGCCAGACGAGGGCAATGAGCCAGGCGAAGGTAATGAGCCAGGCGAAGGTAATGAGCCAGGCGAAGGTGATGAGCCAGGCGAAGGTAATGAGCCAGGCGAAGATAATGAGCCAGGCGAAGGTAATGAGCCAGGCGAAGGTAATGAGCCAGGCGAAGGTAATGAGCCAGGTGAAGGCAATGAGCCAGGCGAAGGCAATGAGCCAGGCGAAGGCAATGAGCCAGGCGAAGGCAATTAGCCAGGCGAAGGCAATGAGCCAGACGAAGGCAATGAGCCAGGCGAAGGCAATGAGCCAGGCGAAGGCAACGAGTCAGGCGAAGGCAATGAGCCAGGCAAAAGAAGTGAGCCAGGCGAAGGCAATGAGCCAGGCGAAGGCAATGAGCCAGGCGAAGGCAATGAGCCAGGCGAAGGCAATGAGCCAGGCGAAGGCAACGAGTCAGGCGAAGGCAATGAGCCAGGCAAAAGAAGTGAGCCAGGCGAAGGCAATGAGCCAGGCGAAGGCAATGAGCCAGGCGAAGGCAATGAGCCAGGCGAAGGCAATGAGCCAGGCGAAGGCAATGAGCCAGGCGAAGGCAATGAGCCAGGCGAAGGCAATGAGCCAGGCGAAGGAATGAGCCAGGCGAAGGCAATGAGCCAGGCGAAGGCAATGAGCCAGGCGAAGGCAATGAGCCAGGCGAAGGCAATGAGCCAGGCGAAGGCAATAAGGCCGGGCGAAGGCAGTGAGCCGGGCGAAGGCAGTGAGCCGGGCGAAGGCAATGAGGCAGGCGAAGGCAATGAGCCAGGCGAAGGAAATGATTCAGGCGAAGGTAATGAGCCAGGCGAAGGCAATGAGCCAGGCGAAGGAAATGAGCCAGGCGAAGGCAATGAGCCAGGCGAAGGCAATGAGCCAGGCGAAGGCAATGAGCCAGGCGAACGCAATGACCCAAACGATGACATAGAGCCAGGCGAAGAAAATTAGTCAGGTGGATGCAATGAGCCAGGCGAAAACAATGAGCCAGACGAAGGCATTGAGCCAGGCGAAGGCAATGAGCCAGGCGAAGGCAATGAGCCAGGCGAAGGCAATGAGCCAGGCGAAGGCAATGAGCCAGGCGAAGGCAATGAGCTAGGCGAAGGCAATAAGCCAAATGATGACATTGAGCCAGGCGAAGACAATGAGTCAGGTGGATGCAATAAGACAGGTCATAGCATTGCACCAGGTGAAGGCAATAAGCCCGGTGAGAGCAATAAGCAAGTCGTATAGAAGGGTTACGATGACAATCACGTCGGAAGGACCAATCCACTTTTGATTTCTTCAACTAAGGGAAGCAACTAATACAGTCAAGTATAAAGATGAAATAGACGTGGCCCAACCCTATTGCATGACAGCGCTTAACCCCATACATCACTCGTAGTAATGAAAAAAATCGTAGAGTTAGGATCTGGAATTTGTCCACGTTCAACATTCTCTCCTGATGCTTCTTCAAAGACAGGTTTTCCGGCGCCCAAAAATCAGACCTTTTTCAAAAACTCATTAATTAATCCTGAATAACGGTGGAAAAATGAAGATAGATAAAAAAACCGAATTTACATTTTAACCTCAAAGTCGAACAAATCATGTGACACAACAAAATATTTGATCTTACCATCAGTCCTTTTAGGATGACAACAATTTGGTCGTACTTGGATGAACAGGTTTTAATCAAAATACATCATGAGTCGATGAAAAGAACGATAAGCCTCAGCGGACTTTTACTTTACCCGACGTTAAACTACAATTAGCGCATGTGAAATCCCTTTCATCATTTTTTGTTAATCACTTAAGGCAATTTGCAGATTTTACACTTAATCCTCGAGTATTTCCTTCTTTTTTTTTTTTTGTATATGGTAATTTCGCAATTAATTTTAAAATATTTCCAATTGTACTATTTAATGAATAAAAATGAGCAAAAAAATTAAGAAGTGATTTATATTACTTTATTGGTCACCCCTTTTATTTTATGGTTTCGTTTTAACATCCCCATTCATTACGTTGTGTAAACAGAATTGGAATAAAACAAATAAACACCAGCCACACGGCTTAACTGGGTCATAATAAAAAATAATTTGTGAGTGAGAGTGGATTCATTTGTAATTACAACATTTAAAAGTGTATTTACTCGTAAATATGAAAAAAAGAAATGATAATACAAGCAAGAGAACACCAGATATTTTATCGCAGTTAAGAGGTCAAATTTGTATCTCACCCAAATCCCGTAAACAACAATTTCGAGATATTGAAGAAAACCGAAGCCAAACATGTGAATATCGGTTTATTAACACTCATTCAATTTAGAAGTAATTTCTCAACCGCAACGCTAGCACACACCAGGAGGGTAGATACAAAATTCCTTCCGCGCAATACGAAACCAATTTAAACCGAAACCATTTGTGCTATATGGAACAGCGGATGCCAGTGGCGAATGCGAAGTAATATGAATCCCGGCCCGATTGGCTTGGCTCATCGTAGTGTTTCCATGTTGAAACTCTTTGGTTTTAATTGGTCATTAAGGTTGGGAAAATAGTGAGTATGAATCGTATCTGTATGGGTTCGGCAATTGAAATCGCCACAGATACGAGTACTCGTATTCGAGAAGCAATTGTAAAGTATCCAAAGGTGAGTTGCTGCGAAATCACTTTAATGGCTCGATGAAAAAGATTTCTGTATCCCTGGAATAAAGATAACATAAAGTTGCTTTGTTTTATACAGTGAAAGGATGTGGAACGTACGTGAGGTAGTTGTAATTGTTTTTAGTTAGATGTCATTCACGGCGTTTCTTAGCGAGAGATCCGAAAAAGTAATTAAAATGGAATACCACAAGATTGGGTGTAGGTCCCCATTTTTTTTTTGTTTTTTTCTTTGTTGAAGGCTTCTCCTATCCGTTGGAGCACTCAGACGCAAACACTGCTCCATTGCACTCCAGACAGACACCTTACACTACTATATTTTCCCCGTTTTCCGAAGAAAAATTTGAAGGAGCTTCAGTGATGTAGAGCTAAGGGATTCGGCACACACCACGTCGGCTGCAAGGGTGCGCCACCGTTCGCGAACAAAGGCGGGGCAATCACAGAGGAAATGCTCTGCATTGTCATCCTCCTCGCAACATGCAGCACAGGTAGGCGTCTAACAAGCACGTAGAGATGCTTAGCAAAAGTGTAGTGGCCCGTGGTGACTCCCACAAACGTTCTGCAGTCGATTCTCCTGAAAGACAGGAGGAATGCTGCGGATTTCTTTGCAGATATCAGGGCATACGCGCTTAGTCATCCTGCAACTTGGACAATCCTCCAATCGTTAATGTAGGAATTTACCGTGGATGCAGGTAGACCTAGAGCGGGCTCAGATCCTGAGAAGCTCTCCTCTGAACCCATTCTGGCGAGTTCATCAGAGATCTCATTACCTGTGATCCCAGAGTGACCTGGAACCCATACAAGCCTTAATGAATTTAGTCTGCCGACTCTGTTCAAGAAGGACTTGAGTTCAAGCACTAATTTGGAGCTATTTAAGGGGTTACACACAGCTTTTAGTGCAGCTTAGCTGTCACTACAGACGCATATGCTTTTCCCCCTCCACCTGTGCTTCGCAACATAGTGCATGGACATAAGCATATTTTCCTAAGGAGAAGTTCAGTCGGATATTTTCGAGCTCAAAGAAGACCCCAGTACGGGACCCCCGCCAAGACCTTTAGCCATCCGTGAAAATGCGAAGACTATCCTCTCTAGGTTCAGTATCCAGCCATAGCCAATCCTGACGCCATGGAAACTCGATTGTGAAATTACGGCGCAGTAGGATAACGGGCGTCAGTGCATCAGAAGGCATGTCCATGAGACAGGGGTCACAGGACAATTCTTGCGAAAGCACGCCGTTAGTCCTATGCGAGTTATACCAAAAGCCATTTCTCTTCAGACGAGACATGGCTTTTAGAGCACACCCTCTGATAAATATATCAATATATCAAGGTTCATCATAGCATCTAGAGCAGTGCCCGGCGTGCTGGGAAAGGCCCCGTGCAGCTGAGACAAACCGTTCTTTGGAGTTTGGTGAAAGATGCTACGACGTGTTTGCGTTTTAGTCTGTTCCACAAGACAACCGATGCATATGAGATTATAGGTCTTATCATTGCCATGTAGATCCAGAGGCGATAAGCCCCATGTTTTGCCAAAAACTCCTTTGCATTGCCAGAAAGCTGACAACGCTTTGGTAATTTTTGACTCAACATGCTTTGACCAGAGAAGCTTGCTTTCTAAGATGACTCCTAGGTACTTAGCCTCCTTGGATATCGGGATGGAAGTGCCTTTTAGTACCAGCTGAGTCATGTCAGTATTTTTCCTCCTTCTCGTAATGAGAATGACATCGGTCTTAAGAGGATTGACCGACAGCCCATTTCTGGTACACCAATCATCGATTACATTTAGCGCCACCTATGCTTTGAGACGAACAGTCGCTAAACATGAGCTGACAGAAAGAATGGCATAAGCCTGGGCAGAGATTCCGGAGACATTGAGAGCATCAAGAAGAGAATCGACCACTATGCACCATAACAGCGGAGACAGGACGCCACCTTGCGGGCAGCCCCTGTTTACGCCAGATTTGACATACTGGTCGAGGCCCGAATCAGCGGTCAATGTCCTGTGCATGAGTATTGCTTTGATCCATAGGACCATTGCTTCATCTACGCCATGATGTCTGACAACGTTGCACATGCTGTCAAAAGTTGCGTTATCAAAAGCTCCCTCAATGACGATGAAAATGTAGGTATCCATACTCTTCGCCAAAGAAAAAGTTATGTGAAAAACAATTTTTTAGGAAAACAATGTACCACATACTTTTCATCAAAGTCGCAGTCTAACACTCCGACTACACATTTAAGGAATGTAGTAAAATAATCTCGTCAAAAAAAAAAAAAAAAACAAACTCGACTAATCCGCAATTTCATACTTGGCAAGATTCCACTTCGCCTTCGAGTGTGTAAATTAACTTTTATGAATTTTTCATAAGCCAACAGCAAGGGAATCGAGACAAAGACAAAGAGCCAACAACAGGAATAGAAGAGAAATGCAAAAAAGGACATCACTCCAAGGATGCGCCAGAATACCCCCCCCCCCCCCCCCACACACCCCATGTCTTTGTATAATTGTTACCTTGTCTCTTAATTTCTTTTTTGTTCCTTCTTTTTTCTTTGCGAACTACCACAAAAATATGAAACGAGAAAAAAAAATAAACTAATCTTCACACTCATAGCGACCGAAAAAATAGGGATTCGTCCGCTTCAAGCATATTTTCCACCTTGAAAAGGTAAGCCCAACGAGTATCTCTTGAGCTTTATAATGCTAATTACTTGGCGGCAAAAAGTCAGAAACTTTATTTTCGTCCAGCATACACCTCATAGTAGGTAATGGGTGGTACCTGGCTGACTTCAACCGAATGAGGGTATTTTTGAAATTAAATGTATATCCTTTGCAGCGAGAGTGTATTGACGGCGTAACGAGGAATTATGAAAATGAAGGTGCAAAGTATCATGATAAGTTCTTTAACCGAAAGTCCGTCGGTATGATATTTCGGAAGGAATTTTGGCGGAAGAGAGAATAGGAGGAGAAGGAAGAGACCTACTCCGAAGTTATTTAATAAGCAGGGTACGGCCTTTTCTCGTGTCCTATTTTATTTTACTGCTTTTGTTTTTTTTTCGTCTTGATTTTTGCAAAGGGTATTTCGGAGATTATCCATGTTATTAGTGAAGGCTTCAAATTCTGGGTACTTCACAGTTATTTCTTGCCCACTTTTCTGAGACGAATCCGGACTCCTTTTGGTAATTAGATCAGATGGCAAGTTGTTGTGAATAAGTGATGTGATTGTTGGTGTTTTCCTTTCCCATCAGACAGTACCTAGAAGCGCAGATAAATAAGAAATAATATTTCGACAATCTTTTGCTTAACAAAAAAAAAACAAAAAAAACAAAGTTTAAGAAAAATTGAATGTCGAACTTTTAATGGAAACATTTAAGAGATACTCTTGTATTTTCAAAATTCATTTATTCCAAGGACTGAGAACTATTGTTGTAGTCATTAACTAAATCGAAGTGAAGTATTTGGTGACACATAACAATGATTAAAACGAACATTTAATTAGCATTTACTACTTACGTAATTTAGTTCTCGTTGGCAAGAAGTTACATTTATTTTGAATCCCCTTCCCTTTGTTAGAAATTTTTGAAAATCAAAACAAAGCCTCCCAACCAGAAATTCAATCAAACTCTCCTGATGAAACTCTCAATTGACCTAAGTTTTCGTCTTTCAAAAATGATCAAATCCCCAAATCCATGCCCTCTCTTTGCTAGTCATTCATTTCAATTCAGATCCAGTTCTACCATCAATCACATAAGAGTTCATTTACCCTTTCCAATTCATACCCGAATACAACAGTCCAAAAGCACAATAATTTATTTGAAAGGGATTAAGGCTCTCACCCTCTCAGTCAACTGGCCACTGACTGATTGTTTAGTCGTACCCTCATCACTTGATATCAATTTAGAACAAAGAAAATACTAAAACTCAGAAACAATTTGGCTCCCAATTGATTTCACTACCTTGTGGTTATGTCGAGATAGAGTGCTTCGAAATCCTGATTTCCGAGTACGCAAATAATTAATTGATTACTCCTGTGCCCAGGGTTCTGCATTCCGGTTCGTAAATGTTTATCTGTATACTCGGACAATTATCCGATATTTGAAATGTCGGAGGATTCATCATTACTACTGGATCCGACAAGGACGAACAAAAAAAATATTCATTTACATGCAAACACGAGCCGGTAACATAAATCAAAAAGGACTTTGGAGAGACGGCGAGGTGGAAAGGAGAGCATTGGAGTTTAGGAGTTTAGGAACGACCTAACATTTTCATTTGTTGCTATTTCTGGCTTTGTACACGGCGGCACATAAATCATTTTTTTTTCATCCCCTTTATATATTTTGTCAGGACATATCCCAATGAAACCCTCTTTGGCGCGACGGAGCTGTGTGTATTTATTTTTCATTAATCATAAAAAATTAATGTCGGAGTGTTTTCGAATCGAAATTCTTTTCTATTTTGTTTTACTCCTGTCAAGCTATGAATAGGCGAGGTGCAACAAAACGGAAAAAGGCCTTAAAGTAGGTCAAGGAAAGACAAAGTAAAATCTTTTCTTCAAGGATTTGCATCAAATCGTATTGCATATAAGCTCATGTCAGGTATCAACTGATAAATTTCCGTGTAAATTTTCAAAATTAAGGAGGGGCATGTACGCTAGAAAATACGTTATTCCGCAGGGATTGTAAGAAGCTATCAGTCGTGCGTGCAAGCTTCGAATCATATGAATCCTCTTTTTTCGTCGTTATTGATTAAGTATGGTAATCATTTCCTACATGACTTACAAGGGTGTATTCACTGATTGTCGGAAGAAAATGTTAAACAAGAATTGCGCACAGTTGTTTACTGTTCATCAAAATTGATTGCTGATTCAATGACGAATGACGTCATACCGATGGTCGTGTGCTTTTAAGGGAATATCAATGAGGAAGCATGTATCAATGGAAGATCGCGGGTCTCTGGAGTGAGACCCCATCTTTCAATCCAATTTATTCGCTCGTAATTTTTAAATAAGACAATCGATATCATGTGATTAGTGTTCTTAATATCTCACTTTTACTAATAAGACAACTGGTAGGTCTCACATACTTTTTGATTTGTCACAGTTTTGCTTATATTTATTTTACACCTATTTACGAGAACATCCCTGAGACAAAATCCATATATATACACGAATGACTGCGAACTATATATGAATACAAAAAATACCTGCAAGCAACTACATTTCTCCCTTCTCACTCTCAAAAACGTATTCAAAATAACAAATTCATCAAAAACACTAAACTAATTACCTTAATGCAACTTTATATGCATAATCTTTCATTTGCCACAAACCGTCGATCCAAAAACCTAGAGACAAGGACTACCTACAATTCTTTGTTATTTACCTTTGCAAAACCAATAAATTGTATTAAGAACACATCCAGAAATACTACACTTATCTCCAAGCTTAACTTATGCACTATCACCTCATCTACTGGCACGTGATGTCCAGATTGAATACCCCCAGAAGTCAACTACTGATTTACAAAATATAAATAAACTTTGCTTCCTAATCTTCAGCCTTTAATCTATTTTATGTTGGGTAATTCCAAAATTATTATACCAACTGAATACCCCAAAGTAAACGGATATCTACAATTCAATGACAAATGCATTGTTTGTAGTAGTCCTTGCAGTATCCTTAAGGTAATTTACTGTATGCGTACTCGAGCATTGCAATCCATCTGCAGTCCTTTAACTACATGTCTTAACTCGAAACACTTTGCCCATATGATGCATTGCTCACAGTTCAGAACGTCTCAGATATGACTCGTCATCACAAAGACTCACTTGTCAAGGACATTCCAGTGCCATTTTACATGTAGCTGGTACGCATCAGGATTTCAGTGTTAAAGAATTTTGAAAATTCACACATACGCACTAGGGCATATTATCCTTTTTAGTCAGTTAATTCTGAATCATTAATCTGAATCATCTAAGCCCTTGTTTACTCGAAACTTCTCTACTAAAATCAATTAAATCCATTCCAACGAATCCACCAATCGTGGCGTGTACGGATATGCATCCAGGATATGGCTCAAATATTAATGGACAAATCCATTATTATAGAGTCAAATGTTATACTTTCAGGACAGGGATCCTAGTGAGGGTGGTAACAACTTGTCTTCGAACAAAAATTGATATTCAAATGGGGCGACTTAAAGGACGATTCGTATGTCGGCTAGAATGGAAAATGAAGTTCTCTATATCAAATCTAACGATTGTGATGCTGGTCACGAGTCCCTTATTTACACACGCACAAACATATCTTCTCTGCTTATACTACTGTTGTACAGTGGGTTATTGGAATGCCAAAAAGGGATCAGGATCAAAATCGATTTTAGTTTGTTTCGGCGATAAACTAACATCTCTGCACAGAGGTGTTGTATTTTTAATTCACCTCCAAGCATGTGTGTGTGACTTCATCTTATGTAGCCACAAATTCGTAGTCAGGAAACAAGTAAGCATGAAAATGTTCCCCAGGATTATCATCATCAACATGGAGGATTCGGGCTTCAGTGACGTTTTCTTGAGTTTTTTTTTTTTTTTTTTTTTTGTCATACATAACGAGAATAAATTAGGATGCTTTGCCAGGAAGCAGTGTTATAATGACCAAGTCATTAGCGTCCTCGTTACTAGTCTACAATGTGTCCATCGTGAATTGGCTCGTTAGGGGGCGTGGAGGTCGTCCTGTCGACGATGACTTTGAAGGACGTACGAGGATGCATACACATCGCATGGAGATAATAAATGACTAGATAATTGATCAAAGAACGACTGCATTTAACTTTTTTCTTCTGGGGGGGAATATCGTTAATTATGCCACGAAACGTGCTCTACGGCTGATGGTCTGAATGTTATCTGTATGTTTATGGGTACCACGCAAGGTTTGAAACGGTAGTGACCTTCCTTTGCCTGCTGAATTCTATGAATTAGGCACGTTGGGAGGTGTGTGATCAGTGAAAAGGGTGGTTTAAGTAATTTAGGGATAATTTAGCGAATTGGGCGAAGCGAGCGTTGTAAGCGATTCAAATGAACTACAAACCTGATTGGAGAGGAGGAATGGAGCATTCAAAGAAAGAAAATCTCCCACGTTATTGATTTGAATTCGCAGAATCTTGTGAGATGGGCCAAATTGACGCGACAAGAGCGCATTTAATGGAATAGACGAAAGAGCAATTTAAGCGACTTGGTCCTTATATATTTATTTGTTTATTTATTTATTTATTTATTTATCTATTGTTTCTATTCATTCCGTAGTATTATTTATTTACTCGTCTGTCGAATCTGTTAATTATTTATTTATCCATATTTTTTTTTTTTAGAAACTCGCGCAGGTTCTTATGAAGTGATATACACACAACATGAACGGAGTGCATTGGTTTGGGTCGTTGATGTTCGTTAAATCTTAGGGGTGGTTGTCCTAGATAGGACGAGAGCCGACCGAATTCCGCGTTGGTTATAGTCCGTACTAATTCGTTCAAACACTTTTTAATATTGCATACGCAGAGGATGAATTCCAATTGACCATATACTGTGAGTGTTATGCTTGCAGCACTTTCCATTCACAACTGCGTTGCATACTTTTTGTCCGTATAGGAATTTCTTTTCTTGGCTATGAAGCGATTTGAACTATAGACCTTCCGCTCGGCGGTCGATGATGTTAACCACTGCACCACGGCCACCCCCATATACTTGTTTACTAGTTTATTTATTATCTATGTGTTTATTTATTATATAGTTGCTTGTTTATTTAATTTATTAATTTCGTTTTCTTTGTTTACTTATTTAATAATTTGTTTCTTTTCTTTTCTCCATTTGCACATTCAATTATTTATATACTATATTGTACACATATCTGCTTAAATAATCACTTATAATATATAAAGTATATACATATATACATGAGGGCGCCGTGGCGCAGTGGTTAGTGTTTTGGACGCTGGCGCACGATGAGCGAGTTCGGATCCCGATAACACCAACGCCATCGAATGTTTACTTCGCGACGTTCCTCCTCGGCGGGGTACTGGCAAGACCCCCCGTAGTAATCTTGCCATGAAAAGGCTTCCCGACTCACGCCGTTCGGAATCGGCATTAAACTGTAGGTCCCTTTCACCTGCGTGAAAAATAAATCACACACAACATGGGGGATTGAGAGAAGCTTGGCTCTGGTCCTTCATGGGCTTCAACGCCACCAAAAGAAGATATATATACATACATATATGTATACATGTGTGTATTTTTTTTTTTTTCTTTTTTATACCAAATAACTTAATCAAACTTGTTTATAATAACTTAAATTAAGGTTTTTTTCATAGTTTTTCCTTCGATGTCACATTTTTAACAAAAGTCTATTCTATATTATTTAAACATAATCACAGAAGTAAGATAGAAAAGTAAGTAACCTTCGTATCTCTGAGGAAGCTGTGCCAATAAAATGTATATACTGTTACTGTTATACTATGAGAAATAAATATATATACATATATATATATTAAGGCGAAAGCAGAGTAAATCCATCAGATTTGCAGTGGAGAACCAGAATGAACCAGGCGAAGGTAACGAACCAAGCGAAGGCGATGAACCAGGCGAAGGCAATGAGCCAGGCGAAGGCAATAAGCCAAGTGAAGACGGTGAGACAAGCGAAGACGATAAGACAAGCGAAGACGATAAGCCAACCGAAGACAATGGACCAAGCGCAAACCAATCGAAGACGATGAGCCAGGCGAAGGCAATGAGCTAGGGAAAGGCAAACGCTAGAATCCATGACAATGGCAATAAAATAGGCGAAGGTAATTACCTCGCGGGGGCAACTAATCCAGCGAAAGCAATGAGCTCGGCGAAGGTAATGAGCCAGGCGAAGACGGTGGGCCAAGCGAAGACAATGAGCCAAGAGAAAACGATAAGCTAAGAAAAGACGATGAGCCAAGCGAAAACGATGCGTCAAGCAAAGATGATGGGCTAAGCGAAGACGATGAGGGAAGCGAATATGATGAGCCAAGCGAAGGCGATAAGCCAAGTATGTATGTATGTTGGCGTTACAGTCCATGAAGAACCTGAGCCGAGCTTCTCTCAATCACCCATGTTGTGTGTGATTTCATTTTCACATAGGTGAAATGGACCTACAGTTTATTGCCGGTTCCGAACGGCGAATTTCGAGAAGCTTTTCATGACAATTTTACTACAGGGGGTTTTGTCAGAACCCCGCTGAGGAGAAACACCGTGAAAAACACGTTCGATGACATGGCTGTGTCGGGATTCGATCCCGAGTCATCGGCGTCAGAGGCCAACACACTACCCACTGCGCCACGGTGCTCTCAATAAGCCAAGTGAAAGACATTATTAAGGCGAAGGCCTTAATAGCTAGAACTAGAAGAATGTTAGGACCCTTGACAATGACGGCGAAAGTAATAAACCTGCGAAAACGATACAACCGACGAAGGTGCTTGCATGAGCAAAGGGAAATGCTGTACTATAAATCATTTTTCAACGCCGTTTCAAGACCTCGAGCGAGTGGAACGCTCTTTGTATATAAATCTACTGACCACATAGTGACAATTATGTCATAATAAGGCACAACACAAGCATGGAGGTTGATCCAGGAAAACTTTCCTCAACTTAAAATTATCAAAAAGTTTATCTGACTCATCGCCTGCTTGCGTGTCCTACCTATGCTCGTTTTATTTTCTCACTCTAAAACTTTATTTCGGCAAACTTTGTTCCATATCCCTCAGTGTTCTTTTTGTCGAACTGTGGTCAACAAAATTCTGCTACGATTTGCTGAATACCAGCTGAATTATATAACTCGCGGATATCTGCCACGCTCAAAGCGGTTTATGGAAAGGAATTAATTTTAAGTACAAGGATACCCAATGGAAACACCGCTAGCACATTCAAAAAGTGGACAATTGGCAAGCGGAGCGAAGAAATACAAAAAATAAAAAGAAATGAAAAGGAAAAGAAAGATTAAATATAAAATCTCGTTCCTTTACGCTTCCTTGGTAATGTAATTGCATTAGATATGGTCCTCGTATTGCTGCATGCTTCCATACATAATGAACTAAAGGGAATGAGAGTAAAACACCGACAATAGTAGAATGGGCAAGTATTCCGCAACCACTGTGGCGACCAGTAATCCTGTAATGTACTCGCAGAGTTTCGCATTCGCCCAAAGTTCCGGCTGTTCAAACTTACCGCCTGTTTAAACACATGGGCTAGCTATAGTGGGGCTAGTGAGTTGGATGTTGGGTGTGCTCTTTTAAAGGAAATCCCTTCTCGCAGTAAGCCACAGAGTCACGTGTTGAGATCGCAGTCAGAGCTGAGGTGAATGGGAACAGGGGATTTAAGGAGGCACCACGACGACGGCAACTGTGAGGCAGCATCGGGTGGCGGTTTAAGTGAATAGCTTTGTTCTCCGAGAACATGATGTTGGTAAAGTTTGCAAATCATGTTAGTAATGTTTGTGCGTAGAGTCGAACATTGGCTGAGAGTGCTCGACGCAATGCAAATGTGCCGTACGTGCACGTAAGGAAACGAAGTAGGTACTTGGACGAGATGCTCTCGATAGTCGAGGCCGTAGTCGCAGCCGTTTCCATGGGCAATGCAAAACGCTGCAAGACTCCATGAGTGGAGCGAACATGTTTTCAGGTCTGTCAAGCAGCATTCATTGAATTAATGAAGAGAACTATTCGAGGATGACCAGAATACGGATACGTAGTGTATGGATACCATGCGGCCACAGGATGCGTCACTTGAGTTAAATGAGTGGATAGTCTGGAAATCGATTATGCATTATATGATTGGTGTTTTCTATGAGAATGAAGGATTTATGACGATTGCCGGATATTTACCTTGAGTAGAATGTGAAATGAACATGGTAGATATGCTGTGAAATGAGTTGGTAAATAATAGTAAGGAGTCTTGATTTGCATCATAAATTGAGGCGGGCGATGGCCTAAAGTGGCTTATTTTATGTGCTAAAGAGGATTTTGGAAATCTTAGGTGGACTCACATCTTCATAGAGCTCGACGGAGTGACGATGACGTCTCCCTTAAAATGACGGTTTATTGCAAAAAATATAAGATACTCAAATTTCGCATATTCTTACTCAGGATATTTCTCCTCAAATTGATAAATCAACTCCGAAAGGATCCTCAGCGCTCAGCTCTGGTATTTTAAAGACACGTTATCTTCGTGAACCAACCAATCTTTGCACAAATTGCAAACTTCTAAAGCACACGTTCCTCGAAACCCAGTAGCAACGACAATCGCATCGAAAGACAGTAAATGTCTCCTCTACCCACGGATCCTGACCGTATTTGTCGTATTTGTTGTTCTTGTCGTCCTGAATGCGCAACATGATTGATGACATTTTGTTATTGTTTATAAGTTATTGTCAGGACATACCATCGTTAACTTGAAAATTTTATTTTTCAATCGATTGTCTTCAACGAAAGATATGTAGTAGAAAGCGTACTTGAGGAGATATAGAAAAAGGCATACGCGAAGCATGAACAAAAAGGACGATAAAAGATGCGACATATGGTGTCGAGGTACTTTCGGGAAAGTTGCACAACAGATCAATTTAAAAAGGTTTTTGAGCACCGAAGGAAAAAAAGATTGTTTAGGAAATCTTTTGCGATTCAAAAGAATTTCGGGACACATGTGTTGGGATGGATGGTTAAATAGATGTGCGTAGTCTGGAAAGTTAGTTTTAGTAAAGTTCGCGGTGAACGGTGATAATGAGCGAATGGAGCAGTTCAATTCAAAGAATCTTGGAACATTTTTTTTTCTAAGGGCTTTTACAAGACTTGTGAAATCTGTTTAATCCATCGTTGGGCGCCAGACGACAGAAAGTGGGATCGGCAGTCATTGTACTTTGCCGCGGTGAGAATTCCGATCCATGTATTAGGTGTTGACTGAATATGGTGTTAAATACAAGACTTGAACATTTATTTGAAAACTCTTCGAAAAAATTCGTTTGTCCCCGTGATTTCAAGACTCGGAATTTGGTAAGCGCACGTTTCCAAGTCACCTAGTGACTTTCAATTTTTTGTGTCTCATTTATATCTTATATCTGTCTACCACGTGCGTGGTTGCTAATTGAAAACAACGGTGTGCCTTGTCGCAAATCAAAGTTCCTCTAACCGCAAGCCCAGACAAAGCCCCATAAACAAAACGCTTACCCTACTCCACCGTGCCAAAACACTACAAGAAACAGATACAAATTCCAAAAATATTTGAAGGATACCCACTCTGTCGAGATCTCGCAAAGTTATTCGAAACACACCACGAAACAGACCACAGAGACCAACACCATCACCAGAAGTGCAAGGGGTACCACACCAACATCAACCGGGTTAAGTGAAATATGCTTTTTAAGAATTATGAACTTAAAATATTGTGGTGTGGAACGGTCCAAGTAGCCTGCCAGTTTGACAAGGATACATACTTCGCATGTAAAAGAAAGGAAACAAGAAAATCCCCCGAAAGTTCTTCAAAACATAGAGTAACAACAACAATAACAAGAGTAGTAACAGTCGTCCTGGTATTACATAGCAAAAAAGGACGAAGAAATAGTATGGCAAAGAAAATATGAAGAAGTACAGTTGCAAATGCAGAAATGCGGAATAAGCTTTTGATGGTCTACCAAGGCCCTTTTCGTTTTATTTTACTTTGCATTTGTTGGTGTACGTGAGCTGGTTGTTAGCGCAACTTCATACTAAGTGGTAAATGGAAAGTGTTTTCTTATTCATGCATCATGCAATCCGAGAGCCAACATTCAGTTTCAGGGTCCTGCTGCTGTTACAGTAGACGGGATGGCCTTAATTTGCGGCATGGACTATTACCTCTTGATAACCCTTTTGTGAAGGAGTGAGAAAAAATTGGCCTTGAACGGGATAATGGCATAAGCTACTTTCTTGGATAAATTATGTCCTTAAGGACCCAAATATGGTTTCCTAATTTTTGAAATTCTTTGATGGCGTTACAGCCCATGAAGGACCAAAGTCCAGCTTCTCTTCAATCACCCATATTGTGTGATTCAAGGGACCTACAGTTAAATGCCGATTCCGAACGGCGTGAGTCGAGAAGCTTTTTCAAGGCAAGTTATACTACGGGGGGTTTCGCCAATACCCCGCCCAGGAGGGACGCCGCCAAATAAACATTCAATGGCGTTGGTTTTATTGGCATCCGAACTCGGTCAGCGTGCGTCCGAGTCCAACACCCCATTTACTGCGCCGTATGCAGTTTTGAAATGCATTCCTTAATTGATGGACACTTAGATAAAAGTCATAGTTCATGCTCAAAATGCAGTGTTTTTTTTTTTTTCAAGTAACCTATATGTAGACCTGCACCACTCTTCTTTCTTATCGATCCATGAAAACATCGAAAACAGCTTCAAAACCACTCTAACTTCAATCGGAACCATTCCACCTTAGTTACAAATATTTCAGAACACATGTTTCCGAAACATTTATGTTCCGACGACACCGAACATTGTCCCAGAAATCGATGACGAACAGGATTTCTCCATAATCCCCCAATACTCACTATAAAAAATGTTCAAAGATTTTTTTTTGTAAGATTAATGTTTGGAGAGAAGAAGTCTCAATGACCACATGCCGTCAAAGCTATTGATGTGTACAATAATATTTCCGTTTTTGACGATTTCGGTATTATTTCTTTTCTTTTACTTTTATTTTCGTTTAAATAGCTCGACAAAGAGCCTTTTTGGAGGAGGTAGGCAAAGTATGTGTAAACCGAAATATAAGCTCGGAGCACGGGACCTAGACCTTCCCAATTAAATTTTTTCACAACAAGTTTAATACCCCGTTCAGGTTCAAGAGTCGAACCCTTATTATGTTTGTCACACAACCTGGGGTATTTGTCCTAGATAGGATTCGAGAGAAACTCGACTGATTTTTACCGTGGGTGTAGTTCTCAGCAAATATTCCATGCTATTATAGTGTTATATTAGATCTGCACACAGAGTATATATTTGAAGTGAACACATACGTGTTGTTGGGAACACCGTGGCGCAGTGGGTAATGTGTTGGCCTCTGACGCCGATGACATGGGATCGAATCCCGACACACCCATGTCATCGAACGTGTTTTTCTCGGTGTAGTAAAATTGTCATGAAAAGCTTCTCGAAATTCGCCGTTCGGAACCAGCAATAAAATGTAGGTCCCTTTTACCGATGGGAAAATGAAATCACACACAACATGGGTGATTGAGAGAAGCTCGGCTTAGGTCCTTCATAGATTGTAACGCCATCATACATACATACATATACGTGTTAAGATTTAAATTCGCAGCAGTTCCAGTAGGGTTCCTAAATATGAAACTTTTCATAATCAGCTCAAATGATACGGATACGCGATCGGAGAATAGACGTTGCTCAAGCAACTGGCCCAAGAACACAATACTGAGTTACCCCAAAATTTTCTTTAATATTACAATCGCTACTTTAGGTCATTAACCAGGAGTAGATATCCATTATTCCGTCTCAGCTAACATATACCAAGGTAGTCCCATAGCATATTTGATTGGCTATGTCAACTAGACACGGTGAAAATCGCTTCTTTCCAAGAAGGCCACTCAGTAGATGATTACCAAACTATGTATTTAGAAAAATTCTGGATTCAAATCAAGATCATTTACTCACCATTATTCCGCCAATCCCATATATCAACTTAAATAACTGTATCGATTTCAACATCGTCTCAAGACATCAAATATCCAACTTGACTTGAAACAAATTACAGTAATCAGCCTAGCGTGCATCCTACAACTGCCCGCCAATCATATTTATACAATGCCTGCGTGCTTTATTAAATCCAATATCAGTGTGTGATTTAATAATGCCAGGTGGACAACTGTTATGCTCAACAGTTTAGCGAACACCCCAGCTTTTGAACCCACACAAAGCAGTTCATTAAATTTGCAACACGTTTACGTTTACGCCGCTCAGTCCTAAACCCACCGATGCCATATTAATCTGCTTAGATCCGATGGTTGTTGTTTGAATTATAGCTGAACAAACAGACATGATATATCCATGTTTGCACCTTTCTAAGAGACAATTGATTTGTTGATTGATTAATAGTCATTATTTAATGGGATATATGCAACAATGGGTTGACAGCCATTTCCTTAACCCGGCAGATTCATCTAGTTCCGCTTAGGATCGGGTGCAAAGATGTCCCTCTTAAAAAGTGTCACTACCATTACTATAACTTACGGATTACTATTGATCCTTTATCATGGCGTGAACGTTTGAAAAGAAATACTTAAATTGTCAACCCTAGTCAAAGGTAGTCCACAATCGATTTTAGAAATAGCCCTACCGACGACCCATTGTCGGAAAGGCCTTTCGTCAGTGAAAATTTGTTGGGGTTGGCCGTTTGTTTAGTTGGCTTTGTGTAATATGGGAGCATATTCCAATGGAAGGAAATATAATAACAGTGAGCGGGAGAATATCCAGTCTACCAGATTCCAGTTTGATGGTGGATGAAGAGAGAATATTTGATTGAATAGAGAAAAATCCCACACAGAGCGAAAACATAGAAAGAGAAAGTGTTGGTGGCAATATTGGGAAATTATCTCTTCTTGAATACGGTAAAAGCGGTTTCATCTCTACGGGGACTATCACCGAGCTGATGGGAGAATTATACTTCGTATGGGCTAATGAAAACTAGAAACTCCTAGAAATTGATTATGCCGATTTTCTATTAGTTGTTAGTAGAGCAATGGGTTCTGATCGCTGAAAAACCAAAAATCAAAACCAAAGGTATAGAGTCACGCTCGCAACCCTGCGGCATATCAGGAAAAATTCGTTGAATTCAAAATGGATTTCAACCTACCCTTGCAGTATGCCAATACACTCACAACCTATGCAAAACCTCGCAAATGTTTTGCCGGAAATCCAAAGCAAAACTAAAACTAAGCCTATGTATCGTGCCTATAACATGGGTAGGGAATGGATAAAAATTACAAATCGACCTAAATAAATATGGAATATCCGGTAACTTTTGACCTTTAAACTTTCGCGCTTATGCACAACCGTTTGTGCATGTATCTCATCGTTATATACATTGAGTTAAATTTCTTCCGCTTTACCCATTCAATGAATTTTACATTTTAATTTCTCACACTCTCTCTATCTGAATATCGTTTCCCTCCACAACCTTCTCTGAATATTTTTATTTTCAGATTGATTTTTTGATTTTACAAAATCTCACTTTCCCGTGTATGAAGTGAAAGAGATGAATACGGAATAGTAAATCAGTTAGCATTCAATATCAAATATTTTAGATACATAATTCTGTACATAAAGGAAGTATCTATAAGTACATATAACGAGAGAATTCTTGTTGGGTTTTGAGTATTGAGCCATCATGCTATTCTTTTATTGCAAAGTCCATGCCGCTGAGTGATAGAAATATGTATGTACCTTTTGTCATAAGTAAATAAACGGGACTGAATCGTCCTAATCGTCCTAGATAAGTATGAGAACCTGTAGAATTAAATATAAAAAAGTCCGCATTAACTCTCTCTGTCATGTCACAAAAATGTTAGTCCTTAGCAAGATAGATTATGGCCTAGCTATGTATGTATATATGGTTCCTGTCCAAAGTCAACCAAGTCTATTTTTAAGTCAATGTACCATCAAGTTGCAAGAAGAAGCGTCTTCGCTTTTCCAACGACCCCAATTAAAAACATCCTTGCCGAAGCCGGACTGCCGACGATAGAAGATCGTTACATCCAAATCAGCGCCAGACTCCTTCCCAAGCTAACTTTCCAAACTGGTTCAATAACCGACAAAGACATAAGCCAAACGCTCTCCTATAAACGATCCCGGCGTATCCCCTCCGCACTCCATATCATCTTGGATCTGGGCAAAAAACTGGGAATACCATACAAAAGGCACGCCAAATATACTCCATCACACCCTCCTTGGTTTTTAGATAGCAGCTCAATAGTATTCAACTTATGCGACCTAAAAAAGCAAAACACCAACTAGATAACTACAGACCGATTTTCTCCGAAACCGCATCGCAACTCAAGATTGATGGATGGATGGACGAATACCACCACCACTATACAACAATCTACTTACGTACTTATCAGGCCAGCGATCCATGGAGGATCTGAGCCAGAGCTTTAGCTGCCTTCTATCCTTGATGGTCCCGGGCACGCTGCTTCCAGTTATCAAGACCAAGATGTCTTACATCCGCGATTACTTGTTCTTTATACCGGAGGTTCGGTCTTCCTCTTCTTCTCAAACGAGGAGGCTCGGAGTCGAAGACCCTCATAGCTGGAGCATTGATGTCCTTGCGCTCGATGTGGCCGAGCCAGTGTAGTCGACGGATCCTTGCCTTCTGGACTACATCCACATCTTGGTACAGCTCGTAGAGTTCGCGGTTGTGTCTTCTTCTCCATTCACCTTCCTCACAAACAGGACCAAATATCCGGCGCAGAATTTTTCTTTCGAAAGAACCCAAAATCAGCTCCGCTGCCCTGCTTATCGTCCAGCTTCCGGCTCCGTACAGCAGGACTGGCAATATGAGCGTTTTGTAAAGCATGACTTTGGTCTTTTGACCCCAGTTGTTTGGACAAGCCGAAGTAGCAGCGGTTCCCAAGGGCGATTCTATGCCGGATCTCCACTGTGGTGTCATTTGTGGAATTTACGTTTGCCCCGAGGTAGACAAACTCCTTAACTACCTCGAAATTGTAGCTGTCAATTGTCCTAGAACCGAGTTGCACGGTGCATCGCGTGTTTTTTAGCGTGGCGCGACAGAACTGGATCAGTTTTCCCGGGATCTCGAAATCGGCCGTCGCTCCAAAAAGTTCTTCACGATGAATGCTGTCGTATGCGGCTTTGAAATCGATGAAAAGATGGTGTGTATCGATTCGAAACTCGTTGGTCTTTTCCAGGATTTGTCGAAGTGTGAACATTTGGTCTATAGTTGATTTGCCGGGCCGGAAGCCGCACTTGTAGCTGCCGATTAGTGCGGTGCAAAATGGTTTTAGACGTTCACACAATACGCTGGACAGGATCTTGTATGCGACATTGAGCAGGGATATACCTCTATAGTTCTTGCAAGAGGTAGGATCGCCTTTTTTGTGGATGGGGCATATAGAGCTGATATTCTAGTCGTAGGGCATGCTTTCATCTTCCCAAATTCTGCAGATGATCTGGTGCATGCTCCCTACCAGAACATCGCCGCCAGCCTTGAAGAGCTCTGATGGCAAGCTATCTGAGCCTGCGGCCTTGTTGTTCTTCAACTTCTGAATAGCTGTGCCGACTTCTTCGAGGCTAGGTGGAAGGACTACTTCAGCGGCTGGAGTTGGGATTTCCTCGGTCCCTACCACTCTCTCTTGGTCATGCTCGTTAAGCAGCTGCTGGAAATGCTGCTTAAATACATCCACTATTCCCTGCGTGTCGGTGACAAGATTACCCTCGCAGTTTCGAAGAGCCTGGGTGCCCTTTTTGAAGCCTCCTGCAAGGCCTTTGGCTTTCTTGTAAAAGGCTCGTGTTTTATGTTTATCCATAGACTCCTCGAAGATTCTAGGGATAAAGATTCTTTTCTTTTGTCGCAGTAGTTTTTTCTCCTCCCTTCTTCTGGCTCGGTACTCTTCTTGCGCTGCCCTGGTTTTTCTCTGCAGCGCCTTTTGGTACGCCTCGTCGGTTGCTGCCTTTTTTTGCTCATACTCGCCATCATACCACGGGTTTCTTGTCGGGGGCGGTAGGTATCCTAAGGTGGTTTCTGCTACTTCCTGAATGGCTGAGCGGCAATGCAGCTACATATTATTGGCATTTGTGTTCGACGTAGGCATACCGTAGAGTCTTTCGCTCAGCTGCTCCCTGTAGACTCTGGCAAACGCCGGTGTGCTCAGGCGCCCAATGTCGAACTTCCTCCTGATGGGCTGGTTCAGCTTTCTGACATTGGACAGTCGAGCTCTGAATCTTGCTGCTACGAGGAAGTGGTCAGAGTCGACATTTGCCCCTCTGAATGTTCGCACATCCAGGATGTTTGACGAGTGCCTTGCGTCAATGAGCACATGGTCGATTTGGTTGGCTGTTCGACCGTCCGGAGATCGCCAGGTTGCTGTGTGGATTCGCTTGCGAGGGAATCTTGTGCTACTTATCACCGCATTACGAGCTGTCGCAAAGTCCGTGAGTCGGAAGCCGTTATCTGTTGTTGTATCGTGGAGGCTGTGCTTTCCGATCACTCCGCCAAGGGTGTTCTCCTTACTGATTTTGGCGTTGAAGTCCCCGAGCTTGATTTTTACATCGTACTCCGGACAAGCTCCGTAGGCGTTGTCCAGGAGGTCATAGAAGTCCTCCTTGATAGGGTCTTCAGCCTCGTCGGTAGGGGCGTGTGCACATATAATGCTGATGTTATAAAATCTGCCTCTGATGCGGATCACAGCCAGGCGATCACTTATAAGTTTAAAGTTGATGACCTTCGACCTTAACCGCTTTCCCACGACAAATCCGCATCCCAGTAAGTGCAACCTTTTGTGACAGCTGTAATAAATGTCGCAATTTTTCTTCCTAATCATACCGTTTCCTACCCAGCGTATTTCCTGGACCGCAGTAATATCCGCCTTGTACTGCATGAGAATTCCTTCTAATTTATGAGCTGCTCCGGGAGTGTACAGGGTTCTGACATTCCAGGAGCATACTCGCAAATCGTGTTCCTTTTTCGTGCGTTGTCGTCGTCGAGTATCCGTCCGCGTATCCGAGACATCTAGCTCATTCATAACTTGTGTTTTTTTTACGTGATTGATAGCTCGTCGCACAACCGCCACTGCGTTCGGGGTTTTGTCGCTGCATACGTTTGTTCACCTCCCAACGGTTGTTGAAGAGGCTATCCAGAGGGCGCCGTGAGGAGGCCGTATGTCAACTTGACCCGGGCATCTCGCCAGGTTGAGAGCGATCAACAACTTTACCCTGTATGTCCGAGCCCATGCCCTCTACTATACAACAATCAGTCCTAACAAAATTCACCCGATTTACCCGATAGGGACCTCCAAGGCAATGATCACCAACTTTGTTCGGCTCCGACTGGGACATACCCCCCTGACAAGCCAACATCTCCTCAAAAGAGAACCACCACCGATGTGCCCTGCCTGCCAAAGCAACCTCAACATAAATCAACTGCTGGGCCCCTGTCTCCTCTCATCAAACCAATTAAATCATCTAAATCCAAACCTAAACATTCTCCTATTAAAGGAACCTACTCAATCTAATATAGAAATTATTAATTAAATGTTATGTATACTTAAACCTAAATTATAATATTCCTCGCTTTCCACCTTAGAGCCGATAGTCCTTGCTGCTAGGGCTCCTTACATCATTATTAATAACAGATTTTAATGTATTATTAATAAGAAAATAAATTAATAAACAAATAAAAACAAATATAAAAAAAGTACCTGCACATTTCTCTCTCCGTTCCATCCTAGGCATGAATCCATAGAGGGAAACTCCTATTGCCGTGACGTAAGTACGGCTTAGTTTCCATATTTTAAGGAGAAAAAACTGCTCCTGAATTTAGGGTTAAGAAAAAGAAATTGAATTCTGCCAGCACAAAAGTCGAATTTCTCTTAGTTTTTCCCAGCAACCAGTCTTCAAACATCCTCGACTTTTGCTTACCTCTCAAATTCCCTTATCCACAAACCTCAAACAACAATTCTTAAAAAGACAATCCTCTCCACTCTATATTGACCACATTGAACACAATCCACCCGAAGAGGAAGATCCTCTTCAGCAGGTTTTGCCGCCTGTCAAAGGACTTCACATTCGTTCAATGTTCACCGCATGCACCAACAAAGTTGAAGTGCCTAAATTCAATCAAACGACTCCTCTCCACATAGTATCACTCCAGTGTGCACTGACAGTAAATGACCAGCAAATCACTGTTTACAGAATAAAAGGGATACTAAAGCGATTCCATCGAAATCGAATTCCACACAGCCAATCGTGCTACAAGAGTTGAAAGAGCTCGAGAACCTTCGTCGTTACCCGGATATATGTACATACATATGTATGTATGAATGTACATACCTATGTATATGTGAATGTATTGCATCAAATGGTCATTTCTGTCGATTTTCAATTGCTCGAAAACTGATTATCGCAATCAGATATACTATCGGATACAAAATCAGGATATAACATGTATTTAGTAGAATAATAGATTTCGCATTGCTCTCGATAACGAATAAAAAGGTAATGAGAACTGTGGTGAGTCATGCGAACGAGTATATGTAAGTATGTATCTTATTGTCGCTTAATCGGGGTTATGGGGAATTCCCCTTTAATTTATGGTTTCGTAGAACAGCTGGAGGAATCCATACGAGTATCGAATGCGTGCAGTAATAGATAATTATTGATAATATGTACATACATGCATGGAACATGGACAGGCATGGAAAAGGATGAATGTGTCATATCGTTTGCTTACTAAGGTGACAGGACAACACAATAATCATTTCATCGTTCAAACCGTATTCATATTTCATTGTTTTAATAATTACTGTCATTTGCCCACCAGCTCCTAATTGCTTCCTAATGAATGGAAAACTTATCCTTTTTAGCTATTTGTAGACTTTGCTAAATGTCAACGAGCTGCTCGAATGGATTTCCCTAAATAGCTCGGCTGACACCCACTCTCTCTCGCTTGTCCATGCAATGTGTCATCGCTATCGTGCACTCGTGTTTCTAAAGGATACTGCATATTTAAGTGCAATTTATCGATTCGATCGGTAAATTACAACAGAAGCGCTTGCCTTCAAGGAATTGTACTTTTGACAATTTCATCTGCCATGTATTAATCCTTAATTAACAATTAATATTATGAAAATACCCAGCGGCTACTGGAAGATAGATTTACATATCCAAACGCCGATGCATAGAATTGAGGGGGTGAATGAAAAATCCATAGTCTGGACATGAAATTTGGCTGATCGTTCTATGTGATTAAAATGTGGATGACAATTTGGTTTGATCATTTTAATTACATACGGATGGAAAGTAAATTATATTTTGGTTAAAGCAAGACGTTTGCTGTTTAGTTTTCGGGAAGGTGAATAATTTGTACCTTTCTGACCTTTAATATTTAATGTTTAGGTTCTTATTCATACATATCAAGGGTTGATATACGACCAATTCCATTAATGTCTATTAAGATCTAGTTTCGAAGTTAAACTTATATGTATATTTCTTTGTGTTATGCGATTTTTTAAGCATTCGGTTTTCCATTGTCAAAAAATACAGAAAAATTGTGGAAGTGTACAAAACAGTTTTTATTTTTTCTTTTGTTCGTATAAAAGTTTTTTTTGTCACCACTTCGTGTTGATGCCTGTATATCGGGTAGCACTAATCGAGTTATTTCGAATGAAAGCGCGCTTGCGCACACGTTCTTGTAATTTGTCATTTGCGTAAAATGTTATATTGATTTGAAAAATACTGAAAAATAGTTGAGGAAATACACTACAAAATGGCATGCCGAAACATTTTGTGAAGTGTAAAGTGAGAATGCTGTGGGTGAACGTCGGACACAGCAATGATTGGCTCGATTCTGGTCCGCAAATTTCAGTGACAAAAATACACCTTACTCCGGTCGGTCATTCACTGGAAAAGTTGATGAAATTTCGCTGTTGGTGGAGCAGGAGCGGCACGCAAGCTTTCAGGAGCTATTCGGACGTAGATCTATTGATGCCAACTGAGTATGTCTAAATTTAACATAAATCACGAGTCCTGCACGAACTATCAAAAACAGAATATTAAAAAACCGAACAGGAAAAAAATCACTTTAGATCACACAGTATTTGCTGTTATTTGCAAGTACCCTATGGTCCTGTATCCTGTCATTTATCACCTTACATAGAACCAACTCTCGTCAGCAAGCTATACCGCAAATCCTCTAACAAATAAAACAAGCAATTACGCACCATCTCAGTATCCACATTACTGTGTTATCGGCAAGAAAGTCGAACACAAAATTCTATGCCATTAGTCACACATGTGACTTCATTTCAAGTCGATCGACACTGTCCAGTAGAACTATCCACCGAAGTTAAGTCGTAAAAATCTTTCAAGCTGCAGAGCTTCAGATATCACTTTTACGACCGGCAATTAACGATATATTCCTTTATGTCAAATACATTTTTATGTGTCCCCATCACGGTGGTGTTGCTGTTGTATTGTTATTATTCCCGTTGATGCTGTCCGGATAGAGCTTTTAAGTGTTGACGCGAACCAATAATACTTGTAGTACCAAAGAAATGGCACAGATATCTATTGGTCGCTTATCAGATGGTAATTGGTAACGTATCTTAAGTCTTACCGTTAAGTTGTGGGGTATATTTATTATTCGACAGATTGCCTACACGTGACACCTACCTACTTTCGCCTGGTGAAGTGGAAAAGTTTTGCATTTTAATGAAAAAACTTGTCAAGCCGTATACAGATGCGGACCAAATGGCAAAAAGATTAATTAATACGATGATGAAGACAAAGTTTAGACACTTTATTAATAAAATGGCATTGAATATATCGGATGCCTAAATGTGATGATTTGGCAAAGTTTCGACTTGACTGGATTCATTCGATTACTTTTGAATAGGTTGCACCACTGGAGGTTATGTGATTTGTTAGGATAGTCTAAAATCTTAAGTATATTCATGCTTTATTGTGCGACACAAATATTGAATGAAGTTTTAATAGAACTATAACTATTTTCAAAATATCACACTTCGTGACACAAATTATCAGCCTTTACTCTCAACCATCGAACCACATCGTTTAAGTGTGCCTATCATAAAAATATGAAGGAAGAAGCTCTTCTCTTGAATGAAGCTTTTTTAGCAACATTTCCAGAATCCCCCCATCACCAAATTGGGTCATCCCCTTTCATGTACTTCGATGGGAACAGAAATCATCCAACAAGTGTACCTCATCACTGCAGTCATCAATCCCTTTAACATTTCAAGTGCACCTTAAGGTCAAGTAAGTGTAATAATGATGCACTTGGTAGCATCTCTTCTCTGACCTTTCTCCTTCTATACTGTCTCCTCACTAGCGCACCGTGTCACATTGAAACATTGAAAAATGTCAGAACAAGTCGAGCATGATGTAAGTGATGTACTTCTGCTTAAGCATCATCCTTACAATAAGTGTGTGCAATTTCTCTCATGCATATACTTATCGTTCGTTTGTAATCCTTCAGTTGCATTCAGGCCAACATCAATTTTTCCGAGAGCCGTGAGGTTATTTCTACCTTTTCCTCTGGTTTTTCATCAGGAATGATATAAATTCATCGAATTTCCAGCAATATCCTCATCGAATCTGCATAAAACAACCAATAGAGTTCAGTGCAATAACAACAATATTAACGAAGGCCCTTGTCAGCATTGAGTACACATCTACGCATGTGCACGGTAAATGAAATCAATGTGCTGAAATTAAGCTTGCCGAGAGATACATTCACTTAAAGTAGTTGAAATTGAACAATTAATTACGAATGCAATTAGTTTTCGGGGCGAGATTTGAAAATTTCATGAATGCAATTGAACCATTGGACAGGGATACATTCTAAAGGGCTGATGTGGTGTTTTTCGAGTGCACAATTTAGAATGCGCTCCAAATGTGATCACGGACTCTATGAAAGGCAATTTCTAACCTCATCGCTTGTACAATATGTATATCAAATTTAAAACCTATCGGCCTGCCCCTATCACAGACTACATACTTCATAAACATTGACCCGTTCTGCATACAATCTTTACGATTCATTTCACTAAGACGGCATTATTTTTACGCCCAGCCATAAATACAAATAGTCATCACCTTATCGGAAGGTATTCCATCCATCCATACTTTGTGCTTTAGTGCCATTACTAATCCGATTGTCCTTCGCATCGTTTTCTTCCCATTTGCTCCAGTGAACCGCATGATGCGGACATACATAAATAATTAGTCTTGATGTCAGCTGCCTGTTTGTTGTTAAACATTCCTATCATCACTAATTGATAATCCTACCATCGGTGGGGTATTCGAATCGATTGCCATCTGTCACCGAGGAGCGAAAGCATGTGATGATTTCAAGGTCCTCAGCAAAATATCAAAACTACGCGGTTTCGGCCCAATGTGGGCTAAAAGTTCTCTGTTTTTTTTGGGGAAAAGTTTTTTCGCCTCAAGAAAAATTTCCGCTGATGAGAAGCGACTAGGTAGAAAGAGAATTTACCAATCAATGTCAATTGAAAAGTCTTATGGTGATGTAGTGCTGCTGGCGTTGGAGTTTCCTCAATTTTTTCCCTTTCCGATTGCTGTGCTATGTAATCGATTTTATCATTTTCATGTGAAAAACAGTAAGGTAGCCCACATTCGTCAAAACTGTTTGTATACCTCGGGGTTTTTTGTGAAAGTTTTACGTTGCTTGGTCCATGAATTGTGCCAAAGGATAAATGGGAAGACGAAATTGTGCAATTATGTCTTCTTGAAAAGCGCGAAGTGCGTCAGATAGTTGGCAACGGTATTTTTCTGTTTCTTTTATTTTTGCAAGGGACTTTTTTGGATTGTAGCATAGACAATGGAAGTGAAAAACTGTATTCTTCTCTTCTTATCAGCATGAGAGGCATGAAATACTGGAAGCACCATTCCCATTAGTCAATTCACGAAAGACGAACCCACAAATCTTTCTTATAAACGTAAAAAAGAAGGACAAACCATTCACCATTTTCTCTACTCAGACGAGATTGGCAATTAGATTCTTATGCCCTCCTAGGCACTCGAGACTATCCCAAATTCATGCTCAACCACAGTCTTTGCCTAATGGTTGATAAAAAAAAAAAAAACAAAAAAAAAAAAACAAAAGAAAAAACCAAAAGTGGTAAAAATCCTGCCGTGGCATTTGTGGTAGATACAGGTTTTACGGCCAGAATTAAACGTATTTTCGATCTTTTTTATCGTATACCAAATATGCAATTTTTCATTATCAAAAGCCTCAAAGAATAACCAACTAACTGGACTTGACTACTATTTCACTTCTAAAACCATACATTAAATAGAGACCCTTTCGTTAACAAACTTTGCTACTAATTAAGATAACTTGAGATATTTGTTTATTGCAATTCTTGATTGAGAGCACCGTGGCGCAGTGGGTAGTGTGTTGGCCTCTGACGCCGATGGCTCGGGATCGAATCCCGACACAGCCATGTCATCGAACGTGTTTTTCACGGTGTTTCTCCTCAGCGGGGTTCTGACAAAACCCCCTGTAGTAAAATTGTCATGAAAAGCTTCTCGAAATTCGCCGTTCGGAACCGGCAATAAACTGTAAGGTCCCTTTCACCTATGTGAAAATGAAATCACACACAACATGGGTGATTGAGAGAAGCTCGGCTCAGGTTCTTCATGGACTGTAACGCCAACATACATACATACATACATACAATTCTTGATTGTATTCCATCGACTTTACAGCACCTCGAGTGCCGACAACGTTTTTTTTTTCATTTGCCTTCAAAATGCGTTTAATAAATTACCCCACAAAGTTTAAATTCCTTGAGCACGCAACCTCGACTGTTAAAAGCTTTTCAACTTAACCAAAAAACAAAATGCAAAACACCAAATTATCGCAGTGTTTCCTTCAATAATCGGCTCTCGTTATTTCATATCACAACAGAGTACTGAAACGAAAACTTTATTTAACGTGCCCCATAGTATCAAAAGTGAATGGTGGCGTGATAATACTGAAAATATTCAACCGTCAACTTTTAAGGCATTTTCATTAAAAAAAAAATGCACCCACATACGCTCACACAAAGAATTAACAAAAACAAAATATAAGAAGCTTAACTTTGTGAAAGCCTGTAGCCGAAAAGATGAAAATTGTGACAGACCGCAGCAGACTGGGAAGCATATCAGGAAACAGACAGCGATGATTATAGGCGACATGGTAGGTGGAGGGGAAAGAGTGCAATCAGCCAGTCATAACAGTTGAAATATTTAAGATAGGTCGATTCTCTCTTTACTCGAATTTTATTATCATTTACTTTCCTGAAGAGAGATTTTGTAGCGCGATTTTTCTAGAAGTTCAGAGATATTAAAAGGCAATGGGATTGCATATTCTCAGACATGAATACAAATAATGACACAACTGTCACGCGGACCAGCACGAAATGCATTTTATCCACCCCCGGTTTTTTCGAAGTTCTTTTCTCCTAGCCTCCATTGCCGTAATTCAATTAGTGACTGAACGTAATTCAGCGTTTAAATACCGTAAGTCTACTGGGCTGAAATTTATTGCCACAATACGACCACATAAAATGTCGCTCTCGACCATTTGTTGGATTATTAAGCGAAAAAAAAATATACATACATATATGTACATGCCGTAGCCCAGGCAATTGGAGTCGCTTGCATTACTCTGGTGTATTCCTGCGAAGGCCGGTGACGATTTGGTGTGCTTTCTTTCGTTTTGTGTTAAATGTATTCCCGTTAAAGCCATGTTATAAAGTATTAATGAATAAGATCGTGAAATGAAGGAAGTACATATGTATGAAAAACGAGAGTTTTGAATCTCAGAATTCAAGTGCCTGTCGGCTATGCCACACATGACAGACGGCATGACATTTACTTGGTACCAAACTGCCAACCAACTGTTAATGAAACTAAACCACACTTCCAGTCCCTGTTACCGGAGCCACCTATGAAATTAGTCAAACATTAGGGTGCCGTGGCGCAATGGTTAGTGTGTTGGACTCTGCCGCACGATGAGCGAGTTCGGGTACCGATAACATCAACGCCATCGAATGTTTATTTCGCGGCGTCATTCCTCGGTGGGGTACTGGCAAAACCCCCCATAGTACACTTGCCATAAAAAAGGTTCTCGACTCACGCCGTTCGGAATCGGCATTAAATTGTATGTCCCTTTCACATGTTTTAAAAATAAAAATCACACACAAGATGGGTGATTGAGAGAAGCTTGGCCCTTCATGGGCTGTAACGCCATCAAAACAAGCAAACAATGCATTCTAGCAAGCTATTCTCCAATCACTTCATCTAAAACATTAGAATTAGAAATAACCTGCTGCCCTGCGCATTGTCAAAAGTTTGAGGCTCGGACACTTATTCAAATAGCCTGCGGGCAGCTTTAGCAATGACTCCGCGTCGAATAAGTGGATGTTATTGGATCTTAGTTACTGCACAGTGGAAACACATATTTGTGAAATTAATTTGCGTAACAAAGACGAATTGAGATATTTTCACCTTAACTCTCTGTCGCAGGAAATTTAATTTGCGGCTAAAACATTTTGAATGCTCCAACCCCAACTGACATTTACATAGTTTACTTAGGATTTATTGGTATGATTCGATGAACAGAGCTAACTAAAGGATTTTGGTTCAGAGAGTCTTTCAAAGTCAATAGTCTGACGAAAGGACCTTAAATTTGTTTATAGTATCTATCGGCCTTTATAGCGCCTTACAGTTTTCCTTTAATATTTTAAGCTTCCGTATTCAAACAGCAGTATTCGGAATCATATCCAATCCAACCATCCCGTACAACCCACGTAATCCCAGTCGGGCCCCAATTAAGGTAATTATTGGAAACTTGTTTATCAACATATTCTTTTATTTGTCGATTCACATGAAATTTAATTATTACTATAGCAATATTTGCCGATAATTAGCTTGCTCGTTACGCTGTCTGTTATTGTTCTCGCTCGTCGTGTCCCCTCAAAGTCAATGCTGCACATGATGCTGCCGAACCGGGCCGTATCGGTTCCACGAGACGCACAAACATGCAGAAAATAGTAAAAAAAAAACAAGCACGTTTTTATTGAAAGACTGTTTAAAAAAAAAATCTTTTCAAAACCTATCCGTGACGTTATTATTATTACGGTAATTATTGTAGCTGCACATCCGCTTATGGGCGTTGATAAGCTCGATCGTAAATGACGAAGGTGCACTATCGCAAGGATATCCTTTCGAGAGTTTTTTTTTTTTTGTTTTATTTTTTGGAGGGAGGGTTTTTAAAGCCCAAAAAAAAAAATAAGTTGGTAATGTGTAAACGGTCACATTGTCACCCAAAACATATCTGGCCGCAGGTCTCTGGGCATCGGACAACACCATTAAAGTGCCCAAATGATCAATGAGATTTGCATGGTAATTGAACCCAATGGCTGGAATTGGGGCGGTAATGGTTGCTCGGTGGTATAGTGGTAAAATGAATTTATAGCCTTTCCAGTGTGTGGTACGTGGCTAGGTGAGAGAATATTTTGGCTTTATGCGGACGTGTGTGTGATTTATTTCAATTAGCATAATCAAGATGATTAAATCAGAGTTTTGTATAATTTGTATACAATTATACATACCTTAACTGGCAGGTGGCCAAATCGAAGTGGTGCTTAACTTTATTTCCTGATTTGTGAATTACGTGGCAAACCTGCAGGAGGCTTATCTGCGTCGGCAATTTCGATTAACGGATTGAGCCGTATTGAGCGATTGTGAACTCCAATTTCGAAAAAGTTATACGCCATATTGGAGAGGGTGAAAAAACCCACGGAATGGATTCGAAATTAATTTTGAATTAGTTATGTATTTCCAGTGAATGCACATCTAGCCATTTTAGAGTTGATATCTTCTGCGTAAAATAGACCAGCGAACAATGGAAAGTAAAATTAAAAAATCCCAAGAAACCAAGAATAAGATGCAATGAGCTAAAAGATTCTGCAGTGAGCCTTGCTATCAATGGGGTTTCAAATTGAGGTATTTTGAGGAGAGTCACATGATTTAGGGTGACCAAATAAGGTGCAGGAAACTAAACACGAATTAAGACTACATATATTTATTTTTGAATGAAGTTCGGTACTTCATTTTGAAAACTAATCTTGCTTGCTTTGGTGACGTTACAGTCCATAAAGGGCCAGAGCCAAGCTTCCCTCAATCACCCATGTTGTTTGTGATTTATTTTTTACACAAGTGGGAGGGGTCTACAGCTTAATGCCGATTCCGAAGGGCCTTTGTCGAGAAGCTTTTTTATGGCAAGTATACTACGGGGGGTCTTGCCAGTACCGCCGAGGAGGGAAGCTGCGAGAATTCGCATGGCATTTCACATTTTCGAAGAGCTCTCAGGTTTCGCCGTTATTCTCAGGCGTAGTGTGGCAAGTTGCATCATCTTATTGAAAATAAACATCACGCAAGTTAACTCATTTAAACTGGGGTAACAAATAGTCCGCCATTGTTTCATGGTATCGCGTTAAGCTTACGCTAACAGTATTTCGTCCTCTTTTTCGAAAAAATAAGGTACAATGTTGGCTTTTACCACGTAGCACGGCAAACAGTCACTCTTTGGAGATGCAATAGCTGCTCGTGATATTCGAGTAGTTCTTCGTTGGCCCAAATGCGACTGTTATGCTTGCTCTCTTCAACGTTAAGACGATAAGAAAAAAAAGAAATAGTCGTCAGTTGCGCAGTGCTGTATCAGCTACTCGGGGAGCACACGACGCAAGTGATGGTCAGTTGGCTTGACTTCCTATGTTAATTGAATTCCGTATGCGTGCGAATTCAAGTCTTTGTGCTTAGTTCGCAGCAAACTGGTCCTTGATGATTTGAGTGATCTATACGTTTTTAACTGTCTTGGACCCGAAGTACGAACAGTTTTTGGCCTACCAGACTTTGGTAAAGCTTCCACAGAGCCGTAACCTGAAATTTACAGTGATTTACATAGGAATCTGTAGAATTATGGCGATTTTATCGTTGATATCGTCCAAGTTCAACTTTAATACAGTAACTACATAACTATAAGCACTTTCAGCAAATGGATAACTAAAGTGTAAAGTGAAGTGAGTAAAAGTTTGAACTCAAAAATGTTTTATGAGTATAATGATCCGCAAAACGAAAGCTTCAGAAATGCATAATTACCAAAAACAAATCGGACCACAGCCCAACAAGTCGCATAAAGTCTATACGACTATGTCTGTGTTGAGCCAAGGTGTATTTAAATGGACCTGAACTAAAAGGAGCTCCGACAAATCATGACAATCAACACGACATATACTATACACATAGAGAATATTTGCTTAATATCAGAAATATAGCAAATTATTCTATTGCACGTCCACTTTATGCATATAGGGCCTTCAATTACCCGTAAAGGTGTAATTAAGCAAAGAAGTCACTCATCACAGTAGTATATATGGAGCTGTCAAAAGGCAAAGAACGACACAAAAACCATTGACCAAACGAAGCAAAACGCAAACAGAGAACGGATGAAAGAAAAAAAAGATATATTCTCCCAAAGGCACTCTATCACAATCTAACTCTATGTACTTGATTACGGCCGCAAGGAAACTTTTTTATAAAGTCCCAAAACCCACATTCACAAACAACCAGTTCACCATTCTGCTCCATCTCCTATCCCATGCACATTTCTCATTATTCTACCAGGCACAATGGCATACATACTATACATATATACATCCACTGAGTTTGATGAACTTCACTAAATCTAGTCTTCAGTGATGTATGTGTGACACATGATGTCAGTGTTATCCTTTTCGCTTTGACTACGCTAACACCTTACGACATCTCTCTGTGGCAATCTCTCCCGTCAATGGAAAAGAAATGTCGTTATGGCATAATTTATAACGTCCCCATTTTGATTGTAATCATATTCCTTCGTCTAAGGATATAAATCTTCTCCAATTTATCAGAGACACATTCACAAGGACCTTTCTGCATTTAGATAGTTTTGTACATACATATATGTATAAATATTCTAGTTTAGGCAATCAAAAGGGACAAGGAGATAACATGAAACAAGTGGATTCAGCAGAGACTATGGCAATACGGAGTAATTAAGGACATGAGGCAACTGAAATGACAACGACGACGACGACGTCAACAACTTGGGTACTTGTGTGCAAGTGTAGTATTTATACAAAATTGTTCCCAATGAATGGTAATAGGCACCGATGGTCCTGAAACCACATGCTCTGGCTTTGTTACGAATGAATCCATAATGAGCTTGAATTTCTTGATTTTTACCCAAGCAGACGTTCTTGTTCCTGATGATGCCAATTAGGACCGAATACTACTTACCCACGGGATGGAAAACTTTTCTCTCAAACTATTTGCATTAAATGTCAATTGGGGTTTCCAAGAAGACCAAACAAAATCAAGAATGAGCCTATATTAACGAAAGTATACCTCACTCATAAACTAATCCCTTGCCTTTTGGCAAAAACCAACAAAAATATTCGAAAAATACCGCAATCCAAGGGGAGGGTAGGTAAGTAGGTTTTACACACTCCGTTTCGAATAGCTCACGCACACTTAAGCCTCCAAATCGTTTATTTATTGTACCTGTCTTGTGCGCAAACGATAATTCTTTGTTATGCCTCAAGACCCGACGGAGACAATTCCAGCGAAGTCATGCAAACGCTTCATGCTCATACTTCCATGTACTGTTGCTATTTGAGACACTCATAAAACACAACGACGGCGACGTTATAAAGGCATGAATGAGAGGTGAAGAGAAAAAAATTCCCACAGTCTTAAAATGACTGCCTCAAGGTAATTGGCATAAATCAGTGAACATGACAGTCAGCGGTGTCCTGAAGGAACGTTTCCTCTTTCCCCATGACTTAAACTCTTTAAGCTTCTTCAGAGTGAGTGGCCTATAAGAGTGTATATAAAAACAGCAGAAAGGATTCGCGGCAGAGATTCGTATCAAGTTAAGTACCAGACAAGGTTACATGGAATTTTCTAACGAATCGAAAAATTGTTGGATTCGGGCAATCAATTCTTTTGTTTTGTTCAGATTTCTCGTCAAATTCCTTTTCTCGAGACGAGACGACAAATGAGAAATTTCAAGTATCTCAAGCGTGGTATTTAAAGCAGGCTTCGTGAATGTGCTCTACCAATGCCGTAAAACCAGTTTCTTTTGATCTCTTTCCACCTTTTCATTCTTTAATTCCAACTTTTCATTTCTAGACATGTCACTTGTCCAATTTGGTTTATATGCTGTTGTAACCGTTCACAACCATGGAGGCGTTCGTAAAGGTTTCCAGTCACCATTTCATAGATGACTTCCCTCAGATAGAACTAAACAATTCATTTAATTCTTCACTAAAACAATTTTATGTTTTCTTTTCTTTTATTTCAACGAAAAAAATCAAGTGAGCCAAGCCTAATCATGTCCACTGTTGTCAACTTGGTGATCAGTTGTCACGATACCAGTTTTCAAATTAATTCACCACAGACTTACCACGTTTAGTTTTAATTCAACTAACGTCATCTATGGGTCGAATTTGCTAACTCCTGTAGACTACAGATTGAGAAAAAGGTAAAAAGGCCGGTTGATACTCATCACTTGAGCGATTTTCTAACAGACCAAGGGGTAAACTAGCGCATGGCACTGTGGATATGTTGTACTTCAGACAGCTAATTTAGCACAGTCTTCATAATTAAAAACCGTTATTTATACAACTGGCCTTTTAAGCTCCTCGTCCCAATCAACTTGTGTAAGACGAAGAAAAAAACCGACAAAAGAAAAGTAATTTAAAGGCACACGTCTGCACAATATATCGTTCGTTTATTTTCTATTTTTTTCTCTCCGCCTACTCAACTTTCGTATTATTTTTCCTACAATTCGGCCATCCTGAATGGGTAATCGCCTCGATTACAATATAAAATTTACATAATTATAATTAAAATTCACAAATTTTAAATTTAAAGCAAATGGTTTTCTTCTCATAACAATTTCAGTCATATACTGTAAAGACTTCACAAGAAAATTCTTCTTCTTCTTCTTAGTGGGCGCTACAGTTCGGGGTGAACCTGGGTCTCAACCAACATGCCCCTCCATCTAGCACGATCTTTCGCTAGCCTTTTCCATTGCCGCACACCCAGTTGGCTGAGGTCCCCTTCCACCTGTGTGCGCCATCTTAAGTGCGGCCGTCCTCTGCTTCTTCGTCCCTCGGGGTTGGATTCAAAGACTCTCCGGGCTGGAGCTGTGGTGTCCATTCGCTCTACATGGCCCAGCCATCTGAGGCGTTGAATCCGTAGACGCCTGACTAGGCTCATGTCGCTGTACAGCCCGTAAAGTTCGTGGTTGAATCTTCTCCTCCATCCCCCGTCTGCGTTTATAGGCCCAAAAATCACGCGCAAAATCTTTCTCTCGAACCGACCAAGGGCCTCCTCATCCGCTTTTGATAGTGTCCATGCTTCTGCGCCGTACAACAGGACCGGGATGATAAGGGTCTTATATAGAGTCAACTTTGTCGTTCGGGAGAGGGCTCTATTACAGTTGCCTCCTGAGCTCAAAGAAACAGCGTTTGGCAAGAGTAATTCTGCGTTTGATTTCGGAACTGATGTCGTTGTTCCAGGTCACTGCGGAGCCAAGGTAGACGAAGTCCTTAACTACCTCGAACTTATATCTGCCTATACAAACGTTCTGGCCAAGACGTCGGTGTTGAGCGTCCTTTTTCGATGACAGCATATATTTAGTTTTGCCCTCGTTTACCGCCAAACCAATTTTCGCCGCCTCCATCTCAATACTCGCAAACGCCTCATTGACATCTCGCTGTGATCTACCTATTATGTCAATATCGTCGGCGTATGCAAGGAGTTGCGAGGATTTGAAATAGATTGTGCCTCTTCTATTGGCCAGTGATTTTTGCACAATCATTTCCAATATGATGTTGAAGAAATCACACGACAGCGCATCGCCCTGCCTAAATCCTTTTTTGACATCAAAACTATCGGTAAGGTGTTCACCGATTCGGATGGAGCAGCGAGCGTTCTCCAAAGTCATCCTGCATAGTCTGACGAGTATGGCAAATGACTAACAAAGGCCTCGTAGGGGTAGCATCTATCCGACGGATGCTGGCCTGCTAAAAAGCGAGAAGAGCCACCGCAGTCGAACATCTTGCGGCACTGTTAGTAAGTCCTATCCCCACCTCCTCGTGGTGCCATCTGGAGATTTCCTATGGAAATTGCAGACGGGGAAGGTCGAATGGCGAGCCTCCTGCGCCAAAAAAAAAAACAGGATTAGTCGGTTGGGCTACGGCCTAGTAAGCCGTAACCGTAAAAAAAAACACAAACTCCGAAACAACCACAAGCCTCGGATATAACGGACCGGATTTATGTTCACAAGAAAATAGGCTTGTATAAAAAAAAACGAGAAGCGATGTTCAGTTACTTCTATGGGTCAGCGCAAGTATCATGATCATCCAGATGACCCTCGGCAATATCCACATCCTCATCGTCACCCGATTCTGGCAACTCCACTTTATATGGTTTAAGGTTATCAGGGGAGAATATGCCCTCGTATGGCAATCTGGTCAACTGCAGGCCTTCTATGTCTGTAACTAAGTATCTATCGTTAGGTAATAACTTTTTAATCTAATACAGACCGCGATACTTGGCTTAAAGCTTTCTGTTTACACCAGGAGTAGTTGACACATTACGTATCATTACGTAATCACCTTGACAATAGGACCTAGGAGATTTGTGGCGGCTGTTACAGTACCTTTGATTTTGAACCTGTGTGCGCTCAATGTTTTCAAGAGCCTTCTTCCTAACATCTTCTAAGCTTACCCTTTGTGTCCCCAACTTATTATTCAGAAACTCCCTGACGCTATCAGCAATATTTCCTTTTTGTTTCACGCCGAAAAGTAGAATGCTGGGCGTAAATCCAGTACTTCTATTAATGGTGTTGCTCAAAGCAAATTCGATCTTCGCTAAATGTTGATCCCAATCGCTAGTGGTATCTGATTTACAGGCCTTGGAAAGCATTGGAACAAGAACCCGATTTACACGTTCTACCTGTCCGTTTGATTGGGGTGAACACGTAGCAACTTTATTATGCTTTTTATTATTCTGTTCGATAAACGCAGCAAATTCCAAGTGAAACACGACCTACGGTCGAATACTATGCGGTCAGGCCTGTAATAATTTTCGAAGTACGAAGTCAGACACTTGATTACTTCCTCACTCTTGGAAGTTTTGACGGAATAGAGTTTTACAAACTTTGTAAAACCATCGACGACTAGTAATATGTGCTTTCGTTTTGAGCTCGAATTTGGTAAAGGACCAAGATGATCGATGTGCAAGGTGTCAAAATGAAGGTCGCCTTTGGGTATAGGAAGCAAATTCCCTTCCACTTTCCCAGACGGTGTTGAATACAAGGTACATTTCAGACACGTAGCTATATAACTTCTGATTTTGTCTTTCATTTTCGGGAACCAGTAACTTTCCGACAAATGCTGAAAACATTTTTCAACCCCTAAATGACACATTGCCTCATGATGTGTTCGAATAATATGCTCTTCCATGTGAGAGGAAACGTAAAATAGAATCTAGTCCTTACACTTTCTATAGATTAAGCCAGCTACCATCTCATAGAAGGGGCTCTCATTCTTTTCCAAGTCAGAGACTATCGACATAATCTTCGGGTCTTGCTTCTGCGCAGCTGCTAAGATAAATTCAAAAGATTCGTCGTCAACATGGAGAATATTGAACGACCTGCCCAGAGCATCGACACGAAACATCTTATTACCGTTTCGATGTTCAACAACATAGTCATAATTTTGGAGCTCTAAAGCCCATCTAGAGATATGTGGATTCAACATTTTCTTCTTAAGTGTCAAAGTCAATGCCTGGCAATATGATAAATTCGAAATCTTCTAACAGCATATACTATGGAATGCGTTTCTAGCTCATAGCTGTAATATCTACTTTCCGAATCGGTTGCTCGCTTAGAAAAATAGAAAACTGGGTAAAATTTCCCATCCGACTGCTTCTGCTTCAAAACAGATCCGAAACCTATGGAGCTTGCATCACAATGAAGCTCAGTTGAACCGGAGAGGCAACTAATTTGGCTTTTAGTTCCTCAAATGCCTCTGTCTCAGCTAAACCAAATACAAAGGGTGTATCTCTTCTAAGTAGATCATAAAGAGGCTTAGCTATGTACGCGAAATTTTTAATGAATTTACGGAAATAAGAGCACAACCCTAAAAAGCTGTGTACATGTGTAGTACACGATGGTAAAGGAAAATTCCTAATGGCATTAAGATTACTTTCGTTCGGACTTATACCGTCTTCAGTAACACTGTAACCCAAATAAACAATTTCTCTTTGTAAAAAGGCACACTTGTCGAACCTCAACTGCAAATTGTTTTTTCTTATTACCTTTACTGTTAACTCTAATACCTCCAAAGGTTCTTCAAGAGTTACGGTCGCGACGAGAATGTCATCTACATATGTGAGAGTTTTCTCTACTGCAATTAAGTCACCGAATACGTGTTTCATAAATCTTTCGAATACTGACGGACCATTTTTCAAGCCAAATGGCATCCGCATGTACTCGTATTGCCCCATAGGGCTAATGAAAGAAGTACATATACTTTATGGACTCATCCGCCAACTTAACGTGATGAAAACCATTCTTTAAATCGAGTTTACCATTTAGCCGATCGAGATGATCCTCAATTAAAGGTAAAGGATGATTATCACGTAATGTAATCTTATTCAGTTCCCGGTAGTCCACGCACAACCTGAGTTCTTTGTTTTTTTGTTGAACCAACACGATGGGCGAGGCGTATTATGCCGTTCTTTAAAAGGTCATCAATTATATTTTGAAGTGCGATTTTATGTGCATAGGGAAGACGTCTAGGCGCACATCAGAAAGGGGTATGTTTGGACAATTACATTTTCATAAAAAAGTTCGTTGTTGACAATTCCGTACTTAAGCTGAGGTAAACCGGACTAATTAAATCCCTAACCTTACTCTTTACCCTTACGGACATGTTTTCATTGATATTTAAAAGGATCTCACCCTTATCCATAACATCGATGTTAAGAATTTCCATGAAGGCATCGTCATTAGTTGTCTGTGAAGCTGTAGCCGAAGGCAGGGTTTGATGGATGGTGGAATCGCCTGTCATCTGTGGACCCTGAATCTCGCTGATGTTCTTTATATATCAAAGAGCTAAGCCTGTTTTCCCGAAGAAGTGGATGTTGTGATGCTCCCGATGACTTCCAAATGGCTGCCGTTGACTCCGCAATAGATTCGCCTTGTCTTCTTGAGCGTTGGTAGTAGAACTGGTGGTAGGTATCTCTCCTGGAGAAAACTAATAGGACTTCCTGAGTCCAGAAGGGTCAACAAGGACACCGAAATATCCATGTTTTCACTCGTCCATTTATAAGTGATGGTATGTTCGAAGCCGTTGCCGTTTTTCTTCACTACACTTGCCGCTGTCGCTTCAGAATTATTCATATCTTGTTTCATATCTTCATGTAACGTCATAATTGGTTTTTTATTTTGACACTTCGTCGCAATAGGGCCTTGCTGGCCGCATTTGAAACATATGATATCCGGTTTCAGGCGTTGTTTGTTGATGTTTTCATTCATTATGACCATTTGGTATATTTTTAGGGGATCGTTGCTTAAAGAAATTCTGTGATGTAGATTCGTAGAGTTGGTATATCTCAATTTCAATTTTTCGTATTTCCGTAAAGCGATTTTCAGTTCATCTAGAGTTTCGGCGCTATACAGAATACTCTTATTTGTTTCTGCATTCGGTGCAGCTTCTAGCGTTTGTTATCCTGCAAAATAACCTTGCGATACCTTGAAGACCGTCCAGACCAAGAACTTCAGCACATTCCTCGAATTGTTCGATCCAGCATTGTACCGGAAAAGTGTTGTCTCCGCTGAATGGTGGAATGGAGTCTTCGATGTCCTTAAAATTGTACCGTGAATTTAAGTACGAAGTGAACTCTGTCTCTTCCAGCTCCAGCTCGTAGAGTTGTTTCCTCAGCAAAGAAATCTCCTGCTTCTTCTTGTGCAATCTCCTCAGCCTTAAAAGTTCGGCATCTAACTCGATCTCTTCATGTTCACCAGACTCTCCGATGGAAGCACGATCAACCTGAGGTACTGGTTCATCCGTGTTAAGACCTTTACTTGTCGATGGAAATTCTACCATCAGCTTTGCGTAGTCTTCTGCCGTGAAATCCTGCACCGCTTCTTGAACCCGGTACTTTAGTTCAGCTTTTGCGCTCGTGGTTTTGCATTTCAGTGACCTTAGAACACCTTTGAGTCTCGACACTATAGCAGACTCTAAGAATTTGCCCCACTCTTCGGTCATTGTGAAAATACACTGCACTTCGCGCAATCAATAACTAAGTCCGATTCAATACTATAGGTATATAATTTCGACGACAAGAAATTAACTTTCGCGCACCAATAATTCACTGGTAAAATCCCACTTCTGAAAACTGTAAGACGAAGAAAAAAACCGACAAAAGAAAAATAATTTAAAGGCACACGTCTGCACAATATATCGTTCGTTTATTTTCTATTTTTTTCTGTCCGCCTACTCAACTTACCTATTATTTTTCCTACACCTGATGAGTATACCAGAAGGTGCCAATATGACCCTGTAGCGTCGTTATATTGTACAGAAGGTCCGGTCTGTACAGAATATTCTCTCATCTGAGTTTGACATAGGATGGAGTTATTACTCATTTTTTTCTATATGCATTTTGCTACAGTCCCGCTTGCCTTTAAATTTCTTTGAGCGAGCTTAATGAAGGCTTGAGGGCACTGTGGCGCAGTTGTTAGTGTGTTGGACTCTGACGCACGTTGAGCGAGTTCATCCCTCCTCGACGGGATACTCGCAAACCCCCGGTAGTATACTTGCCATGAAAAAGCTTCTCGACTCAAGCCGTTCGAGATCGGCATTAAACTGTAGATATCTTTCACCTGTATAAAAAATAAATCACACACAGCATGGGTGGTTGAGAGAAGCTTGGCTCTGGCCCTTAACGGGCTGTAACGCCATCAAGGCAAAGAGCTTAATGACTTTGCGTGTGAAGCCTACCTGAGTCTCACGGTAAGTCATATGGCGATCTAGCAGTATCTGATTAAATTTAGAAAACCAACAAAACGCTCGAGATGGTGCTACATTACCAAAAGTAGAAGCGATTCGAACGCTTCAAGTACCTAACCATGACATGTTTACCAAGTAACTTATGTATAAGGTAGACATATAAGAACATCCGGTCCAAGTTTTCGGAACTATAAATATTTGCGGTCTGGCATTTGGCTAAGGCCGGGTGCTTCCAGGCGATTGCCTGGATTAGCCCAATCCCACCAAACACACAGCAAAACCTTCCTAGCTGTCGATACCATTCGGTCTATGGGGTTTTTTTGCGCTAACTCGTGTAGCACCCGTACCTCGAGTTTCTTTTAGTATCCAGCCTCATTCAAATTCAAATGGGTTTTTGTACAATGCAAGCCAGAAAATGTGATTTTTAACAATTATTTGTAGAGTCTCGCAACTAACAGAATGAGTTGGGAAGGGGTTCTCCTCATTTGAATGAAATTTTGCGTAAATATGTATTCTATACACACATAGAATACAAATATCCTGAATGAAACATCGCATTCATTGCATATTTGCTTAGTGGTTTAAAAATAACCCAAGTTAGAGGACGATAGGGCGACACTAAAGGCGTGGCCATGGTGCAGTGGTTAAGATCATCGACTGCCGAGCGGAAGGTCTAAAGTTAAAATTCGCTTCATAGCCAAGAAAAAGTAATTCCTATACAGACAAAAAGTATGCAACGCAGCTGTGAATGGAAAGTGGCCAGACGCACTGCTGCAGACTGAGACAACTGAAATTCATCCTCTGCGTATGCAATACTAAAGTGCTCGAACGAATTACTACAGCCTATGGCCAACTCGGAATTTGGTCGGCGCTCGTCCAATCTTGAACAACAGCCCCTGAGAGTAGTGAACGAACGTCTACGTCCCAAACCACTGCACTCAGTTCAGGTTGTGTGTGTAAAACACATCACAAGAGCATATAAAAAAAAAAAACAAAAATTATTGAATCTGCGCGAGTCTCAAAAAAAAATAAAAAATTACGTGGCAGATAATTTTCAAAATCAATTTGTAATTTAACCAAAACCCTAATAATCACAGACAAACAATGTCAAGTTAATTGGATATTTCGCTATCAATTACGCGGTCATATTCGTCGGCCGAACTATGTAAGGGTCGCTATTAATTTTTAGTATAGATAGAATATGAAATGTGGAATTTTTAATTTCATTAGTGCGTTGATTGCACCAACAATATCGTATGTCCATTTTTTTAATTGGTATCCCTAATGTTAGTTAAGGATAAATTGATTCGAATTAATTATCATACAATCGAGCCGGTGAATGCCGGATTAAAATTACAGAGCAAAAGATAACGGCTGGTTGGTGGAAGTTGTTGTTTATATAATTAAGGGACAAATTACTCCTGTGTGTTTTGTAAAAACCGATAGGCACATGTTCTCGACCTTTTATCAATAACGGACACGTGGATGAATAAAAAACGAGTAAAAGACATGAGAGCCACTTTAGATTTCACGACCTACCCAAGTCCAAAATAGGCTGGTATTATTACTATAAGACCGCAAATTTTGTTCCGATAATGACTATGTTCTAGATATTGAACATACATTCAGCTATCTTTAAAGAGCTATACAGCTCTTCCTTTAATAGATGAGGGTATCCATAATCTATGGCTTACAGCAAATGAACGATTAAAATAAAAGCGTCCCACAAAAACCCACACTTACACAATTGCCAATGTCAGGTTAAGCCGATAGTAGAGATCACAAATTCACGATTATCCCACCAGATGCTCCATAAAGGATTATCATCTCCACGATAATCCGATAGGCAGACACCGACTACCATCACATACATTTCATATGCAAAATCCTCCTAGTCGACTACTAAATTTATGAATACAAATACCTTTTAAAATCTCAATCCCGTCAAAAGTGTCCCCATAAACAACGTTTTCAAGTATCTAACACAAAAAATAAAAACAGAACAAGCATAATTCCCGCATGAATGAATTTAATTTACAGTTATTTTTGAAATAACTCGCAAAATTTTAAAGCACTTTCAGGCAACAAAACAAAAAAAATAAAACTGTCGGCAACGAGTTTTTCTTTTCCACCCCGATACTATCTGTAGTTTGTTTTGCTACAGGGTTAGCGCTGTCGAATCAGCAATGAATATCTAGCGACGTAAAAAGTTCCGAAATATCAAAAAAAAAAAGAACAAAACACACAAAACTACTACTTGCTATGAATGTAAAAATTTATGATTTTTAATATGTGTTTCGGCATATAGACAGCCATGCTGTGAAGTCTACAGAAAACAACATCATTGGCAGGCGAATCAAATGCTTCCGAACCCTAACCCTTTCTGTGCGAATAATTTCGATATTTTCGAGGACATGTATACGTGAATTGTAACTTTTTTGTTCGTTCTCTCCTGCTATTTGTTTAGTTCTCTTATTTTGGCTTACAGCGAATATTTTTCATCGTTACGAAGCTATTCAACTGAAAATTCTGTTTAATTAAATCTGTAAACAAAAATGACATGGCAAAAAAAGTCCTCAAATCAAGGATAAATAAGTGCGAAAATCCCTAATCAGCGTTCGGTTTCATTTGTGTATAGTAAAAAAAGAGAAAAATCATTTATCGAATTACAGATACTCTCATTCCACAAGGATAACGCATGGATTCATGAAAAGTCGGTAGGAGTCATCCATTAAAACTTAGGGTTCCCGAAAACTAGTCTCATTGGATTCTTTCTCCATTAGTACTGTTTCAAATTCCATTTATCGGTTCTTAAGTGACCTAGCCTCGTAGTGATGGCAGGAGGCAGTCTGAAAGAAACCGGGTAACAAAGTTACATAAACTTCCGGATTCTTTCCATCAGATGAGAGTGGTGTTATGTGAGCAGAGTACATGTGTTCGTGAGATAAACAGAGACGTTAAAAAGGATCTAATGGACTTGCATTACTGAACTGAATGAATTCTTGAACTAATCCAAATGTACTTGCAACTAATGAAGTTAAGAAGTACACATTGGTTGGAATGGTTCCGTAAGAGGACGGATGAAGTTTTGTTTGTTTGTGAAATTTGTTTGTTCATTTGTTGTTTCATGGAATTAAGAATTGATTCCACGTAGTGAGCCTAGTGACATAGTGAACCACGCGACATAGTGAACCGAGCGAACGTGGTGAGTCAAGCGAATATAGGGAGCCAAACGAACATAGTGAGCCATGCGAGCATAGTGAGTCAAACGAACATAGTGAGCCAGGCGAAAATAGTCAAATAGTGAGTCAAGCGAACATAGTGAGCCAAGCGAACATAGTAAGCCAAGCGAACATAGTAAGCCAAGCGAAAATAGTAAGCGAAGCGAACATAGTAAGCCAAGCGAAGAGAGTGAACCGAGGGAATATAGTGAGCCAAGCGACCATAGTGAGCCAAGCGAACATAGTGAGCCCAGGACAAATAGTGAGCCAAACAACCATAGTGAACCAAGCGAGCACAATGAGCCAATCGAAGTTAGTGAGCCAAGCGAAGACAGAGAGCCAAGCGAAGACAGAGAGCCAAGCGAAGACAGTGAGCTAAGTAAACATAGTGAACCGAGCGAACATAGTGAGCCCAGAGAAAATAGTGAGCCAAACGAACATAGTGAGCCAAGCGGGCATAATGACCCAAGCGAAGTTAGTGCGCCAAGCGAACATAGTGATAGAACCTGAACGACTCCTATTTCTCTGATGTGGTAAAAACTTGGTATGTGCTTTTACTTCCTCAGATAGTGAGCCCGATGAACCTCTCCTACCGGCATACAACTACCAGTAAACACAAAAACCATTGGATGGTTTCACCATGTCACAAAAATAGAGAAACATAACCAATGGACCATACCCCATACACATCGAAGAAGAGAAAATCGTACGACATTCAAAACCACAAATTCATGTACTCCTTCTGGATTTTTGCTTCCCTTAGCCCGTTGTGCACGAATTTCTTCAACACGTCTTCAGTATAGATTCCAAGGAAACCACAGCATACAGCTTGTAGTATAGTCGGCCAACAATTTGTTGAATAAATTCAATGATTGGATACATTTTCGAAAAATGTATCCTCTCCCATACGGTGGCCTCTTAACCAGTAATGATAATGCCGAAATTCGTAAGACAACCTGCTCCAGCATCCACCTCTGCACTTTGTACATCCACCTAAATAGGTCAAATTTTCCTTTAACTTACCACTCCATGTGCATCAGTGTTTATTCCTGATATGTACATATTTTCCTGCTCCTTCTATTGTATCCATAGATCAGTTTACGGTTTACGTTTTAGTGAAGCGGTTACAAATTCTGTTTCCGGTAAATGAACATATTTATATTTTCAGATAACAACGTTAGTTGGAATAAAAACGACACAGGTCGGATGAATGCAGTGCACTGGAGCGGCAATCTTATCCAAGAACAATTTCAATATGAGTGGAAAACCACAGAAAAACAAATATCCGTACTTTCTTTGCCCTAAAAATATTGTCGGAACACTTTAAACCAAGCTGAAGTGGTCCGATAACAACTTAAACTACTACCACTACCGCTCCTTTCGAATTTGTATTCGATTCAAGTTAGCTTTGAGTTCTCATATTTGCTTCGAACACATTACGAGTATCTCTTCCCCAATGTTTGCATATCAATTGAACCTCCCGGGGAAACATGTCGAATAGACATGGAGGAAATTCATCATTTATGATGCATTTGGTCATAAACACAAAGATCGACACACGAGCGGAGGTATGTGTGGTTGCTTGGAAGATGCCACATCGCAACTGACATCTCAGATCACAAATTGTTTTTTTTTTTTTTTTGCATTTTACACATGCAACAGCATTGACAATGAATATTGGCAACGTTTGAGACGAGATGAATGGGTTGTCTTTACTAGTCTTCTGAGGCGAGGAGAAAGAGTAGAACAGACTCCTTGTTGCAATTGAATTTCTTATCGTTGTCGTTATTGTTTAGCAATTGAGCCGAATGCATAAGTTGTTCGAATACATTCACTGTCCGTAGATGATTCCATGTTTGTTCGATTGATTAGGTGAGGAGCTGTTTATACTCATGAGACTGGTAGAAAGTGGTGGCTAGTTGACAAAATGAGCAAAACGAAATTGTGAGCCAAATGAGACTGTGTAGCAGCGAACCAGATTTTGAGCCAAGGGACAAAATTGTGAACCAAGCCAACAAAATTGTTAGCCAAAGTGCAAAATTATGAGTCAAATTAACAAGGTACCCTGAGCCAAGCAGACAAGATTGTAATTAAGGCGAAAAGTATGTGTGCCAAGGGAGCAAGATTGTGAACCTGGGAACAGGATTGTAAGCCTAGGAACAAGTAGACTGTGGACCAAATGAGCATGATTTGCATTAAAATTGTGACAAAACGAAATTCTAAATCAGCAGAGGGCTGTGACCCGAAAAACAAGATGTTAGTCCAAACGACTTAAAAAAATAGGCAAAAGCCTGCAGATTATATACCCTATAACCAAAACTGCTCATCTAAAATAAACAAAAGAAATTAAATCATCAAACCCATTGCCTAAATAAAATTGAACTACCCCCAGATGACGTGTTCAAAATCAATCCAATCATTGAATGAAGTTTACATATACAACCTCCAATGCTGTATTTATCCAAAATATCTATCTATTCTAACAAGAACAATTGATTTATAGCCTACATTACATTAATAACCTATAAATAAACCGTTGAATGCTTTTGACTCCCAATAACACACGCGTCTCTGCGTATTCCTTGTATCCAGGATGTCTTGTCGAGATCCATGTTACGTTCACTGTGGTAAGAATATTTCAGTCAAAGTTATTCCAAGTACATATTTGCGACAATCAAAGTACGAACGGAAGTGTCCAGATGAGGTTTCAAAAAATCATAAAGACAATGAAAAAGAAAATCGGTCGGCAAATTATTGATTCTTACGGGACATGGGCAGCATCGGGATCTTGACATTGTCAGGATGCCACGAGTTATCATGTAACTAAAGAAAAAGTAATTTCACACTTTATCGTAAGGACATCAGCGTGCAAGTGTAGATACAATGGCGCCCCAAGAAAAGGAAAAGATCCTCGAGCAATGCTCGTGAATTTATTTAACCTTAGAATGTGGTTGATAGCTAAAAGCGAGTACTCGTGCTCGTATGTAGCGGACGTGCGGGTACGGCTAAGAGCGTGAGTATAATGCCTTGGTATAAATGATATCGATTCATCACGACTGCTTATAGCTTGAATGGTAATTTCTTGCATGTCCTTGCGCCATTCAACAAAAAAAAAAAAAAAAAAAAAAACAGAAGGGGGAAGCTCACACAGGAATAGGGAAATGTTATAATAATATTCCGGGAGAGTAGCAAAGTGCTGCTCTGTACTCTACCCTCCGTGGCCAATGAGAATCTATTCAATTCCTTTATGAACGATACCCGGAAAGATAGTTATCGCAGCCATTCAGTGAAGAGATTTCCATTTTAAATTGAGCACAACTTTCATTTGTCATTTTTGTGCTTTTGTTTTCTCTTCTTTCTCCATCATCTCCTAGGGTCATGGATCGTTTTGTGGAATTTAGCATTTACCTAAGGACATCGAGGCGCATATCATATAACCACGAACTGACAACGACGTCATCAACTATACCATGGAAAATAAGAATAGAGATGGAGATGGGTATGTAAATAAAGTTAAATGATGTATGAAATTGGGGTGATTAAAGGTGGACAAATGGCCCAATACTTCAAGGAATCACTATTGCTAGGTGGTGGCTTAAGGAAGAGATTTTTAGGTCATTGACGTGGTTGCGAGAATTTATAAATATTTCGATAAGAAACAACTTAAGCGATTCTTTGCCCATTCATTCCATACACAATAAATTCGCTCCGCACTTGATAAAAATCATTATTTACACCTTTACAGCCACCGCAATAATAAGTTATCCCGCCAGAATACTGCTGCTTAGCACTCGTGCCTTTTGAAAAGTGTGCCTCTGCCGTTCTGTATTGAAACGCCGATTAACATAAACAAGCGCAGCAGCATTAATCGAATTTTATCACAACCATGAAAAGAAACTTCACTCCGGTGCAGGAGTACGCTACGGTTCTCTGGCTTTCCACTTCGACGTCTATGCCCACTTTGGTCAAACGCCTAACAGGAACAAGAGTACATGATGGATCCAATGTACATTAACTAGAGCACGACGAGCAATGCGAATTGGCAGTACAAGCACAATCCGACATCCTGCGAAGGTACGACTGTGTATATTGATTTAATCAGCCATTAGCTTGAGAATAACGGTACAATTTTCGATTATATTATACACAACCGCCAGTCAAGTCGAAAAGTTCTGCCTGCGGTCGTGATGCTGCTGATACTTCTAACCACTGAAGCTGAATATTCCTGCCACTACTATCACGAACCGGGATGGTAAAAAAGAGACGGCGTAGTAGGCAGCGCGTGTTGATGTGGCTAAACTTAATTCAAATCGACAGAGTTTATTGCTGAACTTTTGTTAGGATAATAACGTTTGGTACTTCGGCACCCTCTTCACAGGTTCCCATCAATACGAAAAACTTCCTCCACTACTTTTTCCTTCTTCCGTACGTCTATTTCTGTTTTCTTTTTTTTTTGTTGCCTCTACTTCTTCTCGAGAATAAGTTCAGTTGCCTTATTCTCAACAAGAACTTTTTGTTGAAGCTCACTTGAGTGAATACAAAAAAAACGAAATTCCTTTCGCTACGGTAAGTTCAAAAGGATACTATGAATATTTGCCAAATGAGGAATAATGTTGGATTGAGTGGCAGCTAGCACCAGAATACTCACAGTCGACCTAATCACAATCCAAACGACAGCTTCGATTGCAGAAGGCTTATGGTTACTTCAACCATCGATAACGCTCAACTGTCAAGTACCAGCGCCTTCGCTCCTTATCGGCATAGAGATCATCGGAACATCAAATTGGTTTCGTAATCTTTCAATTTCTCATAATTTTTTTTTTTGTTTACAACTTCCGTCGATTCATCATGCTCAAAACGACGAACGGATACCTCCTTGAGTCGCCGACGCTTCATTACCATTCAAAAGTCATTACACTGGCACCGGTGCACAATCCGCTGACGTGGGCTCATCAATCATAGTACTTCGACGTATTCAGGAATCAAGTCAATGGAATATGTATAAGAAAATATTTTAATCACATCCTCGAAGGTCCTCAACCCCATATTCATTCGGAAGAAAGAAAAATTCGAAAATTTTGAAATTTTTGAAGGATTTTCCAATAATATCAAGAGCAAGCTGTCGCTGAAAGTTGCTCTTCAAGAAATGGTCGTTTAAAACGGATTTAATTGGGACTGGGCGGGCGTTGAGTGGTATGGGGCTTTGCTTAATTAAATTCTTCTGTTGGACAGATGTGATGCACAGAGACATGACTTGAGTTTTTGGCTCACCAGTTGTTTTTTTATGTAATCGAAACTTTCAAAATGGGCTTTAAAGGCAGAACCACGAAAGAAGCTATACAAGAGCAAGTCAATAAATGCCCGTATTTGAAAAGTACAAGCTATTATTACGTGTTATACAGTCATTCATTAAACAACATTCTAATCAATTTCACCCAAATTCATCGATTAGTTTACATGTCCCAGGCTATTATGAGAGACGTGCCTGATTTCCCAGCAGTATGAAAAAAACCGGCCAAGTGCGAGTCGGACTGGCGCACAAAGGGTTCCGTACCATCTGTATATATAAATATGAAAGAGACGTTGTATGTTACCTCATCAGTCATCACATTAAATCACATTTTTGTATGATGACAGATCTTGGTTGCAGGCAGGTTATAGGCATATTACTTTGATGATCAAAAATCTCAATGATAAGATAGTTGATCATCCATTGTCCGTTGTCCATCGAATTAAAATCAATTATCTTACTTGACAGCAAGGAGGTGAATGTGCATAACAATAATTAAGGGGAATAGGTTTGCAGCTAGGATTAATATATCAAGGACACAATAGGGATCAAAGCTGGGAAGTATTTTATTGGTTGTGGGATATGATCGAAAGTTAATTTTACAACAATTGAATTTGTTTCAACATTTGATATCTTAACCTATCAGGATGGAAAAGGACGGGAATAGCAATTGTACGAAAGGGTTTGCAGCAAGGATAGTTAATCCTAAGTTATAGCAGTGACACAATTGGGATCATCAAAGATTGAAGGATATTTATTATTGGTTGTTTGTAATTATGTATATAAAAAAGGGTTGCAGCTAGAGAATTTATACATCAAAGGGATAAAACTGATTTCAACTGTCTAACTATCATGGTTCTTGAGATACAGCCTGGTGACAGACGGACGGACGGACGGAGAGCAAAGTCTTAGTAATAGGGTTCCTTTTTACCTTTGGGTACGGAATCCTAAGAAGAGCAGTATTGATAGGTAATTCGCTAATATTATTATTTTTCGGAAAAAAATTCCAGCAGGTAAATTGAACTCAGTTTTTTTCAGAACCGAACTTAGTAATGATTGAATGGATCTAAGCGTGGGCTCATATATTTTTTTAAGGAATATTTTTTAGAACCCTCAACATATTTTTAAATATAGGGCTTAAGAAAAAATAGAGACAAAGAAGCTATGAGCCCAATAGGTGTCACTTTGCCTTACGCCTGGTGAGTAGATGTTTGGGACTATTAAAAGGAAATCTCAAAACAGTGGATCTTTCTATATGAATCTGCTGTGTTTGTGGATAATCTTCACGGGTTTCCTGAAATAAAGGACCGGTTCGAAAAACAAAAATGGAGGAGGTAACGCAGGAACTCTTTTGGTAAAAAATTAGTACTGAAGAGTTTTCCATTAGGAACGGGTAGTTTTTAAAATTAAATAAACAGGGTTGTGTGTGAGATATTAACAATGATTGATATTATGCGTGAAATATGCATAATTCAAATAGCCGTCGGTGGCTTGCTTGCGTGACACGTGTGTTTTTGAGCGATGGTACGGGTTGCCTTGAAATTTAGGGCACCGGTTACTCGCGGCTTATTAGCATATGACGGCAACTTAAGGAACCGCCGCTGGAGTCAAACAGCATGATCTCAGAGGCCAGTTTACGTTGCCTCTACCTAACATAATCATACGACCACACCATCAGAGGCCTACTGCATACAAATCTCAGCACAGATCTTGCGATACAGTACTTTCCTGCGTGACGCGGATGAAAAGAGAATGCAAGAAGATGACTCTGGCAGACACATAAGTTGTTTTCGGACGATTGTGCGGCATATGTCGACTTTAAGGGCGCTGCTTACTCATGGCTTATTGTCATAGACAGGCGACTTCAAAAAATGCTAAATAAATAAATGAAGTTAAAAACACTATTTCGGTGACCATTCCACGCCGCCTCTGGATGAGATAGTCGTGCACCCAAATCGCGCAGTTCACTGCACAAATCCTACGATTCGCTGACTTTCGGATATTGACTGATTGTTCACTGAACCGGTCGACTAGAATTTGGTCACCAAACATTAAATAATGGGCTTCGAACGACGATCATGGTGTAACATCGTTGAGCATCGTTGCCACATCAGATCATATATTTTCTGTAATGTTACTGCTTTAGCTTTACTACACTGGAGGCAACCAATTACTGGGAATTATAAACGAGGTAAAAAAACGCATATAATCTTCCTATAGGAAACTTGGACTACATCTCCCTAAAAAAGAACACAAGCGATCATTAAATCATCACCAGATTATCAGGATCTATTAAGTCAAATTGAATAAGCTTCACTCGAAAGATTGATTACAGCTAATTGGTACATTTTTGACTATTTTCGCTCTTTCAAGATCTCACATTGAACTTCCTACATCTGCTTACAACCAATGTCAAATAGTGAACATGTTCCAATTACTAAACCCAACAACACCGCAAGCACTTTCAGATTATTTTTTGATAAACTGATTGCAATTCTCTGCGGTAGCATCGGGCAACTACAATATGTTGTACCCATTTCATCTGTTTTATCTGTGAGATATTATTATTCAAAGCCATTTGCATACATTTCATTTAAGTTTCTGTCAATAACAAATGCCTACTCTGGAATTTGTCATCATTCTGAATGGGTAGATTAATCAAAGAAAAAAGAAACAAAAAGCAGAGAGCATCCCTTAGATACTCGCATTATATGTGTTTGCAAATTTAACTTATAATGGACAGGTGTATGGGTTATGAATAAATTAAATCAAATCGCTTCATTAGTTTTTACTTTTCTGATAGGATTATGCTCCCATAAAGAAGGCTTTAAGCAATTTACAACTTAAATCCGGTTCCATGGACGAGAAATCTCATCCGATTTTTCAGCAGATATCTCTTAAACCCTTTTTTCTAATTTAAGACATTCTACCCTTTTTTTCGTCACCGTTATCTGCAATGATTTGTAGCTAAATTGCAACTTTACCTTGAGGTTACTTTTGAGCGAGCGTACTGATAAGCCGCCACAACCAGGATTATAGAAGAAACCAAGAGAAAAGCCCGCGTTTATCCGTCGCCTGTCAAAGGATTCACTTTCGTTTCAACAACAAGTTCATATAATGTTCGACTCATTAGCTTACATGCAAAATGATGTAACAACAAATCTTTTTTTGTTCCTGTAACAAAATGGCATTAATCCGGCTAATTAAGAAGGAAAGCGTTAGAGACGATCACCATGGGCCCGGATGACGAATATCTAATGGCCTATACTTAACCCTCTTAACTGAATGGAGCGGATGTAGTAAAAATTACGCTGGCCCTGCTGCGAGTGAGATTTAATGAGCCCAAAAGAATCATTAGGACTAAATAACATGATTAATTAGAAGACGCATGAAACTGCTGGTAAACTTCGGTATTAGTCAAAGGGTCGGAGTGAACTTTTTTGTTTTTGTTTTGTCAATAGAATATATTCATATCCTAAAAATAAATAGATATTCCTTTAAGGATTGCAGAACGGCAGCCTGCGGAAATGGAAAATGTCCGTCTGTGACATCGGTGCCATGCAGTAAACCTTCAGTTGTATGGCTGTCGACATAGATGTTCTTGGGAGCATGTGAACATAGTCATGAGGACATAAGCTCCGGAGAGAGGAGCTGAAGTCAGTAATGGGATTTTGATTTTTACAAGAGCTTAGTCTAAAACAGAACTGACGATAGGTATGGTTGTGTAATGGAACGCAAGTTTTAGAGAAGCGACAGGTGTATATTGCGGCATATTTGCGACAAGTGACGTTACGTCCGGAAAATGGAAGGACGAACAAAAGGAATGCTTACTTGCCACAGAGGAGGTAAGCATTTGAGAAATAGCCGAACAGCATTATAATTACGTTGAACTGGGCCATTTCTTACTCGGGATTACATCCTATGGTTTAAAAACAAAAAGCCAATCCTTGGCAGTCCAAATGAAATATTATAATTCATTCAACTCAATATCTACAACAAATGAATGCTAACCTAAGGTCGTGAATGGACTTCTTCAAAAGACATTTCAATGGCAAATCTAAACCACTTATGGCGAAGTACACGGCATATTCTATGGGTACCATAAAATCTATCTATAGAAATGCTTTCTTCCTTCGCTTTTCACATCATCTCAGAAAGGTCCGATTATCTGTAAGTGAACCCTTCCTTATCGAATCCAAATATTCCTCTTTTACTGTTACTCAATTGAAAACTTTAAGATGGATAAAATCCAAGCTAACCTGTGACAAAAGATATAATCTGGAGATTTTATCGAAATTGCCATAGAGAAGGGAACTGTCGTTTTTGACAACCAGATCCTTAGGGTTACGACAGCTACCACATGTGAAACAAAAGCTAACTGAGTTGTCCCTAAACTAAATGTTATAGAAAAGTGAAAATTAATAAGTCGGTAGTGTTATATGATGGGAGGACGAGTCGATTTTCTTCAAATCACTCGTTTCGGTGGCGTATACGCAACATCTTTTTTTTTACCTTTAACGCATTAAGTTTTGCTTCTATCGTTACGACTACCATCACACATGAAACAATGGACAGCATACTTAGCATCGATAAGAAATATTTCAGAAAAATGGAAATCAAAAATTCGGTAGTGCTGTATGATGGCTAAACGTAAGAATTTCCTTCAAATCATTTGTTTCGGTATTTTTCATTCTCCTTTAACGCCTGAAGTTATGCTTCTAGGGTTACGTCAACTACCACATATGAGACAATGGGCAACAAACGTGTCTTCGATAACAGATATTATAGAAAAGCGAAAACCAAAATGTCAGTAGTGCACTGGGATGGGTGGAAGTGAAGTTTTCCTCCAAATCAGTTGTATCGATGGCGTATATGTAACATTTTTTCATTCACCTTTGATGCCTTAAGTTATACTTCTTATTTTTCCTAAATGAAGGATAATAAAATCACTAAATCGAAAACTGTATGAAAAAGACTCGGCACGAAAGTGTTGAAGTGATCTATCTTGGATTTATGATTAAGTAGGTCATAAAGCGAGCATACCGAGTGATGGCTGCCATCTACAATTCTATTTCAGTATATAATCGTTTCGGCATGGACAAAGTTGCAAACATTCATGGGGCACGTTCCACTTTTCCAAACGAATGATAAATCAGCCCTGATCCCAAAACAAATGCTACAATAAATACGTATCCCCATACCGTCTACCGTGACCTCTTCGTATGTGGAATCTAGGCCTTGAGCCTTTCAAAGTATCTACCACTAAATAGCCTACAGTTTGATCGGAAGAGAAAGCCTACACTCATTGCATAACTTTCGCTCTAGGTGGCGACAGATATTACCCGATGAAAGAGGGCTTTTGTACGCTTACCTATCGCTATCGATTCATCTCTTTGCTCATATCTCATGTAAAATCCAATAAAGTGCATTTCAGCCATACTAGAAAATAAAAATATTGTACGTGTACTTCAGCATGCTCATCACGCAACCGAACCGCAAAATTTCAATATCCATTGCGACACATTCCTGTACTTGCGCTCAAACCTCCCTACAGCTCTTAGTTCTTGTACAAATGACACATTTGGCCTTTTGTGGCTGCTTCCTTTTATTTCCATTCACTTGACTTCTTTTTTTTTTCCTGTCGTCCTTTATTGTTTTGCCAAATCGCAAGTCCTTTTTATTTGCGGTGACATTTTGACACTTATTATATGCGGACCCAGCGATCCGATAGGGACAATTTGCGAAATTGCAGATTCTACCGAATGTGCGGAATATATGTGTTGAAAATTCACTTTTTTTTGTCCTCCTTCATCCCCTTGTAGCACTTCCTCTATTCGTTTGTATGTCCCTTTTTTAAATTTTATCTGTACGGGGCATGTCGTACCGAGGAGCCAAAGTTTTAGACATTGCAGATTTTCGGCAAAAAGGATAAAATTTTGGAAGAAGAAACAAAAATGAAGAAGATATTGAAACGAGCTGAGAAATGGATCTTGCATTTGCTGCAAGAATAAGGAAGAACTTTCCGGTGAGCAAATCATGTCACATGAAACATACGGGTATGCGAGCGTCACAGGAATGGTTGTATGGTGCTTGCGATTTCTCTGGCTGTTGTTTTAGTTGGAAGATAGCAATAAAATGGATATTTTGAGTTAGAGCCAAGTATTGATTCCGCGGGAATCTTGGGAAAGGAAGTTGTCTTTTGTTGCCGGTTGGGACAAGGACGAGTGAATAATATAAAACGTGAGACTAAAGGTGCAAGTTATGTGCTAGAAGACATCATTGCAGGTACTTTAATTGAGCTAGAGCTCTAGAATCGCTTCTCAGTCACACTCAATTTTGAATATTTTCAAAATATTAGTAACAACTTTAAAAAGCCGACAACTTAACACTCCTTTTTCTGATTATATAGGAATCGCTTCAAGTCAGCAAGGATCTCTGTCGACCGCAAATTTGCCGATTAGTCGAGTGCCCTAAAAGCATGACGCCTTTATGACTGCTTCCAAGTCCCATTAATTTCCTTTAATTGCCCTTCTAATGGCTCCCCAACTTAAGACATTTCTCTGTTTTCCAACGAATAGTAACAGACAATAGTAATTAATATTACTGTTACTTTCCCTGAGGTGCTCAATTGTATCTCAAGAAGGGGAGAGGCATTTTGGCTTTTTTTTTCTTTCCATAAATAGTAGCACGTTTCAGATTACAGAAGCTTGTAGGGCGTTCTGTAATGGGCTCAATGGGGGGTTTTAATGAACTTGTCACAGTTTTAATTCCGAATAACTGCCGTGATAAATAATCATTGCTTAAACTGTTTTCCAAAACTTGTTTCCATACCTTATACTGCTAGAAGGCATTAAAATCGCCAAAACTTAAGGAAAAGAACATTTGCGTAACAAATGTTATGAAGTACTTTCAAGAAACGATCTTTAATATCAATTTTATTAAATAGATGAACGGAATGAAGTCACGTTCCACCCCAAATGCCAGAAATTCACAAAATGCCAAATCCTAACCTCATAAGGACACAAATACACACGACCACGTCGTGCTCTTAATGCCTGATCCACAACACTGCGTTGGTGCGAGGCACTTTACGAGTTACGAGAAATGCCTCGACGCATGCTTTGACAATGACAATTCAATTTTTTCGGCTGCTCCATGTCAAAGTAAACGCACACAACACAAACCACAAAATACACAGATATAGCATACACATCAATACACAGCAACAGTCGTTCAAACGCACAGACATTTTCGACGTGTTTGACTTTTGTATGCTTTGGTTACGTGAGCTTACGTTTTCTCTCGCTCTCAATTTTTCTTATTTCCTCTCATTTTTTCTTATTTTCTCTCATTTTTCAATGAACGTAAGCTCGCCAACGCAAACGCGGTATTTATGACTACCCCATTGAATTGCTTGTGTTGGATGTCTCAGCTAGCACTAACGCAGTGTTGTGGATCAGGCATAACTCCTTATCATCGAGTTTCCGCAAAAAAAAAATTGCGAGAAAAAACCACCTCGCCCTATGGCATTGAACCTGCCAAACAAGTAAACATGAAAACGCAACGTTCTCATAAATCCGGACGCGAGGTAACAAATAAAATTCGCCGATTTTATGGCATTTCGATTTTTCTTCCTCTCCTTGTATCTTCTTTTCATCGGCCAACAAAAAAAAAGTACAGACATCCCCATGGGAGCATACACGGTTGCTAGTGTCTTTTCAACGCGTCCCCGTACACCTAAGGAAGCGATAAACTAAACGCGACAGTTGAAGGGAACGATAACAATGATTTACGAGCAACCACCACAGAGGGGGGGACTGTCTATCCACGTATCTATAGGGCCCGCCACGGATTCCTGTCATCTATCACAAAACACCTCAACCTTGTTATCCATATCCTTAGCCCTTTTTTATTCTATCTATCGCGTTCTGGCTTCGATTTGGGGCGAATTGAATTTACTAGCCAATAATCACATACTCGTACCCACTAAGAGGGCATGTATATAATACCGCCAAAAATGAATTATTTACACGAATATATGGTCGTTTTCGAATCCTTCGAACTTAAGATTCTCTCTCGTACTATAGTTAATTGAAGCATTAAACGCTGTGGAGGTCCAACAACATCATCGTCGGCGTCACAATGAACGAAAAAAAAGAACAATCAACCTACAAAGGACATAACGTTTAATGTCCTGAAGATGGCTATGGTTGTTTTAGTGTCGTCTTTATGGTTATTGATATGACATTCTTGATACGAATTTGTGCTCCTTTCTGTCGGGATTTAATTAAATAAAGTACGCCAGATATTTATGGGGATGGGACAACATACGATAAGGACAAACAAAAGTCGATAAGTCTGCGGTTATAATCTACGTACGTATATGGCATGTAAGTATTGTACCTGCCCGAGATTCCAAGATATCGTGGGATATAATTAGAATAAAAGTCCGTGCCAGCTGACTAGGATGTATTTTGTGTAAACACGTAGATTTGAGTATCCTGCAATGGAGGTATTCTTAGATTTCACAAATAAGCATTCAGCATAAGGTATCTGCTTCGGTTTTCTTGAAAAAGGTAATTGAGACAAAGCAGACAAATAAAATGAATGACGGCAGTGAACAGGCATTTGGAGATAAAGTCTTGGAAAGGAACTTTGAGTAAACAACTTAAATTATAAGGGGGAGACAAAACGTGAATTCGTTAAACTTTCCTCGGCTACCTGACGGAAACTCGCAGAACGAAAAAAAAAATAGGAAAGAAAAAAATATGGGCTCTAGCTACGAGTTATTAAGTCGTCGATACATGAGGACAATGTAAATTGGTTGATTAGATAGGTTAGGTGTCTTCCGTTCCTAGAGCGGTGGGGATCGCTTAGACCAAGATATGTAGGTTTTCATCAAAGAAGTATTCTGCCAGAAATTGTCTTCTTGAGGATAGGGCAGAGCAATTGCATAGGAGATGAGATGGGGATTCTTCCTCTTCCTCATCATGGCACGTATCGCAATAGTCATTATATGGCAGTCCAAATCTAGCGGCATGGTTCCCTATGGCGCATTGCCCTGTTTGGACTCCAATTAGGCTGCCTTTACATTGCCTGCGTATTTTTTAGCGGGCTTGTGGTTCTACGCCATCTCTTATTGGCCTGTTGCAGTGCCTGTTTCGAGATTTTATATTTTAGCCTTTTCATTGGTAGATGAATGTCCCATTTAATAGTCAGGATCTCCAGTGTGGTGCCAATTGCCCCATGAATTGTCGATAATTCAGCTAGGAATACACTACAGTGGTTCGTTAGTCTAAAGGATTGGCCGGTCTTCATGGTCGGTGCATAGACCGGCACCCACACCATTGCCTGTCCTGGAGCCATCCATGTATATTTCCAGAACATGGAAATTCATTCCCCTCCCATTGTCGTCGGTTGAAAATTTTTTTTACATAGAATCTTGAAGTCCAGGATCGGGTTAAGTAGTCTCTGACTTAACTTAAATCACTGTTTTGGCGTAGAAAACCGGCATGCCCTCAACGCTCTCAACGAAACAGACGCGCGACGAAAAAATCGACTTGTTTGAAGCGATTTTTGATCGCTTTGGCTGCGGCCACGCGACATCGCTGAGCGATTAGTTGCGGAAATTCCGTTGTCAAATGCTTCTCGGTAATTTGTTTGTTTTTATAGTCTTTTAAACTATCCTGCCATAAGATTGGACGACTTTGAACAGCAGAAATCAACATTTCCTTGCTGATTTTTTCCATTTTTGAATTCGTCGCTCAGCAACAATCGCAGAAATTAAAACAGATTTGATTTCAGAGCGACGTCGGTCGGTCGCTTGGCAAAATCGCTCGTCGCTCAGGGCTACTTGGCCACCCCCATACAATTCGATATGCATTTTTTTTTTTTTTTTTTTTTTGTCGCTCATCGCTCAATCGCTCAGTCTCTCACTGCGTAGTGTCGTCGCTCTGAAATCAAATGTTTTGTTAGTTTTTGCGATTGACGAATCAAAAATGGAAGAAATCAGCACGGAAATTTTGATTTCTGCTGTTCAAAGTCGTCCAGTCTTATGGCATAGTTGAACAATTTTTATATTAAAATGATGAAATGTTTATGTGAACGATACACGTGTACAATACACCACGTTTGTTATGACGCCTCCACCCAAGCTTCGTAATACGCAGGCGCACAATGTAGACCTGTGTAATTTCAATAAGCGATTTTTTAGGCGATCGGTTATTGAATTGCTTACTTTACTGCAAACTAAAATCTTAATCTGTGACAATGTGACCTTCATCTTGACCCATTCACCTTACAATCACTCCTGATCCTCGTCATCAATCCATAAAACAGCACCCTGGGAATCCACTTTCCTCATTTGAATACCTTCATCAAACGACAAAGTATCGCAATCAGCCACCACTTGACGCGACTTATCTCACCCGTGTCTCAACCAAGACGACCTCGCCCCCATCACCTATTTCTACCCAAATCCCCCTCGTTTCAGCTAAAGCCAATCCACAATAAATTAAATCAAATGCAGCACATAAAAGCGACACCATTAAATCTGGATCTCTCTCCATCGACGGCGAGGAGGACGACAACGTCGAATTCTACGACAAAGACGTTGTGCAAAGTTAGCTTGGGAAGAATTCATTTAACTCCAAGTGTCATCGTGGTAATAAATTCGAATGTTTACGCGAGAGCAGCAGCATTCCTTGACGCCTTGAAGCGATACAAAGGAGCAAAACGGATACCCTACAACGCGTTTGTCTGTCCGTCGCAGTTTTGTGCATACTTGAATTCCTTCTACCCATCCCCCATTTGATCCCTAGCCAGCAATTATTATACCACCCCATTCCCCCACTCCTGTTGTGTGCATATTTACATCAGGGACATGTGAATTATGGATATGGTATACCCCGTTCCTTAAGCATGGTTGCTGGCTAAATCCCACAAAATCTTTCCGCACCGGAAATGGCAAATAAATGTCACTCAGTACAGTACTTTCTGCTGGCGGTAAGTATGTGTATACTACAGTTGGTTGTGGTACGGAGACGGAGAATAAATCCTTTTCCGTCGTACCTATCCAAGATATTGACAACAACACAGGGCGATAGACTAAGATGCTGGAGGATGAAGGCGAAACTAGACACTTGATTGCACGAAGTACTCACGACTTGGATAGTTGAAAATATACATAATTCGAATTCCCTCAAGCAAAGAGCATGGGTGTATGTGTAGAGCTGGTATCTCGGGTTCAATTGTTTCTCGAGGTAAGATATCCTGGGAAGTGGCAGGTTTAACTACTTCTGCTTAATACTAAATGTATGGAAGGAACGATGCCGCAAGGAAGATGAATAAAGTCAGGTGAGTGGAAATCTATCGCGTCATAGCTACTCTAATTCGTTTTGATTCATTTCAGTCAAACGAGTTAAGCAAACTTCGAATTATCGGTAATCTAACCGCTAATGACATATTTCCTTTCACCCATCCAGCCCATCGTGATTCCGATGATCAACACTAGTCCCTCTATCTCGTATTGGCTTTAAGTTGATCAGATGCGTGCAATTGCATCAATTATAGTGGCAACTAGAATCCGATGGACTACTGCTGGATATATTTCCACTTTTCTTGTCGTTATCCTGCATCCATGAGAGAACACGAATCGTTCGTTGATGGTGATATCGAAGCACAACAGATGTACATATATGCGTTGCTTGCTCAGTCAGTTGTTTACCGATGTCTCTGGTAGTTAAGTAGCAATGCTTTTCATTTTCCTCCTTACCATGATGGTGGTATTATTCCACGCTGCTGGCTGGCATTGACATCAGATATTCTCCACTATCGATGGACGATGGGGTTATCTCTTGTCGTTAAGTGATACAAGGAGTATCCTTATTAAAGCTTTAAGCGACATCCCAGGACGTCATTCAATCAGATAAAAGCATACACTTTTCCATGTGAACACGAATAACGGAAAAGAATAATTTTCTCATCGTTTGAATCTAAAGATCCAGAGACGATTCGTTACTATTTAATGAACTGGAAAATCTTTTAAAGAACGCTATTCCGAAGATGTGAAATATCTTTTGCAAATGTGCATCATATCGTTGGAGAGAGAGAAAGAGAGGGTGAGTGTTAAATCGAACGAGAGACATTTGGTACGGTAATTCGTCTGTCGAGGCTAACCTTTACCACGAAAAGTACAAGATTGCATTTGAGATTGAGATGGTTCGATAAAGACGTGCATAATGGCATCGGAATCGCTTTGATCCATGGTATAAGTGCTTGTCAGGATGAATGAAATAAAATGGACCGGAGAGGTGCTCGAGTGGTGTGAATATTTTGAAAATTCCCCTGATTCAAAAGCACTTTGCTGGAGTGGTGATCGTGCTGCTGGAATATCGAGTGCATTCATTTATTGGAGATCTATGCGGGAGTACTTGAGTGCATTTAAGGTATTGAATTGCTTGGACACATTCTGGAACAGAATTCGTGCAGGTCCCATACCAATCGGATTTGATTCATATCATTTCATCCACTGCGCTCTACCTAACCCTCAATCAGAGTGTCCAATAGGAGAAAAAATCTCAACCATATCCTGATTTATTAACCCATTTTGCCTAATGATCACCCACGAATATTGTCCAAAACGGAACAACATCCCGCCAAAACGTTCATTCATGATATGATTTATTATGAATAACCATGCCCAGAGGAATACATACAACATGGACAGTAGTAGCACTACCACCAGTTGCTGTTGCCTTGAAAAACCATCCGAAATTTGTTTCGTTTCATTTGGCGCCATAAGGATTAACTCTTTGCAAATGAACGGGCTGGCAAACAGGCGAAGAACGAATGTGCCCACTATTTCATCTGGACACTTCCAGCCTCAGCTTTGGGGTAATCATTTTCCTTCTCGTGCTTCCTTCCGTGCTTCAACCGCTTATTTGTGTGTTTTAATCCAAAGAATTCGTTCCTACATAGGACGAGTATTGTTTTCCATTTTCAGTTTTGTTTGCTCTGCCTTATGAGTTATGTGACAAGAATATAATTTGTTGCTCTGGTTTCTTAGACTGACAGAGTGTGTTGAGGAAGAAAGGCGTGGACATGTATGTATCTGCTTACCATTGGGGATGAATAGCGTATCGTAATCAAAAATTTGTTTGTGCAATGGGCCTACCGTAGAACGTGTGAATGTAATCTGTGCTTCCACAGACGGGATGGAGCATTATCACTAGGAAGAGAGGCGTTCTTTTCGACGCTCCTTACTGCTTGATGATGATTTAATAAATCAAAGGGACAGTGGTGTAGACTATGGGCGGGTATACTCATCAAACGTAAACTGAATTTGGTTATGTAAACACATGTTGGACACATCTCCTTCTCTCCTGAATTTCGAATAATGACCACGGTTACTGGAACCATTGCAATTGAACGCAAATATTCTTAGTATGACTTGAATACGCTATAGAATTACGACTGATTCCCATTTGAGCATCTTCGACATTCTTAATGAAAATCGCTAATAAAAATTTCACATAAAATTGGTGACAATTCGTATCTTAAACAATCCAATTTCAGAATATCGTGTTGCCTTGAAAACGATTCAAAACAAAATACACCTACATATATGAGTACCACATTCGTTCACTGTTTACCATTGTTTTTTTCTAGGATCGTATAATCTAGCACGTTTCCATTCCTAAAAAAGCTTATGAGAAAGCAATTCCCAGCTCCATCAGATTATAGATAAGACTCTGTTTAATCTGTGAGTTTTTAAGATTTTATTTCGATTTTAAACGATTAATTCAGGTGCGAATTGTTTTCTTATGATGACGTTTGATTCATTTTTAAGTTTTTTTTTTTTATTTGCTTTTTTTACTTAGTTGGGATAGTCTTATTCAGACCAAATACACATCATTTTTGTCAAGTGTGTCTGTTTTTCTTCATACAAATTCATAAGATTATGCAAAAAATCTTTCTCAAAATATACATATGTTCGTTTATATCAGCTGAATATTTAAATTTTTTTTTTTTCAATTTTAAGATGTATTTTTTAGGTAGCTTAAATCTTGAGGTGGATATACCAACACTTTCCAATCAAGTTCCGTCAATTTGCTCCGAAACATCAAAATGTGTGTGGCCTGGCCTTGTCAAGCGGCCTTGTTCAAGCGGTCGAGTCGTGTATAGTGGAGGACCGAATTGATTCCCCCCCGATTTCTCCCAAAAACTCAGCATCTCCTTATTTAAGATCAGTCCAGGCTTTAAAGTCGTTTGTGGAGGTTCACCGGTCTTTGACCATGATCACTTGCGTTGAATATTTTCGTATTTAATGCATTTTTCATCACGCCTGCGCTACCTCATCATAGCTTGTATTTCGGTTTTCTCCACTGGGTGCAAAACTTCACCGAATGACTGGGTGACAAGACACCAAAATTTCCGGGACGGAATCGGGGAAACCACACCTGAGATGCTCGCACACAGCATTTTCACCATACACTTCACAAGTTCCTCGACATGTTTTGTTTTCAGCGTTTTTACCTCACATCAGATATGTATTTCACTCGTTTTCAAATTGATATAACTTTGTACGCAAAGGACATACATATTACAAAACTGTATTCGCAAATAATGTTGTCTGAAATCTTTTCGAACGTGTATCCGTTAGACAGAATCGGATTGATGCTAACCAATATGAGCAATAACACAACCTGTATGTATGTATGTATGTTGGCGTTACAGTCCATGAAGAACCTGAGCCGAGCTTCTCTCAATCACCCATGTTGTGTGTGATTTCATTTTCCCATAGGTGAAAGGGACCTACAGTTTATTGCCGGTTCCGAACGGCGAATTTCGAGAAGCTTTTCATGACAATTTTACTACAGGGGGTTTTGTCAGAGCCCCGCTGAGGAGAAACACCGTGAAAAACACGTTCGATGACATGGCTGTGTCGGGATTCGATCCCGTGTCATCGGCGTCAGAGGCCAACACACAACCCACTGCGTCACGGTGCTCTCAATAACACAACCTAGTGTCTGTAAATCGGTAACGAGCCCCACCACTTCAAAGTGCATTTATAGTGTTTTAAATGTCCCTGAAAACTACAAATTTCTCAATCGAGGAACTCGGATGCAAGGCGGCTCGAAATCTGAATCCTGCTTCACCTCCACTTTGCACTCTGTTACTAAATCAATTCTTCGTGTACAGTCTCAGAACTTATTCTACCAACACTGTGTTTACCCGACACGCAACTAGGAACTACATCAAGGCTTCAAGTTGTCAACATTTTCAGGAACTCCTAAAGTTTCAAACTCCAACTCTCACTTGTCACCAAACAGTTGAGTTAATTCATTTCACCTCGCTTCGCCCCATATATACACAATTTCTAACCGAACCATTGCAAACCGAATGACAGTCTCAGTCTTCAACTAACAACTGCCTCTGCTGTCATGGCATGCACCCGTGCATCTTTACACTCCATTACCCAAGAACGGGTTAAAATTATGATTAACAAAACCTCATCACTTCCTCGAAAGCACATCAACTGTGTTACACTCTACATACAGTCATAGAGTTCGTATCTCTTCACTTTGCACTTTTACTAACAACTAAATATAAATACCCGCACCTAGTCCAGGCCATAGCATTAGCTGTCACTACCTCCTCCTCCTTGCCCCCTTGCTCAAAGGACCGAGTGACTGCATATATGTACATGTATATGTGTATGTATAGTGCTCCAGCAGGAAATTTCACATTTTAATGCGCACTAAAGTCAGTCACATCTGCTCCAACAGCAGCAGTATTCATAGGAAAAACGGCAGAATAATGTTTATGACAACGGATTTCCTTACTGGAAGTGAAACAATGCCATCACTGACAAAACTCTGTCTTGCTCCTTCGCAAGTGCACATCTTAGATTCGTGGACGTGAGCGCTATATCCCGAGATTCAGGAACTATCAACCAGCATCTTTCGCTTAGAATTTTATATCAACAATGGGTTGACGAGTTCATTTCGCTGAATATCCTTAAGCGGATGTTATACAAAACGAATCCAGTTCTGCACCGAATACAAAGTAGAGTTACAGTATTTCAATCAGGTCACTGACACCCTCAGATTGCGCTGGCGTTAAATAAAAAACAAAAATCATACCTAAACCCTGAAATCAAGAACATCATTCAATCCTCGATACACGCGATTAATTATGACGTCTCCTGTTGATCGGTAGCATAACTAATGAGTTTCCTCGAACAACAGATCGTGTCACGGCACATAGTTGCCCCTACACCTTCCACCCACACATAGGATTCGTCAACAAAAGAATGAAAAGAACTCAACTTGGAAGTCTGTTAACGAAATCAAGCCTCGCGCACTCGGAACACAAATACAATCTGAAGGCATGATTCCTAATTGCATTAAGCACGATGCGATGATGGAATTGAAAACAAGCTTAGGCGAGGACAGCAAAAAATATCCTTCCGAGACGGGACAGAAGACTACGAACGGCTGGGAGTGTAGTAAAAGTGCACGAGGATATGAGTAAATGACTCGAATACATATACATATGTATGTATACCGGCGCTTCCATTAGGGAATGTTGTTCTGTTGGCCGTTTCATTTCGTTTAACGGTATGGTTGCAAGAGGCTTATATCGTTGCTACTCAACACGTGCTCTCGGGGAAGGATTTGATTTCTTATTTCAATTCTTTTTTTTTTACATTTTGAAGTAGGTCGTGCGTGGTAACAATAGCAGAGCCACTTAGGATAATTGCTGCTTGATTTTAATATGAGTCGTAGTTGTTGTTGTTTTCTACTTTTTCTACTACTTTTTCTGTTTTAAGCTTAAATTTGTGTTGTGTTATGAAGGCATACACTTCGCTCTCAGTAATTGTTTTCCATTACTTCACTACCTCCTGTGATGATCCTGCTGCTCACCTCCAACTTCTCCTCCTCGGTGAGTTGTAAAGCAACATAACCAACAGAAGAGTACAACGAAAGGTACTCTTGTATTGTTTTCTTAAGCGAACATTATCGAATCAAGGATAATTAGAGAGGAGTTCGCTGGGATTGTTAACTAAGTAATGGGTTGCGGTGGTATCGTCGTGGTTGGCACGAGTATTTTATAGTGCAAACGAAGAGCGATTTATTGCCACTCACATCGTAAAGGTACTTTCCTACGAAGTGCTAATTGGTTTGCTGCGATTTATATATGGACATATGTATGTATAAAGGAATTCTACATTCTTCAAGTAGGATGCTTCATTAATACAAACAAAAATCTTAGATTCGTTCGTCATAGGTGTTAATGTCGATCAATTTGATTTATAGTATATTGATCAGGAGGACAGGAACAGCCACTTTGTATTTTCATTCTAATTTTCCAGTCGAGCACGAAGTTACTTACATACATATGTACATATGTATGTATGTTCCTAAACTATGTCAGAGATGCCGCAATGTAAACGCAAATGATAACTACAAAGATTTATTTGTGAATCAAATTTGGTACGTTTTGAAGGTTCATCGACGCCTTTTATACATACATATGTACGTGAAATATGATATCACCCAAAATTATCCGTAGCTGGGTTTACAGACATCGATCATATGGCTAGCATTTTTATGGCATCTTCCAATCGAAACCCTTCTATGAATGGCGTAGCTAGAATGAATGCCTATCGGACCATCTTGTAATCATATTCATGTTAAAACGACACAATTTTACTTTAAGAATTAGTATGTATCATTTCGTTGAAGTGTACACGCACTCTGTGCTCTAAACATGCCAACTTATGTACCAAATAAACCACATTTTGTACATCGATTGATATGTGAAGTACATATGTATATGGGGAACATACTCCATCAATAGAAGCGTATGAGTATTGGTCCCGGCGTTTCAAAAGTGACGATTTTGGCGCCAGTGACAAAAAACACAAAGTCCAGTAAAGTTTGAAGACGCTGAGTTGGAGACATTATTGGACCAAGATTCTGCTAAACTCAAGAGGAGCTCACAGAATCCTAGCGATTTCATGGGTTCCGCATGAACTCAGACCAAGAGACGTCAGACGCCGTTTTTCACATGCGAACAACTCCAAAGATAAAATCGAAAGGGTTTTTTGCATCGAGTAGTAACGGAGGACAAAAAGTAGATCCACTACGAGAACCCAAAGCGCTGAAAATTGTGAAGTAAGCCCGGCCATGCGTCAACTTCACTGGCCGAACCGGAATATTAGTGGCAAGAAGCTAATGCTATGCATCTGGTGGGTTCAGCTCGGAGTGACCTTATATGAGCTCCCCATCTTAACGAAACGATCACTGCGAATCGTTACCAAGAACAATAGATACAATTAAGCTAAGTGTTGAAGTTTCAACGCCTTCGATATGCCAAAAAACATAAAGTCATTTTTCAGCACAACCACGCTCGGCCATAATGTTACTATATTCGTCAAGGTAACTTTGGAGCACCTATTATTATTCCTTCTGACTACCACTTGTTCCGGTCGATGGCTCATGACTTGGCCAAGCAGCACTGCACTTCTTAAGAAGAAGCCATTCATATCTCCGTAGGGTCCCCGGTGTTTTCGGCCTCATTTTCGGAAAAAATAAAGTTCTTTGATGCCAGTTAACCACAAAATCACTTTTTGGGGATGTATCAGCTGCTTTTGATATTCACATGGGTTCTCTCGTTGGCCCAAATGTTCACGAAGTACGCAAACTAATTTTTGTTTTGTTTTATCTGTCCCCTTTTCCAATAATCTTTGAACACTTTGAATGGTTTCGTTAATCAATTACGAGGTAAACAGTCGCATAACGAAGTGACATATTGACGAATAAAAATAAATATACCATCCTTGTCGAATTGACATTAATTTTCCTGCACTTCACTTGGACAACCAGACCAAAAACCAATTTCCAATTTTTTTTTTTAATTTTTTCAAGCATTTTTTTAAGTCCTTCTGCGAAACTTGAAAATGTCTAGTACTTTTTAGAGCACTGCTTTTTAGCGGAACAAGGGATTTTGCATTTTGTTTTATTTTTAGGGTTCCGTGCGTCCGAAAAAAAAACGGAACCCTTATAGGATCACTCGTGTGTCCGTCTGTCCGTCGGTCACATTCAATTATCTTCGAATCTACTGGACCGATTAAGTTGAAATTTGGTACACATATCAATTTCTGTGACCCAACGGCAGAGGTGTGACGTGAATAGATGAAATCTGTATATGGGAGGTAATTTTTGGGGGGAAGGTGGAAAATTAAAAAAAAAAAAATTATTGAAAAGTGTGATATATCAAATGGAAGGTCTTATTGTTAAGATCTTAAACGAACTTGTTTTTTTTTTGTAATTTTAAAATGAATAGTTTACAAGTTATTCAAGAACATAGACGAAAATTGACCATTCCAGAGTCATGCAACAAATTTGTACTTTTCATATCATGCTCTCCACAATGAATATAAAAATGCTCTTTACATACGTACGTCAAACTGCAATCAACCTCGTCGCTATAACATCAACTTTTCTAACCCCATAGCACCCTTCCCTAAACATTTGAATTTAAAGAAAAATCATCCAGCGTCAGTGACGGTTATTTCAGAATATAAAGTTGCATGTCAAACTTAACACAAATTCACTTAAAAACAATTGGGAATAATTCTTATAAATATTCAGAAAAATGAGGAAGAGAGAACGGCTCATTGTTTACTTGATGACAATTTCCAGCAATTAGGAAATTAGTTTCTGCTCCACTCTGCCAATCCGCGATGCTACTGAATAACCCGAATCCCGGTCCAGTTGACAATCTGTCTGTGATTTCGCTGATGTATCCTTATTTGGGGGGCGTCGAATGTTTATTCAACGAAGAATTGCTTTAAAATGTATCCTTTTCATAATTTTGTCCCTACTGTTTTACCGTTTTTGGTTTTTTCTTTTTCAATTTTCGTTTGTGTTTGTTTTGGCGCGCATTGTATCCTTTTTGGCTGGCGAAGGAGCGTCCATTAAGGAAATTAACTGAAATGATGAATCCGTTGACTGACAATGAGTTTGCCCGCAAGACAAAAGAAACACAAAGATGAAAAGACAAGAACAGAGGACAAGGAAGTGTTCCAAATGTAAAGAAGAGTTTGTAGGAGAGCTTCTACTTTAAAGGACTAAAAGGAGAAAGCGGGGCAATTGGAATAATCTCATGTTGATTGCTTGTCAAGTTGTAACAAGTTAAACTTGGCAATAGTGTTGACCGGGGCTGGCGTCGAGGTTACTTCATCCATGCTTACCGAGTTCCTCCTCCTTCTCAGTATCTTATTTTCGTCTTGTTCGACCCGAGGTATATGTACACAATGTCGGTTCAATTAAGCACTTAATTGAGAATGTTACTCTGGTAGCCGTTAAGTAATAATGCCAATGTCGGCACTGGAATTGGCTTTAATTCAAAACTTAATTACTTGAGTCAGTTTCGAGTATTAAATTGATTGTTTCTCGCCTGTCGTTGGGTTGATAATTTATTCTATCAATGGAAGAAAGTTTTTATGGTTCGAAAATGACGAGAGTTCGTCTTAATGAGGTAGAATGGTATTTTTAAATATTTTTAAAATACATTAGATCGGAAGTCCTTGCTGGAAAAGGACATCATTTTGGATTAAATCAAATCTTTTATCGGGCAACAATGACATTTCTTCCTCTCTTGAAGCGAAGGAAAATTCGAAAAATCCACAAATGAATTCCACTCGGAATAAAAACAGACAATTGAATGCACTCCTTCGCTGAATCCTTTATCCGCGTTTTCGACATTTCTCTCTTTCTATCTCGCTCCATCTTTTCCTACCATTCATTCTATAAAAATGCACTTTCCTTTGTGCGCAGAAGGCGATAGTATGTTGGCAGCAGAAAGGAGTTATCATCATTGAATGCAACATAGCACAGAAGCCATGTTGGGGAATCCAATTTTCGATTTGAAAACAGGGAGACAAACATTACTTACCATAATGCTGTAATCTCATGAGACGAGTTTCAAGTTTGGATTATTGATTATGCCATGATAAAAAGAAAGAAGGCTATTCTCCTCTTTCTACTCGTCTGTTGAATTGGATTAGTTTGGTCAATATGGAATAATAAAAAATTGAATACTAAATAAGAAAATCGATAAATCATGTTCCGTTCTTGTCCATTTTATATAGTACATATGCACAGAAATTTAATAAAGATGTGATTTGTAGGTTCAATCCTTGGTGCATCGAACGCGAAACCGTTTGCCTAGGTAATTGAAATAGATTCTTCGTAGCTTGGTGCTTCGGGTCTCTCGAACTCGTCTCTTCCTATGCATAGGCGCTTTTCTTATAGCACGAGTATACGCCTTTCTACTCCTTGTTGCCACCTTAATGATTTTACTGCAAAGATTTGTATTTGTTTACACAAGTTAACTATTGGTAAGATTGTGGTTTTCAAATACCCAGGCATTTTATTTGTTGTTGTTTTTTTCAATAACTTTTTTAAACAGTAACTGAAAAGTGACACTGAATTTTTAAATCAATTAATTATTTTTAACAGAAATTGTGGCACACTGCGATACATTCAAGAAAATAGATTTGTCAGACAATAGTTTTGAAGTAAATTAACTAATTTTTCAGAAAAAATGCAAACAACAGAAACAAAGCAATATACGCAAAACTAAGTTAGAAACGAAAGGTGAGGGAAATAGAAAATGGAGGTAAAGATGATCAAACGACAGCAACCATAATTGTCATAACTTATAACTTTAATAGTTATAGCTGTCAATTTTTGATACATACGAATGCCTGTACTGTAAATTGGAGCTTCCTTACAATAACGACCGTTTTCTAGTAACAAATAAGGCAGGCGCCAGCCATGTCAACCACAAATCAATCAATCATAAGCACCAATTTATTCCACAATAGAGCGTTTTTTTTATAATGTCATTCTAACATCGTTACTCACTACAATGCACTTAGCTAAACAATTTAATTCAACACTCTAACCCCTAAGCCTCCAGTCGAATACGAGCATTCATATTCGAATCACAATAATTCAATTTTCCGAGAAGAACGCCTAAATGGATACCAACGCCAACGGTCCTACCAATATTACAATATTTCATTATGCAAATATCGTTTTCTCATATGAATATATGCATGTGTGTACATATATGTATGTGTACATAATCCAAATTCAGTCAAGCATTGTGTAATTTATTGGCCAGCCTTACACAGCTATACATACATCCCAGGAGGCACTGTAAAACCTTTTACAATACCACCACCAACACCACCTATTGGGCGGTCTCTGTAAATCGTACTTTTATTGTCCATTCCAAATATGATTTTCTAGTCGAGACCAATTCGAATTGAATTTCAAGCATTTTTCTATCACCATCCTCTGTGCCACCTACTCGCATATACTATTCATTGGGTGTTAAGTGCACAAAAGCCTATATGCGGTTGTTATTAAATAAAATTCGCTTGAACAATCCTTTGGTTGAATTGAGTGCAGTGGAAAAATGAAATTTAATTTATACATATGCAAGTGGAACCGCATCATACGCGTTTGGTTAGCGGCATGAGTTGTATGTACCTACAGTGCCTCTACTGCTCATCGGATTGTGGGTTAAAAATATCCTTCACTTTGCCTACCACTATTTACACATTGATATTTGAAGCGTAAAATTAAATTACATTGTGGTAATTCGAATATGAGAAAAATATTATTTCTCTGTTTTCCAGACCGAACTGCAAGTGATGTGGTATTGCAGCAATTTCTTCTTTCTCTCTTCTCTTTTTTCAAAAAATTGTGTAAACCATTCCTGAAAGGACAAATCACAAGTAATCAATGCCAATTAGATGATCCCGAACTGACCCTTATGGCAGAATCACAATGTCGCGTTCGAGCGCTCGGGCTTTTGACAGCATGGGTAGGAACAATGAATTCATACGAAGTAAGGAATACGACCTCAGGCGTTGCTTCGGGTAGTATCGTAAGTTCGAGCTCAACGCCAAAGTAGAGCCGGTGGCTACTCGGTCGTGCGTGTTGACGACTGAGAATGCTTCTCATTTGTTTAATAATGTTTTCTTCAAGAAATTTGCACGTTATGCACAAACTTATTAGATTTCAACATCAAGGATAACAAAGGCGCCGTACATGTACATATTTACATATATATATGATATGTAAGATTTTTTTTATTTTCTTGCATGGACGTCCAAGCGCCTGAAGCCACATTTTGTTATAGAAATTCCTAGGTCGCGCGTATGTCATATGTTTATCGTAAGTTGGAACAACGTCTGTCAAAAGCCCAAGCGCTCGAACGCGACATTGTGATTCGGCCATTAAAAATACATACATACACTTGTCTATATGATTATAAAGACCGTAATGAGTGCTTTTCCTCCATCAACAATGAAGGATACTAGTTTCGAGGCCAAACGACTTATAAGTGAAGCAAAGCGAGAGGAAATTTCTAAGTTAATAGGATTTTGACGTAAGATGTTTGAGCTGACCGGATGTCCAATATACATATATGGTATACCCTCTACATACACTTCAGGACGAATAACCATTATGAATTCATCTCGTGTTTTGGGCTTCTTCCATCGTATTGTTCGCTCGGGGAAATGTGCGGGATAAAATTCAATTAGTTTTTGGGGTCAAAACGTGTAAACAAAAGTTTTGTTGTTCAACAAATCTCTTAACGGGATTAGGTTGTGCGCAAGAAATTTACCAGTAGATCGTTAACACTCAAAGTCGAATAACCCATGGCACTCTATTAACATCACTTCAATTCAGTACTGCTCTTCACAAAAAACTTTTCGCTTAGCATACTCTCTACCTACGTATATTATAATGAAAACTTTCAACCTGCATGCGCATCCAATGGGGCTCTATCATCCATCCATAAATCTCATAATTGGATGTAGCCCACAAAATATATGCACAAAACTTTCCGCAACAATCTTTTCTATCTAGTTTCTCTGTTAAGTTGTGATATCTGAATCCCATGAACGATAAGAATGACAATGACAACGGGTCACTGCTTTTAAGTCGGCTTACCCGAGAAACCAACTTTTTGATACACAAACCTACTGTTAAGAGCTTCTGTCTCGACCGCATTTTCGAACTTTCGATTCTCCACCTCCCCGTGTTGTCATTGAAAAGTTGATCCTTTTTCACCAAGGAGCCACCACCTCGTTGAACACTTAAATCACAAAGTTCGTTAGTTGAAATTGGTTTTTGGTGAATTATGCGGGATACAATTTTAATTTTGCGGACAATTTTTTGTGCCTAATTTTTTACTATACACTCTCATTTAATAGACTATTAAATCCGCCTTGCGATTTATTCCAAACAATCATGGTAGTGACAATTACCGATTAATTCGATTCGCCATCCTTCCAAACAACATACTGCAATTTAAATAAATTCCCTTAGCAAGTTATACATTGTTAATCCAAAACAATAAGCAAATAGATTTGTACAATCTACCCCTCTCACAGAAGCAAATATATAAACAAAATCAAAATGTAATAAAAAAAAACTCAAGCATCCTGTCTACAGCATCAATATCGGCGACTTAATTAATCGCATTCATTAAAACGATCACACGATGCGAATTCACCGCTTAATGTCACATTTCATCAATTAATTAAAATTGCCCAATTCAAATGGGCAAACGTACACTCCATGACATGGTCAACAGCCGTACTGTTCGTGGAAAAGGAAAATAAAAAATAACAACAACAGCAAATACAAAAAATAAAATAAAATAAAAAATTTTGATTTATTCCGAAGCAATTAAATGCATGCAGTGGCATATACGTATGTATGTACTATGTACATATATCCACTCTATAACACGCAGACAAATACAATTTAAACGCACAATGGGAATCAATTTGAATTTTAATCGATTACCAGTCGGTAGGGGGCAAAAAAGACGACCGGGACCCGGAAGCGGTTGACATGGGCTTTTATATCCATTAACCGCGTATATGCCTTTCTTTATCTGTCACTGCATAGTGCAGTGTGAGGAGCAGTCGAGCGCGGGCAAAGGATAAACTGCAGTACAAATCAAATCTGGCTTTTGACCGCGAATTATGTTTTATTTTAAATGGAATTAATCACTTATCCTATGGAGTACCTTATTTGTTAACCGGTGTCGATCTGATTTTCGTGTTAATTTTTAAGTATCCCTTTCCTACGATATTGAACACTCTGTTGGTCCGACTTGGGTTCGAATCCGAAGCATTCAAAAAATACTACGGCATCGCATGCATCGTGGAATATTGGCACAAACATTGGAGCTATATATATTTTTTTTTATACAATGTTGAACACCCAATTTTGGTAGCTCGATGATGAAAAACAAACAATTGGAAAACTCATCATCTTCGACGTGCGTGTCCATTAGAAAGCCGCAAGGAACACTAAAAATGTTGAGTCCGGGGTTAAATGACTTAAATATTAGGAAGCACTAATCTGATTCTGTCAAATAAAACCGCGATTAGAGGGTGACATTTCTGACTACATTTTTTGTGTACAAAGTTTTGTAATTCGTTATTTGCATAAAAGGTTATATTGATTTGAAAATGAGTGAAATTTTTGAAGAAATACCCAATGTAATCCATTTTGACTAAAAAGAATAAAGTAAGAAGGCTGCAAAGACATGCAGGAGTAGTTTGATCGGTTCCGTTTCGAAATTTAAGGGTCAAAGATGCACCTTGCTCGATGAAATTTTGCAGCTGGCGGAGCGGAGCAGCAGGCAAGCTGTCAAGAGCCCAAGCACTAAGCATCAACCACATCACAATTTGGAGTCACCCAAAAAGAACAGGCTAATTAAAAAAGCTCGATGTTTAGGAAAACCAAATCCGGTCTATAGGGTGAACGAGCGCCTTATAGGTTGTTACCAGCCGAGGCATTATGCAGGATTCTCGGTGACACCGAATATGTGGTCGTTCCAACAAAGATTGCCTGTGGCACACGTACCCAGAATGGAAAGCTTTTCGGTTTCTAGGATGTAAATGTCATTAATCGATAGAGGCTGCGAGTCGGTGATAAGCTTTCACAATAGAAGACAACACTGTGTTTTGAAATTATTGAATTCCACTCTACTCCTTTTTCCCTATACAATGATGGTGTCGGTATCGGAATTTGACATACACTGTCGCTCACTATTTATATCCGAAGAGCAGGAAGGAATATGTAAAGCTGAAAGTACTGTCGTCAGTAAAGGAGACAGACAAGAGGTAGTTTATTAAATATGAGAAAAAGTGTCGGAGACAAAACGAAGCCCTGGGGGACACCAGCATTTAAAACAGGAGAATTGTCCTTTATGTGCTTCTACAATCTGGCAAAATGGCCAACTCTGTAATTTACTGTGCACACGTTGATCGTTTAAACGAAGCCATCAAGAAAGAGCAACCAGAACTGGCCAACAGAAAGGAGATGTGTTCCATCATGACAATGCTAGCCAAACATATTTTTTGTGTGCCGGAACAAATTGACGGGACTTGATTTGATGCACCCACCGTATAGCCCAAAACTGACTACTATTTGTTTCGGTCTCTGTAGATCTTTTTTGTTGTTAAAAAATGGTTGGCCGGACAGCCGCTAAAAACCATTTGGCCGAGTTTTTCTCCGATAAACCACAGCAGTTCTACACAGATGGAGTTGATAAGCTACCCGAAAATTGGCAAAGGTAATAATGGCCAATATGTATTTGATTAAATAGGTTTTCAATGAAAGGTATTTTTTATTCAAAAGTTTGCCGCATAGACCTTTCATATCACATATTATCTAAAACGCATTCAGCTGTCTTCAAAATTTAGTGAAAGTATTTAATCTTGAGATTATGACCTTTATTCTCAAATGACAATTTCCCTTATGACACCATAAAATAGGACACCAGCGTTTACTCTCTTTGAGGTACGCAAAATTAACAATTAAATGAACCTTAATCATCCCGCCAGGCTGGTTACAAGAATACCTCCATCATTTTACCAAAAATCTTTTCCTCTCAGTCCCAGCTGTTGGCGGTATCGCGTATGCTTGTATCAATGCCGCTCATTCAATAGCGTGTATAGCAAAAATCCTGTTCACCTTCTTGCACATACATGCAAATTGAAAAATAAAGTGTTTAAGGATACGACAGGTTTCGCTTTCAAAAGTCATCATGCCACGAAGCTACTTAATTTAAACATGTGAGCACGAGGTGAAATTGTTTTTTATTTTATTTTGTTTTCTCCCTGCGGGTGATAACAAACGGTAATCGCACCATATCCAAAGGATATTAGCTTGAGTTGGGTTCAATTCTTCTTTCACTTCTGCTTCTGTTTGAGTGTGTTTAATGTGAAGTTTATTGCATGTTTAGTTGGCGTTATGCTAAGGATAATGTAATCACTTTGGATGGATTAAAGAAAGGAGGAACTCTGTCCTTGGTACTCGGATAGGCATATATTGGATTTCTTTTTTCTTATTGGTGAAAGGGATAATGTTTTCTTTTGTTTTTGTTTCGATAGGGGGATTAAGTTGTTTATTTAAGATTTTCTTGCCCTTTTTGCAAATACGCGTTTAGGGCTTAGAGCTTACGTATCACCGAGCTGTATCGATCTGGGTGGGTAAAGGATACTTGCTAGTAAAGGAATAAAATTGAATTTAAGTTCAAAAGAGACAAATGGACCAGGAATCGTCTTACGCTTGGTTCATTGGAAACAAGTTATAAATGGCGCCCGAACAGGGACTACAACAATACTTATTAGGCTTGAATGTCGTCTTCAAATAGCCTCTATTGTCATCTCCAATAGACCAATAGACCTCCCCCACATGTGAAGTCCCATTTAAGAATCAATATTCCCCTTGGGAATAATTCCAGGAATCTCAACCATACACAAATCAAATCTAAAGAATCTAGTCAACAAAAAAACAAACAAAAAAAAAAAGATCTGAAAAGCAAAATGAAATAAAAAGAGAAACAGCAAAGGAAGCCCTGATGGATTCATAAATCTCAATCTCGTCCACGGTCTACATCACACAATAAATCATTTAATGAAGTTATACATTCCTTCCGCATATGTGAACGACGACCAGTCGCATTATGTTATACGTTTAACTTTAGTACTCTAGGCTTCTCTAGGTCCTCCTCATCATGGTCATCATCGTCCACGAATCAATCTGACCGCAGCATTTTGATTTATTAACTTTTTTCTCCGCCTCCTTATTCTCTCTTTCTGCCTCTATTCATACATATGTTGATGAATAATATCCTTATAAGACGAAAATCCACATGATTCAGGATATTGGGAAACCTTTTTCTAATGATCTCTTTACGGAATATCCTTGTACCGAGCGCACGAGTCAAGAGAAGAACACACAGTAACACATAAAGTGTATGGCCGAAAAACGAGAAACGAATCAACTCCGTTTCGTTATTAATTATTCATACTTTAGGAATAGGACCGTATCTGAATATTGTTGTGTCCACAAGTGGTATTCTTTAGATGCAAATATGCAATATATTCTCCGCCCTTCCACCCCATCAAGTCGGGTTATAACCTGTAGTGAGGTTTTTAGACGGCGTGTCCTTGTTCGTTTTTTCTTTTGCCTTGAAAGGACATGAGTAAATAAATAAAGTAACGGATTTACGTTTGAATACGAATGTAAATTTTCTTAAAATATTTACTCGTATTCACCTAAACAAATATGCAGTACCAATGGTTATGTTCTTCAGTATTCAAGGAGCACGGACGTACGGTTCGTTGGGTTTCTTTCGAATTCGCCTGCCATATAAACAGGGGAAATAAAGAAAATATCAAATGGATGGTTTCGCAGGATTAACCTTTTTACCTTTTACCATTTCTGTTTTGTTTTTACCTTTTTCTTACATTCGGGATAATGAAGAGATGCGAAGACATCAGTGTGGGATGGAGAGATTCAAATAGGGATGCTGGTGCAGTTATGGATGGAAATTGAACACATCAGGACGAAGATGAGAGGGAATACCGTACCCTGTTCGATTTATTACCGGTGACTAAGTTCTTATCTAAGCTCTCTAAATAGCTTTTTCTACAGTGTCTAGTCCATATCAGACTACAAAGAAGCCTCGACATCGAAGGTAATTTGTATGCAGATAGGGTTGACTGACTGTTTGTAAACAATTAATTTGCATATCAACAGGATGCTAGCATATAATGCAGTAGTCAATGCAGGAAGATTCTCTCGTGTCCCCCTAAGTCTTGCATCAGTAGTATTCACTTGCGTTCAGCATCAAGCAAGAAAGTACACCAGCTAATCCGTACCATTAGTCGATGTGACAATGTTTCCTCTTCAACTTACTGCTAAACACATGATTCAAATAAGAAAAAACCCGTAAACCAATTGAAAAAATGCATAAAAAGGCACACGAAACACCATTACTGCTTATGGCGAGGGTTTTGTGTGACACACACTAATCGATGAGCAACAACGAAACAACAGCAAACACAAAAAAATCTGTGAGAACAAAAAAACTTAAAGAAAAATCCTGAAAATTTGCTTTAAGCACTTGTTTTGTTGAACTTTCCTACCCTCGCCGGTAGACTGTGTTGTGCCAACGTACATATGTGACACCCACTTTAGTGGAGTAGATGCACATGCAGTGCAATGCCATGGAAATTCTCCTACATCCTGTCACTCCCGCCGAGAATCACATAGTGTTAGTGGCGGTGGCCGTGATGGTGATGATGATGCGGGTGATGGTTTTTCATTATTTTTTTTTTGGTTTTGCTTACAAACTATTTTGTTTCTCGTTCTATCCTATAAGCGATCTAACTCCTGCTGGGGTCGGAAAATTGCATTTAGATTGTAAGGAGTTTAATTTCATTTGATCCTTTTGAGTAATTTCATTTTGTCGTTTAAGTTTAAAGCGACTCAAGCAGGCAGGATAGCTTGTGTGTGCAACAACGGCAACGATAGTTACGTACATACATGCCAGGGGTGTAGAAATACTTAGTGCTGTTAATGCCGAAGAGTGTAATGAATGGGAGCAATGAATGCAATTGGAGTTGAATAAGATGATGCCCGACGTTAAGAATTTAATTTATGTGAACGAAAAATTCCACTGTCAACCGACACTATCTGGCACCTCAAAGCATAGCACGAATGAGGCACCTAAACACCTCATCTCTCTCCTTTTGTATCATACAAATATTGATAAATAAACTGTTATGACGCTGTTAATGAAATTGTGTTCCGAAACTCTGATCCCACTTACCATCCCGAAAGTACTTTCAACCCCTTGCCGATGCAGCGCTTCTAAACACAATGTACGATAACTAGATTCCTCTTATTTAATCTCTGTGTTTATAGATTTTCTGTTTTTGTGACTCCATGCTGTATTATGAACATGAAAATCTAATAGCACGCAAGACACCGCACATTGGCCACAAATGTTGCATTAAATGGATTATATCCTCACCATCTCCGTTTCGGTTAAATCTGTTTGAAATGATCAAACCCTCTTCTACTACTACCCCCGAATGATGCCGAAACATTTAATGAAGTAGAAACTTCACTGGATAGAGTCCTCTTGTCGGGTCCTATCTGGCAATAAATTAGAGAAGGCTGTTTGTGGAACCTTGGGAGAGGCCAAAGCTTTTCATTTACCTTTTCTTTTCCCTTTCCCTCATATTTATCATACTCATGTCATTGGTAATTTTCGTTTTAAGTAAACAATTACGCTCAATGCAGTGCCCTGTACATATAGCCGTATTAACCCAATGCCGATAAAGGCGTCAACGTCACTGGTCTTGTCTCATGTCTCATTGTTAATTAAAATAATTGATCGTTGCTTTTTTCTCCCCCGAGGCATCCCATTAATTCCTCAAGCGTGCCATCCCACATTTTTACATACTTTTCTGCAACTCGAGATACATATGTACGTACATATGAATGGACGCGATTCGTTTAATTTAATTTTTCTCCTATACCTGGCTCCACCGTTTCCTGATTTTCATTCTTTGTAATTGTGGATATTATTGAAAAACTACAATGTGTAGCACCAACAAGCGGCACGGAGGGTTCGAGCCGCACAGGACATGCCACTGGTCGGTTTTTAACTTCTATACGTGTACATTCTGGTATCAGTCGTCTTTAATCGACATCATAAGAGTGGGAAAAGTGGCTTAAGTAGTTTCATTATTAACAAATAGAATATTGCCAGAAGCTGGCAAATAGCCATGTTCTTGAAGGAACACCGCATATTTTTTGCAATTACAGAAACTAGTTTGAAAATTAACGTCAATTCCACTAAAACCACATGCACCCTATACCGCTAAAAAACTACTAATGTCTAAATTGGTTTGCACATTGACTAAGCTCGCATTTACCCAAGACACAAGTTTGCAGTTAACTCAGCGCTCTGGCATCACTTGGAGTATTAATTAGACGTTTCTTTCATTCAACTGTCATCCAGGGAAGATGAATTACAAATGCAACAACGAGTTTAACCTCACTCTCTAAGAAATTAGGTTCTTCTTGCTCAATACTACAATTTTCCTCAATCAAAAAATTTTGGGAAAAGCGCTTGCGGAAACCAGAGTGGATTAGAATTTGAATTTTTGCTCGTCTACTGGTTCCCATAATATTTCACTTGCATACATACGTACAAAAGGCTCAGCGAGGATGGCGGCATCTGCAGTTGAGTTGTGAAAAAGTATGCAAAATATTTTCTGAGCACATTTAGGGTGTTGCCGAGTTTTCAGAATGAAGGTATTCAAAAGGATGGTCATTGATGACATCAAGTTTTTTTGAAAAGTAATCTGAAACTCTTCACTTCTTGCCCAAACCGTATGTATACATCTCGAAGGCAATTGTATTAAAAATAGAAAGCATGCCCAGCAAGTGTAAAAGGCCAGATGTGAAGGTGTCGATTCTGTAGCAAGCCGAAAGTTTCCTTAGGATCAGTTGCATTAGCCTCGACCACTTCGTAGATCTCACCGAAAACGTCTAAACCATTATAATTATAAATGTTTTTTAGCACATTGGACAACTTTATGTATTTCGTGCCATCGAGAGCACCGTGGCGCAGTGGGTAGTGTGTTGGCCTCTCTGACGCCGATGACACGGGATCGAATCCCGACACAGCCATGTCATCGAACGTGTTTTCACGGTGCTTCTCCTCAGCGGCGTTCTGACAAAACCCGCTATAGTAAAATTGTCATGAAAAGCTTCTCGAAATTCGCCGTTCGGAACCGGCAATTAACAATAGGTCCCTTTCACCTATGGGAAAATTAAATCACACACAACATGGGTGATTGAGAGAAGCTCGGCTCTGGTCCTTCATGGACTGTAACATTTCGTGTCATTCGAACTGTTTTTCTAAGTATTTTAAAATGGACAACATCACATGTCGGCCAGCAATTTTAAATGAGAAAACCGTTGCACATACGAACTAAACGAACGCGTGTTGGACCCCTTGTACAAACTCTTTAGGACTCTTGGAAATATCTGACGGAGAACATTCGAGAAAGTGGACCGAGGGCTAAATAAGCGGGAGCAATCACCCTCGGGAGCAATAACGATTCAATAACGAGTGATCAGTCAGTATTCAGTGTGAAAGTAATCAAGCCATCTAGTGAGTTATAGAGACAAAGTGTATAATAAGGGAGTGGGTAAGCAATATAGTGTAAGATGTGTAAAAGGTTGTAATAATAAATAGAGGTGAAGCGCCCAGATAATTGATCTGAGGTGGAAGAATGAAGTATGTTAAGGTGAAGCGCCCAGATAATTGATCTGGGGTAGAAGAATGAAGTGTGTACAGGTGCAGCACCCAGATAATTGATCTGAGGTGGAAGAATGAAGTGTGTAAAGGTGAAGCGCCCAGATAATTGATCTGAGGTTGTAATAAAAAGTAAACAGTTGTAGCTTATCGTAATCCAGTGATCGAATTTTTTTTTAAGAATATATACAATAGATCGTTGTTAGCTTGGCTTCTCGCATTAAAACCTCGGCTTCGATCCAAACTACTTCCTCGTAACTAATGGACTAGGCATTGACAGATTGACAACAAATTTAGAAGCAGTCAATGGAGTCTTGATCACAAATTCTTTTCCAGGCTGATAGTATATTACGAGGTTCTTCTATTCGATATCAAATTGATTGATGGCTCAAGCTTAATACGTTAATCAATATGGAATGTTATCGAATATTTTTTAAGCATTTAGTTCTTAATTGTCGAAAAAATGCACAGAAAAACTGATGCTTGCCTTTTACTTTTTAAAGATTGTTTGGGGTGAATGTTGACCACGACTACTTTTATAGCGGAAGAGTGCACTTTTGAGTCCATTTTTCGAGCATATGCCGCTAACAACATTTGATCCATAAAAAGTCTAAAGGCGTCAAATCGCACGTTCTAGCCAGCCAATTGACTTGAATTGTTTGCTTAATTTGTCGTATTATGACATTCGTAAATTGATCGAAGTCGCGGGAAAACGTTTTTCACAGAGCACGAAATTAAATGTAAATTCAATGTGGCATAGAAACTGAGTATACTTAAACCTGAGATACGTCACGAATCACTCGTGAGCTACCAAATTAGAGCACTGAAGAACCAAGCGGCAAAACAAACCACCCTATATTTATGAGAATGACCCTTACCTTAACGACAAGCACTCACCTAACATCGGATGCGTGCCTGCCATCAATCGCAATGTTGTCAATCTGGTTGACGGTTGATTGATCCGGAGATCGCCAAGTCCCTTTGTGGGAAACACGTGCTAGCAACTAGAAGATCTCGCCCCGTTGCGAAGTCTATCAGCCTAAATCCATTTTTGGATGTGGTGTTGTGTAGGCTGTGCTTGCCATTGACCCTATCAAAAGCGACTTCCTTGCCCAGTTTTGCGTTAAAGTCTCCCAGTACGATTTTAACATCGTAACTGGGACATTGGGCATATGTCCTATGAGGCGTTCGCTTACATGCCGGAAGCTCAAGACTTTTTGCCTACTATCTCTACCTCTAATATAAATCCGTACCCGCATAAACGTTGCCTTCTCCCTTTGTAGCAGTCGCCGTAATAGATATCACTTTTTGCCCGGTTCATCCCATCGCACTTCCTGGATTGCGGTAATATCTGATTTATATGTAATAGTCTAGGTCCTCCGCAAGTTGTTCGGCTGCACGTGGTCTGTTGAGGGACCTTACAGTCCACATACACAGCCGAATATCGTTTTTTCTTTCCCTTTTGTTGTTTCCGTTTTTTTAGATTTGTGGCTTTTTTTGGTTTTTTTTAGGTATGGCTTGCCGGGCCATAGCCTAACCGATACTTATACTGTTTTGTGGCGCAGGAAACTCACCACTTCATGTCTGCAACGAAACTTCAATGAAGCTTTTATGAGCCCAATGCTTAGCAGAAGCGGCTAGGGTGGATCTAAGGATGAACGAGGGTAAAACCAAATATATGCTGCCTTCAAAGAAAGACGCACAACACAGACGTCGTGGCCAGAATGTCATTATTGGCAGCTATAACTTTGATGTAGTCAAGAATTTCCTCTACCTTGGCTCACTGGTAACAAGGGGCAATGACACAAGCGCTGAGATTAGACGCAGAATAACTCTTGCCAACCGCAGTTTCTTTGGGCTCAAGAGGCAATTGATTAGTAGTAAGGTGACCTTAATCATCCCGGTCCCCATCTACTGCGCAGGGGCTTGGACCTTATTAAAAATGGATCAAGAGGCCCTTGGTCGTTTTGAGAGGAAAACTCGGTGGGCAATCCTCGCTCCCGTTTCTGTTGACGAAGAGTGGAGAAAATGATTCAACCTAGCAAAATATGGCGCTAGCTAGAAAGGCTTGTTGGTTGAGGCCCAGGTTGACCTCGAATTGCAGCGCCACCAAAGTAAGTGAGGTCCGAAGCCACCACTTTTCTGCGAAAATCGTAAAAGGCAAGTTAAAGGATGTAAATATTACTTAATCCGCTTCTGGGACGGCAGACCTGATCGGACTAGTTACGCAAAGGATGGCCCAAAAGTGATTAGTCTGCTACACCAACCTATCTTACATTGAATTAAGAATAAATGTACCTCAAAGAAGCTTGTCTTTGACACCGACCTTGATATCTAGAGTATAAGCTTTAGGACACCCCGGCCCAACTGACTTCCTATTCATTTCCTAGTACTTCCTTCAAAGATTTTTTTTTATAAAACAAAATATATATATATATATGAAAAGGAACCACGGCAACACCCTTCAATAGCTCAGTCTGCGCCCATTTTGATAGCTCGCATAACTCCTCCAACCAAACAGCGCAAATCAAGCACGAACGAGCAAGAGCGAACAAGAGAACAAGAAACGAAAAGATAGATCCACTTTTTGACATTACAGCTGAGCACATACCAACACAACGGCACCAACTTTCCCAATCCATATACGAAATTCGCATCGTTGTGTGCGCCCAATTGATCGGCCATCTTGGAATGTATGAACAAAAAGCAGAAAAATCGAAACATTGACAGAAAAAATCGCGTCAAATAGAAAAGCGACCGATATCCGAATTAATTATATTTTTTTTCTCCTCGACATATTATCGTTAATTGCGATACAAACTCGGCCTGAGCGGGATACGTACCGCAACGGACTAACAAAACATCCAAAACGAGTAAAGAATAAAATAAGAATCCAAAGGAATCATATAAAAGAAAAAAAGAAAACCCAACAAGAGAGGAGGAAAGAACAGAAATAAAAAATAAGAAAAAAAAAAACGAAGCAGAATCCATCAAACAAACAAATTCAGTTCAGTGTGTGTGCATATTTCCAATTCTTTTGGAAATCTACTAAATAGCAATAGACACTAGATCCACCGAATCCGACTAGATTCTCGGTGCACGGGCGACACTCTTAGCCGCGACCAAAGCGTATCGTAACTCGTCTACTCAACGGCCCTTCGAGAAAAAATTAAGAATTTCGCTCGTCTTGTCTAAAAAACAAAATAGAAAAAAACTGAAATAGAGAAATTGAAAACGAAATCGAAAACTTCACATTTTCATTTTGCTTTGCTTTTTTTTTTTTTTGTTTCTCTCTGTCGTATGGTGTGGTGGTGTGTTCGCAAGCACTAAGAAGGATCGAAAGGCAAAATAGAGAACGGAGGCGGCTGCAGCGAACAGACAAGACAAGACTCCTGCCTGCTGCAATACAGAAAAGTCATAATTTACACTCGGAAGCAAGAGGAAAGAATCATCAGCACGAGAACAACAATTACGACGACGACGTCGGAGCACGGACGATAGCTACCGCAACGAAGTGTTGTGCTGAAATCGAAGAAGAACAAAATTCGTAATTGAATTTCTGTCGGTTTTTCTAGACTATGTCTGAATACTTGTACAAACAATTTACATAGCGCCATGGCTGCGACGAGAAAGTTGCAAGGTGAGCGATGGCAAGAAAGAATTGAAAGCGAAAAAAAAAGGAAAATTTGTTATTCTGATTACACAGAATCCAAGTGAGCATGCACGAAATGCAGAGGAGCACCTCCGTAGGGTGGTATCCTTTGCCTTTACATCGGAAAATGTTATTACTGCTTCCATGCAATTGTTCATTGTTTTTTTGTTTCATATTTTTCCATTTTACATATAAATTAAACAAAAAAGAACGAAAGAAAAAAAAATATGCTAAGCGGGAGGGAGGACATAACCGAGAATGCGTGTGTGTGAGAGAGAGAGAGAGGGAGAAAGCAGCAGAGTCACTAGTGGCACCAGCAGAAGCAGCAGCACGACATAGAGACGAGGACAATCTTGCACTCCACTGTAGTTCTTTTCGTTTTTTGTATATTTATTTTCTCCTTTAACCAACTATGGCTGGAAGAGGGTGACTTGCTCCCTCGCATTCTATATGTATATTCTATTAGGCGCGGGCTGTCGTGAAAATCGGGGGGGATGGATGCAAAACGACATAGGGTGAACTAGTGTGGCAGTGACAATGATAAATGTTGATTATGGAGCCCGTACGCACCAATCATCTAACGATCGTGCCCGGACTGTATGCGACAAGATCTTGAAATCCGAACTATTTGCGTGACATGAGGGACTTGTTTGCTTTCTTAGATCACGTTTCCGCGCGATTATGTGTTGTTGTTTTCTAGTGTACTCATAGTCAGCACGTCAGTTTGTTTGTGCATTTGCAAAATGTGGCCGGCACATTATCACGAAAATCGAATCACCAATTTCAATCGAATATGTAATCGATCGTGTTGAAGGGTAAACGCATAAACTGAACCACTTCCGCTTGCACAAAAACACTTGCTCTGTTGTTTTCGCAATTAAAGGTAAAAAAAAAGCGCACGAGACTACAAATGAGTCACCGTCTAACCGGTGATGATCGTTTAAAAACTGTCTTTCGACAGGTTCTTGATCTTAATGTTGTCTCTTAACCGTCTAGGAACGATGGTTAAGTTGCCATAGTTCATTGACCTTCGACGGTTAATTTCTGTTTCATGCTTTCTCTCATACGTCTTACCTACGTCTGTTATTTCAAGGTTCGCCGTTTGAAGTTGTGCAATTGTTGTATATACTCTGATTAGTAGTGGGCAACGCGAAAATGAGCTTCTAATCTACTTGTGCCGGCGATAATGTAAGGAAAAATAAACCATTAAGGCTTATCTGGCGTGTGAGCATCACTATGTGCTATTGGGGGGAAGTTTATTTGCTATTTGCCTTCCATTTTCTTAGTGCGAAATTTTGTTTACTTAAAATTCCCGTGGCCGGAGTGGATTTTGCTGAGGAGGCAGGAAACTTGCCCCTCGTCCGTTCGTTTTGACTTTTCGCCGTAGACGTAATTAAGATCATGGTCAGGAGAACAGCTGTATTGATATCAGGGTCTTGTCAGTCATCCATATACCGTTGCTAAAACAGATTTTGCCCAGAAATGTATTTTGGTTTAGCTGCTTTTATAGTCTATCAAAGACGTCGCTGGTCAGGTCATCGACAGATTCATACAAATTGTCGCTCTTGGGTAGGATTTTAAGGATACCTACCCACTCGGTATGGTTTTTCATTATTGTCTAGGCAAACAATCGCTCCGACCGTGGTGCCGACCTGACACCTTTGTCGTTCCTACCAGAGAGTATTTTTGAGTCTATAACGTACCCCAAAGGCACCCTATTGGAGGCCGGTTCAATCGTTTTGATTTTTTATCGTGGAAGTCGTTGTCCACTATGAGGCATATCTTGGAATTCCTGTTCAGTACCTTTCATTGTTCGTCGTCGACTTTTCCCAACTGGCCCGCTTACCACGAACGTTCCTCTGTTGCTATCACCCTACACACCTCTTCCCAAGAATCAACGTGTCCTCCCTCGTATGTACCATTGTACCTCGCACACGACTAATCCCTTTCAAATATCTCTTTGTAGGAGAGATAGATAGGTGTCTGAAAAAAGTCGCAGAAGGAGTAGAAACATTTGAGGATATTTGGAAAAAAGTTCATAATGCAACCAACAGCAATCAGAAGGTAAGTCGTCAACCCCATCCAAACGTACCCTTTTTTCATTTTTTCCTTTTTTTATGGAATTTCAGGAGAAATATGAAGCAGACCTTAAAAAGGAAATCAAAAAGCTGCAGCGGCTTCGCGATCAGATTAAATCATGGATCGCATCCGCTGAAATTAAGGATAAAAGCGCCCTCCTAGAGAATCGGCGTCTCATCGAAACAGTAAGATCTAATCCGCCGCCTATGAACGTGCATAGATAGTGTCTGTCAATGTATTTTTCTGCTTGCAGCAAATGGAAAGATTTAAAATCGTAGAAAGAGAAACAAAGACCAAAGCCTATTCGAAAGAGGGCCTTGGTGCGGCACAAAAAATGGATCCAGCACAGCGTATCAAGGATGAGGCACGCAATTGGCTAACAAGTTCAATTAGTTCACTTCAAATACAAATCGATCAATATGAAAGTGAAATCGAATCCTTACTGGCGGGCAAAAAGAAACGATTAGATCGTGACAAACAGGATCGTATGGATGATTTCCGAGCGAAATTGGATCGACATAAATTCCATGTAACCAAACTGGAAACTCTACTAAGATTACTTGATAACGATGGCGTGGAAGCGGAACAGGTAAGCTTGCAATCCAATCTAGTCACAACCAAAACAAAAAATCCCTCTTAATCGACAGACACACACTGAAGCTTTTTGTCATACTTTTTTCCTTTTTATTTTACTTTTTTTTCTTCTTCTTTTTTGATAAAGTATTTAGCCGTAAGCTAGCCAGTAGTAGCCATTTAAAAAAAAATCAAAAAAACAATCAAATGAGTACACATCAGACTAGCGAGCGTTTTCTTTTTGTTTTTTCTCTATCTTCTAGGTACACAAAATCAAAGATGACGTTGAATACTATATCGACTCGTCGCAAGATCCCGATTTTGAAGGGAATGAATTCATTTACGATGACATCATTGGCCTGGACGAAGTGGAACTCTCTGGCACGGGTAAGATGATGATCTATAACACAACAGAGCACATAAATGTTATTGATATTGTATTTCCAATTGGATACTTCTTCTTTCTGTGTGTTTATCTCTTGACAAAATAATTGTATTTCCGTTGTGTGCATTCTTTAACATCAAAAACAAATTATATAAATTTCAAACAAAATCAAAAACAAATCAAATGAAATGAAAAAAAAAAACAAACAAAAAAATGGTAACAAAAGGTGTTTCACTTGGTATTCCATCATCAGCAACAACAGACAGTAATAACAGTAATGAAACAGGCGGTTCGCCGAGCAGTATAGCATCAGGTGGTAGTCCCGTGCAATCGCCACCACCATCCTCGCAACAATTGAATAATTGCAGCGGTAGTGTCGGGAATACGACAACAAGCAGCAGTAGTGCTACGAATAATGCGAATAATTTGAATTATAGCAGTGATTCGACGTCGGTTGATATAACAACAGCGGCTGCAGTGGCGGCGTCAGCAGCAGCAGCAGCGGGTGTAACGTCTGCTGCCGATAAGCGCAATAAGAACGACACCAATGCTAGTAGTAAAACGAAAGTAAGTTTTTTCTTTCTATTTAAAAAAAAATTGTCCGCCATTCATTTTCTCTGTTGTATTGTTGTTTTTAGCAACCGGTGAAACCTACAGCGGTAAGAGCTAATAATAATAATACCAGCGGTAAAGCATCAGCGGGCTCGGGTGGCGATTCGAATCTAAACATCAGTGTAACATCGAACAACCTAAATAACTCAACGGCGACGCAACAACAGCAGCAGCAACAACAACAACAACAGCAGCCGAATAAAAGCCTAATTAGTTCAACACCTAGTAAAAATCAACTACAGACGAATCATACGTCGGGTTTGACGAATAGTTTGCAATCGAGCGTAACAACGTCGGTGGTGAATTCCGTGCAACAACAGCATTCGGCGTCTGTGACGCTACAACAACAGCAGCAGCAACAACAACAACAACATTCTAATGCGACTAGTTTGAATTCGGCAACGAATATTCAGGCCCAATCTGTGATTCAAGCAACACCACCAGCTGCATTTGCAGCTGTAGCAAAGAATAGTACATGTAAGTGCTTTTTTTTATACTTGGTGTTTAACGAAATTCATGTTGTTGTTGTTGTTTTACCATTTTAGCACACCTTGAGAATGGTCCAGTGCATCCTGCAACATCGTACACAATGTCAGCGCCTACGGTCGCCTCAATTGTTGGTTCCAATAATGCACAACAACAACCACAACATACAAATCTTCAAACGAATTCCTCACATCCAACAAGTGGTATGTAGCCGTATGTTATTCGAATATTTTAACTTTTTTTAATTAATCTCTTTGTTTCTAGATTCCTCCTCAACGACGCATAATACTTCCAATAACACAAGCATAGGAAGTACGGCCAACAATATATCGAATGATACAACAGCGTCAACACTGGTTATGAATAATTCAGCCGCGAATAACAACAACGGCAGTCTAGTAAATTGCATTTCACCAAATGGCATTGCGAATGTTGTAACCGCTGGCCTAACGAATAACACCAGTCGTGGTTCACCTGGTCTCCTATCACCCAAACATATGAACGGTCCACTAAATCATAATAACAGCAATAATACTAATAATAGCAACAACAATAAAGGATTAAATGTATCCGTATCTGGTGCACCGAATAGTACTGACTCAATGACGACACTGAAAACAATGGCCCAAGAGGCAATCAATCGTTCTGGTTCAGAATCGACAATAGTGACGCAAGGTCCTAATATTGATACCAGACAACAACAACAGCAAGGTTTACTGCAGCAGCAACAACAACAACAGCAGCAGCAATCTCAGCATTTCTCACCAGCCGTAACAGACACAACTGCCAATAATAGTGCCACAAATGGTCCAACATCCGGCCAAGGTACTGTCGGCCTAACGAGCGGTATTGTTAGCCAAAACAACACCAATGTTATTGGTAATAATAAACCAACAAATGAAGCTCACATCCCACCACTGTTAGGTGTGGCACCTCTTGGCCCATCACCATTACATAAGGATCATCAAATGCAATTCCAAATGATGGAAGCCGCTTATTATCATCTGCCAATGCCAAGCGATTCAGAGAAACTATCTACGTATATTCATCGGAATCCGGTGCAAACGCCGCCTCACTATCCTCAGGTAATTACATGGATTTTCTCTAATTTCTTTTAAATTGATCGTTCGATCTCCTTGGTGATAGTCTCAACTTCCGCATTACGACACAGTGGAATTTTTCCAGCGTTTATCAACTGAAACGCTTTTTTTTGTATTCTACTATATGGAAGGATCCAAGGCACAATATCTGGCCGCGAAAGCATTGAAAAAACAAAGTTGGCGTTTCCATACCAAGTACATGATGTGGTTCCAACGGCACGAGGAACCAAAAATAATTAACGATGATTTCGAGCAGGTAATTACCAACCAACAAATTCGTAAATCTATTCTCAACTCACCTCACCATTCTGTCTAGGGTACATACATCTACTTTGACTACGAGAAATGGAGTCAGCGAAAAAAGGAAGGATTCACATTTGAATACAAGTACTTAGAAGACAAGGAGCTGAATTGATGGATTCATGTAAAAATAAATGAAAAAAAAAAAGAAAACAAATTTAAAAAACAAAAGAAGAAAAAAATACAAATAAAAAAAAAACAAAAAAAAAACTATTCTATTAAAAAAAAGATGAAATATTTGAAAAAAAATACACATGTTCTAGTTTTTACTCATAATCTTAATTTTGTTTTGTTATTTTCCTCCCTTCCTTGTTTGTTCTCACTCACCACGACACATTCGCTGTATATTTTAGAGTTGATCCTTTGCATTAGTGATCATCATTGAACATAAATCCATTCATATGCAAGTGTAAAGGATGAGAACAGTGTAGAAAAGCATGTAGAATCGAAGAATAAAGAGAATAGTAGTAGGTGCAGCATTGATTGTATCTCCTTCACTCGTTTGAAGATGGTACAACCGCGACACAGCCAGCATGGAGCCTTGTACGATTATTATTATTTGATTATGTATTTAAAAAAACAACAAGTAAAAACCTTGGAGATTTCATTGCTTCGCATGCAATCGATGCCTCTTTTGAGGTGCTGCAATCTGCCTGGTGATAGACCTCGTTTGCCTTGCTTTCTCTCTTTTCTTAACTTTCTCTTTTCTCCTTTTATTTCGATTTTTTGCATATTGTAAAAAAAAATCTTTATTAACCGCTTAAGTCACACTCTTCAATTTATTTGCACTCGAAAACAAAAGCAAAAAACAATATGAAAAACCTTATATACATAAAAAATATATTTACACGTATTTCCTAAAACCAGAAAATACTGAGAAATCGAAGTCAACTAATTTTGAGAAAACCGAAAAACACAAAAAAATTTATTTAGAAAACAAAAGAAAAGCAACATTTTTGCCAGAGAGTAGTTTTTGCATTTTTTGCGCATAAAATGAAAATCGTTTACCTATTAAATACGCAAACACTAAATAATAAATTAAATTGGCAACAACCGAAGGAAATAGTAAAACAAAAACATGTATTTGTAGTATGAATAAGAAAATAACAAAAAACGTAGTGAAATTTTTGAGAAAAAAAAAAACAATATGAAAGCAAACACAATACAACACCCAATTATTCACGTAAATAAAATGAGAAGATGAGAAGAAGCCTCTCCCCTCCAAAAACAAAAAAAAAAAAATCAGAAACGTTACATAAAAAAACAATGTAAATTATTAAAAAGGAAAAAAACATGAAGAAAACTGGTGAAATATTAATAATCTAAGAAAAAAAAAACAAAACTGAAAAAAGGTAAAAAAAAAACATTTTTAAAAATTACTATTAAAAGAATATACAAGAAACAAAAAAAAAGATGATTTATGAAAAAAATGCATTTTTCTTTACTTTACTACGTTCATCGTACGTTTTCCCTCACTCCAGTTCTTCACATCAGTGCCTATTCTTCTTCCTTAATAGAATTTTCATTTTCATTTCCTCATCATGTTTCTATTCGCATTTGGGTCCATAGGTCATCAATTTTACCTGTGATCTTTGCATTGCATCAACAACTCATGTGAGAATGTATTTCCTATCATTGTCTTCTGCCAACACTTCGCTTCTCTCGTCAATACCTTTTCCAATCGCTGCATTCCCATCAAGATAGTGATCCTATCACCACCTTCCCCTATCGCTATCTTCTCCCATCACCACTTTACTAAATTCCCCATCACTATCATCCTCCACCACTGCCTTCTCCCATCACTACTTTGTCCCAGTGCTAACTTTTCCGATCACAACTCCTCCCATCACCTCCTTTTCCCAGCACTACATTGTCCCGTCACTATTTTTCTCATCACTACCTTGTCTCTTCACTATCTTCTTCCATCACTACCTTCCCCCATCACTACCTTGTCCCAGCACCATCTTGTCTCATCACTACTTTTTCCCATCACTAGCTTCTCTTTCAATAACTTCTTCCATCACTACATTCTCCCATCACTGTCTTGTCCCATCACCGCTTCACTCATCACTACCTTGTTCCATCGCTATCTTCTTCCATCACTGCCTCCTCCCATCACTAGCTTGTGCCATCACTACCTTGTGCCATCGCTACCTTATCCCAGCACCACCTTGTCTCATCACTACTTTTTCCCATCACTAGCTTCTCTTTCAATAACTTCTTCCATCACTACATTCTCCCATCACTGTCTTGTCCCATCACCGCTTCACTCATCACTACCTTGTTCCATCGCTATCTTCTTCCATCACTGCCTCCTCCCATCACTAACTTGTCCCATCACTACCTTCTTCCATATCACTGCCTCCTCCCGTCACTACCTTGTCCCTTCACTACCTTCTCCCATACTGCCTCCTCCCATCACTAGCTTGTGTCATCACTACCTTGTGCCATCGCTACCTCATGCCAGCACCACCTTGTCCCATCACTATCTTCTTCCATCACTACTTTTTCCCATCACTAACTTGTCCCATCACTACCTTCTTCCATCACTGCATCCTCCCATCACTACCGCCCCATCACTACCATGTCCCTTCTCTATCTTCTTCCATCACTACATTCTCCCATCACTGTCTTGTCCCATCACTACCTTCTCCCATCACTACCTTCTCCCATCACAGCCTTCCCCTATCACTAGCTTGTCCCATCACAGCCTCCTCCCATTACTACCTTGTCCAGCACCACCTTGGCCCCTCAACTCATTTTTCCCATCACTCCCTTCGCTATCTTCTTCCATACTGCCTCCTCAATATCTTCCTCCATCACTGTCTTGTCCCATCATTAGCTTATCCCATCACTGCCTCCTCCCATCACTAACTTGTCCCATCACTATCTTGTCCCTTCACTACCTTCCCCCATACTGCCCCCTCCCATCACTAGCTTGTGCCATCACTACCTTCTCCCAGCACTACCTTGTCCCATCACTACTTTTTCCCATCAGGGACAGGGACCATCACTGCCTTCTCCCACCACTACCTTCTCCCATCACTGCCTTCCCCTATCACTAGCTTGTCCCAACACTGCCTCCTCCCATTACTACCCTGTCCAGCACCACCTTGCCCCATCACTCATTTTTCCCATCACTCCCTTCGCTATCTTCTTCCATACTGCCTCCTCAATATCTTACTCCATCACTGTCTTGTCCCATCATTAACTTATCCCATCACTGCCTCCTCCCATCACTAACTTGTCCCATCACTACCTTCTTCCATCACTGCCTCCTCCCAACACTATCTTGTCCCTTCACTACCTTCCCCCATACTGCCTCCTCCCATCACTAGCTTGTGCCATCACTACCTTCTCCCAGCACTACCTTGTCCCATCACTACTTTTTCCCATCAGGGACAGGGGCCATCACTGCCTTCTCCCACCACTACCTTGTCCCATCACTACCTTGTCCCATCACTGCCTTCTCCTATCACTAACTTGTCCCATCACTACCTTCTTCCATCACTGCCTCCTCCCATCACTAACTTGTCCCATCACTATCTTGTCCCTCTACTACCTTCCCCCATACTGCCTCCTCCCATCACTAGCTTGTGCCATCACTACCTTCTCCCAGCACTACCTTGTCCCATCACTACTTTTTCCCATCAGGGACAGGGACCATCACTGCCTTCTCCCACCACTACCTTGTCCCATCACTACCTTGTCCCATCACTGCCTTCTCCTATCACTAACTTGTCCCATCACTACCTTCTTCCATCACTACTTCCTCCCATCAGTACTTTGCCCCATCGCTACCATGTCCCTTCTCTATCTTCTTTTATCACTGTCTTGTCCCATCACTAGAGATGTGAGCATTTTTACCTCGAATCCAAAATCATACTAGAATCCTACCGTTTTTTCAGCTAGAAACGACGCTAACAGAGAGACTTTTGGTTGACTGTTGTCCTGTTGTCTCTTGTCTAAATATGGTTGTGTGCTCGGCCCATCACTTACTCGTCGAATATTGAAAAGAGTACAAAAAGCACGACGTACGTGAAACAGTCAATCAGTTGAAATATTGCTTAACCGCGAATACGCGGAACCCGCAAATGAAAAAGCCGCAAAATACGATCGTCGAGCGATACTTCCTCACTTACCTTACACTGTTAGTTGACGTGGAATCACAATTTAAATTGCGTTTTCGGCTGGACACCCTTTAAATAGTTGGCAATCCCGAATAAGACGATTACGCCACCCCATAGTTACAAGCATTCTATGCTCAAAAAATTATGAATCCGTAGCACTAAATAAAATGTTCATACCGAAAGTAAACGAAAGATTCGAGGTCCTATCAACTTGATGCCTGGGAGCCGCTTTTGCGCGTAACCTCAATATCGGCAGTGGCTCATTCACTCTTAAGTCATGGGAGACACGTGGGGCTATTCCCATGTCTGAAGAGGCATCTCGACCCTCATCCATCTCGCGAAATGAATATCATTACTTGAACTGGGTAGAGACAATAGCCAAAACCGTTTTGACAACTGTCAAATAGGTTTAATCCACTTCAGTGGTGGATCAACAACGGCACTGGTGTAACTACCTCGCTCGCTTAATCATTAGCGTGAAATCTGTAACCTTGCTGCCGTGGTGTCTGGCTATAAAACTATCACTCAGAGCATGAGGCTATCCTAGACAAAGTGTGCCCTCAATAGCTCCTCTGAACTAAGGAATTTAGTTAAACTTGTTTAAAGGAGTACTCGCAAGTGGACAGAATCTACCTCATTACCCGATCAATCTGACTTATGCATATGCTGATGGATCCAACCTTGGCATTGAGTTAGTATATCGGCCCTGTACTAAGCTTTATATAAAGCCTCACCCAAAATTACTTCCAAAGAAGCTCTATAGACGTCCTTCGACTCTAATGCTTTGTCATAAGCTCCGATTTAAATCCTCTCGAGGGGAGTTCAACCCGAAAAAAAAAAAAACTACGAATTTGCCGTCGACGCATCAACAGCTTGAAAACTACGGCATCGACTTACGGTATGAATTTCGACATCCCAAGTATATCGCTGGCAAAAGAGTATCCTAAGCTTGATGAGGAAGCAATTAGGTCTCTTCAGATTTGTGGACCTTTCGACTGAGTCGAAATTTTTTTGTCGGATGTCGTACCTTAAGGTATAGCGACAGAACCCGCATTTTTAAAGAACGAGCAATTCACTTTGGTATTAGCTCCTAATCAGAAGCTTAAGTATGCGAGTCGGCTTCCTCCCTAGGTAAGGAGGTGAAATTTTGATAGTTGGATATTTCAATGCTTAAATGAATTCTGGTGGACCGTTGCTGTTTTGGACCCCTTGTGGTACCATCGTGTATGAGACGGATGTTCTCTGGCATTCGGCTAGTGGATTGAGAAACCGTGTAGTGTCCAACCCTTGGAGTTCAATGAGACGAAGAATGCCTTCAGGAGCTTGTCCCATGATCTCTTAGCTAGTATTCCGCCAACGTGATCGGCATTAATAGATCTTGCAATAGCTCGGTCGTGGAAAGGATCATGACGATATCAGTTTTAATGGATAGGGACACTTTGGCAATTTATGCCCTAATTGAAGGATTGACGAACTCTGAGCAGACATGTTCTAAGCAGAGAGTAAAGTAAGAAAGACAATTTGAGGACGCAGCGAAACACTTGTTAATTGGCGAACTTTGGTGATTGTGACGATCGTTAGAAGGTATTTGAAGGGAAACGAAAGGAACAGCGCTAACTAAGTTATGTGCCTTTTTTAAGGATTCTTGTAAACGCCTGAGACTATGGAAGTCATTTCTGGAAATGTCCACATGAAATGTTCAAGTGTTCGGGTCAAAGCCACTAACCACTTACATCTACATCGATGGATGGTACATCGATAAAAGTAAGAACTGACAAATTCGAAAACATGGAAAGTCTGAATAAGGAAGTGGAGAAGAGTAAAGCCGCAGCCGCAAGAGAGCACCAGGATCTTAACCGGTCATGTGATGAGGTTTCGGCCACAATGTCGGCTATCAAAAATGAATGAGAAGCATCCAAGGGCGTGTTTTAAGAGAAAATTTCACGTACAGTCTTCGGTGTAATGGAAAATTCAACCACAAACTATATGACCTGCTCAGACGTCTACAAATCTACCACATAAGATGGCTGAAGCGAATGAAGACCACAACCAAAACCAGAAAGTCCTTGTCTCCAATCACGAGGAGTGACGTAGTAGGGAAGGGTCGCATGCAATGTTGCCCACACTGGCCTTGCGGCTAGAGAAGCATGTTGGCTGAGGCCCATGTTCACTCCGAACTTAAGCGCCACCAAAGTTAGAAAGCAAGAGGAGAGCAATGCTGAAGTCAAGGTAGGATTCATTCCAGGTGACGTGTTAAAATTGAAAGAGGTCAGTATGTCTGGTTTGGCCATGTAGCGCAAAGACCGTCCTTTATATGCTGAACCCTAAGGTAAGCGACTACTTCACAACGCGAGTATTTGGTCTAAAAACTCTCTTAGTGAATTAGGCTCGGTGGCACTTGGAGACCCGATGAGGACGTATTTACTACGCGCACATTAGGGCGCGAAAGTGTTGCCCACAATGACACTTAATGTTGTTGCGTTTAGATGGTGCCCAGCCTCAATTCAATTTGAAAACAACTACCACCACGACGTAAGCATGGCCAGCAGCCACATTGTAGTAGATTTCTATGGAGGGGTAGTAGTCTCTTAATTTTTCTTTTTATTTTTTCATGATTTCGACCCAAGAGTTGTGAAATTTAGAGCCCAACGGAGAGTGGAGACGTTTTTCTTTTTGCCGCGCTCGTTTTCGAACAAGACATGGCCCCCATACACGATGTGGAATTGCACGAACATTCGTGCCCAGTTGGTGTACAGTGAGAGTTCATTGAAGTCACATTTGAATATTATTCTTTAAAAAGCCAATTGTCTGGTGCCCCAGGTGGGATATGAAAAAGCGATCCAAAGGCTGAGTGAGTACCATGCCGATCCAAAACATTTTTTTTTTTTCGTAAAAATTCCTCTCTGCGAGCGGTCAGCTCATTTGCCTACTCATTCCCTACCCCAAAAACAATAAAACCCACAAGAAACCGTCCGCGTTGCTTGTAAAATTCATGTGTTCCGTTTAATAATAACTTAAGTATATTACAACTCTGCATGCAACAGTCAACGCTAAGCATCTCTGCTCCAAGCCAATGAAACAGTTTCCATTTGACCGCCACAGAGACTCAGGGAAGGGAGGAAAGGAATTGATCACTGAGCGGTTTACTCGCCCCAGTCGTCGATGTTACCGTCGCCCCATCCAGCATCCGACACCACTCCGTCATCCGTATCGGGAGCTTTAAATTCGAATCTGCTGCTATCGACTTTGATCTCTTCGACGGCAACGGTCGTCTGTGCCTGCTGTTCTGTGGTACTTGTGCTGGTCAGCATCATGTCGGGAATGAGTGTGGTTTTACTTTTCTGGATGACGGGCTCCATGTCTTTGAAGAAATCAAATTCCTCGACGCCTCCGGCCGATGGCATCTTCTGTACTTTGATGTCGAGTTCGCTGATGTCATCGATAATCTTCGGTGTGGTAACCATCGAGTTCGAGGACGACGTTTTGAAGGAGTCGGCCAGTGATATTCTTGGCGATTGACCGATGGGCGGTTGTGGTAGCTGCAGTTCCTCGACTACGGATGGGTGTGATATGATTGGAACAGCTGTGTTTCTATCTTCGTTCTCCCAGTCACTCCAGGCTTCTTCATCGATTTCGCCGTCTGTGCCGTTGTGTACGTCTTCACCACCGTCCGGACTAAGGCGCTGTGGCATAACCACACCGTTGGCTTCTCCTACGGAATTGTAACTTTCGCTTACGTCCACATTGTCAGGAAGGGGACTCCCGGATACCATGTATTCAGCGCCACTCATCACGGGTGTTATCGAACGCGGTTCCACCCAGTGACTGGAGCAGTCTGGCAATGCCTGAGGCCGTCCGTCGGCAAATAATTTCGCTCGATTGCCGCCAATCACAATATCAGAGCCGAGCAACGGGACTAGGTCGGCAAGACAGCGTAATGTCTTCGCCACCAGAATGTCATTTGTGTCCTTAATACCCAGCAGTAGATGTGGTAGAATCTCCTCTTGCAACTCATCCTTATTCACCAGCTTCACGTACTCTGGAAAGTACTCGAGCAGTATCAAGCGAATTTGTGCGTCTCGAACGCTGAAAATCTGTTTAATCCGTGGAATTATGTACTTGATGTAGGCGGCATTGGTGAATAGGGCAGCCGACGTATCCGATTTCGTTCGCAGCACATACGGCGTCACGCACAATTGAGCCGTAGTATCCAAGAGAACCATACGCGAGAGTAACAAACTGCCGATCTGTGAGCCCACCACAGATTCGTCAAAGTAACGCAATCGATCCGTGAGTCCGGTGAAGAAGTCCTGCTTCTCTTGCGGGCTCTTCAGAGGTAGTTCCATGAGGAATGAGTGAATCAATACGAATTCGTGATTGAAATACGGATGCAGTAGGACGGCGGACAATTTGGGTCGCATGGCAACGTTCTGATGTCGCAAATGAGTGTTACAATAATCCCTGAACTCGGCCACGTGTGGCGTATTTGGTGATGAGCTTCGTTTGAGTATATCTTCGCAGAGGACGGCGAATGCGTATTGCTCGATGCATTCACCGGACGTTTTTGCTTCATGCTCGTCGATGGCGCCTTTATAACGATATGCATTGGCCAGGTCGAGGAGTGTTTTCGTCATTTCTTTCGCTTTCCAGACGTATTCAAAGCCACCCAGGCGCCAGGCACCCTCTGAATTAACGTAGATCGATGAAATGGCAATATTCAAATGCCGCGCTTGAGCCTACAAGACTCTTGTTAACAGAGAGTTCTAAGCGTAGTTAGGGTGTACGTACCTGTTCGACAAGGAATATCAAACTGCACAGGACGTTCCTTAGCCCGAGGCAGATTTGAATATCGTAGAGTTTCGGCAAAACCAAGGACAATGGCTGGACACATTCGGTCGCCAAGTGTTTGTGTGAACCCTGCTCCCAGGATGTTATGTACCTCAATATGTGCGGATGACGGTATATCATCAGATTCTGAAAGCAAACATCCATGTCAGATGGGCTTCTTCACATGCGATCGATTGATCACCTACCTTCACAGCTCGCTCCATTGGGCTTTGGCTCACCCATATTTGCCCATTGACCACGGGCTCTCCATGAAAAATCGAAAGTACCCGCGTAGACTCGTCACTTGGCACCTCGGCATTGTATAGCGTCCAGAAATCGTTTGCTTCCACAGCGTTTTTGTCGATTACTAAACCTTTAAGTTTGCTTGTGTCATTGCCCATGGTGAGAGCAAGTGGGTGTGTTGCAATGGATATGCGATTTGGTTAATTAGAGCATTTCAGATGCGTGGAAAGTTGGCGAGAAACTTTTTTTTCCAACTGATAATGGCGAGAAAAAATACTGAATTGACAGTCGTTGTCAATTTTGACAGCACTGGAGACGTCTGATATGAGCGAGACTTGTTTGTGGTGGTTAGAGAGTCGAAGTTAATGAGTAAACATCCTGCTGGGTTTACACAGGAGGGTTATTCGGTGGAAGACGGAGGGTCGTTTAAAACTCTTGTTTAACTACCCAAATATTGTTAGTGGCAAAAATGCCATCGTTGTCAACAAAAATAACCCCATTTGTGCCCTGTCAAAAAATCAATTGTTCTTCCAATTCCACTAGGTACTAGGGCTGTTTAAGCACCAAAGTAGTTGAAATGTAAACAAATTTCTTTCCACTCCACCGATCTCTTCAAATTACATTTCAGACCACGTCAACTACTTTTCGAAAGTACCCGCCAACCCAGCGAAGTTAGCAACACATCACCACTCATCCATCACCAGTTCGACTCTCGCCCATATGTTTCCGCTCTAACGTCAACTGTCTCTTTCTTTTCTTTCTTCACCTATGCGTGGAGTGTCGCGTTGATTTTCGTCGGTGTTTCGATTTTTCCAATTTCGTGAAAAATGGTGAGTGAAATCGACTAAATCTCGTTACAATTCGCAACGTCAATGTATACGAAATGCAATAAATTACGTTAAAGTGTCAAATTGCGCGAGATGTTTGTGAATTTCGTAGATTTTGTTCGCATACGACCACTGAACCGCTTATGTTAAACTGCCAACTTTCCCAATTCTCTCTTTACCCCCATCACGTATTTAGGGTTTCGTCAAAGTCGTGAAGAATAAACAATATTTCAAGCGCTACCAAGTCAAGTTCCGCAGGCGTCGCGAGGGCAAGACCGATTACTATGCCAGGAAACGCTTGATCTTCCAGGATAAAAACAAATACAACACTCCCAAGTACCGTCTGATTGTCCGTTTGAGCAACAAGGACATCACTGTTCAGATTGCCTATGCCCGCATCGAAGGCGATCATGTTGTGTGCGCTGCCTACTCGCATGAGTTGCCTCGATATGGTATCAAGGTGAGTGTGACGCGGAAAGAATCAAAATTTTCATTTTATCGGTCATCTGTTGCAGGTTGGTTTGACCAATTATGCTGCTGCCTATTGTACTGGTTTGCTGGTGGCACGTCGTATACTCAACAAATTGGGATTGGACTCGTTGTATGGCGGTTGTACCGAGGTCACCGGTGAGGAGTACAATGTCGAACCGGCAGATGAAGGTCCAGGAGCATTCCGTTGTTACTTGGATGTCGGTTTGAGTCGCACAACCACCGGTGCCCGTGTCTTCGGTGCAATGAAAGGAGCCGTTGACGGTGGCCTGAACATTCCGCACTCCGTCAAGCGTTTCCCCGGCTACTCGGCTGAGACAAAGAGCTTCAATGCTGACGTGCATCGTGCTCACATTTTCGGCCAGCATGTTGCCGATTATATGCGCACCTTAGAGGAGGAAGACGAGGAGGGATTCAAGCGTCAATTCAGCAAATACATCAGTCTTGGCATCCGCGCTGATGATGTAAGTTACTTGCTTTGTGCTTTGTTGTGAGACGTCCATTTTAAAATTACCGCCACGCGCTCGACCCAGAGACTGGCTGTGCCACAAGTGGACCACATTAATTACTTTTGACCTATGTTCGATATTCGGGGACATTGATTCCCCGGATTTCCTGATTTTGTGTCAAACACTCGCTAACCATCACTAACCTCGCTATTTGACTTACTAACTTTTGGTCATTGCAGCTTGAAGAAATCTACAAAAAGGCCCACTCCGCAATCCGTGCTGATCCGACCCACAAGAAGGTTCAGAAGACCGGCATTGTCAAGAAGAGGTGGAACGCTAAGAAATTAACCAACGAGCAACGCAAGGCCAAGATCGCCGAGCACAAGGCATCCTACGTCGCCAAACTACAGACGGAGGCCGAGGCCTAAGTGCTCTTCTAGAACCAATACTATTCTAGACTCTAAAAAACAAAATAAAAAGCGAAAAGAAAGGATTTTTAGAAAAGAAGTTTTGTGTGTGTGTCTTTCTGGCCGCCGATTGGACGGATCCTAGGATTATTAAGTGAAATTAGGTTTAACGTAAATAAAGGAACGTTTATACGATATATACGAAGCATGTTTGTGCGGCAAGAGTTTTGTGTGTTGTGTGCGAGCACCATACGGTCGGGTGTTTGTTGTTTTGCTCCCGGTAAACACGTGGTCGGATGACAACGAACCGTGCCGAAACGAATGACGAAGAGGAGAGAGTGAATAGATTTCAGTGAGTCGTTGGAGGTATTCCTAACCGGTTGGTAGGGCAGAGCAAACGCGGTAGTATATGACCAGATTTTTAGGAAATGGAAGTGATATCAGAATAGGCATTTAGACAGACGTCTGGTAACGGGGAGCAGTGGATTGCCGCCTGGTGGTAGCGATTTCAAGTTATCGACTAAGCCAATAAGCGAACGCCTGGCTGTAATCCGCATCCGAGGAGAATTGGCATCAATTTCTTATGTGCACACTGCTGACGAGCGTGAAGTTCTCGCCCAAGAACAAGGAAGACATCTTCGACGGATTGATCCTTTACGATACAACAAATAACGACTTCCGATTCACGGGTTTTGCCACGGCTCAATATAGTTATAAATGGCATAAGATTTCTTCGCAAGAAAATCCACACAGCAACCTGGCGGTCTTCGGATGATCAAATCGACCTGAGCACAAGCTGCAGATGTTAGCTCTGATTACTTTCTGCTAGCAGCTCGTTTCAGAACTCAATTATCCAATGCTATACCAAGACAAAACGTTACGATTTTGAGGCTTAAGGATTGTATACCTCGTGGTAAGCGATTTCACCAGAGTAAGCGCTTATTTCAATTGCGAGGTGTCGCCTCATGATTTTGTCCAAGAGCGACCATCGTCCTATCCGTCTACTGTCTTCAAAACTAACTGTGATGAAAGTTCTTAACCAAACTGAGTTTAACGTGGCCTAATCGTATTTCTGGTGGGATTAAAAACATCAGTCCAAAGGACATTAAGTGGTTCGACATAAACTGTACAGAAGTCATTAGGCTAAGGAAAGTAAGCTTTCGGGCCTATAATGCAAGCCATTCGGAGGAAAACTGGAAACATGCGAGCGGTCGTAATACCCACATCCGCCGAACCAAGCTGAGGCGTAAAATCCTTTAATGTCGGAAAGGGAGCAAAAGCCTCCTTAAAAACTTGTCCTCGTCATCTATACCAACACTTATCCCCAACGATATTCTAGCTGGCGCTCCCTTAGACAAAGCTAACCTTGCTCACTTCGCAGCCAGATCACGGCTCCTAGCTTGGGCTTCGTCTTTGCCTGTACTAAAGCGTTGCAAGAGTTCTCAAAGATTTTGGCATACACAAATCCACTGGTCCAGGTGGCATTTTCCCCATAATTCTGCAGAAGTGTCCTAAGCCTTTCAAACTCTTCTCGGCTCTTTCCGAGTAGATGGAAACAGCTTTTGTCCAGCCCATACCCAAAAAATGCGAATGTTTTTCTCTCTCCAACTACCAACCGATTGCAATAGCTTCCCTTCTCTCAGAAGGGAATCAGATTGCGGAAACTCATCAATGACCGACAGTATGGCTCCCGTTGTAACAAATCCGCATATTTTACTGAAAATCGGAATCGCTCGCGTCACCAAGCAGGTGAAAGCAAAATAATTGTATTTGACAGGGTTTGGCACGAAGCCTTTTTGTCGGAAATGCTTGTTTTTGGGATCGACGAGTCTCTTCTTCAATGAATTAGAAACTACCTTTCGAATTGTTCAATCCAAGCTATATCCGACATTCACTTTTTCAATGCTGGTGTTCCTCAGGGCTCCGTTTTGTCTCTTACACTTTTTCTCATTTCTATAAATAACCTATTGCCGGTCACTTCCAATCCAATCCACTCCTTTGCTGTGAACAGTACCCTCAACTTTACACATACGTTCACTACCTTACGACCCTGCTCTGCGGCTGTGATAGTGAGCGGCAGCGTATGCAAATCATTAGATTCGCTGGAACATCGCAAAAGTGTTTCTTTTTTACCTTTCCCTGTTTTACCGATAGTTTTATATAAAATGCTCTGAAGAGATAGCCAGTTGCATTCCGCCCCTTCAACAATTTCCCCATATCTCATGTCTCTCTAGGAATGATCACCAACATACATATGTACCTTGAAGCCCACTTTCAGTTCAACATGCAGGCATTTAAGAGCAACGGCCATCGTTATCTCCTCTATTCTTCTTCCCCTTTACATTCGGCCCGCAGTGTGTCGTCGACACAATAAGGTGGTTAAAGAAACCTTATTCCTAGACCAAAATAGTCTTCGGTCGATTATATCCATATTCCAAACTAGGTAGCGTAGAAAGATGGGATAGCACCACCAGTTTCATGACTCCTTTCCATTTACAACAAATGTACTAACGAATCTTGCGAGACAATCCCACATGTATCGAACCTTAAGCTCCTTCAACTGAACAATCATCAGCCGGATCTACCTTAACCTTACAATCGTTTTCTAAGTCTGCAGCAAAACTCGGCAGAAAACTGAAGTCTATACCCAAGACGGTAGCCGAAATCCAAGACGGTAGTTGATCTGCATATTTAGCTCATTGTGCAGCTCAATACTTATGGTTCAGAGAAGTGGACAATGATCCTTGAGTTTTTGTGTTAAACCCTGGTTATAACCTATATTATAGGCCAGATAGACAGGATCCTTTCAGATGAAGTGAATATTTCCAAATCGTAGAAGTTCTCGTACCTCTCTTATATCAACTCTGGATCCTGTTATTAGGGCCCTTTCCTTAAACTATCAATCAGACGGTTTAATGTAGTTTTCCTATTTGCTCGAGGCGATGGGGCACATGCTCCCAACTGTTCTGCTGAAGATGCATATGCATAAACACTTTCTCAAGACTCTGTCTAGAATCCAGTTGAGGCAATCTAAAGAATCAGAGCAACTGAAGGAAAAACGAAACGAAATGTAGATCTTATCGAAAGCGAATATTAAGCCCTTCGAATTGTACAGAAAGTGACATCGTCCTGACCAGGCTGGGTAAATGATTCCATAGTTTCACCCCGAAATGTGACGAAGTCAATAGTGGCGCACAAGTATAAGGAAGCCTTAACTAACAGGGTGTACTAAAGTTGCCTGTTGGTTAAGGCCTAGATCCTTCCATACAGGAGAGCCATATACATATGTAGATTAGTTATGATGCATTCAGGGAGTAGGACAAGAAGCTGCTCTTTCATCGGCCTCAAAAAACCCGCCTGCCAGGCGTTAATTATAGAATCCCTGGAAGAAGCCGTCCGTGTAAGAAAAGACATGATAGTAACGATGCTGCGACACTCCTGCAGGTATCCCCTGTTGGTTATTTATTTCACCGGATGCATTTTTGCCATTTCCAACCACTATTCTTAGATCGTATCCCAAAATCCGTTTGCAAGGGCAGCCTGAGTGTGCAGAAACCCGGGCAGGCGCTGAGAAGATGGTGGATGGATTCGATCTCGTCTTCGTCTAGGCAGCTTCTGCAGAAATCATTCGGAACTTATCCTAGTTTTTGCGCGCGACTGCCAATGAGGGAGTGACCATTGGTGTCAGATTTTATAGATGTCAGTTCTTTTTAGGGAAATTATTCTTCTAGTCCGTTGACTATCGAGCCGGGGCCAGATTTGCCTGGTGATGAGGCAGGTGGGTGCATCTCAGGTTCGTCTCAGCCCTGGCGAAATTTATGAGATTATGTTTATTGGTTGCAAGGGGTATTCCCTCACATGCCCTGATTGACTGTTGCGTGGTTCCTTGTCTGGCAAGTGTGGCGGCTCTTTCGTTACCTGTGATGTCGCTGTGTCCTGGTGAGAATTCGGATATCCGTAGTGGATGTCACGTTCCACTTAAGCCAAGACAGAGCCTCCTTTATTGCCAACAGCTCCGCCTGAAAGACGCTGCAGTGATCTGGTAGTTTTAGAGCTTCGCTCAGCTTTAGTTGTTTGTAGAATACACAACTAACCACTTCTTCTTTGGTTTTTGACCCGTTAGTGTAGGAATCCACGCAGATCCTGCGAGGCTGCGTTTGGCGGGTCCAGTTCTGTCTGTCTGGGTAAGTTATCCTGAAGTTCCTCTCAAAGACTGAGGTGGGTTCTATGTGATTCGAGTTTTCTGCCATATTTATCATGTTCTTCAGGATGGGGGAGTGGCCAGTGATATATGTAGCTCGTCCATTTTGAGTTAGCTTTTAGTCTTATTGACGTATATGTGGCAATTTGCTTGCCAAGTATATCGAGTGGTGTAAGGTGAAGCTTCATGTTGAGCACTGCCGTTGGGGCTGACCTTAGGGCCCCGGTGATGCACATACATGCTAGCCTTTGCACATTCTCGAGTTGTTTGTGGTATGTTGTTTTGTCCAGTGCAGTCCACCAGACTATCACTCCATACATTAGTATGGGTCTAACGACTGTAATGTGGAGCCATAGGGTGGGCTTGGGGTTGAATCCCCATTTTTTCCCTAGGGCTTTCTTGCATGTGTAGAGAGCTATAGTTGCTTTTTTTGCTCACTCGGTTGTGTTGTTCTTCTAGGTTAGTTTCCTGTCTAGCACAATGCCAACTTGCTAATCAGCTCTATGAGAGTCCTCTCCACCTTAAGCTTTTTTAGCCCTTCTATAATTGCTTTTGGAGTGACGTGGTTGAAGGCGCCCTCTATGTCTAGGAAGGCTGTTAAGGTATATTCTTAAGGATGGATTGATTTCTCTGTTTTCCTCACTAGTGTGTTCAAGGCTGTTTCGACCGATCTACCCCTACAGAAGGCGTGCTGGGACTTTGAGATTAGGGAAGGATCAAAACGATGGCGTATATGTAAGTCTATCAGCCTTTCCAAGGTTCTCAATGCAAAGGATGATAGACAAATAGGCCTTAAATCCTTGGGGGAAATGTGAGAGTTCCTGACAGCCTTGGTGATGAAGAGTACCATAGTTCCATAGTTTGTGTAAGCTCGATAGGGTAAATTGTATCCAGTCCTGGCGATTTATAGGTCTTGAAGCTTTTTAACGCCCACATCATTTTCTCTCCAGAGATTATACGATCGTACTATCCCTCTATCGCGGAGGAGAGATGAGTTCTTCCCGTTAGCACTGAGTCTTGCGATCCAGAGCAGCCTGAGAAGTGCGTGTTGAGGAGAAGGTTAAGTGTTTCTTCTTCAGACGTTGTCCAAACTCTGTTTGTTATGAGAAAAGTTTGTGCAACTTTCGAGAGTATTTTCCTCAGTCTGGACGCGTCTGAAAATTTCTTCACATTGCTGCAGAAGAGTTTCCAAGACTTCCTTTGTTCTTTTCTCAGAGTTTACTTTTCACCCTGAGTGATTCTTTGTATAGGCTCCAGTCTCTGTCGTTTTTGTGCTCTTTGCTTTACTGAAGAGCCCTCGACAGTCCTTGCACAGTTTGCTTAGAGCTGCGTTCTACCAAGGTGGGTATGAGTACGATACCCGTACGATACCCAGTGTGTTTGTCAAGATATCGACCAGTGTGTCTATATCTGACGGGGATCGCGGGGTGTCCTTTTTACTATGGAATTTCCACTGAAGGCTGTATAGCGCTCCCATTAAATCATTCTTGGGTTGTAAGAAGAGTCGGTGAAATCTAGGTTAAAAACGAGATAGTGGTGGTCTAAGAAGGAGTGTTCTTCAGAGACCCTCCAATCTCTTATTCTGCTAACGAGAGAGAGAGAGAGATGCTAGAGTTAAGTCTGGTACCTCCCTACGGCTTCTGGTAATGAATGTGGGATTATTTCCCTTATTACAGATACATAGATTAGAGGTTAGAATAAATTCTATAAGCCACTCTATAAGTCTATATCGCTACTGCCCCAAATCATGTGATGCGCATTTGCGTCCGCTCCGATTAGGAGCCCAGCTTGATGTCTTGACGCGTCGTCGACTAGTCTTCTGGGAACGTCTGGTGGGATGGTATTTTCCTGAGCCATATATGCTGAGGCTATCGCCGTGGTGCCAGGGCAGCTGTAACTTGGAAGAAGGTAAGCGTTTACAGTTTTTACAAGTATGCAAGTGCGGGGTTTACCTTCGTTTTGTGGTGTGAATAGTTTATAGGCTGGAGTCCTTAGTCCGCGAACCTTGTGGTCGTGTACCCAAGGTTCTTGGATTAAGACTACGTCTTCTTCTCCTTTACTCAGCGGTTGCCGCTTTTGAGTGATGGACGTTCATTTTAATTAATCTAAGCATCAGCGCTGCTATCAATCCTATTAGCCTCCACCACGATGGTGTTAAGGTCTTCCAGATCTAGGTCTAGAAGATCGTCTTCCATTGGCGAGCTTGCTGAATAGTCCTCGCTTCCGGAGTCGAGCAGACACTCCTGGTCTTTGTCGACTAGGGTTGTTGCTGGGGTTTCAGCTTCTTCCGTCGCAGGGTCATTGTTTTCCGAGGGGATTGGAATTTCCTACTCCGTCGAGCTTTCCCTTTTGATCTCGGTGCTAGCCAGGTCTTCGTTGCCGGATGGTGGCATTTCCTCATCCGTTTTATATGTATATATTCAGTTTGACCTTTTTAAGGCCAAACCTAATTTGGTAGTCGCATTGGGCCAGAGGTTCCAGGGCTTCACAGTTCAGGACAATAGTTGCCTATCTCTATCTGCTTTTTGGTTAGTTAGGAGATTGGGGTTACAATAGTTGATAGTCTCAACAATTTCGAGGGGGTTGTCTGGTGCCAGCGGGAGCCAGCATCTTGCTTGCGGTCGTTTAGGGATCTGGTCCTCAGTGACGATCTTGAGCCTAGCTCGCTCCCATAGTTCCCCTATTACTGCCACTGTGGCTTTTATGTAATAGATCGAGGGATCTTTCGTCGGTACAGCTTAAAAATTTTACCCTACTTTGGTACCATCCAGCGTCGTGGCAGATGGGCGATGGTACAGGGTTCTCCCTTCTTCCGTTAGGCACTCCCTCGCAACCTCTTCGAAATGCTCTAACAGCTTGGTCGGTGCTTCCACGCTTCTTAGCTTCCCGTTTCGGTTCCTCGGGGGACGATTTGAGCCTCTTGGCTTTATCTTTCTCTTGGGCCATGATTTCTGTAGCCAAGGCGACCTACTCTTTGGCTTTCTCTGGTAGGTCGGTCAAGGTCTATAGGCCTTGATCGATAGACTGAACCTCTTATTGTCGGTTTTGTCTTCCGACAATTTGTTTTCACGGTTTTTTTGTATTTCTGCTGGAGCTTTTGCAGCCTTTGAAGTAGAGGGGATTTCTTCCCCTTCCGATTTTTTATGAGATCCGGACTCTTTATTGATTTTATTTGGGTTGTTCATTGGGTTTCCACGAGATGCGGGGAATTAGATGTCCACCTGTGCAGAGATCCGCAATACACAGATAAGGCTAGGTGATCCGGAAGACGCCAGGTATTCGGATACACCGTTTGCGACTGAGCTATTTTTGATCTGGGCTCTCAGCCTGGTCGACATCTCGGCACGGTACGGTTGACACCTTATGTCCAGCCCAGGGGATGGGGAGTGGATAAGTGGGGTGGGAATGTGGTGGGAGATGTGGAATAGGCTGGGATGGTGAGGGGGAGTGACGGGGTCGATTATCTTTGGTGAGAAGCCCCCACACCACTTCAAGGTAGGTAATCAGGTGGGGGTTAATGAGGGTAAAACCAAATATCTGCTTTCATCAAAAAGAGGCGAACAACACCGCAGTATTGGCCAGAACGTCACCATGGGCAGATATAACTTTAAAGCGCTCAAGAAATTCGTCTACCTTGGCTTACTGATGACCGGCGACAACAACACCAGCTCTGATATAAAACGCAGAATCAGTCTTGCCAATCGCTGTCGCTTTGGGCTCAAGAGGCAATTGAGAAGTAGAGCCCTCTCTCGGAAAACCAAGGTGACACTATGCCAGACCTTGATCATCCCAGTCCTCCTTTACGGCGCAGAGGCTTGGACTTTAATAAAAGCAGATGAAGATGCCCTTGGTCATTTCGAGAGGAAAATTCTGCACTCTATCTACGGTACCGTTTGTTCAAACGGAGTATGGAGGAGAAGATTTAATAAAGGACTGTATGGGTTGTGCAGCGACATCGGCCTGGTACGACATCTAAGGATACAGCGTCTAAGGTGGCTAGGTGGCGTGAAAAATACAGCTTCGACCTGACGAGTCTTCGAATCCACCCCGAAATGAAGGCGCGGCAAAGGACGGCCACATCTACGGTGGGCGCGCGGCGCTGGAAACAGTTGGCCAAAGACCGTACCAGCTGGAGACGCTTGCTGGTTGAGGCCCAGGTTCACCACGGATTGTAGCGCGACCTAAGTAAGTATGCGACTTTGAAGTCGATAAATAGGTGGTAAGTATCGACCTGAAATTCACTGGGTCTTTTCAGGATCTGCCGTAGTGTGAAGATTTGGTCAACTTACCTAGCCTGAAGGCCCACTGATAAGGACCTATCAGCTTATTTCCAAAATACTTCAGGAATTCACACAAAACGTCAGAGAAGATTTTGTAGGCGATATTACTTACTTACTTAGGTGGCGCTACAGTCCGTGGTGAACCTGGGCCTCAACCAACAAGCGTCTCCAGCTGGCACGGTCTTTGGCCAGCTGTTTCCAGTGCCGCACGCCCAGTTGGTTGAGGTCCCCTTCCACCTGCGTGCGCCACCACTGAGGCGGCCGTCCTCTGCCGCGCCTTCCTTCCGGAGTGGATTCGAAGACTTTTCGGGTCGGAGCTGTATCTTCCATGCGCTCCACATGGCCTAGCCACCTTAGACGCTGTATCCGTAGACGTCGTACCAGGCCGATGTCGCTGTACAACCCGTACAGTTCTTCGTTATATCTTCTCCTCCATACACCGTTTGAACAAACGGGACCGTAGATAGTGCGCGGAATTTTCCTTTCGAAACGACCAAGGGCATCTTCATCCGCTTTTGTTAAGGTCCAAGCCTCTGCGCCGTAAAGGAGGACTGGGATGATTAAGATCTTATATAGCGTCACCTTGGTTTTCCGAGAGAGGGCTCTACTTCTCAATTGCCTCTTGAGCCCAAAGAAACAGCGGTTGGCAAGAGTGATTCTGCGTTTTATCTCAGCGCTGGTGTTGTTGTCGCTGGTCATCAGTGAGCCAAGGTAGACGAATTCCTTGACCACTTCAAAGTTATATCCGCCCATGGTGACGTTCTGGCCAATACGTCGGTGTTGTCCGTCTCTTTTAGATGAAAGCAGATATTTGGTTTTACCCTCATTAACCTTGAGACCCATCTTAGCCGCTTCTACCTCAATGCTCACGAAAGCCTCATTGACGTCTTGCTGTTTTCGTCCAATTACGTCAATATCGTCGGCGTACGCAAGCAATTGCGTAGACTTGAAATAAATCGTACCTCTTGTGTTGGCCAGTGACTCTTGCACGATCTTTTCAAGCACGATGTTGAAAAAGTTGCACGGCAGCGCGTCGCCCTGCCTAAATCCTTTTTTTTTTTTCAGTGTCATATCATTGTCTTTTTTTTTTTTGTTTTTTATAGTTACACCCACACGCAAGGCTAACCTTATCACGTTTAAACGTTGTGCGAGCGAAGGTAACAGGGAGGGGGAGAATTTCGCTCAGGTTCACACACAACCTGAACGGAGTGCAGTGGTTTTGGGTCGGAGATGTTTGTTCAATACCCTCAGGGGTGATTTGTCCTAGATAGCGAGAGCCGACCAAATTTCGCGTTGGTTATAATTCACAGTAATTAGTTTATGCACTTTTGGTGTTAATATTGCATTTTCGTTTCTTGCAAGTAACGTTAGCATTAATCCGGTCCGTTTTATCCGAAGCTTGTTATTTTCTCTGAGCATGGGGGGGTTTTCCGGTTACGGTTTGCTAGACCATAGTACAAACGATATTAATCCTATTTGTGGAACGGGACACCCGCTCTTCGTCCTCTTCCGTTAGTAGTTCCATGGTCAGAAAATGTTATATGGTACCACGAGGAAGTGGCTAACAGAGCTACAAGGTGTTGGGCTGTAAAGGCTTACTGGCTTTTTTAGCGGACCAGCATCCGACGGCAGATGCTACTCCTACGTGGCCTTTGTTAGTCTTTTACCATCACCGGTTCTTATATAGGGTATTCATAATTCCTTGTGAGCGCGCAAATCTTGATTTCATTAACTTACTGATAGAATGCAATTTGCTGACGTTTTCTTACGAATAGTAAGAATCTTTTCACTGATTGCTGTGGTTATAATGGCTGACTACCCAACCTTCACTCCCATCTAGGATGCTAGTAATAGACGTGATACACACTCAATTGTTAGTTAGTAAAACTACTGGACGCGGTTAACAAATCTACACATTACAATGCTTTATTTCTTATTTATTCAGTGCATATGTACATACATTCATTACTTAATTCCAACTAAAAGATACTTTCCACAACTCAAAATAGGAAACGCATCTAATTAGTAAACAAGAAATAGTCTAACACAGTGACTCATCCCATTGGGTAGAGGGAAATGATACTAAAACGTCTCCGACATTTCCTACCTCAAAACGGTCTTAAAATATCTTGAATAAAATCTCAATTTCTAAACCATACTCCAAATTGTATCCGCTTGTCCTTATCATACATTTTTTTTATTTTTCGGAACATTTCCAATAAGCTTAAAGTCCTTAAACGTTTGCTTTTTTTCCAAAGTTTGGTTAAGCGGATTGAGAACCTCTGAGGCACAGAAAGCCTACATTTAAATATTTACCTACAATTACATAATATAAATATAGTTTTGATGCTTATACATTTAAATAACAATATAGAATGCATTTTTTTAATTATAAATATGATTTTCTTCGACTTAGAAAGAGTTAAACATAACGTGTGAGTAAATAGAGAATATTCTTTTAAAAAATCAAACCAAATTGGTGGAAAATATGTTTTGAATTTCTCGTTTATCTGTACAATGTCTACATAGTAGTGACGTGAAAACTGTTGCAACTGAGAACCATATGTGCGAATGTATGGATATGTTCTCCATCTTAATATTGCCGATGTCATAAGCAAGTCTTTCTATGGACCTTCGCGTTATCACACGGCTGGCAGAGCCTCTTTATAGTAGTGTCGCAGCAGTGAGTTTGTTTATATGCTGTACAAAGGATCAACAACGGACCTGATATCTCTGGTATATGTCATGAGATCAACTATGAGATTAAAGCACGCGCATTGCATTGAACAACAGTCTTCACGAAATTACTAAACGTACATCCAGAAAAAGGTGACTCTAGAGCCTTAAGTTTAATTTTTCAACATTCACTAGAATTTTTACTTAAAACTTTATCAATTACATTAACCTAAAAACAACTGATTTAATAAATATTTATCATATCCAAAGCAATTGACGTCCGAAAGGTAACTAGATGGTTTCTACTTTTTTTTTATATGCTTAACAACCATTTGTTATATTTGTTTATTATTTATAAAAAAATCTACTTGTAGATACTAGTATCTGGCAGAATATTTTCACACTAAGCGCGAGTATATTTATTTACTTATTCTACTTACGTATATTTACAAATAATGCAACGTGTTACGTGTGCAAAGAGTTTGGAGAATCGATTGTGAAACCTATTGTTTGTAAGCCTATAAACAAATCATGTCGTCAAAAAATGCATGCAATGTACTGTGTTTTTTTTTTTTTGTGTTTAGGTGTCCATAAACGAATAAGAACGAACTCAATGATGATGAAAGTCAAGGAAAAATTGTTAATGGCCAAGGCTAAACAAGTTGGGTTTCCAAAAAGTTTTTATAGACAGCAATAGTTCACAAGCTTTTGTTAGAGCCCCGTTGAAGATTGACACCGCCAAGTATATACTCGATGACTGATGTTGTAAGAATTCTATATCGAAATCATTGCCGTCGTAAAATATAAATGCTGTAAAGCACCGTGATGCCTGATACCAGCACTGACCACCGAATATCAGCCTAAGTTCGACTAAAGCTGGTTTTCAAAAAATCGATGCAATTTACGAAAAAAATTACTGTGTGGTCCTTTGGTCTAAGACTTCTATATTAGAGTGAGGTTAGTTTAAACTACATATATAGTTTGGGCATTGTTTGAGGTTGAGCTTTTTATTTTGGCAGCACTGAAAATAAGATGCCCAATGAACCTGTTGAACGTTAGTCTAAAACGACAAATTCACGAAGCAGACCGCTTAACCTTAAAAATCTAGCCAAAGACCAAGGATTATTAATCCGTCACCTTTCAGGGAGTTTGTGTTTTATTATGGTCTCCTTTAAGGGATTTTCTATAGTGAACATGGGAATCAAGGCCTTAACCCTAGAAGGGTAACCTTCGTCGATTCGACGAACATGAATTTCATTTTTTTAGTTTTCTCCTTAGTCCTCTCACTGATAGGATCCTCTTTTCGTGTAACCCTAGCCATCTCTAAGTGCTTCTAGTGTGTGGACGTACGGTAGTGTACCTGCTTGAGTAAGTGCATTTTTTATTGAAAAACGGCGCAAATGTTCGTCAAAGGTTACCTTTTATGTAACTTTCAGTGCACGATCAGATTTTTAATAAGCAAGTTAACGCCATGACTGGTGACGACCGGGTTGGCTGTCGCGGCCGCCTTCTGGATCGCCGTTTATGTGCAACATTGCGTTGATAATGCAATATACTGCACATTGTGTTTCTTGCAAGGGCATCATAAAATGGCGAAGATCGGGGCGAGCTGGCTTACTATGCGAAACGGGCAGTAGAGTTACACCAGGCGCGAATTAAGACACGTATAGCGCGTGTGAGGTTGCGTAGCGTGACGCATTTTTTTGTAAACTACAGAATTCAATAGAACGGCGCGAATTGGTAAACACGTGTGACGTGCCGCGACCCGCGCTAGCCGACCGACGCGCGGCGCAGTAGTCGAGGCACAGTTTCACGTGTGTGGTTCTTGGTTTTGGAGAAATGGCAGAAGAAACATGAATAGAGGCAGTTAGGATTCATGAAGAACTATGTATATGATATCCAATGTGCCAACTATAGTATGAAGACACAATTATGAATTTACCACTCTTATGCGTTTGATCTGCGAGTACCTGCGATCACCACGCTACGCGTTTGGCACGTACGCGTCATGGCACTCGTGTCATGTCACCTCACACGTGCTATACGTGTCTCAATTTGCGCCTGGCCTTAGGACTATTCTTTAGCAGTTAAGTTCATTCGCATTTGGAACGGCACCGAAATAAAGCGAAGGTATTTCCGTAAATATAATAGAGGGAAAACTCGTAGTACCATGGATTAAGAAACGGTTAGAAGCACACATTTTACCCACTAATATTAGATCTTGTATTGAAAAAAATATCCTCGAAAATAAAGAACCGTTAAGGGAGCACAACGTTAGTATAACAAAAATAAAAACAAGAAAAATGTGCAAATCTTGTCCGTACACACAAGGACGCATGACTAAGTCAACGTGCCATAAATGTTATGTAAGCAAATGTGGAGAGCATAAAGTTGAACTATGCCGTAAATGCTCGAAATAAGTTTGTTTATTTTTTACTTTTACTTCGTTTTGTTATACCAACAATAATCTGTTAAGTTCCTACTTGTTTTTATTAAAAACATATATTTATAACAAAAAAAAAAAAAAAAACAAACCAAGCCATCTTAAAAATGCAAGCTCATGTAAAGTAGAGATGCACAAAATAGTTCCAACCGCGGAACGAACATGGAACCGTTCTTTTCCTGATCGGAACTAGTTCCTGGAACTAGTTCCTCGGAACTACAATACATATGTATGTACATATGTATTTAGCTTTTTTGTTACTGAATTCAATGGCAAAATGAAAAGTTACGATAGATTTTTTAAAAACATGTTTTATTATCATTTCAAACCAAAAGCAACCATAAAAAATTAGTTTAGTTTATTTCATTTATTCATTTTATTTATTTGTTTCAGAAACTGAGAAAATAACAAATGTACATAAATCATGCATGCATACTCGCACCGATATGGAACTAGCAAACCATGTCCATGTCCGGACCTGAATGCATACTCATTATTCGCACCGATATGGAACTAACAAAAACATGTCCATGTCCGGAACTAAATGTATACTCGGACCGATATGGAACTAGCAAAAACATGTCCATGTCCGGAACTAAATGTATACTCGGACCTATCGGAACTATCAAAAACATGTCCATGTCCGGAACTAAATGTATTATCGCACCGATATGGAACTAGCAAACCATGTCCATGTCCGAACCTGTATGCGTACTCGCACCGATATTGAACTAGCAAACCATATCCATGTGCGGACCTGAGTGCATACATACATGTATGACATTCGTTCACGAACGAAATGCGGTGCGGACATTATATTCTTTCATTTCTTTTCTTCCTTTCAGTTCCAGTGTGCTGTACAGTGTACACCAACTGTTCGACCTTTATCGCCACATCTCCATACTTTTGGGTTTCGTGAAAACTACGGGGTATAACTCATACCGTATGAGAAGCATGTTCGTTGCATTTATGTTTTTTTTTTTTTCGTCTTGTACATATGTGATTGATGAATAAGGGTTGAATGGAACTATTTTCGTTCAATTTGCGGAACGAGAGGACATAGTTCCGTGAACTATACATGTCCGGAACTACCCAACTCTAATGCAAAGAGCATAAAGTTGACCTCTGCAACAAATGACCAAATACTTTATTTCCGTTTTTTATTTTTAATGTGAAAAAACTTTTGAGTTCCCACTTCTTTTTACAAAAAAAACAAAAACGCATTTTTATTAAAAATTGAAAAAGCAAGTGATCTCAAAAACAATGGCTCCAAAGACTGTTTCGAAAATAAAAACTCAAGAATTTAAAAAAGGATATTTTTTTTTACGTTTTCTTAATAAACAACACCTAATAAACAAAAATTATTTTACTTCACAAGAATAACTTAATAACCTTTCTTTAAAAACGAAGTTAAATATCACTTCGTCGAATCGACGAATGGTTACCTGTAACGTACTAAAAAATAAGGTTACCTTTCTAGGGTTAAGGTCGTATACAGCACAGAATAAACTTTGATTGGTTTTGTTTAAAGATTTTTGTTTTTCTGTTGAAGCATAATGCGTTTATCAAAGATAATTTTACAAAGGAGAGAGGGAAGGGGGATTCTTACGTGGTATACGAGGTACCATTTCCTACTTAAGGAATTAGAGTATGGTGACATTGTTGGGTGAGATAGTTGGGCTCTACTTTTTTTGAAAATGATTACGGTCAATTGACTGAGTTCTATTAGTGCCAAAATTGTGTGTCTTAACAATTTAGTAAACAATTTGCAAACGTGGGAGCATCTAAAGATTAACATAACCTCAAAAAAAATATATCATAAAACATAACCTCAAGAAAACAGCTACAGAACGTCAAAATATCGCCATTTGCCTGACAAGGATATTCAAAATAAATAGAAAATAATAAGTTTTTGACTCAAAAAAACTAATTCAAATAATTTAAAATTTGGTGTAGTTTTTGTTAAATCAAAATTAAGTATCTCAAGTTGGACCGCTCTTTTTTAGAGCGAATATTAACGAAAACAAACCAAAGGAATTCTGTAATCTGAATATATTTTACTAACCAGTAATGTATCTTTAAAGTCAGCCATAACCTACCTCTCGTGTTGCCTTGTGGTAAAACTAAAAACAAAAAAATAAAAACAATAAAAACCGAAAAAGTGATTTTAAACACACATAAGTCGTGTTCTCTGTGAAATAGTGTTGCACTGTTTCCTCCGGTTTCTTACTTAGTTTTATTGAACTTCGCATATATATATATATAATTTCACTCCACCATTCTACCACTTAATCTTAATTTAACAATTTTTTCTACTTACATCCTAAGTGAGATTTCCGAATACGATTGATTCCATTCATTTTCAAAATTACATTTCCTTTGCGCTATGATAAATAGACATTGTAGCCCGGCGTGCTTATCAATTCGGCAATAATTCCTTCTCATCTCGTAAGTAGATATGTACATACGAGATACGGGGACAGCTAGGTTCATCATTGGAATATGTAGATATATTAATAGATATTTATCATTTAACATAGTTGCTTTAATGATTGGCTTTTGCAAGGGATGCAAGGGATACATACATGTAACGAGATTGAGTGGGGAAATAAATTAGGTATACTCGTACGTAGTATATTAGCAAATAGGTAAGGGCATAAGTAATACTAGGGATCACTGGTTTAACCAGTACAAATGGTGTTTGGGTTAGCCGTGGGCGTTGTAGACGGTTGATGTTTGTCAGTTGGTTTCAAAGGCTGATGGCATTGCTCTTCATATCATCGGGACTGACACGAACTGGCTGCACTCGATGAGGAGTAACCGGATTGGAGACTTGTCATGGAGCCCTTGTAGTTGGCAGAACTAAGAATCTCGTAGAAGTAGTTGAGTTGCGCTGGTCCCTCGGCGCCAGTGGTCGGACTGAACCAATTCATAATGTAGGCATCGGTGTGGTCCATTACGTGAGATCCCTATAAAAAAATTAGCAATAAAGACACCATCCCATCGGCTTGTAGAGGGAAGACATATTTACCTGAACGCTCTCCTTATGTCGGCACACAGTGGTAGGTTCCTCCCTGAAGTAGTTTTCGCCCTCAATAAAGCCCGACAAATCAAAGAACGATATCGACAAGTCTGTAATACCATAAAGCAAAAAAGAGCAAGTGGAGGCCTCTGGTTGTTTGGTCTTACCATTTTTCACTGGCAATTCCTTTGTCGTTCGGTAGAGTGTAAAGTGCAAATCGCTGCGCATCACGTCAAAGTCCCACGTGAGCACGCTCTTCGGATCATTGTTTTTTATGACAACCTCATGGATATAGCCGGCCTTCAGTTCGATGGTCTTATACAGATTCTGATGCTCATGAGCCAGGGTCCCATCACCGTGATTCTCCTCCTCCTCACTGCTCATCTTGTATAGAGTTTTCGGTATCAATCCGCCCTCATGGATCAGAGTCTACGAATTCAAATCGAATGAGAGTGATGAGCACAACAGAATCCAAGTCGAGCCGAGTGCAACGTGAGCAAAAGGAATGTGTGTTGGCGATTTATGAGCGAAAGCTCGATTTTCTGTTACCAGAAATTGCAATTTAGACGAACATACGGCCGATTGGACAAACAAAACAGAAAGAAGACAAACAGCTGCAGCTGTGTTTGATGGACGATAAGATATTTTTGAAGACAATGTGATAAGAAGAGTGAATTGCATTGAGGACAGTATTGAAGTTGATTGATTGACAATGACTGGACGGGAACGGATGATATGGTTGGGTGTAGCAAAAGCGACGCAACAACAATATGATATAAAGCGAGTAACCGGGATGGGAAACGCAATGGTGAATGTATGCATGATGATACCAAAGGCGACAAGGCTATTTGAAACGTGCAACCAATCACTTAATTCTCCGATGAGCTATTAGTGCAGGCAGCTCCTGCACTGTCCACTTTATTTCGTGAATGTTCCCAACTCCCAAAGACGTTCTGTCTGAATTTTCCATAAGCCCTCTCTTGTATAAAAGACATTTGTTTCGCATTATGTAGAGAAAAACTTTGTTTACTCTTGGTAGAAATAGACATGGTACTACTGGGCAACCCTATGGTAGTCCGTTTTTTTTTTTTGTATTTGTATTGCATCCGTTACTCAGATTCGAGCGATGTGCCTCTTGTAAAATCCTCGGATATACCTACAACTCTCCCTCTACCTTCATGGTTACATAAACAGTGCTAACAACTACATACATATATCCCAACGGTGAAACAACAGACTTGTATAAACACTTTCTTTCGGTCTAAAATTAAAAAAAAAAAAAAAAAACAAATTTCGCTCTACTCTTGGAGGGATGATCAAAAGAAAACAATAAAGAAACCAAACGGAAATCAAAAAAGAACGCAAAGAGGTGGAACAACTCAACTCGAATTCACTTTTCTTACACATTCGCACGCAGCCAGATAGCATCGCGTGAAATATTTCTGCTCGACTTGATCCAAATTTGCCGTTATGCATGGCTAATAGAGGAGTATCGGAATATATCATTGTCACCAGCTTCTCGCGAAGCTATGGTTCGTTTCCAAGTACAATCTTACCTTGCATGGTCCGCCCAGGAAATCGGGTATGATGTCCGAATCAATGTACTGCTCGAGACCGTCCTTCATATGAATGCAATCGGGACCGCCGTAGAAGAGGAATTTCGAACGTGTGTTTTCATCTATAAACGAATCATGTAGAAGAGTAATGGGAGAACAGACTTTACGAACCGATAAAAGCACTAACGATGGTCCACGCGATGGGGAAGACGCGTGGTGCACGTACAACCAGGACTCTACCCATCGTTTCCGGATAGTTATGCTCAACAGTTTCGATAATTTTCAGGAGAGCCTTAACGCCCGGCTGCCACAGATGACGCATCGAAAGACCTTCTAGATCGACCAAGAGGCACCAACTCAACACAGGCTTACCCAGCTTCTTTGCAGATTCGTTGATTTTCTTGATGCCCTGCTCGCAAATATGAATGGACTACACGAAAGAGAGGCATCAGAAATGCTCATCCCTCTGATGAATGACCCACGAACTTACCAACTTTAGGAGGCCTTCGGTTCCTATTGACTTCAAAAGACCCTTCACGTCCATATGGCCCAGACGAAGAATATAGATCGGCCTACCGTCCTTGTCCTTGTGATGCCAGCCGCCGGGGAAATGATTCACAACCACAGACGGCACCTTGTACTCATGCGACAAATTGTCGATTCTATTGTCCTCGCGCCACTTCAGTGAATCCTTCAGCGAATGGAAAGCCTTGTCAACATGAAAATCCCGTGCACTAAGAAACCGCAACAGAGTCTGATAGCTCGGTATCTTCTGAATTCCCTCGATACCACCAACCATTTTTCGCAATTCAAGTAACTTGGACTCTTGCATCGGCGAAAGATGTCCCAGATATTTGGCAATATAGTCCCCATCCAGCATGATCTCATGACTGATCGGTGAACTAGGTTCTTTGGCCACTGGTGACGATGGTGCATCAAGTGGTGGTTGCCAGCGTTCCACTGAAACCACACCCTCCGACTTAAGTTGCTCGATAAAGTACTCGATGATCTCTTTGCCCTTGAGCGTGGTCTGTGTGTACTGCTTCATGCCCATTTTCTCCATGGAATTTTCGAATCCAAAGAAATTCTTTATATCGAGCGTTGCAATCTGGTCAAAACAAGTCCAATCTGGATTGTCGGGATGCGAATAGTAACGACAACGTTCGAAGATCTCAATGCGTGATGAGAAACTCTCATTAATCGCCTCGATGCTGAGTGTCCGATTTGCTAAATCGAGATAGTTGTGCTGGAGAAAATAGACTACTTCCACGCCAATCAGTTTCTTAAAGATGTACGGCGCATCAACGGCTAATTTACACCGTCGGCTGGTGTTACGCCGTGCGCCATTGTCAAGGATCTCGTCCTTGACGATCTGACAGTCGAGAACGATGGGCATTTGGGGACATGTCGGAAAACGCCTCTCGTATGCCTGAAAAGAACAGAATCAAATTGTTCATTGATGTATCACACTATCACCCCTGACCCGAATCAATAGAATGCCACACATGGCAGACATTTTTATGGCTACTTATTAAATTAACATGTACCCTGCCACGTCGCTGTTAGAGTATGTCAAGGATAAGACCAAACCACCTGTACGACTTCCAACAGACTATGGGAAACATCACCAACAATTTTAAATTCAATCGAATCACCCTACTACGGGTGACGCAATTTCAAGCCGAAAATCAATGCACTGGACAACGACGTCGTCGTACGTGTCACCACGCTGACCCTGACAATCGAAAATTGTTTTGTTTTCATCTAATATTTAAACTTCTCGTATGTATCTTTAAATCGAGTGCGTTGGAAGGAAGGGCACAGAAAAGAAGGGACGCATTGAAGATCGATAGAGCGTGTGAATAACGAACGAAGGAGACACTTGACTTTAAGGTATTGAGGTCTTCGAGGACACGTTGTCGTCGTTTGTTGTCGATGGGAGAATACAATAAATAGTAGGACGCGGTAAATGGCAGTAATTATAGTGTACGTACGATGGATGTACTTAATGGGATAAACACGCGGTACATTATTATTTTCCTTGCTGTCTTAGTAGTTATATTTGTTTTTGTTTACTTAAGGACGGATTAGAAAGAATGGGATTGGATTTAAGTGCTTCTTTTAATTTCTAACTACCCGAGTGTAGAATCTAATGACTTTCGATAGAGCGGAAGCAATAGTGGACTAATTAGATGTAGTACTTTCTAATTGGATTTTTCTGGGACATACTGTTCTACTTTGCATTATAGAATGACACCAGATTGTGTACGATTCACTATGCATTTATTTCTTTGCGGATCTGCTAGGCATCCAAAGTCGGGCGCCATTTTTTTGTTATATAACGAATGGACGGCAATTTGTCTCCTTCCATTGCTTGACATGCATAGAACTCGAAAATATATCTTAGTAAATAAATTTCTCCTTAAAAGTAAATATTTCCGTGTAATTGTCAATTATGCAGATATTCCTCGTTACGTCAGTTAAGCGATGCCCACATTCCTTGAGGGTAACCCTTTTTCTTTCTCGAGAAATCTCCGCCTTGGAATTACTCAACCGTCTTTAGAGTGCAAATTAGAGGACGGACTTCAGACTATCCGATTTGCTTGTTAACCTTTCGTGCCTAAAAAGGATTTTTTCTCGTTCACAAATCTCTCAAATTCTTACAATTTAATTATAGGCATACAACTGATTTTCATTTCAAGTGGGCCGTATTGGGTAATGCTTCATTCGCAACCACCACCGTCACCATCACCTACCACCACGTGATACGTCCATGTCGGTGTTCTAATTTTAGTTTTGCATAAATTAAAAGGTAAATATATCCGTACAACTTTTGCGTTGAAACTTTTTTTCTCTGGAAAATTGATCCAACAACTTTGGTAGCAACGGTCGTGACCAATTAATACTTCAAATAGAAATAACCATAACCACGCAATGGCAACTATAACCACGTCTGACTGTCCCTAGCGTGGCGCCTGATCGTCTATCAATCGACAAAATAATAGTCTTGCCATAATTCCTGCACTCCGTTTCTTTACATTTGCACTATTGATAGATTATATCATGGAGCTATTATCAAAACAATAAATTTATATTTTGCTTATGCAACGCACAACTGCTCTGAGAAAATTATGATTTACGGTATGGTACTTGGCTTGGATTAGATTAATATGTTGACGGATGCAACTACTCTACTCATACCCATATATTATCCTATAATATTGGCGCGTTCTATAGACCCTAAATTATAGCTAACAGCTTGCCAAGCAATTTGGTCAACACTGTTTGTCGCCAGTATGACACGTTTCTCATCCTCGCGTAAGCGGGGTAGAGATGCGCCCGGGTTGAGAATGGATTCATTCTATTATGAAAGTGTGTTTTATCGTCGAAACGAGTACAATGTGTGCAAGATTTTTCCTTGATGCTTTCTTCTTGCTATTCTCTCGCCATCGCGTCCGTGTGTCTTTTGCAGATTTCAAGTGCTATTTAAAGGCTTCTTGATTCTAGTTAGAGGAAAAGATACTCACATGTGATACTAAGTTTCACTTCAAGGTCATATCTGTTAGAGGAAATTGTGTTTGGTAAATAGCATAAATGAATGAATGGCGTTTTAATGGCCTTATACTGCCGGGAGATAGATATAACAGTTCAGAACTGTGATTATCTAAATCGAGCACTTTGAACGTGCTTCCACACTAGTAAAATTGCCAGCTATTAACGATTTAAATTGTTATCATAACCCATAAATATGTACATATGTATGTATACTCTTATGCACGTATTCGTATAGAGCTTATTTAGAAGTAGAGAACCGCCAAAAGCACCTTTCCATAATGAAATGAGTTTCGGTGTGCCCTTCAAAAAAAAAAACAAAAGCTAAACAACGAAACCTTAACCTTTAAGGCATGCGAGAATTTATTTGAGTTTTTAATTAGTTCGAAGGATTTGTGCCACTGTATCTAATTTGGGTCGCAAAAACACGGAAACCACAGACTTGTAACGGTTGGCTTTTGTGGCTTTTCACGTTAAAGTTAAAGTGCTTTTGTTATGTTTTGTAATTTAAGAGGTAAGGTAAATGTTATCGCTTCTAGCTTGCTATTTTTTTTTTTGTTAAGATATTAACTTGTGAACCTAAGCCTTCATAGTAGTCTAGGACTTATCAAGGATTTACAATCTACATAGTACATTTTACAATTTAAAATAGACGAGGAGAATAAAAACGATGCATATCTGGCGTATACCATAGTATAGCAGTAGACATACGTGGGTAAAGTGAAAAGTTCTCGGCCTGACAATAAAAGTCTACGAATTTCAGTTAAGAAATGTTTTTATTTTTCTAGATAATCTCTCTCGCCTTCAACGCACTTAGTATAACGTTTCTCCAACATCAGTATTCTCCAAGAGAGAGAATTTGGATAGCTGTGAAAATATTTATCTACAGCCCTCCTCCCGGCGCTTTCAAGAAACAAATTTCTAAGGTTGTCAAGTTAAGAGAATAATAGGGGGGATGGCCAAACAAATCGTTTTTGCTCATCGCCAACGCACTCTTGCGTACATTTGCGTTGTCCTGGCGATAAACTAGATTTTTTCTTCTTCAAGCCGGTCCTCTTCCCACGAATTTTAGCATCCAGTTGATCAGTAGTTGCTCTGCCTTTTGCAAGGTTACTCTGACTATAAGCTTTTCGGAAAATGCGATCGACTTCGTTTTCTTTGGCACTGAACCACTGGTTTCCACTCATTGTATGGACTTCTTTTCATTTCCAGCGTTTAGTTGTGGAACTATGTATGTATGCCTCATCCATGGTGACAAGTCGCGCACTATTGAATTGGTAAGAAAAAAAAAAAAAACCGGCATTCAGCAAATGCGATACGCCATTTGCGGAGAGCTTTCGCATCCCCAATTCCTTGTGCAAAATGTTTTGCACTTTGCCTTCCGATATCCTCACAGCCTCAGCTATCTAATTCAGCTTTACTTGCCTGTCGTTCAACGCGATATTATGCACTTTTCCGATGGTCTTTAGGGTGGTCGCGGTTTTTAGCCGCCCTACACGTGAGTCATCTTCAAGGGATGCGCGGTCAGCTGCCTTTTTTTTAAACGTTGACATCGAATGAAGTGAGTCTCCGTAAACTTTTCTCAATTACCGATAAATTTCCTTAGGTGTTAGTTAATCCATCCAAAACGAAGAATTCTATGACAGCACGCTATTCGGGGTTTTAACAGAAAATTCGCAAGATGTATAATGAAAAAATAATGGAGACAAACTAGTTACTTGAGAGAGCAAGTTGAAAGTTATCATTCGAGCTAATGATACTTAAACCCAAGCAGGAAATATACATTTTTGTTGATTGCAATGTTATCTACATATGTGTCAGGCCGGGAACTTTTCACCTTGCCCTCGCTCGTACATAAGTCGCTACCTAAGTGCTGAGATACGGCACACTGTTGTGTGAATATGTCAGGTCTGATATTGTCATCGTAATGTTTGACATTTTCAATGTCATGCTCATAACGTTTTGTCATACGAGTGCTATTGTGTTCTTTACAGGCACTTGAAACATTCATCTCGGTCAAAAAAAAATGGAACTAAATCGTGAACATTTGCGTACGATGATTGTCTTTAAATTTCGACGTGGATTGAAACAACAAGTGTGCGCCGATCAAATCGCTTCAACTTAATGTGATGAAGCACCATCTCAAACTGACGTGTTTCGCTGGTTTTCCGAATCTAATCGTGGTCGCACTTCGCTTCAGGTCGAATTTCGTGACGGTCGTCACAAATTAGTTGTGACGGAAAAAAAAATCGATGTAATACGAGAACTGATATCGCGAGATTGCTATGTAACATATGAATGTTCATGCTATTGAGGCATGATTGGGCACTCTCATACATACTCTCTCATTTGGCTGTTCGCGATGTTTCAAAAAAGTGTAAAAGAACGTGACACGCGACGGATGATGGAAGCTAAACAACAGTCGATTATATATATAGGACTCTCAAGACGAGTTTAGGGACGCGTTTGATATATATGTTCAGATCACACATTTTAGAGATATTCCAATAGGACTGGTAAAAATGCTTCGAAAACCGGCTTAAACGGAAGATAAATTGTATCCACATTATTGGGGAATAAATTGAAAGACAACAAAACCATTTTCGATTGTAAATTTATCTCAGCCCTCATAGCCACTAAAAGTATAAAGGCAAGAACCAACTCGCAGGAGCTGGTGATGCGATTTTCACATATGTAGTGGTTAGTATATTGACTATTCAATTCGAAACATTACCCAAGAAAAGCTACAGCCCTGTCCTCAGCGTAGCCAACCGCCCTAAACGAAACGTCGCCGCCATTCCATCTCTAAATCAAATACAACGCTTTCTGCTAATTTCGCAATGAAATTCTGCTTCAAATAGACTTCAACAGAGGTCTTTGCCCGCGACAAATTTATGAAACCAGCAAACTGACACCACAAGCCCCAACAACATCCAATTGCATTTGCGCCCATACACCTTCAGCTACATTCACACCGCTAACTACCCTGTCATTACCATATTTCGTTTCATAAAAATTCCCCATGCCGTAAATTAAGAGTGTGCATAAGCACAAAAATCAATAACGAGTTCTTAGCAGCCGAAACAGAAAAGTTCGCCGTAGGCACCTCCTCACCGTCGACCTCTTCTTATCAGATTTTTTACGCTTACCTGTAATTAAAACAAAGTATCTGCAACTGAGTGCTTTGTGTTTCTGTTTTTATAGGCGCAGCAATTTGGGGCAGATGTGTTTGCATTCCACTTTGCAGGAGATGTTGTCTCCGTTTCCGGTTATTTGGTTTTTTCCAATGCAATTTTGTCGATTATTCAGAATTCAGAAATTGACAAACACCTGCAGTAAGGGCAGTTAAAGGCCATCACCATTCACTCGAACGGCTCGAGGCAGCCATTTGCGCACATCAATTCTTGTTTAAGCCCCCACTACAGCTGGCACTTGAACTTGACAACATGATGTCGGAGCCAGAAGTCACGGGCAGGTACGCGCAGAATTTTCATTTTCACAAAATTTCAAAATTTATAAATAGAAAACCCCTTTTGCCATCTCAGCCGCCGCTTCTGCTCGGCCAAGTACATTAATATGAATTTGAAATTAATTTCTCTATCCTCCAAACAAACTCAATGAATGTACGTATGTAGATACGAGTACTATTGACGTACTCGAATGTACTCTGTCCAAGTGGCGCTTATGATTGTAAAAGAGGCGTTATTTTAATCCATCCACCCATCCATCGAATATGGTGGGTGTACTTTTCGAGGAATGGAATGTGAAATTTTGTTTGTGCGATTCGGAATTCTTGTTTTTATTATTAGCGGTTCAACGTGCCTTCGAATAGCTAGATGGATCGTTCGAATACCTCATTTTTAGGGGAAATGTAATTTGTAAATTTGCATAACTCACGAATGAGGTAATTCGCCAAGACGAAAATGATTCTGTTCTCATTCGTTTTTGGTAACAAAGGCGACATGCGGAAATATTTAGTTTCTGCAGTGCTGGGTGTTGTCTCGTTATATTTTTAGCCACGACAAAAAAATTATTGACAACCTAAGGTAGTTTGTTAGTGAATTAATGTTTTGTTATTGATTGATTGGTTCCATCCCGCTACACCCGACGATTTGTAGGATCAATTATTGCCGCGACAGTGACAAAAGAAGTGGCTATTTGATATACATATCTATGTACATAGATATAATGGAAGTTGAATGAAACTTTTCAAGGTAAGCCGGGCGTGTAATTTGTTCGTTTACACAGGAACTCAATGGCTTTGTGTGTTTGGATGGAGGGTCTTTGTTCACACCACTCAAAAATGTGATGATTATGGCTTTGTACATTGCAAAAGGCCAGTTATTGATTGTGTAATGTATACGCGGGTCACTTTTGACAGGAATGCCGTGAGGATTATTGGAGGCCAATATATTCGGAATCAGGAAACATTTTTTTAACTGATCCCCTTGTTTGTCTGGGAAGATCTTTAAGAAAATTTGGTATTACATACTTGGATTTCTTGACGCTAAGTATCGCCTACAACCCAAGCTCAACCATAACCCAGGAAAATGATGTTCTGCATATCCTTTCATGTGACTACGGAATAGCCGTCGCAGTGTCGTTAACATGGTGCATGTTACTACATATGTATGTCTTGAGGTGACATTTCAAGCATCAGCAGTTAGCTGAAAAGAGACCATTTACGAAATGGTCAATTAAAATGTATTTTTTGTCTAGAAATGACGTTAGTCTACTTCTTAAAGCATTCGATTGGGCGTGTTTTCTTTTTTTTTTTATAGAAACTTACAGCTGACAGGTACGGGCTGTACAGTGACATCGGCCTAATACGACGACTTCGGATCCAACGTCTAAGATGAGTAGGCCATGTAGAGCGAATTGAAAACACAGCTTTGACCCGAAGAGTCTTCGATTCTAACCTCAAGGAGCTGGCAAAAGATCGTGCCAGCTGGAGAAGCTTGATGATTGAGACCCAGGTTCATGCCGAACTGTAGCGCCACAAAAGCAAGCAAAACAGCTTATGCTTTTAATTACCAAAAAACGGAAAACAAACTTCAGAATTGCTGGCGTGGAGACAAGTACTATTATATAACATATTTTTTAAAAACAAAATTATTATTTAATAAATATGTATCTCTATTTACGTATGGTAGGTATATTTCATCAAAACTTATCAGATGCCTGGTGTCAACAAATCAAATCAATTACACGGCAACACCCTTGCTCCAATTTGCCAATAGGTGTTTTTTATTATGCATCCGTATCAGTATCCGGATCACGATTTACATGCATTACAATAACAACACGTGATCCAAATTTTATCTGGATCAACTTTTGTGATCCGAAAATTAGCTCGCACTATTTCCCATTGGGTTCGCATTAAAATTAGGAAGGTCATTGCCTGATGAACATATAAAATTGTGACCCTGATTTGATTAAAAAGTTTTCCCTTCAGTATGAACTAATTGCACTCATAACACTATAAAATGTGTGTATTAATTTAAATTTGTAAAACCTTGAGTGAATTGGGGATACATTACCCCCAATTAGTGTATATCGATAAAAATTATCATCATCAGCATTTAAATCAATCGTATCAAATTTTAATGAAAAGAAAAATTTTCTTTGGCATGGCAGTTCCACGCTTAAATGTCAAAAATTATTTGTGGAAATGGAGCAGCCGGGCAAAATAATGTATGTAAACAAATGAATTTTAACACAATTCAAATTGACTGCCACATGACCCACCGGTGGTCATGTTTCAAAAACACTGAAACACTAACATATAAACACGTGGGCAATCAACGTGTTCATTTCCAATTTGTCTATTTTCTGTTTATTTTGTTTTCAAATGTCAGATCTTTGACAGAACTGACTGATATGAAATGTCAAGAATGCTACTCGTTGATCTGCTACTCGATGATCCGGACTGTTTTATTTTGCCCATGATCCGGATACTGATACGGATGCATAATAAAAGACACCTAATATATACTTATCTCTACATGCAACTCAATGTCCCTTTACGACAGTAGAGTGAGCGAGAATGAGAGATAACAACTCGTTGAACTAGTTATAAGCAAATGTCAAATTGAGTGAAAAATCGAGTCAATGCGAGGAATAAGCTCACTCCCTGACTCCGGGCTGTAAACAAATTACTAAAAAACCTGATTGCCATGCATCTAATTTCAAAATTCAAATCGAATTAACCTCGGAAGAGAGCACTTAAAAATAAATTAACAAAAGATAAGGAAGGGCATGTGTCACGAGGGGATCAGGTCAACAAGAGCGCACGCGCTTGAGTTGATAGCTAACAATTGTTTAATTAATTTGTCGTTATCGCTTCCGATTAGAACAGAAAAAAAAGATTGTAAACAATAAACAGATGGAAAAGAGTTCGAGTTAAGGGGAGACGTCAACTAGTTTTGCTAGTTGAGTGATTGGGTGGCTGGTGTTGCCAAGGCACCAAAATTTGGTAGTAATGGACAAGAACAATTTTAACTTCGTAACGGTCCGCACTTAATATACTGGGTTTCAATGTTCAATTTTGTCTTCAGCAAGATAAGGAGGTAACTGAGCATTAAGGCAGTATGATTTGCGTCATGTCCAGGATTAAATTTCTGTTCGAACTGTAAACCGTACAGTAGCAAAAGGGATGTTCAACGTTGTGTGTATGTAAAAAAAAATTAATAATTGATTTGACAACCTGAAATTCTTTTAAGTTCTCAATGACAAACGTAGACCGGAATTAACAGAAGAAGAAAAGGAAGGTTAATTCAACATAAATAAAGAGAGTTACAGTCAACGTTATCTCAAATTACACCGAAGACATGCGCACCAAAACGATCAAAAAGGAATATGGTTAAATAAAGGGCCACGCAGTCACATGATTTTGATCTAAGAGACAGGTATTGGCCGAATTCCATAGAGATTCGAAAAGACACCCAATAGAAAACTGTAACAATCACGAAGGCGATGCAAGTACTAAGTGGATTGTTTCGTAGATGTTGACATTTGACTTCTAAAACGAAATGTCTTATTTATAAAAAAAAAAATTAATATTTGAGGCTACAAGCCACTTACGGTAGCTGGTGTCAGTTTTCTGTCGCCAAAAAAATATTGCAAACCACATTTTATAGGTTTCGAGATCATCGAAATTAGTCTGCGTCATTAGGATGAGGGAATCGATACACAAAAATATTAAATTAACTTAAAAAAAAAAAACATTTAACAATTGGCAACACTGCCCCGCTCCGCACCTGTCACAATGTAAACACATAAACACAAGCGAAAAACCATCATCTGAGTGAGAAACTCTCAAACAGTTTGACAATTCGATTCGAGTCGGATCGAATCGGAAACGACCTTTAGCTAGTTCTCGTCAAACGCACACGTAAATGTCGTTCGAAACTGGTTTCATTCAACCGAAAATCCGTGATTACGTGGTTAAGCAAACTGCAATTTAAATGAAATTTGTTGCTCCTCCAAAAGCTCCATCTCAGTCGGTTCCGTGCGCTCCGTGCTAACACAAACTCAAGATATCAACGAACACAACATGTCAGTAGATTTGGGCGAGATACTTTGCGATATAATTGCCACATACAGTGGCCGCGATAAAGTAATGAAGATACTATGCTACACGGCTAAAGTGCTTGCAACACCAAATCAAGTCGTACAACCGGATAACGCGAAAAAATTCTATGTCTTTAGCTCGAAAGTGTCACAGGCTCGTGCTACTTTGCGATTAATCGACGATTTACCAACGATTCGGTATGCGATTGCGTACGGTATGGGACGGGAGGAGAAGAACGCCCTGGACGCGTTTCTAGGTGTGCTGACCAACGTCGTTGATGTTTTGTACTTCCCAGTTGACAAACTGTGCTGGATGTCCGACCACAAAATCGTCCAGCTGAGCAATCCTGCCAGATGGGATACTATCAACTCGGCATTCTGGAGTCTATCAGTGTTCCTCAATCTGACAAAGGTGTTACGCGACTATCATGACAAACATATTGTCGGTGCCCTGACGAAGGGTGATTTCAACAGTGACGAGGAACGACAAAAGTACGAACAACAGTGGAGGATGGAAACGATTACAGTGGTACGTATGAGCCTGGATCTGGTGCATGCTGTCAGTACATTGCCAAAAGGATACCTCTGGGGTGGTAATATCAAGAGCTGGCAAGTGGGGCTAATTGGTACGATGTCCGGACTTTTGGGATTCTATCAATACGTCGTGAAAGTCAAGAAGACGAAAACGAAGAAAGTGTAAACTTCTGATGTAGTATTTAATGAATTCAATTTTCTATTTAATAAATATATTTTCACATATGTACTTGAGCGGAATTTTTCTCTCTGCGCTACGAGTATATAGGAGTGGCCTTGCACGCGCATTTGCAAGTGTGTGTTTTGCGCTTTCTGTTTGAACATTTCGTTCGGAGCGTGATCAAGATTTATGACAAGTCACGTGAGATACGAACATACAATTAGAGTCACAGCCTGAAGTCAGAGGCTGACTTAAGTATCTTGTTTGTATACCTTGCTATTGACTGGACGTCTGTTGTTGTCTAGTAAACTCTACGTGGGCGAGTACAGTGAAGATTAAAAGTGCCGAGTGCTCATGGAAAGATATTGAATAATAACAAGACTACGATGCAAGATTACTGCACCACGGAAGTGAAAATTCGGTGTTTCCAAAGTAAATATGTAGTAAATTCTCGTGCGTCACAGTACTTGAATCTCGAGCAGATAACAAGCATACGCCACCGACTACGACATCCAGATAATATGTCAACAAGAGTCCGATTGTGAAATCCATGTCAGCGACCCACTGCTTAGTCACACACTGATCTCCGCGGAGGCGTACCATATGAATGTACATATTTTTATATTTTTGAAATTCCATTTAATATTTTTAAAAGCCACCATCTACATATGAATAAACATGTGAGTCAGGAAGCAATTTATTACACCTTCCTGCGCTGCAGCATCAGGGGTTGGTGCTACATTATTCAGGAACCAACTTTGATCCGTTTTTTTCCTCTGTTGCTGTCCCTTTTTTGCTCCGGGAAGTTTAAATTCATTATCTAATAGAATATTGATTTACGGCCTGCAGCATGGAGGGATTCACAACGCAAGTGCCCTCCAAGGGAAGTCACACTGACACACATTTTCTACAACTGTTTTATCCTTTTCGCAATTTCACTTTCCTTTGCCTCCTACGTTTGCTCGGATCTATGTATGTATGGTTACTAGCTAGTGTATAGGTTTGAGAAGTTGGCAAACAGTAACACTTGTCTTCTTCCTCCTCCTTCTCCTATTCCAGAGCGGTTTGTTTGCCATTTGCACTTTAGCTACTTCATATAGTGTTATTGCAATTGCATATCCTTGCACACTGAAGCGGTGAGTGGGCTTTGAATGCCTACGCCTTGATTGAGTTATGTATTATGTTTTGTCATAAAAATATTAGCAGGCCTTAAGCACTCCTTCTGTTTATCTTGCTAAGCGTGGAACAATTTTCATTTTCTTCCCGAGCACAGTAGTTACGTAGCAGGACTGACCGACTATCGATTTTTCCTTATTTGAATCAAATTTCCAAGAACAATTGAAAAATATTTGAAGGTCAAGGCAGCCCCACAAAATGTTCTTTACAATGTATAATATTATAGGCCACCTAAGAGATGTATTTGTGTATTTGAATCTATGACGGCAATGAACTTAGCTAGCGATTTGGTTGGGATATTTACGATGTTTGCTCTATGTAATTGGATAAGGCCTTACATATGTAGGTGGTGCGAATAAATAAATTTAATTCGGAAAGGGAAAACAAAGAAACGCAATGAAGTTGACATCAATTTGATGGTCAGATGTTGTAAAAGGATGTCCTTAAAAAGGAATGAGTGGAATTGGTGGTAAAGCTAATGTTCCTGTTTTAGTACCTCGACGGGGAATGTCATTGTAGGAAATGACCAAGAAGCTATCAAATACTCTAAGGAAGGGCACAATAACTATCACAGGAATCAAGACGTTTAATATGCGACAGGTTAAAGCTCACGAGCCAGCAATAGCCCACAGGTTACTCGAATCATTGTTTGTATTGATTACTAAATTGGCCCTAAACCCAACCTAGTTAGGAACCTCAAAATCCACTTAAGTTCCTTGTCCTTGTGGCCAAGCTGTACCGGTAAAAACTAGTGCAATGTGCCTAAGTTGGTAGAAGACTTCAATTTGACAACTAGAGACCCTTACTAAACGACTAGACTATTCGCGTTTTTCGAGTGAACGGACGTGGGACAAAGGGCAGCGAGTTTTCACCGAAACAAGCACCCCTGCCCCAATGTGCACCACATTTTTGGTTATAACTTATGCAAATTCTTGGGGCGATTCTGATCAGAATCTTGTGACGTTTGGGACATGTTGAAAAGTTGGATTCGTGGCCACAGTCGATTCGATTGATTTGGTTATCGAACGTTTTGATTTTCCTATAAAAAAATAGTTTTGTTCACTCAACAGATAACGGTATTCTTGCCCAAAAAGTGATACAAAACGGGTAGTTCTGCGGCTGTAGATCAATCAGCGTAATCATCATGCCTAATGACTTTGCTTTCGTAATGATTACAATTTACGCCTCGACCCTAAATGCTCATTATCACCGTACCACTCTAATTAGTGTCACAATAAATCTTTATTGTTCACTTAGCAAATGAAAATCCCTAGTGTCCGACAGGGGAAAAAAAGCCTCAAGTCAGCGAGAAAGGCCAGCATTAAATCAAGAACCAAAAGTTGAACGACATCGTATCCCAGTCCATCACGCTTACAAATGGCATTAAAAACAGAAAACCAAAGAATTTCTGCCCCACACGAGGCATTTGGTTACGCAAGATAATACAACATGAGACGATATACATATGTATAAGACCGCCGCACATGATTGACGGTGCTACAACCTAGTTTCACAGCTTGACAATACGACACTCGCGCTTTCTACGGCTACGTCGCGTCGCATCGAAAGGGAAATGAAATCGACACTCGTCCAAATAAAATCAATCGGATTATAACGTGGCTTCGCTTCAGGGCCTATGCAAGGCGAGAAGAATTACTTTTGCTAGTCACGAGAGAGAGGCAAAGAGAAATTGCTTTAATTAAGGAACCGAAATTTGCATTCCAGGCCTATGACCGCGTATGTTACGTCCTATTCGTGTGTTGTGCCACGTGATATATGACTTGGATTATTGGTTCATTTGCATTTGTACTGCACAAATCATATATTAACTTGCAGTCGTCAGGGATAATCAATACCTGGACTGGGTAATTAGGTGCGAAGGTCATGAATGTCATGAGTTATTGATGTGGATTTCCCCTTCAGTAGTGACTGCCCTCTTTGCTGGGAGCTGAGGTACAGAGCAATCGGATCTTATATGGCACGATTAACAGATGACCTTTTTAGAGACTTGCGGAGGTTCAAGAGTTTTTATATTCTCTTATGATGTGTTGTTACACACACAACCTGAACGGAGTGCAGTGGTTTGGGTCGTTGATGTTCGTTCACTACTCTCAGGGGTGGTTGTCCTAGATAGGACGAGAGCTGACCAAATTCCGCTTTGGTTATAGTCCGTAATAATTCGTTCGAGCACTTTTAATATTGCATACACCCAGAGGATGAATTTCAGTTGACCATATACTGTGAGTGTTATGCCTGCAGCAGATGACCTGTTTTGACATTAAGACTATCATTTGTTACCAAAATCCCCCACCTAAAAATGAGCAGTAACATTTCTGATCACAGAAATACTGGCAAAAGTGGTAGAAACAGGGTAGAGTCGATCAGCACAAGTCAGGTTTTAAGACACATATTTTTGCATCATTCTCCCAACAATACAGCTTGATCTAAAAACCTTTTAATGTCATTAACTAGCCTGTACTACCAAATTCATAATAAAAATGCCAAGGGGCACCAGCCCACCAACTGAATAAGAACCGACCGATTTCACAACAAAGTCACGCTTCTGTGGCGTGCCATTGTGCTTATCGCTCCCCTAAACAGACTTTTTGCAATTCCCCCAGAATTGTTTGCAATATGATCTTCTTCCCGGTTAAATAAAAGACTCCGGATCACGCGATTATGTAGGACAGATAAGGAAGACAAAGATTTAATGGAAATCTCCTCAACCTTGACTGCTCGGAAGAAACTCGCTATCTATGTATGCTCTACTGCGGGTGTTCACAATAACTACGTTCAAGTTCACTTGCGCAACAAAAGCACAAAGCATGTAACGCGCGCATGAAACTGTTGCTTCCCACCCAGTATGATACTCTTCACTTCAATTCAAACTGGTCAAGTCACACCTTCGGACTCAGCTACATGAAGCTTCGGATAGAAAACAGAAAACTTGAATTTCCAGTTTTAAATGTGTATGTGAAAGAAAAATCCGAAGAAAAATCAGTTGCGACCAGGAAGACACTCATTCCGATTGCCAACACTCCATATAGCCCCAATTGGCTTGTGTACCCCCACCACTCCTACTCTCCGATGCACCGACGAAAGCGACGAGAAATAAATAAAGAAAACGAAGACGATGACGTCTACGATGATGATGGGCGCCACATTGTTTATTTTTTTGTGGTAACCACTGATCGCTGTTCTCTCGACGGAAAATACTTTATTTTAACTAAAGCGATTGTTTTTCTTTCTGAATTCCATTGGCCATGGAAATGAACTTCACTACGAACTAATGAGTTTTGTGGTATTGCAACTGCACAATTCATTCATAACCGATAAGGATGGAAACCGAGGCAGGATAAAAGACCTTGTCCTTGTTGGAATGTATATTTGCTCGGTACGTCACTACCACCTCAAGTGGAATATTCTTGTTTTCGATTGGCTTTTAATGTAATTAAGTGAGACAGAGAAAATCGTAAACAAAATAAACACAGAACAATAGACAATGGAAACAGATACATCAGCGCGCATATCTATTTCTTTGGATAAGTATGAGAAATTAAACAAATGTATTCAGCGATCCGCTTAGGATTGGTTTACGTATGTATTTATGTATGTGTATGTGGTAATGAGCGACAGGTGTTCAGAATAACAACTTGGACGCAGGAATTCTAACGAATGACTGTAAGCGAACCTTTTGTCTAACTTTGATGTTAGATGTTTATGTTGTCTCAAATGTATCAAGCCTCTAGAATTGGCAATTTTTGAGCCTTCGAACTAGAGATCCGGAGCTTAACGATATCCACCATCAGGTTCTGAACCTGTGTGCTAATTCATTCAGGGGGAGCCACAGCGAACTATAACAAGCAGGTAAGACAGATAGAAACCGATATCTTTCGGACTTTGAGGACCACCAGGTATATAGGCACCTGGGATAGGTCAACATTGTTAAGTATTATCCATTGCTGGAGCTTTCCTCTAACACAAGCCCTGATGTTCAGCCTGGTGTCATTAGTTTTGCCACAACTTGACTGAATTAGCAGGGAATACTCGCTCCTAGAGTACAAAACTTTAGATATTGATTCCTAGCTCCTGCAGAAATTGTTGGCAAGGAAACCTTCCAAAATTGTAAAATTTGGTTCAATGAAGGCCCTGACAGAGCTATGCTGGAGACAAAATGACCATGCATTTTGACAGGTAGAGTACTCGGCCTTCCTTGGTGGCTAATTCTGGTTCCAAATAGATGATTACTTTCGATTTAGAGAGTCTGTCGTTGGCAATTAAAACTTGTCGAGTTTAGGCTTAACGGTACAGACACTGCTGTCTGTTGGAGCATTTAGACGCAAATACTGGTCCATTGTACCAGGACAGACACTAGTCATTCTTAGTAACAATATGGTCCTAAGAAACGCCCTTTGTAACCTAGAAGGTTGTTGTAAGCACTATTTTTTTCTCATGTTAGTAAACATTAATGCCCCAATAGTCATCGGATTGAAGGTCCATCAGACTCAGATCTCTCGACCTATGTAGGTCTCCGAAAAGACTATCCATCACTAAGTACTGCCTAAGCCTTTCAGACTGAAGTCACTTTTTCATAAGCACTACTCGAGCTTCCTGGAACCCAACCACAAATAGTTACATGCGTCACACAACTTATCTAAATGAAGGCAATTAATTATCTGCTTTTAGCTGCCGTTACAGAGATACATCATTATATGACTGCCTGCTGATAGGGCTGTGTTTTCCAATTTCCTATTTATGTAAGTGTTTTAGTCGAACCGCGTTCAAATGCGATTTTATGCTACCAACCCACATTGCCTGATAGAGCGTAAGTGGGTGTCCATGAACTATCCACAGTCTATCACTTCTTATCAGCTCAAGTTTATTGTTAGATTTTTGTATTCATCCTACATGCTCTAATTGGAATATGTTTACGAACTGATATCAAACAAAAACAAATAAACAACAACTCCATTACTCCATGTTTGCTCACTCACGCTCCATCCGTGTGTAATTGTGACCCACTGTCGACGACAAAACTCAACAACAAAAGCGATGAAAACGTAACTCCAACGAAACCTACCTTCATGACCAGCTCGAAAGGATATTTGTATACCCTGACGGGTGACTGGAATTTCTGCACCATTTTTTCGCTCTTGTTTATCCTCTATTTGAACTTGTTTTATTTTTCTTATTATTGTTTTGGAGTTTCCCCTTCAATACACACACGAAACGAGCACTAGGGGAGTAGTGTAGAGTGAAAATTCTGGAAATCACTCTGCCAAAGAGCCAACGAAACCAGCAATCAATGGAAATCACACTCAAATCAGAAAATTTTCTTGTTTTTTCTTTTTTGCCTTCTGTTTGTTATTTTAATTGTTGGAAAATTTAATGAAACACGACGGTTGAAACTGAGGGGGAATAGCACTAGAACCGGCCGGAAATCGAAAGCGGGAAAGATGAAAAATCGAGGGAAAGATTTTCTTTGATGTTTCGGGTTTTTTTTTTTCAATTTCGTTTTATTTTTTTCGTCTTATGTAGTTTTTTTGTTATGTGAGTGATGGAAAATAAAAAGATGCGCGATGCGGACGGTTGCACTCCGATGACAACGACTCCGTTCGGCTGTCTCTTTTCAATTGAAATTCACGTTGAGTGGGATTTTCTATTATTGCCTCGGCGAGATTTGCCATCGGATAGCCGCACACACTCATGCAAATGCACACAACTTTGTTTTGTGAGTATCGTCGAGGGTTGAGTAAATGTCGGAGTTGAGTGAGTACAGCTTTACTGTGACGTCACAGTCAACGAATATTGTATTTGACCGACGCTTTCAGGGATGAAGAAATGGGAAAATATGAAAATTGAATTTTATCGGAACGGAAGAGAAAACATGAAATATTTATTATTCAAACTGAAAATTCGGCCATTCTGACGTCAAATTGCTATTTGACATTTATGTGGATCTAATCGAAGAATTAATTTGACAGCTCCCCCATAAGAGTAGTTTACCGGTAGAGCAAGCGAGACCAACGTATTCCGATGAGGTGACCTACTAGTATTCTTGCAACGGCTCCGTTCAATAAGTCACATGACTTCTTTAAAAAGGATTTCTCAAAAAAATTCTGATAAATCGGTGATGATCGATTTCGTCCAGTCAAAAGGACAGTGTCGTAAATTCTTCTGTTATTTTATATTGAGCCATTAGTTAAAAACGTTCTCAATGAAATGGTAGTTGAATAGAAATCTTGTTTCCCTAAATAATATAAGACTTTACATCTGATTTGTAGCGAATCTTAGAACTGGTTAGGACTACCTAACCCAAAAAAAAAAAACAATCCAAAATGTCGCTTCTGTTTTTAAATGTTTACAAATATTGCATTTAAAAAAAAAAACTAAAACTACATTCTGTCACCTGTAATTGTTACTTGGGTAAACGTCCTCCTCTACGTAATGGCAATGCTAGCTGAGTATACTTGACTCCTACTACGCGTGAACTGTCAAAAGTAAAACAGGAAAATCAAACAGCAAACACATCACCCATTACCATAGATAAATGAACAAGATGGCAATCTGATGGCTTTTGGCAGGCATTTTGACAACTAGCCCCTACAAACGCGTTGCGGTTTGACGGCGTCTTGACTATGTCGTTCTGCCTTGTTCCGACGTCTTGGCTCTAAAAGTAGAAACACAATGTGGCGTGCGCGCGCGCGTGCTTTTGACAGCATGAGTAGGAACAACGATATCTTATGAAGCAACACATAATGTTACCTTAACTTTTGCTCGACCTCATATCGTAAATATCGTAAAGTCGAGCAAAGCGCCGGAGTAGAGCTACTCTTTACTCAAGGCGTGCGTTTGACAGATGTATTTCATTGTGTTGTTCGATTGTAGCAGAATAGTGTAACGTGTTCTGTCATGTAGTGTTGCGAGTTGTTCGCTTTCAACATGCATACATTTTCGTAGCTTATTATTGGAATTTTTTGGATGCAAACTAATGATGATGGGTATTACAGAACAAAACGCATATTTTTTTTATAAGCATATACCTTTATTTGAGATGAAATTTTCTTATATTTATGTATCAATTAAATCATATAAATAGAACAGAACACAAATCTACTCTTCTTTCTGCACTAAATTCATATGTGTACATTTTGAGGAAACAGAACATAGTATTGTCATATTCCTAAGCTCTCTACGCGCAGCTGACTTGAAGCCAGATTGTGTGTTGCGAATTGTGGTTACGTGCGTCTGACACATTATCCCGTAAATCGGTACAAAGCCGATCAAAAGCACGCGCGCGCGCACGCCACATTGTGTTTCTACCATAAGTCAAAAGCGTCGCTTTTAAAGCGGCCCCTAGACGCTCAATATTATTGTGCAAAATATTGTACAATTTTTTGGCTTGCTGCCCCAGACGGTTAAATATTTTTCCCAATAATTTAGTTGACCGCTCATATTTGTAATAAAAGTCAAAAGCGTTTTGATTTTCCGCAATATATCGCACAATCTTGCAATATTATCTACAGACGAACAATAATATTGTGCAATATCAAATATTGCAAAAACAACAATAAACCCTTGCGGGGATTACAGGGCAGACGTATGAAGGTTTTCCATCTTGTTCATTTATCTACATATGCCCATTACAACAGAACAACCCTTGAACAATGGTTGCCTTCTATTCATCAGAGCTCATACTACTGCCTCAATCACTTGTTAGAGAAGATTATACTAAAAGCCGGACGAACCGACGGATCGATACGGCTTTTGTTGCTAATCAAGCCAAGAAATTCAAACCAAATGCGACCAGGCTAAACCGCTCATCCTACAGTGGAACGGCAGGCCACTACTCTCTCGCTAATTAGGTGACAGGCAGCTGCTCCTATTCCACTGGTAGGGAAACGACGGAAATCTAAGAGCCATAGGTGGACAGACATCTGCCCCTTTTCTCTGGCAGAAAAACGGAATGCCAGGCGGCTATAGGTGGCCAGACAGCTGCTCCTCCACTGGCTGGGCGGCTCTCCAGCTAACCACGCGACAATAATGCCTGTGTCACAATGCTACTACACGGCGCGGCGACAGCGCAACTACAAACGCCGTAGCTGTCAAATCCATATTCATTCAATGGAATTATATGGAGTAAGTCACATAGGCACGTATGTAGTCGTGTCGCAGCGCTGTAATTTCGAAAATTTGAAAAACTGTCGCAACTACACGGCGTTTCGCCATTTCGAATTCGACATTGGAGGAATACGTTTGATAACTTGGTCTAACCCACCACCTTCTTCTGACTTTTGTTTTCGCTTTTAACCTTTTATAGGCTAAAGCAACCGCACATGTTAGCAATAATGTTTTTTTCAAATTATTTTGATCCATTTATAACCTAAATTCAGTTTCAATCTTCGAATTTTTTACTGATGCCAACTTCACTCTATAGAATTCACCTCCAACTTCACTCAAAGAAGTAACCGCGCTGTCAAAAAAAACGCCGATGAAAGTAGCTCCATTGTGTATTGACTGAACTACTTTACAACCACAGCAAACGGCAGCGTTTGTAGTTGCGCTGTCGCCGCGCTGTGTAGTAGCATTGTGACACAGGCATAAGTGTCCAGCAGCGGCTCTTCCACTAACCGGGTTGCTCTGGAAAGCCAAAGGATGGCTCTCTCTTTTTGGCTTTTCCACTAGTCGGCGACTCCAGAAAACCTGGCTCTCGCTGCTCTAGCAGGCAGCAGCTCTTCAGCCAAACAGGAAATCATACACAGACCAGTCGCTCCTCCTGCTAGTGCTAGAGGGAGACTCTGGAATGAAGTGCAATAGTTCTACATTTAATCAGGCGACCATAGCGCCAGCAAGTATCTAGTCAATCGGCTAAACAATGTGAGCTTAAAAGTATGCAATGGGTCTTTTGTCGGCAAAACATGTACATAAACCATTAGTATATATCATATGCCCAAACCAATAGGGATATTTTTACTCATAGTCGATACACTCGCCCAGTGGTGTGTTTCCAACTTAAATTGTCTTCGGTGCTATGCCCAGGTCGCCGTTAAAGATTCGAATCTGTGTTAAAAAACTAAAGAACTTTTCTTGCACGAATTTTTGATATGTATGTATTTTGTCACAATTACTAACAGACATTAACAAAAATCATTTTCATAACGTTGAAAAGGCATCAGGATCCATATGGTATTAGCCCTGATGTTTAGTCAATAGGTGCTGTTGGTACTCGTTGTTGTAGTTGGTTTTGAACTGATTTTCCGTATCACACTTGGTGCAATGGTAGATGAATTTTCCCGGATGCTTCTTCGTGGTCAGGATATGCTTTCGCAGATTTTCCTTTCAAATAACGAAATATTACAGATAAAGAGAACAGAAAAACCGGGAACTCACAATATAACCGCAGCTGTAATCGCAATGTGGGCACTTGTAGGGACACTCGCCGGTATGAATGCGCACATGTCGCCTAATATGGCCCGGTATCTTGGCTTGAAAATCACACTCAGGACACTTGTAGACTTTCTCTGGCTTCAAATGATTCTTCATATGCCTAGTAGCAAAAGCAAACACAGAAACAATTAGCCCAAACGCACAACGCGAGTCCAGTTCTAGGAGCAATTTATTGGAAATCTTATCGTGGATATTGCACACGATGCGACAAAGTGTGGTCACGACTTTTTAGCCTTCCAATAGGTGGGTGATGGTGGTTGAAATTCAAATATTACATCCGATCTGGGATTATTGTAATTAGGTGGGATTTGGGTGATCTATTTAGATGATAACAAACGAGAAATTTACGAGAGTTAAATGGCTGGTCATGTTGCCATTAAGTGGTCGTAAGACAAAAACAGTAGCCGAGCAGATAATCAAATGCGTGAAGGCGTGCATCTTGATGCGACTTGGAGTAGGAAGCTCATAGTTAGGAGTGCAATACAATTCGTGATTTGCGAACGAAATGGAATTGCATCTATGAGATCTAGAAAGATGGAAATGGCGCTTGCCTACACGAGAAAGGGATTCAGGATATTTAGAATTCATTTCGAATGCGTCAATATACTTTGAAAAGCCTAGAGCAGGCATTATTATCACATGCACTACACCTCACCTCATAAACGAAACGGGAACAAGATCATCTCAATACTTTAGAGCTGTCCTCGAGATCGTCCTATAAGTTACATGCCTTGTTTCCGATCTCTAGCAATTGCCATACATTTCCAAAGTCCACCTCCTCGTCGATCGCGATTTTATACAACACAAAAAAAGTAAACGACAATGAGGACGACGCGAACGACGAGTACGACGATCAAGATCAATGTCCGTCGCGCTTTGTTCTCGTTGGATGTACGAGTATTTCGTATTTCGTAGTCGTACGAGTAGGTGCCTTGTTTCAGCATCGATGTCGATTCGACGGCTTCCAATTCCATAAATGGAGCGTACAGAAGCCTCGTCTACTCTCGTCATTCCGCCATATCTACCCCTCGTATTACACTGCACCATAACTTCTCATCACATCGCATGCATGCAATAGCACTAACATACATCAGCGGCATGTGTACGCTGCTCCACCTTCTTCGAGAAGAGGATAGTCTCGAACGCCATGATGATCGGCATGGCCAGCAAATGTTGCACATCGCAAATTAAACGAAAAACCGAATCTAAACCATTGGAATCTGGCTGGATGGTGGTGTGTAGCGACAGCAACCTTATTCCGTATGGTAGATGCAGCCAGGAGCAGCATCAGCAGCGCCTCAGATAAATAATCTGTCTGTGTCCGTCTGCCCATCTACATATATGTATGTTGTTGTTTTTGGTTGCCGTAAACCACTATTGTGCGGCGGGCGGTTCTACACTATGCCCGATCGGGCAAGCAAAGACGAACAAAACATCAACCTGACGCTGGCTGATGATGACGATGCTGTTCGTACCACTTCTACTCCTACTTACTGCTCTCGTTGCTATTCCTGTTCGGACGGGACTCTTTCACAAAACTCAGTCGTGACTTATCGATTGGAATGATATGGAACATTTTTGTAATATTTCTCGGACCCTCGACTTGATGCCGGTTTATATGTTGTTTTTTGTTTTTGATTATGTCTCTCCATGGCGGTTACATTGGTGATGCACCCGATGGCGGTGCAGCGGTTTGATGGGTTGCAAACTGATTTTTTTTTTCTGTTTCCTCTTCTTCTGCCACACACAGGATATGAACGCAGACATGACAACGTTGAATCGAAAGATATCGGATATATGATGTGAAATTTGGAAGAAATGCTAGGACGCTGGCACGATCCCTCAGCGATCCTTGGATGAGAAACAAAACCAATGTATATACATACATACGTACGAAAGATCAAGATTTGAATCCGCAAAATTCATCAGTATACGAGTACTCGTAGTAAGCATGCGGTCTGTGGGAAATACAAGATCTTCAATTAGTGATCGGTAAAGGTGCTAGCGGGAACAGTCGATTATTGGCCACTAATTAAGGATCTCTCCGACGAGTTGTGAGTATCTGTGCAAGTTTTTGTAACAATTAATTCTTGAGAAAGACGAAAAGGAGATTAGTTCTTGAGATGACGAGCGGAGGAGATAACGAGGTGTAATTGAAAGTTGGAATGATTTAAGTGAGGAGGATCAATCAAGATTACAGTGGAGTCAGTTCCCAGTCTGGTATGTGTGTATGTGGAATTTATGGCGGAAAAAATCAATTAACTGAAAAATGTTTTAAGAAGGGAATAGGTGTAAAATGGCAAGAGAAAAAGCCAAATGGATGCCGAGATAGGCGATCGTGTTACTCGGGATCAGACCGTCGTAAAGTTGACGATGCGATCGTAAGGTCATATGAAGATCAAAATACGATCATAGCGGTGAAATTTAGTGGTCATCAGAGGTACGTATAATTGCACAGTATATATGGCAAGATCACTGATCGTGAAAACCACAATACACACGGTTATATGGCAAAGCATGGTTTATAAGGCTTTTCCACTAATCGAAGCCTTCCGAGACCTACAAGAGTTGAAGAAAAGTAATCTTTACATGACCATTAGACCGATCGACAGAGGATCACCTGCCACTTTTCACTTACCTCTTCAAGTGATATGCACTCTTTCCCTGATACTTGCATCCCTCCTCCTTGCACTGAAATTCCATCTTCACACCATGCGTATTTCGATGCATATTTAACGCCGATCGATTGCGGCCCACATATTGACACTCTTCTACCGGACATCTGTACTTCTTATCACGTTCCGTGTGAATGTTGATGTGCAACTTCAATGAGTACCTAGGCCAAGAAATAGAAACCAAACGTGTATATGTAGATTAGTCATTTCCATTAGACGGTTTGATCAGGCTTGTGTGTTTAGATGGCACGCGGACACCACCTCGCTTGACTTTTGGTGTCCTCAAATGCCGCTGAGACTAACTTTTCGGTCCACCGTCATCAGGTGGTTGTGTGTCTTTTTTCGTTACGCGTATTTTATAATTAAATTAATTAAATCGGACACTCAGGTAGCGGGGGCACGAGACAGGCAGATGGATGGACCGGTTATGCAGATGCATACATATTATGACGACAACCGAGGAAACATAGCACTTGGCTTCGAATACTCGTATGTTGCACGTTTTGCATTCGAAACGTGATTTTTAAAGTGAAACACTGAGGCAAGTGGGTGGTAGATGCATCCACTGTGGATGGGTTAAAGTTTTCACAAATTGATTGTGAGAGTTTCTTGCTTATTCTATCATAAGTTGAGGATTCAGGCTATTCCTACTGGACATTCAACGGGAAGGAGGTGGTGAACAACGACGAGTCTGATTAATTAGCATACGTAATTGGTGATCAGAAAAGTTTCTTCTTGTCGGTACTGAGGATGTGAGGATTTCTCGGTGTTTTGGGGACTACGTGCTGACGTGGGTCCTGAGTGTGTTTAGTATTTTTTTTTTTTTGTTCGAGATGAAGGAATATGTGCTGAATGCATAATTTGAATGTTGTCAGGAAAGTTTGAGTTCGGGGATGTTGTTTTGGGGACAAATCGTGTATGGCTTGGTGCGGGATGGTTTATTGGATTATGAAAGTCGGAAAAAGGGATTAAATATGGCAAATTGGGTAAATGTCACAGTCATGGTGAGGTGGGCAACTATTTATTATAGTTAGAACTTGAGTGTACTTTAAAAGGAGACGCCGTGTCTCCTGTGATCAATAGTGAAAAATAGTCTTTACCACCGTTTTATTAAGGAGAGTCTTATCACGGTAATTTATGCATTTTGCTGTTGAAATATAATAATAAAAGTGTAATCAACTTCAGACTGATGATGTTGCTCTTCAGCGTTATTTTGCCATTGCCATTTGCCATAATGTCTGTCAAACGCAAGTAAACTCTTAAGGCATAAGCAACACAAAAAATCTAGATTGACGATATTTCATGTGTTGCGGCATCTAAACGATCCTCGTTTATTCATCCTCCGGACAATATGACTGTTTCCGAGAAGTAAGGCGACACATAGCATTTATTTTGAAAAGTCTTTATTTATTTCTAACTTTCCAATGGGTAGGAATTTTGCGAATTCCAAATTTTGACATATCTTTACGTTTCAAGATCATCAGAATCTAAATCCAATGTTTTTATAGAGATGTCTGTGTGTGTATGTACGTACAAATATATGTACATACATATGTATGTGCGTATGCGCATTCGGAATTTTCGGTCTCGATTATATCGATTTTTTTTTTAATTTCGCGCAGGTTCAAGAGTTTATATACTCCTATAACGTTAACACACAGCCTGAACGGAGTGCAGTGGTTTTGGGTCTTAAATGTTCGTTAACTACTCTCAGGGTTGGTTTGTCCTAGATAGGACGAGAGCCGACCAAATTTCGCGTTGGTTATAATTCTCAGTAATTCGTCCATGCACTTTTGGTGTTAATATTGCATACGCAGAGGATGAATATCAATTGACCATATACTGTGAGTGTTATGCCTGCAGCAGAACGTTTGGTCACTTTCCATTCACAGCTGTGTTGCATACTTTTTTTCCGTATAGGAATTGCTTTTTCTTGGCTATGAAACGATCTGGTTTCATTCGACGCGTAATTACGTAACTTAGATCTATAAGTTTCCAGCCGTTTTTTTTTTTTGGAAATTAAAAAATTAAAAAAGACAAACTAGTTTTTTTTTATACAGATTTGGGGTTTCCGCAGGGCAGTGGTAAACATCACCGACCATGGAGTAGAGGATCTGTAGTTCCAAGTTGTTCCATAGCCAAGAAAAAACAATTCCTACACGAAAAAAAGAGATATGCAACACAGCTGTTGTGAATGAGAAGTGATCAAACATACTGACGACGGTATAATACTCACTGTATATGGTCAGTTTAAATGTATACTCTTTGTGTGCAATTCTAATTTAAAACCACAAGTGTATGGAAAAGTTGCTGAGAACTACAACCTATGTGAAAATTCGGTCGGTTTCTCTTCTCCTATCTAGGACAACCACTCCTGGAGAGTAAAGAACGAACATCTAAGAGCCAAACCACTGCACTCTGCTCAGGTTGTGTAATAACTTAAAAAAAAAAAAAAAAAAAACATACGTAGATACATCATCCTCTACATCTTCTAAACTATTGTAACTGTTGAGAGTTACAAAACCTTTAGGTGAAAAATTTGATTATTTAAAACTTGTTGCATAGTTCCAAGTAAAACTGATTGAACCAAAACAAGCCAAATCCGTATTTTGTATGGGAAATTCAAAAGCTTATATCTTTGAGACTAGGAAAGTCCGACCTAAAATATATATATCAAAATTGTCAGGACAAAGCCTATTTTATCATATTCGAATTTCATCAGAATAAGTGATTAGGGCCTTTTTCCAAATGACTACCGAAATGATAATTTAGCATTCTTAGTTGATGAATGAACGAATATCTCCAAATTGATGGTTTCTTGATAACTTGAAGACGAAAATTTCACTATTCATTCAATATTGTAGTAATTGTAGAGGCAAGTGTTTATATGTAGGCCGTTGGTGTTCTGGATTGAGCTTCATTAAGCCTTTCCGTATGTGTAAAAATCTTGATTATTTTAAAACAGTATTTCGAAGTTCATCGACATAAACATAAGACTTATAAAAATTAAAAAATATGAAATTAAATGGATGTTTTCATTTTTGGGAAGCCAGTCGTGCGGGCCTTGCGGGTCGCACCTAGACCACATTTTTCCCAAATCAATTTCATCGTCTTCAAAGGTATTCCTCTCCCGATACAATGAACTTGTGCCTGCAGATTTTTCAATCTTCGGAACAGTTGTCGACTTCCGGGATGGCCTTCAGCTCTCTCTTCGATGCGGCTTATATCTCCTCTATTGACTTAAAGCGATGTCCCCGGGGCGGTCTTAAGGTTTGTTGAATAGCCAGAAGTTGCGCGGTGCCAAATCAAGTGATTATGGCCCGATATACAGGTCATATATAGGTCAAGTCTTCTGCGAAATGGTCACGAAGAATGAATGCAGTGTGATACGGTGTATTATTGTGGTGCGAAAACGAAGAGTTGTCTCGAGACGATTCCGGCCTCCTTAGGCGAATAGCTTCACGCAATTGACACATAATACCCAAATGAAAATTTTTGTTAACAGTTTAATCCGGCGATAGGTACTCAAAATGCACCCCACGATAATCGCAAAAAACATTCAATATGATCTTGAATTTTGAGTGACTTAGGCGCTTTTTTTGGTTTTGCCTCACGTTTAGCACGATATCCACTTGAGCCAGCGGTTGTTTTTGAGTCGTTAGCATAAATTCAAGTCTCATTTCCCGTAATAATGCACTTTATCTTTTCCTGATGCTCAGAAAGCAATGTTTTTGGTACCAATACCAACCGAGATTTGACCATCTGAGGCCCAAAAATTGTACCGACTGATCCTTTTGAAATACCAACATCATCAGCTTGCAAGCACCAGGTCTTTGATTATTTGGACGTAAGCCTGGTCGGTTGAATTTTATGGTCGTCCGGGATGTTCTTCATCTTCGACATGTTTTCTGCCTTCCTGGTACTCTTTATACCACCATCCACATCCTCAACGAATCAGCGGCAAAAATTCATTTCGCAAGCAAAATTTAATACAAATTCTTTGCGAAACTAATTTAGACATTACAAATTTAGCTCACAAAACGAAGCATGTCGCAAATTAGTATATTTTGAACTAGCACGAAGGTTAAAGACAGTTCTACCAACCTAAAAACAAAAGCATTTTTTCCAAATCCCAAAATATCGTAGTGGACGTCGACCGGCTGCAACATCAGCTGAAAATATTAAGATAAGCAATAAGCAAGCCGGAGCAAAATTGACGTTGCAGCGGAAACGCAATGGCAACAGTTTGAGTGTGCCTGCTACAAGTATGCGTCGTGTGTTATGGAATAAGCTGATGGTACAGCCTTTCAAAATACAAAAGGTTTAAGGTCCAAGAACAAAGGCGGTGAAGCGTGGCTCGTTCGTGATGATGGTTTAGGCCGGAGTAACCGATACTGTACGCACACCGTTTGTTCTTATGAAAACTAATACCGGAGTTTATCAAAAAGTTGTATCGGAAGGTCGTGTTGTGGGCAGCCGATTTGGATTTACCAAAAGTACTCTGCAGACGCCACAAAAACTTTCCTGACTTAATTCCAACGGCAGAGTGACCTTCATATTCGTTCAATTTCAACCCGATGGACTTTTTCATATGGGACATTTGGAGAGCAAAGTTAGCAACAAAAGATACGAAAGCGGTGAAATCTCAACACGTCCACTAGTCCGCGAATGGAACGAAATTCCGTAGAGTGCCGTTCGATACGTTCGCTGAGATTCAGTTGAAAGTAGTTTTCTATGTTACGAAATACCTTGTAAATTAGCCGAATACTGTTTTTCAGATTTTTCCTCCTAAACGAACCTCTTCTCAATATCCTCATTACGCCGAAAAAGGATAGAGCTGTTTCACTTATTTTCAAAAGCATATGATAGACCGATTGCTTCAACACACGTTCGTCACATTGCATCGAAACATTATCTCGTCACTTACCTTCATTATCGTGCCACCATCCTGCCATTGCCACAGAATGACACATAATATCCCGCTCGTCCGCGCACACCATGATATAAGACGATTAAACGACAATGACACCAGTTCTTCCGAAAAACTTTCTCAGGTGATTTTCTATGCAGAAATAGCCCATTTCACCACCGTGCAACACTCAGTCACTTGAGTGGGGGTGGGTGAAAGGATATAGAAAGGATGTTGATGGCACTCAACAATGGTGCATTACGTTGGTGAGAAAAAGCAAAAAGAGCTATAGGAAACTGGCGACGAAACAAGAAACACACGGCCATAAATATTTATGTTGAAAATCTACTACCTGAAGGGGCTGGTTAGGAGATTGTCCCCGCTCGTGGGGGAATATGGAAAACGACCTCTGGGTGCAGACGACGATGACGACGAAGGCAACGATGCTGATGCGACACAAGCACAATACCTCAGGATTCAAAGATTGAGGTGAATCGGGATAGAAAAGGCGTCGCCCTGAACCTTAATGCTGGCTTGCTACTTCAAAGTTATTTAGAAGAGAACCTTTGCTTCGACCAGGAACAAGTTTCTCTGCGATCCGGGACATCTATTATTAGTCACTATCCCCGTGCATACATACAAACTCGTGCTCGTATCCGTTTTGTCGCAGCATCAAGAAGCGCGCAATGACAATGACAGTCTCATAAGGGGCGGTGAATGTTATATGAGAGAGACAGGGCGGAAATGATGCAATACGATAAGAGCAGAAGATTCTCATCCTGCAGTTGACTTGTATCCTGTGCAAGGTGTCATTATAACACACGCTTATCCGCATTTCACCAGCTCCAGTGTCCTCGGGATGAATGAAGCTCTACTTAACTGGGTATGTACATTGCCTCACGTCTTATGCTTATTTTCATTTATTTAGTATGCTTCCTTTTGTTTTTCTTTGGATCCTTGAAAGCATTAAGAATGCATGAAGGACGGTGAGTTGTCAGGGAATCAAGTCGACTTTTGATTGGATTAGAAGTTGCTTAATGGCGCTGTTAGGAGTTGTGTTAATTGAAGGAATGAGTAGCAGGATAAAGAATCAGGTGTCATGCATGCCGACCAAGGAATGTGGGACTAATGTGGGAAGGAGTTTTTATGGTGATGCATAAGGAATCATGAATGTGAATTGCTTCAAATGGAGACGTCCTCTCTGCTTGGACAGTAGTCTTTTTTTATGATCTCGTAACGCAGTAAATGTCATTACTGACGACAGCGAGAAAACATCAAAGTCCAGTCCATAGTTGGAAGATGGTAATGACGCGACGCCAACTGCGTGGACTCGTATGTGTACCAGCCAAGGAGGCAACTTTCATTATAAATTCTTCATTTTCCTTCTTATTCTCCGGACCATTTGATTTCTCGATCTGATTCGTGTCCTTTTATATACACACACACACACATATCCAGTGCTGGGGGACAAAGTCCGACGAAATTGCATTTAATGTGCATTAGTTCTGTGATGATTTCTTTTCATCTCCTGATACTGGTACTCATACAATTCTAGACGGTTCTCGTTGGGTCCTATTGGTCGTCGTCGAGTTTCTTGGTAGCTTTCTGGTCATTAGGTTTTATTGCATGCAATATTGCATGTTGGCGTCTTCGTTTTGTTGAAAATGAGTGGAGAAGGACATTAGAATAAATTTCCTTTCGTTCCCTCTTCCTTTTTTTCTTTTACGTTTTGATGTTGATGGCAGCGAAGAGTATTCCATTTCATATGTATGTATCTAACACTAAAATGTTGTTTGTTTGATGCAAGATTGCTGTTTTGTTAGATTTTTATCCGCTGATGCTTTGCGATAACCTATTTTCTGATTATTGATACTTGACTGGATCAAAATATTGCTAGTGGAACTGTCTCAATGGGCCAATATTGTGATTATCATTTTCTCTTTTTCTATCGTCCCATTTATTGTATATTAGTTTTTATGGAAACTTTCCCAGCTGAATAGGTGAAGTTCATACATTGTTTTTTGTTTTCCTACAATGTTTAGCACCCTGTTCAACTTAGTACGTTAAATACGTACATATTTAGCTTTTACTGAGCAAAATATTCAGACTCACTCTTAAATTTTTGTTCGTACAAAGTGTAACACCCTATTTGACAAGATATGACCTCTAATGAAGTTTTGAGCGCGTTTTTGTATCAAAGTGATAAAGTTTCTTTCTAGAGGCCTGATTGGCAACCTCGGTACAAAAATTCTAAATATAAGAACGTAGCACCAAAGTCGTTATTCTGATGTCAAGGCTATAAAAATGACGGCTCTTGCAGTCTTTGGTTCAATCAACATCAGCCTGAGTCTACTTTAAAAAACATGTAATTTTCTGAGCTCCCTAATTTCGTCGTCTGACATCAGACATAATAGTGCTAGTCCAGTATCATTCATCACCTGCTAACAACTTCCCATCCACCACAAGCCATTGTATCGAAAGCGCACTCATAAAATCCAATGAACTTAAACCTCAAAAATATGCAACTTATCCATTTGCCAATTGCATTTTCTGCACATTCTGCAGACGTAATCGTCCTCCTCTACCATCATAAGCATCCTCAAAAAAAAAATTGCAAAAATAACAAGCAAAAGTATTTAAGACCGCAAAAAAGGACTCAAACTTTCCTCAAAATGTATTCGTTCCCGTCGTTACGTTGTCCTCATATTCCATGTCGATGTCTCCACTGGCGCTGCATTCAACTTAGCCGCAGAACAGAAAACTACAAACAATTCTATTCTAAAAAAAAAAACACATCCGTGAAGGATGAAAAGGAGTCGGTAGGCAATTATCGTAACTCGTCCGAAATTCTGACAAAATTCCTAGTCGACCCGCTTGTATCCAAAAGAGCACAGGATTGAAGGTTGAAAGTTGGATAATATTATATCTTCTCCGCCTTCTGCTCCTCCCCCTCCTTAGACAGTGATGAGGTCCAGTCCGAATAAAGCAGTGTATATACATAGATAAAGTTTCATTAATTTGGAATTTTTCGTCCTTTTTCTTCATCGTTTGATGTAAATTTTAAGTTTCCAAGTGGCATTTTACTCCCATCGAACGAAGGCGTTCCATCGCGTGACGAACTCAAGGGGAAGATGTGTGTCTTTTCATGTTATCCTAGACAATTTTGGGGAAGGATGGTAGAGTAGAAAAAGTCATCATCCGAATATTATCCAAAATGAATAGAGATGAAATGAAATAGCCAATGCTATGAAGAAGAACGACGGGCACAACGAAGACATTGACAATGACGACTGCCAACTAAAGACTGAGGACGCTCCGGCGAAGACAACAATATACGATGGTAATATTCATAATTTAGTCATGTACATTCGTCCTTACGTACATATGTGCGTGTGTATGTGTCTGTATGCTTGAATGAAAGTCGTCGAGAACACAGAAAATGAAGGCATTTGGCTGGGAGAATTGAAATGTTGCTTTTACTCGTCATTCGTTTTTGTGACGAGGCAACATTTGTCCAGTTTATGAATTTCATAAATTCCAAATGAGCTGTTCAAATGAAACTGTTGAAGCTGCTGACGACTCTGTCAAAAGACTTTGAGTGGCCATAAAGAAATCCAAAGATTGCCAGATTCAGTCATGCTTAATTGGATTATGGCTCATGGAAATGTTATTGCAGCGTCGGCAAAGAGAGCGCCCAAGGATGTTGGAATGGTTTTTAGTGTTCCGCCCTAATTTGCCAGGGTGAATTCTATTTAAGAAAATTCCTTAATCTTAAACCACCAGGAGATTGATAAAAAATAAAAATAAACAACTCGAAAGTCAATTTCCATTAATTTCGTCATAACACAGGAAAGTAGTACCCGTGTTCCAATTGACTTGCTCTCCATTTTGTAGAAACGTCAATGATTTTCTCCTGATCCTTTGCGGGATACATGCCACTCAATTTTCTCCATCGCCCCGTCCCGGTTTTAAATTGCACCCTGACGCTGCTGCTTTATCCTCTAATGCACTTTATACACTTCGGATTCGGATCTTTACTCCTTTTGCATCATTCTATCAATGGAGAATCGATATTCGTGTGCATAGCTCTCAGGAGGACTACAGTGTATCTACATCTTCGCTTTCGTGAAAGTGCTTGATTCGATTTTCTTGTACGCCTCCGGAGGACGCTTGGTCATTCAAAATCGTTGCTTTCTAGAATTCCTTTTTTTTTGTTGTTGCTTTAAGAAATCTCTGCTCGAGCCAGGGAGTACGGCACAGGGTTTCCGCTCATTGCATTTACGTATTATTACAGTATAAAGTAGCTTTTTACGGCTTTTCGGGGATTCTATAATGTTTGATGCGAACATTAGACGGAGAGGGCGGCATTGGGCTTGTATTGCATTAAATCGCTTTCATTGCAGTTTTTCACTCTATTTTTGTGCGCCAGAGACCATTAGGACTGTGTGTGGCAATTGCATTTGAAAATGAAGCTTTATTGAATGTGTTTCGAGGATATGGACCACCTACGAGTATGTATGTTCGACCTAGCAACTAGGCAGGAAGGTTATGTTTGGCTGAGTGGAATGTTTTGTTTATTACAAGTGCTAATGTGAATTGCAACGTAATGTGCTTTGGCAATCAGATTTAACGATATATTCGAACGGGGAACATAGTTTATTGGGTTGCATTATTACTGCAGATTGACTGTATTTGGCGAGCGTTGGTGAATGGGTTTATGAACTTGATGTATTCAAAAGTAGTATGGGTGAGTGGAAAATTGAGTTTTTTTTTTCTGACCAATTGTACCTAACATGAGTAGCTCAGTGGTTCGTGTCTAAAACTGAATCAACGAAATTGCAGGTGCCTTTTTCATTCAATTTATAATTCGCAGAAATGTATGTTTTTTGGTGCCATATTGCTAGGGAATCGTTACAAATGAAATGTTTGAATATCCGATGTGATGACCATTACGAGGCTATGTCCTAAGCTCTTAAACTTACACTTTAACGACCATGGTATGATTTAAATCTCTTACGGCAATTATTGGGCAAGAAAACAATGAAATAGCTATAGGAAATATAGTCGCATGATGTCCAAAATTGCACAAATGCTTTGGGGCACATTATCCTATCCCTCAAAATGCAAACAATGCAAAATATTTACAGAAAAATCCAAACAAACTAAACTGCAATAATCATAAATTAAAAAACACATCCTGCAGGCAGGAAGAAAACAAAAAAACAAAACGTCCAAGACCATATGTGAGATAGCAAATAACTCATTAGATCCTGGACACTTGCAGCACATGCAATTCATAACAAATCACCACGCGCTCTCGCTTATGACCAGGATGGTGGGGCTGGTCATTAAGGATCCATACTCTTACGTTGCATATATTTATACATACTATGTGTGTACTGCTTTCGGTTGCAAATTATGAAAGCACAAAAAAGGACGAAAGAAAAAAGATATTTACACACAATTAAGAGCAAGGATTCTGCATTCCCGTGTGTGAAGTCATCTGAAATATGTCCTCGAAGGATAACATGCAATATATTTGCTTTCCTTGTATTTACATACATTTTCTTTTAGTTTGTTTTGTATTGCTTACATGCCTGTCGTATGTGAAGAAGACTGCAATTACTGAATGTCCTTTTTATTTTTTCTATTCATTGTTGTATGTTTGTCATAAACATCGGTTACACCGGAACGAAACAGGAGCAAATGATCAGATTTTTTTTTCTTTTCTGGATTTTAATCGTTTTAAATTAAAGGATTCATCGTTTCATTCTAAGAACATCCTCCTCCATATAGCAAGCAGTAAGCAAACAAAACACATAAAACGCCAAGGATAACGTCTACGAATCAAATTGAAATGGTTTTTCTTTCGTCTCACAGGCAGACTGCATCTGCTTAATACACCAAATCCCTTTTGCACTAGAATTCAGCGTACAAGTGGATTGGATCGATTCCAACCACTACGGCGAAGATGAGAGGATGAGCGTATGGAGCAGACATGGTAGAGTTTTGTTGTTTGTTTAAGATTTCTTATTTCGTCACACTATCTGCTCATGATCCTTGCTTGTCACACTCTAGCAGGAAAGAAGACAAGAAAAAAAAAAAACAAAAACGATTTAAAGGAACTTTTCCATTTTCACAGTTTGCTGATGCGATTCCTACTGGTGGTGCTCCTGCTCCACCTTCCAGTTCCAATCAGAATATCAGACATCTCTATCCTTGCTCACTGTAGGAGTGTACAATTGTGCCTTTGCATGTGTGTATATTTGTGTATTTTATGCACTTTTGCACCACTCTGATGCATAGTTTTATATCCATCAGGAGCCCATCAACACTGCCAACGCTCGTAATTAGATGAAATGAACTCTTCCTGCATACAGGATACATCAGAACGATGTCTTTCCATCGAATACTCCTACTTTTTCTTTCCTTTTTCCTTCTTTCGAACATAGTCATTCAGTGCTCGTCTCTGTATTGCAATTGAAAGTAGCGCGTATAGAGTTGAGTGAATGGCATAGAATGACACACCAGGATATAATGCGATGGAGCTGTTTGCCAGAGAGATGGCAGAAAAGAAATTGCGATTGCTTCTGTTGCCTCGAGTTGGATATAACAGTCATTCAGGATTAAATTAGTTTTGCCTCCACTACAGACAAAACTCTTCGAATCGTGCATGTGCTGCTGCTAGAATGGCAGAGAGTGATGTTGATGATTCTACAGCAAAACTTGTGGCAGAGACTTTGTAGTAGTCGTACAGTTCCTGTGCAGTGTTTCTTACTGTGAATTCCAACGTCATTATGTTGAGTGGTTTTCGAGCTTCCATGTTTTCCTTTTCCAGTTTTCTTTTTTTCTTTTTTTTCTTTTTTGCCTTTCCCTGCGCACCGGATTAACGTCCAGAGTTTTCTACTTTGGAATGTGTTTTTTCTGGTCCTGCAGCAATGGTTAATGATTATGTTTCGGAATGATGGGCGGACTGTAGTCCCTTAAGGTTCATCAAGTGTGAATATCAGGACACGATGGTATAAGGCGTAGGTAGCATGATGCAGTGTTCTGCATAGAACGGTCCACTCGAGGTATTTTCGTATCGTAATTTTTGAGACCAAGATTTTGCTCTTGAGGGTCTAGTGATGGAATAATTGCTCCATAATGAGCCGTAATAGCTAAGCTGCCATTTAAAAGGTACAATACAATGCAAGCACAACACAATAATCAAAAGGCACAAGTGAATGCGAATTATATTCTAAAAACAAAAAACACCTGTCATTCTCCATTCTACCTTAGGACGAAACCGATAAAGAGTCATTAGTCGGGTCCCAATCTATCTCTAGAGGTTCTGGGAGCCGCTAAAGCTTCTTAACCGCAAAACATTTCGGGATATTTCCGCTTTTATTTCATAATCAGGTACAACACTGTACTGATTCTTCTAAGGAAAATGTTATCTTAAGCAGGGTGTTTAACTTTGTATGAAGAAAATAGAAAATGAGTGTATTCCGCTGAAATTCAGAGTTAATGTCTTCTTCAGTGAAAGCTAAGTGCGGGTTTTACCGCCAACACAAGACCAACCAAGCACATTGGGTGTTCAACTTTATATTGAAAATGTTGGCACTGGACTTATTGACCTGAAATGTTTAGCAAACAACACATTTAAAAAATAAATACTCACATACATATTATGCCAACTTGGACCAACATGTCCATGACGTTTAACTTTGTATGGAAAAAGCGAGAAATGAACCAATTGGGTCAAGATTTGAAGTAAATATTTCATTCAGAAAGCAAATTAACGCGTACTCCGTCGAATTTTTACTTTGAAACTCCTTGGCACGTTAAGCGTGCTAAATGCCAGCGATGTACTCTTGCGGAACAACCCCATATCACATACAGTTTGCATCATAGTTTATGTGAATTTACATTTCACTAGCATGGTCCGAATAAAAATTATATTAAAACCAAAAACAAATTCTCCTGCCGGCAATTCGCCGAGTTGCTTCCACAATACATTCTTGTGGTCATTCTACAACTAGAAAATGCGCAGTCCAAACTCCCTGTCAACCCCCACCATCATCGGCGTAATGAAATCATTATAAATTTTTAATCAAACCGTCAGAGCCTTATTTACACCCACAGTACGCAACACGGACAACAATTTTAATCACTACCACGGCTTCGAAAATGACTTTGTCCCCAATTTCAAACGTTTCCACATCCCCCACAACCACAAATCCCGACGATCCAAGCCCGACCCGACTATTACATTCTATTCTATTACTCACTTGGTTCGGAAAATCTTGCCGCACGTATCGCAAATAAAGCTCTCGTCGGTCGCTGGACTTGGCTTCCGTTTCTTCACGCCCCCGACTGCGTGCAGATACTGCATGTGTTCCTTGTAATTGTGCCGACGGGAGAATGACCGGTTGCAGATCCCGCATGTGAATATTTTCTCATTGGTGTGCTGGCGTAAATGATGCCGTAGCGAGTGCTTAGCGAATGATTTCTCACAGATTGGGCAGTTGAGTTTCTTGTCGTCGGACTGAAGTGCTTCCAGACCCTGAGTGTGGATGATGCGGTGGAATATCAACTCGGATTCGTAGGCGGATCTGAAAATGGAATTTTTCAATTAGACGCAAATTATTGGCAAAGGACATTTGGTGGTCGTACTCGAATGAGCAATCTGAGCATTTCCAGGATTTCTTTGATGTTGTTTCCTCCTCCTTTGGAGGAGAGGCAGAAGGACCGGGTTGTTGTGAGGTGGAGGCAATGCAGATTTTGTATCGTCGATGGGAACCGAGTTCTTGGGGTAGAGTGAATGCTTCACCACAGAGTGGACAGATGTGTTTGGATTCGGGGTGAGAGACAGTTAGGTGGGCTTTGAGGTCTAATTTGGTCTTGAAAATGTCCTTGCAATAGGGACACTTACGATGGGTATTCTCCTCTTTGCTTAATTTTGAATGTGGTTGCTGTGTCTCGAAATTTTTCTTCTCGGAATGAGATAGCTGATGTAGCATAGCCTCGACATCTGACGACGATCTGAGAACACCACAGTATAGACATATGCCCTTGCGAGTTTAAGGAAATATACTTACACATGCTCACACTTCTCGCACTGAGCTTCATTCTTTGACTTCGCCTTTGCTTCTCTCTTCGACTTCCTTAACTTCTCAGCCGAGTTCTTTCGATGAAGAGTACTTTTACGATGCTTGATCGCCTTAAGCGGATTTTCGAATTCCACATCGCAGACCGAGCAGAAGTAGTGTCGCTTGTTGTGCTTCAATTTCTCGTGCCTCTGAAGGGCGGTCTTTGATTTTAGAACTTCGTCCGGGCAGAGTTTGCAGCGAAATCGTGATTGATATTCATCTGATGCAGTACCTTTGGGGGCTTCCTTGGCGCTATCACACCGTTGCGCGTGTTGACGCAGTTCCATGTTGTAACGGAAGCCTTGATGGCACTTCGGACACTCTATACTCACTTTTTTGCTGATGCAGATAGGCACCGATCGATTGATAGCCAGAATGACCTCCCGATGATCGACGCCAAGCAGATGGCGCCTCATTTGGTTATTGTCCTCGCACTCGAAACGACAGAAACTGCACCAAAACTTTCCAGGTCTCTCAGTCTTGTCGCGGTGCTCCACCGAGTTCCAATGATCGAGGAAATTCTCCTCTGTGTTTGCATAGAAACGACACGGGGTACACTGAAACGGCGACTGAAGCACGATTTGGTGGATATGGTCCAGCACCATGCCGAATGACTTCTCGCGGTTGAGAGCCATTCGAACGTAGTGGTAATGCGAGATAAGGTGTTTCCCGACCAAGTATTTCTGCATACGATGCTTACAGACCTCGCATCGAATAAAGGTCTTGCGACGCTTGCGTTTACCAGGCACAGCTTCAGGGGAAACAGCTCGCTCGATGAGAATTTCCGGTGGACGAATGAGCTGTTTGGATAGCTCGAGGTTCTCCACAGCCACCCGGGCAAGCTGCTGTTCGGTTTCAGATTTCTTTACATGCACGCCAGACTTGAGATGTTTCTCGTAGATGGCCTTGGTTTTCAACTTCCGACAGCATATGTTGCACCAGAAGTCTTGCGGCGGTGGAAGTGCCTGAAATCAAACAAAACAGTATATGAAGAGAATTAGGATTTCTTAACGTACCTCCTCTTTATATTCGAGTCTTTCGACCTTTGTCCCGGGCACCCATTTGCCTTTGGTGTGCTCGAACGGGGGATGACTATCGCCTGCCTCTGGCCAAGATTCTTGTTCCTCCCATGATGGTTGGACTGTTTCCTTGCAATCAGTTGGTTGTTGTCCCGGTTTCCATTTTCCACTAACATGTGTCTCCAGAGCCTCTGGGGACTCATTTCCTTCACCGGCTTTCCATTTGCTACCAATTGACGTTGGTAGGACGAGAAGTTTAAGAGTTTTCGATCCGCCAGGTTTCCACTTTCCTTCTATTTGAGGTGGTTCAGATACATTTAAAGATTCCTGCGGATTAAATGTTTTCCATTTGCCTCCGGTTTGAGATAGAGACACACCTGGATACTCTTGTCCACCAGTGGTTTTCCACTTGGCATCAGGCTTCCATTTACCGCCAGTTTGAGCTTCGAGGACTTCTGGAGAATTCTGCACGTCATGCGATTTCCACTTTCTACTAGTAAATGGCTTGGAAAATCCTGGTTTCCATTTACCCCCTGATTCGGGGACAACTGGTGAGACAATTCTCTCCTTAGGGATGTATTCATTGTTGGATTTAAGTTTCGCACGGATTTGCGAGAGAAGATCGTCGGATGTCGTTGGCTCCGGTGTTGTTTTACCGGCAGTTTGTGCCTGAGATGGTTTCCATCGATGGGGTGTGCTCTTGTTTGCCTTAGGATTCCATTTTCCACGTGCGTGACTCGGGGGAATCGGAAGTGTACTATCAGATTTTCTCTTCCACTTGCCACCACTTTTTGGAGCCGGCTGACTTCCCGGCTTCCACTTTCCTCCACTATAGGGCATTGGAATGTAGTCTTCATCATCATCATCGTCATCTTCGAAGTCCTCGTCATCATCGTCATCATCATCACTCTGCTCGGGCTCCGGTGATCCGTGAGTAAATGCAATGGGTTTAAAAATCGGTTCAAACTTCTTCGACTCACTGATATCCCGTACGACCTTCATTAGGTTGTCGGAGTTGTTAGTGGATTCCTCTTGCCAATCGCCCTCAGTTTCCTCACGTCCTGCTGACAGTATTGTTGCCGTGGCCTTTCGGGTCAACATCTGTTGACTCGAACTTGTCTTACCACCACTGCTCGCCTGGACGCTTTGCAATTGCAGTGATGAGAAGAACACATCTGCTCCGAGCTCATCTGGCAGGTCATACGGATCACTTAAGGTCTTCGTTGTCTTCCTTTCAGTGGCTTCAGACTTCCCATAACCGGATGAATCTGGATACTCAAAACCACCATAACCAGGAACAATTGGGGTTCGTGGCGTCTTTCCGCCACAATTTGTTTTCCGATGTTGAACGTAATTGTCGAGGCCGACAATCGTTGCGCTACACTTAATACACAAGTGTGTATCATCGAGGTCCTCTTCCAACATTTCGAATCGGTATCATGTGTCCTAAGGAAAGTAGAAGAGAATCGCAATTAAAAACATCCTGCACGGTTTTGTGCCTTAATCACCACCAACCAACAGCATCGTCATCATCGTTCGTTGTAACATAAAAACTCACAGCCATAATGTCCTTGCGAATGAATCAAGAAGATTAGAGGACACCATGGGGATGTACGTAGCAGACGCGAGACATTCTCCCACTTTATGTAGACATACATCGTTAGATGTAGACGCATCAAGGGGGGCGGAAAAAAAATGAAACCATTATCCGCATTTGTCACCCTTTTGTCCTTATGCTAACACAAACCAATTAGAGGGGAATGAGAGGTCTGGTTTTCGGTGAGCGACAGTTAAAAAGCAAAAAGTCCACGTCCATTAAGAACGAGTTATCACCCAATTTGATGCCACAAGCGCGTTGTGACAACAATTTGGCCTAAAAATTGTTCAGTATTAGGCTGATCTATAGAGCTGCTGATGGGCAGGAGAGCCGTAGAGCTGTTGTATTACGATGGGAGGACGTGGGATATTAGAGGGAAGAGGTGATTTGGCAAAGATTGTCGAGTGACATTCGCATATTATCAGTGCATGCTTATAAGTGTTCGGTGGTTTGTGCGACGACAGCCGGTTCCAGATCGGCAATATGATGGGAACAGGATGAAATCTGTATGATTTCGAGATAGAAACGGCTCTGTGTCCTTTAGTATCTACGGGTTGGAAGAGCGGACACGAATATAAATATGTTAATTTAATGAGTAAAGAAAGAATGACATGCCACAAGGCTGTGTAGTAGGGCCACGACTTTTTGATTTAAATTTATTACTTGTGAGACGTTAGAAATAGGAAAGGATAACTAGGCAAATATATGTTTGTGGAAATGTATGGCAGTATGCCGAAGGGAAGAGTGAAACACAAAATATTTTTTTTACGAAATGGTCTCACATCAATTTCGCATAGGATTTTGGTGGAAGGAGTAAATTCAATCTCATAAAAAGTGGTGCTACATCGGCCAAAAATATCTGCGAATTAGGTACGCTGTTCGAACGGACACAACGACCTCCTTGTTGTGCGTGTCCTTTTTTACATAATTGATATCCATCGGAATACTTCAATCACATTAAAAATCAATTTTCCTCTTCCACTCGACTGAGATCCTTCATCGCTTAATAGAAAAAATAGAAAAAAAAAAAAAAAAAACATAAAAAGTGGGTGAAAAGGATATTCCCTACTTGCAGAAACAGAAGAAAATCTCGCAATTTCTCCGGACAAAACTCCTGACACTTTCACGATTTATTTCTATCGCCCCTTCTGCTTCTCCTTCAAGTTCATGCTCCACTAAATGGCGCTCATGAAGTTCCTTAAAAGAAATGAAAATGTCTTCAAAACGCGCGTCGAGATGTACGAGTTGGAGTATTTCAAAGAGTGTTGAGCATAAATTAAAAATATATAAATATGTAGATAAAACTAGAATTGAATATTTGGCATCATTCGAACTGGAAATCATTCTAAAAAATGAATGAGGAGGCTACCAGAGAGAAAAGAAATAAAAAAACGTCTTTCGTTCCATTTCCTTCTTCGCATTCATTTCGTCCCATTGTGTGTGACTCGATTCTGTCAACCGATGGACGATAATTCACGAATAAAAGTATTTTTTGACAGCTGGTCGGTCATAAATCTGTCAAAAAATTACTTATACTCGCACACACAGTTGTCTGGTTATTGTCAGTTTTTGCTTTTTTTTCCAAAGCAACTTAAGTGGAAATGAGAAACTACACCATTTGGAGCTGTCAGTCTTGCATTGATCCGATCGGAAGTGTAGGTGGTGTAAACAGATACAATTCCAAAAATTGCGCTTAATGGTACACCCTGTTCGAAAATATGCCGTCATGAATATTCATACATACATATGCACATTTTCCAAACAACTCATTTGTGTACTCATTCGATTCCTTAGCACTCCTCCTTTCTTCTTAGGTACAACAAGCAAGGACTCAAGGTTCGTCTTGTGTTTTGTTTCCTATTCTTATGCGAAAATGAAGAGATGAATAGAATTAAATAGCTTAAGAAGTCGTATTCTGGCAAGGGATAATGTTTAAATGGTGAGTGTTACTTCAGTGAAGGAGGACAGGATGACATATGTACATATATGTATGTAGGTACTATGTGTATGTGTGCAGCGGTGCCATGTGTCTAATGGGCTTTCATGGCAAAACTTGGGTTATCCGGAGAGAGGAGAAAGTTTTTTTTTTTTTTGGTTATATACGCGGGTGGCAGGAATGACACTACTGAGTGTCGGTCTTACGTATGTGTATCGTATGCAAACAATTATCGTGTAACATATTGCAGTTAATTTGGTGCGACATTTTTCGTTCTACTCCGAGGAATGGGATTTTCGTCTAGATCGAATTTATGGTTTGACTCTTTTTGGTTGTTGTAAGAGTTGAACGTAGTGTTTTTGGAGGGTAATTAGCAGTTAAGCAGGTTTGAAGAATGTGATGGCAGGAGTCTAATTAAGACTGAACAAAAGACCTTAAATGAATGGAGAACCAATGCCGATGGCACTCTATACGGTGGACAGGCCTACCTATAATGGGAACTTGCAAAAACAAAATATTATTGGGTGCAAACCTTTAGGCTTTTGCAGTACGTTATGTGATGGTCAGCTGTTGACAAAGGTCTGCATCGACTTTTTGGAACATGTCAAACATGTCTTGTTTGCGCACATCAAAACCATAACTCCTGTCGCTTCGAGCTTCAAGCAAGCACTTTTTTGTTTTTTTTTTTTTTTTTTAGAGACTCGCGCAGGTTCAAGAGTTTTTCATATTCTCTTATGATGTGTTGACACACACAACCTGAACGGAGTGCAGTGGTTGGGGTCGTTGATGTTCGTTCACTACTCTCAGGGGTGGTTGTCCTAGACCTAGATAGGACGAGAGCCGACCAAATTCCGCGTTGGTTATAGTCCGTAGTAATTCGTTCGAGCACTTTGGTATTGCATACGCCGAGGATGAATATCGGTTGACCGTATACTGTGAGTGTTATGCCTGCAGCAGTACGTCTGGTCACTTTACAATCACAACTGCGTTGCATACTTTTTGTCCGTATGGGAATTACTTTTTCTTGGCTATGAAGCGAATTTGAACCATAAACCTTCCGCTCGGCGGTCGATGATGTTAACCACTGCACCACAGCCACCCCCAAACTTAACGTCAATCTAGGTGTTATGCATAAAAACTCTTCTTTAGGCAATTCGAAATCAAAGCAATGTCAACTTTCAGCTCAAGCTCGACGTAATGCCCAAAACAGGTGGCCAATCTACGATAAGACAGCAATACTTAATTGTCGCCGATTTCCTATCAAAATGGCAGGGAAATTCAGTCTTAAATAACTTGGTCAAAGAGGGATAGATTTCTGTCAACTTTCTATAAAACTAAGACAACATACCTATCCGATGCCACTAATTGTTGTTTAGTGCAATCTTCGTCCTCTGCCAAATTACTAGACAAATTTGGTTAGTGAAGTACCTAGAGTGGACAATATGGCATTCTTTGATATCGCTATCCAGAGAACTGTTTATCAATAAAATGTAGGCCTTTTATCGTCTGTTTTTTAGAGTCATTACAGAATGAAGGTATGTATGTATATACGTATTTTTTTATTTTAGTTGATAAGCTAATTCCTGCAATTAACTTCCTATTTTACGTGCCTAATTTTGAGTTACTTTTTCGAACATCTTAGCTGGTATCGTTAATAACAAAGGCTGCCATTGACACTAGCTGATCGGCATGGACGAGTGTAAAAAGTAGTTCTAAAAAAAGTGTAAGTGCGTCAATCGCACAATCTACCCAGCACGTTTACTAAAGCTTGAATTGTTTGTCAGTATGTCGATTATGACGACCGTAAAATGGTCGCAATTCGCAAAAAACTTTTTTACAGAGCACACATTTTGATAATAAAATTCAATAATTTGTACGCTTGTAATATAAGCAGTTCCCATCAAATTGATGAAAAAATAGAATTGTTTACAAATTCCTTACTGGATAGTGTCGATGAGTCTGTTCCCAAAAAATCAAGAGCGACAACAACAATTGTTCTTCCACAGTATGTTATAAATTTAATCAAGCAGAGAAACAGATTTAGAAGTCAATGAAAAAGATATAGACAGGTATATGATTTCAATGAAATAAACATATACACAAGACAAATAGCCTTCGAAATTTCCAAGTTCAGAAACAAAGCATGGAATGAGAAACTGTATACTCTTGGTCCGAATTCCAAACCGTTTTGGAAAATTGCAAAAGTTCTTAAAAATAAAACCAAATTTATCCCTCACTTAGAACACAATAATTCATTGCTAATAACTAGTGAAGAGAAGGCAGAAGTAATTGCTGACTTATTTGAGAAAAATTTTAATAATCCATTGGTAAATGATACCAGCTCGGTTGACAAGGCAGTACACGAGCCTAATCATGTTATAGATCATTCTTATGTTTCCTTGCCAGCAAACGTCCTCGTTACTAATGAAGATATCAAAGATATTATTCAAAATATGCATAATAATAAAGCACCAGGAGTAGATACGCTTAAAAATATATACTTCAAACAGCTCCCCGCCATTGGAATAACTTTTATATGCTTTATTGTTAACGCTTGCCTTAAAGTAACAATATTTTCCATCCAAATGAAAAACCGCAAAGATTATACCAATCCCCAAACCAGGAAAACCTCCAAATACTCCCAATAGTTGTATGTATGTATGTTGGCGTTACAGTCCATGAAGGACCTGAACCGAGCTTCTCTCTCAATCACCCATGTTGTGTGTGATTTCATTTTCCCATAGGTGAAAGGGACCTACAGTTTATTGCCGGTTCCGAACGGCGAATTTCGAGAAGCTTTTCATGACAATTTTACTACAGGGGGTTTTGTCAGAACCCCGCTGAGGAGAAACACCGTGAAAAACACGTTCGATGACATGGCTGTGTCGGGATTCGATCCCGAGTCATCGGCGTCAGAGGCCAACACACTACCCACTGCGCCACGGTGCTCTCACAAAATTTGTTTGGTCAGTAAAAAAGCTTCTTATGTTATTGCTTCATTATTGGTTTATTTATTCGATTGCTTATTTGTTTACTTTTTTGTCTGCATACATATTTATTTATTAATTAATTAATTAATTAATTTATTCATTATTATTATTATTTACTTGTTTGTTTGTTTATATATCTATTTGTATTGATTTTATTATTTAACTATGCAAATATTGTATGCGCCGTGGCGCAGTGTTTAGTGTGTTGGACTCTGGCGCACGATGAGCGAATTCGGGTCCCGATAACACCAACGCCATCGAATGTTTATTTCGCGATGTTCCTCTTCGGCGGGGTACTGGCAAAACCCCCCGTAGTAAACTTGCCATGAAAAAGCTACTCGACTCACGCCGTTCGAAATCGGCATTAAATTGAAGGTCCCTTCCACCTGTGTGAAAATTAAATCACACACAACTTGGGTGATTGAGAGAAGCTTGGCTCTGGTCCTTCATGGGCTGTAACGCCACCAAAGAAGAAATATTGTATAGCTAAAATTATTTTAAATGAAGGTTTTTGTTTTTAATTACAGGATGACAATGGAGAATTCTCGCTGCTCCGTAAAGGTCGGTAATGAGCAAGCCGAGACCTTTGATGTTAAAAAGGATTTAGACAAGGTGACGCGCTGTCATGCAACTTTTTCAACATCGTGCTTGAAAAGATCGTGCAAGAGTCACTGGCCAACACAAGAGGTACGATTTATTTCAAGTCTACGCAATTGCTTGCGTATGCCGACGACATTATCGTGATTGGACGGACACAATGAGACGTCAATGAAGCCTTTGTAAGCATTGAGGTAGAAGCGGCTAAGATGGGTCTCAAGGTTAATGAGGGTAAAACCAAATATCTGCTTTCATCTAAAAGAGACGGACAACACCGACGTATTGGCCAGAACGTCACCATGGGCGAATATAACTTTAAAGTGGTCAAGGAATTCGTCTACCTTGGCTCACTGATGACCAGCGACAACAACACCAGCGCTGAGATAAAACGCAGAATCAGTCTTGCCAACCGCTGTTTCTTTGGGCTCAAGAGGCAATTGAGAAGGAGAGCCCTCTCTCGGAAAACCAAGGTGACACTATATAAGACCTTAATCATCCCTCCTTTACGGCGCAGAGGCTTGGACCTTAACAAAAGCGGATGAAGATGCCCTTGGTCGTTTCGAGAGGAAAATTCTGCGTACTATCTACGGTCCCGTTTGTTCAAACGGTGTATGGAGGAGAAGATATAACGAAGAACTGTACGGGTTGTACAGCGACATCGGCCTGGTACGACGTCTACGGATACAGCGTCTAAGGTGGCTAGGCCATGTAGAGCGCATGTTAAATACAGCTCCGACCCGAAGAGTCTTCGAATCCACTCCGGAAGGAAGGCGCGGCAGAGGACGGCCGCATCATCGGTGGCGCACGCAGCTGGAAGGGGACCTTAACCAACTGGGCGTGCGGCGCTGGAAACAGATGGCCAAAGATCGTCCCAGCTGGAGACGCTTGTTGGTTGAGGCCCAGGTCCACCACGGACTATAGCGCCACCTAAGTAAGTAAGTTTTGTTTTTAATTATAGTTTTCCTTCAAATGTAATCTTCAGTCCAACATTATCACAAAAATATTTATAAAATTTTTCAGTTGTAAGATATATGTAGTTTAGATATCAAATCCCTGAACAATCTCTTAATCTATGAAAGATAAATATTTTTATCTTTTAAAAAAGTATGCATTGTTCGAGAGTAGGTCTTTCAAATATAAAAGGAATAAAATACCACGAATCAAGCGCGAGCTGTCAAATATAGAAAACTCACATATATAGAATTCATATGTCACTTTTGTAAACGAAGTTGTCTCGTATCCAGAACCCCTAATTCAAACCCTCATTGTTACAATGTGTGACTAAAAACTGATATTAAGAAGAGGACCGCATCATACTTTTCTCCGAAAATAAGTTATTATCAACCCTATAAGACAGTTACATATGTATGTATGTATCCTTATTAATGGACTCCATTATTTTAGTCATAAATATGCCTAAATACCAAGGACAATTCATAAACGAACCAGCACAAACGTCAAAATGTATTTCAGAGAAATTCCCACACTCACAACAGCCACCAGCAGCTACCACATTATTACCAAAACTACATTCCCTACAACCCGCGTTACAGGTATGGAAACCTAGCTTAAATACAATATAAAATTTCATCTGACAAGCAGCCATTTTCTATTCACATTCCTTCTCTTTCTCTCTTTTTCTATAAGGTATCTAAAGCTGTCATTCAAATCTGACACAATCCGCCATCATTGGAAAACTGTCAATTCCATCCAGTGGAACAATTTGAAGGGATCAAACAGAAATTAATCATTCGTCTGTCGTTTTACGAAGAAAAGGACGATGAGAGAAATGGGGGAGAACGAAAGAGAAATGGTTGAATGGTTTTGCTTTTTTTTTTTTTTTTTTTTGTTTCTCGTAAACATAAATCCTTCATCCCTTATCTGTCACACGAACTGAACTGAACGAAGGACAGTTGAACGAACGTCTGTCAGATGAAGAAAACAGAAAAGACACTAACAACGATTGTGCGCGAAGAAAAACAGAGACAGAAAGAAAGGTGATAAATAAAATTAAGGGATGAAACGAGAGTGATTGATGTGGGTATGGTGGCATGGGGGTTATGTGCATCGCCGATTGAAGACGTACAGAAGACATTTTGAATTTCGTCTCCACACGGTTCGCTGTTATAGTTCAATTTCCATCCGAAATGATCTTTATCTACGCGTATCTTTGGATCGTCATCAATAAGCAACCAGGCAGGGTAGCAGAGCAACGGAGCGGCCCACCTCTTGATCATTCATCGGCATGATAATGATAATTGCATCAGAGAATAGCACCTAAGAGCCACCACATCTTATCAGTCATAATTTTAACTTAATCAAGGTTCCAATCGGTCGGTTTCATCGACATCGTATCCGTGGCAATAACAGTTCATCAATGCGCGACGAACTGTGCTGGCTGGGCCCCTCGTCCCTTGGTTGCATCTTCGTACGACAAGTTATTCAGTTCATTTAGTCGAAGGTCCCATAAATACTCTCGCGCAACGAGGTGGAAGAGAACTCAACCTAAAAAGAAAAAAAAAAACAAGAACTGAAAACAGTCAAGAAACCATTTGGTGAAAATTTATTTGATGGCGTTCACCAAGTCTCGGATCACCTGCTGACACTTGCACTTGTTGTTGCCGATCTTTAGCTCTTGGACTTGTGCGCAATTGTAGTAGGAGGGAAATATTTATTTTTCAAAGTTGGATCGAATTAGTTGTGTGATTGTAAAAAGTAACTTTTTAATATTACTCGAACGACGCTGAATCGATTGAAGGTGGTATGGAGCGCACTGGGAGTGGTTTGGGGGTGGTTTATTTGGTGTATCAGCTTGATAGTGGATAGGGAACAGCTGTGATGAGCGATTTTGTGCGTTATTACGAGTTTTGGGAAGCACAGAGGAAGCACGATGTCGATGTAGTGACTTAGTAGTCTTAAGCCTATTTTAGCAATGACACTCTGAAAATTGATCAGTGAAGAGACAATCTCAAAATCAACGAAGCCACTTCTACACTCAATGAGAAAAGATCGCCAAGAAAACCATCTCTGTTCCTCCTAATAATGGAAGACAATGAAGCCTCAGATCAGCTCAGGAGTTACTCTTATCAGGGCACCAGTTTGCTTTTCAGAGATAATTCAGCAGAGGAACTGAATATCAAGACGTTGGATTAGAAGAAGTATTTGATGGATTCATTGAACGCAGTGTAAGATATTAAAACAACGTGGTTTTTTAGGCTCATCAATGAAGCCTGGTATGCCGAAAGAAACACCTTATCATGTAAGCATCATTACTTTTTCGCGCGTTTCCATATTCCAATAGCACCGACTCCATTTGAAATGAAAAAAACAAAAATGAATTAAATAAAAATATCAGCCGCAATTAATTGGATGTGCTTATTGGAATAAAAATAAACGACCTAAGAGTTCGTCTGCACATTCTCTCAATCCCTTTTTTTCCATCTATCGACGTCGCGCCCGAATGAAGCGCAACTGATTAAGTTGTCGGCTACGTTCGTCCATTCATTTTAACTGCGCACGCTTGCACTACTCGCGCTCTCAACATTCACGCCAACATCCCAGGCGGCTGATTTCAATGCCAATAAATCGTCATCGTCCTGGTACAATTCAGTGTACCTGCTTCATGCACTTTTAGAGACGTACTGACCGCGAACGAGAGAGAAAGGGAGAGGAAGCCAGAGAAGAGGATAAAGTGAAATTTATTAATCAAGCCCGAATCGGAAGGGGAGCAATGCTACACGGGCTATTCCTACCTTAAGCGAAAGAGAGAGAGAAAGGGGATATGATGTCATAAAAATTAATGTGGCTTCTTAAAATTAATGATTTTTATCTCATGGCAACGCTTGGGATGATGGTAAACACCCTGTCATGGGCGATCTATGTACGCTTTTTCTTTCTTCTTACTGCTTTTGTTCACAGTTCTCAAGGATCCGAAAGTCCTGAAAGAATAAACAAACAACTAATGAGTAATGAGCTATTCCGCCACAACGACGACGACGTCGATGGCAGCGATGATGATGTTGTTGACGACGAGCATGATGATGATGACGATGATCGTCATAGCTATTCCAGCTATAGCTTGGTCATGGTCATTCGATCGTATGGATTGGCCTATACTTTGACTGGGTGTAGTAGTCAGTCGCGCGGACGTCGAATGAAATCTCGGCATGATATCGTCCAATAAAATCGGATGATATACTTGCGCGTACTCTGTCTGGATTTCTCTCATCTGTCGTCCATTGATGGTGAATAATTGAGTGATTAACCGGGCAAGCGAAGGAATACTCAGCGTAGACTTGGTTATACATATGTATGTAAGGTACTCTGTATGGACTTAACGACGACTGGGAATGGTTGATTAGCATGCAGCTGATAAATAAGACACATGGGGTATAGGGCATGGAGCATGATACATGGAGGTGGTGCCATGGAATTTTGTCTTAACTTTCAGTATACATAGCCTATGCGACTGATGTCAGTGATGAAGGCTATTTTAAGGTAAAGAGCAATAGCTCATATATGTATGCATGTATGTATGTAGATGGACTGCAATGTGGTGTAACCTAAGTTCCCCGTCAAAGCTAATTTCCCCAGATCAGGATCACATCTGGACCAATTAAATCGGTGTAATCAAAAAAAATAAATAAAACCTCTGTCCAGACCGCAAATCGATTATTCCAACTCCCAATAGTATTCCATAGCAGCGGTAATCTCTGTGACACGCACTTCGGCAGCTGGTCATCAACATCAACTTCCTCCCGCCGCCATCACTCCTGTCATGTCGTCCGCCATCAATGCCGCCAGTCCATTACAACAAACATCAAGCTACGCTAATATAAAATTTTATAACCCGAATAAAAACAGCGATTTGTTCTCCATTCTTGTGCTCTTAGTCCGCGACAGCTCCCGCCATTGGTTGCCTTCAGGCAACAAGCACCCTCTACTCCCTCTCCCGCGTTCTTTGGTCATTGTCACAATTTATAGGTCAATAAAATAGGCTTATTCCATCAATACACAAATACAAGCAATGGTAACCACCAACTGGCTACGGAAATAAATTCCTCAACCTCAGAGGGGTCGCGTCGCGTCCGCTTCGTTTTTACGATCTGCCTCGACAATGTGTGATAATTCATTAATTTTATTCCCTATCCGGCGATAATTCGAGTACAATTTTCAAAATCAAATCAAAAAGTTGTAAAAACTCAAAAATGAACTCCAAAACGTACCCGCGCCATTCGGTGTGGAAGGGAAAAAACTGGATTGGTTCCATGGCTTGTGTCCATAAAACTCCAACTCTACTTCAATGTCGTTGTCGTTGTCTTATTCCTCATCGTGTTCAGATTCCTTCTTCTTTTTTTTTTTTTTTTTTTTTGATTCGATAGAATTCTAAAATCCCGAAGAACCCCATCATCATCCTGGGAATGGAAATGGAAATGAAGAAAAGGCATGATGAGCAAGTCTACTCTCATATGCCATGTATCATGTCATGTCCACAGCAATACCCATTCCTAATTCAATATTTTATGATAATCGCCCTCGCTTTTGAGTCGCGCCGCTTACGATGGTCTTCGGATGGACTTTTGCGCGCGTAGGTTTCTCTCTGCTGACTTGTCCAGTTCATCTTCTGACTTTTCGTTTTTGTCTCTCGCTTTTCACCGTCTAGTTTTTTTTTTTTTGTGTTTTTTTATGGTCACATCATCGAATTAATCAGTTGACACATAAAAATACGCTTAAACACATGATTTACGGTTAACAAAATCCCATAAAGAACAAGAAGTCAAGAGGAGAGATGGTTCTGGAAGACCACGCAACAGGGTTTCATTTCTTCCACCGTTAACATCTCGATCGTATATCATCTAATTTTCATATTTAAGTGGTCAAGTGATTGAGGCGACAACAATGACGACGAACAGCTATTGGTCTGGTGCTGGCGGCGATTGTTGTTATGGTAGTTGGCACAGGATGCTCGTGGTGCCCACGTGCTTTCTATCTAGTGTGGTCGCAGTGCTCTTGTGACAATTGTCAAAAAGAAACATTAAATTAACGGATTAGGAGTGAATTATGCCGGAAATTGTACTCTTGCGCCTACCAGATGATGACGATCGAGATTGACTACAGCCCGCATGAGGGCACGAGATACATGAGTTGTTATTGAGAAGTATGGCCGATGGGCGGAACGTATGTCTAACTGAAAACTGTAAAATTGGAATTTGTGTTCGAGTCGTGGACAAATTAACTACAGAGCGTGTAATTTTGCTATTAATTCTACTGTGAATAACTTAAGAAATTACGTCAAGCAATTGTACGGACATTTGTTTTGTTCCATCTCGACAGCGATCAACAACACACTTATTGGATAACTTGTCAGAAATTGCGTATAATCCAGCCACTCCAACAGAAAACGTTACGAACTTTTTCCTAAATCATTTTTTTATGTAAATTATACATACATATGGGGACGTGAAAAAACGCCTGTAAGTTTCTCTATCCTATCTTAGACAGAAACCATTATACTAGACGACCCTTATTCTACTGAGCCTGCAATCGATGACGCTGTCTTGTATCTTCCACCTACGAAAAACAATGCTAGCAATGTGAAATAGCAAGAAAACAGGAAATCGGAAGAAAATTCCCTTTGAGCGCGTGTTAAAGAGCGTTAATCGATCATTCATTAGACAGAATATGATGTGACTTCCCAGAAAACATTAAATGCAATTGGTCTATACACAAAGTGATATTCTAAGAAAAGGACTTGTACAAACGTTCATAGAACCCAGCTTTCTCCTAAAATACACCCAAAATCCTCTATACCTTCCGCATGTCAAATGAATGCAGCCCTCATAAACACGAGCAACCAAAACAAACTATCCCTTAAATGAAAACTCATAACTCTCGGGCAAAAAACGTGACCTTACTTCCACATCCACATCAGAAGCTGAAGAGCTAAACCGCCAACCTTAGCTCGCGCAACATACAAGTACATACACCGCTGTCGCATAGCATAACTCAATGTCACCGCCAGTGCCATCGCCATATCCATAATTAAATGATAATGGTCACTCGGACAGAGAGATATGGCCTCCAATCAGTTAACGCACCCAAAGTCCTCCGCACGCCGGTCTACCAACTAACCAACCCTCTTCACAACCGATCACTGTCAGATTTCCAATATCGAATGGTTAATTCCAATGCAATAACCATTCTGTTGCCTTTTGTGATTGTGTGTCGCTAGCGTTAATTTCTTCATCGGGCTTGCCTCTATCTCTCTTTCTTTCGCTCTTATCCACTTATGCTCCATCACGAGTGAAATGAGAAAAGAAAATGGTCAAGGATAGACAAACTCAGCGGCATAAGGATGAAGACAAAGTGAAAAAGAACTTTCTAATTTATGGCTGTCATTTTCAGTGTGTTCTGCCTTCTACTCTGTCATACAGCCAAGTGTTACTTATGTCTGTCGTTGTGTCTTTATACAATTCTTCCTTTGGATCAAAAAAATTTTATCCAAGAAGATGCGAACCGGACGGTTTCGGATGATAGAGAGAAAACAATTTCCCATATCTGCACGAGTAGACATAAGTTTTTGACACAAAGTTGCAGTGGCAAGGAAGTTAAAAGTCACAAGAAACTGTCAACTCGAGTTATTGCACGAGAGCGTGGATAAGGACGCGAAAGATGGCGATAACTTCCCCATCTTGTTTACATGATCGATTACAAGTCGTAAAACCCGCGCCTTAAATCGTCCACATACTTGAAAGTCCATAAATCCGCCCATCACCATGGAAAGTGTGTTAAAAACAAAAAAAAAAAACGGGGTGATATATGACGGCTTCCGTCCCGTCCAACAATAATAGCGAATAACGATCGGCGTGCAGCCATAACACCCTCACATAAAACGGGTTATACTGCACTTATATGAGGGTATAAACAATTTTATTAATTAGCCACAGCTTGTTATAGCTGCCAGGCAGAGAGGTACAAACATATTTTGTGTGTAATATGAAACTGACGAGTTCGACTCATAACTCCTTTTAACGAACACACAATCGACTAAAGCCCAACGTGTGACCCCTATGAGTCAGAGATAGATAACTGACAATTAAAGAAACATAAACCGACTAAACACTCGATACCGTTTAACAAAAACTGCTTAACTCCTCTGGGTTCAGATGCACAGTTATCAGGCAAAGAATATAACCTAAAGTCGAAAAATCCAATATTTACGACCGAAGATCGTAAATTTTTGACATTTACTGCAAATCAATCACTCGAATGACCTTCTGTTGTATAACACACCATCTCACGCATCCATTCGAATGCGAGCCATTGAGAAACAAACCAGTCAAGCCTTCATGACAACGAATAGTGCGATGGTTGTAAAAAAATACTTTAGAGCTCGTAAATGTTTTCAGAAATTTTTTTACGACCCCAAGGAAGGGACGATGGCCGAGGACCGGCGATTCATGTGATCATCTCTGCTATAGCTAAGCAAAATAGAATTAAAAAAAGATAGTTGAGAGGTCTGCTAAATTGTTTTTTGTACCTTTTTTGTGCATTTGTTGTTAATGCAGTTAGCAGCTCCTCCCAGGTAAGAATATAAAAAAAAAACATAAAAAAATTGCAATAAAACTCGGAACTCCTTTGACGTTCATTCGATTTGCCTTCCAAGAGGGTGGCGCAATCGGTCGTGACAGTGGAAAGAATGGTTTATAGTCAACAGTTTGACGACTGACGGCAGATTGTGATTGCGTATTGTGAGAAGGAAGCAATTTTCGGGACATAAAACGATTTATGGCTTGTAAGCGATTGGGTATTCATTGTGATTTTTCTATAATGGCCGTTAAGTCAATTGTTTTTTTGGGATTGTTTTATGGTTCGAAAATGAGTATGGATGCGATAAAGTCGATAGTTGGTAAGTGAGTATCATGAATTAAATAGTCTCATTATAACTGCTATAAATCAGAGATGTTTTAAATTTGGAGTTTACATTTTGAACAAATTGCCCAGTAGCGACTTTAAAAGAGACAGCAAATCAAGGCTTATCAAGAATAGAGAATAGAGAAAAGAATGCGAATTTTGAACGATTTTGGGTTACACATTACGGCACTGAGGATTTGTTTTATGGATAATAGGCATGAATTTTTCATTAAAGAGGAAAAGCTACAAAGATACCTTAAGCACGATCCCGACGAACAACAGCAACGTGCCATGTCAACAGGATCCACACCCGGACTTACACACATTTTCCTACCCGACAGGCATCGAGGGCACTCTTTAAATTTCAAAGTTTAAAAACTCTTAAAACGTGTCTAGTTGGTGGACTATGTACATATATATATATATATATATATATATATATATATATATATATATATATATATATATATATATATATATATATATATATATATATATATATATATATATATATATATATATGTACATACATATGTTTGTATGTATGTTGGCGTTACAGTCCATGAAGGACCAAAGCCGAGCTTCTCCCATTTCATTACATTTTTCCATAGGTGGAAGGGACCCCACAATTTATTGCCAATTCCGAACGGCAAATTTCGAGAGGCTTTTTATGACAATTATAGTACAGGGGGTTTAGTCAGAACCCGGCTGAGGGGAAGCACCGTGAAAACACGATCGATGACATGGCTGTTGTCAGGATTTCTGCTTTACAAAAACTTCATGAAAAGAAGTAGAATAGGTTAATTCACATTGCACATGACGCGACTTCGCGACTCGTGAATTTTAAAAAGTCCTTATAATTCGTCAACAATCTCACGTGCGGTCTCATTAAAAATAAACACCACCCAAATTGATTCCACCAAGATGGGACAAAAAATAAATTCGTTATCATTGAATGGTACGGTGTAGATCTATCGGTAAGGACATGTTTGTCCTCATTTTCGAAAAAAAATGGTCCAATGACTCCGAAAAGTCACTTTCTTAGGCTACTCTTTTGATTCTCGTAGAGTGGTATGCGGCTGTTTTGTTTGTTCGTCGTTCCATTTAAAATGAAATGCGTTTTATCGCTTTAAATGATTTTTTTTTTATGAAAACTGGCCCTCAATTGCTGTAAGCGCCAATCAATGAACACATGATAAGAATGATAGTAAATTGTTAATTGAATCCTGTATGCGTGTATATTCAACTCATTGTGCATAATTCCCAACAAACTGGTCCTTGAAATTACCAATTCAAATAATCCACATATTGTTGGCTGTTCTGGATTAAGACTTTCCTCGAGATCGGGGCTATAGGATGGATGCGGCCACAGAATAGCCCGGCACATTGTCATAGTGCAAGATCTCAACCTTTCTTGGCGAATCCGGGTCGCACACGAAAAACATGTAGTCGAATTAGTTGAATTACGTTTTTCTGCACGCCACTGCTGTAATATGTGCATATGTAAATCGAATTAAGTACATTATGTACCATATGTTCTGCAATGTATCGGGCCATCTGATCGGATGATCAATCCGATAAGTCTACACTTATACATATACTATATGTGAATATTGAAATACAGTAAAATGTAACGTAATGGAAAATGTTAAAAATTACAAGAGTTCATAATTAAAAGAGACATTGTGGTGATAAGACGTGTTTTTCCTTTTCCGAGTTTTCGCCTACAAACACGTGCTCGCAGACTCTTCAGGACGCCAACATGGAACGTCACTATCACTGTCTGGTCAGTAGATAGATAGATAGATAATAATTTATTTCGTATTATAAATTACATTTGGTTTGTCACCGCACATTTTACAGTACAGGGTTACGATAGCACTATATTTCCACTGAAACCTTTTTATACGGTGAGTTAATGGAGTATATATATATGATAAATAAATTGGAGAAGGAAAAATACGATAAAAAACCTTCTATTTAATGGAAAAAATTAAAAAAATAAATAAATAATAAGCAATATTAAATAAATAAATAAACATGTATATTAATATATAAACAAAGAATATAAATAAATGAAGAATATAAATAAGTAACTACATTAATAATATAAATAAATAAATAAGTAAATAAATAAATAAAATAAATAAATAAATATAGTGGGTGAATGAATATTGATGAACAAAAAACAACGAAAAAAGAGAAAAACAAAAAAACAAAAAACAAAGCCTCCATTCAGCACATAACTCATTTATGAGTGGGTTGTCAACAAAATTACATCGAACTACAAATTTAGATTTAAGTTTCTCGAATTGCTTGGAACATGACTTTGTATACTATAATCTTGTTCTCTGTAGTAAGTAAAGATTTTCTATTAATGAAAGGGTATAACATTTTGAGGGCTACATTGATTTTTTTTTATGGTTTTGTTGATATGTTCATTAAATATTAGCTTTGTGTCAAGGTGGATCCCTAAGTATCTGACACACGGCTTCCATGGGATAGTCATTCCATTAATCTGTAACTCACTGGAGGGTAAAAAGCAACTCTTTCTTTTCCTGGTAAAAAGATAGCTTGCATTTTATTTTCATTTAATTTAATCTTCCACTTTGAATAATATTTCTTTAACACCCTTACCGAATTTTCTAAATTGCTCTCAATATTTGAAGCGAATTCATGCGATGAGAATATTGCAGTATCATCAGCGAAATTGGCTGCTTCACAATTGTGTAGTTGGGGGAAATCTGAAGTGTACAAATTGTGCAAAATTGGATCTAGCACAGACCCTTGGGGAACACCAGAACTGAATTTTACAACATCGGATACACCACAATTAATATGGACCCTAAAACAACGATTAGATAGAAAGCTAAGGACTATTTTACAAATATAAGATGGACAATTAAAGTGAATCATTTTGTAGATTAAGTGAATCATTTTGTAGATTAAGCCATTGTGCCATTGATTTTTTGCTAGTCAGTTAGTTCACTATTAACTATCTAACGCTTAACATCATTTCTCTCTTGCCCTTTGTTAATCTCTTATCCATCATACTTAAATAAAATTGAATTGTATTTCGTTTATTAAACGGTGTTTTCTTACAACTCGGGATCTGTAACTTTCAAGGCTTTCAGGTGGTTTGCCTGCTTTGAACACCGGAACGATTTTGGTTGATTTCCAAGCATCAGGAAAATACTCCTCTGGTCAGTAGGAATATATTCACGATACATGAGAGAAGACGTCTGCTCCTGTCGACTTCAGGCTTGGATGAAAACTGATAGAATGGATCCCCTTTCAAATGTTACATTGTCAGTTCCTAGATTATGACTATATTCCCGGAACTTACTTGCAACGGTGGCCGTTGTGGTAAACATCACCGACTGTCGAGCGGAAGGTCTGTAGTTCAAAGTCTGTCCATAGCCAAAAAATACAGTTTCTATACGAAAAAATTGTACAACAAAATTGTGAATGGGAAGTGATCAAAATAATGATAGAGGCATACCACTCAGAGTATATGGTCATATCAAATGTGCAGTTCTAATATAACTCCAGAAGGGCATGGAACATTTTCTGAGAACTACAACCAACGTAAAAATTCAGTCGAGTTCCTCTTGAATCCCTTTCTAGGATAACCACCCCTGGAGAGCATTGAACGAACATCTACGATTCAAATCTTCTGCATTCCACCAAAGTCGTGTGACAAACATAATAAGAGTAGGAATTATAAGTAGAGTAGGAATTATAAAAAGACGTATAGCGTCTTTTGAATTCACGTGTACTTTCCTGCACCTAACTTGGACAACCTTTTAGTATGCCGGCAGTAAGATAGATTACCCAGGTGGTTGAATATGTTTTAAGACTCGCTTAAGACTTTTTGGGAATCGGATAGGAGCGAATGTTTCTGACAACTAAACCGCTACACGAGGAATAACCTAGGATGTTCATATCTGCACAATGAAACACATTCATATCTGCAACCGAACTTTTCCATTCTATAAGGAATATGGGCGACGAATGAAAGGACTGCTCTAAGATGAGAGCTAGAAACAAGACAGAGCCTCATATACAGTGAAACACGACTTGGCCATGCCAGTTCGTGAGCAATAGTTCGTTCGCCCTGAGCCTTCTCACCTGGGACGATCATCTATTTTTTTTTTTTTTTTTTAGAGACTCGCGCAGGTTCAAGAGTTTTTATATTCTCTTATGATGTGTTGACACACACAACCTGAACGGAGTGCAGTGGTTGGGGTCGTTGATGTTCGTTCACTACTCTCAGGGGTGGTTGTCCTACACCTAGATAGGACGAGAGCCGACCAAATTCCGCGTTGGTTATAGTCCGTAGTAATTCGTTCAAGCACTTTAGTATTGCATACGCAGAGGATGAATTTCGGTTGACCATATACTGTGAGTGTTATGCCTGCAGCAGTACGTCTGGTCACTTTCCATTCACAACTGCGTTGCATACTTTTTGTCCGTATAGGAATTACTTTTTCTTGGCTATGAAGCGAATTCGAACCATAAACCTTCCGCTCGGCGGTCGATGATGTTAACCACTGCACCACGGCCACCCCCATTAATTCATTCTGTCATTAACCATCGATTAAGGACCCCGAGTTTTTTTTTTTTTTTTTTTCTACTTCAGAACAAAATTATTGGTAGTTAGCCCTAAATACGAGTGTATACATATATGTATGTATGTAGGTACATACATATGTATATAATAGGTTGGGCGTGGTTGGAGATAGGAGTACAGATGTGGTTATGCTCTTGTCAGAAAGCACTTTTATTACCTAGTGACGCGATAAACACTCTGGTTCTAGATACACTCTTCAATGTAACGCCATACCTGTCTGTCGGGTGATACTAGTAAGGTTTGCCCGAAACCCATAGCGAATGTGAGGTAACTACCGTCCTTAAGGATTAGGCAGACGAAGTTAGACACACCGAGAAACCTGGCTGACGACATCATAGTTGTCCGAAAACCTACGCGACATGTAGATACGTATGTACATACTATGTAAATGCGCGCATGTGGAGACGTCCGGCTCACAATAGTGTGTCAGGTTAAAATTACTGGATTTTGAAGAGATATCACCCAAATCCAGAACTACGGTAAAGTAAAATGTTGTTATAGAAACTGGGCCATCACTACATAAATCCTTATTAGAAGCCCCATTATCTGCTCCAGGAACTAATTTTTAGGGCTACAAATGATACTCAACTTTAGGTCAGTCGTAAAAATAATACTTTTTTGTTCAGAGTAATTTTTTTTTTCGAATTCAAAACTATTTTAGCAAAAATTTTAAATTTTCATTAAAATCAGCGAAACCCACTCGGATCCCTCTCCAGCAGTCCTCACAATTTATTCTTCCTTTGTTTACTTATCCTGTGCACACGCACACAAACACAAACACATTCGCATTCCGCATGTGCTCCTCTTTTCACTTTTTATCGTTTTCATCTCTAAATGAAAAATACAAAACGGAAAAAAGGACACCCGAAAACGACATCAACAGCCAGCAGTAATTCAGGATATTCGTCTAACGTCCTTCTCTTCCAAACCTGCATACATATATTGTACATATCAAACTTAATCCCTTTCGTAAATAATTTTCATAAAATAATAAATTGTACCAAAACAAAAAGCAAACCACCCCACCAACACCGAGAGCCGTCATCTCACTCATTTTACTGACTTTAATCCTCGCTCGCAGGAGCAAATCATAATTTTGTTCCTGTCGCCGTTGTCGGCCTGCTCGCCCCCTGCGCCCTCTGGAAATATATTTCTAATCTCCTCATGAATATTCCGTTTCGTTTAATAAAATACAAATAGAAAGAAGGAGCCGACAAATGAGAAGTAAATGCAAACGAAACAAACAGCATAAAAAAAAAAACAAAAAAAAAAAAAACTGAAATGAACAAAAACAAAATAAATTACAAACTTTCGTCCGCGAAACGAAATTGAAGGAACAGAAAGAAAGGTCACGCGCACTCTTCTGCCAAGTGTCCACTAGAACCACCAACACCACCAACGGCAGGTCCAAGAGGCTGGCATAGAATGTTGACGGCACAGCGATTACACTGACAGGGATGACACTGACGACGGCGAAAGGACAAATACGGGTGATGGAAAGGTCACAACTAGCGCTATCCTCCTGTTCCAACGACCGCCGCCATCGGCGAAAGCAATTAAGAAAGCAGAAAGGAACACACACACAATTTTCATCTGCTGCTGATGCTGGTTCGCGAGATTTTCTTTTTGTTTTCTCTGTTGGGTCCATCCGCCATTCATCTAACCAAGAACCATCACCCCCAGGGTGTTGGGGATGGATGAGTGCTGAGTTCGTTGTCTCAACTGTGTGATGTCCATTTGAAGAAGAGAAGAAGAGTCCGTTATCATCATCACCATGATGAAAAGGAGAACAATTGTACAAAAAAAGGACATTACACCCCTACTTGGAAATTACCCCCACTCATCATCTGGTTGCACATATAAACCGTGACTGAACGGAGCGATATGCCAACAAAAAAAAAAATAAAAAATAAGGGAAGAGAATCCACCCTTTCCGGGCTTTCGGTGATGTGCCATCAGATCACAATTAAAAGAATTACTAAATGCTCGTTGGCTGTCGTGAGTCCTTTTCACTCCATCCCGTAGATTTCGTTTGGTCCTTGTTCCCGTATTCTGTTGTTGTGACGACCCAGGGGGGGTTAAAGCATTGCTTTTTTTGTTTCACTCGCCCACTTTCTTCCTTTTTTTCTATCGCTCTGACCGAAAAAGGATACGCAAGCGACAGAGCGACTGGTATTATACATACAGAGACTAACGTGTACCTAATCTAATGATTTATATTTAGGTCGCCAGCCATTCATTACGCTTCATAATGAGTGATTTATGCGTGCCCATGGACATCGGGGAAAATTATCCTAGGAATTGTTAAATGGAAATGACATCAATTCTAACAGTATTCATGTGTCTGTGTGTCGATTCAACTGCGTGTTCCGGGCTCATGTGTATTTGTGAGTGATAAAAAGTGGCATTTTAAGGAAATTAAAAGTGAAACGTGTCTCAGCTGGCAAGCAATGGGATCCAGTTGGATGAACTTTGTGTTAATATTCTGGAAAAAATAGATTCGAAAGGGTAGTTACATGTTTTTCTGAGAAGTGGCGCCCTCTATTAAATGGAATGCTGCTCATTCTCAGAGTTTTTGATACTTCCAGGCGGCAGAGGTATACGAAATGTCCATTAGAAGATCATTTTACGAAACGAAAATGTCCAGGTACGTCGACACCCAAGTGCAGCAGGTATGTAAATATTATGCAACCGCTTACTGTTTTCCCGTTACGTGAGCACCTTAAACGGAAACTGTACAATTGCAAGGACAATATGCAATTCTTCTAATTGTTTTTCAATGAAGCCGATTGGGTCATGTGGTGTCGTTTGTTTTTACGTCAATTATCAGACCTTAAATCGTAAATTCAAAGGACATTCAAGAGTTGTGGGTGGGCCCGTTATTGTCACCCCGTGAAACGGAAAAAAAAGTAAAGCAAAAGACGAAAAGAAATATGTATGTATATAATAGAAGACAGATATGTATGTACAATGGGTGTGTTGTGCGTTGAAATGGCAAAGGACATGACATTCGTATCGTCACCGTCCTGTTTGTAATGTTTGTAATAAATCACTCACTCCTGGCAGTTCAATTCTTTTCTTACTCGTATTCCTTCTCCTTCGTCGTTTTCCTTTTTCGCTGCCGTTGCTGTCGACTTTTTGATGTACGCATTCCTTGTTATTGCGTAAGAACGTGGGGTTGACGCGTTCATTAGTTTGACGCTCGCTTGTTTCTTCCATGTCTATCGCAAAACACTTTAGTATTTTGTACATACATATGTATGTATATGCGTACGTATTTTATTCGCCTTTTCCATCAAAGCCCGTCAAGATATATGTATGTACATATGTATGCATTTAGTAGACAAAAACATACATATGTATACACATACATAGCTCCTTAGAAAAGATAAGTTATTGTTACACCCGAGCGCTTTATACATACATACATACGTATGTGCTGTTGAGAGTGGCAGGATAAAATCCGTAAATTCTGTTTATGTTATGTACACTGAATGGTGGAGTATAGCGGAGCCGTGTGCCATGATGGGTGAATGAATGGAAACGACTAAGGCCTGGGAGTGGCTCATGATGGCTTGTTCGGAGAAAGATAATCCCATGAATCATAGTTAATCTCTTCATTCGGGGGATGATATCCCCGAAGAGACAGGATGAAATGTTGCAAAGAGTTTTCGCGTACCTTTTTCCCATCTTCTTTTAATTTAGTGAATTTTGTTGGGGTCCCTTGCCAGATGACCTATGCAAATGGAAGGTTGTCAAGACAGTGATGCCTGATATGCCATAACTTGTGACTCAGAATTTAGAGAATTTGGCTTAGAAACGGAGAGATTTCACCAAAAAGAATACATCCGAATTCACACTGAATGACACTGGGTGTCAAAATTGTGATGAAAACTTGTGTGAAAGGAGATAAAAAGTAAATCGTAAGTCCGTCGAGAGGGATCCAAAGAATAAAAAAGAAGGACATAAAGCAGAAGCATCATTCTACCAACTGTCCGACACAGGGTGCTAAACTTCGCATAAAACCAAAAAGTAGAACAAAATCTAAGGGCAATAGAAGCCCCTGGAAGCTATTGTGGGTCAATCTATCAGAAAATATACTGCTCCTCCACCACAGCACCCTTCCTGACGATACCTATTCTCGTCTTTAAAGGCTTACAGGTTTTATTTTTGTCCTTAGTCGACCGTTCATAGAATTAACAGACCTTTTACAGCAATTTTGGAGTTCTTGCATAACAAACTAGCGTTGAATTCTTTTGAACCCACTTTATTCAATTTAATTTTGAACTAGTGCTCCTCGACTTCATGAATTTTCCCATGTCTAAATTTCATCAACATCCGTAGACATTCGTCTTCGTTACCGCCATTTCATCGATAGTTCCCACTTTCCTGTTCACCGGTCATTTGTTATCTAAGAACCACGATTCAACACCTGCTACTGCCCATGAAGAACTTAATTATCTACTATAGACCCTAGCTAGTCGACCAATTTTCACCATTCTTCCACGGTTTTCGTCAGTTTCCTGGTTCAATTCATATTTTTCATTTTCATCGACCGCAGCAATTTCTCTCATCCAATCTCTCTAAACACTGACAACGCCGTAGACACGGCTAAAAGGGAGGGGTTATCAATAACTCAGATCCGATTCGATATGGCTTACAAGGCAGCCGGCACAGTGATACATCCAATACGAAGTACGAAGATGATACGAGTACACCTATTCCAACCTGTCCCTATCGCCCGTTGTCGATGGTTGTATGAAAGATTATGGCGTCTGTGGTTGGATCTCTTTTTCTTGTTCCTATTCTTCATCTTCTTCGCTTTGATTCAATAAATAAACATCTCTGTCGATTTTCCTCATTGGATTGTCCATCAATTTTTCTCAGCCGCCACATCGTCAACGAGCCCGGCCGGCAATGTGCTGTGGTACAGAGGACGAGGGTAAATCAAGGAAATTATCATAAAATCGAAGTTATTTGGTATGAGATGTATTCACGGGAATGAAATAAAACGAAGAAGAAGCAGATACATTCATAGATACATTATTATATCAATAAATCTGTCAGAATTTCTTTGCTAAGAGTGTGATGAATGATTGTTTGTGGTTCGGTTTTTCGGCTTCCTTCTGTTGTGTTTCTTGTTTTTTGTTTCATTTCAATTCCTAATAAGCAGATATCTATAGGTATGTCGATTTACGGAGCGCGAAGACAACATACATAAATTAGTTGAGGAATATTTGATTCTGGCATGAACACGTAAGCAGGAAAAGAAGAGTTTTGATTGTAATTTGTGGTAAGCAATCGTTTGACATTTTGTTTTATTTATTGCGGATATAAAACAGATGACCTGATATTTGAGGAGATATTTCAAATCAAGTTTTTGTATTGTCAGTGGCGGAAGGGGGTAATGGTGATGACAGCGAATGGCGTCGCTCAGTTAAGCCTGGCGGTGAGACATAGATGATCCTTGAAACCTAAATACTATGTGTCTTCTCATGACACTGACTGCTTTACTTAAGCATTAGCTTTTTTATGACCAGTTCAAACAGTATGTTCAACATTGTGTGAAAAAGTTATCGAAAATTACTTTGAGCTTAAATGTTTTGGAACAGTTCCACGAAGGAAAAAAACTAAATCAGATATTCCATCAGTTTTTAAATTAAATTATATCAAGCGCTTGAAAAATAACATTTCGGACTTAATTTTTTGTACACACAGTTTTGTAATTGTAATTAAGTTACACTGATTTGAAAATGAGTGAAATATTCGAAGAAAAATACGCTATGTGACGCTTTTTTTACTAAATTAAAGGTAAAAACGCTGAAAAACTTGCCGAAAAAATTGTGAAGTGTACGGCGCAATGAGTGGTTTGCTCGATTCCATTCCGGAAATTTCGGTGTCATAGATGCACCCCGCTCTAGTTGGCTAATCACTGCAAGAGTCGATGAAATTTTACAACTGGTGGACCAGTGGTAGTAAGGTCGCCGTGGCGCAGTGGGTTAGTGTGTTGGACTCTGACGCACGATGAAAAAATGCGGATCCCGATAAAAACGAACGCCATCGAATGTCTATTTCACAGTATCCCTTCTGGACTTCTCGACTGACGCCGCTCGGAATCGGCATTAATCTGTAGGTTCCTTTCACCTGTGTGAAAAATAAATCACACACAATATGGGTGATTGAGAGAAGCTTAACTTTGTTCCTTCATGGGCCGTAAAGCCACCAAAGAAAGGAGAGAACTAATGGCGCATAAGCTATCAGGACATAGCGGGGGCACCAAATCTTAATCATATGACAGTTTGGAATCATCTAAAAGGGCAAGTTACTCAAAGAGACTCGATGTTTGAGTGTAACACGACTTGACGCAAAGAAATTTGATTGGCCGAATCGCCGTCAATGATACGCTGTTGAAACGCAACGAAATCGTCGCGTAATAATCCAATTGGATTATTCTTCTTCTTTGGTGGCGTTACAGCCCATGAAGGACCAGAGCCAAGCTTCCCATGTTGTGTGTGATTTATTTTTCACACAGGTGAAAGGGACCTACAGTTCAATGCCGATTCCGAACGGCGTGAGTCAAGAAGCTTTTGCACGGCAAGTATACTACGGGAGGTTTTGCCAGTACCTCGCCGAGGAGGGACGCCGCGAAATAAACATTCGATGGCGTTGGTGTTATCGGGATTCGAACTCGCTCATCGTGCGCCAGAGTCCAACACACTAACCACTGCGCCACGGCGGCGCCCTTAATTGGATTATTACGGGCGATATAAAATAGATTGAGTACGAAAATATCAAACCCGCACTGTGTCGCCGACATAATAAGGTTATTAGACCTTGAGTGCGTGCAAATTATTAAAAAAAAAAAAAAGCAATCATGGTCAAAGGCCGGTAACCCTCCGCAAACAATTTTAAAGACTGGATTGATGGCAAACAAGATGTTGCTCGGTGTCTGGTGCGACTGAAGGGGAATTGTTCGTTACGAGCTGCTATAACCTTGCGAAATGATCAATTCGGCCTCTGTTATGCATAATTCGACTGTTTGAAAAAAGTAATTAAGAAAAAGCGACCTGAATTGGCCAACACAAAAGGCCATGAAAATATCCGGTTACACGCATCTCTGATGTCTCGAAACAAATTGTCAGAGCTTAATTGGAATGTTAACGCATCCACCGCCTCAAGAGACTTGCGAAAAACGACTGTGCCAGATTGTTGCCAATAGGGACGAGAGTTTCTATGAGAGAGGCATAGTGGAGCTATCTTCAAAATGTCAACAAGTTGTCGAACAAAACGGCGCATATTGTCATGAGCCCCGAAACAGACACTGAGTCGATATCGATTACTGACGGTATTGTCTACAAAAATGCATTTTTTTAGCTCTTGAAAAAAAAACACATTTATGGACCTTCGCTTCCTCCTTTTAATCACCCTATCTTCCTCTTCAATCTTCTCTAAAAGCTTCCCTTAGGTTAGGTTAGGTTATTGTGTTCGGCATAAGCCACACGTAGGCCGAAGTCGGCCCATTGTGATACCACGTGGATCGTGTTACCCACATCCGCTACCAGAGAACCAACCGGTGCTTCTGATGAAGCAATGGAGTAGAGCTATTTTATGGTCTGCTAGCTCACTTAAATTATCATAGAAGGGCGCGCCGAGGTAGATCCTCCTGCGATTCGCAAAAGAGGGGCATGAGCAGAGGAGGTGATGTATTAATTCCTCCTCCTCTTCGTCCATGCAGCCGCGACAGAAGTCGTTGGAGGGTATTCCCAGCCTGGCGGCGTGTTTCCCAATGATGCAGTGACCTGTAATGATACCCACCAGAGTACTTAAGGTTGCCCTTTTGGTTGCCATTAGGTCCCTGGTTCGTCCTAGGTTTAATTTAGGCCAGAGTTGTTTGGTGATAAAGCCGATATTACTCTCATTCCATTGGAGGTTGGTCGCCTTAGTGGTTTGGAGTTTTATCATATGCTTTACCGTACTTTTTGGTGTTTCTAGGTACCCGAGGGTAGGTAGGCTGAGTGTGCTAGACCCTAACTTTGCGAGTTCGTCGGCCGCGCAGTTTCCTGGCATATCCCTATGCCCGGGAACCCAAAATACTTTAATGTTGAACTGCTCAGCCATCTCATTTAGAGACAGGCGACAGTTAAGAGATGTCTTTGATTTGTGGGTTACCGCTGCCAGGGATTTTATCGCAGATTGGCTATCCGTGCAAATGATAATATCCTCGGCGGATATTACATTGAACCTGAGCCATGCAAGGGCCTCCGTTATCGCTGTTATTTCTGCCTGATACACACTGCAGTAATTTGGGAGTCTGAAGGAAAGGCTGAGGTTAAGCTCCTTGGAGAAGACTCCACTGCCTACACCCGACTCCATCTTAGAGCCATCGGTATAGAGGAAGATCGAGTCCTTTGGTATGACTTTCCCTTCAGCCCATTCCTCCCTGGATGGGAAAACAACTTCGAAGTTCCTGGTGAACACGTTTTGCGGGATGATATAGTCTGTGTCCATGGGTACTTCGAAGGGTTTTAGAATGGTTGTGTGTCTTTTTTGTGATGTGGGCCATTTTATTATACTCCTCATCCTCAGGGCCGCGCAGGCAGCAATTTGTTTGCTGAAAAGGTTCAGTGGTGGAAGGTGTAACAGAATGTTTAGGGCCTCCGTGGGGGTTGATCTGATCGCTTATACATAAGCGTATAAGCTGGCCGATCTTTGCACTTTCCCCAGAAGGTATCGATTGACCGCCTTGTCCAGAGCAGTCCACCAGACTACGACGCCATACAGGAGGATGGGCCTTATGACCGCCGTGCAGAGCCAGTGCATAATGCTTGGTTGGAGACCCCACATTTGTATTGTCCTTGTTATTATTGTTTTTGTCATTGTTTTGTTTGTTGTTTTTATCCATAATAGGGGGAGGGGGGGGGGGGGCTAGATAATCCTGAGTGCGCCTGGTGCTCAGGATACTCCGTTAGCCACTGGACTATTTTTTGGGATGGGCCCTCAGCCTGGCTGATCTTCGGCACGGGTCGTGTAACACCTTGATCCGGCCCATTTGACCATATCTTAGCTTCATGTCTCCTCTGGGCTATCCGAGAGTCATTGACCTTTACTGGGCCCTTGCACCGCGTCGAGGTGTGTAGTCACGCAAAGGAAAAGCTTCCCTTTAAAGCCATAAAATTTAAAATTGAATAAGATCTTTTCCGTTCCCTTTCCCTTTTACCCACCTTCCACTCAAGACGGGTAAAATGAAATTCCTTCCAATCAATCCAATTCAATTGAATTGATCTCCGGTTATGTTCCACTGGGCGTATCATTTTTGTTTCTTTTTTCAAAATTTATTCATTTTCTTTCGAAAGTAAATTTCTGTACTAATCATAATTTATGACTCATTCAGTCATAAATTGGAAATATGAACAAAACCATCGAGAAGCGTCAGGGACCTGACAAGCCATCACATTGCCGCCGTTACCCTAGAGTGCTGACAAAGATATTCGAACGAATTCTATGCCAGCGTATTCTGCTGGCTACCAGAGATACATACATATGTACATACATAAATACATATGTACATAATGTCTTAAAAAAAAATTGTTGTGTTCTCTCCCCTTCGGTTAGCCTTCTTTTTTTTTTCTATACACTTTTTTTGACAGATGACTGATATATAGAATTTATTGTCAATTGATTTTTATGACATGGCATATCACCATTTTAAGAGAAAAGAAATAATGAAAAACAAGTAACAGCAGAGTGACAGGCGGGTTAAAATCTAATTTAAATTGCAAACAACTTGTGCTTGTCGCCCCCACCCGGCGGCGCCATTATTCAGGGCCAAAGTAATTAAGAAGGGTTGCGAACAGCCATCATTTCCACCTACAGTATTTCTCTCCATCTTCTTCGTAGTTTTTACATTGTCGTCATCTCTGTACGACGGCATTGGAATAATAGGGTGAGAGGAAAATCTCCCAATGGCAATTCAATCAATCAAAAGTACTGACATCCATTGCTTTAGTATTTCGTGCACGCCTTCCCTTTTCCTCCGTGCAGTTTTTTTCGTTTTCTAAATTTTCAACATTTGCCTTGCCTTCGTCTTCTATTCCCTTTTCCGTGATACTTTCTCGAAAATTATGCTGAGGGTGGTGAAATGCTTTTTTTTAGTTTTTCTTCTTCTTCGTTTTGTGTGCTTTTGGAGGGTGAATTTGCCACTTGGGGACTTATAAATATTTTTTAATTGCCCTTCGCACAGGCACGCATACATATGTACACACATGTATATACAAACGTATTCAAACAAATGAAAAATAGCCGCGAAATGGTTGAGTAAGAAGCACGAGACAAAGAAGAAACCGAAGACGAAGAAATAGCAAAAGTTTTCTGAGGATTTTCATTATAAATTTTCTGCTTTTCACTGTTACTCCAGACCAGTGGTATTGAGAACAATGAGAGTGGATTATATCAATCAGAAGGCGAAAAGGGCGCCAAACGAAAACATTTATCTTCCAACTAGTAAAACGCTAAAATAGGTTTGAACCATTGTCAGTACTACAAATGATCTACAAGAGTGTTTGATTAGCTATTAGAAAAGCGTACTCTTTTAAGACGGCGCCCTTTATCTCAATTTGCATATATGTATGTAAGTACTCGTACAATCCACCCCTGTGAAAAGCCCTGTAAATCGTAACTCGCCTTCGCCTCTCCTTCCCCATTTAGCTCATATTCATTTCATCCACTTATACCCCGTGAATGGCCCCAATTTACAATAAATTCGCGTCAAAGCAAAATACAAACAAACAGAAGACAAACACGGTGGCACAAAAGGTCCTTTATCCGCCAACGCCTTCTGCCTTTCTATCACAACCATTCAACTGCTCTGCTCGTCTGAGTGATTGCTAACAGTGGCGGTGGTTGGAGAAGTTTTAAGAATTGGCGGCGGCAGCGGCATCGGCCACGCCAAGATTCTGATAAACTACCATTTCCACTTCGTCCAACACCGTACAGGATCTCTTTGACTGTACAGAAGTATCTGTGTACCTATGTATGTATGTATTTGGCAGGAGATTTACAAATGAAACGCTCACTTCTTTCGTTTTCTTGTTTAATTTTTCCACGGCAGCAAGCGGGCGACACGAAGGAATAAACAAAACAGTAAAACAAGAGTACGAAGAAGGAGAATGAGTGATGCGTTGTGTATTTATATGCTAGGGAGTGTAATAATTCAAGAAAATAATGGCCGTTAATTTCGCCAACTGAGATGGGGTGAGGAGGAAAAATCGAGATCCCGAATACCTTAAGCCAACCGGTCAGGAATGGTCGTTTTGCTTTTAGGAATCAAGTCCTTGCTGGTAGTCGAAGGCAAGAATCTTTTTTGGCGCTGATGATGAAAATGAAATATCCAAGCGAACCTGATGGAATAACAGTGCAGGAAGTCAAGTGACAAAGATTTGTGAGCGTTGAATGAGAACGACCGTGGTGAGTAGGTAGATTATTGGACGACAGGGATAGGGGATTGGGTGGAAACATTCCAGCATCTACCTTAAATATATTATTATGATGAAAATGGAAATTGATGTGGATAATTACAAGGAATAAATGGCTCGAGAAATACTATATCAATGTATACTACACAGGGCAAGGGACGGCGTTTTGTGTGCGCGCGAGAAAATTGGAAAATTATTTATGAAAAGGAACGATAATGAGAAAGACGGAATCAAGACAAACCAATTTACAATAACAAAGAGAGTAGTGGGGGTGGCCGTGGTGCAGTGGTTAACTTCATCGACCGTCGAGCGGAAGGTCTATAGTTCAAATTCGTTTCATAGCCTTTCCTATACGGAAAAAAAATGCAACACAGTTGTGAATGGAAAGCGACCAAACGTACTGCTGCAGGCGTCCTCTGTGTATGCAATATTAACACCAAAAGTGCATGAACGAATTCTTCTTCTTTGGTGGCGTTACAGCCCATGAAGGACCGGAGCCAAGCTTCTCTCAATCACCCATGTTGTGTGTGATTTATTATTCACACAGGTGAAAGGGACCTACAGTTCAATGCCGATTCCGAACGGCGTGAGTCGAGAAGCTTTTGCATGGCAAGTATACTACGGGGGTTTTGTACGAACTCGCTCGTCGTGCGTCAGAGTCCAACACACTAACCACTGCGCCACGGCGCCCTCGCATGAACGAATTACTGGGAATTATAACCAACGCGAAATTTGGTCGGCTCTCATCCTAGGACAAGCCACCCATGAGAGTAGTCAAGGAACATCGACAACCCAAAAACCCCTGCACTCCTTTCAGGTTGTGTGTGTGATCCTGCGCGAAACTCTCCCTCTCCCCGTTACCTTCGCTCGCACGACGTTAAAAAAAACGTTGTAAGGCCTTAGCCTTGAGTGCGAGTGTAACTATAAAAAAAAAAAAAAGTTAAAGGACGCCGAAGCGCAGTGGTTAGTTAGTGTGTTGGACTCTGACGCACGATGAGCGAGTTCGGATCCCGATAACACCAACGCCATCGAATGTTTATTTTGCAGTGTTTCTCCTCGGCGGGGTACTGGCAAAACCCCCCGTAGTTCTCGACTCACGCCGTTCGGAATCGACATTAAGCTGTAGGCCCCTTTCACCTGTGCAAAAAATAAGTAACGCACAACCTGGGTGATTGAGAGAAGCTTTTGGCTCTGGTCCTTCATGGGCTGTAACGCCACCAAATAAGAAGAAGTTAGAAGACACTTTCCTAGAATAAAAACAGGTGCCACAAGGTTGCCTGTTAGATCCCATTCTATTTTACAAATAAAACACAACGTTCGATGCCCACATAAGAGACAATGTTTTATACATAGTTCCTCTCACATTTGCAAATTAAACGTATTTGCATACCATTTAACACAGCTGTAGTGGACAGGTTACAGGAAAAATTCAACTTTCTATTTAGAATAAATTCGGTAAAGCGAAAAATCCTACGAATTTTAATTACTTCTTGAATCACTCCACGAGTCATGTGATCAGGAATTTAATGAGTAGCACTTGAGGCGTCTATTCCGGATTCAGATGGCATTAGACAACTATCAAATCCTGGCCTTAACCTTTTTTTTTTTATTAATTTTAAATTGGCATTTATCGAATTACGAATATTTAATTAAAGAAAGAAGAAAAAACAAAAACTTTACGTTTATTACACATCTAAAAAATAAAATCATCATCTCGAAGCACTTAGACTTTCAGCACCATTCCATCAGACAATCAGAGGAAAAAAATCGTAAAACTTCCTCAATTCACTTGACAAATAAATAAAAACTTTTTACGACATTTAAATTGTATCCAGGCGATTGGATACGATGACCACTGTCCAAGCGCATCACTCCAATGCAGTCCGATAAAAAAAAACAAAAAAAAAAAAAAACACCAATTTTCTGTTTTATATAAAATCCTGATGGAGATGATGATGTCCATTTTTACGACGGCCATCATCGCAAGATACCCCACCTGACCATCAACAACGTCCGCCTGTCGTGTCGTACTGTCGTATCCGTTTATTCGTCCGATATACTCGTACTCAAAGAGTCATAAATAAATTATCGGAAAATATTACACAGACGACATGTGGAGGCTGCATTCATTTAATAATTCCACCCGAACGTTGGATGCATGTAAGTTGCATACATGCATGCATTAATTGTCCCTCGGGCTTGGACAGCCATCGAGATGGATCGTAAAAAATCCACGAATGGAATTCCATCAAAATGAAGCTGTCTTACCATTTGCCAAAGATATTCCCAATCTCCATCGATGTGTGGATGCAAAACGAATCTACCTACCTGTGTGACGGGAGCGAATCATCATTACTCCAATCGACATCGTCGTTCCAGTCGCACATCATCCGAAACGGGAATCGATTGCGGGGTCCTTGAACCTGTCAAAAGCATTTGCGTATGATGCTTACTGATGACCGCATCTCGTCGGTTTTGTTCTTCCTCCCCCTGCCCCTTTTTGGGCTTAATGGAGAGCGATAATAATATTTTAATAAAATTGATATAAAATAAATATCCGCCGTTAGGGTTGAATACGACTTGTGTGTAAAGTTTTATTTCGTTGTCATCGATGTTGCGTCGGGGTTGCTTTGGTGATCAATTAACTGCTGCAACGATCACTGCTGATATTTTGGCATTTCTGGGTGGGTATTGATGACGGTGAGACCGATCAACTCGTAAATTTCAGGCATAAATTGTGACAGAAATGTCGTTGAGAGCAATTTGTTGTGAAATGACCTTCGATGGTGGATTGGCAGGTTAAGTTGTTAGAGAGGCGTGATGGGTCCTTGTCTTTGTTTGAAGTGTCTGCACGTGTGCAAAATGTTAAGTGGCTTGTCAAACGAGTGAAATGACGCGGGCTGGTTAAATTTGGCACTGGAGATTGTGTTTACAAAAATAACGCTTAGTGTCTTAGCTTGTACGGTTTTAACGGTCGATTGAAGGGTAGGTCATAGCAGGGTTAAGGAGGTAATGAACTGGGCTTTGCATTGATGTTATCAAATTTAGAAACAATAAATCTGAGTTCACATAAATGAATAATAACGGAAAGAACGGGATAAGATCTTTTGGGTTTTAAAGAGCAAGGGCTGGTGCAAAATTAGCAGAGCTTAAGGAGGGAATGTATTATTACCGTTATATGCCTAGATGACGTAGTAACAAATTCCACATAAATTATTGATCAGCTTGCAAGCCTTCACGTTCGATAAGTTCGAAAATGAGATAAAAAATGAGCAGTATTACTAGGCAATTCGCTTTTTTATTTTTTTAACGCGAAAACATACCACGGAAATTTAGAAACATTGTTGGAAGCTGGTTAAATGAAAATCACAGAATCTGCTGCATTGAATCATCATCATTAAATATCGAAATCCAAGTAGCATTCAACAAAGCGCTATTCTCCGGCCGAATCAGCTCGTTATCCCATTTGTTGAAGAAAAAAGTCCTTTTTCAACAACGCAAAATTATGTTTGTCTGACGGGGCTTCCAGATGACAAAGGACTAACATAAGCATCTATCCGACGCTTGCCGGCCTTCTAAATTGATAGAAGAGCCAACGAACATCTTGCGGTACTGTGACTAAGTCCCATCACCGCTTCCTCGTGTTGCCATCTGGAGATTTACTCTAGAAATTACAGACGTATCGGTTCTGCACCTTAAAGTTAGGTTCCAATACAGAACAGGTGCGGCCGAACAATGAGAAAAAGGCCTAAAAAGAGAATGAAAAACTGTGACATAGATGTACCACGGAAACTGCCTATTTGGATGCGAATTTGTCTTAGGCAAAAACTCCGACATGTGAGTGAACGCCTCATAATAATCCACCTCAAAGCTATCTTCGGAAATATCAGCTTGATATGCGTTCACGCCCCAAAGAAGAAAGAGAACACAAAGAATGATGACTTCTATGAACTCCTGGATAGAAGATACGTTCACTGTTCCAGCTATGACACCAATATTGTTATAGAAGATTTCAACGCGCAGACGGGTAAGAAGTATATCTTGGAACGAGTCGTAGGAAAGCACAGCCTACACGATACCGCGTCCGAAAACTGCTCCAGGCTAATATACTTTATGACGGGGCGTAATCTCCTAGTGAGCTCTATGAGCGCTTTTCAGAAGGGAAAAGAAAGGGCAGAAACGACGTTCGAAAGTTTTTACAAAGAGTAACACGAACTTGACATTTTATAAAGCCAGAGCGGAAGTCTGCAAGGATAAAAACGGACACCTCGTAGTTGAATCACAGTCGATGCTGAGAATATGATAAGACTACTTCTGCGGACTGTATAACGGCGAAGATGATCAAGATGTCACTGTCAGGCAAAACGCACCATTCACACTGGACCAAGATGATAGAGAATTCCGTCCGCCCAACTTAGACGGGGTTAAGATAGCGATTGTTGGACTGATTATATATCTGCTCTAACGAAATATAACCTCAAACTGAGGAAATCCAAGAGAATGTCTGGGAAAAAACATTGCGAGAACATAGACTCGCTACCAATTGCGGCACGACTGCATAAAACGCTATCCCAAGAGCACACATATGGACTCGGGCTGCTTCTTAAACCAGGCGGAACCTTTACCGTCAATTGCAGGGAAACTCTGGATACCCTGCTTCAGGTACACTTCCCTGGTTCTACTCCCCAGCTGATGTCTTTTGACGATCAGACGAACATTATAGATACCATCGACAGTAGAACGAATAGCCTCTCTGTTAGACATTTTAGTCTTTCCTGCTATCTTACAGAATGGTCTGAACACTATTTAATCACCTCTGATAGTTCTTTTTAAGTCCTGTTTCAGCTTGGGCTACATCCCTCAAATCTGGAGAGAAATTAGCTTTGTCTTCATCCCCAAGATTGGAAAGCCAAGTGAACAACCTAAATCTTATCGCCCTATCAGCCTAACATCGTTCCTATTAAAACCAATGGAAAAACTGGTAGAAGTCCATATTAGAGGTATCCTGGAGAATCAGTATGCATATCGTATCGATCTACTGAGAATGCGCTACACCACTTAGTGGCGCGTGTTGAAAATAGTTTCACACACAAGGAGACCGCTTTTGATAATACTGGCTATGACTCGATGACCACTGTACTATCTTGCAGAGGTGTAGACCATCCCACTCATCACTGGACTAGGGCGATGCTATATGTATGTATGTATGTTGGCGTTACAGTCCATGAAGAAAGAACCTGAGCCGAGCTTCTCTCAATCACCCATGTTGTGTGTGATTTCATTTTCACATAGGTGAAAGGGACCTACAGTTTTATTGCCGGTTCCGAACGGCGAATTTCGAGAAGCTTTTCATGACAATTTTACTACAGGGGGTTTTGTCAGAACCCCGCTGAGGAGAAACACCGTGAAAAACACGTTCGATGACATGGCTGTGTCGGGATTCGATCCCGAGTCATTGGCGTCAGAGGCCAACACACTACCCACTGCGCCACGGTGCTCTCGGCGATGCTATATAGCCGTATTATATCGACCTAATCCGCAGAGGTCTCGGTGACAGTATCGGCGGATATAGGGTGTCCACAAGGAGGAGTCCTTTCACCCCTTCTCTGGTCGATAGTTATCGACGACTTACTCGTAAGCTAATCACTCGTGGCTACGAGGTCATCGGATATGCTGATGACCTAGTAGTTATTGTTATGGGCAGATGCGAAATTGCTGCCTGTGAGCGCTTCAGTTTATCTCTGACTGGTGTGGCGGAGAGCGTTTATCGATTAACCCAAATAAGACAATCTTAGTCCGTTTACAAAGAGGAGAGGGAGGCAGCCCTGCTCCGTCATTGACCTTGATCGCGGACTTAACTGGAACTTCAATATTAAAAACAAACTTACGAAGGCCCTGTCGACGCACTTACGGTAAAATCTGGAGATTGAAGCCAAAGGTAATCCACTGGCTATATACCGCGATAGTAAGACCTACCATCACAAAAGTTGCGCAAAAAATGGTAATCGTTAAGCTTCAACGCCTCCAGAGACTAGCGTGTCTTGGCATTACGGGCGTTATGTCAACCTGCCCCACGGTAGCACATGAAGTACTGGACTTACTCCACTGCACCATTTTATTAAAAAGGTTGCATTACGGAGTGCAATCAGAATTTTTCGCTCAGAAACAGGCTTGCCATGTAGACCTATGGGTCACATGTCCATCCTGCAACATCTTCCTGAGCTGGATATGATTACCACGGTCTCGGACGCATTACCACACACCTTTACTTTTGACAAGAGATTTGAGATATTGATCCCAAACCACTCAGCTTGGGAAACCAGTGATCCCTTGTTTAACATTAAAGGCCTTAGGTGGTACAATGATGGCTCCAAGATGTTATCTGGCGTTGGCACCAGCATCTTTGGACCAAATCGGAAGATCTCGAAGGCCCTGGAAATGAGTCCTAGTATCTTCCAAGCTGAATAATATGCCATCCTAACATGCATCAATTCAAACTTAAAGTTTGGAATAAGAGGAGTAACCATCAACATATTCTCTGATAGCCAAGCAGCGCTTAAACCACTGAGTTCGTACAGCACGAACTCAATAACCGTTAAGGAATGCAATGATGCCCTACAAGACTCGCCAAAAGAAACAAAGTCAAACTCTGGTGGGTGCCAAGGCACAAAGGTATTAACGGCAATGAAATCGCCTATCAACTCGCCAGGAAAGGTTCCAGCGAAAGATACATAGGTCCCAAGCCTTTCTGCGGCGCTCCCAAGCCTAAGATCAACTTCTTCTTAGACAAGTAGGAAAAATCGCAACGCCTGTCCTTTTGGAACAGCGTTCAAGGACTTCGCCAATGGAAACGATTTATACGACATCTGGACAAACACTCTATTAATATACCCAAACTTAATAGAGTAGATATCAGCTTAGCTACCTGACGGGATACTGTGGTCTGAGATATCATCTCAATAAAATTAACCTGTCGATTCTGTCTTGAGGACCAAGAGACTACAGATCACATACTCTGTGAGTGTGCTGCTCTGTGCAGCAATATCAAAACTGAAGTCTGCCTGCTGAGCTATTTAAAGCAGCTGGAGATGACTTGGTTGGGAACATGCACCAGCTCGTCTGTAAGGTATGATCAGAAGAAAGCATGCCCGATGAATTGAATCTCACAATCCCTTGCTCGCTTCATAAAAAAGGATACCCTTATAACTGCGATAACTATAGGGGAATAAGTCTCCGTAACATCGCGTATAAGATCTTTTCTGCCGTGCTGTGTGACCGCCATTCGTGGACAATTTGATAGGTTCCTATCAATGTGGCTTCAGGCCAGGAAAATCCACGATAGACCAAATATTTACACAGTGGCGGATCTTGGAGAAGACTCATTCATTTCAGGCCCTGTGCGCTCTCTGGGTTTAAAATTGACTTTTAGCTCCTCATTTGTTTTAGCTCAATTAGCTCTTCTTCTAAATGGGACGATACTTCCGAGTTATTTGCGAAAGGATTCAGCAGCCAGTCCGGTATACTCATATTGAGAATATCCTGGAATCGCTTTTTTAGATCCTCATGAAGCATTTCTAAGTGTTGGCTGTACTTGAGTAATTCATCCTTTTTGGCAGATACTGCTGCTAAGCTTGGAAAGTTTTTCGTATATTCACCTCTGCCTAGATTACGTCTGAAGAGTTTTAGCTTTTCCACAAAATCACCAATAACGTTTTTTGTTTTTTAGGTTCAAGTCAAATATTTGAAATATGTCTGTCATATAAGCAATATCATGTTCTGATTCAATTACGTTATTTCGCAGTTCGTTGTCTCTAGAAAGTCTAGAACAGTATCGACCAAATTGAAAAACCGTGTCAAACAGGTAATTTGGAGAGCCAGCGAACCTCCGTATGCAGCAGCAAACGATTGTTTAAGAAGTTGCTCCTTATTTTGTTGACAGATTTAATAACAAATTGAAGAGACGTATGCAGAGGGTCACTCAGATTTTTCCCGACCAAACGTTGACAACGTATGACACAATGTAGGGCTAGTTATTTCAATGAAGCCCTTGTAGCGTCCTGTATATTATGTGACTGTATATTAATTTCATACCGCCCCCCTCGATACCTTCAAAGCCCTCAGGGGGCGGTAGAGACCACTTTGGGAACCATTGGGCTATAGGGACGAAATACATATATAGAGCCACGTTACGTTTTGACTTCACTGCCAAATTCGTCAGGCTGTGCAGTGTAGCAATGAACATTCGATGTTAAGAAAGGATTCAGTTAAGGTGACGCACTGTCATGTATTTTTTTTTTAAACATCGTGCTTGAAAAGATCGTGCGGGACGGTCATTTGCATACGCAGACGAAATTGACGTGATTGGGAGTACGCAGCGAGATGTCAATGAAGCTTTTGTGGGTCTGAAGGTAAACGAGGGCAAAACCACAATATAGATGTACTGGCCAGAAGGTCACTATTGGCAGCTATAACTTTGATGTAGTTAAGGATTTCGTCTTCCTTAGCTTACTGGTAACAATCGGCAATGACACCAGCGCTGGGATTAGACGCAGAATAACTCTTGTCAACCGGTGTAGAGCCCTCTCTCAGAAAAATTAGGTGACTATCCCGTTCCTCCCCTACGGCGCAGAGGCTTGGTCGTTTCGAGAGAAAAATTCTGCATACAATCTTCGGTCCCGTTTGTGTGACGGAGAGTGGGGGAGAGGATTCAACCAAGAACTGTACGAGCTGTACAGCGAAATCGGCCTAGTGCGACGTCTATGGATCCATGGATCCAACGTCTAAGATCGCTAGACCATATAGAGCGAATGGACAGCACAGCTCCGGCCCGAAGAGTCTTCGACTGCAACCCCGAGGGACGACGTTGCAGAGGACGGCCGCATTTAAGGTGCACACAGGTGAAAAGGCAGCTTGACCAACTAGGCGTGCGACACTGGAAACAGCTAGCAAAAGATCGTCCTAGATGGAAATGCTTGTTGGTTGGCTTCCTTTGTTTTCAGAAATATTGCTTACAAGGATGGCTTCGACTAATCATATTTTTTTGAGTGGTTAAACAATTGGCAGGGACGTTGAGTGTTTTAAAAATAGCTAAATTTTTATTATATATGATACATACATTCTAAGTAAACACAACGATCTAGAAAAAATCAAAATTATGTTTACAAATATAATTAAGGGAATTAAAGATTGGTCTACCATCTCTGGATCAAATTTTTCCCTTAACAAATGTAAAATCCTTCACATACATATGCCGAAAAAAACAATGTGACACTATTAACCTAGAATTCAATAATACCAAAATTGTAAATGTTACTAACCTTAATATACTTGGACTACTTTTTAACAACAAAACACAATTGGAAACAACAATGTATACATTTAAGAAAATCGGTAGCAGCAAAGCTTAGCATCATTAAGTTCCTCTCCTCAAAAAAAAAGCAAAGTCCACATCAACTCTCTCTGCTATGTTGCATATGTATATGTACATATGGTTCCTGTCCAAAATCCTCCAAGTCTATTTTTAAGCCAATGGACCACCAAGCTGCAAGAAGAAGCGTCTTCGCTTTTCCAATGACTCCAATTAAATACATCCTTGCCGAAGCCGGACTACCGACAATCCACCCGATTTACCCGATAAGATCCTCCAAGGCTATGGTCACCAAATTCGTTCGGTTCCGACTGGGACATATGTATGTACCCTCCTGACACACCAACATCTCCTCAAAAGAGAACCAACACCGATGTGCCCTGCCTGCCAAAGCAACCTCACCATAAATCATCTACTGGGCCCCTGTCTCCTCTCATCAAACCAATTAAATCATCTAAATCCAAACCTAGACATTCTACAATTATTAAAGGAACCTACTCAATCTAATATAGAAATTATTAAAAAAGTATTGTGTATACTTAGAATTAGATTATAATATTTCTCGCTTTCAACCTTAGAGCCGATAGTGCGCCTGGATGCGCTTGGCAAGCTCCTGCTGAGTTAGAGTCGATGACGGAGGATCGAGTGGTCTGGAGATCCCGCGTGCGCGCATCACCCTCGCGACCATTTTAGTGGAACATGCGGTCCACTGAAACAATATATGTATGTATGTAAAAAAAAAACGCACGATGAGCGAGTTCGGATCCCGATAACACCAACGCCATTGAATGTTTATTTCGGGGCGTCCCTCCTCGGCGGGGTACTGGCAAAACCCCATGTAATATAACTTGCCTTGAAAAAGCTTCTCGACTCACGCCGTTCGGAATCGGCATTACACTGTAAGTCCCTTTCACCTGTGTGAAAAATAAATCACCCACAACATGGGTGATTGAAGGGCAGCTTGGGTCTGGTCCTTCATGGGCTGTAACGCCACCTAAGATGTACGTAAAAAATAGCTTATAAATCAAGTACATACGAAGGTAAAATGAGCAACTAGGAAATGCTTCGAATTTTTGAATATCAAATTCGAGAGTACGTCCATCTACTCGACAACACTCCCCCACCTACTTTTCACACTAAATGAGTACAAAGCAAAAAAACAGGAAAAACCCATAATTGAACCATATTTTCCTTTATCCAACTTTGTTTCTCCAAATAGTCAACTATTTCCGTCTCCCTCTGATATTTCTGTCCACTCTGTTTACATTTGTTCCTTTTTCTCAAGTCGAATGAGCGTTGTTGCAACTATGGCGCGTTCCCAGCTGTCACTCAACATTTCACCTCTCATCGAAAGAGAAGGAACACAAGCTACTCACAACTACCACCACTCAGTTGCTCGTACAACATAACAAAAAACATATAAAACCACCCAATACCCAAAGAGGACATCCTGAGCAAAGAGGTTTCGAGAAGCCAAGCAGATGAACATGGTCAAGAGGAGCTGAAGAAGCAGACAGCAAAAAGGGAGGCAGAAGATGTAATGTGTTTGTACGCGCTGTGAGAAATCAATCATTTTGAGTAGAACCGGGACGACAAGATGGACAGGTCAGTTGCTGCGCTACTGTGAGGCACCGCCTCTCTGTCGAGGTGGGACTGATTTCTGTAGAATTTTGTTGCTATCTTATAGTGTGTACGGTAGCAAGAATCATCGTTTCATTATTTTGCCATTTCTTCTTGGTTTCACTTGTCACTCGAAGTGCGAAAGAAAGAAGGAGACGAAAAGAGGTGTGAGTGAGCGTTAGAGTGAGTGGGTTAAATGTTTTTGTTTGTTGGATTTCATGTTTAATTGTTTTTGTTTATTTGATGTTGAACGGTGTCGTAATCGAATAGTGGGTGATTGGCAATTTTGACCGAATGGTTGATAAAGGGGTGTGGGATCTAATTTGAATGGTACTTGATGTTCAACGACTGGTTATTGGCATTCGTTTAATACCTTTTAGTATCAACAAGGTTTTTGCACGGACTTCATTGCTATTGCAGACACATTTTTCACACATAGTAAGAGACTTTGCCGTTTTTCATGGCAGTTTAAGCGATACATTTAAGATCTCACAGTGAGCTTACAGCTCACAGTTAAGGATTTGCAGCCTACAGGCATGCACATTTGGATACTTAACATACACTATGTTCTTGATTCTTTTGCAAGCAAAGGATCAGACAGTTTAAGCCACGACTTTAAAGCTACCAATTTGGCTCCAGAGTTTTCAGAGGTCGACTTGAAATTGGGAGACGAAATGAGCTAAAGCGCCAAAAACCTAGAATAGTAAGAAGAAGGACAACAAGAAAAGCGAGAAGTTCAGTTCTCTGTCCCGAAAAGAGTTGCAAATAAAGTATATATATATGTATGTATGTACATATGTACATACATATATTGCCGTGGACATTTCTTTTCGGAAAAACGTGTGGAGTGGGCCGAGCAACCTTTTGCTCGTTATTTCGCCTTAAACGCGGATTTATGCTAGTACAAATGCCTCAGTTTATTCGTTCTTCAAATTCGATCGCTAATATTCTACTAGAGAAAATGTACTAAATACTGCTTCACGACAACACTTATTGCTTATCTCAGAAATCAAGCTCAGTCTTCACCTCACTACTTCTGCCAATATAGGCAGCAGCACAAACGTTACAGTAAGGAGAAAAAGGTCCTGAAACCAGATTAAAATGAGAACAAAAATCCGAGAAAAGTAAGTAGTAAACGTTGGCCAAGAAGAAAAGACGAGCGTCCTCTAAACTCTTCTATCATTTTCGATTACTACTCGTTTGTTCTCTTTCTTATCAGGCGACTCCGAACGCAGTCTAAAGCGAGATAGAATCCTGACTGGATTTATCCAAACGCACACACATAGGAAACATATAGCAACGTTTAAAGAAAGAAATTTAATTAACACACTTGACTGACAACCAGATGCAAACACACCGATGATGAAGCAACGCCACATCGTCATCGCACATGAGACGAGAATGTAAGCGAGACAGACCGAGAGGTGTTAACGAATACTATTTAGAAACGTGTGACGGTGTTGGTGAATGGCGCAGGCGAGTGAGTGACATTTTTCCAAACACCTAGATGGAGGAGACACAGAACAACTGCGGATTGATTGATTAATGGGGACGGACCGAAACGTATGAGTACAAATAGCAAGGTATGTAGTAGCGAATGGAGGAAAACAAGTTATGGAAAGAGAACGAGTGGAAATGAAGAGAAACTCGGCGAAAGAAGAGAGAGTGAGAGAAGATGACAATCAGCTGTTTAAATGTCATCCCAATGAGGTAGCGACCGTAGTTTTTTCGTTACCAAAATTAAATTTAAATTTACAAATTCGCTTACTATCGGGTAGGGAGGGAGAAAGATGTTTTATTTTGCTAGAGTTTTCAAGCCGGCAATTAATTCCGTGACACTTAAAGTATCAAGGCACGACAAAGCAAAATGATTCCACGGAGCAATGAAATCAGTTCGCACGTGAAACTTTTTTGAACCCAAGGAAATTTATTAAGTAACCGGCAAACACTTACGCTCGTTTCCAAGTTGCACTTTGTGCTTACAATTGGTCACACATTGAAACAAATTTACAAAGAATATTCACAAAAAACACAAATTCTTTTCGTCAACTCACTTGCAACAAGCGGCAGTAGGAAGCATACTGCGTCTATATTTTGACAGCTGTCATTTCGGCGAAAAGAGCGAAAACTTGTTATTTGACGGTTGAGCAAGAGATGAACTTATCGTTATTCTCTTTCTACTTTTTCTTTATAAAAACAAACATTTTTGTTATTTATCGCTAGATTTTTTTAATGAAATTGAAATATAATGTTTGATAGACAATCAACCGTAATGAACATAAGTGATTTAAATGCAAATGGCTCAATTCGCTCTTAGTTTCGAAAATGAGTTCGAATGGAGTGCAAATGAAGAGTGGAACTACAATGGGTTTGAGATGTAACTCAATGGAATACTGGTTTTCGTCACGAGTGTATTCTTGAGGAAAATATCTAACAATTGATAAAGGGCTCATGGTTGTTGATTATTTTCTTGACCCTTTACTTTGAACGAGCTGCTCTTGAAGAAAAAATATGGACAAGATCGCACGGATTCCTTAATGATTTTTACGCTTTGCGACTTTTAGAATTTCGCGAACCATCTCACCACCACCCCGTATCACACCAGCCTGTATTTCGCTAAAGTTGTCGAAAATCAGATGTTACGCTACATCATGTATAGCTTCGTATTTGAACTGATATTGCAAAATCGTCAAGTGACACACCGTGAGATTGAGCCATGCTTGGACATCGGTTTCACTCGCTTATATATGTATGTATGTACGTGTGTTTGTACATATGTCCATACATACATATGTATATGTATGTACATTCGATATTGTATGAACTTTAGGCCCAAAACAAGATTTGATTTTTGATTTCGCTCAAAAACGCTGCTTTGAATCACCCACATCTATAAGATTATGACAGGTGCCGTAGATACATACATATGTATGTATGTACATATATGCATTTGAACCCGAAGCTAATCTCAACGTCTTTCAAGACCCGCCTGAAGAGGCAGTTGATGTGTTCGAATTACAAGTTTTGGAAGGGCCGACGCCGGAGTGGAAAAGTGCTTTGGAAAGTGGTTCAAATCCATGCAAAAGTACATACATACATATGTACGTTTGTATGTACATATGTATATTTTTCTTCAAGGAAAATAATCTGAAGAACGACAAAGCCATTTTTTTTATGAATTATTACTTGTCTATCTCAAAACACAGTGGCGCAGTGGGTAGTGTGTTGCCCTCTGACGCCGATGACAGAGGATCGAATCCCTTACAGCCATGTCATAGAAAGTGGTTTCACGGTGTTTCTCCTCAGCGGGGTTCTAACAAAACCCCCTGTAAAAAATTGTCATGAAAAGCTTCTCGAAATTCGCCGTTCGGAACTGGCAATTAACTGTAGATCCCTTTCACCTATGGGAAAATTAAATCACACACAACATGGGTGATTGAGAGAAGCTCGGCTCTGATCCTTCATGGAATGTAACGCCAACATGCATACATACATCTCAAAACGTACATATGTATGAACATGTACATACATACATACATATACATAAGTAGCATCACTCGTAAGACCGCAGAACGTAATATTTTTGCACTGAGCATCCATAAAAAGCTTAGAAATCTAGTAGTAAGTGGCCGTAGTCATAACGGAAATGCTCCTGATAAACCACTACAAAAGGAGTTGAGGTATTGTGTTCTTAGGTTATTAGCATCTAGGTAATTGCACAATTTTAGTAATGCCCATCACGTTAAGCTGCCTACCTTAAGTGGGGTGACCAGCAAACGCACCTATATAGTACATACCTTCTTCACTGTGATAAAAGCGTTAGTGACCGCAGACTTGCTCTATGCACACGCTTTGCTCTATGACCATGCTTGAAACTAGACTCTTCACAATGCCGCCTATAAAAAAAAATCTTGGAATTCCAACACACAAACGGACCTTAGCACACTGCCATTCACATGATCGTTTTCGCTTAAAGCAAACTATCTCACCTACACGCGCAAATCCATTTCACCTCAGTCGCCTGACTTAAATAAATTTTCATCAGTTTGTGCATTTCCTGGAAATCAACTTCTCCCCAAGATGGCACCTAAACAAATTGACAAAATCCGTCTCAATCAGGATGTGCAGAGACCTCTGCAGCAACGTCATCATACATACATACATATGTATGTACATAGGTTCTGATATTACTTGCATCCAAAGTGAATGGGTGAAAACAGCCGGTTCTCGCTCCCATGACTTTCTCAACAACAACAACTACATAACATACATAAGTATGTAAAGAAAATCCATGGAAATTTACCAAACAATGCACCCCTCCGACACTTACTAAGTGCGCACATTAATTTCCACCTCTTCGGCTCCTGCTGCCACTATAGAATTGCATATGCAAATCGTACATGTCATATCCCGGCTCACCGGTCAATTCTCGTTCTACTTCAATGTGTGCCACACGTCATATACCGGCCATGTGTAGTCGTATCGCCTGAAGGAACATTTGTTACGATGTTAGCGCGGCGGCAGCAGATGTCCGTTGCATATCACTGTCTTTGGCGATCACTGATCGGCGATATAGCCTCCAGTAAGATCGATTTGGAGATATATCAAAGAACCAGCCAGATAGGCAGTTAGCTAGTCAGCTAGTCTGCTAGTCAGCCACCAACAACCCACTTTAGGGGAAGCGTCTATCATTCGCCACAGTCGCGATCGTTCTGTCGTCTGTTATTAAATCAAACACATGTAGGTACATTTGTGTATATGGACAAACGTAGTAAATACCAACTGTGGAGCGAGGGACTTGCGAGAAGGACACACAAATCAAAATAGCTTAAGGTGAGGAGGATCAAGCGAAATCCGGCTCCAGTCGATTGTGGTGGAACAATAAATTATGACGCATATCAAGGACTAGAGAGGAGGATGCGTCTTACATCCTCCAAAGGCATTAAAATTGACAATAAATTTTCTTCCATTTCGGTGATTCCATATTTTAGGGTGGAGACGATAATTCTTCAAATTTGACACTCAACAGTCGAATATGAAGAGCCGCAGGAGGAGTCATCTCGATTGTCGGTTCAAGTCGAATCCAGTCGAGTCGAAGATGCCTCTGGGTTATCGAATTGGTTTGTTTGGTGCAAGGATCCGGTTTTTCATCAGATTGCGTTTTGTCTTCGCGCGACAGCTAGACTGTATAAATCATCGGTGCGGTCATGTGATTTACAGTGGTCCGTCACACGAAATTGGAATTCTCGAGAACTCGAATTGTGTAGATCGTATAACCAAACCAAATCGCCACAATTTGACGTTAAGCTACCACGACAGTTTCAGTTCCATATGCTGTGCTCGTAAATAATCTTTAACCGCAAATTAATTATTAATCAACGACTCCAACATTGATTTATACCATTCGGCGTGTTCGTCCTAATGAAAATTCCAATCTAATAACAGAATTAATATGAACCTCCTCCGGCAGACCTCTGCGCGGCTCCATCGTATGCATGATGCGATCGATGATCCTGATACATGGCTGCACCTGCAGGAGCGAAATCAAATTCGGACTTTGCAAATAATGAACCGTCACACTGGATCCCTTTTAAAAACGAAATAACAAATCACATCATTACGAAAGCCCTTCAAAGCTGAATATGAGAAATGGACAGCGCGGACAAACGGAGAGATGGACAGACGGACAAACGGTCGGACGGATCCAAGAAAGGAAAAGAAATAATTTAGAACTCGTGTCTGACCCTTGTTCTGTGCAATTGTATGGTATCACAGACGACGTTCTATGAGGCCCTGCGGGTGAGAATATTGCGCATCCACATTCGACAGACGGAAAGGGTTTACTCGTAGAATGGCAGAAAAGCGCGCGCACTCATGCAATCATCATCATCTGAAGAAGCAGCGAAAAATGAAATTTGCTACACGATGTGGCTACGTGGCAACAGAGGATTTGTGGCCGATAAACAGAAAGCCAACAGACAACACACAGGTATATGGCCAATCGAAGTGGAAAATTACTGTAATCAACTGCTTCTGTGGCAGTTGAGGTTTTTCTATTACCACTGCTTCTGCTGCTTATTAGAATATTTTGTATCTTTTTCTTTAAGCACTTATCGAACAGATGGATGGATGTGCGTTGTGCACAAGGCGAATTATCGACCAAGGTTAGCATGCAAGCAACAGCGATTGGATTGCTGCCGGTTGTGCGTATGATAATAATCAACAAAACGCAAAATTGCATGGCGTTCCATGTAGTCACAAGAAGTCCAAACAAATTCAGAGCAAAATCGCCGACGACCATGAACACACATGACAATGAGTACACCCGATACGAGTGCAAATTAATACGTTCCACAGTCATTTATTACGATCCACTCGCCGTACGCCCCCAAGTACCCTTTGGCCACCATTGCCACTACCATGCACAATGGCTGCCGCCACCACACAGCACAACATGGAATTGTAAGTATCGTCTCCACCCCTCCTCTAGACCACAAAAGTGATATACACATTCGTGTGTATGATTAATTTCCTCGATCAATGGTCAGCGGTACAAGCCCCTACCTTCGGTGGAACGAGAAGACAAAGATGATCGCCGTCATTCTCAATCTCTCGATCATCGCCACACCACCGGACTGGAGAAAAAAGTTACTGCCCCGCTGAAAAACAGGTATCTGCTTCTATCCGAAAGCTGGAGCTGATCTTAACCGCACCCAATAATTGTTAAAGGTCGACAAGTCGACATGCAACACTAAATTGTTAGCTTGTAACACTAGCTTCCGGCTGGTGAATGCTGATCGCTGTTTAGAGCACACTCCTATATAAGCCGAGTAGTGGAAAGAAAGCACAAACATCTATTCAGTTCGGTAAACATCTAGAAGTCAAATGGGATGAAGTTGTGTAGCCATTGTTTAGGTGGAACAGTGGCGCTAAGAAATAGCCGATGGTTAACACGTTTTCGGTTTTAACTTAATGACAAGGTGAGAGATGCGGATTGTTTTCGAATGAATAGAGTTGTATGTGCATGTATGTGAGTGATGTGGCTGTGGGAATTTGCTGGATTTTGGGGTTTAGATTCACTAGATTGAGACACGAAACGGCTGTTGATCGTTTCTGGGATTAGCTTGATGAATGTTTCCATTTATTTATTTTTTTGATATCATTCTTAGCTGTGGGAATCGGAATAAAAGAGCTAAATGACAGATTGATAGTAGCCTATGTTAGAAGCAAAGCTTTGAATGAGGTCCTATTAGTCACAGAACTGAAGAACATTTATACCTCTGTGTTGACTTCTTTTGTGGCCTATTTAGCTCTACATACATACACATACATATGTATATTTTCAAATATCCGTTGCTTGCTGTGAACTGACTACTTTGTAATACTTCTTCTTCTTTGGTGGCGTTACAGCCCATGAAGGACCAGAGCCAAGCTTCTCTCAATCACCCATGTTGTGTGGGATTTATTTTTCGCAGAGGTGAAAGGGACCTACATTTTAATGCCGATTCCGAACGGCGTGAGTCGAGAAGCTTAAGCGTAGCGAGCTCTTTTATAGCAAGCAAACGGCGCGATCGCATCCGAGATAAGCAACATCTAGTCTCGGGCCTTCGAAGGATGTAAATCTGCGCAACAGACATGTTGATTTTTGGTACCATTTTTGACATCAGTCTTTTCTGTATAAGCTGTTAGGGAAATGTAAGGCTTCGCATCTGCATCAATTGCAGCCATGAAATCTGACATAAAACACACATAAGATGGAAGCACGATATCACATAAAATCAGAAAAGGACAACAGCAATTATATTTCAAGTTCAAACGTTATCGCTTTAATTAGCATTAGCTTATAGGTAGAATTTACGAATTACTATCATTTTGCAATGATAGCTCTTTGAGCCTTTCTAATTCGGGGCGCTTAACGATTCATCCAGCATGGTTGTTGATTGAGAGTAACCTTGATTTAGGAAAGGCTGGTTCTATGAGTAGTCCGGACTACTCGCGAACACGCGAAAGACAAACGCATGATAGACCAAGTCCAAATTCAGCATCTCCTATGTCAACGACGGTACGATCAACTGTGATTCCTTGAGATTTATGTATCGTAATAGCAAAGGCGACGTCCAGGGGAAATTGTTTTCGTCTACAGTTACCGGTTCCTTATTTGAATCCTACAGTCTGAGGCAGAATAGGGATTAGTCCATTATATACAGAAGGCCCTTCATAGTTATCAAATCGAACCGAGACGCATATCGGGAACTCATTCGTTATATCTTCAGCATCGAAAGGCGCATAAACTACATCAACAACAGTGCCAAGGGTCCCGTTGCATAATCCTTTTGCCGTCCAAATATTTTACGTGAACACCACACGACAACCACTTGCAAGCTTGAGGATGTATGTAATCCTGTTTGTATACTGCTTGTATGTATAATTTCAGTTTTCCGAGCTTAAAGTCGTATTGCGCTTTCAAATCCTCCAATGCTTGCTTGATTACATTGTACAAATCGAGTTTTCAAAAGCTCCGTAGTCTTCGTTTGTAATTTTGCCAGAGGATATATTTTCGAGAGAGCACCGTGGCGCAGTGGGTAGTGTGTTGGCCTCTGACGCCGATGACACGGGATCGAATCCCGACACACCCATGTCATCGAATGTGTTTTTCACGGTGTTTCTCCTCAGCGGTGTTCTGACAAAACCCCCTGTAGTAAAATTGTCATGAAAAGCTTCTCGAAATTCGCCGTTCGGAACCGGCAATAAACTGTAGGTCCCTTTCACCTATGGGAAAATTAAATCACTCACAACATCGGTGATTGAGAGAAGCTCGGCTCAGGTCCTTCATTGACTGTAACGCCAACATCCATACATACATATATTTTCGAGCGTTTTCTTGAATAGTTCTTGCTCGATTCCGGTTTGCCTCATTACATGTTGCAATACAAATACTCGGGTGAACTTCTGATATAGAATCTTCCCACGGATTGCAGCCATGTTACTTGGTTTTGGAATTCCTAACATTGACGTATCTCCAACAGGTGGCAGCTGGCAAAAATCACCGAAGAATCACACAATGGTACCTCCAAACTCAATAGATTGATTTTCAGGGAAAGCTTGCCTGAGACGATGATCAATTATTAATAACACACGCAGTCCGACCATGACATTTCGTCGCAGATAATAACTTTCTTGTTTGACATTTTGTCTTGGAATGCTCGTTCGTGTTGTCCAGACAGATTAGATAGTACTCCTTACCTCGTAACCATTAAGTTTAGAGCAGAATGTACTATTTCGCCACCGATATTATTAGCAGCCACACCTGTAGGAGCAATCCGCAACACCGATTCAGGACCATATTTTGCTTCAATTAAGCCAATCATTTGGCGAATGATACACGACTTTCCAGTGCCAGCTTTTCTTTACACGATAGTTAGTTTCTCGACTGTTGTTGAATCTAATTGTTTTGTCAAGTGGTTGATAACTTGCAATTGTTCTGGAGTTAATGTAATATGCCCTGGTCGTGAAACAACACGCGTCTCGACAGAATTTTCTTTTGCGTTTTTCAAAAAACCTAAATTGTTCTCGATGCCAGGATATCTTGTTACATTATCATTCCAGGTATATTCCAAATCAAGGTTTCTGTAGCCGCTCGAACAATCCGTGGAATCTTTTTTCCTATAACTTTAATTTTCGTCGATAGGAAAATTCGATTCCGCGCGTGATGAATTTTTCCTATTGGTTTCAATGGAAAAATGGTTTTTCGGTAAATATTCCTCAATGGGAAGTCCGATCGGGACATTCGACACTCAGCGATGTCCACACTATCACCATGGCAAGTTTGATCGAGATCGCCCGAGTGGTCTTGGAGGAGTACGATTTGTTGCGTAATACATGTTTGAGGGATAAGACGCCTCGCTTGCCTTGGGCTCGCTAGGCTTACTCACACACAACATGGGTGTTTGAAAAAAGCTTGGCTATGGTTTTTCATGGACTGTAACGCCACCAAAGAAGAAGTACGTACATATGTATGTACTTATGTACACATGTATGTATGTAACATCGAATGAAAAGTTGCCTTTCAAAGAATAAATTTATGTCCAATTGTTACACATTATACATCTGTTGCTTCCTTTATCTATCCATATACAGTCAGAATGTTGGTCAACAGCACGAATTATCAATAGTACCCTGTGGCAATTAACGCAAAGTTCAAGTCGTATTCGTACTTAACTTAAAAAAAAAAAGAGTTTCATCTTCAATCCCCCAGAGTTCACCTTGCCATGCATGTACAAGGAGTAGAGTATAACGGTGCTAAAAAAAAAAAAAAAAAAAAACGCTCGGCAGCACGCAACCCCCCAGTGAGTGTGTTGCCTAGTGGAAAATCGAAGCAATTTGCATTTCAATAAATTAAATTAGTTTGCCACAAGCCAGGAACAGAAATAAAAGGGGTGAAAGAACGGGTAACGGCCAATAGCCAATCTCACCCCGTAACCCTCAAAGAGTCCATCTTATCAACCCCAATCGCGCTAGTATCACTGTTGTCAGTTATTTATTGCGCCATGATTCTCTATTACACTCGCTCACACGCCCCCCAAAAGCTCATAACCTATTATTATTAGTAATATCTCGGGCTCAGATCTCCATCTCTCTTTCTCAATTATACCGAGTCCGAGTTCGAGAACCAAGTCCAATACCCACACACACATATATATTTATATACATATGTAAGCCAGAGACACGGTGGCAATGATCACACCGGATCATAGTCTCAGATCATTGTAATGAGCCCGCATGTATGCGACCATTGCGACCACAGAGTTGCAGTGTTTCGCCAGAGGCTAGAAGGTTCATGGGTTCCCGAGTGATTGATGGCCACCTTCTCGTCACTGCCATAACTCTTGAACGTGTTATTATGGCGAGTTGTGTTTTGTGCCATTTGTTTGACCGTTTTGTTTCATTTAATGGTATGGGCGGCAGCGTGCATGATGTGGTTGGTGGCCGTCACGGTAGGGAGAAGTTTCAAGTATACACGCCTACGTTGAACATGCATCTGGAGGGAGATCAATCAGTTAAGTGGTATGGTTGCGAATGCGATGACGAATGGGATACGGCGCATTGCTTGGCGCCTGCATTTGTAATTTCTTATTATCTTAACTATATACATACATACATACATATGTATCTACATACGTAACGAGAAACCAATCGAGTGGGAGTCATGATTGGACAACTTTTTTGCATATGTATAGCTGCAAGCTTGGTAATTTGGTAAAATGTCGTTGACAAAAGGCGCATCGAAATTAAATCCTTGACAGTGGGTAGGATAGGGGAAAAAATTTAAATAAAAATTCGACAATTCACTACCGTGATGTCTTCCTTGCTTCTGGTTATCCGGACTACTCGTTTGAATGTTCACCTTTACCGCCAAAAGCGCCGAAAATAACAGTATTAACGAATAATTTTAAAAAATGTCATTTGCATGCGCACGGGAAACGGAATCGAATGCAAAAAACTTAACAAAAAAAAAAAAACCGTACACGAACGAAGGTGCACTATACACAGGCGAGGCTCGAGAGCAGAGCGCGGTGGTAAGGAATGAAAAATATCAAAACATTATAAATTTACTAAAAATGAAGAGTTCACCTTGCACCACAAGGAAGGGAGAGCATAAAAAGGAAAAAAAAAATATATAATTCAACAAATAACTTCCTTTGTAGTGTGGAAAGAACTTCCGTTGTGCTCAAAGCATCCTTTTTGATTATCCACACACAATCGCCTTCGCATTCGCATGGTATGTACGCCGGCCAAACCGGCAAAACCGAATGAACGCAATGGAACGCCCTAAGGGCATTCAATTCAAATCTCAAAACAAAGGTATGTATAGCAAAAAAAAAAAACATGTATTCAAAGAAAAATACACAATAAATGAGATGTACATGTACACAGACAAAATTGTGCGATTTTCCTTTCGTTTTTGGTTTTGCTTTTATTTTGTGTCTTCCGTCCACCAGGTGATGGTGGAGGCAAGGACACGTTTATGCTATCTGTATTTAAAGTCGTAAAACATGCGTTGTAACAAGTTATTCCGCCTTCTTCCTCATTATTTTAATTTGTAACGTACTTTTTCTTCTTGTTTGCGCCTTTCTCTCCCTCTATGCTAATTTGTGGTCACTTTTGACATCCGTGTCGTCTTTAGTTTGCTTTATGCATAGCCTCCGGGCGGCTAGTTGACAGTTGGACCGCAAATTCGAGTAGGAGAATCGAAATTCAGGCAAAGACACTGATTATGGGGTGCGCTTTGGAGGTACTTTGCAGTTGGTTGCGATGACAATACGATGAATCTGCAGCAGGATTATTTCCATTCGATTATTTGAGGCTTTGGACAAGGTTTATTGACAGGTATAAGAGCAAGATTTCCCTTTTTTTCATTCACTGTATTGTAGCGACATGATTTTGATTAAGATTGCGTGCAGTATAATGGGTTGAAATTAAGATAGTTTCAAGCATAGTACATACCTCAAATCAAAGTAACAATTGTGTTCAAAATTGTTGGCATGGTGACAGGTTGTGGTAGACGGTCCTGTTTGAAACTCTACAATATTCAAAACACGTGGATGAGGACTAAAGTGGTGATCGTACTTAGAGCCATGTAGTAGAAGTTCCTCATGCGTACCAGCGCGGAAAATCCTGCGAGACTGCGCTTCAGAACCTAGTTGGGAGAATTGAATGCGCGCTCGAAAGGAAAGAGTACGCGCTGGGCATTTTGATAACGCAACTTTTGACAGCATGTGCAACACTGCCAGACATCATGGCGTAGATGATGCAATGGTCCTATGGATCAAGGCAATGCTCATGCACAGGACATAGACCGCTGATGTCCTGTCCTGCCCTGTATGTCAAATCCGGAGTAAACAGGGGCTGCCCGCAAGGTGGCGTCCTGTCTCCGCTGTTATGGTGCATGATGCTGGTCGATTCTCTGCTTGATGCTCTCAATGCCTCTGGCCATCATCCCAGGCCTATGCGGATGATGTTGCCATTCTTTCTGTCAGCTCATGTTTAGCGACTGTCCGTCTTAAAGCACAGGTGGCGCTAAATGTGATCGATGATTGGTGTACTAGAAATGGGCTGTCAGTCAATCCTCTTAAGACCGATGTCGTTCTCTTTACGAGAAGGTGGAAAAATACTGACATGACTCCGCGGATACTAAAAGTCACTTACATCTCGATATCCAAGGAGGCTAAGTATCTAGGAGTCATCTTAGATAGCAAGCTTCTTTGGTCAAAGCATGTTGAGTTAAAAACCACCAAAACGTTGTCAGCTTTCTGGCAATGCAAAGGAGCCAAAACGTTGTCAGCTTTCTGGCAATGCAAAGGAGCTTTTGGCAAAACATGGGGTTTATCACCGGCAAAGGTCCTCTGGATCTACACGGCAATGATAAGACCTATAATCTCATATGCATCGGTTGTCTAGCGGAACAGACTAAAACGCAAACACGTCGTGGCCTCTTTCACCAAACTCCAAAGAACGGTTTGTCTCAGCTGCACGGTGGCCTTCCCCAGCACGCCGGGCGCTGCTCTAGATGCTATGTTGAGCCTTCCACCTCTGAATATATTTATCAAAGGGTGTGCTCTGAAAGCCATGTCTCGTCTGAAGAGAAATGGCTTTTGGTATAGCTCGCATAGGAATAACGGCGTGCCTGCGCAAGAATTGTCCTGCGACCCCTGTCTCATGGGCATGCCTTCTGACGCACTGACGCCCGTTATTCTACTGCAACGTTATTTCACAGTCGAGTTTCCATGGCGTCAGGATTGGCTATGACTGGATACTGAACCTGGAAAGGATAGTCTTCGCATTTTCACGGATGGCTCCTGGTCTGGGCGGGGGTCCTTAGGAAAATATGCGTCTGTCTTCCAATTAGAGATATACGCAATCCTAATGGCCATGCACTACGTTGGGAAGCACAGATGGAAGGGGGAAAGCATATGCGTCTGTAGTGACAGCCAAGCTGCACTAAAAGCTGTGTGTAATCCCTTAACTAGCTCAAAATTAGTGCTTGAACTCAAGTCCTTCCTGAACATGGTCGGCAGACTAAATTCATTAAGGCTTGTATGGATTCCAAGCCACTCTGGGATCCCAGGGAATGAGATCTCTGATGAACTCGCCAGAATGGGTTCAGAAGAGAGCATCTCAGGACCTGAACCCGCTCTAGGTCTACCTGCCCTGATGTCTGCAAAAAAATCTGCAGCATTCCTCCTGTCTTTAAGGAGAGTCGACTGCAGAAGGCTTGTGGGAGTTATCACGGGCCATTACACTTTTTCCAAGCATCTCTATGTGCTCGGCATCAGTGAGACAACTACCTGTGCTGCATGTGGCGTAGAGAAGGGTGATACTGCAGAGCATTTCCTCTGTGATTGTCCCGCCTTTGCTCGCCTGAGCCCAAAGAAACAGCGATGGGCAAGAGTGATTCTGCGTTTGATTTCGGAACTGATGTCGTTGTTCCAGGTCACTGCGGAGCCAAAGTAGACGAAATCCTTAACTACCTCAAACTTATATCTGCCAATACAAACGTTCTGGCCAAGACTTCGCTGGTGAGCGTCCTTTTTTGATGATAGCATATATTTAGTTTTGCCCTCGTTTACTGCCAAACAAATTTTCGCCGCCCCTCCATCTCAACACTCGCAAACGCCTCATTGACATCTCGCTGTGATCTACCTATTATGTCAATGTCGTCGGCGTATGCAAGGAGTTGCGAGTATTTGAAATAAATTGAGCCTCTTGTATTGGTCAGTGATATTTGCACAATCATTTCTAATACGATGTTGAAGAAATCACACGACACCGCGACCGCATCGCCCTGCCTAAATCCTTTTTTGACATCAAAACTATCGGTAAGGTGTTCACTGATTCGGATGGAGCAGCGAGCATTCTCTAAAGTCATCCTGCATAGTCTGACGAGTTTAGCAGGTATGTCAAAGGTAGACATAGCGTTGTAAAGCTCGTCTCTAATTACGCTGTCGTATGCGGCTTTCAAGTCGACAATAAGGTGGTGAGTGTCGACTTGAAATTCATTGGTTTTTTTCCGGAATCTGCCGTAGTGTGAAGATTTGGTCGATGGTGGACTTCCCTGGTCTGAATCCGCACTGATAACGACCTATCAGCCTATTTAAAAAAGACTTCAGGCGTTCACACAAAACGGCAGAGAAGATTTTGTAGGCAATGTTAGGAAGACTTATTCCTCTGTAGTTGGCGCAGTCAGAGGGGTCTCCTCTCTTGTGGATCGGGCATACGATGCTGAGACTTCATTCCTCGGGCATGCTTTCCTCTAATCATATCTTCAGCTGCCCGGAAGAGCTCAGTAGACAGTCTGTCTGCGCCAGCAGCTTTATTCGACTTGAGTTTCGATATGGCAATCTTAACTTCGTCGAGGTCAGGGGGACGGAATTCTCTGCGGTCTTCGTCGTTAAGAAATGGATCATCCTGCCTGACAACCGCATCGACTGCGGTTCTACTACTAAGTGTCCGTTCTCATCTCTGCATGCTTCCGTTCTGGCTTTGTAACCTTGGCATGTTCGCTTTATCTGTTGATAAAACTTTCGAACGTTACGCCTGCAGTAACACCTCTCCAAATTTTCAATCGCGCATTTCTCGTGCTCTTTCTTCTGAGAAGCTTATGCTCCTCCCTTCTTTTTAAATCGTAGAGCTCACGAGCTGCTCCTGTTCTTTTATGCAGCGAGGCTTTATATGCATGCTGCTTCGCTGTGTGAATCCTCTTGCACTCGTCATCGAACCAGGTGTTTCTTCGTGGTGGAGCCCTGAAGCCCAAAACTTCGGATGCAGAGCTTTTCAGGGCTTGTTTGCAAAGGTTCCACTGCTGTTCTATTGAAAGCGTGGAGGGTTGAGGTGTATTGGAGAGCTTAAGGGAGACGCGATCGGTAAAAGCACGAGCGGTTTCTGGCAATAGTAGCTTTCCGACTCTCATAACTTTGTATTCTTACTCTACTCCGCTGCGTTCGTGATATCCGTAGGCGCATCTTGGCTACTACAACATAGTGGTCCGATTCCATGTTAGCTCCTCGGAAAGTTCGAACATCAAGAATAGTGTAGGGGTGTCTGACGTCGATCGCATTGCGGGAAGCGCGTACTGGCTACAGGGAGATTTCGTCCATAGCAAAATCAATCAGCCTATGTCCGTTATCGGATGTGGTGTCGTGTAGGCTATGTTTGCCGATGACTCGTTCAAAGATGCTTTCCTTACCCAGCTTACCCATTTTGATGTCATAGCTGGGATATTGGGCTAACGTTCTGGCTCGGAGATCGTAGAACTCATCTTTGGCTGAGTCATCCTTGTCTTTTGTGGGGGATGGACGCAGATCAGGCTGATGTTAAGAAAATTTAGCCTTGATACGGATCGTTATGAGGCGTTCGCTCACATGCCTAAAGCTTAGGACTTTCTGCCGTAGTCCACCTCGATCAGCAAATCCGCATCCGAACAGTCGTTGTCCTCTCGCCATAGTAAATGTCGCAGTTTTTCATCCGCTTTATACCCGGTCCATTCCATCGCATTTATAGCGGTCTAGGACGTCCGCAAGTTGTTCGACTGCACGTGTACGACGTGCACGACTATTTAGGGACCTACCATTACACGTACGGGGCCGAAGATCATTGTCCTTTTTTGTTTTTTGCAAGGGTTGTCAACGTTAATCTGGTCCGTTTTATCCGAGGCTTGTGGTTGTTTCGGAGTTTGTGTTTTTTTACGGTTACGGCTTACCAGGCCGTAGCCCAACTGACTAATCCTGTTTTTTGGCGCAGAAGACTCGCCATTCGCCCTTCCCCATCTGCATTTTCCATAGGAAATCTCCAGATGGCACCACGAGGAGATGAGGATGGGACTTACTAACAGTGTGCAAAATGTTCGACTGCGGTGGTTCTTCTCGCTTTTTAGCAGGTTAGCATCCGTCGGATAGATGCTTACCCTACGAGGCCTTTGTTAGTCCTTTGCCATCCGAAGACTGAGTTAACACATAATCAAAACAATAAGGGACCAAGGACAGTTCCTTGTGGAACATCAAGGTTAATCATCTTAGAGTCACCAACATTGTTCTCTATTTTGACTTTCTGCGTCCTGTTCTTAAGATAGGATGCAAACCAATCTAGGACAAAGCCTCGAAATCCTACGCGGTGCAGTTTACCGGAAAAAAATGTATGATCAACCATGTCGAAAGCCTTGGTTAGATCTACGAAGAGACCGGCGCAAGTTTTCTTTTCGTCAAGACTCTTATAAATGTACTGACAAAAATCAAGTAGACCATCTTCGATGGAATGGTCTACTCTAAAACCGAATTGATTTTCGCTGAAAAAGTTAATATCAGTGAGGAATTTTAAAATTCTACATTTTATGGCTTTCTCAAAAATGTTAGATATGGCAGATCAATTTACCTTTTCTATTACCCCTTTTGAAGATAGGAATCACATACGCTCTTTTCAACAATTCAGGGAAGGTTCGCGGGAAGATGCTTAAATTGAACAAGTTAGGGTGGAATTGGAAATACCATTTTCACCACAGGAGTTTGGGTTTTTTAGCGAGTTCATCAATTTTAATAATTCTAAATGAAATGAGATTAAAAACGAAGCTGTCACCAGTAATTGTACGACCAAGGGCTTGAGACCCAGAACAACTACTTCTTCTTTGGTGGCGTTACAGCCCATGAAGGACCAGAGCCAAGCTTCTCTCAATCACCCATGTTGTGTGTGATTTATTTTTCACACAGGTGAAAGGGGCCTACAGTTGTATGCCGATTCCGAATGGCGTGAGTCGAGAAGCTTTTTCATGGCAAGTTTACTATGGGGGGTTTTGCCAGTATCCCGCCGAGGAGGAAAGTCGCAAAATAACCATTCGATAGCGTTGGTGTTATCGGGATCCGAACTCGCTCGTCGTGCGCCAGAGTCCAACGCACTAACCACTGCGCCACTGCGCCACGGCGCCCTCCAGAACAACAGCGAGATGTCAATGAGGCGTTTGCGAGTATTGAGATGGAGGCGGCAAAAATTGGTTTGGCAGTTAATGAGGGCAAGACTAAATATCTGCTGTCATCGAAAAAGGACATTTACCACCGACGTCTTGGACAGAACGTGCATATTGGCAGATATAAGTTCGAGGTAGTTAAGGACTTCATATACCTCGGCTCCGCGGTGACTTGGAACAACGACACCAGTTTCGAAATCAAGCGCAGAATTACTCTTGCCAACCGCTGCTTCTTTGGGCTCAAGAGGCAACTGAGAAGTAGAGCCCTCTCTCGTACGACCAAGTTGACCTTATATAAGACCTTAATTATCCCGGTCCTGTTATACGGCGCAGAAACATGGACTTTATCTAAAGCGGATTAGGAAATCCTTGGTCGTTTCGAGAGAAAGATTCTGCGTTCGATTTTCGGTCCCATAAACACAGAGGAGGGTTGGAGGAGAAGATTCAATCACGAACTGTACGGGTTGTACAGCGACATGAGTCTGGTCAGGCGTCTACGGATCCAACGCCTAGGATGGCTAGGCCATGTAGAGCGAATGGACACCACAGCTCCAGCCCGTAGAGTCTTTGAATCCAACCCCGAGGGACGAAGAAATAGAGGACGGCCGCACCTAAGGTGGCGCGCACAGGTGGAAGGGGACCTCAACCAACTGGGCGTGCGGCATTGGAAAAGACTAGCGAAAGATCGTGCTAGGTGGAGAGGCATGTTGGTTGAGGCCCAGGTTCACCCCGAACTGTAGCGCCCGTTAAGTAAGTAAGTAAGAGCATTTCTCAGTTTGTTTGTACCGTATCTGTTACGACAAAAATCTATTTCCTTATTATTATTTTTTACATAAATGGGTGTAAAGGTGTTTTAAGACACGATTTAGTGGGTGTTTGCAGAGATTACTACGGAGTTTGCGTTTCAGTTTAATTTGTTTGAGCACTGAATTAGTAATCCAGGGTTTAGGTTTAACTTGTGATTTGCTTTGTTCTAAGGAGATGCTATAACACTATAACAGCCTTCCTAGACATAGAGGGCGCCTTTAACAACGTCACTCCGAAAGCAATAACAGAAGGGTTAGAAAAGCTAAAGGTGGAGAAGACTCTCATAGAGTGGATCAGCGAGCTACTATCAACACGCAAGATTCACTCGGTTTGGGGAAGCCAGGCAATCACCAGACTGGTTACCCGGGGAACCCCGCAAGGAGGGGTTCTCTCACCTCTTCTCTGGAATGTAGTTATAAATGAACTACTAATCAAACTGGAGAAAGAAGGCCTAGACGCTATTGCCTACGCTGATGACGTTGCCATTCCAATTTCAGGTAAATACCTATCGACACTGAATGACCGTATGCAAACGGCATTCTCAATTCTTTGCAACTGGGCGCATAGCAAAGGGCTCAGGGTTAATCCCCAGAAAACTGAGTTCGTGCTATTCACCAAAAAGCATAAATTACCGGATTACTGCCCTATCACTTTGCTTGGTACCAGCTTAAACTACTCCTCCAGTGCCAAATTCCTTGGCATCATACTGGGCAGGAAATTAACCTGGAAAAGCAATACAATCGAAAGAGCTAAAAAAGCAACAATAGCTCTCTATACATGCAAGAAAGCCATAGGAAAAAAATGGGGGTTCAATCCCAAGATTACCCTATGGCTCTACACCACGGTCGTTAGACCCATATTAATGTATGGAGCGACTGTCTGGTGGACAGCACTGGACAAGACAACATACCTCAAAAAATTCGAGAAGGTACAAAGGCTGGCGTGTTTATGCATTACCGGGGCCCTCAGGTCCACCCCAACGGCAGCACTGAACATGATACTCGACCTAACACCACTCGATATTTTCGGCAAGCAAATTGCCACACAAACGGCCATTAGACTCAAAGCCAACTCAAACTGGAAGAGCTATGTCATTGGCCACTCCTCGATCCTGATTAACAGGTCAACCATGGCAGAAAACCTAGACCTCACAGAACCCACTACAGTCTTGGAAAAAAACTTCACAACGTTATACCCGGACAGACAAAACTGGACTCGCCAGACTCAACCTCGCAGAAATTGCGTAGACTTTTATACTGACGGGTCTAAAACCAAAGACGGGGTGGGTAGTGGAGTATTCTGCAAACAACTTAAGCTGAACAAAGCTCTAAAATTATCTAATCACTGCAGCGTTTTCCAGGCGGAACTGTTGGCAATAAAAGAGGCTCTGTCCTGGCTGAAGTGGAACGTGATATCCACCACGGATATCCGCATTCTCACGGATAGCCAAGCAGCCTTAAAGTCGCTGGAGTCCTATGTGTACACATTGAAAACTAGCCTCGACTGTCGCCTATCTCTTAATGAGATGGCTGAACAGTTCAACATACAACTTATATGGGTACCGGGACACAGCGACATCACTGGAAATGAAAGAGCCGACACACTCGCCAAACAAGGAACGACGCTACAATCAATCGTGGCTTGTGAGGGAGTACCCATTACAACCATTAAATATAATCTGACCAATCTCGCCAGGGCCGAGACGAACCTGAGATGGACCCAGGGACATACCTGCGTCATCACCAGGCAAATCTGGCCTCGGCTTGACAGTCAGCGCACAAGTAGTATAATCTCCCTAAAAAGAACTGACATCTACAAAGTCATCGGTGTCATCACAGGTCACTGCCTCATTGGCAGTCACGCACAAAGACTAGGTATAGTTCCAAATTACTTCTGCAGAAGCTGTCAGGACGAGGAGCAGGTCGAATCCATTCACCACCTTCCTTAACGATCTGACAGATGTTCAGAAAGTAGGGATACTTGATCTTCTTAACTTCTTAAGAAGCACTAGATGGTTCCACGAATAGGGGGATAAAACCCCCTCGTAGCTGCACAACGGGCCTCCTTGGCCTAAGTGCGTTCTTCTCAATTCTGGGAAGGCTACGACCCTACCTACCTACCTAAGGAGATGCTTTTTTACTTTTTCAGAAATAATTCATAGGCCAAAGAAGCATTTTCTTCGGCATAGATATCATCCCAGCTTTCTCTCAAAAGCTTTCCATATAGTAGGAAAATTAATTTTTGTTATTTTGTTGGTAGTAACGTTTAGGTCGGAGTAACTAAATTTTTTTTTTTTTTTTTATTGTTCCCTGATATATTTACAACTGTCTTAGAAATTAGACATCCAGTAAATGGTATAAACATTATTGACACTTAAGGGAAATCTTACATGAGCGGGGACCATTGTCCCAAAACATCATCATCTTTAGTTTAATATTGAGGCACAGGTGGGTTTTAATCCACCCGAATCGTTGGAGGTTTTGTTGATACCAAGCGCCCCTAGTCGCTCGTTGTTGTCGCCTGATGATGATAGTATGTATACGTTTTTGAATGCATAAAATTAATACATAGTACTAAGATATAATACAAATTTGAACAAACATAATAATAATAATTTAAACAAACATAAAACAGAAGATTCATAGGTATTCGAAGACGTGATTTGCCATTAGGAAAACGGGAGGTCGCAGGGCCTTTTGCGTTTGAGTCTTCTTTCTCTATTCGTCTCTTGGTCGAGGAGAGTAGAAATGTCGTAGTTTGAGTGTGCCAACTAAATCAATTTGTAGGTCTTGGTGTATGTCCTGATTGCTAACATACCATTCAGCGTTGGTAATTTTTCTTAAGATTTTAGATTGTTGTCTTTGTATGATTTGAAGATTAGATTTTTTGGATGTTCCCCAGATTTGGATACCGTACGTCCAGATAGGTTTTATTATACTTTTATATATAAGTAATTTGTTGTACAGTGAGAATTTTGATTGGGGTCGTAGCAGCCAGTATAGTTGTCTGAATTTAAGTTTTATTTGTTTTTGCTTTTGTTGAATGTGGTACTTCCATGTCAATTTGTTGTCTAGATGCATGCCTAAATATTTAGCTACAGGTTGGATATGAATTTCTCTGTTGTTTATTGTCAGGGGTAAGGGTGTGTATTTAGTCCTTGTTGTATATATTACTTGGATTGTTTTGTCCTCATTGACTTTTATGTGCTAGTTTGATAACCAGTCTAACGTTTTGTTTAATTCGTTTTGTAGTTGGTCAGTTGTGCTGTGGAGATTACTACCGGAGTTGAGTATAACCGTGTCGTCGGCAAATGTTGCTATTAGGGCCGTATCTTTGTCAGGATGTGGGATGTCGGCTGTAAAAAGTACATATAAAAGGGGTCCGAGAATACTTCCTTGAGGTACTCCAGCATTAATGGGATGTATACGAGAGCATTTGTCTTTATATCTGACATAGAAACATCGATCTGACAGATAACTTGTCAATAACTTGAGATAGTCCTTTGGTATAATCTTCGCGAGTTTGTATAGAAGTCCTTTGTGCCAAACTGAGTCAAATGCCTTCGCATTTGAAAAGAAAGAAAAAACGCTTGATTTTCTAGCTGAACTCAATTTATTTGGATCTACATTTATAGTTTCCGGCCTTATTTTGTCCAGAGATGGCGCCACGTATGTTTTTTTTATGCAAAATCAGATATAATTCACAATAATCCATGCTGTTTAGTGTTATTATTGTATTCTTTTTGGCCTTTATCTAACTAACCTTTTCCATCCTTGTAATTTATACCTCTAGCTCAAGTGAAATTATAGCAGCCTGTAAAATCATTCGAAAGACACAAGCACACCATCCGAACTATCAGCCCCTCTACCCATCCCATCCCACCGTACCCATCCACTGCCCTCTATCTATGTCCTGTCCGGTCAGAGTCAATTTATTCGGTTATTTATTTCAACATTTCACTTTGTGCGGTGTGCAGCGTGCACAAATTATGGCTGGCCGTTAAAAAACAATTTTCATCGAGCCGCTATTTTTCGGTGACGCTTTTTTTTACTGTTTTCTGGACACAAGCTTGACGAGATTTCGGCGTCGCGGTTGTGTTGTTATCTTCAGTCTATTTGTTTTATTTAAGTATTCGCGAATGCACGCGCAAGGATATTTTTTTAATTTTTTTCATATAACCCTCTCGTTTATCCTTAGTGGAAGTTTTTTTTATTTTTGTTTGCCATTCACCACCAAAGCGGGATATACATACATGAGCAAGAGAAAAAGAAAATTGGAGCAATCATTTTTATGCACCAGCAGCGCGAAACGGCAGCAGCAGACAGCCATAATAGTTAAGTCCCCAGTTAATCGGTCCAAGGGACTCACGCTCACTGGCCTATAACCATGCTGCTGATCCTCCGTTCAACCAAGCAAGCCACTAGGACTCTGACGCTTTTTATATCTTATTTGCAAGAAGAAATAAGACCAGCAAGAGCTACTTGATGATAGGTTTCGGTTGTTCCCAAAAAAAAAAAAAAAAAAAAAAAAAATGCCCAACAGGAGCTCTTTGGGGTATAATGGCAGCCATGTGTCCAGTGAAATGCAGGACATGCTAAGGAACCTGTCCGATGGACAGTGAGTTTTGTTTCATGATATTTACCCCCTTGGATGGATGGAGCGAAGGCTTAACAGATTTTTTTGACGGTGATTTCTTAATTTAATGACAGGCAGTCCCATACGTTGCATGTGTGGCTTGAAGAGTGATGAGTGGATTTATGAATCGCCCAACGTGTTGTGCATACGTTGTGAACGTGAATAGTTTTGTGATTAACTTTGAATGGATTGAAAGCACGCGGCTATATGTGGCTATAGGTAGCTAATAGAGGTCAATTTAGGCTTCGTGCAAGTCAGATTTATTGTGATTGATTGATTCTCAAAACCCTTTTACAGTCAGTAGAGCCCGTTCTGCATCTACCGACAAAGCACTCTAATCTACTACGATGCTCCACACCGTCATGTAGAAGTTTAGAGAATTTATTCGCAAATAATTTTCTATGCACATCCGGACACGAAATCCAGACGAGTTACCCAGTAGCAGGCAAGCCAAACATCGCCGTGATAGAAAATCTGCACGAGCGACAATGCAGCAATAAAAAGGACACAATTGGTTGCGCACATTTGGGCAATTAGCCCGCACTGTAATGGCAACAGCGACGAGGAGGAGAGAATTGAATTTACCGTTATCATATGGCAATTTTCATAAATTTCACACGCACCAATACTAACGCTATGAGTTTCAGCATCAATTCCACCACAAGTGGATCTAACTCTTTCGCAGAGAGAGATAGAGAGTCCTTCCAGCTCGAGTCTATGGTTGTATGAGGCTGGGGGGAAAAATGATGCGTGCTACCCTTACCCACACTCACGGAAAAACTCCCGAAATGAATCCAATCAAGTCATTTATTGCAGTACAGACATCTGAAAATGCTTCAGGGTTGGATTGATACAACCAAAGTAAGGCCCTATGAACGAGGTATAGATGAGAGTAAAGTGCCGTTCCACTCCTGTCGGAAATGAAGGCTTCCGGACTAGTGCCAATCTAATGGTGCCGGCTGAATGGCGAAAATATCACACCAAAGTAGGCTAACAACTATTTTCGGATCCCGCACTGGCTGGGCTGTACTACTCCTCTGGTCCTCGACGTATGTGTATCCATTTGTTCGTCTCGGCTCTCGATGTCGGTGAAATGCAATTTGTGAATGTGAATTGCATTTTCATTGACTCGTCCTCGAATCGAATAAACTTCAGAATCGGAACTTTTTATTGGAATGGCGATAGAGGAACAGTGCACAACGGACATCACAGATGTGCTCCAGGACGACTATAATGAACGAACATCGGACATTTCGGATTTCGTAGATAATTATTATCCCGTTTGGTTTTTCTGGGCAATTGGAATTGAGATTTTTGTGTTTATAACCGCAACTGAACATGCGATTATCGGGAAGATGTGAATCGACGAAATAGCAGGACAGCAGCGGGGGATCTCATGATTTTGAGGCGCGGGTTATAATGTCACCATCACTCCGCTCACTCTCCTAGGGTCTTTTGCGCGCACGGCGTTTTATTGTTTCGATGGCAATAAATCAAATTGATTTATCGACGCGAATATTCGTTTTCATTTTCGTTATCGAACAACGTTGTGCGATATCGCAACGCGGTGGGAGGATAAGAATGGGCAATGATGCAATGAATGTACCGCGAGACAAAGAGCTCCGGAGAGTACCTATGATGTCTTTCAAGAGTTTTGTGGTGTGTCCAGCTTGGGAATCATGGATGAATGACTGGAAACTGGTGTTTAAATATTTCATGGGAATCTATGACTGCGTTGGATTGCATGCAGTTAGTAGCGGATAGATTCGTTTCAGTTATTCGTTAAAGGGCTCGTTGTATCAAAGGTCTCTTTGTAGGATGGAGGTGTAATTGTGGCCGTAGTTACTAAATGACTATTTTTATTTAAGTGGTGGTACAGAAAGTGCATACCTGGCAGGAGCTTCCAAGGCGGTGAAGCTTCAGGCGGAATATTTCTCCAACACCTTCTTCTTTATCAGGCCTGCGATCCATGGAGGATCTGAACCTGAGCTATAGCTGCCTTTCATCCTTGACGGTCCCGGGCACGCTGCTTCCAGTTGTCAAGACCAAGATGTCCTACATCCGCGATTACTTGGTCTTTATACCGGAGGTTCGGTCTTCCTCTTCTTCTCGAACCAGGAGGCTCGGAGTCGAAGACCCTCTTAGCTGGAGCGTTGATGTCCATGCGCTCGATGTAGTCGACAGATCCTTGCCTTCCGGAATACATCCACATCTTGGTACAGCTCGTAGAGTTCGCGGTTGTGTCTTCTTCTCCATTCACCTTCCTCACAGACAGGACCAAATATCCGGCGCAGAATTTTTCTTTCAAAAGAACCCAAAATCAGCTCCGCTGTCCTGCTTATCGTCCAGCTTTCGACTCCGTACAGCAAGACTGGCAGAATGAGCGTTTTGTAAAGCATGACTTTGGTCTTTCGAGTGAGGAGTTTTGACCCCAGTTGTTTGGACAAGCCGAAGTAGCAGCGGTTGTCAAGGGCGATTCTATGCCGGATCTCCACTGTGGTGTCATTTGTGGAATTTACGTTTGCCCCGAGGTAGACAAACTCCTTAACTACCTCGAAATTGTAGCTGTCAATTGTTACGTTTTGTCCCAGGTGGTGAGCGACGGATTGGTTTTTGCTTGACAGCATGTATTTCGTTATGTCCTCATTGATCTTAAGACCAACACGTTTCGCCTGTTCTTCAATCGCCGGGATGCTTCCACAATGCCACGGCGAGAACACGCGATGATGTCGATATCATCTGCGTATCCTAGCAGCTGGATGGACTTGTAAAAGATAGTGCCTTCCCTGTTGACGCCTGCCCGTCGCACTATCTGCTCCAGCACCAGGTTGAAGAAGTCACATGACAACGCATCTCCTTGCCGAAATCCGGTGCATGTTTCGAATGGTTCCGAGGTCCTAGAACCGAGTTGCACGGTGCATCGCGTGTTTTTTAGCGTGGCGCGACACAACTGGATCAGTTTTACCGGGATCCCGAATTCGGCCATCGCCCCAAACAGTTCTTCACGATGAATGCTGTCGTATGCGGCTTTGAAATCGATGAAAAGATGGTGTGTATCGATTCGAAACTCGTTGGTCTTATCCAGGATTTGTCGAAGTGTGAAAATTTGGTCTACAGTTGATTTGCCGGGCCGGAAGCCGCACTGGTAGCTGCCGATTAGTGCTGTGCAAAATGGTCTTAGACGTTCACACAGTACGCTGGACAGGATCTTGTATGTGACATTGAGCAGGGATATACCACTATAGTTCTTGCAAGAGGTAGGATCGCCTTTTTTGTGGATGGGGCATATAGAGCTGGTATTATAGTCGTCGGGCATGCTTTCATCTTCCCAAATTCTGCAGATGATGTGGTGCATGCTCCCTACCAGAACATCGCCGCCAGCCTTGAAGAGCTCTGATGGCAAGCCATCTGAGCCTGCGGCCTTGTTGTTCTTCAGCTTCTGAATAGCTGTGCCGACTTCTTCGATGCTGGGTGGGAGGACTACTTCAGCGGCTGGAGTTGAGATTTCCTCGGTCCCTACCACTCTCTCTTGGTCATGCTCATTAAGCAGCTGCTGGAAATGCTGCTTAAATACATCCACTATTCCCTGCGGGTCGGTGACAATATTACCCTCGCAGTTTCAAAGAGCCGGGGTGCCCTTTTTGAAGCCTCCTGCAAGGCCTTTGGCTTTCTTGTAAAAGGCTCGTATTTTATGTTTATCCCTAGACTCCTCGATATCCTTGAGCTGGGAGGCTGCGAAGATTCTTTTCTTTTGTCGCAGTAGTTTTTTCTCCTCCCTTCTTCTGGCTCGGTACTCTTCTTGCGCTGCCCTGGTTTTCCTCTGCAGCGCCTTTTCTTACGCCTCATCGGTTGCTACCTTTTTCTGCTCACACGCGCCATCATACCACGGGTTTCTTGTCGGGGGTGGTAGGTATCCTAAGGTGGTTTCGGCTACTTCCTGAATGGCTGAGCGGCAATGCAGCCACATATTATTGGCATTTGTGTTCGACGTAGGCATACCGTAGAGTCATTCGCTCAGCTGCTCCTTGTAGACTGTGGCAACCTCCGGTGTGCTCAGGCGCCCGATGTCGAACCTCCTCCTGATGGGCTGGTGCAGCTTTCTGACATTGGACAGTCGAGCTCTGAATCTTGCTGCTACGAGGAAGTGGTCAGAGTCGACGTTTGCCCCTCTGAATGTTCGCACATCCAGGATGTTAGACGCGTGCCTTGCGTCAATGAGCACATGGTCGATTTGGTTGGCGGTTCGACCGTCCGGAGATCGCCAGGTTGCTGTGTGGATTCGCTTGCGAGGGAATCTTGTGCTACTTATCACCGCATTACGAGCTGTCGCAAAGTCAGCGAGTCGGAAGCCGTTATCTGTTGTTGTATCGTGGAGGTTGTGCTTTCCGATCACTCCGCCAACGGTGTTTTCCTTACCGATTTTGGCGTTGAAGTCCCCGAGTACGATTTTTACATCGTACTCCGGACAAGCTCCGTAGGCGTTGTCCAGGAGGTCATAGAAGTCCTCCTTGATAGGGTCTTCAGCCTCGTCGGTAGGGGCGTGTGCACATATAAAGCCAGATATACACTGTTCAAATGCATGACATGCACGTGCAAGTGTATTAGTGAAAAATTCACACGTATAAATTGGGTGTATGCTTGAAGTAAAATCAAATCTTTTTGATTTTCCTTCAATCAAGTGTAATGAATTGAACTTCAATCCGAATTTACTAATACACTTGCACGTGCATGTCATGCATTTGAACAGTGTATATCTGGCTTAAGGCTGACGTTATAAGATCTGCCTCTGATGCGGATCACAGCCAGGCGATCACTTACAGGTTTAAAGTCGATGACCTTCGACCTTAACCGCTTTCCCACGACAAATCCGCATCCCAGTAAGTGCAACCTTTTGTGACAGCTGTAATAAATGTCGCATTTTTTCTTCCTAATCATGCCGTTTCCTATCCAGCGTATTTCCTGGACCGCAGTAATATCCGCCTTGTACTGCGTGAGGATTCCTTCTAGTTTATGAGCAGCTCCGGGAGTGTACAGGGTTCTGACATTCCAGGAGCATACTCGCAAATCATGTTCCTTTTTCGTGCGTTGTCGTCATCGAGTATCCGTCCGTGTATCCGAGGCATCTTGCTCATTCATAACTATAGGTTTTTTTTACGTGGGCGAATTGTTAGCCCGCCGCACAACCGCCATTCTGGCCGGGTTTTTTTTCGCTGCATACGTTTGTTCACCTCCGAACGGTTGTTGAAGAGGCTATCCAGAGGGCGCCGCGAGGAGGCCGTATGTCAACTTGACCCGGGCATTTAAACAGGGATCGTTGCTGGCATCTCGCCAGGTTGAGAGCAATCAACAACTTTACCCTGTATACCTGTACCTGTACCCTATAACCTGGAGAACAACACGTATGCATTTTTATCCCAATATTGTTCGTATAATGCCTACATCAGGAGATGACCGTGGACATAATACTTTAGCTCAAACGATCATATTTTTCAATTTGTCGTCAGAGGAAATGACAGATGGCAGCTGTCAAGCTTTCCTCATTCTATTGAACAAGGTTTCCTAATATTCGTCTTCCATGTGGACAGGCGGTTATTACCATCTTCGAATCAAAGAACTGCTGAGAGCGTCATTTAAGCATATGTCATACATATATGGCCGAAGTACTGAGAACCATTTTACATGCACCTTCACTGCCAATGGTAAGTGTGTTACTGCAACACACCAAAAGGTGTGTTTTCATTGTGGTCATTTTTTATGCAATTTAAGGTATGTTATTATGAGTACGCCGTAGCGCAGTGAGTAGTGTGTTGGCATCTAACGCCTATAACACGGGATCGAATGCCGACAACAGTCATGTCCCCAGCGGCGTTCTGACAAAACCCCCTGTAGCATAATCGTCATGAAAAGCTTCTCGCTCGGGCTCACAGAGCACGACGTCAGGTTGGCAAGGGAGTCGCCGCCCCCCTGAGCTGATCTATCCTGGATCAGCCCACAAAGCCCTTCGGCGGCATTTTCTCAAAATACATAGGTATTATTGGGGTAGTAAGCCCCAGAGATCAAGTTATTGACCGAAGTCATTGTCCTTGCAACGGGACTTCGAATTAGTTTTTACAGAAAGTTATCTAACCGTAAGATCCTTGCCCTATTATATAGGACCTCTTTGGGATAGAATTTTCTGTACTCGGACTCTGGTGTTCTGTGTAATCCAAGACTAGTCCTTAGACATTGCCTCTCGAACACTCTCTTTTAAGCTTGCGCTCACATTAAACTAGAAGGGATATCCATTTGCAATCATGGGCTTAATTAAGGCCATATAGCAGATTACCTTAACCCTAGGAATAAGTTGGCTGCAATCAAACGGCCATTTTGTCAAAGCGAAGGTGCCCCGGGCTCTTTACCAAAGCAGCATATACGTTTTTGTTAAAATATAGATATTGATTCAGCCAGATCCCGAGGTACCTGACTACACTTTTATTTGCTAGTGGATACCCGTGCGGTCCAATGATTGCAAACTTTCGCCAGTGTTTTCTAGAATCCCTAGAAGCCCTAGACAAAGGCGTTGTGAATAAAGAGACTAGAAAACACTGGCGAAAGTTTGCAATCATTGGACCGCACGGGTATCCACTGAATTTTATCGAAGTCAAGTTGCGAAAAAAGCAAGGACTTCAACCGTTGGACCTTCTCTGTACGCAATTAAGTCGTCCGCGTACGCCATTGAATAGTGAAGAGAAACTGTCAAATCAATGATGCAAATGCTTAAAAGGATCGGCGAGTTGACCGTACCGATGACACCTCCGCTTTGAGTGGCATTGGGTCGGTCTCTTCTTATTATAGTATAGGAATTGCACTGAATTTTGTGCCACTGGTTTAGCTTAGTTTCGCTGCCAGGAACACATCAGGGCTTTCTTCCTGCAACAGGTTAAAGAGAACAGCGCGTCTCTCGGCAGAAAAAAGTAGATCCTGTCCACTCGTCTCGCGCGCTCTGTGATCTGCTGTTGGAGTAGGCCGATTTGCCCTTGAATGGCGAGCAGAATCGGTAGCAAGTCCGCCTTGGTCCCCGATGCCTTAGGGACAGGCACTGGTGCTTTGGAAGCAGCCTTCGGTGCTTTTACCGTTTTTCCCTAACATGCCGCCATTTGGGCGTAGATCAATTAGGTTGTGACGGCTAAAGTTTGCATACCCCTCGAGGAAAATATCTTCTAGACTTTCTGTCGAGCTTTTCTTGTTTGTTTCACGTGCTGGAATGTCCAAACCCCGATAGTTTACGGGGTACCCCGAGTTCCCACAGAGTGCGCTTAAATATTGTTCTTTTTCAACAACTTTCTCTGCACCCCGGCCGCAGTCGTCGTGTCTGTGGTTCTGTGAAAACTTGACGCATCGATGCTTAATTTCGCAGTTCGATGCGGCGTGTCCAAACCTTTGGCAGCGGATACATTGAGTAATGTTTCCGCTTCTTTCTAATTTCCCCCATTGCACGACCTGGGCGTCTATGATGGTGATTTTCCTTAGATGCTCCAGGCTGCTATTATGTGTCAGCTGGACCAGAAAGAAGTGCAATGACCGCTTCTCCCGTTTGGCCCGTATTGTGGAAAACAGCTTGACCCCCACGAACCTGAGATCGTCGCTCTCGAACCTTCTGAGCTCTGAAAGCAATTCCTCGAAGCCAGTTATGGACTCCACGCCTTTGAGGAGCATTGACTGCAGCCTCTCGCCTTTTGGAGTGAATGTGTAGAACTCCGTAGTGGAATTCTTTAGCAAGGACCTCATTTGCTTATGTTTATCCAGTGCTGCTGCTGCTGTTGCTGCTGTCCGTGTGGATGTTGTTGTTGCTGTTGCCTTTTTTGCTGCGGCTGTTGTTGCTGCTTTTCCTGCAGCTGTTGTTCTTGCTGCCGCTTATTTAGCTGCAGCTGTTGTTCTTGCTGCTGCTTCTTTAGCTGCAGCTGTTGTTGTTGTTGCTTCTGCTGATGAGGCTGCTATTAGTGCTCCCGTTGCGGTTGTTTTGGTGCGGCTGCTTTTGCTGCAGCTGCTTCTGTTGGTTCTGACTCGACTGCGTCAGCTTAGTTATTTGTTACTTTTGTTGCTCCTGTTGTTGCAGCTTCTTCTGCTGCTCCGCTTCATCCAATTGACGGATTTTGGACAATTTGCCCCTCACGGCTTGGAGTTTGTCCTGGAGAATGTGCTCCTCGACTTCGAGTCCGTGGTGTTCCTCCTCCGTCTACGAAGTTGAGAGGAGAGCGAAGGAATTATTCTCACCCATATAGCGACCCTCCCTATCTTCGGAGAGGTAGGCAAAGTCCACTTCAGCGGCGCCCCACCCTTCGCTTCGACTCAAAGCTTTTCTGCCGAAGTGGAGAGTGGAACTCGGATCACTGGGTTGAGAGTCCTGTGTGTTAACCATTACGCCGTGGTTCGGACTCGGATCGTTGGGAAATTTCGTTTTTGTTTGATTGTTTGATCCAAAGTGTGTTAATTATTAATAAGTGTGTCGCTGTGACACACTTAAGGTGTCATGAGAGGTCTTATTCATAATACGATAAATTATCTACCTAACGTGAATTTTATTTTGCAATTAAAACTGCTAGATAAGATAAAACTTAGTTGCAGTAAGAATGAATTTTGAGCAGGGAGGTGTTTTTAGTGAGTAAGAATCGCACGCACAGCCCGTCCTTATAGTGCCTATGAAGATTCTCCCTGCATGCAGAATTAAATGCTTGTATTCCAATACATGACACAGCCATGTCATCGAACGTGTTTTTCACGGTATTTCTCTTCAGCGGGGTTCTGACAAAACCCCCTGTAGTAAAATTGTCATGAAAAGCTTCTCGAAATTCGCCGTTCGGATCCGGCAATAAACTGTAGGTCCCTTTCACCTATGGGAAAATTAAATCACACACAACATGGGTGATTGAGAGAAGCTCGGCTTAGGTCCTTCATGGGCTGTTACGCCAACATACTTACAAATTCTAATCAGTTTTAGTTGATGGGTTCTTCAAAAGAGAATTCGTGTTTTCACCCTTGGGTTATAGCAGTCCAAGCTTGTAGTGCTGAGTGCTTTCCAAGTTATACCGCTGAAGAACGAAGACAAGATTTGCACAACACAGCACAATAGTCAAAACGCTAAACGAAGCTAATTCCAGAATCTATGAGGCCTTTTAGACTACCATAAGCAATTGCAGAATAGAGTAACTTATACAGTAGCAAACGTTTCCGTTCTAATACAGATTACAAACATTCAACACTAAAGCACTGGTCCCAATACTCAATTCTGCGGCACTCCGTCAATCACTCTTATTTATTGCAAAACAATGCCCAACCACATGCTTGCCACTGTTCCAGTTTTGATTGATGCCACAAAACCCCCCGAAGCATATGTTCTGCTTCGTGTCAGCATCAATCATTTCAAATTCGAAAACGTTTTTCATCCTAAAACCTGCGGACAAACTTGTCCTGCGTTTGACCATATCCACAACGGACAGGAGACTGGACCGGATTCTGGCAAATGGTAGCACGCGTGTTGCATAGCTTTAGTTTACAATTTTCTGGAATTCCATGATGTCCTGACAAATGTTGCGTTTTCCTTTTCTTTTTTTTGGGGTTGTTGGTACATCGTCTGGGAGGCCAATTGAAATATTTTTCTCCAACTCCAAAAGGTTTTGCATCATGATGAGCATCATGACTGCGCTTGTGAATTCAATTGGACAATTCTGGATGGATGGATGGACGACGACGACGATAACGATGAACTGAACATGGACACGCAGTTACCCATAAATTATTCCTCAATTATCATTTCCCTGAAATAACTGGATCCACACTGATGACCGATCGGTGGCAATTCAACGAGCTAACCAACCAGCAAAGCAACGAATCAGGGAGCCAGTGTACTACTGCTGCCGGTTGTTTATTTAGCCAGATGTTGTTGTTTTTGTTGCTGTTTAGACTATAGGCGCCAGTCGCACGCTTTAGACTTTTTCTTCTTTTCTTGTCCCTATCTTGAAATGTAAATTTGATGACGAGCACGTATCCTGCTGGAGACGACAATGCACTGCCCAAATAATGTGGAACTTCTGACAGGACGCGGACTCCTTCTAGCTTCAGCTAGAAATTTATAGCCACAATGAAAAGGCCATTGAAAACCATTTGCAAGACTAATGGCGGCAAAAACTATGAATTCCTACGAATCATTTCATAGTGATGTTGCTCAGCACGAGGCATTCGGTGGTACAAGTGTCCAGGCCAAGTCTCAGTCTTGGTAGTCGCGTTTCATTTACATCATTCTGCATACAACGAGAGAGAAAGAGCAAAGGACGAAGAGGCTTGAAAACTTTTTCCGTAAAACGTCTCTCAGATATTTCATAATGTCAACGAAAATGGCATGAGGTTTAAGGGTGCTGGTTGTAACCGGTGGAGAACCGGAACAAAAACCGACAACGAGTGATTCCAAAATAGTTCCGAACAAGAACAGGAAGAACCAAAGGAGAAGGCAATGATAGTGGCAGTTCCATCTTTCATTGAAAAGTGCACCAAAAGCGAATGAAATACTGGCTGTCAGGAATAAATCATAGCAGAAATTACCAAACAGTCTTTTAGCCACCGAAAATGAGTCTCCATTCGTCTCGATGCTCTATGGAATGGGGTAAATGGGCTGTATTCTTAACGAGGCCGTGGGGCTCTATGTAATGAGCCACCCATGCATGAAAGTTGGTTTTATTTGTTTTTTTTTTGGATTTGCATGTCCATTGCTCATGTTTGTTTATGTAATGCGCCTAAGAGCGATTTCCATTTTGTTCGTCGATACGTGCCTTTTCGCGCAGTCAATGTCCATTTGTCTGTCTGTCTATCGACCAGTCGTCGTTGTCGTTGTCGTTCCCCTCCGTAGTTTGAAATGCCATCACCAACGGCAGCGATTGAGATCATCATTTCGTGCTTCTGACCAACAGTCATTAATATCACAACAGCCGAACCGTCAAGCCCTTGTACGGGTGGTGGGTACAGTCTGTGGAACAAGAATACCAATACAGTCTACAACGTTTAGAATCAATCATTCATCAATTTTCTTTCGCCGCGCACTGTGATATGCTAAACAAGTGGCAAGCGATTTTATAGACTTGCCCCCTCAAAACTCTCCAAGTCAATGTCACTCGCCGAAGGATGAAAAGTTGATTTTTATGATGAACCGAGCGACAGCTGGACATATCCACATATCCAGATTGCCCCACGGATGAAATCTAGTACATGAGCATAAAACCTGACAATTTATCGCGGCGTGCTTGTTTGCCGTGTCTGGATGCTGCGCGCCTGCTGGTGGGCTCAAGTTGCAAACTCAACAATCATAAAATATATTGCACTATACGATGCAAGGCAGACAGAGAGAGAGAAAGCGAATGTGAAAGAGAGATGGAAAGAGACCCAGAAGCGTTGGTTACAATGGACATGACCACCATTTCGGACATGAACATTGAGATTCATTGCTGCCTGGAGGAGGAAGAAGTTTCAAGAGTGATGGTTGCACTCGTGTACAAATACGTCGCGGCGATTCGTGTTGCATGTTACGGATGTTTGCTTAGTCGGTTTTCTATTTTTCTCTCGACAATCACTTGACGCATTAAATACTTTCACGTCTGCCATTTTGAATGCTCAAGCCATACACAAACCCACTGCAATACAAGTACACATAAACAAAAGAAGGGAAAAAAGGGCAACAAAGGAAACACCCAGAAAAGGACATGTACCCGGCATAGTCTTAGTTCCATTGTCGTAGTTGCTATTCCTTGTTAGCTGCCAGTTTCTCGTCGTCGTCATCCTATGAGATTGAAGTGAGACGAAACACCCCATCAAACAGGCACATAATCCTGCCAGCTCAGTAACAACGCAGACAAACAGCACAATGGGGGTGGCTATTATACACAGAGTGACTCCTCGGTGGCCAAAGATCTAGGGATGATGGAAAAGGGTGGCATTTAACCTTCTTTATACAATTTTCTTTCCTTTCCCTCACCCCTTGGTAAAAAAACAATCATTACGACCTCCGTCGAGGGGGTTGAAATATGCACACAATGTTTTTTGTACTTTTTTCGCAACTGTTATATATTTTCGTCGGTCTGACATTAACTGCTATCGCGTAGCAGTTCCCTTCCCTTCACCAACCACTCTCTTCTTCGTGTGTTTGAAGTACGATTTATTGACATCGATGAAATGTGCATGCGGAACCACCACGTCGTGAAGTAGTATAAGAAGGAATTGCAAGAGAAGAAGGAATAGAATCAGAGCAGCCACCTTTCGTCGATGTGTCTTCAAGGGACGACTCTACTCGTAGAACGGCGACGCCAGCAGGCAGGCAACTAGCACTACCCAAGATCGTCATACTGGGGGGGTTGCATTGCACCATAAATCATGGTTACTACTCGTAGCAGTACCGCAAATGTTGAACCGTGTTTTGTTCGCTTGATTATCAATCAAATTACTTCTCTCTTTCGCACCGTACAACCATCATCATCATCACCATCATCGTCTTCGTCGGTGGCGGAACTTCAAACTCACAAACTCAACCCCCCAGACCAAGATGTCCGCCCTGCAGTGCTGTGGGTACGGGTACATCAAGCAAAATGAGGGTGTGCAATCAGGACATTAGATAACGGAGGAAAATTTATTGTCATTGATTCGCTGCTGCTTGACGATCTTCTTCATTTCTTTAGCGTTGCTTTGGTTCAGTGTCGGTGTCAGTATCGGTGTTGGTGTCGTGTGTTCTAGACACTACTATCTTGTGGCTTCCTTTTGAAATCCAATTGATTTCGTTCTTCACTCTCCCCCAAACCTAGTGGCGACGGCTAGGGTGGTTGGACATATTTATGCCTCTTTTGGGGGGCATTTGTGACCATAAATATTATTCATATATGACTGTATCCTTGAAATGTCCTTATTCTACGTTTCTTGGCCGCTTTTTTGTCTTCTGTTTGCTGACGAACCCCTATTCATTCATTCTTGGGCCTTTGATTCATGACCATAAATCACCGATTGGGTTGGAATGTGTCTGTCATCATGAGTGGTGCTGGCTACTAGGCTAGTGTTGCTAAAATCACGCTACATGACGTCATGCCATTGACAACAACCACGATGACGATGATGATGATGGTTGTCGAGTTAAAAGGTTCCTTTTTGCTTTTAAATCTTCTCCTTTCGCACTGTGTCGAGCTCATGGCGTTTATCGAGAGATGAGAAGGAAACGAATGTCGTTTCGCCGAGTGATTTACATTCGATGAGTGCTGGAATGTGGATAAGAAAATAAATAATAGCCGTTGAGTAGCTGTCGGGGGTGGGTTCGGGAGGAGGTTAGGGGTTATGGGACATATTGAAGCAACGGATGTGATGGCTTTGAGTTTCAGCAAATTAATGTGATTTACCACTTTGTCCTTGAGCGCGGCGATGTCACAGTGAACTTTGATGATTCTCGTGTATGCCGACAGGGAGTTTGCGTGTCAGGATGATACAAATTCGATTTTTGGATCACCACCGAATCATATTTGGGTACATCAGACTATCTGCAGTGGGCATTTAGAGTATCTTGAAATGCATATGGGTTTGCATGTGCGTGCCGAACACCTTAGGGTGACACAAAGATGAATGATTGAGAGTGGCGAAACGAGAAACAAGTCGTCGACGTGATTGCATGCACAATGGTAATGTGGAAATAAAGTCGTGTAACATCATCATCTTGGCATGTTGGAATGGTGATTGAGGTTTTTTTTTTTTTTTTTGATTGAGATTCTTATTGAAGAAGGTTGCGGTGACAACACCCGTCAAGACACTTTTCACACAATACATCCTCTTTTGTGTTTTGATCACCGAATCTCATTGCATGCATGTCGTAAGCAATAAAGGCCCAAGTGCCAAACCCTGTGGGACTTCTAAGAGTATGAGTAGCAGACAGTCTTCTATTTTTTCCACAATTGGAGGTCAGAACATTCCTGTCAGCTGTCAAGTATTGATGTTCGTCCTCAAGCTTGCCACTTACAATCTTACTCAGAAAATGTGCAGGTGTTCCAACACCTATTACATACCACTCTGATAATGCCCCCTGGCTCCGTTGTCCATTTATTTGTAAAACTACTTGAAAGTAAAATTGTTTTTAAAGGTCAATTGGCCAACATTCAGTCACAGTCACTCCCTTTGTCATTCGATTAGACTTTGAAATTCATATTTATTTGAATGTCAAATTGAGACAATAATCCCACCTCCCGCCCATCAATCTTTAAGCTCAGAAACTCATCAATCCACACATTACTGCCTTAAGCGCCACTCTATCATTACAGTAAATCCAACAAGTGCCGCTCACTTAGCGACACTCATTCACCTAGCATTCACAGGCTTTTTGAATGACCGCTTGACAACTTCACCTCAATAATTATTGTCAACTGCAAAATTGATGGATTATTACTTGTTCCCGTTGCATTGCATTAACATCAATCATAATCACTTCTCATGCGGCGGTCCAGATCAGAACAGAATGCAAACAACAGAGGCGTACCAGGCAGTGTAGCGGCAGTGTTGCAAATCACAGCACAAATTCTCGCTCAATCGGTCGCCGCACTATCGAACAATTCCTTTGCGACAGAACGCGCCACTAACAAGGAGCACTACACACATGGCTTGATTGGTACAAGGGGAACGTAGTGCATATCAGCGCGTGTGAACGCAACAATCACTCATCTGAAATATGTATGTATGTATATTGGCCGGTCAGATCGGGTGACTGTCTTGTTGTACGTTGACGCACGACATACGGGTAAGATGCCGAAAGTCAGACAGATCGTGTGCTGTGATCATTTGTAAAATTCATTTGACACCTGATGACATTGACACTTGGTGCTCTCGATTCCATCGCTTCGTGCTTGTCACTGTCAAACCGGAATTCGCTTTTTTTTCTGCGCGCGAGTATACTGTCACTTGGATCTGTCACGTCGCACAGGCTAGAGACCAGAGACTAGCGATCAGAGACCGTGATCGCACGCAAATCAGAGTTCAATGGATTTAATCATTTCACCTTGATGCGTTCCAATCATCTACACGATGTGATGGATTGATGAAAAAACCGCAACAGAGCCGCTGCTACGATCGGTCGAGATTAAGTTTGAGCGATTGATTATGACAGGCTGGCGGAGAAATGAGTCACAGCGAAACGGAGTAAGTGCACTGGACATTGAGCTCATCGATCAAGACGCGCAATGCCTCAGATTGATTCCACATAGTTATTGTACTACCAGCCTTGCCGGAGTCGGCAATCGGCAAGTGAGTAGAAGAAACGTTGATGGATGGACGGATCCGTTCGTAAGCACTTGCATAAAAAATGTATTATGTGTGATTGATCAATTAACTCGAGTCAATTAATATTTATAAAAAAAAAAAACGAATATGAGTTTTTCTGGTTCGATGTGAAATGGTGCACCTTGGTGTCAGGTGTGCCAGGTGATTAGCAATGCAGTGGTCAATCAACTGAGCTTTGCCGATCAATCAATCAGAAAAAAAAAACAGGGTTCGGTTGGTTTTTTCCCGGGTTATGCAAGACGAACAGGGTTGTGTAATTAGTTGAATGATGTCATGAACACTCTACCTACTGCTTTTCCAGTAACTACTGTTGGTCTGTAGTCAAAAACGTTCGTAAGGAAATGTGATATGAATAAGAATTTGCTTTTGATTTGCCAATCTTTTTCAGTCAAGCAAAGATTCCAATGAAATTGTAATTTTCAGTGAAATGGAATACGTTCTACAAGCCAATGAGGACACTTAGTCATGTATATGGAATAAGCCAATGTCGCGGACGCATCACTCTTTTGCGCTTGTAGACAAAAATGTGATTAAAGTGAGAGGGCCATGTCACGTTCATGTCCAAGCAGAGGTTAGAAGTGCGTACACTAAGAGACTTGTTCTGCCTTTACATAGCCGAGTCACAGGTGGATTTAGCAGTGAAATGGATCAAAAACCTTGCTATCGAAAACTTCTTTAGGTTCAATGCAATGTCATCCAAGGCGTAAGCATATCGCATATCAATCAAGAAAGTCTGCCGTGCCTCAAGCTTAAAATAATATCGAGAAGGCGTAATGAACAAACTGACTTTGGCATTCAATGGAGATTTATGAGTACTTCGTGGACAAATTTCTTTGCTTAATAGACAAAACATACTCGTAAGTTTTTTTTTTTTTTTTTAGAGACTCGCGCAGGTTCAAGAGTTTTTATATTCTTTTATGATGTGTTCACACACACAACCTGAACGGAGTGCAGTGGTTGGGGTCGTTGATGTTCGTTCACTACTCTCAGGGGTGGTTGTCCTAGACCTAGATAGGACGATTTTAGTAAATTTTTATGGGAAATAAAATCATAGAACCCTGTTTCGGTTCGCTGAAATGAAGTCCCACCAGGCTACTGACCAGGACCACAACTTTTTTCGACGTTTTTTGTCCTGCAAATAAAACAGAAACATTTCAGCCAATAATAATTACATATTAATTATATATGTTAAATATTATATATCTATTAATTATACATATATACATATATTAATTAATCACAGAACAAACCAATCCGAATGTCTAGTTTGTCGACAGCAAAGGAAATATATGTATGTATGTATGTATGTTGGAGTTACAGTCCAATGAGGACCTGAACCGAACTTCTCTCAATCACCCATGTTGTGTGTGATTTCATTTTCCCATAGGTGAAAGGGACCTACAATTTATTGCCGGTTCCGAACGGCGAATTTCGAGAAGCTTTTTCATGACAATTTTACTACAGGGGGCTTTATCAGAACCCCGCTGAGGAGAAACAACATGAAAAACACGTTCGATGACATGGCTGTGTCGGGATTCGATCCCGTGTCATCGGCGTCAGAGGCCAACGCACTACCCACTGCGCCACGGTGCTCTCAGCAAAGGAAATATAAGACTCCATTAATTCCCATGTAACCAGGGCGCTGCTCTGATGAAAAAAAAAAAAAAACAAAAGAGGAAAACAAGAACAAACGAAAATAAAGTAAAAATCAATCCACTAATATGCTTGATGTATCTTCTCTCCGATTTCTGTGCTAATTCCCGAAACTGTCCACATCTATACTCTTTCAGATAATTTATCATCAGATACAAGTATTTATTAAACGCTAGCTATTTCTTTGTCTTGCCTGTGAAAGATGTACATTTATATTTAATATTCATGACAACCATGCTTGTTTCTCTCAGTCAGTCGGCCCGGATTTATTGACATCAATGTCGTCAACCAAAAAAATGTAGTGTCTACTAAATTAAAACAACTCGCCAACCAAACGAGTCAAATGAATCAAAAAATGGAAACAGAAAAAAAAAGCAAGTCCAACTCGTGCTCCCGATCATCGGCGTTATACATATGTGCGCCCATTATTTCCAAGCCGAGTGGGCTAAGTATACATATTATACGTGCAGCTGTGTGATATGGCTCTGTAATCGGTACGTTTCGGTGGCGATATCGGAGCAGGAATTTAAGAGTTAATTACGTTCATAAATTCAAAATGCTTTATTGTTATATGTACATACGTACATATGTATATGCATGAATTTTTAAGTATCTGTCTCGTTTCCTCGTGCTCAGATTCTGGTTTTGATATGGACAAGGTTTTGATTGTTCCACATCCACAGTATATGGGTAAAATTGAAGTGGTCGAATTCAATTCCTGTTTCAACGTGGTCCATCATCATTATGAGACGAAATATCGGAGGAGAAATCAAGATATGTTTGTATAAACATTTTTTGTGGTCATCTGTTGTTTTTGTTGTTGTTTATGGCAGAGGTTGTAAATCTTTTGGATAAATTGTTGCTAATGGATTTCCACTGGTGAACGAGCGCGATTAACCTAGATGTTGACATTCGTATATCTTGTTGGATGACGAATACAATTAAGATGATGGAATTTTTCAGATGATACGCAGCGCTGTAGAAAGTTGTAATACATGATATGTATGTATTTAGATATATAAATAGGGCATCGTGGCGCTGCGGTTAGTGTGTTGGATTCTGGTGCACGATGAGCGAGTTCGGATCCCGATAACACCAACGCCCTTGAATGTTCATTTCGCGGCGTCCCTCTTCGGCGGGGTACTGGCGAAACCCCCCCTAGTATAATTGCCAAGAAAAAGCTTCTCGACTCAAGTCGTTCGAAATCGGCATTAAACTGTAGGTCTCTTTCACCTGTGAAAAAATATAAAATAAATCACACACAACATGAGTGATTGAGAGAAGCTTGGCTCTGGCCCCTCATGGTCTGTTAGGCCACCAAAGCAAGCAAGCAACATATGTACATATATAAAGAAAGATTACTTGTAGTGGATCATAGTGAAACCAAAGTTCTTGAAAAACTGTGCGGAGAATCCAATTTTAAGTAATTTTTTTGCTAACACTCGTACCACGTACAGTACTATCTTCCACGCCTGAGATGAATGATTTGACGTAACCCCCTAATAATAGTGTAGAGGCGTTAAATCCCATAATACAGCTGGGCAATTCACTGCTGGCGCAGACGGACTGTCTGCTGAGCTCTTCAAGGCAGCTGGGAATGACCTGGTTAGGAGCATGCACCAGCTCATCTGTAAGATACGGTCAGAGGAAAGCATGCCCGAGGAATGGAGTCTCAGCATCGTATGCCCGATCCACATGAAAGGAGACCCCTCTGATTGCGCCAACTATAGAGGAATAAGTCTCCTTAACATCGCCTATAAAATCTTCTCTGCCGTTTTGTGTGAACGCCTGAAGACTTTTGTAAATAAGCTGATAGGTCTTTATCAGTGCGGATTCAGGCCAGGGAAGTCCACCATCGACCAAATCTTCACACTACGGCAGATGCTGGAAAAAACCAATGAATTTCAAGTCAACACTCACCACCTATTTGTCAACTTCAAAGCCGCATACGACAACGTAATTAGAGACGAGCTATACAACGCTATGTCTACCTTTGGACGTACCTGCTAAGCTCGTCAGACTATGCAGGATGACTTTGGAGAATGCCCGCTGCTCCATCCGAATCGGTGAACACCTTACCGATAGTTTTGATGTCAATAAAGGATTTAGGCAGGGCTATGCGCTGTCGTGTGATTTCTTCAACATCATATTGGAAATGATGTGCAAAAATCACTGACCATACAAGAGGCACAATCTATTTCAAATGCTCCTTGCGTACGCCGACGATATTTACATAATAGGTAGATCACAGCGAGATGTCAATGAGGCTTTTGCGAGTATTGCGATGGAGGCGGCGAAAATTGGTTTGGCGATAAGCGAGGGCAAAACTAAATATATGCTGTCATCAAAAAAACACGCTCACCACCGACTTCTTGGCTAGAACGTTTGTATTGGCAGATATAAGTTCGAGGTAGTTAAGGACTTCGTCTACCTTGGCTCCGCAGTGACCTGGAACAACGACATCAGTTCCGAAATCAAACGCAGAATCACTATTTCCAATCGCTGTTTCTTTGGGCTCAGGAGGCAATTGAGTAATAGAGCCCTCTCCCAAACCACTAAGTTGACTCTATATCCCGATCCTGTTGTACGGCGCAGAAGCATGGACACTATCAAAAGCGGATGAGGAGGCCCTTGGTCGGTTCGAGAGAAAGATTTTGCGTGTGATTTTCGGGCCAACTGGGTGTGCGGCAATGGAAAAGGCTAGCAAAAAGTCGTGCTAGTTGGAGGGGCATGTTGGTTGAGGCCCAGGTTCACCCCGAACTGTAGCGCCCATTAAGAAGAAGAATTCACTACGGGTCGAATTGCTTGATCACTTGATCGATTATGACTTCCGTAAAATGGTCGTAGGGCGCGAAATACATATGTATGTATAAATCTCAGAAATCACAAATTTTGGCAATAAAATCAAATAATATATAAACACATGATAAAATGACAATACCAGCTGAGACTTTGACATGTCACGGATTGCACGTGAGCTATCAAAAACGGAACACTAAAAACCCAACCACAAAAAAAAAAAAAAAAAAAAAAAATCACCTACTACCTGAATTTGTCGTCAACTTCCGGTGTGGAAAACAAAATTTCTTTTTTTGCAATTCTGAATGGTTTTAAAAAGGCGCCGATGTCGAGGAACTAATTGAACGCATACTCCTTCAACTCAATCAGCTCATAGCTTATGGTTAACGACTGCCATTCAAAACGTCGATCATTCGGTTGTAGCCACATAATTCATCGATTGTTACCCTCCAGGTTCCTGTAGCCATAACCCTCATTCGCTTCACCGGTCATCCTGGTGCCATATGTGGATATCATCTATCGCAAAAACACAGTGCCCCCTACTGCACGTAACCTTTCGCGACCGTCATCGAATCCAATCGGCGCGACAACAATCACATAAACACAACCCCAATATCGCCGCCACCATTCTGTCTGTTATTTTATTATAAAGCGACATTTCCATCAGAAATTTATGATCACATTTAATATCGACTGACAATTGCATCGGGGGCATAATTTTTAATGACTCCAGTGATTCTCGGATTCCCTGCAATTATAATTCCTTTCTGATGGGGTCATATACCTACACATCCATGTATGTGCATTCGTGTGGTATCACAGGGTTCATAACATAAATCCACCCAAAACACCCAACATGCAGCAATTGAATCTCAATTCGAAAATTTTATGTCGATCTCGAACGACAGTGCTGCAACGACAGCGATTTATCCTATCCGATCCAATCCAATCGAATTCCATCCAATCGGTCGCGGCAGGACACATTTCCTGATACCAGTTTATCCCCGTGGTCTCGCATAGACCAAAATAAAAAAAAAGCAAAAAATGAAAGAATTGATTGGTGCCTATAATCGTCGTAATAATGAAGCGTAGTCGACAGTGGCTACTTCTCACCCACTCCTACGACAGTGGGTCATCGTCATTATCATCGTCGTCGTTGACGTCGTTGGTAACGTCGTCATCATTGTAGTAGCCATCATCGTCGAGAGATACATATCACGATATAATCATCGTTAACGCGTTATGCATGTCATGTCCAGTGCGATATCCTTTCGATTGTATGTATCCACATACATGAAATGTCTACCATCCAGTGTGAAGCAGTTAAAACTGCATCGCGTTATCGCTGACACATTTGACCCAATAAATCAAAATTCTCGGCGCAAAAATTACTTTCCACCACCATCCATTGACTCGTTCGTTCCTGTATTTCATGTCGAATGACCTGAATGTCCTGCATCTCATTTCGTCCTTTCGATTCATACAATCGTTTTCAACTCACCCAATCCAACTGTCAGTCTACCGTGTACATACATATATACATGCAAGCCAAGTCTAAAGGGTAATCAATTTTTCCCCCCAAACATGGACATGCGAATCCTCGGTTTCGAGCGACAATTTTCACGCGAATGGCATTGAACAACGACACTCCAGCACTCATACATATGTACATTCCCATATCACATAAATCGATCAAATGATTTGAGAGTTATGCTTATGAGCGAAGGTGCCGTGAAATGTGCATTTTACGTAGTGTCGCTTTGTTCTTCAATGGCGACGCATGGATTTATGAACATGTTTTCTAATCAAAATTAATAGTTGGCAGGACATTCGTCCTTTTCCATTTCACTTCATCAAGGGATATGATGTTTGTTCACTCATTGTCCGTTCATTGGGCTGATTGATTTACGATAAATCGAACGATGCGCATTGAATCGATCGAATGCCATTTTTTTCTTGCTGCATTGCTTGCTGGTAGAAAGGATAAATAGAAAAACAAAAAAACTCATCAGGACCTGTTTGGGACAGTGGGTACAACTCATGTTTGGTCGACGTCGTCCTGTGTGGTAACGTGTCATCATGGATTGCCATTCAATTGTTGAAAGTGGTGAATTGTGTTTGGGACGATGACAATGATGGTGATGATGATGATATCCTGGGAACTTATTCAGGTGGCTTTTGTAACTTGGAATTGACTTTGGTTTGTCATTTTCCTTACTTTGGTGATTCGGTCATGTGTCTACTCAGGTGTAGGCGAAGAAGAGGTTTGAATTAAGAGCTTTTTAGTGTGATGCGGTAAGTGGTGTCATTGCCAGAGGATTTTTTCTTTCGGGCGGTGAGTGATGAGTACTTTTTCAAGGATTAATGGTTTTCATGTGCTTAGAAAATGCAAAAGAAAAAGAAGAAGGAAAGGTCGTTCTGAGGACATTTTTTTTGCTTGAAGATTCTGTATCAGAGTTGTTATTGGAAGTCAAGTGTGTAATTCCTTAGGAAGGTGATTTCCGATTCACTTGACTACTGTTCCAAATAGGCATATCGAGTATTCTTCTGTTATCAAAAGGTTTGAAAGATAAGCTTCATATAAACTGTTGAAAGTCCAGCATTGATGCTGAGGAAGATTTAATTTTTGTTCACAGTGCCAGGATAACATCCGCACGGTCCTTAACCCAGAGGAAGAAGCACAAAATTAGCAATAATATGGTAAGACCCATTGCGGTGTATACATATGTAAATGCGTGAAATACCATGAATTATAAACGAATGCAAACAGGACATGCAAATTTTTATGTCAATTTGTCCCCAGTTACGGAAAGTCAGCATGCACTTGACACTTACAAATTACTACTGCATCTAGGTTGAGTACCGGCACTACCTAAATAAGTACGTTATGAAACGAAAATCACTCTGGACGAGTGAAAAAAATAATGTAAAATTCGTGAGTCCGAAAATACGCTGGAATAGAGCAGCCAATTACAGTTAAATTCATTTGGTATGAACAAGTTTTTAAGGACTGAGTTCCAAATTGCTTGTAGACAACATCTCGCGGACAGAAAAGTATGGAAGACTCGTCAACAGAGGCCTAATGGACCCGCTCTGTGCCATAGCTTATTCCCATTAAAGCAAGTTTTTAAAGGCACTTTTAGAACTGTAGGTGTTATTTTTAATCAAGTGTAACCTATGTGGAACTTATTACATAACATTAAGAAAATTCGACAAAAATCGTATATACATAATGGAGGACCCACGTTTACTAACTATAATTTCTCATAACATCGTCCGCCTCAAGGATACATTTTTCTTTTTTTTTACGTTCCACTTACCAACCAACCTTCTACTGAATCGAGTAAAATGCTCAGGCAATTTCTAATTTCTTAATCTGTCATCCCCAATCATAATCATATTGCAATATCCGCAGATGGTAATAACATCCGAAGATGGTAATTGACTGTCACTACACTGCCATGCGCCCGTGCACAATGCACATCTCATTTTAAAATATGAAATCTCGTTATGTCAGATATGAAAATTAAGAAAACATTTCCATTTTCATTCGGTACAAGGTATGAAATGCATGTTTTTGCTGAAAATGTCATCGTCGTTCATTGAATTGTCCACTGCACTAGAACGAGAAAATAGAGTATCGGAACGAAGTATCTCTGGAAGGACAAAGAAAAAAATAATACATACGTCCGTTTTGTGAGCAATTTATGCACATGACCCTTTTCAAACTATACTTTCTCATTTGTTAGTTGGGGGGGAAAATCCTTGTCATCACATGTACGTGTACATATACCCCATCATGCCACTTTCGGGGTGGGAGGGGGCGCTAGTACCATGAGCTCGTTGTCATCGTCGTCCCTCATCAGGTACAACTACTGGCCATTAAAATGAAGATTCAAAATGTCTCTTCTCTATATATACGAACGAGTTCATGTCTCGGAAATTTTTCTGAATCTCATATTGCAGTATCTGAATACAAGTTCTTTCATTTCTTCATTCAATTTCACTTTGACTTCAAATGCACTCACAGTTAGTAGAGTATATGATACGATGAATGGACGTGGTGTGGGTTATACCACCACGAGTACTACTACCGGTGATGCAACAGACAGGACTTAAAAAAGGGGAAGAGTAAGAGACATAGGTATACATATATGGATCTATGTATACCCTCGTGTTATCGCCGAAGGGTAGATAATTTCAGTTTTGAACTTTACTGTTGTTGCCATGCTAGGGTATGACTAGTACTCGTTATGTGTGGTCAGGTCATCTCTGGACAATTGTGAATTTTCTTCATATAATGCCATTTTAAGGATTTGCAGGTAACCAATATTTTCTAACCTCAATCCACTGAAGCTATTCTCGTCTCAAATGTGCCGCTCGTCGACCATCTAACCCCTCTGGTGAAGGGAGAAGGAGAACAAGCGAGGCAGAGATAAGAAATTTCATATTTTCTGCTAAACTGGACATCGATATGTTTTGCAATTTGCTTATAACGTTGAGCGGCAAATCTGAAGTGGATATGCCAAGAATGGGCAGGAGGTGGATGTTGGGTGGTGATCTGGTACATCTCATTTTGTGATTTGTACCTTTATGTCCGGCTCATTCATTCATTCAGATTCTGGTGGGCCAGGTCATCGATGGTTACGGGCGGGTGCAGGAGGAATGATTTGATATTCTTCTTGCTTCACTTGTTGGGTGATTTTAATTTCAGATAACCCACGTTTTCTCTTTTTTTTTTCTGTTTTGCTCTTGTACTTGAGTTTGAAAATATGATTTAAAATGGATTGAAGCGAAATTTGATTAGTTGCCAGAAGGCCAAAAGAAGGAGAATGGCTCAGATGTTGGATAGGTCAGGGCGTGTCTTTGTTACTATAGGGGTGACTGTTAAGGTACATTTTAAATTGACAAACTCTGCAATATCATTCAAGGTACCTATAGGTCAATGTCGAGGCATGCTGGTGTTCTTAGTTCCATTTAAAGAGTCTCGAACAAATTCAATCGAAATTTGTAACCAATAAAAAGCAGTCGGGTGATAGGGTCCACGCTTGTAAAAAGCTGACGAAACGTGATAAAATCTCTGAATTTCTCAATTCAACGATGTCGTAAGCTCTTCCCACGATGTACCCGTACACATGGCTTGATCTCAAAACCGATCTAGAGACCTAAAACGGCGACGCATCACACCAATTAGCCACTATCCGAATCTGCGATGATTGTCCCCCCTTCCCCACTCCCGGATAAACCAAAAAATTTACCAAATTAAGTGGATTTTATCATGAAATTAATAGTATCCCAATACGCATCTCGACTCGAATCCAAGCTAAAGGCGAATGCTTTTAATTTCATATCCTCTTCTTTAAAACGCCCCAAAAGTGATTTCGATACTCTTGTTGGTTGTGTGTGTTAAACTGACACTTGATTTACAGCTTCAATTTCAATTCGGGAACGAAACCTTTCAGCAATAAATCATTCAATCGTATTGCGCGACGGATAAATTATTCGTTTGTGCCTTTATTCATTCGTGTTTGGTATCAGTTTTCAAGACTTGACAAAAGTCTAACGAAAAAAACGAGTAGAATGAACTGACGCATCGGGATCTAATGCATACAGCCTCGGGACATGTATCGCACTCAAGATTCACATTCAAGAGTTGCGGCTCGATTTTCCCATAAACTCATTCTCAACTTGATTAAGATAAAGGCGACGAAACTACAAAGATACAGGGGTAATGCTCCATGAATTGTTTCTCTTCTTTTGTTTTGTGTGTGACAAACTGGTGGACACTTTGTTGATTTGTGACCTCTTTTCACCACCACCAAATGGTGTAGGACGATGAAGTCTTCAACCACGAATTGGTTTGGTGAATGTACGTTGCGTGTGTGAACCTATTTCATGCGATCAGATTGCTTCGAGTTGCATGCAGGCCTGATGGAGCCCAACGAGATGAAAGGTTCACTGATTCAAAGGCACGTCACTTAAAGTCAAAAAATCGAAAGTCTTTATTTCATCTCTGGTTGTGTATATTAGTGTAACAACAAAGTGGCGTCTCGCCGTGAAATGATGAACCAAACAACCTTAAACATATTGTATATGTAAATATGCTGTCCACAGGCCCAAATCGATAATAAATAACCGCATGGCAATATCAGAATAACTGCCATTGTCAATCGATTGATACATCTTCAAGCCTTACAAAGTTGCTTCTCTGTGGTATAGCCATCATTATATTTACATACATACATACATACTCGTAGTTTTTATCAACAACAACCTCCACATAACGCATTATAAGGCTCCGACTGCCTCAAGCACCCTCACCTTTTGTTCGTCGAATGTAAATAATGTGTCATGCTGCAGTGCGACGAATAAATTCGATGAATTATGGTTTTCGAATCACAAAAGGCGTTCGCGACAGCTACGTTCGCGACCATCGTCTGGAGCTCAATCTCAAGTGACACATGCAACAGCAGCACTCGCTCTCTCATATCACCGATTTCGTCCATGTTATGCCACATGGCTCCTCTATGAGAAGAAGTAAATAAACATTCGAGGAATTTAATTTACAACCGTCATTATAAAGTTGCCCGGTTTATTGGTGCGCCCCAGAATAAATTACCCGCCAATAAAGTTGTTATTTTATAATGACATTGTGATGCGGCACTACTATGACTATGGGGCTGTGGCAAGTTTGTCGTTCGTTCATCGGTGTCGCTAACTAACTCTAAGATTCATTCTTGTTCATCTCAACGAATCCGTGTGAACGTGCAGATCCTGCGAGAAAAATGACTGCAAAAAATAATAATTTCATCAAAATAACGAGTTGCTGGATGCTGGAGTGACTCGGGTCTTTGTCTGTCCGATAGTTTGTTCAATAATTCCTAATTCCTCGAGTTTCGCAATATCTATACATATACATACATACATATCTCCATTTTTTCATTCGAGGAACGATAACAATTGATTGAAAGGATGAAGGAAATTTACTATAATGGTGACCGGTATAAGTTCAACCACCTTTCTTCCTTCCTTCCGGTTGATCGCGGCCATTTTACTTTTGTCCGCTCTTCCTGGCATCATTTCAGGTGTCAAAGCTCTACCGCTCTCCACCTCCATGGGACCAGCAAACTACTACTATTACTTCTACCACTACTATCCTAGTACCGGCTAGGCAGTCACATAACCTTTAACTTATCACGTCCATTACCATTACTCGCTGTCAAATAAAACTCCGCTTCGAAGTTGCACTCTGTTATATGTGTGGCAGAAGAGAATCAAACGTAGAAGGAAGGAAAGAAATCCTAGAATAACGAACAATCCTGTATAACTGTAAATAGATTGAAGTAAATCACACCACCGATAAGATCGAGTAATGTTAAGAAGTCGCATAAAGAAGATGCTATCGCGAAGGGTGTAGCGCGCCGGCCCTTCAATCCTATCCAGTACCCAGTACGAAACGACGATTGCGATAGCGACAGAAGCCAATACTCGAAAAGTCTCAGGGTATCCTGGGTGAATTGAAACGACAGCTTTGCCATAATTCTAACTGCCACCCAAGGCGTCGGTCGTTGTCGCCATTACCCCCTTCATCGTACCACGCACCGGCCGCTATGGTCCCTTTTTAAGGGTTTGAGTTTCAAGATTAGTTTTCGTTATGAGCTCATCAATTTTAGACTGACACGGGTTGGGGATGCCATGGAGCACTTTAATTACCTACAAGAGATTCGAGTGAAACGAACAAACGAAACCACCCTATGAGTGTCTGTGGCACATCAAAGCCTCCTATAGGTACACGCGTCAACCCATTGTTGATTGGGAGGTTGGTTGAAAAATCCATTCACCCATCGCGTGGCAGTTTTTCGATTGCATGAATGCAACGAGACGAAAGGAAAACGTAAAAAAAGCAATGGAAACCAGAAAGCCCTACGTCCAGTGACTTGTCCGAAAGATGAACTCGACAGGAGTGAAAAGGATGTATGACCTGACTGGCAGCAGGACGATGCATGGCGTATTCTACGCTCATCTAGTGGGCAAAGTGGTCAAAGTGGAAAATTGCTTTAATTAAATTGACTGAGTTGTTGTTGTTATTTTGTTACTGCTCTGGACTGGAGAGAAAAATTGCATTTGGAAGCGAGTGAAGTGGAACCAAAAGCAAAAAAAAAACCGAATTATAGCCTCAGGGGACGGATAGCAGGTCGAGTGAAAGGTGCGGTCAATCAAGTTGCGGACAAGCCTATAACCAGATTTCTGGCTTGTGTGCGTGTAATTGAAATGTTAAAACGAGCGAATTCAATCAAAGGGAACTCGGGCTGGACAGGTGTCTCTTTTTTTTTTTTTTTTTTTTGGTTCGGATAGGTGCACTTTTTTGGACAATGGGAGAAGCATTCTTTTTCTCGTTAGTAGCGAATGCTACTGCCTGCCTTTCTCGTTCAGGTACTATAGATAGATAGACTGATACTTTCTAATTGACAAGGCTGGAGAGTGGATTTGACATTGCTTCCTCTCTCCACAAAAGATCAAGGAGGAGGAACTCAATCATCGTTCAACGCTATCACTTAAGAAATTCTATCACATTGCATGTCGCCTAAATATACTATTATGTAAGTTCGAGGGAGACGCAAATTCACAAGTTTTCAAAATGCTAGTCAAGACTACATAAATTAAAATGATTAAAATAAATATTTTATCGGAGTCAGAGGTCTGAGTAAGGCCTTAAGCCAGTATTACAGACGGGCCTTCAAAAGAATACAATCACCTTGTCTTGTCTAATTGTTCCATATTAATTAAGGACACTTTGAATTCGTTCGCCGTAGAAATGGTTGAAGTCTCTGAACTCAATGAATTCTTTAAAAATTTTAAGTCATTGTAACCACTGAAGTTGTTAAGGTCTCTAATGTTGTTCAATTTTCTACAGTATTATAGTTATGTATGGTATAGTATAATTATTATGTAGTCCTGCGACTCATTGAATTCATAAAGCCGTTGAAGTAACTTATTTAAGTTATTAAACCCTTCAGTGTGCTTCAAGGAAACAAATTTGTTGAAGATTTTAAGGTATAAATATTCTTAACCTTTTTAAGTCATTGAAGTCTAAAGCCACTGAGTCACTGAAGTCTTTGAAAACTTTGCATTGAAATAATACTATTTGTGCAGTGTGCTTACATGATGAAAGTGCTAACCCTAGATATCGCAGCTTTTCGACTTTTTAGTGACTCTGGCGTTATTTAACTTTTTTCTATTATCTGAGCTGATTGATGTCAATAAATAATTGAAGTCACTTAAATCCTTAAACATTGAAACGATAAACATTTTATATGATAACAAATCACTGGGGTCTCGATAATATGAAGTCATTGATGAATAAAGTCGTTGAAGTCATTGATGAATAAAGTTTATGCACTTGTTGAAGGCGCTGAAGTATTTGAGACCTTCGCGATTAAGCGCTTAAATGATGTAAGTTTCTGAAGTCATAGAAGCTTTTAAGCCTGCAAGTCATTGAAATCAGTGGATAGTTGAAGCTATTTAGATCAATAATCGTTGAAATCGTCAACGTTTTTTTTAGAGCAATAATATGATCGCAAGTCTTTAAGGTGAAGTAGAATCCTATAGTACGGGTTAAACAGTTCGTGCTTCGGAAATGAATTTTAAACAAAACACACTTGCGATTTAGAAATCAATCAAGCCTTTATATCAATATATTGTTTGGATCTTGCCATTGTTATTGAAATGATCCGTGATTCGAATGCCATCGAATGCTGGGCTTCTGCTGATATGGTCATTTATGAGTACCTTGCGATACTATCGGGCAATGACTCAGCCATACATACATATTTGTTTACAAGGTGTCAAAAACTTGCTGATTGTGTTAATAAACACAATCTTTTGCACTAACATAATTAAAAGAGTTGAAATCTCAATTGTGTGAATTCGCTGAAGTCTTTGAAAAATGTTTGATAATAGGATTTAAACTGAATGCAATGTTTGAAGTCTTTGTAACCTCTAAAATCATTGAAGCCTTTATTAAAGCTAGTAAAGTAGTTAAAATTGTTCAATTGAAGCAGGAAAATAAAACTGCGCCTAAACTAGTTGTCAATAGACTACTAGTATTCCATATACATTTATGATCAACGCGCTCGATAGTGATGACAACTATTCTCCTTAGAAACCATATCACCCATCATTGGCATATGCCCATCTCGTCTGCGTTCTATAAAGAATTCATCACCTCATATACATCCTTGATTTTTGGCAGCAATTCACTAATTCTTTAAACAAACAAAAAAAAAAGTTAAGAATCTGAAAAAACACACAAATCCATTAATAACCGGACCACTTAAGTGGATTTATGGTAAACGCTTCCAATTAGCATATCATTCAATTCCCTCGCGTTAAATTAGAAAAAAAAAAAACAAAAATAACGCCTGACTACCAGTTCTGATAAAGCTGCGCGCCATCATAAATAACAATCAATCAGACGAGTCAACAACCCGATACCGATCATCTTTAGCGTCCGAGGACAATTTACGAAATTTATTCACTGCCGATGACAGCGTGACGGTCAGATATTAAACAAACAATATCGCAATGCAGTTCCTGAATCAAGACATGGATTATATTTTACGACAGGCTAAAGGTTGAAGATCCCACAACTCTTCGGCCAGAGAAAGTTCGTTGTGTTCCGCGAATGTGTGCTTCCCTTCTCTGTGTTCTCTGTCATATTCCACGTTATTCATTTCGAATATATCTCATCAACCTTTGAGCAACGTACACGTTTACGAATTGTCCATTTGTGTCATCGAATTTATGAGGAATTCAAGATTGTGTATGGGAATCTCGCAGTGATTCAGTTTAATAAGCGGATCAAGAACTGGTTTCGTCGCGATGGAACATTTTATACCAGTTGACGATCATCATCCAAGTGATGCACCGAGTTATGCCACTTTCTAAGAACTTGTTTCGTCGAGATGGAACGTTTTATACCAGTTAACGATCATCATCCAAATGATGCACCGAGTTATGTCACTTTCATGTCGCATTCCACTTCTAGTCGGTGATCGAATACAAGAATGCTTACTTGATCTTGATTAAATCTCGAGTATTTCCATGTATTGCATATCAGCAGCACCAACTTGAAACCAAATCAAAGGAAAAGCTTTAATTCACTAAACAAATGTCGGTCTTACCGTGCCAATGTGCGTAATTTATAGCCGCCAACGATTAAAATATCGAGATCGTAGCCTCCTGATAGGCTGCTTAATTCCGTGAATTGAGACACAATTTTCTGTGGTTTTGCGAAGAGGCCCAGAAACAACACAAAAAAAAAATGGAACTTGTCCACCATCCGACACGAAGAGAACCAAGAATCACCCCCTGAAAGATCGTCCCGATAGAAGGCGATCGGGAGCTGTGTGCTTAGTGGAAGAGAAATCATATCTTTCCCTTGATCTACTGTTTCTACAATGTGATGATGTTACTGTTGCTGCTGACGAGGACGAAAACGACGAAAACGTGGATTAGACCTTCGGTTTAGGGGCTTGTCCTTCGTGCAGAAAAACCCAAAAACAACTGACAAAACAGTCCAAGATGAAGAAAAAAAAGGTTCTTTATCGCCCAGAGATGTTGGCTGTTTCTGTTTGAGCTATTTCTTACTTGTTCTGCTTGGTCGTTTGTTGATGCGACGAGGGACGAGCGATAAACGGATCGCAATGCGTCGATCGTATATGCTCCATGTCGAATATCTGTCGAAACATTTTGTATTGACTTACTGCACGTAATGAACGTGAACATGAGTGTGCAGAGCACGGATGGTACGTAGTGCTCGAATCGCGAATCATGTTACGCTGTCAATTTGTTATACGCTTGCACGTAGGTACCTATTTCTGAGACAAATGTGCCGGGGCAGTGGCATTTCTCTGAGAGATGCTTGGAATGGACACGCGACAGGTGAAACTGCAAGGTGCAGTGGATAAATGCTAAGCTTTTATGTGCAAAAAACAAATACATATTACAGAAAGTAGAACATAAGTCTGTTACTCTGCCTGCAGAAAAAATTCAACATGAAGAGTAGAATAACCGCCTGCGGCAGAGAAATATGTAGTAGGAAGGCTTTGTCTGTTGTTTGATCGAGGTCTTCGTGTACCATCGAATAAACATTCGATGGCGTTGGTGTTATCGGAATCCGAACTCGCTCATCGTGCGTCAGAGTCCAACACCCTAACCGGCGCGAAAATTATTGGTGTTTAAATAGAGAGCACCGTGGCGCAGTGGGTAGTGTGTTGGCCTCTGACGCCGATGACACGGGATCGAATCCCGACACAGCCATGTCATCGAATGTGTTTTTCACGGTGTTTCTCCTCAGCGGAGTTCTGACGAAACCCCCTGTATGAAAAGAAATGAAAAGCTTCTCGAAATTCGCCGTTCGGAACCGGCAATAAACTGTAGGTCCCTTCCACCTATGGGAAAATTAAATCACACACAGCATGGGAGATTGAGAGAAGCTCGGCTCAGGTCCTTCATGGACTGTAACGCCAACATACATACAAATAGACTTATGTACATTATACGTAGAATAACTTCTTGAGTCTTTGGATTCAAAGGGAATTCGAAGGTTTGCAAAATCTTTTATAAAGCCTTTTGTAAAATGTTTACCATCTTAAGAGCGAACAAAATCTGCATTTTGCCTATGGTTCCATAAACGTCTGTGGAGAGTGAATGAGAAGCGTGGAATTTACCACCTCCACAGCGACATCGGCTGAACGGGCAAAGCTTACAGCCGTCTATGGTGGCTGAGTCATGTAGAGCAGGAGCCCATAAGGTCTTGGATTGTAACCTTGAGGAACGATACACCAAATTACGACATGTAGAAAGTAATTTCAGCCAGCAGGGATGCGTCCCTGTAAAGAGTTTGTCGGTGAAGGGGCATGTTGAATCTGAACTATGGCGCCATCGAAGTAAGCAACTATGCGCATATTAAGATAGTATTAATGAACTTTGTTAAATGATAAGCCGACCGTCTGGGTGATATAAAAATAAAAAAAAACCATTCTATGTACGTTCTAGAAGGGAATGAATTTCACTACCAAAGCAAAGGGATCCAACCCCGACTAGATGCAGCCGTGCACCGATTAGACGCCGGCGAAAATCACATTTTTCCCACCATCGTCTATCTGGTCCACTAAATCATGGCTGAAAATACTAAAAACCATTTTGCCACATCCTGTCATTATAAATACCACACATCATACCCCCTCTACCCAAAATGCAAGTCAGCAAATCATTTCGCTTCCTAACCAATTTACGACCTTACACGTAATCACATGACCTGCACATGAGTCACGCACGTGGAAATCTATTACACGCCGTCCGCCATTCATGATTTTTGGCTGCACCATTCCCTGTTAGACATAGAAATATAACCAGACAACATTACCGCCTCAAAAAACCAAAACAAAAAAAATCGAAAAAATATATGTACGAAACGCCAGCAAGCAGTACGGATGCGGCAACACTCCCGACCACGCTCAAACAGTTCCAGCCGTCCGGCTTTCAATTTATTTGGAACTAACTCTCCGCGGCATAATTGTTTCAAAATATAATTATTATTAATTATTATGGACAAGTGCAGGGTGCATACAGACTGTGGGAATGTCCAAGTAGTAGAAGAAAAAAGAACCGCGAGTAATAGTACGCACTATATACCAATATTGGGGCGAACACGGATACAAATGGGACAAAAAGTGTCACTACTAGGATGCAGAATTATGATTATGACAAAACATGAATTTGTGGGTCCTGGCGATGAGGTTTTGTGTGTCTGGTTTAATCGAGTAACATGTTAATGAAGTGGAAAATTTATAGCTCTCCCTAAATAGGTATACAGCTCGTTACATATGCGTCTAGGTATACCCAGTACACCGACCGAATACATGGAGCACTGCTTTTGGTTGGTGTTACGACAGTTGCTATGACCAGCGCGTACGGCTTTACATGCATTAAACTATACGTGGAAAATAATTAAGTACCTGGAGTAATTAATATTAGTTGCGAGCGGAGATGTACGCCACGCGATGTGATATAATAATGATTTCCTATGGAGATGACGGTAGGCCTAACATCGGGTGTGGGGAATTAAAATGTGGATTTTGCAAATGAATTTATGGGGCCTGACTACCAGGTAGCCGTCAATCCTATTTTCGTAAAGAAATCCGGTTACAGTTCCGATGAAAAGGCTCACTTCACGATAAACTCACTCGCCAGTCAACCCCAAGCCAAGTCACGACACAGATACATACATACCTATGTCAGAAAAAGCAAAGCGCCGTCATAGGACTCAATCAATCACGCGCCCCACAAAAAAATAAGCGGCTAACCAATTCAAACGCACTCATCAATTTTCGTCTTCAACCTGGGCTTTAATGGCAATTTCCTTCGATCGCCAGACAACAATTGCCCACCCACAAAAAAAAAATTAAAAATCTGCCGCTTGGTGGTCATGATGGGCAATGATCGAGAACGCAGCCAAAACAGAAGGCGCACCAACAACAATCCATCATGAGCGTAATGCGGTTTTTTTTGGTAAATCGAAATTTAATCCGTCAAACATGCCCGTCGATCAAAAACAATGAACAGAAGACCCCCTTTCCAGTCGACAGGCGTCTTCCAGTTTGGAAGACATATCCTCATATGATTGACTGATCGAGATTTAAGCACGTTCCGATACATTTTGATTGATCCTCAATTTATTATGCTCATTGCCCGCTTCAATTTCGGGGCTTTTCATGCTCTCGATTTTTGCTAGACAGCTTGGGATTTCGTCTAACCAGAAATGGAAAAACTCTCTGATGAATGATGTGTCTGTTGTGTTTGTCGAGCGCTTCGAACATGGATTGCGAAAAGAAAAAGAATCACCCACCCGTTGGATGTCATTCATCATATAAATCGTGGCCTCGATCGTGTGACGTTGGTTCGAGGGAGATGTGCTGAGTTTCGGGTCACAATTAATGAATTATTTTTAGCGGGATGGATTAGCAGTTTTTTTTTTTTTTTTTTTTTTTTTTTTTTTTTGCCTGTTCCAACAAGAGACAATGGGCGATAATGGGAGCGGACAACGACAAGCTTATATTGAGTAATTGTGAAATGAAACATTGGTCGGTTGGCCTACAATTGATCGTTGCCGTGACGGGAAGGAGACGACGTGACAACTGGTTAAAAAGCGGGCTTTTGTGGTGAGTTTGACAAAACGACGGCTGGTTGTTTTTAATAGGATATTTGACAGTTTTATTCTGGATTTAAATGTATCACGGGTGTCAAACGAGGCGTGTGTGATAGTAGTCGGTAGTTAGCTAGGCTTTGTGACTTTGGACGAGAGGTCTAGCTATTATAAGTGTAGACAAAAAAAAAAAAAGAACTCATATGATAGATTGGAATGGCGTCGAACATGTTTAGAAACTCCTGTTAATCCTTCTATTTCTTTTTTTTTTTTTCTTTTACAGTCTCTAGCTTAGCTTTTTATGCACAGCTGATAATCCGTTGCCCTGTATTAAAAACAAGAAGCTCCTGAACTTTATGTGAATGTGAATAAGATCAGCAGTTGCGTTCAGAAATGTTGATCTCTTCCAGCTAATTGTATTCTTTATGTTTCTTTAATATCCAATTCAGTCTCCTTCCGAATTTGTAATTTGTCCTTATATGTATGTAAGCCACAGCTCGAAATTTCATACATAATGATAGGCCACGTCATTCAGAATTGTCGCCGGAGACATGGATATTTGTCGCCGAAAAATTATTTTGGACGACTCGTTTCCTGACTCTTCTTCGGTCGGTTCCCTTAAAATGAAACGAGATCGTTTCGAAACAGCCATCCACAGCACGGCATCGACCAATTTAGCCCCTTCAAATTGATGGACTGGTCGTTACCAGAATTTTTGCGCAGATTTAACTCCCCAAATAGGAACGTCACTGTCTGTCGCTCTTGTTAGTCATTTGCTGGCCGTCCTCCCACCTTTTCGACTTGAAGACCTGCGGCTTTCAGACACTGTCCACAATTCCCTTTTTTAAGTAAATTTGCTCTTGAGCTAATCATTTTTAAACAGGCAAATAGTGAGCGCGGGCGTCTTCTCCAGTCCTAAAGTGATCCCTCTAAGGGATTCCGTCTGGACAACTGGATACATACATACATTTGTCTTGACCTTCTTAAGTGTTCGATCCTATGCGTCGAAAGTTCCCGTATTGCATGCCTAAAGAAGAGGAGGAGAAATTAAATTGTAAATTTGGGTTGGTTTCGATAAGGGGCATTTTGCAATGCACCAGCATTTAGTCATCGTTGGCGTCATTAGTGTCACACGTCGAGGGAGTTAGATTATGAACAACAGGAATAAGCCACAGACCAAGGGAAGGGCCCTAGGTTAATGCACCACTCGTTGTTCCATGCCGATGTTGACAAAGGTAACGAATAAATTCTACGTCTATACCCTTTCTGTGTTTAAGTAGCCCATGGGTAAATTCAAGCCTCGTGAGAGCCGCTTAGAATACGAGTACTGAAATCTGTCAATTTATTTTCGTACACTGGTTATCCTAAGGTTAATTTTTTTTTGTTTTGTTAGTAAGGGAAAATCTGGATTTTTAAGGTCAGCGAGTTCTAGCTGAGGGCACCGTGGCGCAGTGGTTAGTGTGTTATAGACCCTGACGCACGACGAGCGAGTTCGGATCAAGATAATACCAACGCCATCGAATGTTTATTTCGCGGCGTCCCTCCTGGGCGGGGTACTAGCAAAACCCCCCCTAGTATACTTGTCATGAAAAGCTTCTCGACTCACGCCGTTCGGAATCGGCATTAAACCGTAGGTCCCTTTCACCTGTGTGAAAAATAAGTCACACACAATACGGGTGGATGAGAGAAGCTTAGCTCTGGTCTTTCATGGGCTGTAACGTCACCAATGAAGAAAAGTTCTAGCAAACCTAACTAATCCTAAGTAATTTCGAAGCCCATGCCAAGCCTAAGTGAAGTTATTCACCATCATTTCAAGGTTGTATTCAGTCACTACGCCTCGCCAAACAATAAGCTAAATAAAAGAGGTCAAGGAAATGATTTATGTGGAACTTGATGAGAAAATGTTCAAGAGTTGATAGTGTACATGTACTTTTTGTGATTTTTTTTTTGGTAAAGAATAATGTCTATACATGGCCAGCTTGGTTAAGACCCCAAGGCTTATATAGACATATAACATATGTAAATTTTTGTTATAAAGCTCACACCTTTACGGCGTGTATATAGGATGAAAAAAAAGTGTTCCCTTTTCCCATAACCTGATACTATTCTGCCATTCCTCCTCCTCGACCAATACTCCTCGGATTCCAAGGAAGATCCTCACCTGGACTCAATAAATTCTTACAGTTCTAAAACCTCAATTTACACATTGATTCCGCTTAATTCCTGTGTAGCCTCGTTAGGTTCCCATAAAAATATGACAGCCCGTGTCAATCAATCAATTTTATATTGTACGATCCCATCACACCCCTACTGTCATTTTCTCTTTCCCCAATATGTATCCAATTTAAACTACTCGACAAAAACTTTACGACCAAATAAAGTGTAAAATTTACAATCGTCTGTTCTACGCTGTGTCCTCTCTTAAGCTACTGTCAAATAAATTCACAACACAGCAGCTCGAAAGGATGCACCTATACGCATATGTGTGGTTATGTCCCACACATACATACCTCTCCTCTTACCGTCATTTCGAAAAAGCGAATAAAACCAAATAACAAGTCATAAACACAAGAATAAAACAAACTTCTCCACGAATTCACTCGGCATCCGATTCTTTTGGCCGCTTCTCTCATAATCAAAGTCGTTTTGACAAGATCCGCATATTTGGACTTTTACGATTTCAAATTAAAGAAAATACTTAAAGAGACACCTCGCGCGCTCTCCTCTCGAGAGCGCAAATTAATCGAAATATCAATAAAATTTCAAATGTACTTTTAGCTCTGACATGGCACATACTCTCACGGAATGAAATCCCTTTTTTGGAGGGATAGGTGGAAGCGGGTGGAAGCGATATGATGTGGCTACGCATTGGGAAAGCTATAAAAGATCAGTTCATTACTTCCTCCAATAAATATCTGAGAGTAGCGGCAAGTATCTTTGTAACTTTCATAGATTTTCTATTCGAACTTCAACTTTTACCACCACTGTGGTAGGGACTGATGGCGGCGAGGTGAAGGGGAATAACATTTTTACTGTGATATAAATTAAATAAACGCCTTATTTGCATAGTAGGACAGGACAAGAGACAGAGAGAGAAAGAGAGAACGATGGACTGAAAATGCATCGCAGTGGCGAGGTATAAAAGTTACGATCCAACTATAGATCGTAAAATCACGCTGAGTGCTCTGGACAAGCACGAAGAATTTCCGTCTCAAATTCAACGGAGAAAAGTCAATAAAAGGGTCATAGAGAGAAGACTAGCGCGTATCAGATACAATATTATTAAAAACAATTTCCAACTCAACTCCAAGTATTTGATGGTTGATGGCTCTAATCCAAGCCCAGGTTTGTTGAGCTTCAATGGCAAGCAATGTACCGATGGGTCAATCCATCCATTCAATACCCGTGTGCTGTTTTCTTTTTTGGTTTTTTTTTTTGAGTGAGAGAAAGAAAAATCGTAAAAAGTTTTATTGCCAACCAATTAACCGATAATAATCAATTCGCACGAGGGGGACTACAAGAGAACGACGAAGACACAAAGTGATACTACACAAATGGGACTGATGTTAAGATGCCAACAGCGACATATGTCGCCAGGGTAAGATTAGCCAACCAACTACAAGGCTCCAACCAACCTGATATGGCGCTGTACCTCTCTACCACTGTCCACTATGGCCGGGCATTATAACTTTACGACTCTTTAATTTGATTTGAGGGGGATATTTTAGTGCAGGCGTGTTTTAACCATGGACGCGCTTTGTTCAGCTTTGCTATTTTAATTCCGTTTCGCAATAAAGTCGATTGATAAATTATTATTGGTGTTTGTGAGAAATACTTTAGTGACAGGCGACCGATAAATGGATTTCGATGTTACATCGAGGAAGTGGTCAAGGGATCAGGGACGAAAGCTGCTTGAAAGTGGAAGTTTTTCGGTTTTTTTTTTTTACGACTTCGAAATGTCCTTAATCTTTAGCGAATCCGCTTGATGTGTTTATGACACTACTACTGAAGTCGTTTAATAAGTTTGATTCGTTGTCTTCCTGGAAAGATAGTTTTCTGTTTTCACACTTCGAAGCGAATGCCTTGGATAGTTATTGGGCGATAAGTGGTTCACACTTCACTTGGCAACGTGTGTGCCAAGAAATGGAAAGTCTGGGTGCGAATGTTTACTTCCTTTTGGCAGTAGCCATTTCCTCCTAAAAGAGAGGTAGAAGAATTCTATGTATGAGGATCGAAAATCGAAATCGAAAAAAGCTAGGCAGCTGCAGCGCTTGGTCAATAAGTACCTGTGTGTTGGAAATATGTCCTCCAGCAAGACGAAGTTTTTATGTATTACCATCATGTATACCCGTTTAGTAGATGAACCAATACGAAGTTTCGCGGAAATTTATGTATTAATTTACATTTGGCAGCCATTGGCGTAAATTTGTTTTGAGCTTTTGCCAATATCTATAGAAAAAGAGCAGTTTAATACGATGATTCACTTTTTGCTTGTGAATGGGAAAGCTTGCGTGTACGTAGGAAATTTGCTAGTTGCCCCGAGCCAGGTTCCTCTTTTAAATGAATTTGTTCCGGGGAAAAGAAACACCGGGATGATCTTGGAGAACAAAGGCGCGATTTTTATTCCCTTCTTGGAAACAGGTATTGAGATCAGTGGACAGTACAACAGTGTACTACCTATTTGTCTAATTTAACAATAAAATTTAAGGACAACTGCCCCAAGAAAAATCTTTCTATAGCAAGACATCTTTTCATACGAAAAGAGCGGCTAAAAAAGTAATGACATCAGGCGCCCCTTATGAATCAATTTCACCAGACACAAAACCATACCAATCCAACGAGACCAATCTCTGCATAAATTTCTAATTTCGTTGAGCATTATCAGTGATTTGAAACGAGGGTCCTTCTATTAAGGAGCATATTAGGGACTGACGTGTAATTTTCAAGGCTTTACAAAAATAAAAAAGTCACCCAGGGAACGTGCCCAAACAAAAACTCTCCGCTTTTTCTCTATGCCTGGCAGAAGGAAAATCACCTGATTACGCCACAACTCATCCAGCCTACAGATTATAGGGAAACTCTTATGTACTTACAAAAGATACACAAAATCTCTAGGCGAATATCGAAAAACTTTTCAGCTCTCGTGCCAATATGCAAAACTAAATCTCTTTATAGTGCCCATCCCCAAAAAATATGGAATTATTAAATCCACCCAACCACACATACACACCCATCCAGGATAATCAGTATTCTTCCTCTTTACTCCTTCTCGGATCATAACATCACCCAGCGTTCAAACTAAGAAAAAAAAGAGGGAGAAAAAAAACAGCTTAAGGCCAAAGTTAATTTAGTTCACGGCTACGGATGGTCTCGCATCTCAACGAGCACTATACACCACGTTCCAAGCAGTAGTTGTGGCAGCAGCAGTGGCATCATTATCATCATCTGCATTATCCGCCAGAAAGGTGCTTATTACTCCATCTTGGTTGGTCATGCCTAATTTAAGCGTCACGAGAAAACGACGTTATGTGGCGATTGTAAACTTCATATCGCTGCCTGACTATACCGAGCAGCAAAACAGATGAAGAACAAGTCCAACTAAAAGAAGATGGAGTAACAACACGACAAAAAAAAAAAAAAAACACAGCAGTCCAGGTCCGGATAAAAGTTTTATCCGCAAATAGAGGTAATATCTCGGTCGGCATAAATGGGAGTTGAATTTTGATTTTTTTGCTGGTCTCATTCTTACTCTTGGTTGCCAGCTGCAGCGGAAGCTGGGACGGGAGCCTGCGATATTGTCAAATTAATAAATTGGAATTAAGTTTTTCGCGCCCCGCTTTACGCTTGGATGGCGGCATGCAAGACGAACCGTAACGAGAGGTTAGCTAAAAAAAAAACGCAAATTTGTTTTTTTTTACGCCGAGGCACTGTGGGTGTAGGGGATTGTTTTTTTTTTTTTTGTTTTTGAATTGATGATGACTGGAAAAGAGGTCGCAAGAAGTTAAACTGGGGTTGGTGAGGTCGAAATAATTTGTCCCCATTTCAAAGTGCGACGGACTACCGAAATAATGTTCTTCTAATCCTTATGGCGTAACTTCAGAAAACCAGTTTAAGTGCTGTACCTACGTCTAATTAATAGCTCAATGCGTTATAAGAGTACACCAGATACGCTTATCTAATAAATTACTTTACACCATCTACCATCATCACACTAATGAGAATTCCCCACCATGCATGTTTACACCGCTCCTAAGATCTCAACGTCTCATTAATTCAAGTCCCATGTACAATTCTTTTGATTCTACTGTCTCCACCATGCCCCACAAATCCACTTTGACTAATCCACATTGCAAGCAATCAGCATCTCCAGATATCTAAAATGTCAAAAATAAAATAAAAAAACAAACTCCTAACCTAATCGTCATAACAACCACCATCTCATCTCATTGTCCCTTTCTCTTAAGACCTCTAAAAACCAAACGATTGATAACCGAAGAAAAAAAATTTCATCCACAACATACGTTCAGTCCCAGCTACGAATAGAATCCGAATATCAAAGATTTATCCCAAATATATGGAGATATTTAGGAAAAAATCAAAAGCGAATTAAATATTCGTTACTGCCCACATAAATCTGTCAGATACTAAAGACGAACAAAATAGAGAAAAAACAAATTCGAAATAATTTAATATACATATACCAAGAGGACGGGCGTTTCATCTCTCAACCTCAGTTAGTTAGTGAATTTTGATGAAGGAGGAAATTCACGTCTAGTTTTCGATTAATTCAAAAATGTCATTTCAAAAATCATGGCGGTAATACCGTCAGAGGGAGGGGAGATCGGTGTTCACACGCGCATTTGTCGCTTTGTCGCTCTTTAGATACAATTTCGAATAAATTAGCGAAAAGGTCGTCGATGTCTACGCTATATACATATCTATGTATCTATATTTGGGTATCTTTTGTGAGCTGCTTTACGTGTGAGGTGTGTACATTAATCTATTTGAAAATTCCTGTTTTCGTCGAACGTTTTTGACGAACAACAGCTCGGGCACATTAGTAGCAGTAATCTATGACTCGTCAATAAGTCAATATGTGTTTCTTTGAAAGTAGAAATAGTTCGTCTACTGTCATTTAGTCATTTTGATTCCATTGTCGGATGGGTATTTCTTTGACGCATGATTGTTAACATGTAAATGGGAGATGGAGAGTGGAGGGAAATGGTTATTGGGAGAATTAATTAAGGCAAGCCGACACAAATATTCCACGAAGTGGTTGGGAATGACACAGGGCTGACTGCTGTCACTAATTACTGTCCGAACAGTATCCACTTGTATTTCAATGTTTTATTAAAGTTGCTGAACCGCTAAATCATCGCGTAGCAGGCGATTTTTAAATTTTACAAATGGATTGAAAATAAAAATACCTGCCCTGAAATTTGTCAATACGAGAAATTTACAAATGAAAACGTGCATGTCTCCCTGGTTTTCTTTGTTCAAATCTTAAGTTAGTCGAACAGGATATTCAATTTTATAAGAAAAAATTATTAAAATTAAGTTTTTGAAGTTTTTAACAAATGATCTGCTCTTTTTTTTTTTTTTCAAATTCGAACTACAGTATTGCCGAATAGGGTATTTAACTTTGTTTGCAAGAAATCTGGAATCTGAATCTAACAATTTGCGCACGTAACACACTAGCTCAAACTTTGAGTACAGATTTGAAAGAGTGATTGATTTTGTCCTATGACCTTTTGCCATTTTTCAGATAGCTTCATAATTCCATCGGGTGGTTCATCGGCGAAAAACTTGGCCAAGTGGTTTTCAACCGCTTTTCAGCCGGCCAATTTTTTCCATCAAGTGAGTTTTACGTAGACCTCAACAGTCAGAAGGTTCAAGGTCCGAGCTATACAGCGGATGCTCCTAAACGTCCCAAAAAACTTCCGTCAGTTTGTTCCGAAACATCAAAAATGTGGCTGTCCTGGCATTGTCATGATGGAACACAACTTCTTCTTTGTTGGCAGATTGTTGAGCGATCAGTCTTTCGTGATAGTTTTGTTCCAACGGTCGAGTTGTCCACAGTAGAGGATCGAATTGGCCACTTCGCCAGGTTGTAGCAGCTCGTAATGGACAATTCCCCTTTAATCCCACCAAACACTTAGCATCACCTTGTTTGTCGTCAATCCATTCTTTGAAGTAATTTATGGAAGGTCCATGACCGCTTGCATTGGATATTTTCGAATTAGATTCGATTTCTATCATCCGTAATAATTCGCTTCAAAAATAGTTCCATTTCCTTACGTTTCAACAGTGTTCATTTATATGGCACCCAGAATTCGAGTTATTTTAGGATGTTTTCAAACTGACGTGTGCTCCAGAAGCTGTTTTTATTGCCTTGATTTTTTGAAATGTAATTCAAAAAACCACTCAGCATTCTTACCGTACAGTTCACAATTTTTTGACACGTTTTCGCAGCGTTTTTACAATTTCTATATTAAAATGACAAAGAACTGCAGAGTCTAATAGACTCTTGTTTCTGATAGTTTTAGGGAATCCGATGCGTATGGGCGTATGGTTTAGAGGATCTGGTGCTCATAGGCCTTGTATTTTATGCCCACTGATATTGCAGTTTCTGTTAAGCGCGTCACGTTCCTGTTGAGCTCGTTAGTTGGTTGACGGTATTAAAAGCTTAGCTCTCGTGCATTTCATCGCTCTCAAGCTGACTATAAGTCGCAAACATTTTTATGGTATGGCCACGATTCCCGTTTAAGCTCCTTCCTCACATTCTGGCTCAACTTTTTTTAAAAAAAAAGAAGAAATAACGACTTTCCCCCACGACTGTATTGGAGCTTATGTCGCTCTTTAGTTACCGAAACACGGCCCCAGTATCTCCTAAAATGTAATATCACCCACCAAACAGCTAACATAACAGTTAAATGCCATGTCGTGTGAGCCAATTTCAAATCAAATACATCGCCCGCTCCGTTTGCCCTCCCCCCTTCCATTTGTCAATTTGCAAGCAAGCTTTCTGCGAAAGTCAATTTCCTTTCCATGATCCGATCAGAAATATCCACCCGCCATATGTACCACCGACAACGTACGGTCGTAGTTTAGAATGACATTCCATCACCATGTACAGCACGCAGCCTAGTAAATTTTTATGAAGCAATATTCCTCCTCGATCCATACATACATATACAATATCTCCTAAATACATGCGGCCATATCGCTCCCATTCACCAAATTCAATGAGCATAATAAAGCTCGCGCGGCTGACGTTTCGTATAGAGCTTCTAAACACTGAGCTTCCTCCCCCAGCTGCTGACATGACAAATAAAATAAAATTTTATTCATTTTCATTTTTCGCTCAAAACATTTCATTAGCCAGCGATTGTGCTCGGAATTTTTGATTTTTCTCCATCTCCTACTGCTCTGGCCTGAGAGTGAAGGAGTAGTTGCTCCTTGGTTCGGAAATCTCCAGCACTTAACTGGTTTAATAAATAAGACCAGATGGATGGATGCCCGTTCAAATGGGCACGGTATACAAGTCGAGATGAGATCTGTAAACGTTCTTGATGGAATGAAACGTCATACGACTGTGACAGTGTGGCTGGCAGGGCAGCAAGGAACATTCGGGCTTCCTGTAAAAACTCGGTTTTTACCACTCACCTGACAACCACACTGTCTATGTTCAAGTATAAAGCATTACAGTCGAATGTTGTTCTTTCAGGACCATGGAAACCCCTGTAATATGATAAAATTTTATGTTATAGCTACATTTCTCCCTCCTGTTTCGACTGCCTCTGCACAATAGGCCTTCGGCTGAACTGAATTCGCTACCGATTACAAAGCGGCATCAATATTCCTTAGGCAATTCCTACGGCAAACGAACAAAAAAAATATATTTCACTTCATACCTTCCTCCCTATGTGTCGAAACACAAGCGTTTTCGATCACAAATCCATCTGGTTTCTCTGTATTCGAATCTATCCTCACTTTTTCGATGGATTAATGAAATTGATCTCTGGTCGCCACTCCTTAACCCCCGCCCCCACCACCCCCACACGCACACTTTGAGAGATATTAGATTTGATGAAAAGGCCAACAGGCATTTATGCAAAGGACCTTTTTTTCGCTTGCTCTTGTTGCCTTCTCCCTGTTCGTTCTTTTGCAAATGAACATTGAACATAAAATAATCATTTCAACCTTTTGCATCGTTCATACGCAATCCAATGGAACTGCCCAGCCGATGGGGCTTGGAGGCAATTTTTGTGTGTGTGCTTAACGATCTGCAAAAAAGGATGTGAAGGGATGCGATTTTATTTGCATTTTCTTTTCAAAAGGATTTTTGTGTTTTGTTATCCTTCGAAACATATGTGTTTAGCTCGTTGTAGGTCAAGTGAATAGCCGATTGCACAAAATGGGCGGGGGCGAGGGCGAAAACGAAGGCGAGAAATGACAAAGGAAACAAGTGGTAGATTCCAAATGACCATGATTGCGCTTTAGGGGTTATTTTCCGGAAAGGGTTTTAGCACACACCTTTCAAGTGCTTACGTAGAGCGAACAGCTAAAGATGCTATTTCGATTTTCCAGTGATTTGAATTTTCAAAAAAGATCCTAGCTTCACACCTGAGATATGTACATACGTACATATGTACGTATGCATCAGGAAGATCGAGGAAAGGGATATTCCTGATTAAGGGTACAGATCGACTTGTAATCTTTTCTTCATCTCTCGTTTTTGGATCATTAAATTTAATCGCCGATTGAAATAGAAAACGAATCGAGTAAGTGCGAATCATGTGGAGTTTTGGAGGGTTGGATAGCCATCGAATACAAGTGTTAGTTGTTTTCGAAATGAAATGAAAAAAGCAATCAAATGGGATGTGAATAGGCATAATTGCTAACAGCTTACATCTGGCGAAATGGAGACACTTTCAATCCGATGTCTGATGAACTGTGAAATCGTTTTCGGATGCTTTCCCTTTCGAGCAGATGATTCTGTCTCTTAAGCTCCTTGTTGTTATTTCATTATTCTTAAAGGAAAGAGTTCAAGTAGGTCTTAAGGAAATTGATGAAGAATATTCTAACGGATCAGAATGCTTAACAAAATGGACATTGTGGGATCTGCTCGATGATAATTATCATTAAAGTGGTGACTGTACCGAAAATTGAATCAACGATGGGTAAGAAAATTAATCATCATCATTAATAATTATTAATCAGAAGTAGTCTATACAGTCTTTAGAGTTCCGACTACAAAGTTTTTATTTTCGTCCCTGTAGGCTTCCGTTCTGGCCTGGCATGTTTGTTTGTTTTATTCGTTGCCTCCGAACGTCATTCCTTCGATAGCATCTTTCCATTTCTTCGATTGCGAGCTTCTCATACCCTCTTTTTTTGTTTTTAGGAGCTAATGCTCCTCCCTCCCTCCCCTCCTCCTCTTATGCTCATAATGCTCACGAGCAGTTCTCGTCCATCTGTGTAGCGTCTCTTGATAGGCTTGTTGCTTGGCTGCGTGTGCCCTCCTATGTACACTAGTCGTCAAACCATAGGCTTCTTGTTGGTGGCGTTTTGAAACTCAGTAGGTACCTCAGAAGCAGCGCTCTCTAAGACTTGTTGACAACGGGTCCCATGGTATTGTACGGTCTAAGCAGGTGTTGGAGGGTTTTCAGAGAGCCTGAGGGAGACGCGATTGGCATGGGCTCTGGTGATTTCTCCACGATGGGTGAGAAAATGAAACATCCTGATAAGAAATAAAAAATATTTTGTGCGTGCGATCTGAATTTTTACACCAAAAACAAATGAAGTACAAGTTAGAGGTCTCTTCGGTCAAAATGTGGCTGTCCAAGACCAGTTATGTAAGTCCCTATCCCAAAAAAAAAAAAAGACCAAAGAAAGAGCTACTTGCTAAGGCTAACATTTTGGAGCTCGTAGAAGTTTACGTTCAAGCAGTTTTTGAAGTATCCGAATCAGCCTTTTACTTCATCTAGTGTCTAAAAGTGTGGCTTTCAACCAACCACGTATAGCTCCCTTAAGAATATAAGGGACCTTTTGTTAGAACAAAAACGGTTTTCTCACAATTTATTTACAGTTTTCTGACCGATGTCTAACTTCGTACATTTAAGGGGGCGCCAAGATACATACATATGTATTTAATTCAGCTCGAGGTACCAAGAATCGTACTTTTAATTACAGGTATAATTAGACAATTAGATCAATATGCAAAAAGTCTTCGATTAAATGAACAAAAGAAGACCAAAAGGAACAAAATATTGGTTCCTAGAGGTTCCGATTTATATCTTAATCCGGCCCTGGCGACATCGTACAATTAAAACTTTTTACGAAACCCCCCAAATCTAATGTGGAATAATGTACATATGTATGGTACAAAGCGCATTTCTCCTTGACCTTCAGCAAATTGCTCATTGATCAATATTGCCATACGACAAACTGCCTTGGAACGTCGTTAAGGGCCACTTTACTATAAGTTTTGTGTAACAACGATGACAGTTCATCTGAAATTCCTACATTTTCCGGATAAAAAATAGTTGTGGCGCATTTCTCGCATAATTTGACTAATCACCGATAGTGTTTGCAGCCTCTTTCATTAACATATGTACATACATATGTTGGCGATACAGTCCATGAAGGACTATTTCTTACACAAGGGAAAGGGACCTACAGTTTATTTCTGGTTCCGAACGGCAAAATACGAGAAGCTTTTCTTGACAATTATACTACAGGGGGTTTTGTCAATACCCCGCTGAGGAGAAGCACCGTGAAAAACACGTTCGATGACATGGCTGTTGTCGGGATTCGATCCAGTATCATCGGCGTCAGAGGCCAACACACTACCAAAATCCAAAATCGTAATGTGTCAGTTGTGTTAGGAGAGGACAATGAAAAATGATAATAGAGCTGATCACTAACGCAAAAAAGCCACGCGATCAGGAAATGATCTGTCACACATCAAAGCATTGTTTCAAAAATACAGATTTCTCGACTGTAAACTATCCATCTGATTATTCGGACAACTTTTAGAAACTGATGCGCCGATGTAGTTCCCCTTTAGTTTTAGCAATAACCTAAAATGAACATACCCCACAAGTACGAGAGCACCAAAAAAGGATTTACTAAGAGCCTACCATCGTTTCTAGCATCGACCGGCATACATGGTATAAGAACGTTTGTATCATCAATGGGATTGCGACAGTGGCTATCGCGTGTCGTTACTTCCCTGGCTCGTTTCTTCTTCTTCCAGATGATTCTTTTGTTGTCCGCACGCTTGTAATTGGCCATAATTAGATGGATTTTATCAAATAGAATCATTAATCGGATTAGGTTGCCCCGGGCGCTGGACTAGTTTGTTAGCTACGAGATTAGATACAAGTTTTTTTTTCTTTAGTCTTACGTACGAAACAAAAAAATGACAACGCAGATGATTACCATGTTAATGGCAGTGTAGTGATGGCTACAACGTAACTATGTATGTTTGAGATTTTTCGCTATGGACATGGTTTTGTTGTCGTTTTTCCACTGTCGCGTTTTAACTATTCCGAATCATTATTTGTTTACGTTTTGTTACACTGTTCATTCTTTGTGGCTTTTCGTTTTGTTCGAGCTAATGAATCTGTAGTTTATGAAAAGGTATCACTATACAATTTATCGTGAAGTGATGTGCGTCATTGCTAATTAGTGAATTTTAGAAGTTATCTATAAAATATTGTACATTTGTATGTACATGAATACATACATACATGTATACATACATATGCCACTTAATCAATCTCAAGACTTTGTCTATGGGTTCTCAATATATCTCTCATTATTAGCAATTATTCAACATGTTAAGATATCCGTTTGCCTTGCATCTCAATCAACCATCACATTCACCCGACAAGCCAGAAATATTCCGCTCTGCATCTGTCTTCTCAAAAGCTGATAAATCTGTCATTACAGCATTTAAACCTCGCCCAGGCGCCCTCTCGTTAGCACCCAAATCATCACCTACAACAGCAGCAACAGTTCTGTACTCTATACCCCAAGCCATCAGACTTGCACAGCATCATGGCATATAACATTTACAACAAACAACAAATCACCAATGAAAATTAAAATATTTACAGAGAAACAAGATGAATTTCCATATTTCAGGGCAAAAAAAAAAAAGAGGAAAATTGTTGTTTCGTTCCTCAGGTTCCATCCTGAGATGACTGCCTGCCGGCTAGACGACCTAGCTTCTAGCTGGGAGTTATGTAGCCAACATTGAAATGCTGAAGGACAGATGTTCTCTGTTTGATGGTACCTATGTATATTTCTTTGCTACGGTATCTGGAAAATAAATAATTTCCTTCTCAACCAATACATAGACGATGTGACCTCATCATACAATACGAGTGGATAACACTGCGAGAGGGCTTAAGACCACGTATGTACATATGTATGAATGCATGTACCTACGTACATATGTACATACATGGGGCGAACGAAGAAGAAGAATAAAAAATAGTACACCAACAACTGATGGATTTATGAGGCATTCTATCCCGAGTACACACACAGGAGGCAATTTATGCACGCGTGAGATTGTTTACACGCTGACGAGCTACAGCTTCGAGCTCTGTAGCTCCTAAACAGATGACGACGGATGGCCAGTCGTCTCGGACAGATTTTCTCTCTTTATTTAATCTATCATTTTTTTTTTTTGCCGTTCGTACTGCTAAACGTAAATAAGTGAATTTTTCTTATTTATAGCGGTAATTGACGTTGCCAAGGGGCGGAGGGAAAGGTTTTCAGTAAGATACTATAAATCCTCGGGCGAATTCAACAAATCAATTCGCTGATGCTCGCGGATAGACGTGTAAATTGGAGATCTTATGGAGGAGACATATGTATATGTATGTATATGTAGATTGGGAGGTGTGGGAGAATTAGGATATGGTTTGGTTGCCCTCGTGTGGGGAGCTTTTTTGGAGCACACGTTTTTGTGTTTACTAAGAGGAGAATATTTCGCTTGAGTACATTTGATACGTCATTAAAGGTATTTTCTTGCCATTTATTGGATAAACTTAAATTGGAAATAAATTGACCAATTTTACCTGTATAAAGATGTTACCAAAAATCCTCTTGTGCTTGCTACAAGTGAACACAAAAAGGCGTTTTTTTCTATGCTGGTCGTGTTTCTTTCTTGAACATTTGATAGCCAAGTTACATTACATAGTATGAAGTTACATTAGGCCAACCACAAAAGACAACATTTAGAAAGACAACGGCTGCATGTTGTCCACCGATTCAGGCCCTGCACGGTTTAAATGTATAGGAACAGCTGCAAGCACCTGTGATTCAAAGGTACATATGTATCTTCAACTCCTTTACACCCGATGCTAAAAAATCCGACTTCTTCAGAATAGTTTCACGCAGAGAAATCGCCGTTTTGTCTGTTTCTCTGCATCTACCCACATATGTACATATGTATGTACATACATATGTACATACATACATACATACATATGTATGTATGTACGTACATACATATTACATACTTATTCAACAAGGGAGTGGATTCGGTCTCCTTCAAGCATGGTCTGAATGGTGGTTTACGGCAATATGATTAAAAATAAAAATCATTCCGAACATTGATTGGCAGTAGTAGCTTATGTAGTTCAGGTTACTTACTTACTTATCAGGCCTGCGATCCATGGAGGATCTGAGCCTGAGCTATAGCTGCCTTCCATCCTTGACGGTCCCGGGCACGCTGCTTCCAGTTGTCAAGACCAAGATGTCCTACATCCGCGATTACTTGGTCTTTATATCGGAGGTTCGGTCTTCCTCTTCTTCTCGAACCAGGAGGCTCGGAGTCGAAGACCCTCTTAGCTGGAGCGTTGATGTCCATGCGCTCGATGTGGCCGAGCCAGTGTAGTCGACGGATCCTTGCCTTCCGGACTACATCCACATCTTGGTACAGCTCGTAGAGTTCGCGGTTGTGTCTTCTTCTCCATTCACCTTCCTCACAGACAGGACCAAATATCCGGCGCAGAATTTTTCTTTCGAAAGAACCCAGCTTTCGGCTCCGTACAGCAAGACTGGCAGAATGAGCGTTTTGTAAAGCATCACTTTGGTCTTTCGGGTGAGGAGTTTTGACCCCAGTTGTTTGGACAAGCCGAAGTAGCAGCGGTTGCCAAGGGCGATTCTACGCCGGATCTCCACTGTGGTGTCATTTGTGGAATTTACGTTTGCCCCGAGGTAGACAAACTCCTTAACTACCTCGAAATTGTAGCTGTCAATTGTTATGTTTTGTCCCAGGTGGTGAGCGACGGATTGGTTTTTGCTTGACAGCATGTATTTCGTTTTGTCCTCATTGATCTTAAGACCAATTCGTTTCGCCTGTTCTTCAATCGCCGTGAATGCTTCCACAATGCCACGGCGAGAACACGCGATGATGTCGATATCATCCGCGTATCCTAGCAGCTGGATGGACTTGTTAAAGATAGTGCCTTCCCTGTTGACGCCTGCCCGTCGCACTATCTGCTCCAGCACCAGGTTGAAGAAGTCACATGACAGCTCATCTCCTTGCCGAAATCCGGTGCATGTTTCGAATGGTTCCGAGGTCCTAGAACCGAGTTGCACGGTGCATCGCGTGTTTTTTAGCGTGGCGCGACACAACTGGATCAGTTTAACCGGGATCCCGAATTCGGCCATCGCCCCAAACAGTGCTTCACGATGAATGCTGTCGTATGCGGCTTTGAAATCGATGAAAAGATGGTGTGTATCGATTCGAAACTCGTTGGTCTTTTCCAGGATTTGTCGAAGTGTGAAAATTTGGTCTATAGTTGATTTGCCGGGACGGAAGCCGCACTGGTAGCTGCCGATTAGTGCGGTGCAAAATGGTTTTAGACGTTCACACAATACGCTGGACAGGATCTTGTATGCGACATTGAGCAGGGATATACCTCTATAGTTCTTGCAAGAGGTAGGATCGCCTTTTTTGTGGATGGGGCATATAGAGCTGGTATTCCAGTCGTCGGGCTTGCTTTCATCTTCCCAAATTCTGCAGATGATATGGTGCATGCTCCCTACCAGAACATCGCCGCCAGCCTTGAAGAGCTCTGATGGCAAGCCATCTGAGCCTGCGGCCTTATTGTTCTTCAGCTTCTGAATAGCTGTGCCGACTTCTTCTATGCTGGGTGGGAGGACTACTTCAGCGGCTGGAGTTGGGATTTCCTCGGTCCCTACCACTCTCTCTTGGTCATGCTCGTTAAGCAGCTGCTGGAAGTGCTGCTTAAATACATCCACTATTCCCTGCGGGTCGGTGACAAGATTACCCTCGCAGTTTCGAAGAGCCAGGGTGCCCTTTTTGTAGTTCAGGTTACAAGAATCTTAAATAAGTTTGGTCACCACCATCTCTACATCAATTTTTCCATGTAGACGTGAAGCGTTTTTCAACTAATTTCGAATTCGCATAGCTAGAGATTGAAGTTCCTTTAGAGACAAGCCATACATATGTATGTACATATATGTACATAATTAGAACAGGAATATTGGAATTACTTAAAAGCTGGCATAAAATTAACAAAATCTAAAACGTACACACATATGTACATACATACATTTATATCTCTACAAAAACATGTATATAAAAAATATTTTCTTTCTAACTATGTAGCTTCAAAAACAAAATCAAAGATAAGAACTCTTGATACAAATCTCTTAACAAAAAAACAGAAAATCTGTTAACTAGCGAACTTATTAGAAATTCTAATATCACTCTAGCGCCTCTACACACAATTTCGAAATGCACCGCCCCTTAAATGTTTTTTTTTTAATTCACCGTCGCAAAAACATCCCATGACTGTAGCTACCACAATCATTAAAATTTCAAACAAATAACAAAAGCAAAACGGAAATGAACAAAATGCAAATGAAAAAATAAAGCAGACCAGAAGAAAACAGCCGACACCGCGCACCCAACATTACGCATATTTATGTTAAACCGATAATTTAATCTCAACACCGTGGAAGTGTGAAGACGGAGGCTTCAAATCAACCATGCAAAATAGAATTTTTCCCCTAAAAAAAAAGAAGGAAAAACAACAAAATTAAACAACAATTTGATTCCTGTATGATTAAAATCAAACTCATTAGTTTATCATGGTTATGCACGGTGAAGAGATTCGCTCGCGCCAATCATGTTTCCTATTTCCAAGTTACAAAAAGGCATGGAACGAAAAAATGAACAAAAAAAAAAAACTGGTACTGCCACTCGACCAGCAGCAGTACCATCTCTTTCTGATTGTTTACAAAATGAAAAGAAATAAGTAGCTGCTCACAGAAGAAAATCGTCCCAACAGATACAGTAGCCAACGCGTGCAAGTGAGAAGGCCAATTGTTTTGAACTGTCATAAATCATCCCTACTGAAGCTGCTGCTGCCGTTGCCTGCTCAATCTCAATACGTAGAAAGTATTTCTTCCAACCACTTTGCACTAAAGCAGCTCTCTTTGAAACAGACTTCACAAGATACTCACTTCCTGAGCCCTGCATATATGGTAAGCATTCGCCCAAAGAGTATCTAACTCGTAGGAATATGGAAATGGAACTAAAAGGAATTCCTAAGAGAGTGCTTTGCTCCACACCAAATCAAGAATGGAACAGTGGTAGTGTAGGGGTCAGGAAAATTAATAAAAAAAAACAATATTCGCGTTTTGTCGTTGTGTTATTTGATACACGCGCAGAAGCCACCGCCATTGCCTGAAAGTGTTGAATTTGAAAATCTCATAACCGCTGAGAACTCTCGATGAAGAGTTCTTCAGTCAACCATAGACCGTTATACAGTGACCATGTCTAGAGAATTTTCGTTCCCATTCGTCTTTGTCGGCTGCGTTTCACAACAAAAGTATCTTTTATCATCAATGTGAGAGAGTGTGGGAAATCGTGAAAGAAAACAAAAGCGAAGAAAAGAAGAGGAATAAAAAAGAAAGGGTCTAACAAAGAGGGTTAATTAGTATCTGGTCGAATCCCACACAGCACACATCTACGGATTCAGTATCTACAGATAGACAGATAGACTGACAATAAGACAGCAGCTCTTCTTTTCTGCTTTGGATCAATCAGAATATTTTTGACGTGCCATTCTCACTCATCGACCGCTCGCTCGCATGGTCACTGCCAGCTCTCTCGCTCGTTCGATTCCTCTCTCTCTCTCTTCACTGTATATTTATTTATCGTCGATTTTTGTTGTTATTTCTGTTGTGTGCGTACACTGTGGAATACGTCTGTTCCGCCACTACTGTATGTCAATCCGTCGAGACATACGGTACGTTCCTTAGTTGGATTCATTCATTCATTCAGTATTTTCGGATTCTGTCAAACGAGATGTTGTGTGTTGTGTCGTAGCCGTCGTTGTATCGTTCAAGAAGAATAGCAAAAAAAAAGAAAATATATCTAAAGTAGGTACTAGTGTTTACCCGTGAATCATACTGTAATTGGCCGCCGCCAAATAAAAGAACAATCCGATTTTGTATCCAATTCAATTTAATATCGTTTATTTGGTTTAATTTCTTTCGACGGAGTTTTAATTTCTTTACTTTTTTTTTCTATACATTGGATATCACGTAAAATAGAAACAAAAAGAGTTGTTCATATCTAGTCAAAGTTTAAGTTTTGAATGCAGCAAAAATTTAGATGCACGTCTAGTTGTTCAAGAGCGAAATTTCAAAACACTCAAGTTATACGAAGTCAAGACTGATTAAAACAAAAACATAACTAATGTATACGTAAATTTAAAATACAAATTTTGAACCTCAACATAAAAAAAAAAAAATATTGGGAAAAAAGTCTAGTTAAATACAAAATTGATTTTAAAATCAAATTTATAACCGAAGTATACGACCTTACATGCAATAAGATAATTGGAAAAGCAAATTACATTATTTATCTTCCCCAAAACTTAAAATTATTATTAATATACAAAAATTATTTTTAAAGTGTTGTTACGCAAATTACTAAAAGTAAAAATCTATTAAAAAATATGAATTCATGTGAATTAAACAAAAAATAATCTCTTACTAGTGATTAAAAAAAATATATACATAAAAGTGATTCGTGAACTCGGACAATATAGATACTATTCTCTGCTTAAAATATTGAAAGTGAAAAATATTCAGAAAAAATGTTGCATGAAGCGCTGATGTTAGAAATCTACAGACAAGCATTAAATGCTGGGTAAGTAGCGCAACATTTATAAAAAAAAAATCTACAAATTTGTATATTACGTTAAAAAAGTTCAGTTCAGTTAGAACGACAGTTTAAGGAATTTTGAAGAGCAAGACGAATTTAATCTCAAAGTTTTATTGCGTAGAAGCCTATTTTTATTTCATCTTTATTGTTGTATAAATCAGGAAATAACAAGAAAAAAAATATCACATACATATTGCTCCTCCTCCAGGCTTTAAAGTTTTTTTTCCGAAACAACTTATGACACCTTCGAACAGGCGTTTTTTTCATATACAATTAATTTAGAGGATTATTATACATAGTTCATTTAGAAAACAAGGAGAAAGAAATAACTGATCACGAGCTTACTATATGACGCGCTTATAATGGTTCAGGGTCGTTCAAAAAATTTTCAAGAAAATCAAAAGTAAATGTATAAAGTGGCTTAAATCAGAAGGCAGCTTAGTAAATGTGAGTGCATCTGTGAATTGTTGTGTCCTCATGAAATGAAATGTTCAAAATTAAATTAACAGGAAAATTGGAATCGCTGTCAAGTCAATATTTCGCAAATATCTCTACTTTGTCGGTTTATTCTCTAAAGCATGATGTTAATGCCACGACAAGCCTAGCGTCTTTTTTCCTTGTCTTTCTCGAATTTCAATAATATACATAGCAAGCTTTTCGTAAAATACATATGTATTTGTTTCTATGTATTATATTTTCATAAACCGTTTTTTTAACGAATCTTTGGTTATGTTGCCAACACAATTGATATAAGAAAAGGAGTCGCATGCTCTTGACCTATGTATTGTTACCGACATTTTTAAGTAAAAGCAAATTTAAAAAAACCTTATTTTTCTAAAATATGACGCATATTTCATAGCTATGTACATATGTATAGGTAAAAAGTTGTTCAGCCTCTGGGTTTTTCCTTGTATGTATATTCCTGTTTTTTTTTTTTTTTTTATACTACCTATTCATAGGGAAGTTTAAAGCTATATTTGAACATTGTTGTTTTACTAAATATTACACATCCATATGAAGTAGGCCATTCTTTAAAAAGAAGGAATTGGGACAGAAAATATGGCAGCTCATTGCACTGAAGCTTTAGCTAATAATGTACGAAAAAATTATATTGGACGTGACAGGCGAAATCTCCCGGGCTTTGATGCCACCGAGAAAGGTCAACTACCGGTGAATTGTCTCTGCCATATCACTATAGCCCTGATTGGAGATAAAAATAAACTAAAAGATTAAAATCAAGACATGGAAAAAACAAAAATCGCCTCAACACTTCCTCCTAATTTCTACTTAATAAAACGAGTTCCACTTACACCCGATTGTCTCCTATAAAAAGAAAAAAATTTATAATTTCTCAACCTAATAACTCATCAACATCATGACTTTCCATGTCCCATTCACATTCGAGCAATCATAAATTTCCGCCTATTTCGGACGCTCAATGAGTCTTGATTTCTTAAAAAAAAAAAAAAAAAAAAACAAAATATGACACATTACTGATAACACTGGACATGGTATGTCAATATACATCTGACACATTTCTGTAATATTTATTTTTTGACTGTTTTCAATTATTCCTTCTTCTGATTTTGTTTTTTTTTTTTTTTCTTTTTTTTGTCGAAGGAAGTGAAGCATATTTTAATTCTTATTTGCTTATGTCATATTAGAGATAAGCTGGTTTGTGTTTGCGAAACTGTATCTGTTCTACATAAGGTATAGCTGCGTTTCGAGTGCTATCGATTTTTTATAATTTTTTCTATTGATTTATTAAGGGGTATCCATAAGGATATGCATTCTTTGCGCGACATGACAGGCTATCAAACCGATCGCAATTTGATAAGTGAATAATTTGTTTTGGAACTTCAGTATGAACTCAACAAACTGGAAAAAAGAAAGGCAAAATCACCAACCCGTACAATGTGATTAACTTGAATCTCTTACCTCCACCTTTCACCTTTATCTTGACAAACTAAACGCTCGATTTTCCAGCCTACCCTTATACAGACAGGGGAAAATGCAAGTCTGTCATTGATCAGTATAACATTTCACTCATAAATCTGTCCGAGAGCAGTTTTTATGCTCTCATTCCACAACCAGTTCTTATCATAGCTTTACATCGAAACTAATAAGTCAGTTAGACTTTTATATAATTCCCGTTAATGAGTCGTGGATTACTTGGTAGCTTTAACGTTGATGATTTTTAGATTTGTTTCTTCTCCCATGACCCTTGGGGACATGAGAAATGAAGCGGTAATGAGATACTATTAACATGATACCATTGTCATGTAAATGCAAATACAGTGGCATTTTCATAATTGCTTCATTAGGCATTCCACGAGGGCCATGTCGACCTGAACTTGACCAATCAACCATACGTCGTAAGCTTAATTTATATGATAAATCCGCATTTCTGATCTGATTGACTTTGAATTTCAGAGTTACCGACGGTTTTCACATATATTTTCTGGTTTTCCATGAATCCAATCACATTGAAACATCAAATGTGACAAGCAAACCTGCACATGTGTATATACATAGCGTGAAATGACAAACTGATCATTCAAGAATAAGTATACAATTTCATGGTCTTTCCTCGCGCCACGATCACCCACATTTCTCCTACGAACTTTTTGATATCTATTTCACAGTCTACCATCTGATTAATTTGCAACTGATTCCATTCGGTGACTTCGATTAGCGTCCATCTCATTACGGAAGATCATCAGGCAGGTGATCGTATGCCGCGATACTTTGTACAATTTTGTCTCGAAACAGGTGATCGTATGCCGCGATACTTTGAACAATTTTGTGTGGAAACCACAACATTTTCGCTAATTACATACATATGTACGTCTTACGACATAGTTTTAAATATGTTATTAATTGAAAACTGTATCGCATCTAAAGCCGGTGGGGTGTGGAGAGCCAGTTTGTGCTTCTTCGCTCTCTTCGCTCCTAGTCATTCTCGACTACCTACGCCATAGGAACGGGTTTCACTGGCTTATGATATATAAGATTACATACTCCAGTGAGGTATAACGATTTAATGCAACTACTGAAATTGGCTTCTTATATTAGGTAGCATGTAGGTATTTTGTTCGAATTTTCTGCTAATACTATATACGGAGGAATGTGTATCTGTTGATGACCAAAAAACTGCTCGAGCTCATTAGCATTTAAATGAAGACTTATGTGTCATCAATCTGTTGAGTGATGAGACCTCGACTCCATTCATCTGGTTTTATTAATTGGACTAGTTTGGTCGTGGGTTTTTTTATGTACATATGTTTTCCATCCTGCTTTGTCTCCTCCAGTTAAATGACTATTGAAAGAAGATTTATTAATAAGCACAGTGTCAGGCTTATGCATAAAGTGAGTGGGCGGATACTTAAGTTTACAAGCTCTCTATTCTTAGCTCAAGCGCAGCTGCTATATCACTTCAGTTCCGTGAAAGAACTCCATCAACACAAAATCACACAAACCGATAACCACTATATCAAGATCGCCGCGATCATTACGTTTCATTTCACCCGCCGTTTCCCTCTTAAGTGATCACAACTAATTTACAAATCTAAACAACCTCAACCCATTCTCCGTTGTTAGCCTCATATTTCTTCCCAACACATTTCCTCTGATCAAAGACAATTAGTCACGATCTTTTCGCCGCCCTCCACACCTTATACACTGTACGATCTATTGTACTCTTTTCGGCGCCAATTCGAATGAGTTCCCCTCTCCTACTCACTCCAATTAAAATTCCCAATCGAGATACAATTGTACCACAACTTAGCATAGAGTAACGAGAATAGATACGTCAATCATAGAGACATTCTTTTACGAATTGATACTAACATGAACACTGGTATTTAGTAATTACTACTAGATATCTATCGTATGTACATGTGGAGTTAATAAATTACTAACTAGGTATAAGCGGATAGAATTCATGATTAAGTAGGTAATACATATGTATGTATGTATGTAGATATGTACATATATACATTGACCGACGTTACAATTTACCTTTTTTCTTTGTTTTTGCAGTGCCATTCCCAATCCACGTCCACGATCAACCGAGTCAGCTAATTCCAGTGAACGCTGTCCCTCGCACGATTCAAATTCATCAGCCGAAAACGGCAGTGCAGGTGGCGGTGGAGGCAATAATCCACTCAATCTGTTAACAACATCACCAAACTCTGCATTCCCATCGATGATTCCGCCAGCAGCCAACACTAACTCATCACATCATCATCACCAACAACCACCACCGTCTATGGAGGCTTACCTACATATGGTCGCTGCTGCTGCACATCAATACGCCCAATTCCCCCTCACTGCTGGACGTTTGCCCATTCCAATCCCACCCCCAGCCACCACTGATCCACATTTCAAATTACCGCCACAAGCGTCACCGAGTGCGTCCAGTAACAACTCAGAAGCACTCGACTTCCGAACGAATTTTACTCGCGCCGCATCCGAAGTCGACGAGGAAGACGACGCTGATGAACCTGAAGAGATGGACGACATTCAGGAAGATGCCAATAATCCGCTTGACCTTTCAGTAAGCTCACGAAAACGCAGCGCCGATGAGGATGAATCAACTGCACAGAATCCACACCAAACCAAAAAAGTTTTCAAAGGCACTCCGCCACCAGTTACACCACCAACAGCTGCTCCGCTAATGCCAACTGTCAATCCGTACCTAGCAGCTGTGGCGGCTGCAAATATATTCCAAAACGGATCCTTCCCATCCGGCGGATGGAATGGTAAAAACGATCTTGTTCTCGATCCAACCAGTTGTCTGGAGAAGATGACCGATTTGATCAAAGGCCAGCGAAAGGACAAGTCACCCAGGCAGCAAGTGACCGCACCACCGGCTCCGCCGGCCGCTGCACCGATACCACCGAGCGAAGGTGTAATGGCGTCCAAGGGGCGTCATAATATATGGCAGTCACACTGGCAAAATAAAGGCGTGGCCAGCAGCGTCTTCCGCTGCGTGTGGTGTAAACAAAGCTTCGCCACCCTCGATGCGCTCACAGCTCACATGAAGGACAGCAAACACTGTGGCGTCAATGTGCCACCGTTTAGCAATCTACCAAACACAGACCGGCAGCCCCCACAACCGCCGATTCAAGCAGCTCCGCATATGAGGAAGCCACCGACACAACCGCCGATGCCACAAAAGTCCAACTACAACTATCCATCTAATAGGGATCCCAACACACCGCTACCAAGGAAATTGGTTCGCGGACAGAACGTTTGGCTCGGCAAGGGCGTCGAGCAAGCAATGCAGATCCTCAAGTGCATGCGATGTGGAGAAAGTTTCCGATCACTGGGTGAAATGACTAAGCACATGCAAGAGACCCAGCACTACACTAATATTCTGTCCCAGGAACAGACTATTTCGATGAAATCATCGGCTGGTGGAACTGGTGCCGATGGAAAGGACGCCATGAGCTCAGAAGAGAGTCGAACACTCAGCGCGGTGCTCACTTGCAAAGTGTGCGATAAGGCCTTCTCATCACTCGGTGATCTTAGCAATCACATGGCCAAGAACAACCATTACGCCGAACCACTTATGCAGTCAATGGTAGGCGGTGGTGCTGCCGGACGAAAACGGCAGGTCCAGAAGAAGCGCGAAAAGTCCCTGCCAGTGCGTAAGCTGCTCGAAATGAAAGGAGCTGCAGCAGCACAGGCAGAAGCCGCTGATGCTATGGAAGCCAAAATGCAGCGCAATGAAAAAATGGAAGCAGCCATGTTTGCTGAGCGCATGAGGCAGTACATTTGTGGCGTCAAAGCCGAACTGCGAGTTGACGAAGCCAATAAATCCCCGATGATGCAAAAGAAATCCCCCGACCTGGAAATGAAAAACGGAACTACTAAATCAACTGCTACAGCTGCAACTTCGGCATCATCCTCGTCTGTGTTGAGTGCCATTGAGCAGATGTTCACTACCAGTTTTGATACCCCAACTCGGCACAATAATGCGCCCCAACCAGTCAACTCATCGAACAAAAACACTTCGCCAGTGGCTTCGAGTATCCTGAAACGCCTCGGTATCGATGAATCCGTCGACTATAACAAACCTCTAATAGACATTCAAGATCCCTACTATCAGCACTATGCACGTTACACTAGCAGCGAACGCAGCACAAGTGAATGCAGTGCCGATAACTCTGAAGCTCCTAAAGCCAAAGCTGGATCGGAAACTCCCGAAAAGAGGGATGTCGATTCCAAGCCACTAATGTCAATCAAGAAGGAGGAACCCGAAGAGCAGGAAAACTCCGAGAATGATGATAAGTACGACGAAAAGCCCACAATTCCATTGAAAGCATCCACACCTAATGGCGAGTTGAATCTCTCCACCAATGACCATACAAATCAGGCAAGCCCCAAGACCGTCGCTAGCCCTGATAGCAACCGATCGGCCACCCCGAAATCACCTGCCTCCAGCCACAAATCTTTTACCGGGGATAACACTGAGAAAAAATATCCCGGTGACAGCTTAAGCGCTCTCTCCTCCATGTTCGATTCTTTGACGAGCGGTGGCGGCAGTGGTGCCCGGGCACAGCCACCCACTGCCAAGTCACCCGAAGACACTCAGACCACGGGCAGCAACTCTCTGGCCGCTCTGCGACAATTCTGCGATCAAAAAGAGAAAACCGCATAAAATTTCGACAAACCCACTCAACCATCAATCACATCGACGTCCATATCGTCGACTAGTTTTGCTTTGGAATCCGGTCGCCACATCGGCGATCGCAGTCAAGACTCTGCGCCAGAGTCAATGGATGCTACGGAACGGGCCAGATCGGAACGGTGTCATGCGGTCGCCGAATTGGCAGCCGGGCATCCACATCATTGTCATCGCTATCGTCTTCGTCACTATCGTCGTGCACGGAGTATGTATGAGATGCCAGTGGTATCGCGTCAAGCCGGTGGTCGACGAAAGCGACCGGGCTGATTGCACGCGGAGGAGAGTTAACTTCGCGCCGAAAGGAACAAATTCAATGAGGTGAGCATCAACATCCTCCTTTACAACTATGTACATATTGTGTAGTTGCCATAGTTCCTGGTCTCCTAACCTAATGATTATTTCTTTTTCTTGTGTCCCTTTCAGCAATCTTCCTAAATATTCTACAGAACCAGTAATTAGGACGACCCTGAAGATTCCAGAATCAATGTTCACAAATCTTCCCAAATCATGATGAGATTCTATTTAAAATCTGGCTCCAGACTTAATAGATTGGACAAGAGCCGATATTATTATGCAGCTAAACCAACTACAATCCTGATAGCTTGAGGATCGAATATATAACAAATCACAACGCAGTCTCAGCCCTTCTAAGGGCTCCAAGTCTTACATTAAAGAGATAGAAAACGAAAGTGCGATTTAAAGACTTTTAGTTTTTTTTTAGATTATAGTCCCGGCGTCAAATTCGATTTGTTTCAAGTGCGAGTGAGTAAAAGGTAAGATCGAGCCCTAGGCTTACTAAGAAAATGCTTAAAAGCACGGGACGACAGTGCTAAACCTGATATGAAATTTGTAGCAGTCCAACCTATTTCATATACTAAAAGCAACATTTTCTGGACACAGCTTGAGGACTGACAAGATGGTTCAAATTAACATCATCGCGTCTGGGGAAGTCTGAATACAAATTACTAAGTTGAGTCCCTCTTGACTTTTTTTTAATCAAGCTAACAGCTCGACCCAGCTTTTAAAACTGTCAAGTGCCCCCGATGTTTCTGTTTTTTCAAATTTTGTGACGGAATGGGTGCCCAAGGTTAAGGTCAAAGCTGTTCAACTGAATATTTGGAGATTTCTTTAGCCTGCGGCATTATCCTATGCCTAATTTAGGTTGTTGCGGTAGCTCCGGCATAGCTTAAGATTAAAATTTATAATCAAGCAGTAACCAGACCTCAGGTGTTGATCGCCATCAACTTATAGACGGACTTCGCCTTGACATTAAAACGACCAAGAAGCAGCAGAGACAATTCACCACCTTCTATGCTCTTATCAAGCTTTTACCTTTGGAATCTAAACGCGAAAGGTATGAGCATGTCTTCCCTAATTTGCTTCACCTCAAGCTCAACATGGTTCCAGAGATAGCTTTTAGATCTTTAGAACAATGCTTTACTAGAATGACGCTTAGAAAATTATCGTTCGGCAACATTATGTACTATCCTGGGAATTGACAAGTCTAACAATTAATGATCTTAGCTGACCGGCATTCGAAATTGTCGAACTAATCCGTCGACTAATTAGATGTCAGTATTGTCAGCGCAGCAGTAGATGTTCCATTTCGAGTGGGAATGGCTCTGTATCACAGAGACGAAGAGCTAAGAAAACGCAATTAGTTGTTCTAGAATTAGGGAGACGTGGTTTTTCAACGTACCGCTGAAGTAATGTAACATGAGTAATCAATTCTTTAACGGGTTTTTGCGAACCTAACCCACAGAGTCTACAGACATCGTCTTTCAAGTGAAGGTGTGTACACTGTTGTACCACATGTCGTATACTTTAAAACAGACAATAGTAGAGGTCCATCGGAATCGGTCGAATTCAATTCCAATTTAGAAGGCCGGCGTGGTGTAAAAAACTAGGGGCTAGTCATCCATGCTGGTTGTACCCGTCTTTGACTGTTGACTTATAATAGAACGGTAGAGGCATACTCAAAGGTTGCTTGGTCGCACGAGTTGACCAGAAGTCAGGAAAATGGTTGTCAAATTCATTGTCGCCTTCTGCTCTTCCAGCACCTATCTTGCCAGAAAATATAGCAAATTGTACAAACATATATGTACATACTAACCGTGGATCTATACCTAAACTAACAGGCTTGATTCTTAAAAAATGCATGCACAAGAAGTAGGTGTGTTTGGGGACTGTTGTAATTACACTTGGATATACATATACTCGTAACTCGGGGTATCTCTCTTTAGTGAATGATTTTTTTTGGAATAAAATGAACAGTGAGTTGTGACCAAGTGTTTCAGCGGAAAGCATAAACCACACAGGGAAAAAAGAGAAAAGAGATTAGCCTTGGTGAAGCATTAATAGTTTAAGCACTTTAAGGCCCACAACGAGACGTTTGCAAAAATATGATGAGGGCACGACCAGGATTGGAGCTTAATTGCTCATTTACCAGATTGACATAGAATAAGTCCTTTCGCCTAATAGCTCAGTTTGACTTTTTCCAAAAGTAAACAGATATCATTTCACCTTGTCGCATGAATTTCAAGGTGATTCCCCTCCCCTCGAATGACTCAATGCTACTAATGCAGTTATAAGTATGTGAGTATTGACAGAGTAGATCTCGATTCCCCCTGCTTCACGAATAGAGATTATAGTATCGTTCTTTAATGTGCCTACTTTCATGTAGCCATTGACTGATATTATTACCCAAAAGCTTGTTACATCCAAAAAAGACTATCCCAACAAAATTGTTATAAAATTTGGAGAGAAATGCCTTTAGCAATCGTCTAGCTCGATCATTGGCTCTTCCTATACACTATTGTAGCCTACAAGTACAGTATATGTATATTGGCATTTCGATTCTCCCACAATTGTTTTCAGGCCCAACCACCCCCGTCCGTAAGACGTCAAGCCAATTCGCATGATGATGATTTCTATCAGCCGCTCATTTAGAAATGACTGACTCCTTCGTATTTTAAAACTTGAGAAAATGTCTGAATCACGACTTTACCCAACGGCTACCCAGAAGCTACCGAAAAACAAAAAAACAAAATCCGATTCCGAAAATCCTCATCAGAGAGAAGCCAGAAACCAGAATCCAAAACAAAAACAAAAATAAAATCTATCTCTAACCAGGAAGGAATGACAAGGTAAATTACCATCATATACAGCACCGTTTAGTGTTACGACTCGCGATATATACAAGTACCCAAAAACTATGTTGTTGCTGCTGCTGGCGGTGTAGGTACGGAAGCGCATCCTTCCAAGCGCAACCAGCATCATTTAATTTGTAATCGATTGTGGTGTTCGATGGCAACAGCAGCGGCAGCGAATTCATTCCGGGAGCCACCACACCACAGAGATATTTTTTGGTTTTCTGCCTCCCCCTCACCCCGATCCTTTAAGAGCTGCCACTATTATCCTCGAACGGAATCTCTGCCATAAATACGCCGAGTATTGGTACTACCAATGCAGAACATATTGCCAAATCGTGACTAGGTCCACGAAAGCTGATACAAGTCCACGGGCTCAATCGACAATGAAGCTCTCCTTTCTCGTCTTCTACTTGTTCTGCTCGTCTTTCTCGCCGTCCTCCCTTCTCTGTACTCGATGATGATGCATGGATAGAATTCCACCGCAGCTCTGTCCGTCCGTCCATTCGTATCTAGGTATCTATTATTGCTACCTAATTCTGTGGTTTCGGTTTCTGTCCCCTATCCTAATGTATGTATATGTGGATGTGCGCGGCGAGCATACCGCCAAATTTAACAAATTAAACGGACCAGCAGATACCACGCAAACACTGGTGAGCAGCTAGCGGCGTGCGGTTCCATGGCACAGAAGAAGAAAAATCGTGAAAAGCGCCATTGGTGATCCAACGGAACAACAACGACAATCGAATAAAATGTATCTATTACAATTTGTTCATCGGAACGAGTGCTCGGTACAGTGAAGAGGAAAAAGATACCAGTCGCGTTGGGCCATCTCCTGAAAGCATGGAGACAATAAAATAATATTCAACTCCTTTCGCGCACACATTGAGTACGAGTACAACCAGTAGAATATCATCGATTCACAATCAGCAAAGCACGCGCTTACATAAAATACCTTCAGCGTTCACGGAAAGCTGAAATACTCGACTACGAGTATTGTGTGTATGGGGATGTAGCCGCAAGTGCACGCCATATAAAAATCTTATTCGAAAATTACTGTCAAGCAAGCGAGGCCAAGACAATGCAAGCCAAACAAAGAAACAACATCGCAAGGAATGTCCTGCAGGAGAGATGTGGCATTCAAGAGATGCAATTGCACTTTTGCACTGCGGTGCAGTATCCTGCAGTTTCGATGCTAATTTTTTGTCGTTCTCTGTTGACGTTGTTGCCTCGATTTCCCTCGGTGATAACAAAGCCAAGGAATTCGAGACGAATGGATGGATCGAATTGGATCACTGAAATCGTGATGGGTACATGGGATAGGTTTGATTGGTCTTTACCTGAGAGCATGTAGTCACAAAACCTATTCATCAGCAGAATCATCACAACTCCCAATGTCTTGCACAAAAAATCCAATCCAATGGAGTACATACATTCATATGTAAGTACATATGTATGTACTAAAAACGATCCCTTTTATCGTCGATTCCTTAGTACTGACCTTGCGGCTACCCTCTACATCTACCATTACAAGGTGCACAATGTCGTCCATCAGGACAGCTTAGCAAAGCACAATAGCGACAGTATTGCACGATTTCTCGGCATTGCTCCTTTGTGTGTGCGATACCCTTGGCTCAAGATCCACTGTGATCGACGAAGAATAAAACGACGATCGTTGATGTTGTCTCCAACAACGGCGGTTTAAGTTTCAATAAGCAATTGTTGAGTGGCGGCAGAGGTATCGAAGCAAGGTGCATAACTCACAGACGTCGCACGGATAATTTATTGAACGACTGGGCAAAAACAAAAAACAAATATCTTGCGATTGTTTTCGATGATGAAACAGGTAGTTGCTGAGTCAATGTGCTTTTGACTGGATGTGTATATTCCTTTTCGTTGCCATATCCAATGGGAACCTATTCGAGTCCTTGAGGGTGCTTAATAAGATGCGCATTCTCAAGAATCAAGAACCAGCCAACAGTCAGTGAGAATACGAAACGCATCCGAATGTTTAATTAAGTGACGATGACTATCTTAAAGCGGCTGCGAATGTGAATATACAAGAATGTGATACATTGCAAGGGAGACTGGAAGAGATTGGCTTCTGTTGGGGAGTGGGCAATTAATTCGCACGATTCGCCACTGGAAATCAATTTTCGTCCCAATTTTCGTTGTTCAAAGTTGGTTAGCGATGGCTACTGGTAGTGGGGATAAGGGAGTGGGTTATCAGTTGGTGCAGATCTTGACGCAGGGTATTTGGAATTTCGGAGGAAGGATTAAGGGGGGACATCGTGTAGTGAGTTAGCCGACTAGCTAAATGCCTTATAGATTCGGTGATTAAGGGATGGCAATGCTTTAGTATCAAATGTCTGAAAATTTTCGTGGAAGAATCGACAAGGTCAAGGGCAACCTATTCCGCTTAACTTAGCATGGCATCGAAGCAGTGAGGTCTCTGAACATGGATTAACGAACGAAACTGTGTATGTATTTCCACTATAAGTTTGATAATTAGGTTAATGAAAGTCCGGATCATAGGACGACCAGACTTGATGTTTCTTAAAAAAAGCGGTGGTAGAAGACGCACCGGATTTCGGCAAGAAGATGCGCTGTCATGTGACTTCTTCAACCTGGTGCTGGAGCAGATAGTGCGACGGGCAGGCGTCAACAGGGAAGGCACTATCTTTTACAAGTCCATCCAGCGGCTAGGATAGCGGACGATACCGACACCGCCGTGGCATTGTGGAAGCATTCACGGCGATTGAAGAACAAGCAAAACGAGTTGGTCTTAAGATCAATGAGGACAAAACGATATGCTGTCAAGCAAAAACCAATCCGTCGCTCACCACCTGGGACAAAACATAACTATTGACAGCTACAATTTCGAGGTAGTTAATGAGTTTGTCTACCTCGGGGCAAACGTAGATTCCACAAATGACACCACAGTGGAGATCCGGCGTAGAATCGCCCTTGGCAACCGCTGCTACTTCGGCTTGTCCAAACAACTGGGGTCAAAACTCCTCACTCGAAAGACCAAAGTCATGCTTTACAAAACGCTCATTCTGCCAGTCTTGCTGTACGGAGCCGAAAACTGGACGATAAGCAGGACAGCGGAGCTGATTTTGGGCTCTTTCGAAAGAAAAATTCTGCGCCGGATATTTGGTCCTGTCTGTGAGGAAGGTGAATGGAGAAGAAGACACAACCGCGAACTCTACGAGCTGTACCAAGATGTGGATGTAGTCCGGAAGGCAAGGATCCGTCGACTACACTGGCTCGGCCACATCGAGCGCATGGACATCAACACTCCAGCTAAGAGGGTCTTCGACTCCGAGCCTCCTGGTTCGAGAAGAAGAGGAAGACCGAACCTCCGGTATAAAGACCAAGTAATCGCGGATGTAAGACATCTTGGTCTTGACAACTGGAAGCAGCGTGCCCGGGACCGTCAGACGCTCAGATCCTCCATGGATCGCAGGCCTGATAAGTAAGTAAGTAAGAAGACGTCGACTTGGATGAGTTTCGAGCACTATGCTGGGTCAAGGATCATCCGGAAAAACGGGCTACCCACATAAAAAATTATGCTTATTAGGCGCCTTAGACGAGCAACATTTACACAATTCCATACTTTGACTGTGGTCGCAAAATACTTAGATTTTCGACTCTCTTTCCTGCATGTCCAAGTACTCATTCCAAGATCGTACGCATCATCTCCCCTCTTGACTTTTACACTCAGACCAAGGGTTCCACAGATCAACATTTTAGTTAACACCAATATTCGATTTTTCAACTCGCCTTCCTACGTCTCTGGACGATCGCATCAGATTCAAACTGCCTTTCTCAGACTCCAAACACCTTATGGTACGGCGCGAAGTCTTATCTATTCCCTCACCTTCACACTCTTCTCATACCAGCAGCGATCACTGACTTTTCAAACAGGACAACGAAATTTCCCAACAAATTCTGGGGAGCATTGAAATCTGAACATACGATCAGATCCTGCGCAAAGCTTGAAAAAAGTATCAATGCATAGGTATTCCACTCTAATCACCAAAAACCGACCTAACGCACAACTTTTCTGCAGCAGCCTTTCTGATGCGTTGAGCATCATTAACTATCTCGTCGGAATCAACCCATCAGAAGGAGGAGTAAAGCCTGTGCACTTTCTATCCCAGTGACATGTCCGTTGCATACAACGGATCCAGAAAGACCAACTCCAATCACCGGCTACAAAACAACAACAACACAACAATAGAATCCATACAACGACGAGTGGCAGCCAACTCGCCTGACATGAACAGAACAAATGGAAAGGGGTGGAACACTGCTTCAACCTTTCTCTCTCTCTCTTTTTCTCTTAGTGTTCTTCTTCATTCCGAGCTGGTCTTTACTGAGTATATGACTACACTTTTCACACATACATATGCAATTGCAAGGCGACTGGCTTCCTTTGATGGATTTTATTCTGACATTTTTGTGATGGCATGGGACGGCAAAAAGGAGCATGACACGGACACGATGGCATGGCAGAGTAGCAACCAGCAGAGCACAACACACAGTCAAACAAAAACAAAGAAAAAAGGAAAAACCAAGAAAAAGGAACTGGCAAAAAGGGATGTGAATGGTTGCCGTTCATAAATGAGGATGTACTCTGTGCTCTATACTGTGCGCTGTTTCTCGCGTCACCATCACTGTCGTGGGTCGGTCCCGAACGCGATGTACTTCAAAATGGCGGCAATCTATTCCGTTCAGAAGGAGAAAAACCGAGATACAAGTGATATAAAAGTTGTAGTAGTTTCAGAAGAAAAATAATCAAATCCACTTGACATCTCAAGCAAATGATTTGGCCCATTAGCAAAGGGCTGGAAAGATCCAGTTTCCAGTCTAGGGCAAGAGTTGAACGGAAAACGAGACTGCGCGCGTCAAGTGTCTGTCTGATGTGTCGGTCGACTTTGCCCGACAGTCTCTTGGAATGATAATTTAATTAACAATTTCCTCGGGCAATTAATCTTGTGACCCAATCAAATGAAGATGCACCGCACCGTTCTCATAGAGAACGCGTTATGCTATGCATTGCGCGATATCTTAATATTTCTGTGCGGGATAGGATCGGATTCTACTATGTACTTCTTTAAAGGTTTTCTGTTTTTGTTTTTGTTGTTCATTCCCAGACGAAGAACGCGACCGACAGACAGAAAACAGCGATGATGAGGATGATGCAAGGGAAATGACTAAGAGTTCTATCAGATTCTTGAGGAGACGATGAAGAAGAAAGTAATTACGTCTTGAAAAATTAGTCTGTCACACTGGGATTGGGCATTTGTTCGTTTCGTTAGATACGAAGAGCGATTGCTTTTTTACTTTTTCCATTTCGTTTTTTTTTTTTTTTTAATGGAAACAAGTGGATTTGGCTCTTTAGAAGGATATCTCAATCGAATAGAGTTGAAAATCCCTTTTTTATACACAAGACGAACAAAAGAGGTTGATTAGGGTGGATGAGCGAGTGCTCAAGTGGTTTCGGGTGCAACCTTAAAATGGATGATTAATTTAAAACGATTACAAAACTGGTTTCCATGTATGTACACATGTGCATTGACGTCTTTTTCGACAATTTTTCCATGGACAGGATTTAGGGGATTTTTTTTTAAACAACGATGGAGGCAAGCTGAGCAGCAAATATCCGGATCTTTATATTTATGGATCGAACGGCAATGCTTTCTAAGATGTTTCTTTAAGTCCCTCACAAACTATCGTTCAACTGAGGCTGTTGTAAAATCGATGCTATCGCGGAGCTTAGGCTGTGGCGTTAAGCAATTGTTGAGCTGAGACTCTTATGGAGCTGATGCAGTCGTAGCTGAGACACACGTTAAGTTGAGTTGTGGCTGTTTAAAAGTTGAACTGAGCCAGGCTTTGATCTGAAGCATTCGTTGAGGTGGGTCGATCGCTAAGCTGAGTGTCTAGTACAGCTAAGGATGTCGCTGAGCTGTAGCTGTTTTTGAGCTGAGGTTGTCGTTCAGCTGAAATTGTTGTCGAGCTGCGATTGCAGCTGAAATTGTTGTCATTAAGCCAAGGTTGCCTTTGAACTGGGTCGCTTTTGAGCTGAGGTTGCATCTGAGGATGAGGCTGTCATTGGGATGCGAAAGTTGTTAGTCTGACTATATCTATAAGCTATGTAAGGCTGTCTTTGAGACGACATAATTACGTTGAACTTAGGTTTATATTAACCTAAGAAACAACAACAGATCCTGTTGTTAAGGTTAACATGTCGATGGGATCAGGTTGATTTTGAGCTAGAGATCTGCTGTTGAGTTTCACCTATACATATAAGCTGGAGGTGTAGCTCTTTAGGTGAGTTCAATACTGGGCTAAGGCAGTCATTGAAATAAAGACCTTGGTCTGTTGTGCCAGGCATTTAATTGAGCTGACATTCACTTCGTGATTTGAATTGGTTGCGATTTTAGGTCTCTCTACTTGACTTCATTATCACTTCTAGGCACGAGGATTCCTGCTTACAGGAAATGTCAAAGCTTAAACAACCCTAGAAATAATAAAACTCGAAGCACACACCCACAACCACTGATTAACTACGAACAAATATACCGCGACAGCCATAACAATCTCATTTGTATCTACAAGAGTATTAGCAAACAGTCAACAATAATGCGCCATTACACCCGATTGTATAAAAAAATTCCATAAAGTACATACATATGTATGCATGTATGTCAAACCGAATCGAGCGTATGTACACGCCACATTCGTCATATATATAAGACTATTAGCCTTCCAATAAGCGCCAATTTTAATTTTCTCGTATAAACAAAAACCCGAACAAACTGATCGCGTTTAATTAGCGAATCGTATAACTAATTAGCTGGTTAAATGCAAAGTAACACAAGTACGACTAAGCTACCTTGTATCCGGAAGATCCTACATCAGTTTAGGTATACAAATGATTATATACATATGTATGTAGCTTTATATCCGTAGGTATGTACATACCACTGGCATTTTTTGAGGGGAGAAACAGAAGAAAAAGATATCTGTGTATCCGCGGATGCCTAACAAAAAATCGGGTTTTCCCAAATAGATGCTAAGAAGCGTAGAACTGTGAAATTTAATGACAAGCAAATTTGATTGGTTCGAATAGTTAATTCAGGAATTTATGCGCACTAAAGACGACGACGAAGTTGATTTGTTTGGTCTATTCAATTGGTTTGATTGCCATTCAGGCGTTCCTTTGCTCTCTTTCTTTCGTTTCCTCGCTCCCGAATTGTAATTGATGGAATGTGGCGTAGACGATAATTAACGCCCCGGTGCATTGCAAACGACGCCCCCACCAATTACATGTACAATATGTATGTATGTACGAGCGGCGGCGGAACTTTAAACAGTTCAACCAGACGACGAGCTTGACGTCGTTCGAATTGTTTAGATGTCGCGCCAAACCACAGAAATAAAAAGATACAAACGTATGTATATCTGTGAGAATCGAGTTTTTTTTTTTCTACTCACGCATCTATGGTATCTATCAGGTGCATGTTTATCTTTCGATTTCCGAACAGAAATACCCGAAATATCTGAATATCGATGAAATATTAGGTGATGCTGAAGAGTAAGAATGTTTTCGATCAAAGAGACGCTCGCCTTTTGAGTTTCTTTTCGCCCCTCATATCTGGCCATTGTAAGGGGTGGCAATAAAATTATGATTGCAGCTCGATCAATGAAAATTTGTTTAGAGGATAAGATAGCAGATACTAAGCAGTAGGTTTAGAAAATGTATTATTTACGCACTTAGTTGTGGTGAAGAAAAGGCCGAAAGGTAAAAAAGCGGATCGTAATTTATTTTCGACCAAAACGCAGATTGACGTCTTGAGCAAGATGTTTACCTAGATTTTGGCAGAGAAAAAAGTGCGTTTGATGTCTTATGACATAGAGAGAATCAAGGTTATGACTGAAATTGTTTCAAAAAAACAAAAAAACCGACCAAGTGCGAGTCGGACTCGCCCACAAAGGATTCCGTACCATCTGTATATATAAATATGAAAGAGACTATGTATGTTACCTCATCAGTCATCACATTAAATCACATTTTTTGTATGATGACAGATCTTGGTTGCAGGCAGGTTATAGGCATATTACTTTGATAATCAAAAATCTTCGTGATGAGATGAAGTTGATCATCAAAGTGTCCATTGAATTCAAATCAATTATCTTACATGACAGCAAGGATGTGAAAAGGTGAATAGCAATAATGGGAAATATGGGAAAAAGGTTTGCAGCTAGGATTCATACATCAAAGACTCAAAAGAGATCAAAGCTAGGAAGTTTGCTACTGGTTGTGGGATATTGTCGACTAACCTTAGTTCAGTATGTGACCAAGGGGATTTTTTGGATGAAAATCGTGTCTGTTGTATGGGAGCCCCCCTTAAATATTCATTTTGTTCTGTTTTTAGTGGTAGCGGCAACAGAAATACATCATCTGTGAAAATGTCAACTGTCTAACTATCACGGCTCATGAGATACAGCCTGGTGACAGACGGACTGACGGACGAACAGCGAAGTCTTAGTAATAGGGTTCCGTTTTACCTTTGGGTACGGAACCCTAAAAATCAGGATGTCCTTCGACGCGGTTCATTAAATGAATAACGTATCCTATGGGCCGATTTTACGGTTCATGTTTAAAGCATTCATCTTGATACAAGATGCTGTGCCTGAAGTTATACATTTTCATAATTTCTTTTTTAAAGCCAACGCAATGCCGGCATGTAACCCACATCCCGAAAGGACATAATTTACGACAAACGCCTCAAAATGATGAAAGAAAAATGCATTTACTGTCCGCGCAGCATGGCGATCTTAGTATCCTATGCAATCGATATGCAGCACATGTCTCACTGCGTGATCCTTTAAAACATGATGCGATGTCAACTGTGTGCAAGGACAAGACGACATAGGTTTTTTATGTGCCTTAAATAGGAAAAGATACAGTTTTTGATCTATTTTCGTTAAGAGAAAGTGCATAAAACAGAAGGAAAAGAAAAAATATACTAACACACAGGAAAAGATAAAAGAAAAGAAAAGAAAACTCTCCTTCATCATCTGTAAGATACTCGGGGACAGATATGAATATAATATACAGACGAGAGAGACGACTCCTTTCTAAAAACGTCCGTCTGTTGGTAGTAAATCACTCAGTTTTTGACGTTTTTAAAGTGCGTGACATTGTTTTATTACGTGTGCGTGTATAGTATCATCATCGATCGACGACACAACGCCGGAGTAGCAGATTCATACAACGCAAAGACACAGGGAGACGAACAAGCGAAATGCCAACGTGCTTTCGCCCTCATACTACTATTGCCCCGCTCATTTTGGCTCACCGTGAGTTCTTGAGGTATGAATTTTCGGTTTTTATGATGATGTGTTTAGTGTGTTCCAAAAGAGAGTAATGTGTATTTTATGGATTTTTGATATCGAAGAAGACAATTTACTAAATACATAGAGGAAAGGACATTGTTGCATATGATGGAAGGAGGAGAGTAAATATAGAAAGCGTTTAGTTCTGGCAATCGTTGATGGCGAATGGAATGCGATGATTTATTTGGTTGGGACATTTACGACCTTTCGTAAGGGAAAGGGAAGGGAAGAAATTTCTGGGGAAAGAAGTACCATTTGATTGGGAGTTGTCAAGGGAATAGTGATTTTCGGATGAAGCATTTGATACAAACGTGGCAGATGTAGTGGCAGTGGAGACTTTGGTCATGATCAATGGGAAGCTGGTCTATTTGGTCAGAGGAGAAACAGGTCATTCAATACTTAATTGCAGCAGGTGCACACGTCAACATCACATAACTTGAGGCACCAGATAAAGAAGAATATTTTGCGACTCTGGTTGTTATGCCTTAAAATTCCTGGGCTTCTTAGGCAAGAGTCTTCCCTTTTCGACCAATTTCCGGATCACTATCAAACCGTTCTGTCGAGAATTTTTGAAATTGAATCCTAGCCATCGTGTAACAAAATCTATTTTCCGGGTTCTGCGTCTTAGTCTGTCATGTCTGTGAAGCTCTAATCAGTAAAAATGTCGTTAAATCAAATGCGAGGTTAACCTTGGGTAACTGACAACATCTTGTTGCTTTGGCGTTAAGAGAACCGAAGTATTTCCTCTTGGGTGGGTAGTCAGTCAGTAGGGTTGGCCAGTTGTCAAAAATCGATCTCATTATAATCCATTAAAACAAAATTTTTTATCTTACATGTCTCTCAAAGGAAGCTAAATATCGAAATCTCATTGGGAGGTATTTACAAACTTCGAACAATTTTGAAGGCGGTTCTTACTACGTCAACCGGCAGATGGTCTTAGAGAAGGTCGACTATTGTAAGTGACGGCTTAACACAGAACAATCAGGGGCATTATCCTTTCACAATGGCTCTTTGAGGACGTCTCCATTGCTCTTCCGTGGTTTGTGCATAGTGGCTTTAGAGATATTTACGGAGATATGATTGATGTATATCCTGATGATCCTTTGGGGCCCCACGACATAGTCCTGTGAGTATGTAAATACATATATCCCAGTCGAAAGAGTCTGCGACTTCCACATCTTTACGCGGGCTTCTACAAAGTGTTATATAATCCGAGGCAATGTTTGCAACTTCGATCAGAATGGAATCAATTTGTTTGATGTGCGATTTACGATTATTAGGGACTCCTAAATTGTTGTATGGATGGTAGCATGCTGGCTCGCCTTGTCGTACCTTTGTAGCAATTTACATAGGTTGTAAGTGTGCTCAAACTTGTGCCCCCCAAGAAGCCAAGCTCTTATTGATCCATGAATAAGTAGTTTGCATGCGTGGAAAAGTTGATGATCAATAACTCCTCCTAATGCTGGATTCCGCCGTTGAACCATTTTTTTTTTGTAATTAACTTGACAAAGAAGTAGATTAGATTTGGTGGTATCTCGACCTCTCTTCTTTCTTACAAACATATGTATATCGCGTTAGACTCAAAAATACCCAGATCCAAATTGACTAAAAAATGTTTCATCTTCCGGGTCATATATGATAACCTTTAATGCAACTTTTTGGCTCACGTTTCCTCCGGCTTAAAGGCTTGAGAGTGGAATTTAGCCTCACGTAATTTGAAAGTCTCTTTTTTTTACACTTACTTATAATTCACAGTAATATATGCATACCCTCCCTTCTTAAGAGGTCATAGACCTCGAACTGAGACTCAAAGACCCCAAAAATGAATGGACAAACAAATGGAATTGAGTACTCCAGGTGGTACCCGCAGCAGCGGAAATCCACCCGCGATCTCTTTGATTGCGTTTGGGGCAAGGATTCTGGAGGCCCCGACATTCACTTTTAACCCTACGGCAGCCCGGAACGACACCGACTCCTGCGGCTCACTGTCTGACCATCTGGTCGGACTGAGCATGAGCGGTGCATCCAGCGGAGGCGACCCCAACGATGGCGTGACAAGGGAAACCGCAAAGGTGGAACGCGCCCCAGAATTGGGACGAACTGCTGAATGCACTAAAGTAACAAAAAAGAAAGGAAAAGAGGCATGCCCGAAAATTGCACAAAGATGCTGATAAAGCCGAAGGTGCAATGGTCGAGGCTACACCTCTGGGGGAACCAGTTAAGAGGGTTATGTCGACGGAGATATCTCGTACCGAAATCGATCCGGTCCTTTTGCCTGAGGTCCCCCCCTCTCTCGAAGGTGCGCAGCGCGGTAAACGTCGGCGATTGGGAAAGGCTGCTGAAGGAGCCGTAAGCATGCTCGCAACCACCATAGAATCCAGGGCTTGGGTTATCTACTCCTACAAGAAGAATAAGGGCTCTCTGAAAAAAGAGGTTTCTACTCTGGTTGTGGGGATGCATGAAGCCTCTGTCGTGACTCTGAAATCTGCGTACGATTCACGCCCCTACTTCGGCCGTGGTAGGATCTCTTTCCATTTTAATGTCAAGTGGTCGTGCCCTGCAGTATGAATCTAGGATCTTTACTCAGATCAATCTACAGCATCACAAGGCTGCTACCGCTCTTTTAAGTACATAGCAGAATTGCATGCAGTAGTACAAATCACCTCATATCCTTCTAAGAACCGTGGATGTGGAATAAACGCCTATGTGGCCTTGGTGGTATATGTGATGCTACGATTCTTTATGATGAGTGATCCAAAAGGGCTAGGGTCGGACTCATCATATCGAACTCATTATCGGCAACCAAACTTGGACACTTTTATGGACAAGATCTGGTGGCTGCTCGAGTAAGCTACAAAACGCACGGAGCAATAGAACACTTCGTCGTTGCGTCTGCTTACTTAACCCTACGATTCGTTACTACCTCCACCACCGAAGGAAGTCTCTAAACTTGTAGAGTACTGTGAAGCCAGAAAGATTGGTCTCATCTTGTGTTGCGATGCTAATCCCCAAAACACTGCTTGGGGCAGCAGCAAGTGCAATACAACAGGGGACCTTCTTTTAAACTTCATTCTCTCGTCCAACTTTCAACCAACGTTTGTTATGACAAGACAACAGGAGCTGATTGACCTGACCCTATCCAACAGACATGTGAAGGACATCACTAACTGGCAAGTCTTTCCTGACGCTCCACTGCCGGACCATAAATATATCGAATTCCGAATAAGTTGTGGGATCTCTTCCTTGCAACGTAGACGGAATCCGAGAGGGAAGGACTGGGTACGGTTTAGAGAGGAGCCTGAGAAATCCACTCAGGCCTTACCTAAACTTAGAACAAAACAATTGATAGAGAACGCTGTTCATAACCTGAATAGCGTCATCACCAGTTGTTTTGAACTCGCATGTCCTGTCAGCAAACCTCCCTGCAGGAAATTGGTCCCCTGTTGGAATGCCGAGCTCCAAAGTCTTCGCAGAGAAGCCAGAAGTCTTCTGAATAGATCGCTCAAATCAAATTTGGAAGATGACTGGAACAAGAATATAAGAAACTTGTTCGTAAATCGAAGAACGACTCTTTACTGAGTCTAAAGCGAAAACTCTTAGTTTACTGCTTGAGACTCACTTCCCGGGAAATCAGATCGACATCGGATCGTTGCACACTCCCTCAAGGGAAACTGCAACTGAAAAGATGAAAACAACTCGGCGTAGCTGGCTATTGCGTCGCGCGTGGTTACGGCTGAAGCCATTGAATTTGCTGTGGTATCCTTCGATGGCTTCAAATCGTCGGGCATCGACGACGGGATATATCCTGTTATGCTGCAAAAAGGTATAACGCAGCTGCTTCCTACTTTGAAAATATTTCTCATTGCTAGTCTAGCACTTGCTCACATACTCGTTCCTTGGCGCACAGTGAAAGTGGTCTTCATTCCCAAAATAGGAAAAGAGGATTACTCACTTGCCAAGAGCATCAGACCAATCAGTCTAACAGCCTTCCTCCTGAAAACCATGGAGAGACTGGTAGAGTTGCACGTGAGCAAAGTTGTCCTTCGATTGCACCCTCCTTCGGATATGCAACCTGCTTATCAGCGTGGAAAATCCTGCGAGACTGCGCTTCAGAACCTAGTTGGGAGAATCGAATGTGCGCTCGAAAGGAAATTTCATCGACGTTGAGGGAGCTTTCGCAACTTTTGACAGCATGTGCACGGCTGCCAGACATCATGACGTAAATGTAGTCCTATATGTCAAAGCAATGCTCATGCACAGGACATTGAACGTTAATGCAGGCCTCGACCAGTGTGTCAAATCCGGCGTAAACAGGGGCTGCCGCAATGTGGCGTCCTGTCTCCGCTGTTATGGTTCATGGTGGTCGATTCTCTGCTTGATGCTCTCAATGCCTCTGGAATCTATTCCCAGGCCTATGCGGATGATGTCGCCAATCTTTCTGTCGGCTCATGCTCAGCAACTCTCCGTCTCAAAGCACAGGCGGCGCTAAATGTGATCGATGATTGGTGTACCAAAAATGGGTTGCCGATCAATCCTCTTAAGACCGATGTCGTTCTCTTAACGAGAAGGAGGAAAAATACTAATTTGACTCAGCTGATACTAAAAGGCACTTCCATTTCGATATCCAAGGAGGCTAAGTATCTAGGAGTCATCTTAGATAGCAAACTTCTCTGGTCAAAGCGTGTTGAGTCGAAAAACCAGCAAAGCGCTGTCAGCTTTCTGGCAATGCAAAGGGATTGTTGGCAAAACACGGGGTTTATCGCCGGCAAAGGTCCTCTGGATCTACACGGCAATGATAAGATCTATAATCTTATATGCACCGGTTGTCTGGTGGAACAGACTAAAACGCAAACACGTCGTAGCCTTTTTCACCAAACGCAGAAGAACGGTTTTTCTCAGCTGCACGGGGGCTTTCCCCAGCACGCCAGGCGCTGCTCTAGCTGCTATGATGAACCTTCCACCTCTTGATATATTTATATTATCTTGATATATTTATCAAGAGGTGCGCCGTAATTTCACAGACGAGTTTCCTTGGCGTCAGGATTGGCTATGGATAGATTGGCGAAGATAGTCTTCGCATTTTTCACGGATGGCTCCAGGTCTGGGCGGGGGTCCGGTGTTGGGGTCTTCTTTGAGTGCGAAAACATCCGACTGCACTTCTCTTTAGGAAAATATGCGACTGTCTTCCAATCAGAGATTCATATACGCAATCCTAATGGTCATGCACTATGTTGTGAAGCACAGGTGGAGGGGAGAATGCATATGCATCTGTAGTGACAGCCAAGCTGCACTCAAAGCTGTGTTTAACCCCTTAACTAGCTCCAAATTAGTGTTTGAACTCAAGTTCTTCTTGAACAGAGTCGGTAGACTAAATTCATTAAGGCTTGTATGGGTTCTAGGCCACTCTGGGATCCCAGGAAATGAGATCTCTGATGAACTCGCCAGAATGGGTTCAGAGGAGAGTTTCTCAGGACCTGAATCCGCTCTAGGTCTACCTGCATCCATGGTCAATTCCTACATTAACGATTGTGTGTTTAATACACACGGGGTTGCTAGTAACCCGCCCAAGAGAGAAATAAACATTTGATGGCGTTGGTGTTATCGGGATCCGAACTCGCTTATCGCTTCAGAGGCTAACAAACTAACCAATGCGCCCACGCTTTTTTTACTACAAAAAAGGTAAAAACACAAAAACATGCCGGTCCCAGGAGAGGCTCGATTCCGGTAATTTTCATGTCAAGGATGCTTTGACATCCTCGCTTTGGCTGGCCAGGTTACTCCAAGAATTGACATTTGGCTGCCACACGAATAAAGGTAAAGAAATTTTAATGGACTGAATTACCAATCGTTGAAAAGCTGCTTAAACCAAACAAGCATTTTTGAAGCGAACTATTACGGGCGATGAAAAATGGACTTATGTACATAGTACGAAACTATTCAACGCAAGCGATTATGGTCAAAGGCCGGTGACGTGTTCCATCATGATAACGCCAGGTCACAAACATATTTGATATCTCGGAACGAATTGACGGAACTCGGTTGGAATGTTTCGATGCATCCACCATGTAGCTCGTACCTTGCACCATTTTTCTCGGTCCTTGTCAAAATCTTTTGATGGTAACAATTTAGTTAGCTGAAGAGCCGCTGAAAACCAAGTTTTTCGCTACAGAAGTTCTCACCCATCAGCCATTTAATTCGTCACCTGGTGTTATTTCATTTCTTATGTGAGTGCCAGCTTGATGGAAAAGATTCGAGTGTTTGAAAGACAACGTCTAAGGCTTGTCTCTCATTGCACAGAACACCAGAATCCGAGTACACAAAGTTCTATCCCAACGAAGTTCTATACGATGGGGCAAGGATTGTGCGGATAGACAATTATATAGTAAAGCTGATTCGAGGTCACATTGCGAGGGCAATGACTTCTAATATGGATATTAGTTAGTTAACTATTAGTAAGTTAAGGGTGGGCTAAGTTTAGTTAGTTTTAGTTATAATAAGATATAATAAGATACGAATTTAATCGTATGCTAAGTTTTTTTTTTTAAATAACTTCTCTTAGCCTTAATAAATATTTTAAGTTAAATGTAAAATGCAGATATATATGTAAGGTTACTTTAGAGCGCCCGGAAGGGGGCAGTAAGGTATTTATAATAATGTATTTAAGTTAATTAAGCTAGTTTAAGTCATTTTGTCTAGCGTAAGATAGTTATAAGCTTAATATTAATAAAAATGATTTTAGAATATAAAAAAATGTAAAAAATGTACCCTTCGTTTCTTACGCTTTTATGTCATATCATGTGGCTAAATGTAGTGTGGTTGATGGTCATGGAGGTCGGTGATCAAGTTGAAGAAATCTAAAAAACAAAACAAAACAAAAAAAAAAAGTGCATGCTATCGAATATGAACTCAATATCAAAGTAGATCTTGTCGATCCCCCATGAAAAGGCCAATTGTGTTACAACAGTTTTATACGCAAATCTCTTCTCGACTGATTTACGACAACGTTATTGAATGACTTTCAAAAAACCAGATAGCATCAGCAAAGGGAGATGAACAACGTATCTAACAGTTTGACATGGAATCTCATGGCATTTATCCTTTTCACTTTTATAATTTATTGATGTCAACCCCCTAATATACTGGGATATCTCAAAAATGTCATCAAAAAGAACAGCTTAAAAACCATATAAGTCAACAACAACCACAACGAAACTTAACCAAAGTCGAAAAATCAATGCGTGACTTCCAATGCGCACTGAAAACATTTAATCCCTTACGCACTATAGTATGGCATTAGAGCCAGAGAAAAAATAAAATCCAAATCAACTTCCATTCGAGGGTTGATTTTCCAATTACTGTACATCATCCCAGCACATCACAGTCACATAAGTCCGACAACGACGAATCTGAGACAGGGAATCCGAAGCCAGTTGGTGGCTGGCTTCTGGCATAGTTTGCCAGAAGATTTTTATGATATCTATGTCCAATTTGATGATTTATTTACGAATATCAAAATGGACATGTTTTCCAGTTTTCTGCCTATACCTAGTACATGGTATGTTACCACAGTCGTCATCATACAAACATACATAGTTCGTCCTTACCCATTTTCATTCTGAGTGATTTATTCCTGTCAAGGCAATAAGGGATGATATCATTTTTTTTTGCCTTTCCCTTCTTCACGCACGAAAAATTGGGAAAAGGACTCGATAGCTAAGGAGTTTCGTACATGTGTGTGTGGGTATGATTTTCCATCTCAATTTTCTTCCATGCTTCTTGATTGGAATCCATCTCACGCAGGCCAGCCGTACACGCACATATGACTGGTTGGTGATGGTGAATTTGTGTGTGACATGTCACAGGATAATGGCGTAATGGCGATGGATTGCTGACTGTCTTTTCAAAAAAAAAAAAAAAGGACGCAGAATAGTAAGAGTACGTATAGTGCTCTGCTGTTGGTCGTAGATCATTCGTAATGTGCGTGAGGACATTCAGGACGGAAGGGCCAGATATCTAGATAGAGAGGGAGATTGCAGTATAGTGTGCGATGGGGGTTTGGCAGAATGATTTAAGGAGACCAATGATGCTGAGATAATATGATAGTTCTTTGCTTTCATTTTCGGGGTTATTAAGTGTGTATCAAAATGGTGTATGGTCCTGGGAGTTTCAAGGAGCAATGAGGAGCGAATGATATCCGGTTTTGATATCATATACTCCTATATTCCTTTCGTCTCTGCCGACATAAGTCAAATGCTGAAAGAATTATGATAGTGCGAGTAAAAGTCCTTGATTTATAACAATTCCCCTATATTGGATAAGCACATTTGTAGCCTTTTGTATCGCAAAAAAAAAACACCATGAAACAAATTAACTATAAAATATGCAAAATTGCACAAAATTCTAAATTAATCCTAGAAATATATGTACATAATTTGAAAGGACGCACCCATATCCTCTTCTAATGCTCCAAATGCACTTGCATCCTGCTAATTTATGATTCATTAAGAGCAGAAACACCGCAATATGTTCATGCACGGCTTGGTGTTTCTATGGCAATGGGAAATAAAATGGCGAAAAAAGACAATTCTACCATTAGAAGGACATTCCTAACCTCGCTAATCCACGAATGGTGGACATTTTATTTTTGTCAATATGCAAGCACTCTAGTGTCCAGTTTATGTTTTTTTTTTTTTTGTTTTTTTATGTTGTTGTTGTGCGTGTCCGAAACCGAAAAGTACCAATCTACATCGGTTCCAATAATGCCTGACAATTACGGACCAATTATCATTCCCTCGTATGGTACTCGTTGAGTACTACGAGTGGATCTAATGCGAATGGCGGCTACTTTGGATAAAATAGCTAGTAGTAGTTGGTTGCCTCTAATTGAGGTCTAACCGCAGAATTTTTGCGTTAAGTGGATAAATGTTCGAACGCTGGTGGCAAGGATATTTTGTTTATTGCCCTGGCAATATGGATGGCTGGATATTTTTGTCCTATACGAGTGCATCGTATCCTGCTACTCACCACACACTGTGATTTATGAAAAGACAGATTCTACCATTTGGGAATGAGAAGAAGAGGACTGGTGTTTGGTGGCATTACACGATCGTCCTCTGGACTGGTCCATGTGCACAGTAATGTGTCAGTGTTCAAATGTGTGTGCACATAGTTTTCTTTCAGAGAGTGAACTTAAGTACATCCGTCTTTGAATGGTGGCAGCAACTGGAGGAGAAAAGGGCTCCGCGTTCGTCTATTTCGATGGCTATAATTCAAAAAAATTAAGATGGCTACGATGGTCATAAATCTGTCAAAAATCCATTTCTTTTCCCCTTCGTTCTTCTATTCTTTACTTTTCTTTTCTTTCTCCTCCTGTGGCCTTTCTAGTTTCAAATCTATGGTCGATGGTGTATGGATAGAAAGGAGTGGTGCTGACGATGTTGGGAGTAAAAAGTGAATGGCTGGTGTAGGGTGCCTCACAATAGCTGCATTAGCGATACCCTGTCATAATTCGTGAGATGAAAAGGCGAGGCATTCAATGAATGGTGGAGTCAATTAGAGGGCTAAGAGTATCTGAATGGTCATTCCGAGGGCAGATGGAGTAGTTGTCAATAAGTTTTCTTTTTCTGACTAGATGATCAAATATACCTTTGCCTGGGAAGACATGCAATGTGACATCCATTTATTTCAAGGCAGTGTTTAATACCTGAATTCATCCGGCATTTTCTAGTTCCCAAAATTGAGTCGAGTTCTTAGGTGTTAAGAAAGTTCTCGGAAAAGTCCGTTGTTAGTAATCAGGGATCTCTAATTAGCCAGACTAGGTGTTGATATGAAATCATTTTGTGGTGTTTATTGCTTGAAAGCACCTTTCCGGGGGTACTGCAAAACAAAACGGAAAAGTGTCGGCAATTCTTACAATCGAGTATAATTCGTCCATGTACATATTTCAGTGTTCCATTGTGTAGAGAGGATGGCTTTTTGAACAATTATTTTCTAGGGATATCCACGCTCTAATGACAGACTGAAAGCAAATGCTATACTCTCCACTGTGTCAATAGTTCTCACTTTCCCTTACGCAATTTTATTCACCTTCGATCCCGTTCGACGCCGACTCCGACCTATGTAGTTCCTTATAACAGCACGATCAAAGGCCCATTTCTCTACGATAAAACCGTACATCCATTATAGGTGTGTTTCAGTGCGAATATGCCACCACTTTGCATTGTATCTGTCACTTATAGCTTTCAGCGCAACCAATTGACACACCACCACATCGCACTGCACCAGACAGGTATATGGTATGGCAGCTATTGTCATCGAAAGTTTATTGTAAAAAAAAAGAAGTGAAACAACGGTCCATTCACTAGGATCGCCATATTTCGTATTCGTATTCGCGAGTGCTACGTTTAATTCACATCTGACTTTTCACATTATTATTTATAGAAGTGCGACTTATCTATGGCACATTTTGTAATTCCATCGCGCGCGTTAACACGGGACATGAGAGGACACTTCCACTACACTGTGGTCCGGTCGTAGCTTTGCAGTTCAATTGTATGTATGTTCGACATGTGCGGATACCATTCACTGACTTTGGTATTGGCAATATGGAGAAAAGATAAAAGCTCCCTCCCCCCGATGACAACAACGACAACGACATCGACATGGACGACGACGACGACGACGGAGATGACAGCGAACAACAGACGATGGTCGTCGACGACGCGCGGTATTTCGATGGACGACAGGAGACGCAAAGTGAATACGAAATGTGTGTGCACCTTACTGTACTCATATTCATATGCCTTCCACTCCTTTATCCATCGATTTTGTATGCCATACTTACCGGCTGCTTGCTTCTGCTCTCGATTTTGAATAATGGACCGCGGAGGGACAGAGAGAGAGAGAGAGAGAGAGAAAATAAAAAAGAAACAAAAAGAATTCAGTAACATTTTGTGCAGTTGGCCAATTTAATTGACACCATGACGACGACACCATCGCGGAACGATCCACCATTGAGTGTTTCCATGAGCAGGCAGTTATTCACCATCCACCCACATTCGATCGGTGGGCTGGCAAACTGCCGCTACATAGATCTCCATAGAAATGTCTGTTGCACCACAGGATCCCGAACGGTTGAATGGCTGAATGGACCGAATGTCAATCTCATATTCCGTGGGATAATAGTGTCATACTTCTGGTTGTGAGTTTTTTTTTTTTTTTTTTTTTTTGGTGCCACATATCGAGGGTATCTGTTGCACTTGCCACAGAATTTATGAATGCGATTTTCTGCCACAGATACAGCACATAACCTTACCTTACCTTCTGGCACGCTAAATGGCATGGCACGGGAAAAAGGGTAAAGGTGGGGAAAGTAAAAAGTATTTCTACGGGCAATAGATACAACCGTATCTATTCGACTTGTATTTACTCAGAGGTTACCTCTTGTCGAGTACTGGTAGCTGCCACATGATTTTTAACTACCTGTCGATTGGGTAGCTGTGATTGCAACAACGGCTGAACGGCAAAACGGTCCGACATACGGGGATAAATGTATCCCCGCAGCTGACTTCTGAATTGGGATCATTCGAACAGGAATATCGCAACCACTGCGCTGGTAGCAGTCTCAACTTACAGTGCGTATGCTGTGTGTGTTGCAATTGTTTGCCCCTTAAAATCGGCATGTGTCATGCAAATTAAACGCACTTGTCAGTGGTTGTTGTTGTTGGTGGTGTTTTCTTTTCTTTTTTATAGGAAAGTGCGTCGAGTTAGGGGATAGGATTTCTAATTTTACTGTCGTCTAATGCTGAGACCGCAAAACTTGAATAAGATTTGCTTTGACATATGACATCGGTAGGTGGTGTGAGAACGCATGCAGGTTGTTAACAAGTTTCACATTTGCTTGCTGCACGCACCGATTTCAGCCAATTCAACTAGACAGGCGGTAGTTACAAATGTCTCTGTTCACCCAACTGCACCCAGTCCCCAACTTCAATCAGAGAGTAAAGAGTGTCGCACAGCACCATCTTATTGCTCGACTTTTTCATACGTTTAGTCTGTCAATTATGTCAGTATCTGTCACTTGGGCCCTATTGCCGCTGAATATATAGGTGGATATCAAGGCAAGTCCCGGATTGCACAGAGAAACGCTCGTACCGAACGCCATTCAACTTAGGCAAACAGACAGAAAGACCCAGAGAGCCGACTCTTAATTTACTGCATTTTCATCAATGCTAACACAGACAATATACCTTCTATGTATGTCAGACAAACTGACACAGGTGCCATAATTGTAACAAATATCTGACAGCTGACAATTGACATTCGGATTCAGAATCAACCTGAACGCATAAGAAACTGGAAAATTACTTTAATTACGTTTTACTTTTTTTTCACTCGTTCTATTATATTTTGATTGGTGTGTGCATTCAAGTGTCTTGGATATCTACAGTGGAATGTCTCGATATTGCCTCTTAGGTTTCTATTTTTATAAAAAAAGTAAGGAATGAAAAAAAAAAACCAAAATGGATCTGCATAGATTACGATTGATATGCCTTCCAGTGCAAAAGTATCTAAAATTCCCGATTGTGTGACTTTGTCTTACTATCGCACACACATGCCTCTACGGTGCAGTCTTGTAAGAGTGGAACCGTGCGGTCTGTTATTAGTTGTCGATAATGTTTTGGCCGGTGGCGCGCTGCGCCTTTGTTAGTCAACAGGTGTAGCCTGTTACAACAGTAGTTGGTACTAATTTTTTGTTTGCTTGTGCCTATTGGCATCCATGTGTGAGGTGTAACAGGCTACAGTTTTTGGTGGATGGGAGTTATGTATGGTACTAGATATATGTTGACTGCTAATTGGATGGCGGTGTATTCTATAATTAGGGTTAGATGACAAAGAGTTCGTTTGGTACAAGAGTGAGGTTGAGGTAACTACTACTTCCTGAATTCTACTACTTGTTTTGATACCTCTATAAGCAGTTGCTAAACTGGTGATGTATGTATGTATGTTGGCGTTACAGTCCATGAAGAACCTGAGCCGAGCTTCTCTCAATCACCCATGTTGTGTGTGATTTCATTTTTCCCATAAGGGAAAGGGACGTACAGTTTATTGCCGGTTCCGAACGGCGAATTTCGAGAAGCTTTTCATGACAATTTTACTGCAGGGGGTTTTGTCAGATCCCCGCTGAGGAGAAACACCGTGAAAAACACGTTCGATGACATGGCTGTGTCGGGATTCGATCCCGTGTCATCGGCGTCAGAGGCCAACACACTACCCACTGCGCCACGGTGCTCTCTCTAAACTGGTGATCGGTGATTGTAAAATTCAACAAATGAAATTCTGAACCTTTCAGCGAATTTCGCTATTTAGAATTACTTTTTGAAAGCCAATACGAAAAAATGTGACGTTGTCGATTAAGAGTACCATTCTAAATCTAGCACAAAAATCATAATTGTTAAATTATGGCAAGCAATTGTGTTAGGTATGCTCTGATTTTTTGTCGGAATTGAAATAGAGCAGTATAGTTCGGTGATTCACTTATTCATTTTGAACGGCTTAGCGAGTTCAGCGAGGATTCTTTATTGCTTTCTTCGTGTCAAACACAGGTACGTATTGACCTGCCTTTACTTATTTGGACCTTTTATTTGGATTGGAAGAACTATCCAACTTAGTCGTTATTTTACTTTCTGTTATAACGTGTTTTGGAATTGAAGTCCGGTGCATTTTACGTCAGTTGTGTGCGCTTAATGCCTGTCGTTCGAAATTTCACGCAATCAATCTCATCCTGTTATCCTTTATTCATGTCTAAGGGCTTTTATTTCACTTTGCTGTCTTTATAGTTTTAATTTAGAGACCGTTTAGGCTTTCATAACCCAAATGGACGCCTAGTGGGTGGTTTTTCAAGACAGGATGAGAAATTGTCAAACATTTTAATTTGGGGTTTTAATTAACGGAATGCAAAGGACTAACAAAGGCATTGTATGAGTAGCATCTATCTGACCGATGCTGGCCTGGTAAAAAGCGAGACGAGCCACCGCAGTCAAACATATTGCGGAACTGTTAGTAAGTCCTATCCCCACCTCCTCGCGGTGCCATCTGGAGATTTCCTATGGAAATTGCAGACGAGGAAGGGCGAATGGCATTGGGCTACGGCCTAGTAAGCCGTAACCGTAAAAAAAACCACAGGCCTCGGATATAACGGACCGGAATAATGTTGGCAACCCTTGCAAAAAACGAAAAAAAGACAATGATCTTCGGCTCTTTATGTGGAATGTTGGGTCCCTAAACAGGCCACGTGCAGCCGAACAACTCGCGGACGCCCTAGACCACTATAAAGCGGACATAACCGCCATCTAGGAAATGCGATGGAATGGACCGAGTATAAAGCGGATGAAAAACTGCAATATTTACAACGGCGACTGCTAAGGGGTGAGAGGACAACGATTGTTCGGATGCGGATTTGTTGTTCGAGGTGGACTAAGGCAAAAAGTCCTTAGCTTTCGGCATGTGAGCGAACGCCTCATAACAATCCGTATCAAGGCAAAATTTTTTAGCATCAGTCTGATTTGCGTCCACGCTCCCACGGAAGACAAGGATAACTCCGCCAAAGATGAATTCAACGATCTAGCCAGTACGCGCTTCCCGCACCTCGATATACACAAATGCACCTGGAGGTCTTTTGATCAATCGACTACCAACCATATTGATCACATCACGATCGACGTCAGACACTCTTCCACTATTCTTGATGTCCGTACTTTCCGAGGGGGTAACATCGACTCGGACCACTATCTTGTAGTAGCTAAGATGCGCCTATGGATATCACGAACGCATGGGAGTAGAGTAAGAATACAAAGATATGACGTCGGACGTCCACGCTATCAATAGAACAGCAGTGGAGCCTTTGCAAACAAGCCCTGAAAAGCTCTGCATCCGAAGTTTTCGGTTTCTTCGCCACGAAGAAACACCTGGTTCGATGACGAGTGCAGGAGGATTCACACAGCGAAGCAGGATGCATATAAAGCCTCGCTGCATAAAAAAACACGAGCAGCTTGTGAGCTCTACGAGCTTAAAAGAAGGGCGGAGCATAAGCTTCTCAGAAGAAAGAAGAAAGAGCACGAGAAGCGCGCGATTGAGGATTTGAACATGCCAAGGTTATAAAGGTTATGAAGCCTGCAGGAATGAGAACGGACACCTAGTAGTAGAATCGCAGTCGATGCTGAGAATATGGAAAAACCACTTCTGTAGACTGTATAACGGCGATGTTAGTCAATATACCGCTGTCAGGCAGAATGATCCATTTTTAATCGACGAAGACCGCAGAAAATTCCGTTATCCTGACCTCGACGAAGTTAAGATTGCCATGTCGAAACTCAAGTCGAATAAAGCTGCTGGCGCAGATGGACTGTCTGCTGAGCTCTTCAAGGCAGCTGGGGATGACCTGGTTAGGAACATGCACCAGCTCGTCTGTAAGATATGGTCAGAGGAAAGCATGCACGAGGAATGCAGCCTCGGCATCGTATGCCCGATCCACTAGAAAGGATCCCCATCTGATTGCGCCAACTACAGAGGAACTAGTCTCCTTAACATCGCCTACAAAATCTTCTCTGCCGTTTTGTGTGAACGCCTGAAGCCGTTTTTAAATAAGCTGATAGGTCCTTACCAGTGCGGAATCAAGCCAAGGAAGTCCACCATCGACCAAATCTTCACAGTACTGCAGATCCTGGAAAAAAACAATGAATTTCAAGTCGACACTCATCATCTATTTGTCGACTTCAAAGCCGCATACGACAGCGTAATTAGAGACGAGCTATACAACGCTATGTCTACCTTTGACATACCTGCTAAGCTCGTCAGACTATGCAGGATGACCTTGGAGAATGCTCGCTGCTCCATCCGAACCGGTGAACACCTTTCCGATAGTTTTGATGTCAAAAAAGTATTTAGGCAGAGCGATGCGCTGTCGTATGATTTCTTCAACATCATATTTGAAATAATTGTGCAAAAATCACTGGCCAATACATGAGGCACAATCTATTTCAAACCCTCGCAACTCCTTGCATACACCGACGATATTGACATAATAGGTAGATCACAGCGAGATGTGTTCCCCCGGCAGCTGACCTTCTCGTGGTGGGGGCGGGCAGTTTTGGGGTGTGCGAATTCATTTTCGTACGGACCAAACATGGCTAACGAAGCGCAAGCCCCCATGATGACGAAGAGAAGAGCAGCCTCGGAAATTGCCTACCCTGGTGTGCCAGGGCCCCATTCGGAACCAGGCCTAAATGGTGGCAGTATGCGAGCGTCTGTTGGCCGGTCTGTCCCGCTCGGCAGCCGGTTGGGCTTAGCCCGAAGAAGTCACGAGCGACCCGGCAGTGGCCTCGTGAGCCATTACGGAGGTGGGGGGGTTATCACGCCATGCACTAACCAGTGCGTGCGGGGAGTAAAGGGCAACAGACAACGGCATCGACTTAGGATGGATACGTGGAACGTCTCATCGCTCACAGGGAAGTATCACGAGCTGGTTGAGGAAGCTGCCAGGTTTCGGTTAGATACCGTAGTTATCTCTTCGACAAAGCAAGGAGGATATAAAACTGTGGACCTTTCGGACGGGCGGAAACTCTTCCTGTCGGGAGTTGCACCTCAAATGTCTGCACAGGCGGGAGTGGGGATACTCATAAGTCCCAGGCTGGCAGACAGGGTATTGGAGTGGAAACCATTAGGAGGGAGAGTCGCGATCTTAAAACTCAAGTTTGAAAGATCAACTATGGCTCTCGTGCAGGTGTATGCACCGAGTCTAGAGCCTGAGTATGCGACTTTCCTGGATGAAATTGATGCGGCCCTTGATAGGGTGGTTGAGATGGATTCCTATATCCTGATGGGTGACTTCAACGCCCACGTGGGTGTGGATGTAACGACATGGGGGATTGGGAGGAACGGTGATCCTCATCAAAACGCGAACGGAGAGAGGTTGCTGGATTTTTGCTGTGCAAATGGCATGTCCTTTATGAACACCTTCTTTCCGCACAAAGACATTCATAAATATACGGATGGTTTGTGACGTTCGTGTGTTGAGAGGGGCTGAACTGTCAACTGATCATCACCTGGTGTTGTGTAAGCTGTATCTTACTGACAGAGTACCTCGTCTGCCAAGGCGGAAACCAAGACTCGTTACACGCATACGGTGGGAGAAACTACAGAGCTGTGAAGTGCGGCAACACTTCGCACGACACATATCCGAAAGGTTTAAGCAAATTCCAACTGTTCCATCGCATGTAGAAGAAGAATGGCGACTATTTTCAAAAGCTGTCATTGCCTCTGCACGTGATGTTTGTGGAGAGAAGCGGCTTGGTGTGGCGGCTGGTGGTGAGAAAAGAACTGCGTGGTTTAAAACACCCGGAGTTCAAGAAGCCACCAGAGAGAAGAAAAAGGCCTACAGAGACTGGATTCTCTTGGGGGACTCTGCTTCTGGCGACCGATACACTGTGGCGCGAAGAACTTGCAAAATTGCTGTGCGAGCAGCGACAGAGCAGTCCTGGAAGGAGTTCGGCGAGAAGTTGGAAGCCGACCATAGATCTGTGAAAAAGGTGTTCCGGCAAACCATTCGCCGGCCCAGAGGAGTTAAATCCAAAGATGGTGTGTTCCTTTCCAATGAGATGGACATCTTACGCAGATGGAACGAGCACTCTTCGGAGCTGCTCAATCCCGAACAGGGCACTGAGGGGGGCAGACGTATAGTCTTGCGTGTGGCGGAGAATAGTCCAACGGTTGAGGAAGTAATTTTAGCGATTGAATCGCTAAAAGTTGGCAAATCCGCCGGTGTGGATGAAATTTGGCCAGAAATGCTTAAGGCAATGGGTAAAGAGGTAGTATTATGGCTCTCTCGTGTCATTAAGGTGGCCTGGGAATGCGGTGAGACACCTAGCGATTAGCAAACTGGGGTGATTGTTCCTCTTTTCAAAAAGGGGGATAAAAAAAGAGTGCTCCAACTATAGGGGCATATCTCTTTTAAGTGTCCCCGGTAAGGTCTACGCTAAGGTGTTGGAGGCGCGTTCTAGATTTATGGTCGAATCCAGGATAGGGGATGAACAGTGCGGGTTTCGTCACGGCAGAGGTACAACCGACCAGCTTTTCACTCTAAGAATGGTACTCAAGAAGGCTTGGGAGTACGCCAAACCAATCTACAGCTGCTTTGTAGATTTGGAAAAGACATATGACCGAGTTCCTCGAGGTAAACTCTGGAGTGTTCTGTAGGAGTATGGGATTGATGGTCCTCTGTTGAGGGCCATTCAGTCTCTATACACAAACTGTAGCAGCTGCGTTCGGGTTAACTGTAGTAAATCAACACCTTTCACCGTGGGCGTTGGACTTCGCCAAGGGTGCGTCTTGTCACCTCTCCTTTTCATTATATATATGGACTGGATGTTGCAGCGCAGTCGAGGCGAGGAGTGTTTTACATTGGGAGAGTTGAGGATAAGTCATATTCTTTTTGCAGACGACTAAGTTGTCCTTACATCCTCCCAGATGGAACTTCAGCGCGCGCTAGATAGGTTTGTGGCCGTATGTGCTGATGCTGGAATGAGGGTTAACGTGGACAAATCCGAGGTTATGGTTATTTCCAGAACACCTGTCCAATGCACTCAACATGTTAGTGGAGTCCCATTGAAGCAGGTGGAGAAGTTTAAGTATCTCGGGGTCTTCTTCACGAGTGATGGGAGGAATAATACTGAGCTTTCCTGCAGAATTGGCCAAGCTGGGTCAATTTTAAAACAGCTTGAAAGATCTGTAATCAGGAAGACCAAGCTTGGTGTCAAAGCCAAGTTAGCGGTTTTTAACTCAGTATTTGTTCCAACTCTCACACATGGTCATGAAATTTGGATATTGACCGAAAGAATAAGATTGCGAATACAAGCTGCCGAAATGAGATTTCTTCGTGCTGTTGTGGGAATTACTCGCCGGGATAGGGTGAGAAACACGGCTGTGCGCGGGGAGCTTAATGTTGGGCAGCTGCTTCTCCAAACGGAAAGGGCTATGCTTCGATGGTTTGGTCACGTGAGACGAATGTCGCCATCATCATGACTTCCGAAGCGACCGCTTGGTAGAGCCAGGACGAGGTAGTTGGACCAAGTCCAAAAACTCGCCTGGGAGCGCTTGGACATAGCTCCTGATGAGTTAGAGTCGATGACGGAGGATTGAGTGGCCTGGAGATCCCGCGTGCGCGCATTACCCCCGCGACTCTTTTAGTGGAACATGCGGGTCACTGAAAGTGATGATGATGACAGCGAGATGTCAATGAGGCGTTTGCGAATATTGAGATGGAGGCGGCGAAAATTGGTTTGGCGGTAAACGAGGGCAAAACTAAATATATACTGTCATTAAAAAAGGACACTCATCATCGACGTCTTGGCCAGAACGTTTTGTATTGGCAGATATAAGTTTGAGGTAGTTAAGGACTTCGTCTACCTTGGCTCCGCAGTGACCTGGAACAACGACATCAGTTCCGAAATAAAACGCAGAATCAATCTTGCCAATCGCTGTTGCTTTGGGTTCAGGAGGCAATTGAGTAATAGAGCCCTCTCCCGAATGACAAAGTTGACTCTATATAAGACCCTTATCATCCCGGTCCTGTTGTACGGCGCAGAAGCATGGACATTATCAAAAGCGGATGAGGAGGCCCTTGGTCGGTTCGAGAGAAAGATTTTGCGCGTGATTTTCGGGCCTATAAACGGAAACGGGGGATGGAGAAAAAGATTCAACCACGAACTTTACGGGCTGTACAGCGACCTGAGTCTGGTCAGGCGTCTACGGATTCAACGCCTAAGATGGCTGGGCCATGTAGAGCGAATGGACACCACAGCTCCAGCCCGGAGAGTCTTCGAATCCAACCCTGAGGGACGAAGAAGCAGAGGACAGCCGCACTTAAAATGGCGCACACAGGTGGTGGGAGACCTCAGCCAACTGGGTGTGCGGCAATGGAATAGTCTAGCAAAATATCGTCCTAGTTGGAGGGGCATGATGGTTGAGGCCCACCTTCACCCCGAACTTTAGCGCCCGTTAAGAAGAAGAAGAATTAACGGAATTAGTTGCATTAGGGCGCCGTGGCGCGTTGGTTAGTGTATAAAACTCTGACGCACGATGAGCGAGTTCAGATCCCGATAACACCTACGACATCGAATGTTTATTTCGCGACGTCTCTCCTCTGCGGGGTACTGGCAAAACCCCCGCTTGTCATGAAAAATCTTCTCTACTCACGCCGTTCGAAATCGGCATTACACTGTGGGTCCCTTTCGCCTGAGTGAAAAATAAATCACGCACAACATGTGTGATTGAGAGAAGCTTGGCTCTGGTCCTTCGTGGGCTGTAACGCGACGCAGGAAGAAGTTGCAATTCGGTATGCAATATGTCTGACAGCTGTTGCTCACACGGTAGGGGGCAGCAATAATGTTAAATGATTATGCTTTATCTTACTTGCCACTGTTTGGACAATCCGATCTTTTTACAACGCATCGAAATTGTTAAAATTACTTCTCAAAATTCATATTCCGCCAACACAAAATATTTATGGCCGAAATGATTATCTTATCAGCCAAATTTGAGAAAATTTGCTGTACGAGAAGTTGACATATTTGCATCCGTATAAGATCCATAGACACAAGGATTGAACCCTCAAGGTTACCAAACTCGTCGTACGTTTAATGACTACGCTCTCGCCTTGCTGAAAATATGTATAAATGTTGTCACCATCTACTGTGGTGAAGCATACTTTTGGTTGAATGTCGTCGCAAATATTCGTATGCTAAGTTTTTTTTTAAAAAAATATTTTCTTAGGATCTAGGGATCGAATCCCGACACAGCTATGTCATCGAACGTGTTTTTCACGGTGTTTCTCCCCAGCGGGGCTCTGACAAGACCCCCTGTAGTAGAATTGTCATGAAAAGCTTCTCGAAATTCGCCGTTCGGAACCGGCAATAAACTGTAGGTCCCTTTCACCTATGGGAAAATGAAACCACCCACAACATGGGTGATTGAGAGAGAAGCTCGGCTCAGGTCCTTCATGGACTGTAACGCCAACATACATACATTTTCTTAGCTTTTAGTAAATAGTTTAAATTTAATTTTAAGCAATAAAACATATATAAGTCGAAAGAATTTTTTTTAAGAAATAAATATAGGTTACCTTAGAGTGTCCGAATGGGGCCAGTAAGGTATTTTTAATACATAGTTGTAAGATTAATATAAATAAAAGTGATTTTTAGAATGTAAAAAAAAAATGTCGCAAATATTGACACATTTTTTTTACATTTTTAAATCAATTCATTCTCAAAACTATCTAGAGAAAATGACTTAAACTAGTTTAAATATATAATTACATTATATGTACATACATATGTAAACACCTTACTGGCCCTATGCGGGCACTGTAAGATAGTCAATATTTATGTATCTAACTTATCTCTTTCGACTACTTAATATTTAAATGCGTGTACATTTATTATATTTGTACTGCTTAGAAAATATAAAGTAAAATTGAGCATACGATTGCAAGGCAAACTTTACGCTTTCAGCAGGGTTGAGAGTATCCACTGCATTCTATAAAAAAACTTACTCTTTGGTGTCGATCTAGGTCAGATGGTATCATTGACTCGTAGATCTTCCAAAATGAGGCGGCGATTTTCATTGATATCAATTGGATGATCTGAAACTGTATGATATGTACGTAATTCAAATGAGGTGCTATATGTATGTATGTCAAACCTTGCAAGTTATTGCAAAAACTCATCTCGGAAAATAGCGTGACTTAACACCGTCGCTGGTTTATTAGAACAATTCACCAACTGGCAAACAAAATCAAATGAACACATAAAAATTAGATCTCTTGAGTAACTGATTGGTTGCATGAAAAATCGACTAAAGAATCTCCCACTCGACTATATGACCAGTTTACTTACCGTCCTAAAGGATGCACTTAAGAGTATCCACAAAAATTGCGGTGTTCCTTGTTTAATTTGAAATCCTCATGCATATAACCAGGTCTCTCTGGCCGACATTCTTTAACTTCCTGATCAATAAATACCGAACCCCGAAAGACACCACCCTTCCCTCACACAATTCCAATCCAATCGCCCAAAAGTTAATTTATTTCAATCCGCAGGTAGTCAGCCATTCACTGTTACCTTCCCATGGCCATATGATTCAACCAATGACAGACTGGACCAACCAATGAAGGATCACGTTTTGTTTGATCATTTCGATGTCCGCCATTCAAGCCTTTTCTGCCCGACCACCAGTAATACATACATATATCAGCATATACACGTATATAAACCGTCACCTTGGACATGTACCTGACAGGTAACCAGCCAGTCGACCAAAAAGCAACAATCATGACATGGAAAATACATAAAACATAACCAACCTACCTACATGCAGGTAAATATGAGCCCAATAAATCGGCTATGAAACGGTAATCATAACGAACATTTATTTTCCGTCATAATCACTGCGCAGTAACTAAACAACAAACTAGACGCCTAGGACCAAAGCTTGACTCTAGCCATTGAGACCATTTGAGTTACAAGACGATTTCTATCTCGTTGATTTGGTTTTTTTGTTTTTTACGCTTCCTGCTGCTAATTATACGAATAGCTGCTGCCACTGCTTGATAGAGTAGACGTATGATACATGGCGGATTGGATTTCACCACTGAACGATAGGTATGTTGTTAAACGTCATGGCACCGACGAATCGATGGGATTTTCATTAACTCAATGACGGTTAATAAATTTAAAAAAAATGAATTTACCTTTACAAGGCGGTGTATCTGTATCTTCGTCATCTTTCGAAGACACAGCGTAGGTTAATATTTTATGTAATTATTTCCTTTCTACAGATTTGATGCCATTTTTTCGGTTCACATTGGATACGTTTTCATTTTCGTTTCAGTATCTGTCTGCCGTTAACGTCCCCCCTATGTTCCAAGTATGGTCAATCATTTCGATTGATTTATATCTGAGGTCATTGGCGATTAGTAGTTGTTGTCGTGTCGTCGCTTGTCTTTTGTTTTTGTTTTTTTCCGTTGGTTGGTCTTGGTAGCTTGTACCTACATAGATAGTTATCGGAATATTGAAATGTTCGTCATCGAGATCAAAATTGTCGATTAACGGTGCGGAACTGATGGGTGTGGTAATGGCCAAACAGTGAGGTCTAACATGTGACCAAGTTGTGAAGAGAATACATTTAGATAAGTTTTCTGCATTGCAAGAGATTCGACATCGACTTCAAAGCCGAATTAAGGTACCACTGTGGAGTGTAAGACGACCTGTCATCAGACGCATGAGTTGTATTTCTTAACTTATATTTCATAAATAATCGGATAAATTAATGGTATTCTGTTTGAATGTCTTCAAACATTTTAATGGAAACCCACATCGCCATGAAGCAAATTAAAAAATAAAAAAACCAAAAGCTAAACATATTACTAAATGGCCGTCTTATATCTGGTTTTTGCTGTTTTTTTTTTTTCGTCTCACTTGTCACCATCTCTCGATGTGATATTCATTAAGATTGCTATGATTGATGTTTAACATTTTTAAATTAATTGCTCCCAGATTCACAAGTTTTGCCTTTGGTCCAACGCCAACGACGACCACATGAATTAAGATGGCTGGCGATAATTTGTGGAAAAAGATACAAATAATAAAGAGAGGGAGAAAAGGATCTTGTTATGGAGATGATTTCATGCAGCGTGATATATTGATTGTGATCGCTTGATGATGTTTCGTGATCCTAATGAAACTATATCATTCCACGCTCCTCACAAAAAAGAGATATGAATATCAAGATCGGGTTTTTGTCGGTATTATTTATGAAAGGTGGTAATCGGTGGAATTGTTTCTTTTTACTTTTTTCGACATTTTTCTTGACGTCAATATATTGAGTCATATGATCATTATTAACGGAAGTTACAAATCACAAAACAAAATTATTATGTAGGACATTTCTTCAACAAAAACAACAACAGCGACTGTTAGTAAAGGACAGGCTCTATTCCTCTCTCTCTTATATGCATTCATCTCTGATGAACATATGACCAATCTGCAGACGATGATATGTATTAAAAATAGTTGAAATTCATGTACATATACAGTGGTGTTTAAAAGGCAAGGCAATTCCAAATGTTTTTTTTTTCGTCTACAGTTCGGCCTTCCTGATAGGGTAATAATAATAAGGTAACAATGTGTTCCCCTCTGTACACACATATTTATTAAAAACTCCATATAAAGCAAAAGATATATTGCAATAATATGGTAACAAAATATTCAATATACATAATTGTATACTGAATCGGGAAAGAGGAAAACACGAGAAAATAATTGTGGCTTTATTGATTTAAACTGCTTGCTACGACAATCGAACAAAGAGCGTGGCGTCCTCTTCCATTTTAAAGAACTAGCTCTCCACTTTCGTCTTCTCAGAAGACGAGAGTAGGAGAGTGCTTTATGGAAAAGACAGTTGCGCTCGTGGTTTTCTCCAAACCACAAGCGTGGCTGTGTACAGTATGTGTACTAATAATAATATTAGTACTAACTACTAATAGGGTGTGCATGAGTTTATATAACAATATAATTTAACAAATCCATTTGATTTCTTTCATTTACATTTATAATATATAGGTATATTCAATTACTGTCAAATAAATTCAAGATATGTGAGTACATAGCAAATTATAAAACAAAACTTTCGTGGTAAAACAGACTTGAGCAGATAACTTAATATCAGATCCATTCAGATGTTTTATAGATTGCTACGAATCAAGTTCCTCGGGACATTCTTCGGCAACATCTAGTTTCTCAACATCTGCTATGTTTTCTGCATTCCATGCCCTCATATTGATAGGTGATGGAATACCCTTGTACGGCAGTCGGGTTAGTTGTAGGCCTTCAATATCCAATGAGATACCTGTCGTTGGGTAAGACCTTTTTTACCTCATACGGACCGCGATATTTTGCAAGTAGTTTTTTGTTTACTCCTGGCGTAGTGGAAATGTTTTTTATCATTACGTATTCGCCCTGTTGGTAAGTTTTCGGTTCTTTGTGACGGCTATCATAGTATAATTTGCTTTATTCCTGTGCTCTTTTAGTATTATTGTGTAGGCGAAAAACCCGGAAAAGAAGAAAAACACGTCTTATTACCACAATGTCTGTTTTAATTATGATCTCTTGTAATTTTTAACATTTTCCATTATGTTACATTTTACTGTATTTTAATATATACATATATGTATATGCATAAGTTTAGACTTATCGGATTGATCATCCGATCAGATGGCCCGATACATTGCAGAACATATGGTACATTATGTACTTAATTCGATTTAAGTACATATTACAGTAGTGGCGTGCAGAAAAACGTAATTCGTATTTCAATTAATTCGACTACAATGTATGCTTGATTTCTAATGTCTGTAAGACAAGTATGATTATTGCTTAAAGTATTAGCAAGATATTCTTGAACACGATCAGATAGTTCACCTCTCTGAATTTGCCCAAACAATAGAACACTTGAGGCAAACCCAGTACTTCTATAAACAGTGTTATTGATGGCAAACTCGACTTTAGCCAAATATTCGTCCCAATTGCCTGTCGTGTTAGCATCCCACTCTTTCGCTAACATAGGTTTCACTTGTCCATCTTTATATGTTCCCCGATCTGAAATGATCCTATTCGGTCTGGATTAGTTTTCAAAATATGATCTTAAACAAGCTATTGTTTCCTTGCTTTGAGTAGTTTCGACCGAATAAAACACAGTAAATATGGTGAAACTATCAACTAGGTAAAGGACCTAGATGGTCAATTTTCAAGGAATTAAATGGTACATTTCCTTTTGGGATAGAATGCAAAGAGGCCTCTTCTTTGCCAGAGTGGGGTGAAAAACAAATATGTACATTTTAAGCACTTGTCAATATAATCCTTAATTATATAATTATAATTAATAAGTCCCAGCCAAGTGTTCGCAGCATTTATCCACACCCAAGTGACACTTGGGTTCGTGATGTGTTCACATAACTTGGTTTTCCATGTTATGTGGAACATAGAAACGAACTTTATCTTTCCACTTCCGAAAAAGCCTCCGATCATTTCGATCTGCCAACACAAATTCAAATGACTCAGGGCATCGACATGTGTCATGCGTTCTCCTTTTCTATGTTCTACTACTCTGTAACTCCAGAGCCCAATGGGATAAACGAGCATTGAGAGTTTTCTTGTCCAGGGTAAGCGTAAGTGCCTGACAAGCAGTAACAATTTTAAAATTAATACCGATTAAGTACACTTTGAGGGCGCCGTGGCGAAGGGGTTAGTGTGTTGGACTCTGGCGCACGATGAGCGAGTTCGGATCACGATAACACCAACGCCATCGAATGTTTATTTCGCGACGTTCCTCCTCGACGGGGTACTGGCAAACCCCCCGTAGTAAACTTGCCATGAAAAAGCTTCTCGACTCACGCCGTTCGGAATCGGCATTGAACAGTAGGTCCCTTTCACCTGTGTGAAAAATAAATCACACACAACATGGGTGATTGAGAGAAGCTTGGCTCTGGTCCTTCATGGGCTGTAACGCCACCAAAAAAGAAGAACTACACTTTGAATCTTCAAAGTGCATAAATGATGGAGAGTTTCCAATTCATAGCTGTAATATTTACGGTCAGCCTCAGTTGCTCTCCTGGAAAAATAGAAAACTGGGTGAAACTTCCCATCCGTTTGCATTTGTACTAACACAGCTCCAAAACCATTACTACTTGCATCGCAATGTAGATCAGTTACACAGTGTGGACTGTAGATAGCTAATAGTGGGGATGCCACTAGTTCGTTTTTCAAACTTTTAAAGGTCTCGATCTCTCTAATGTTGAATATAAAAGGAGTACTTTTCTTTAATAAGTCGTATGGAAGTTTCGCAACGTTGGAAAAGTTCTTAATCAACTTGCGAAAATAGGAGCATAGTCATAAAAAAACTATGTACGTCCTTAAGACAAGTCGGTGTTGCAAAATCAAATCTCCGTTAGTGGAGAGTTTTCTGTACGATCACCCCATCATATGACTCAATCTACAGACAACATTATGTATTAAAAATTGTTGAATATCATGTACATATACAGTGGTGTTCAAAAGGGGTCTACAGTTAAAAACAGCAAAGAAAGAGAACACAAAGCCGAGCTGAAGTTTGGTTTGTGTTTTTTAATGGTCTTTATTGACGCATGGCGTTATGATATTATGGCTTTATGGGCTTCATGATTTCATGAGAGGGAGCAAGAGATTAGCATTTTGTCATTAACAAACGGCTAATGGCATGTTCGAGATGAGACATTTCGCATTGATATTCAAATACCTGTGTATCTATTTTTTTTTCCTTAAAACTAACTAATGTATTCAAGATGACAGTTTTATGTCGCGTATTGTGGAAAATCAATTGCTAATAATCAGTGATTAACTACACGTGGCAAGTGACTAAGCGAATTGTGTTGGTTTAAGCTTTTTGTGAGAGGTATTGTGCTAGACTAATTAAGGTATTTTTCTTATTTAAATCAAGCCTAAGTCTTCATTTATATGCTGTCAGTTAGGCAAACAATGTATTTGCTTGTGAATTGACCCTTTTCTAGCCAGAAGTCCCATAGTTGCGTTTTGTTTACCTATGGAGATTATTCCATAACTTAAAAATCACTCTAGCCGACACAATTTTTGGTAAGCAGTTTCTAATGACGTGGTTATTTCCTATTACATCATGTTATTTCCTGTTACATTACGTTCATTCAATTACACCGTCCGACTAGTAGTTGGATCTATCGAAACTTCGTCAGCTTAACCTTTTAAGTGGTTGGAGTCAAAACAGAGCTCAACTTTTCAATTGCCTCTTGAGTCTACATATAGATGTAGCTCTTGGTCAACTCTTCTTCAGCAGTTTTAAGTTGATCAGTACACAGCCTTCAGCTTCTTAACGTTATCTAAGTCGACTATCCGGAATTCTCTCTCTCTGTCTTTCTTCTTAGCAAAAACTGTGACCTCACAGCAAAGGTTTCTGCTTCGTCTATGTCATCAAAAAACTACAAAAAAATTGTAAAAGTGTATGATCTTCATGTGAGTTGTTTTAAGGGGTCCATAAAGAGTGACGAATTTTAAGTCAGTTTTTCGAGCACACTGGCTGGTAGCACATCTTATGTAGTCTTCCAAGGCTACCCTGGCTGAATCACGCTCATTTCTGAATTAGTCCATCTTGCCGAAATAGCTCGTACATTCTAAATAAAAACATTCTAAACCATTGACGGCAGTGTTGCTCTCACGATCGTTTTTGAAAGTATGTATACGGCCCAATGATTCCGCCGGACCATAAACCGCACCAAACAGTGCATCTTTCCGGATTCATTGACAACTCTTGTATTGCCTGAGGTTGCTCATCGAACCAAATAGTTTCGTTACTGACGACAGTATTTGACAAAATTCCGATCTCTTTTTGCTTTCCTAAGAAAATCACCGAAAATTCGGGACACTGTGGCAGGTCGTACATCCCTTGTTCTTGCAAGAGCTGTATATTGTAAGGTTTTAGACTAAGATCCTTACGTCATCCAGGTAATCGAGCAACACAATCCCAATAGGAAGAAACACGGTCTTCATTAACATGAGCGGATACAGCAGCAATAATTTCCTTGTACGAATTCTGGACATATGTATGAGTATGTGACTTGATGTCTAATAGCGTGAAATTGGTGTTTAGCTATAGCTTATAGGAGGCACCTCTGATTGTGTGTTGACAACGCTTTCATTTCTGAAAGAGCTTGAGAATGACGTAATCGGAAAAGCCCTTCTCAGTCACATAGGACTGCAGTTTTGGTGACCATACCTCAAAATATTCGGTTTCAAAATGGGAGGTTTCCGACGCCGGTCGTAATATGTTGAATTAAGTAGACTATTGTATGATCGGGAATCTGTTGCTGTGCGATAATGTTAGGCTTTTTCTACTCAGTCAACTGACTGATTATCCGACCCTATACGTTGTCTTTTAATAAACTAATTCACATAGCCATGATGTAGCATTTAAGCGTAACGCTTAATTTATTTATCGCACTACTTGTTCTCGTCAACAGATGTCGTCGTCTTAAAGAAAGGTAGTAGGTAGGTTGGTGGGAGCTCGGGCTTTCCACTCTCGCTCTCTTTACAAGTTGTAAAGTTGTCTGCCCTATATACATATATATGTATCCCTGTGGTGGGACGTGCACTGTATTGCGAGACGTAATTGCCAACTACAGCATACAATTAAACGTTATAAACAAGTTCTTATCTTGTACCCATCAAAGTACCTTTTACCCTATTCGTACTCTAATTACAGCTCACGGCTATTCCATCCCTTTACTACCATAAAATAAAAAATAATAAAAATATAATCCACTCAATCCGTTAAAAAGCTAAAAGCCACCATCAACCCACGCACCAACAGCAACATCACATCGAATCGCTGATGAAAAGTCGCGTGAAACGTTTTCTGTAGCAGACAAATTTTCTTCCTTCGCATTTTGATAGGTCGATTAATAACGGTGTATATTCCATACCAACGCTGGATGAGATCAAAGGTACGGTATTTCCCTGTGAAAAACCGTGATGCCCGCCACTCACAGGAAAAACCTTTAAAAAAAGGAAATACAACTAAAAGAACAACAACTACAGAAAAGGAGAAGAAAACAGGATCAGCGCATACGCGCGCTAAACCATCTGCCAGGAGCGTGAAACCTATACACCTGCAATTATATACAGTCAGCTACCCCACGCGGAAAAGGGTTGAAAGGAAGATTGATTTAGTTGAAGTTCTTGCCGCAGCGTGTAAATGAAAACGGATAACCCAGACCACCGTGGACTGAGAATTGGTGATTGGTTTGAAGGCTGAAGCTTTTTCAGGGACGAGAAACAAAACGCGTTCCTTCAATACCTATTAGAGGATTAATTTTCGCTTCGAGCATTAACCCTGCAAGTGGAGGAGGAGGAGGATGAGACTTATTTGCTCTTTTCGTAGGCATTGTTGTTGATTTTGTGGCGGGCGGGAGGGAAAAAGTGTCTTCCAACGGACCCGCGTGGGTTGAAACTGAAAAACGGAAATCACTTGGCCTTTGATGTGTGTGACAGATGATGTGAGGCGAGCTACGCGCCTCGGGTGATACTTTGTGGCGTTTGAAATGAACAATTTTTTTACGAGACACGTGTCTGTCACAGAGTTAAGAACCTTATCAAAAGAAAATGGACGCAACGCCCTGACTGACGATTGGTTGCTTACCAAAAAAAAAGAATAATAATAATAATACAAAACACTGCTCAGAAGCCAGTATCAGAAAAAAAAAAGACAGCCAAAAATATCTTCAACGATCACTTGCCGGCACCATCGGTCGCGAAGAGGATCGTTGCACTCCCAACGGACGAGTTAGGCTTGTTCGCTCTCAGTCATCGCAGCGTAAGTCTTATGAAATCAATACAAAACGGCCAAGACTGACGATGTTTCGCGACGATCCGCGCCGTCCATCGGAATCTCGAGGTATCCGACCAAGACCAAGACGGATGTAGGATGGCGTCGACGACGATACTCGAACACTGAAACTCCAGTGAATTTTTATGCAATCATTATTTTATTACCTTCGGTTAAAGGTGATCTCGCGCGATCTCACTTGATTATTGGTGTTTCAGGACGATCGGGCGCTGATGATTGCTCGCGCTTGGATCCACACTGGACGATGGATGGCAGTCAGCCAACGAGGGAGCGGGTGGGTGGGTAACTATTGAGATACGTATATTCTTATTCACTGCCAGGTAACTTGTTCCATTTGCACGGCTATAAATACCGTCATCAGTTGTTGTTTTTTTGTATTGTATCTTCCTCTGTGTTACTTCGATTCGTTGCAGTGTTTGGCGGATGGATGGGTATCAGGATTACGTTCTCAGCATCGTTGTCGTACTCTCTGATGTTTGGTGGGGTCATGTTGAACTCGAGAGTTAGCTCAGATTTTTTTTCGTTTTAGGTTTTTTTTTTTTTTTTTGTTTTTGTTGATCCTGTTTTGAGGATCAGTTGATTGGTGGAAATGATTGAAAAATATTTGCACCGATTTTTTTCCTTTTTTTGCCTCCTTCTCCTACCCCTTTGGTTTTTAGCGGCTGCGAGAGTTTATATGTTATTTCAGGAATATATTATGGTGGAAATTAAATTGATATAGGAATATATGTTTGCACGGAATGTGGATGTGGCAGGCAGACGACGAGTGATGTGGTGTATCTTATAGCTGATGGCAGGGATCGCGTTGTTGGCATGGGAATGTAATGATTGGCTTTAGGTATTGCTCTGGTTATGCTGGTAGGGTTTGTCGTTTCCTTTTTTTTTTCTTTTGTGATTGCATTACTGAATTTAGTTGGATCGGTGGTTGAATGGATGGCAAGTGGACAGGTTATTTGTGTGTGGCATGTAGAGTTAATTAATTAAATGTGCGACAAAGTTGAGTGAGGGGAATTAAACGCGAAATACTCGGACGTAAGTGTGGCTAAGAGGATTCGTGAATCTTGGAGCGAGATAGTCTGTCATTGAATGAATAAGTTGTAATAGAACAAACATTCTACGCCTAGCAGCATCTTCGATTGCATCGACTGGATATTCAAAGTTACAGGAGATTCAAGGATTTTCCGTGGCGGAACATGACTTTCCCACCGAACAAGCGATATATTCGATATATAGTGTTTCCCTAACAATGGCTCGTTTAACAAACTGACTTGGACCAAATCGATTGTTTTAAATAACCTGGCAATCAAGAGTTCGGTCTTGCATGTAAGCATACTGGACATACCAATACCTGTGATGAAAACTGAATATCCGTTCACAAAGTAATCGATATAAAACCCAATCTGATTAAAACAAAATCTCGCTTTTAAGATACAATCTTAATCATACAATTTATACTCATCGTTTTTAAATTTTTAACTCAACCGTCTCAGCTGCTACACAATACCTCCTTCAAAACATTTTAGAAATTACAAACGAACTGATTTAGGAATCTCTCAGTCGCGCTGTCGAAATTAGCATAATTTATTTGTTTTGACATTCGATTTTATGACGAACGTTTTTATTATTTGAATAATATTTCGCAACTGACTTGACATGTTTATAGTCCAACTGATTCGTATAAAGAAAAAACAAGAAACATACATCTTATCGGTTGGACAAAAAATATTTCATTAACACGACACGCTGTGACTTTGATACTTGATTTTAAATATTTTCAGTTTGATTTAATCAAACAACTTAATTGGATTCTTAGTAAGCCGAAAAAGTTGTAAATGTCCGTCTTCACATGCCTTAGATGTATTTTGGATATCAAAATGTGGGTATTTGGGATCAATTAATTTTACGATTTTTTTATTGGACGAACCTCTCTGATTTTTTATTTTTTTGGTCATCTTTAATATTTAAATTTAAGTAAAATTTATTATCACCTTTTGGTGGGTTGATTAACAGGCTCGTGTATCTAGGTGATGTTGTATTTCTAGAGTGACTTTCGGGATGGACGTATGTAAATCTTCGTGATTTTTAAGTGCTTTTGATCCTACAAATTAGAGAGGAATGTCTTTCTTGAACACCTCTGCCAAGTTGTTTGTCGCCCTTATATACAATTGACTTATGTACCTACTGGGTTAAAAATGAAAAAGTTTTAAAGGAGTTTCAGGCAGGATCTAGAAAGAAATATTCGACAGTTGATCAAGGATTTGCACTACTTAATATGGCAGATGTACATATATAAGCAAAAACATAAAAAAACTATACATATGCATTTTCCGTTCACTGTCGAGCGGCCTTTGATACCATAGCCCGCGAGGCAAATAATGTGGCGTGAGTATGGGATGGGGAGTCCATATCTGGCGAGTTTACAACAATGAAGGGTGTGAAGCAAGGGTGCAGATATCTTGAGTGCGCTACTGTTTATTCTATTCATCAACGACATATCAGATGCTGTAAAGGGTGGAATTGAGTTCGGCAGCATAAAAATTCCGGCTCTTAAGTATGCGGATGACATAGTTTTCCTTTACGACACTGTGGATGGGTTGCAACTTATGAATTATGATGAATTAGGTTTACTGCAAATTTTACTGCATAGGCCTTATCACGTTTGAACGTTGTGCGAGCGAAGGTAACAGGAGTGAGAGAGTTTCGCTCAGGTTTACACACAACCTGAACGGAGTGCAGTGGTTTTTTTGTCGTAGATGTTCGTTCACTACTCTCAGGGGTGGTTTGTCCTAGATAGGACGAGAGCCGACCAGATTTTCGCGTTGGTTATAATTCATAGTAATTCGTTCATGCACGTGTTGAATTTCAATTTACCATGTACTGTGAGTGTTATGCCTGCAGCAGTACGTCTTGGTCGCTTTCCATTCACAACTTTGTTGCGTACTTTTTTCCGTATAGGAATTGCTTTTTTCTTGGCTATGAAACGAATTTGAACTATAGACCTTTCGCTTGACGGCCGACGATGTTAACCACTGCACCACGGCCACAACGCTTATAATTATTGGTTTCTTTTAAGTTTGTGGTCTATGGAAAAAGTTTTCCATAGTCTTCCACAGCAAGAAATAGCTATACCAAATTTCACATCGATTTCACACTATTGGCCATCGAGCCATCTACATATGTACATATTCATATATGTGGATTGCGTTCAGGAAAAAAAAAATGCTTCTGCATTCTTCAGTATTATTGTCAATTCGTAGCCATTCGCAGCAAGTGTTGTGCTGCTTGACTATGTGCTACATTTTACGTGAGAAGCTTGGTATAAAATCTTACAGTATACTGCTCACGCAAGAACTGAAGCTGTATGACCTGCCATAGTTTCGAATTTTTGGTTAGTGGGACTTATACAAGCCGGAAGATTCACTGTTCTAACAAAAATTGTCTCAAGCGATAAAGCTATTTGATCTGATGAGCAACGTTAGACAATACTAGATCTGCCAGTGCACCTGCGGTTTATGGCTCGGCGGAACCAATGGTCTGTATTTTTCAAAGATAGCCGGGACAACAACGCTACGGTCAATGGCGCTGTTGCTCAATGATTTCGATCTTTGTTTGTTTGTTTGTGATTCCAGCAAGTTGGCGCTATATACCACTTAGCACGTGGGTCGGTGAATTGGCTGGTTACATAGTGCGATTTGACGCCTTTACATTATTTCTTTGAGGATGAGCTAAATCACTCGTGTATATCGATAGCCGGCGTCAATTGCAGCTGTGGGAGACAACAGTATCTTATTAGCGTGATATCAATATGCTTAAAACAGCGACTCAAAGTTAAACTCTTCATATGGACCACTTAAAAAGTAGTCGTTGTCAAGATTCACATGAAGTATTCCTTGTATTATAAATGCCAAGTGTAGTTGATACAACTGAGAACAATCTGAATAAATATTGTGTACAATTTTTATAATTATCGACAGTAAAACAAATTAACATTTGACAAATTACTTAAAAATCAGAGCTTACCTTCATACTTTTCAAAATACCCTGAAATGTAAACTGTCACATAATTGGTTTTTATTTTATTGATAAGACATTCCCGTGGAAAGAGCGCACAATTAAACTTGTGCGTGTATTTAAGAAGATCAATTTTTCTTTTTTTTTGCTGACACATATGGAATTTCTTTCTCTACCTGTAATTTACTAACACTTTCTAATTTCGCAAGGATATTGACCTAGTCCGATGATCCTCCAGATACCTCATGGTCGATGTGACAAATCTTGTTATGGCCGCTCTGTTGTCACCACAATATTTGTTTTCCCACAACTTTCTCTACTCAATCACAATCCCGAGGGATGCGAATTTCCATAGAAAAAAAATGCATCCACAAAAGGTGTCTACCTAATTGAGTCAGAGTGACCTAATTCTACTATCAACAATAGCCTCTGCTTGCAATCTCTTTGCCACGGTTTCATCTAATTGTGTTTGCAAATGTTAACTTTCCCTTCCACGTATGTTTACCCTCCCGTGCATAAAAGATATCTACAAACACTGAGATGGGATAAAAGGCCTAGCGATGCGAAAGGTCATAGTGCGTAAAGAAATTTGCATAATCACACGACACAACAATAAGTTTCCAATTTCTATTGTCCTTTTGGCCTGTTTGCAAACTGTGTATCTATTCGAAATCGTATGGACAAAAGGATATATTTTTTTTGCATCGGCGTGAAATGGTGACATTCATGTCAACGACAGAAATTTCACTTTCAATGGAAAAATCCGCAGGATATGACCATTTCTATTCCTCTCTACGTCCTTGAAGACATACCGACGAGCCACAGGGACATACACGAATTCAAACTGTGCGGCTATGAAAAGGAATGTAGCCATAACAGAAGCATAGTGGATTTTTCATTTTTGGATTTCCGAAACAATAGTAGAATTTGTTTGAAGGATTTATAAGATACTTTCTCTGTTGTTAGACGCCCGCGGATACACCATTTTCTGACCCTTTATTCTCAAATTTCGTCGACATCTGCCTCGAATATCTTTGAAATAATCGAATACCACCCACCAAATTACATGCCACAAAATCGAATTCAAATCAAACGAATGGGTGAGAGAAAAAAAATATTGACTCTCCTCCTACCCCGGCTCTTTCTTACTACTGATTGCACCTGAATACCTCATTTTGAAGTATACAGCTCATCGGTGAGATGTGGCAGGCTAGAGTGAGATCAGATATGTAAAAAAAAAAAAACAGAAAAAGTGAACGATCTTTTTTGGGCCAATCCCACAGAGGCATCATCGGCCGTACAATCTCCCAAGGCACTTGTTAGACGGGCTACGGTGAAATATACCCCTCCCAGTCGGGATGATTGATTACTCGTCATTTTTCATTCTTAATGAAAATGCACCCTGCTGGGCAATCACATGGATTCCTCCCAACTTTACGTTTGGCATCTTTTGCTTGACTGGTGGTGCTGACGTTGCCTGGAATTTTGCGCTTGGTGGTTGGTGTATGTTTTTCTGTATTTTTTGTTTTTGTTCATTCCATTACGTCAGTTCGGTGTATTTCTTGGTCGGTTTGGCTTTAGGCAGAGGTTGGTTCATCGGAATGGATTCATCATCTCTCATGGGGTATAACCTGTCCTGGGGTTGGTTGGTTTGGTTGGTTGGAATTGTTCGTCTCGGTCATATAAACAGTATGCCTGCGCGTTCTTGTGTAAGGTACCTACTGTTCATCTGGGAGAATACTTTAGTGAAGAGTTATGTTTGCCAGAGTGATATTTCATTAAGGGGGTGTTACTAGATGTTCTTCTTTTTATTTTTCTTCATCGTCTTTGCTTTCTGTGGGACAAAAGTTGTATGTTCTTCCCGGTAAGCTTACACTCAAATATCATCATTAATCATTTGTGTTTGTTTTTTTGTTTCAGCCCATCTTGGCCTTGGCTTTCCTTGCTTGTACATATTTACAAACATTTGATGTACATACATACACCTATATGTAGCTGAGGGATACAGCAGTCCCCGGGAAGGTCATTGTTTCGCAAAACCTGAAGAATTTGAAAGGGTTAGCAGTCGCGATTTCTAAGGAGTTTTGCGGGGGACTGATATTATTTGAATTAGAATACGCTTTTCTAATGAGCTTTTAAGGCTTTTTTATCCCTAAAAGCAGGGGCAACATTTTGAGCTAAATTCTCTCGAAATATGATACACGAGCGCTGATTTGGAAACGTTTATTCAGAACCGGCACACAAGCCTTAAATCGAAAAAGCCTTTTAAGCAAGTTCTATTTGAATAGGGGAGAAGAGGGGTGAAGATTATACCTATACCCTAGTATAATACCATACAACTACTTCGGGTTACAAGCGGGTAGATAGAGCCGTAGGTTGTTGAAAAATGACAGGTTTCTCGACTACCTTTGAAAGTGGTAGTTGAGCAAGTGTTGGACCCAGGGTAAACAGAATTACTTACGAAATGCGGTGTTTGTTTTAATAGTGCCTACTAATTGCTTCAACCACATATGTATGTACATATGTATACACAGACATACATAGATATGTATATGTATATACATATGTATATATGTACATACATCTTAAAATAGTCGACTTTAATTGACACAGAATTCTGTGAATTATAATTCAATTTAAAAATAGCACCTGCAGTTTTCCTTTCCATCTTGGAGCACCTCCTATGGAAATTTGTTGAGACTTAGGCTTGCTTAAACCAGCCAGATTTCCTAAGGAATAATACTCCAAATGGAATCAGTTTCCTCTTGAGTCAGAGAATTTCATTATATAAATCTCCATGGACTTCTCTAAATTATTCCTCTTTCGATCAACATGCAAGAGAAAAACAAAATACACTTCCACTACTGCAACCTCTCAATCAGCTAGCTCGTTCTATAAATCTCTTTCCAGCTGACACCGACTTTCGTTTAATTGGAAATGCAGGCATCTGGCACCTAAGCATCAATTGATAAATAAGCCATTCACACAACACAGATACTCACATCTTTGTCTGACGTTGTGAAAGTTGATTCGTAATTTATTACATCGACATCCACGCAGCAGCTATCATTCAATATGGAATCCAATCAAACATGCACACGAATCAATTAGAAGAAAAGGGGTTAACGACTTGTAGTTTGTGGTTCGCTGGACATTGACGGATTCTATCGATAAAAAAAAAAAAAAAAAACGAAGATAATTATTTACAAAAAAAGATTTGTTCTCAACGCTCATGTCCTCCGCAAGGTGATGAAACTCTCCTACCTTTTCGAAATAAACCCACAGACAGCTTACCCATTAATCTTACTTATTGAGAAGATGAAAAATCTTTGCAATCATCATATCTATCCATCAGATTCGTACATGATTAAAGCCATTCGTAAGAAAAAAGACCTTTCAATAAATCAGGATTACCAAGCGTCTCACCGAAAATGCAGAAGACGTAAAACAGCGCTCACACACTACCCAGTGTCCCATTAAAAGCTCAAACAACCCAACCAGTTATCAAACGACTGCAACGACGACCGCTCAAAGTCAATCATCCATCGCTCGCAAAAGGCCCAATTAGGAGTCATTTACAGTCAACCTCCAGTTCGGTTGATTCTTCTACCGAATCCACATACTCTTCGGTAATTTATTCGAAGCTTCTCTCATAATGTCCCTCATCTATTCATTACTGTGTTGTCTTACCATTTTTTTTTTCTTTCTCGTGCTACTCATCTCATTGCTGGAACAATCGAATGAGCGATAGCGAAACAGCCCACGTTGATTTGTTTCCACTTTTATCGCAATTCACCGGACCTATTAAGATCTATCATCGGATACACAACCGAGTGAGCAGTAAACGACAAAAAAAAAAATCCCAATGAAAACCGAAATTCAAAATCTGGTTACGGTTCCAAATGAACAACTTTTGATTCTCGCTCGTATCAGTTTTTTCTTCGATTTTGTTGAAAATTTCAATAAAATTACCATAGAAATCGATTATATTCGTTTGGCAATTTGTTGGTTATTAATTTGCGTCCGAACCATGCTCGGGATAGGATTCTAAATTAATCAAAAAACCTAAAAAAAAAAAAACCGAAAACGTAGTGGAAAACAGAATTTGTGATCGTGTTCTAGTTTTGATTTACATTTTAGAGTGGAGCGATTGATGGAGTGTTCGAGATTCGAGTGGGAAGAATGATGAAATCAATAGAATGAAACGAGGTTATGGTTACATCTTCTTTCTTTGGTGGCGTTACAGCCCATGAAGGACCAGAGCCAAGCTTCTCTCAATCACCCATGTTGTGTGTGATTTATTTTTCACACAAGTGAAAGGGACCTACAGTTTAATGCCGATTCCGAACGGCGTGAGTCGAGAAGCTTTTTCATGGCAAGTTTACTTACGGGGGGTTTTGCCAGTACGAAATAAACATTCGATGGCGTTGGTGCTATCGGGATCCGAACTTGCTCATCGTGCGCCGGAGTCCAACACACTAACCACTGCGCCACGACGCCGTATGGCTGTAAGGTGACTATTACCAACGAAATTTAAATTTCCCGGCTTTCCATCACACTCCTGCTGTCTCTAGAAGATTAAATTGCTGAACAGACGTATGTATGTATGCATCTATGTAGTTAGCAGCAAAAATATCAATTTGTTGTAAAGTTTTTTGAATCCTCTTAGGGTAGTTAACCTTTATGTGCTACTGTAAATTCAAACTCCTGTTTCAAATGATCCTGTCATTTTGCTTACAAGATGATATACATACCTACATAGTACCAGAGAGTTAAGAATATGTATTTTCGAATAGTGAAAAGTACCATTATGGTGTTATTCGGCTGATCGTGTTGTTATAAGAAATCAAACTACACCATTGTCTTTCAAGTTATATGTATTTTGGTTATAAAAAAAATAACATATTTTTGATCTCATATACATATATAAGTTCCGACCCAAAAGTAGGAAAACTAAAAAGATTGATGAATGACATATTAAAGAAAACAATTAGTGCATCCTATTCGAGATATCAATTCAATCCAAAAGACATATTTCTCGATTAACTCCAAACAAATACACCTCCCACTCGAATGCCCCTTCTATTCCCTTCATCATCGCCTTGCGTTCAAAAGTAACAAACAAATAAAAATCAACCCCCTACCAGCGATCACAACCCCACACAATACATTTACAATTCTCCATAAAAACCGATTGAAACGAAATGAATGATTACAGTCTCCCATCACGCTGGTAGTTCCCTCTCAACCCGCAACGACTAAAGCCCACTTACACACAATCAAGACGGGAGGAAAAACAAAATGGGAATTTAATGGACTTGATTACTGATGGGCTATAAATTTTCTTCAAATCAAAAATACACAAAAAACGTACTCGAAAGTGAAGGAGAGAAAAAAGAATATGGTAAGACAGGAAAACAGACTCCCAATCAAACACTCTCACAACAAACAGATACAAATCGAGCGCTCCACATATTGTCATCAGATCCACAAAACACCACTAGTACCACCAGCTTCGTTACTGCCGCCACGTCACAGGCAGTGGCCCGTTGCTCTCTTTTTTTTTTTCCTGCTTTTCATCTGTTCCCTCACTTTTTAATTTGTACGTATATTCTTCAGATATATTCTGACATCGGATGGATTTATAGTCGAAAGATTTATTGGACTCAATGGCAGATGATGATGATGATGAAGCTCAGTATTCTTTTCCTTCTACAGCTTAACTCATGGCGTGCATGATGTAACGTGGTTCGAAAAGTTAGCATCTATCGCATATAATTGGTTGACAAGCAGTTTAGCGAGTGTGTAGAAGCGCACTCAGATCGGCGTGCAGAATGACAGAACGCATTTCTATGCAAAATGCCAAGTGAACGGACAAAAGTTACAAAATTTCACATGGGAAAGCAGATATTTTTGCCGCAATTATCGAGGGAAAATTCACTCAGCCATAGCCTCACATTAGATGGGAAAAAATAAGTGACGATTTATGAAAGTTATTTGATAATTCGTCACGACTGAGATGGATTTTTTTACACCCCACTGTATACAATATTTCTATGCTCTGTTTGGTGCCGAGTAGAAAACGAATTAAAACGAAACCACGTAGGAACCCCGATCACGTTCCGCATCTTGTCATAATCCCCGTCAGGCGAAATTATGATGAGGTCGAGGTCCACTTCACAACACCGCAATAGCAACAGACTGACTGCGCCATGTTGCAGTTTGATGTATGCATCATCAGCCAGAAACACTTGGCACTTGCCACGATCACCATAACCACCATCATCGTCATCGTCGTCGTTATTATTGTCGTCCAGACGCGATCATCAGCAGCTTGAACTGCATCGTGATCAACACTGCAGTGGCAATGTTGGGTGTTGTCGTCTGCTACTTTTCGTTTTCATTCCTTTTTTTACGTTATTCTTTTTTCCTTTTTTAATAGTTTTCTTTAATAATTGGTTATGACAGCTGTTCTGGGATAATTAGAGATTAATTGTTTTCCTCACTGATCCCACCAAGTTGGGAGATAGTATTTTGCTCTTATGTACGAAAGTCTGTCGTGTCGTGCTATATGAATCAGCTATATCAGCTATGGCACGATCGTCATCCTGTCACCCGTCGCCCGTCATTCGCTTCCATCCATTCTCGATAAGTTATTAATGTCAAAGTGAATATAAGTTCTGTACTGAGTGCAGTTTTTTGGTCGACCAGGCGCCTGATGTGGGAGGCGTGGTTGTGCTAATAGATACAAAATGATTTTAATGAAGTGAAAATGAGAAGGAAACTCGTTATTTTCGGCCGTAATGGTTTGTGGTTAAGTGATTTTGCGGATTTGAAGGATTTTTGACTTTTTGCGATGAATTGAGATTCAGTGCAATGGGAAGACAAATTTTCACATGTTGATGCGACACGACGCTGGTGCATGGAAGCGACTTGGTTGTGGCATTTTTAAGATTCAAAGTTGTGTAATATAGTGGGTATTTTTCATATTTATTTTTAATGTGATTAGGGATGTGGCTGATAGTTGTTTTCGTTATGACGTTAGAAGTGCAACAGTTGGCGGAAGAGGCGATTTAGGGATGAAAAATTAAAGCAAGTGGTCGGTAGTCGCGAGCCATGGAAGCATTTTTGTGGGTAAGGCGATGTGGGAGTGTTAAATGAGTATTATTATTTGATGGGGAGGAATATATGTACATATGCTAGAAATAGCGTCAATCCAGGCGATAAAAAAAGGCCTATTAAACAATCAATATTATTCCTTGTCAGCATCATCCTAGATACAGGTCAAGATCTCGTGAAAAGAAGGCGAAAACAGACGAAAAATAAATCTCAAGCAATAACATCAATCATCCCACAAATCAACGAACGACGCAAAAACAAACAAAAAAAATTTCACCGCCACAAGGAAATGCCTACACCCTACTTCACTTACGCGCCAACAAGCTTCGCTATCTCTCGACTGTACCAACCAGCTCTGGTATTTATAATCAATCACACAACTTCAGCAAAATTCTAAATAATGATTGATCCCAAAAGAGTAGCCAAATGGCAGCCATCCAGTATACTCGAATTACCGCTCGCCTTGGAAATATAGCACTGCATACCTGACGACGATCAGTGTTGATTGATCGATTCGCAAGCAAGCAAGTTGCAGCTACAGCGACGTTTGTCCAAGACATCTGTGTGCAACTAAGGCAGCTTTTAAGAAGCCTGACTGATGGCATTTCTTCAAGCAAAAATGCTGAACAAAAAGAGCAGTTGCCGCTGTCGCTGAACAGATTAAAATCACAAATCGGATGATAAGTACCAAAAAGAAAAAGAAAAAGCCGCATCAAAATCCAAACGTCACTTTGAAAGACTAAGTCATACAGGATCGGCAAAGTCGGCTTTGGCTTCAGCTCTCTCCCCGAACCGAACCGTCACTTGTCATGAATGTATCAATGTCAAAATCAACTGCGGCAGCATCCTCATCATCATCAACGGGAAATTGCTCTGCGTAGTGTTGATTTGCTCGATATGCGAACGAACATATCCTGCTCCCAGGTCACTCCTTTTGGTTTTAATCCAATTTTGAGTTTAGTGTCAGTTCAAGTGGAACACGAAAAATTTGCTACGAAAAAGCTGTGCTTCCCTCAGTGGCGATGGATATTTTGCAAGATAACAGCATGGCTGAGAAGAAGCCGACGTCATACGATATCAGAGAGACAAGGAAATGAAGTGATCCTGACAGATTTGTTGCTTGGATCAAATTATTATAACTACCTGGACGTCATGTCTCGTCTGGACGGTGGATCGGTGGATGTACATATGTATGTACATAGGATCTGATGGAGATGATAAGTTTTCAGTGGAAGCACCTCTTGGTTGTCTTGGATAATTACGACGCAGTGATATAGGGACAGCACCCCATTTGGTCATCGCTTCCATCTTACCTTTGGTTTTTGTTTTTCACTAAATACGCGTAAACGATAAGTGTCGATGTCAATCACGTAAAAGAATACTGACTGGCAGGTCGAGACCGAATTATCTACATATGTATGATTGGCATCCTCGACTCAATGTCAGAATGTTGCAAATTCCACTTGATGAATGCAAATTGGCTTCAGATGGTCCTTGTTAATTGCAGTATGAACCAGTTTTACGAGGTCATCATCATCGTCGTTGTCATCTCTTGACTCTTGATCGTCAGCAGTTGTGTTGGAGAAGAAAACAACAAATCTCCACACCCGCCCTCTTTGATCCCGGGCGCTGGCACTTTCGAACTATAAAAGTGTTTTATGGACCCTGAGACAAGAACAAGAAATAATGGCGGCTAACGACGAAGATTTAAGGGTTCACTCCCACGCCCACACCTTCACGAGTTGGCAAAAAGGGTTTTTTTCGAGTGCAACTCATTGGCTCCTTCTCGAGAAGAAACGACGACGTAAGACGAATTCCTTGTGGCGCGCTATCAAAAGAAGAAGACGAAAAAAACTGAGTAGTGGGTACAGCCCAACCACCCGCATATAAACATCACTCACCACCCCGCAGGTCGTTTTACAGCACTAGCACTAGCATTTCGTTCGCATCTCTTCTTTCCAAAGATGTGGAACGGCAAGTGACAGGGAAGGAGCAAAATGTTGTCGGCTAAGGGGTTGCAAACGGTGCACATAGACCCCGGGCATGGGGGATTGGAAAAATCGCGCCATATATTTTCGTCGGTCTGACATTAACTGCTATCACGGAGAGTCCTATGGACGATTTATTGACAATGCTGAAATGTGCAATTGGCGGGTGGAAGAAGAGATTAGAATTTTTTTCCTCGTGCCTTCTTCCCTTGACACTGTAAGTTGGCAGTCTTGATGATTCATGTACGCCGTCGTCTTCCCTGGGCGAAAATATTTTCTCCAGATCCTCTCTATGACTCCAACCCTCTCATAACATACTATAATGTCACCATCGTGCCCTTGGCATATTTTAATTGCCTAATTTTGTGGATTGAATGGTGTAACACAACAGTGGCCGGGCTACAATGGAACCAATTTTAAGTCGTGGTTGCTTTTGTTAGCGTATGGTGTGTTAGACAAAAATCTTCATCTGTCTTCCCAGAAAATTTATTGACATGGATAAGTTAATGTTTTGGAAGAGAATTAATGAAAATGCTTCTTGGATGGTGGGTGACATAATTTTTTTTTTTGCTCTACTCCTCCCTCACTCGTTCGCGGGGTTGAAGTAAACCATCTCGACCTGAGGCGTTTACAAAATGACTCTTTTCGGATGGGCCATTACCAGTGGTTAATTTTTTCTTCTTTATCGAAGAAATTAAAGGGTTGTTGAAGCTCGAGAGAAGTCCGAGTCTCAGAAGAGTATGGAATATTTTCAATTATTTTTGACGCAGTACAGTCGAGAGGATCAAACCCTTTTTTTATTTGTTGACACTATGAATCAACGATTTACACCATTTGCAGAACGAAGCAAAGAAGAGGAGCCGTTTGGCAGAAAGATAATTATGTTCCAAATAACAACATAATGATATTTCTCGTCAGCCAATGGCGGTATAAGATAACTATAACGATGTCAAGTATGAGAGATCACTTCTAACCTGATCTAAGAGTACATCGATGTGTAAAAAACAACGATATACATTGCTATCGTATAAAACGAGACATTCCAATGCCTTCAGAATGCGGGAGAGTTGTAAAAACAACCAACAAACGATGAATAACAACATAATGACGTTTTTTGCCTCATGCTGTTCAGTTTTCACCTTTGAGACTGCACCCACAATGTCAAAATAGGACCGAATGTCTATCAACTCATCGAAATATGTATATATGGTTATGTGGGAAAACACCACTTCAGCCTTGGAAAATCTCTTCAAATCCCTAAAACATTTAGAATACATTTATGACATTACAAATTTTTAAAACAACAAACAAAAGTTATTTAAGAAAAAAATGTCCAAGCCGAATAACAATATAATGATGTTTTCCGCCAAACATCAATGATGATTTTTTTTTTTTTTTATATATGGGGCTAGTGCTACCATTAGCAATACGACACTGCGACCTTTGCAGATCTATTGTGCCTGCTAACCGATTAGCCGAGTAGCCTCTCCACTTCTATAATGTTGAGAATGCTTCTCGTAGGAGCCAGGGTAATCCCCTCAGGAGTCGTAACTTCACTAAGAAGGATACGCTTCCTATGATGGCAGAGAGCAGTATGTGTTCTGCCGTCTCCTCGTCCTCAAGACAGAGCCGACACTCAGTTTCAGACGAGAGGCTATGTTTAGATGATATCTCAGACCGCAGTGTCCCGTTAGACAGCTGACTAGTCTTCTGATATCCACCCTATTGAGTTTGATTATGTCAATAGGGTGTTTGTTCAGGGGTCGTATAAGTCGTTTAGATTTGACGGAGTCCCCGAACTCTGTTCCAAAAGGACAGGTGTTGCAATTTTTCCCACTTGTCTAAGAAGTAATTTATCTTAGACCCGGGAATGCCGCAGAATGGTTCCGGACCTATATATTTGTCACTGGAACCTTTCCTGGCAAGTTGGTCGGCAATTTCATTGCCCTTTCTTTTGGCGAGGTCTTGTAGGGCGTCACGGTTTTTGAGTTCGTGCTATACGAACCCAGCGCTTTAAGCGCTGCTTGGCTATCAGGGAGTATGTTGATGGTCACTCCACTGATGCCAGTCTCGAGATTTAGACTGACGCATGTTAGGATGGCATGCAGCTCTGCTTGGAAGATGCTTATTCCCAGGGCCTTCGAGATCTTGCGTTTTGGTCCAAAGATGCCGGCGCCAACACCGGAAGCCATCTTGGAGCCATCCGTGTACCACCAAACCCCTTTGGCATTTAGCAGGGGATCACTGTTTTCCCATGCTGAGCGGTTTGGGATCAGTGTCTAAAATCTCTTGTCTCTTGTCAAAGTAATCATATCCAGCTCGGGATGTTGTTGTAATATGGACATGTGGCCTGCGGGTCTACATGGCATATTTGTTCCCGAGCAGAGAATTCTTATTGCACTGCGTAATGCCACCTTTTTGATAAAAAGGTGCAATGGAGTGAGTCCAATGAGTGCGTCTTGGGCTGCCATGGGGCAGGTTGGCATAGCGCCTGTGATGCCGAGACACGCTAGTCTCTGAAGGCGTTCAAGCTTAACAATTGCAGTTTTTTGCTCAACTTTTGTCCACCATACGGTGGGCCCGTAGGTAACGATAGATCTTACTATCGCGGTGTATAGCCAGTGGGCTACCTAAGGTTTAAGTCCCCAGGTTTTACCGTAGGTGCGTCGACAGGCCCACATGGCCTTAGTCGCATTCATGAGTTTATTTCTCATATTGGAGTTCCAGTTGAGTCTACGGTCTAGGTCAGTACCTAGATACTTTACTTCCTCTGAAAATCCTATGCGTGTGCCATTTAGTAGGATTGAGCAGGGTTGTACCTTTCTCCTATTTATAAATGGGACTAAGATTGTCGCATTTGGGTTAATAGATAAACCCTCTCTGCCACACCAGTCAGGGATAAGTTGGAGCGCAAACTGCATGCGTTACAATTACTACTAGATCATCACCATATCCGATAACCTCGTAGCCCCAAGTGTTTAGCTTGGGTAGTAGATCGTCGATAATTATCGACCAAAGCAGCGGTGAGAGGACTCCCCCTTGTGGGCATCCTCTAACCGCCAATACTGTCACTGAGACCTCTCCGCATGTAGCTGATATAATACGGCTTCTAAGCATCGCCCTATAATCCAGTGATTATTGGGATGGTCCACACCCCTGCAGGATAGTGCAGTGGTGATCGAATCATAGCCAATATTATCGAAGGCTCCCTCCCTCCCCCTCACCAAGTGGTGTAGTGCATTCTCGGTAGATCGTTCTTTGCGATATGATTGCATAGGATGCAGAGGTATCTGATTTTCCAGGATACCTCTAATATGGAGCTCTATCAGTTTCTCCATTGTTTTTAGAAAGAACAAAGTCAAACTGATAGGGCGATAGGATTTAGGTTGCTCCCTTTGTTTCCCAATCTTGGGGATGAAGACAAGATTGACCTCGCTCCAAATTTGGGGTATGTATCCCAGAACTATCAGTGGTGGAAGAATTGTTTTCAAGCCTTTCTGTAAGATCGCAGGAAAGACACCGTCCTTGCCTGGAGCCTTGTAGGGTTTGAATTAACCAATTGCCCATTTGACCCTGTCAGGGCTGAAGAGTCTACCAGAGAGGCTATTTGTTCTACTGTCGATGTTTTCTATGACGTTAATTTGATCGTCAGAGGACATCGAATAAGGAGTAGAACCAGGGAAGTGCTCCTCGAGCAAAGTCTCCAGGGTTTCCCTGCGATTGACGGTAAAGGTGCCGTCTGATTTGCGAAGCAGCCCGAGCCCATTTGTGTGCTCTCGAGTTAGTGCTTTGTGGAGTCGGGCCGCAGTTGGAAGCGAGTCTATGTTCTCGCAATGTTTCCTCCAAGACGTTCTCTTGGATTTCCTCAATTCGAGGTTGTATTTAGTTAGAGTAGATCTATAATCAGTCCAACTATTATACCTTTCAGCTCTGATAAATAGCGATCTCACCTGCTTCCTAAGGGACTCAAGCTGAGTATTCCACCAGGGCACACAGCATTTGTGTGTAGTTGACCTGGGTGTACAGCTGTCTCTAAACGATGAGATGAGTGTTGCATTGAGCTGGTAAGCCGCTTCGTCGATATCGTCTGTCGATTCAATCGACTTAAGAAGCATATCCTCTTTAGAGGCGAGTTGAGCTTGGAACCGAGCCCAATTCGTTCGTTTGGGCTGATATCCGGGCTCAGCCTCATTTACCTCACCGGAGATGTTGAATCTGATATACTGGTGATCAGACAGTGAGGCTTCGTTGGAGACATGCCAGTCCCCAATCGCATTTGAGATAAATTGGCTAGAGATGGCGAGGTCAAGCACCCCTTCTCTGACCACGTTTATAAATGTGGGTTTGTTGCCTCTATTGGCAACGGTGAGTGTATTACTTATTAAAAATTCAAAAAGTGACTCACCCCGTTTATTTGTATTGCTGCTGCCCCATTCCGTATGGTGCGCGTTAGCATCGCATCCAATGATGATATTCACTTTTCGTCTTTTAAATTGTTACCACGATGTTAAGTTATGAGAAAACGCCCTATATGTCATATTAAATTGCATCAGCTTATGAAAAGCAACAGCTTAACAAAAAAATCCCCCATTATGTAAGCAAAATAAAACAGCACTAGTAGACAATAACACATTTGCAATTATTGAGTCCCGATCAAGCCCACTAAGAACCGCCAGCATATTCAGCACGTGCATCTGACCATGCTACGTCGTTAAGTAATTTCCTGCTACGACAATACCATACTGGCTAGCGATGATACCGCACAATAATTCGCCTTTATAGAGTGTTTTCGGTAATAAAATCTTTTTATTATTATGAAAATGCTCGTAAAACTTTCGAATTTATTGACCAGAGGCGGCGGAATGGTTAACCGTGATTGTGTCTCATAAATAGTAAAGGAGAAAAGGAGAGATTGTATGACTACAAAAAAAAAAAAAAAACAGGAATAAAAACAAGGAGACACAACTCTCCAGTGTATGTTTTGCGGCAATATTAACGCGCACCCAAAGCCAAGCCAATGAGACTAACGATCCGACAAATTGCTACACGCAATAAAAGAAAACAAAAATAAAGCTAAACATACTATAACGACATATTAGGCGTTTAAGCGTTTAGGGACTGGCAATCAACGTGCAGCCCCCCACTTCGTTTGTCATTAGTCAAAACATAAAAATCTCCTCGCATTATTATAGTCGAAGGTTTAATGGCCTCGAATTTCATTAGATGTGTCATCAAATTGTCGCTCTACTTGATCCAAAACTATTCACATACGGTTAACAGATACTATGAATGTATGTATCTCTCGTGGAATAAAAATAAAACTAAACATTCAGTTAATCAACGAGCAAATAAATTGTTTCGTGTATGTCTGATCGTCATTCACTACAGCCAAGCTCTACACTCTACACGCATTCATCATGCAGTCGAGTGTTAAAACATTAAAATTAAATAAACTATAAACAAAGCGATTTGTTAAAAAGAGATTAACACGGCCTGCGCAAAAGTTTAATTGTCTGTAATTTAGTGGAGAACGACGAACGCAGGACGCCGATTGACGGTGCAAGTGTATGTGGAGCACGAAAAACCTCGAAGAGTTGGAGGGCGACCGCCATGCGAGTGGAGAAAAGTTTGAATTTTTTATGAGGCATGAATAAGTGGTGAATTTATTGCACATTTTACTCGATTTATTAATGATATACGAAATTTGGTGCCGCGATAAATTATCGATTAGATAAGTATTTATGGAATGCGGTTGGCTCATCCCTCCGCCTGGGAGAGTCCCAACTGATGTCATTATTTCGTCACGATCATCTACTGTAGAGGAGTAAAATTAACACAACACCTTAGTTGTCGACTTCAATCCGGGGGATGCTAATACTGGTTATTACCGCATACCACATATCTATGAGGGGATGAATATGAATATTTACCGCCTACGTTTGGTGGTGGCTGATTGATTAAAAGTTGAAAGCATGACAACGCGTCTGATTTATTAGTCCCAAAACTGTGTATTTTTCAAATTTCAGCGCGAGAAAAGTGATGAGGAAAAAATGAGAAAAATAAAAAGAATATAAGTAGGATGAGGAGAAAAATTTAAAATTAAACGAACATGTACGGTGGTTGATGCAAAAAACTTTTAGGTTAACGTAGCGCTGTCGTTTTGAAGGGATCTGAAAATCTAGATTTGGATATGGATTCATTCAGATCTGTACATGTGAGGCAGAGAAACTTTTTGTCCTTTTTTTTCCTTGTCTATTCTGTGACTTGTTTGTTTTTTTTTTTTTTTTTGTGTGGTTTTTTTACAAGCACATCTCATAAACTCGACTCGTTCTCTTGGTGAAGTGTACACTTTGGTTTTTGTGACAGTTCATTCCATTGCCGGCGACGTTTTTCGATTTGTAATTAGAGACAACTTGCTTTCTCACACCATGTATGTGTGTAGGATATGCGCGCCAAGAGTTTGAGTTTTTCAGTCGATGTCATATCGCTATTGGTGGTGTGGTGAGTGAGTGAACATAGAGAGACGCTTGAAATTTCGCATAAAACACACGAAGTGACACCACTCGTCGGGTATGTAGCTGAGCTGGAATGTCGACAGGATTGTTGGAGAAAATTAGAGTAGGAATACTGTACCAGAAGCGACAATAACAGTAGCAATAAGCGGCAAACAGTGACAGACAAAGTGCCAACAGAACAAATAACCAAACTGGTGAAAACTGTGAACATTTTTTGACATGCAATCGGGGACAGTAGCTATGGCAGACAATTGGAATTATTATGCTGCACACATAATGATGATGATGATGGTGGCTTTGCATAGACTTGTGGCTCTACGAAAGGGATGGGCTAAGTGGGCTATTTGTGTGATGGTTTAACGAGGTGTTTCGTCAGGGGTTCACGAATGAAACCAAGTAGGGTATAAAATGCATCGGGGCAGACACAGAAATACACCTGCAATGTTGTGTTCTTAATTGTATGTGTTTTTGGACGAAAAACGTCACGCAAGAAAACTGGTGCTCGACACTGGATCACCTGCAGAGGACTAAGCGTAAACCTATTGGTTCTGGGTAGTTCTTCAATTGCATCTGATTCGAATGCTATGAAATGTCATTAAAGTTAATGACTTTTGAGGATTATCTCCATATTCATGCTTTTAGAAGGTCGAAACCGTTGACTACGGAGATCTTTCAGTCTACCCTTGATACATCTAGCCAGGAAAATACTCAATCAGGCAATGGCAATACTACAGTCCTTTGATGTTTAGTGCCGAAAAGGCGTGAAAAGAAGATCCTCTCTATCCTTCCATACACGCTAAGTACATCGTAAAATCCACCATTGTCAGGTATGCCAACACAACTACGCCGACACTGAAAAGCTCACGCCCACGCCCAACGCCGTACCACCTTCACCGAATCATTAATCATTCGGCTAAATGGCCATTAAAAGTGTCCATTCCCGAGAGCGTTCATCCATGGTCAAACGAAACCAGCGGCAACAGCAGAAGCACATCAACATCATATCTAACGGATAAGTGCCCATATTCATTGTCATCCATCAAAGGACTAATAAACTGCTTCAACCGGGTGCCACCCAACAGCCGGCCTGCCATGTGTGCGCGCAACCATGCAATGCTGCAAAACTTAATCGTCAAATAGTCGAATTCTTCTTCTATTTTTTCCATTCCTTGCTTGTGTACATTTTTATGAGGTCCTTCTTTGTTTCGCGACCGACTGACCATTGCCAGTCGCACATGATGCAAATGGGCGTCAAAGTGAATATCATGACTTAAATTACCATCATATCCTGTCGTATATCCTCGCAGTCCATTTATTCATCAGTTGCATGTTGTCTCCTGTTTGTTATGTATACACCACACCAGCCATTGTAAGAGGAATCCATCATTCGGAGCACGACATGGTCTCTGCAACGACCATCGCGCTCAATCCAAATCCATTGACAATGCACACATAAAACAATAAACACATCACATCGAGCAAGAGATGAAGAGTTTAAGGACATGAATCCTACAAAACATTGAGTGTGGTGTGCATACGTCTCGCGTTATCATAACGTTTGCCACTTCCCAGTACAGAACACTGTAACAATCACGTTCAATCAACCTAGGGCATAATAGTCACCAGTGGTCAGGATTAGGGAGTAGATCCTTTCGAGCTTCACAAACTCAGTTGATTCCTATTGTCCCGGGTGAATTATTTCTCGCGTCGCGCTTTCTCTTTCTCTTTTACTCTCTGGCGCTCGTAAATAATTCAAAATTATTATTCATGTCTGAACGCGTAGGCTATGCATGATAACTACAATTCTGAGTTCTGTCCAACTCGCCCACTATTCAGTCGCCGGTACTATGCATCACAACAAAATATGCTTCCTGTCGCGCGAGTTTCAGAATCGACTGTTGTTGGGGATGTCGGCGATACGGAAGTGAAGGGAGGTTTAGAAAAGGACAACACTTCGTCAAAAGGATGTGAAGTCTTAAAATAGGAAAAAAATGCCCTGTGACAGGATAACATCTTTGTTATTAGCTTTGTGGCTAGTTTAGTGAAACATTGTTTTTTTTGTTTTTCTACTCTGCCATTTCGAGTCCTTTTTTGCGCTTCCACATTTCAGTTTGTCTGTCATATTCTGATGTTGGCTGCGAAATTTATGATCCTCTTCTCCGCTTTCGGGTGTCCTTAACAGTGTTCGTTGGCTGTTTTCTTTTTGGTTTTCTGTGGTAATTGAGCGGACAGTTTGCTTGAAGGACACATAGAGTTGATGGAACGTTGATGGTTGCATATGGTACCGAAACAGAATTGTCTGAGTAAGTCCTTTACACCCCTCGAGGCTTTGTTTGTCGTCCGTTCGTTTTGTTTTGTGGTCAAATGGCCAAAAGATAATTTAAGGAACAAATGGGTAAAGAGGAAAAGGACAGACAAAACTGTTTGTTTCTGTGGGTGGATTTATGGGTTATGGACATTTTATGGGTGCAGACGGACTTTTTGTTTTTTGCTTTTCTGTTTGTGCGAGCTTTGCTCTGAAGGACAAGTTATGGTTATTGCTTGATTGGGTTTCAGTTGTCAGGCTACGAATTGGTTCTTATTATTTTTTTTTGTCATGTGCCTGATCAGCAATGAATTAAAGATTTTTATTTGCCTGCTATGTAAAATGTGACGCGGACGATAATTTGAGGACATTGGACTTGGACCTCGGTCATAGATGGCAGCAGTCGAGATGACGACATACATGATTTTAAAGGCAAAATGTACATATATTTTGAGGTTAAGTTGAAAGAGACATTCGAGAACATTCCTAGACTAAAACCAATATTCCTTTTTCTATTATTTGTCTTGGTTATTAATGACGCTTCGTGGCGTATATCTTTTCTTCAAAATGTTTCAATAACTTTGGGCGAATCGTTAAATGCCAAAATAGACCAGGGAAGGTCTCACAACTCGGGATTTAGTCCTCTTCTTACAGCAATCATCGGGAGACGATATTTATGTAGTGGTAGAGTAGGGTAGGAAACGATTGTGCAAAAATCACTGGCCAATAGAAGAGGCACAATCTATTTCAAATCCTCGCAACTCCTTGCATACGCCGACGATATTGACATAATAGGTAGATCACAGCGAGATGTCAATGAGGCGTTTGCGAGTATTGAGGCGGAGGCGGTGAAAGTTGGTCTGACGGTAAACGAGGGCAAAACTAAATATATGCTGTCATCAAAAAAGGACGCTCAACGCCGACGTCTCGGCCAGAACGTTTGTATAGGCAGATATAAGTTCGAGGTAGTTAAGGACTTCGTCTACCTTGGCTCCGCAGTGATCTGGAACAACGACATCAGTTCCGAAATCAAACGCAGAATCACTCTTGCCAATCGCTGTTTCTTTGGGCTCAGGAGGCAACTGAGTAATAGAGCCCTCTCCCGAACGACAAAGTTGACTCTATATAAGACCCTTATCATCCCGGTCCTGTTGTACGGCGCAGAAGCATGGACACTATCAAAAGTTCAAAAGTGTATGAGGAGGTCCTTGGTCGAGAAAGATTTTGCGCGTGATTTTCGGGCCTATAAACGCAGACGGGGGTTGGAGGAGAAGATTCAACCACGAACTTTACGGGCTGTACAGCGACATGAGCCTAGTCAGGCGTCTACGGATTCAACGCCTAAGATGGCTGGGCCATGTAGAGCGAATGGACACCACAGCTCCAGCCCGGAGAGTCTTCGAATCCAACCCTGAGGGACGAAGAAGCAGAGGACAGCCGCACTTAAAATGGCGCACACAGGTGGAAGGGGACCTCAGCCAACTGGGTGTGCGGCAATGGAAAAGGCTAGCGAAAGATCGTGCTAGATGGAGGGGCATGTTGGTTGAGGCCCAGGTTCACCCCGAACTGTAGCGCCCACAAAAATAACCAAAAATAACCAAAGACGCAGAGGGCAAAGGGCGTCGTGGCGCAGTAGTTAGTGTGTTGGACTCTGACGCACCATAAACTTGCCTTGAAAAAGCTCGGCATAAAAATTGTAGTTCCCTTTCACCTGCGTGAAAAATAAATCACTGGCTCTGGTCCTTCATGAGTTGTTACACCACCAAAAAAAAACAAAAAAAAAGATCTGGTCGCATCCTTGATAGACCACAGCGACCACATCAAACCTTTGACCGATTTGACGGTTTTTTGAGAGACACGGAAAGCTTGTTATCAATGAAGCTATACATACATACACTTCTGCACTTCCCTACAATTTAATGAGTAGTTCCGGTATTTCAATAGATCGTGTGTCCTTATGTGTTTCGACATTATGTCAATGAGATGTGGTATCCAGTTTTTCTAAAGGACCTCCAAAAGCTAAACTTTTGCTGTCAAACAAATCCTTTAAACGGTCTCTTAAGTTCCTTCAGTCTAATAAGAGTAGACTAAGGTCGAGGGATTAGGTAAGCTACTTCAGCCGATACACTATGCTACAGAACAAGCGGTCAAAGCTTAGACCATACATCTGGAAAGCCTATTTACAATCCTCTTTTGTTTAATCATTTCTAGCTTGTCGTTAGGATTTTTAACTATTTGATTTTGTTTTTAACTGATGTTTGCTTCACAACAATCAAGCCCTTGGTGCATTAAATTGAAGGAATGTGCGCCGTTTTGAAGGCAATTCCATTATCCCTCTCTCATAGAAGCCGTCACCCCTATTGACAACATTCTGGCATAGTCGTTTTTCACAAGACAGTCACCAAAAGTAGGTACAGGTGGTAATCGAGCCACTGTCAACGTTTGTGGCTTAGTGTAGGGCTGTTGGAACACCATATCTTTAATATTGTCCAAAATATACAGCCTCCGAGCGATTGTTTCCTTCAGACTTATTCACTAAGAATAGATAGTGACATTGGTATTTATACAATATCAAATATGATAACGTTTCTGTGCTGTCCATTCGCTCTACATGGTCTAGCCATCTTAGATGTTGGATCCATAGACTTCGTACTAGGCTAATATCACTATAAAGCCCGTACAAAGGTGACAAGACGCACCGTTGGCGAAGTCCAACACCCACTAGGAAAGGTGTTGATTTACTACCGTTAACCCGAACGCAGCTGCTACAGTTTGTGTATAGAGACTGAATGACCCTCAACAGAGGACCATCAATCCCATACTCCTGCAGAACATTCCAGAGTTTACCTCGAGGAACTCGGTCATATGTCTTTTCCAAATCTACAAAGCAGCTGTAGATTGGTTTGGCGTACTCCCAAGCCTTTTCGAGTACCATTCTTAGAGTGAAAAGCTGGTCAGTTGTACCTCTGCCGTGACGAAACCCGCACTGTTCATCCCCTATCCTGGATTCGAACAAAGCTCTAGAACGCGCCTCCAACACCTTAGCGTAGACCTTACCGGGGATACTTAAAAGAGATATGCCCCTATAGTTGGAGCACTCTTTTTTATCCTCCTTTTTGAAAAGAGGGACAATCACTAAAGTCCGCCAAACGCTAGGCCACATTAATGACACGAAAGAGCCATAATACTCCCTCTTTACCCATTGCCTTAAGCATTTCTGGCCGAACTTCAGCCACACCGACGGATATGTCAACTTTTAGCGATTCAATCGCTAAAATGACTTCCTACACCGTTGGACTATTCTCCGCCCCACTCAAGACTATAAGTCTGTCCCCTCAGTGCCCTGTTCGGGATTGAGCAGCTCCGAAAAGTGCTCGCTCCATCTGCGTGAGATGTCCATCTCGTTGGAAAGCAACACACCATGTTTGGATTTAACTCCTTCGATTATGTTGAATTTCCTTCCTCTGAGCCGATGAATGGTTTGCCAGAACACATTTTTCGCAGATCTATGGTCGCCTTCCAACTTCTCGCCGAACTCGTTCCAAGACTGCTCTTTAGCTGCTCGCACAGCCATTTTGCAAGTCCTTCGCGCCACACTGTATCGGTCACGAAAAGCAGAGTCCCCCAAGAGAATCCAGCCCCTTTAGGCCTTCTTTTTCTCTCTGATGGCTTCTTGAACTCCGGGTGTTTTAAAATACGCAGTTCTTTTCTCACCACGCCACTTCTCTCCACAAACATCGGGCATACTTTATTCGGACCATATCTTACAGATGAGCTGGTACATGTTCCCAACCAACTCATTTCAGCTGCTTTAAATCGCTCAGCAGGCAGGCCGCCTGCGCCAGCAGCTTTATTAGACTTTATTAGACCTAACCTCGTCTAAGTCGGGTGGACTGAATTCTCTCTCATCTTCGTCCAGTGTGTATGGTGCGTTCTGCCTGACAACTGCATCTTGGCCATCTTCGCCGTTATACAGTTCGCAGAAATAGTCTTTTCACATTCTCAGTATCGACTGTGATTCAACTACAAGATTTTTGAAAGACCGCCGATCGGAAGGTCTATAGTTCAAATTCGCTTCATAGCCAAGTAAAAGTAATTCCTATACGGATGATAAAAAGTATGCAACGCAGTTGTGAATGGAAAGTGACCAGACGTACTGCCTGCAGGCATAACACTCACAGTATATGGTCAACCGAAATTCATCCTCTGCGTATGCAATACTAAAGTGCTTGAACGAATTACTACGGACTATAACCAACGCGGAATTTGGTCGGCTCTCGTCCTATCTAGGCCTAGGACAACCACCCCTGAGAGTAGTGAACGAACATCAACGACCCCAACCACTGCACTCCGTTCAGGTTGTGTGTGTCAACACATCATAGGAGAATATGAAAAACTCTTTAACCTGCGCGAGTCTCTAAAAAAAAAAAAAAACAAAAAAAAAAAAAGTGAATCACCTTCCATTACCAGTCACCATTCACTTCTGCAATTGGTCGATTCTGCTGACATTCAATAGTTATTCGCAGATGGAAATACGGGTCAAGAAATTCAGTTTTTGCATTAACTCATGCGGTACCTATACAGCGAGCTTGTTCTGTATTCGAACATATTCACATAATTTTTTGTACAACGTTTGACTTCTGGGTAATCCAACCAGGGCTTACACAACTGGACATTTTCGACAATTGACCTTCCACAGCGTGATTTATTATTTATTTTTAACGCCGAAATTCCCGGAACCGAATCCACGAAAACACAATTGCGCATGATTAGGACCATAAACAAAACTGCCAGAAAATCTCATCTTTCTAATGTCCAATAGGACGTATGCAATACGAGACGCAGATTACTAAAGCCATCTGTTGGAAAAATACTGGTAGATATACTACATTCGAGGGCGCCGTGGTGCAGTAGTTAGTGTGTTGGACCCTGACGCACGATGAGCGAGTTCGGGTCCCAACGCCATCGATTGTTTATTTCGCGGCGCCCTCCTCGGTGGGGTACTGGCAAAACCCGCCGTAGTATAACTTGCCTAGAAAAAGCTTCTCCACTCACGCCGTTCGGAATCGGCATTAAAGCGTAGGGGACCTACGGGACTTTCACCTGTGTGAAAAATTTAATCAGAAACAACATGGGTGGATTGAAGGGAAGCTTGGCTCTGGTCCTTCATGGGCTGTAACGCCACCAAAGAAGAAGAAGAAGATATACTACACTTGATATTTGCACTGAATATATGTATGCAAATGGTTTAATCCTATGCAGACTTCTGGAGCTTATATACAATTTCGTCGACTAGTGTTTGTCCAGATTGTTGGGCCCTGAATTGTTAGAATATTTTTTCCCCCAGAATATAGCTCCCTGGTGGTGGATATCCTGTAATGGCTCCAAGTTTCATCGACCATGACTATTCTCAACAACTCCGATGTATTTTGGTTAAAAAATCGTCAACTGAATCCCCCTTTTGTCCATTATAAGCAGGCATAGTAAGCCTCGAGAGGGCATGGGCTCGGACATACAGGGTAAAGTTGTTGATCGCTCTTAACCCGGCGAGATGCCAGCAACGATCCCTGTTTAAATGTCCGGGTCAAGTTGACACACGTCCTCCTAGCGGCGCCCTCTGGATAGCCTCTTCAACAACCGTTGGGAGGTGAACAAACGTATGCCGCGACAAAACCCCGACCAGAATGGCAGTTGTGCGGCGGGCTAACAATCCGTCGTAAAAAACATAAAAGTTATGAATGAGCACTTACTGGGATGCGGATTTGTCGTGGGAAAGCGGTTAAGGTCGAAGGTCATCGACTTTAAACCGATAAGTGGTCACCTGGCTGTGATCCGCATCGGAGGCAGATTTAATAACATCAGACTTATATGTGTACACGCCCCTACCGACGAGGCTGACGACCCTATCAAGGAGGACTTCTATGATCTCGTGGACAACGCCTACGGAGCTTGTCCGGAGTACGATGTTAAACCCTTGGCATGGTGATCGGAAAGCACAGCCTCCACGATACAACAACAGATAACGGCTTCCGATTCACGGACTTTGCGACAGCTCGTAATGCGGTGATAAGTAGCACCAGATTCCCTCGTAAGCGAATCCACACAGCAACCAGGCGATCTCCGGACGGTCGAACCGAAAACCAAATCGACCATGTGCTCATTGACGCAAGGCACTCGTCAAACATCCTTGATGTGCGAAGATTCAGAGGGGAAAATGTCGACTCTGACCACTTCCTCGTAGCAGCAAGATTCCACCTGCGTGCGTCAGAGCTCGACTGTCAATGTCAGAAAGCTGCACCAGCCCACGAGGTGGAGGTTCGACATTGGGCGCCTGAGCACACCGGAGGTTACCAGAGTTTACAGGTAGGAGGTGAGCGAAAGACTTTACGGTATGCCTACGTAAAACACAAATGCCAATAATATGTGGCTGCATTGCCGCTCAGCCATTCAGGAAGTAGCCGAAACCACCTTAGGATACCTACCACCCCCGACAAGAAACCCGTGGTACGATGGCGAGTGTGAGCAGAAAAAGGCAGCAACCGACGAGGCGTACCAAAAGGCGTTGCGGAGGAAAACCAGAGCAGCGCAAGAAGAGTACCGAGCCAGAAGAAGGGAGGAGAAATAACTACTGCGACAAAAGAAAAGAATCTTCGCAGACTCCCAGCTCAAGGATATCGAGGAGTCTAGGGATAAACATAAAACACGAGCCTTTTACAAGAAAGCCAAAGGCCTTGCAGGAGGCTTCAAAACTGCGAGAGTAATAATTTTAACTTAAATTTTTCAGAACAAAAATAAAACACAAAATATATCTTTATATCAATGGTTTTATTCCGTGGTCTAGAAGTGACCATCTCCTTAGAACTCTGAACTATTGGTCCGCAAGTGACTGTCGTGGTTGAGTCTCTTCTAAGGACTATCTTAAAGTATCTAGGTTCTTCTATTTAAGCGCCCGTCGTCACTTTCCTCGCTTAATTGCTTCTCTTTTCTTTTCCTTTCTTGCTTAATCGTTTCGGAAAATGACCACTCGACGTTTAAACGTTTTAAGTGCTTTGCTTGCACGATCGATCGGAGACCTTTGGAAATTCGATCGTTCGCTCGCGCATTACGAAATTGTTTATACATACATATATGTAACCTATTTGACATCAATATGCTTGCACAGGCGATCGGTTCGGTTTACTGTATTGCCGGATATTCATCGGTCAATGATCGTTGGTCATTGAACGTTGAGTTAGGTCGATCGCTTGTGCATTACAAATGCATTTTGTTTATATCACCGATATGGATGGGGTTGTTGTGGTTACAACTGTAACAAGTAATCTTGCCACCGACCCGTAGGGAATAGTGGATGTATTTAAACAGCATTTCCAGCAGCTGCTTAACGAGCATGACCAAGAGAGAGTGGTAGGGACCGAGGAGATCCCAACTGCAGCCGCTGAAGTAGTCCTCCCACCCAGCATCGAAGAAGTCGGCACAGCTATTCAAAAGCTGAAGAATAACAAGGCTGCAGGCTCAGATGGCTTGCCATCAGAGCTCTTCAAGGCTGGCGGCGATATTCTGATAGGGAGCATGCACCAGATCATCTGCAGAATTTGGCAAGATGAAAGCATGCCCGACGACTCTTTTTGCCCCATCCACAAAGAAGGCAATCCTACCTCTTGCATATATATCCCTGCTCAATGTCGCATACAAGATCCTGTCCAGCGTATTGTGTGAACGTCTAAAACTATTTTGCACCGCACTAATCGGCAGCTACTAGTGCGGCTTCCGGCCCGGAAAATCGACTATAGACCAAATGTTCACACTTCGACAGATCCAACGACAAGACCCACGAGTTTCGAATCGATACACACCATCTTTTCAACGATTTCAAAGCCGCATACGACAGCATTCATCGTGAAGGACTGCTTGGTGCGATGGCGGAATTCGGGATTCCGGGAAAACTGATCCAGTTTTGTGGCGCCACGCTAAAAAATACGCGATGCACCGTGCAACAAATTCTGCGCCGGATATTTGGTCCTGTCTGTGAGGAAGGTGAATGGAGAAGAATACACAGAAGACAAAGATCCTTCGACTACACTGGCTCGGCCACATCGAGCGCATGGACATCAACGCTCCAGCTAAGAGGGTCTTCGACTCCGAGCCTCCTGGTTCGAGAAGAAGAGGAAGACCGAACCTCCAGTATAAAGACCAAGTAATCGCGGATGTAAGACATCGTGGTCTTGATAACTGGAAGCAGCGTGCCAGGTCAAGGATAGAAGGCAGCTATAGCTCATGCTCAGATCCACCATGGATCGCTAGCCTGATAAGTAAGTGAGTAAGTATAGTAAGCCTCGAATCAGTATCTGACTATTATTGTCGATGGAGAAGGCCCCTCATATAAAGGAACCAAATTTTCTTTCATCTGCTCTTTTCCTCTTTGGGTAAAAAGCCAAGGCAAGACTAATGAAAAAGCCTGTCAAATGTAATTTTTTAGACGAATTTATGGGAAATGTACCATTTCGGCGTTTAACAAATCACTTTACGCGATAGTAATAGTGAACATTCTCAGGAATATTACAGGTTTTCAAAAACGGGTATTCAGTGGCGAATACACAATTGGCTGCCTTGCTAATAAAGTGGATGAAATCTTTCATACACCTGTCTCCAAATTTAATATCAGAAGACGCATACCTCCTAGGGCCCTTATTTAAAGTGCGACAAATATTCTTCTATTTGTTTTTTTCAAACATTTTTAAGAGCAGGATTCCATTAAAAAATAAATCTCTTTTAAGAAAATGTTCGTTTCCAAAACATTCCGTAGTTACAGGTGGATTTCATTCCAATTTGCACAAGAGAATCCCATACCTAGCAGGTGACGGCTTAAGAGAATTCCATCAAGTGCTCTCTTCAGACCATCACACACACTATCAAACAACACCACTCCACTGAAAATGCAATCCTCCAATGTGCGAGTGTGTGTTACACAACTACACGCAAATCACCTCCTGCAAATCAGGGGCACCCTAAAGTGCATTATCCATAGTATGGCCATACGCACACCACATTAAGTTTGGTAGTCTCCAAAAAACCACTTGCAAGAAACCACCGGAAAGAGCAAATCGAAAGAGAGACGACAATCCAACAACGTGAAAGTATCGGTTAGATATACAATTTCAATGAGGGATATATTGCATACGAGGTCCAGTCCCGTAGCGTGTCAAACAAAACCCCAAAACGGATTTCATTCCCCGTCGACTAGTGTGTCGTTGCTAAAGCGTTGTCGTTAGGCTCCTCCAGCGTTCTCGTACAATCCGTGCGATAAACGAAATGTAGATTTTGTGCTCTTTCGCCGCTGCCGTCGTGTTGCGTGTAATTACCCGTGTGCCGTCTTGCGAAATACGAATTTCTTCATTCCCTCGTCCCAATTGAACGGCTGTAAAGAATGCATTCCGTGTGATTCCGTCGTGGTTGTCGACGCGGCGCGGTAATATCAAATCAAAAAAAAGCAAAAAAAGTCTTTCGGGAAGTGTATGCTAAGCGATGGTTTCTGACCAGGGTGGGGGGGTTGTAAGAGAGCATCGCAGTGCGTGTGTTGGTGTGTAAACAAAGAATCGGCGAAAAAAAGGAACACAAGCAGAAACAAGTTTTTTGTTTGCTTTCGCGTTGCTGTTGTGTTTGGAAGATCTAAGGACGAATGAGAGGAGCAGTGCGAAAAAGAGAAACTTTATGACACTTGTGCTGATTGACGGAAAAGTTCACCGGTAAAGAGAAAGAGCGAGAGAGAGAGAGAGAGAATACGTGTTTGCATGATTTAGTTTCCTTCGTTTTTTTATTTCTTTTGAAGGTAGAACAGAAGAAGAGAAACAAGTGTGGGGGCTGGTGTTGCACGCACTCCCACACTCGCTTCACGGTCATGCTGTAAAATGGTATGAAGCGCAAGGGAAAGTGTTAATTTACAACGCAACAAGAAAGAGGAAAGAATAAGAGTAAAAAAAGTAAAGCGGAAGCTTCCGCTTACCGGCTTTTTTGTTTCCTACTTAAAGGGCAGAGAATATGGGAATTTGCGTTTTTTTTTTTCTTCTTTTTGCCGGTTGACTGTTTTCTAGCCAGACGAATTCGGTATCGTGTGGAGTGGTTTGGTGGAACAGGGGGACGAAGTTCCTGGAAGAGGAATTGGTCTTTAATGTGCGTACGGTGCTGGAGGTGGTGGTTTTTTAACTCGTCATCTTAGGCGTTCTTTTTGCGCATTTTTGCTTTATTCTCGTGTGTGCGAAGGTTTTTGGCGGGAAAAGTTTCTTTTTTTTTTTTTGCTGCGCTCACGTGCTTGGCGTGCGTGTGTGTGTTGCGTGCATGTGTTTTGAGCCTAAAGTAAAAGTGATTCGTGGGGAGGGGGGATGGGACTAGAACAACGTTAGCGACAGAGTTGGGGCAGTCCTATGGGTGAATTTTTAAAGTCTTTTTTAATTTGGCTTGGTAAAGAAGTACCAAAGGTACTTGAATAGATTTGACATTAAAAACCGGCCAAATGCGAGTCGGACTCGCGCACGAAGGGTTCCGTACCATCTGTATATATAAATATGAAAGAGACTATGTATGTTACCTCATCAAATGACAAATCTTGGTTGCAGGCAGGATTTTTTGGATGAAAATCATGTCTGTTGTATGGGAGCCCCCCTTAAATTATCATTTTGTTCTGTTTTTAGTATTTGTCGTGGTAGCGACAACAGAAATACATCATCTGTGCAAATTTCAACTGTCTTACTAACACGGCTTATGAGATACAGCCTGGTGACAGACGGACGGACAGCGAAGTCTTAGTAATAGGGTTCCGTTTTACCTTTGGGTACGGAACCCTAAAAAGGTAACTAAGTACTTACTTACTTACTTATCAGGCCTGCGATCCATGGAGGATCTGAGCCTGAGCTATAGCTGCCTTTCATCCTTGACGGTCCCGGGCACGCTGCTTCCAGTTGTCAAGACCAAGATGTCTTACATCCGCGATTACTTGGTCTTTATACCGGAGGTTCGGTCTTCCTCTTCTTCTCGAACCAGGAGGCTCGGAGTCGAAGACCCTCTTAGCTGGAGCGTTGATGTCCATGCGCTCGATGTGGCCGAGCCAGTGTAGTCGACGGGTCCTTGCTTTCCGGACTACATCCACATCTTGGTACAGCTCGTAGAGTTCGCGGTTGTGTCTTCTTCTCCATTCACCTTCCTCACAGACAGGACCAAATATCCGGCGCAGAATTTTTCTTTCGAAAGAACCCAAAATCAGCTCCGCTGTCCTGCTTATCGTCCAGCTTTCGGCTCCGTACAGCAAGACTGGCAGAATGAGCGTTTTGTAAAGCATGACTTTGGTCTTTCGAGTGAGGAGTTTTGACCCCAGTTGTTTGGACAAGCCGAAGTAGCAGCGGTTGCCAAGGGCGATTCTACGCCGGATCTCCACTGTGGTGTCATTTGTGGAATTTACGTTTGCCCCGAGGTAGACAAACTCCTTAACTACCTCGAAATTGTAGCTGTCAATTGTTATGTTTTGTCCCAGGTGGTGAGCGACGGATTGGTTTTTGCTTGACAGCATGTATTTCGTTTTGTCCTCATTGATCTTAAGGCCAATTCGTTTCGCCTGTTTTTCAATCGCCGTGAATGCTTCCACAATGCCACGGCGAGAACACGCGATGATGTCGATATCATCCGCGTATCCTAGCAGCTGGATGGACTTGTAAAAGATAGTGCCTTCCCTGTTGACGCCTGCCCGTCGCACTATCTGCTCCAGCACCAGGTTGAAGAAGTCACATGACAGCGCATCTCCTTGCCGAAATCCGGTGCATGTTTCGAATGGTTCCGAGGTCCTAGAACCGAGTTGCACGGTGCATCGCGTGTTTTTTAGCGTGGCGCGACACAACTGGATCAGTTTTACCGGGATCCCGAATTCGGCCATCGCCCCAAACAGTGCTTCACGATGAATGCTGTCGTATGCGGCTTTGAAATCGATGAAAAGATGGTGTGTATCGATTCGAAACTCGTTGGTCTTTTCCAGGATTTGTCGAAGTGTGAAAATTTGGTCTATAGTTGATTTGCCGGGCCGGAAGCCGCACTGGTAGCTGCCGATTAGTGCGGTGCAAAATGGTTTTAGACGTTCACACAATACGCTGGACAGGATCTTGTATGCGACATTGAGCAGGGATATACCTCTATAGTTCTTACAAGAGGTAGGATCGCCTTTTTTGTGGATGGGGCATATAGAGCTGGTATTCCAGTCGTCGGGCATGCTCTCATCTTCCCAAATTCTGCAGATGATCTGGTGCATGCTCCCTACCAGAACATCGCCGCCAGCCTTGAAGAGCTCTGATGGCAAGCCATCTGAGCCTGCGGCCTTGTTGTTCTTCAGCTTCTGAATAGCTGTACCGACTTCTTCTATGCTGGGTGGGAGGACTACTTCAGCGGCTGGAGTTGGGATTTCCTCAGTCCCTACCACTCTCTCTTGGTCATGCTCGTTAAGCAGCTGCTGGAAGTGCTGCTTAAATACATCCACTATTCCCTGCGGGTCGGTGACAAGATTACCCTCGCAGTTTCGAAGAGCCAGGGTGCCCTTTTTGAAGCCTCCTGCAAGGCCTTTGGCTTTCTTGTAAAAGGCTCGTATTTTATGTCTATCCCTAGACTCCTCGATATCCTTGAGCTGGGAGGCTGCGAAGATTCTTTTCTTTTGTCGCAGTAGTTTCTTCTCCTCCCTTCTTCTAGCTCGGTACTCTTCTTGCGCTGCCCTGGTTTTCCTCTGCAGCGCCTTTTGGTACGCCTCGTCGGTTGCTGCCTTTTTCTGCTCACACTCGCCATCATACCACGGGTTTCTTGTCGGGGGTGGTAGGTATCCTAAGGTGGTTTCGGCTACTTCCTGAATGGCTGAGCGGCAATGCAGCCACATATTATTGGCATTTGTGTTCGACGTAGGCATACCGTAGAGTCTTTCGCTCAGCTGCTCCCTGTAGACTCTGGCAACCTCCGGTGTGCTCAGGCGCCCAATGTCGAACCTCCTCCTGATGGGCTGGTGCAGCTTTCTGACATTGGACAGTCGAGCTCTGAATCTTGCTGCTACGAGGAAGTGGTCAGAGTCGACATTTGCCCCTCTGAATGTTCGCACATCCAGGATGTTTGACGCGTGCCTTGCGTCAATGAGCACATGGTCGATTTGGTTGGCGGTTCGACCGTCCGGAGATCGCCAGGTTGCTGTGTGGATTCGCTTGCGAGGGAATCTTGTGCTACTTATCACCGCATTACGAGCTGTCGCAAAGTCAGCGAGTCGGAAGCCGTTATCTGATGTTGTATCGTGGAGGCTGTGCTTTCCGATCACTCCGCCAAGGGTGTTTTCCTTTCCGATTTTGGCGTTGAAGTCCCCGAGCACGATTTTTACATCGTACTCCGGACAAGCTCCGTAGGCGTTGTCCAGGAGGTCATAGAAGTCCTCCTTGATAGGGTCTTCAGCCTCGTCGGTAGGGGCGTGTGCACATATAAGGCTGATGTTATAAAATCTGCCTCTGATGCGGATCACAGCCAGGCGATCACTTATAGGTTTAAAGTCGATGACCTTCGACCTTAACCGCTTTCCCACGACGAATCCGCATCCCAGTAAATGCAACCTTTTGTGACAGCTGTAATAAATGTCGCAATTTTTCTTCCTAATCATACCGTTTCCTATCCAAGCTATTTCCTGGACCGCAGTAATATCCGCCTTGTACTGCGTGAGGATTCGTTCTAGTTTATGAGCAGCTCCGGGAGTGTACAGGGTTCTGACATTCCAGGAGCATACTCGCAAATCGTGTTCCTTTTTCGTGCGTTGTCGTCGTCGAGTATCCGTCCGTATATCCGAGGCATCTTGCTCATTTATAACTTTGGGTTTTTTTTTACGTGGGCGGATTGTTAGCCCGCCGCACAACCGCCATTCTGGTCGGGGTTTTCTTCGCTGCATACGTTTGTTCACCTCCCAACGGTTGTTGAAGAGGCTATCCAGAGGGCGCCGCGAGGAGGCCGTATGTCAACTTGACCCGGGCATTTAAACAGGGATCGTTGCTGGCATCTCGCCAGGTTGAGAGCAATCAACAACTTTACCCTGTATGTCCGAGCCCATGCCCTCCCATGTAACTAAGTACGGTTATCACTAGTATCGCCGCCATGATGGTCATATTTTTGAGGCCAGTGAGCCAAGATTGTTCGACTTCTATTGTCTTAATTATTTCCTGGAATGGTTTAGATCACTGTATGCGTTCATTTAGAACACAATATATATATTTATATGTATATATATGTATGTATGTACATAGCTACTGAAAGCTCAGAGCGCCCAATTAGTGGAGCGCCGACATTTGAAAATCTTCTTCTATTTGTTCTATTTGTTGCACAGAAAATCATTGATGACACGCTCAAGTTTGGCGCCCACATCTCGCAAGAAATGAGGGTGTTTTCTATGGGGCGCTGACCTGTTTCTTCAATGTTTCTTTGTTCTTGTCTCTTTAGAGAAAACTGTGTAATATGCATATGCACTTAGGCTAAGGGGGCGCCACGACAATTTTGTTCGAGACTCTGTTGTTGAGTGGTTTTCTCTCTCCAAGTGGTCGACTTCTTAATCAGACCTACATACATACATACATACATATGTATATATTTACATAAGTCTGCTCTAGAATTTTGCGGTAGGGCGACTTGTAGTTGATGCGGTCTAAAATGTAACTTAATAAAAATTATACCTGGCAAGCCAATGTTTGGAAGCAGGAAAGAATGAGTGAAACTGTGCCATGGCATTCTGAAATACTAACATACATACATATGAACTGCCAAAATACTGAATTGCGGAGATGAACAGGAGTTGCAGCAGGGAAGGAGTTGAAAATGCGAGTATTTTTCGACTACCTTTTGTAATGGATTGGATCTAGGTGTTGAGAATTCATCAGGAGCGTTGCTTTTGATACACGGCTTCTCCACCTTTCTATACAAGTTACGTTCTCATTTGGCGATTTACCTTAAGGCGATTGTCGTGATCTAACTGTTGAGGAGAACAAATTTCTAACAAAAACTGTTCACAAAACCATTACTTACACACTTAGGTGGCGCTACAGTTCGGGGTGTACCTGGGTCTCAACCAACAAGCCTTTCCAAATAGCACGATCTTTTGCCAGCTGTTTCCAGTGTGGCATGCCCAGTTAGTTAAGTTCCTTTCCCAGCTGTGTGCGCCACATTAGATGCGGCTGTAGTCTGCAACGGAGCCCTACCGGGTTGGAATCACTCTACACGGCCTAGCCATCTTAGACGTTGGATCTGTAGACGTCGTACTAGGTCAACGTTGCAGTACAGCCCTTCATCCATTTCTGTTAAGGTCCAAGCCTCTGCGCCGTAGAGGAGGATCGGGGTGTTTAAGGTTTTGTAGAGGGTCGCCTTAGTTTTCCCAGAGAGGGCTCTACAACTTAATTACCTCTTGAGTTCAAAAAAACAGCGGTTGGTAAGAGTTATTCTGCGTTTAATTTCTGCGCTGGTGTGATACTAGACTACATCAAAGTTATATGTAGCTGTCAATAGTGAAGTTCTGGCCAAGAGTCGGTGCTGTTCGGGTTTCTTTGCCGACAGCATATATTTAGTTTTGCCCTCGTTTACCTTCAGACCCACTTCAGCTGCTCATAATTGACGTCTCACTGTGTTCTCCCAATCCCATCAATGTCGACAGCGTATGCGACCAGTTGTGCAGACTTGAAGTAGATCGTGCCTCTTGTATTGACCAGTGAATCCCGCATGATCTTTTCAATGATGATGTTGAAAAAATCACATCACAGTGAAGGTCTCGGAGCAGCGAGAATCGTCCATTGTCATCCTGTACAACCTGACGAATTTGACAGGGATGTCAAAATATAACATGTAGCTCGTCCCTATATAGACACTGTCATATGTGGTCTTAAAATCGACGAAAAGGTGCTGTGTGTCAACCTGAAATTCATGCCAGTGTGAATATTTGGTCTATCGTGGATTTTTCTGGCCTGAAGCCACATTGATAGGAACCTATCAAATTGTATACGAAAGGTTTCAGGCGTTCAAACAACACGGCAGAAAAGATCTTATACGCGATGTTAAGGAGACTTATTCCCCTTTAGTTGGCGCAGTAATAGTGACCACCTTTTTAATAAACCATGCAAACGATGCTGAGATTCCATTCATCGGGCATGCTTTATCCCGACCATATCTTACAGGTGAGCTAGTGCATGTGCCCAACTAACTCATCTTCAACTGTTTTAAATAGATCAGCAGGTAGGCCGTCTGCGCCAGCAGCTTTATTAGACTTCAGTTTTGATATCGCTATCTTAACCTCGTCTAAGTCGGATGGGCGGAATTCTCTCTCATCTTCCTCCAGTGTGAATGGAGGGTTTCTGCTAGGTTTCTCCTAGGTAGTCGTTGGAGGGCACCGTGGCGCAGTGGTTAGTGTGTTGGACCCTGACGCACGATGGGCGATTTCGGTTTCCGATAACATCAACGCCATCGAATGTTTATTTCGCGGCGTTCCTTCTCAGCGGGGTACTGGCAAAACATCCCGTAGTATACTTGCCTTGAAAAAACTTCTCGACTCACGCCGGTCGGAATCGGCATTAAACTGTAGGTCCCTTTCACCTGTGTGAAAAATAAATCACACACAACATGGGTGATTGAGAGAAGTTTGGCTCTGGTCCTTCATGGGCTGTAACGCCACCAAAAGAAGAAAGAAGAAGTGGCTGGAAACCTAATATATCAGAGGCAGCATCCCTGATGGCGCTTTGACAACGTCTCAATTGCTGTTCTATGGTTTGTGCAGTTTGCTGGAGGGAGACACGATCGGCGAAGTTCCTGGCGGTCTCTTGCGATTGCAGTTTCCCAACATCAAATTTTGATGCTCCTACTTGACTCCCCAGTGTTAGCGATATCCACATACCTTGGCTGTAACGAGGTAATGATCCGAGTCCACATTAGCTCCTCGGAAAGTTCGGACATACGAGATGCTAGAGGAATGTCTGGCATCGGTCGCAATATGATCGATTTGATTAATAGATAATTGATCAGGAGATCGTCAGGTCCCCTTATGGATATTGATATGTGGGAATCGTATGCTAGCTACTAGGAGATTACGCCCCGTCACAAAGTCTATTAGCCTGGATCCGTTTTCAGACGTGGTGTCGTGTAGGCTGTGCTTTCATACGACTCGTTCAAAGATATCCTCCTTACCCAGCTTCGCGTTGAAATCTCTTAGAACAATCTTGGTGCCATAGCTGGGACATTGAGCGTATGTTCTATCTAGGAGGTCATAGAAGTCATTTTTGACTCTGTAGTCTTTTTCTTCTGTGGGGGCATGAACGCATATCAAGCTGATGTTCTAGAAGATAGCTTTGATGTGGATTGTTATGAGACGTTCGCTCACATGTTAGAAGCTTAGGACTTTTTGTCTAAGTCCACCTAGAACAACAGACCCGCATCCAAACAGGCGTTGTTTATTCTCCTTGTAGTAGTTTCCGTAGTATGTACATATATGTCACAGTTTTTCATCCTCCTTTTAACCGGTCTATCCCATGGCACTTCTTGTAGTGCAGTAACGTCTGTCTTATAGCAGTTTAGGGCGTTTTCTAATTGTTCGGTCGCACCCAGTCTTTTAAGGGACCTAACATTCGAGGTGCAGAACCAATACTCCTGTCCTTTTATACGTTTGCGGGGGTCGTCAACATGTAGTTCGTCCGTTAAATCCGAGGTTTATGGGTGTCTCTGAGTTTTCACATTTTTTTTACGGTTAGGGCTTACTGGGCTATAGCCCAACGGAATGAACCCGTTTTTTGGCGCAGGAAACTCGCCATTCGCTCTTCCCGTGTGTAATTTCCAGAGGAAATCTTCAGATGGCACCATGAGGAGGTGGTGATGGGACTCCGTAAGAGTGCCGCAAGGTGTTCATCTGCTGTGGCTCTTCTCGCTTTTTAGCACCCCAACATTCGTCGGATAGATGCTACCCCTACGAGGAGTAGATGGAAGTATTTTTTCTCTCGGCCTCCTTAACTTGTCCAAGAAGGGTACCAACAATTTGGTCGATATCGTTCAAAACATTCATAGATAGAACTGGTTCCACTAAACAGCCCTGCGGTACTCCTTTTATTTTTAAGGCGAGTGGTTGTGAAAGATTGACCTATTTCTTAATGACGAAGATCGCAGAGTATTTCGTCCCCCTGACCTCGACGAAGTTGAGATTGCCATGTCGAAACTCAAGTCGAATAAAGCTGCTGGCGCAGATGGATTGCTAGCTGAGCTCTTCAAAGCAGCTGGGGGTGAGCTGGTTAGGAGCATGCACCGACTCATCTGTAAGATATGGTGAGGAGAAAGCATGCCCAAGGAATGGAGTCTCAGCATTGTTTGCCCGATCCACATTAAAGGTCACCCCTTTGACTACGAGGAATCAGTCTCCTTAAGATCGTAGCAAACAAGATCTTCGCTGCCGTTTTGTGTGAACGCCTGAATCAGTTCGTAAATAAGCTGATAGGTCCTTACCAGTGTGGCTTCAGGCCAGGGAAGTCCACCATCGACCAAATCTTCACACTACGCAGATACTGGAGAAAACCAATTAATTTGAAGTCGACACCCACCATCTATTAGTCGACTTCAAGGCCGCTTACAGCGTAATTAGAGACGAGTTATATAATGCCATGTTTACTTTTGACATTCTTGCTAAGCTCGTCAGGCTTTGCAGGATGACTCTGGAGAATGCTCGCTGCTCTATCCGAATCGGTGCAGAACTGACCGATAGTTTTGAGGTCAAAAAAACAATTAGACAAGGCGATCCGCTGTCGTGTGATTTTTTTAACATCATATGTATGTACATATATGGCCGTGGTGCAGTGGTTAACATCATCGACCGCCGAGCGGAGGGTCTTTGGTTCAAATTCGCTTCATAGCCAAGAAAAAGTAATTTCTATACGGACAAAAAGCATGCAACGCAGTTGTGAATGGAAAGTGACCAGACGTACTGCTGCAGGCATAACACTCACAGTATATGTACAACCGAAATTCATCCTCTGCGTATGCAATACTAAAGTGCTTGAACGAATTACTACGGACTATAACCAACGCGGAATTTGGTCGGCTCTCGTCCTATCTAGGTCTAGGACAACTACCCCTGAGAGTAGTGAACGAACACCGTTCAGGTTGTGTGTGTCAACACATCATAGGAGAATATAAAAACTCTTGAACCTGCGCGAGTCTCTAAAAAAAAAAAATGTATGTTTATATTAGAAATGATTTTGCAAAAGTCACAGGCCAATACATAATAGGTAGATCACAGCGAGATGTCAATGAGGCGTTTGCGAATATTGAGATGGAGGCGGCAAAAATTGGTTTGGCAGTTAATGAGGGCAAGACTAAATATCTGCTGTCATCGAAAAAGGACATTTACTACCGACGTCTTGGCCAGAACGTGCATATTGGCAGATATAAGTTTGAGGTAGTTAAGGACTTCATATACCTCGGCTCCGCAGTGATCTGGACCAACGACACCAGTTTCGAAATCAAGCGCAGAATTACTCTTGCCAACCGCTGCTTCTTTGGGCTCAAGAGATAATTGAGAAGTAGAGCCCTCTCTTGTACGACCAAGTCGACCTTATATAAGACCTTAACTATCCCGGTCCTGTTGTACGGCGCATAAATATGGACTTTATCTAAAGAGGATGAAGAAAGCCTTGGTCGTTTCAAGAGAAAGATTCTGCGTGCGATTTTCGGCCCTATAAACACGGAGGGGTGTTGGAGGAGAAGATTAAATCACGAACTGTATGGGTTGTGCAGCGACATGAGTCTAGTCAGGCGTCTACGGATCCAACGTCTAAGATGGCTAGGCCATGTAGAGCGAATGGATACCACAGCTCCAGCCCGTAGATTCTTTGAATCCAACCCCGAGGGACGAAGAAAAAGAGGACGGCCGGACCTAAGGTGGCGCGCACAGGTGCAAAGGGACCTCAAGGAACTGGCCGTGCGGCATTGGAAAATACTAGCGAAATATCGTGCTAGGTGGAGAGGCATGTTGGTTGAGGCCCAGGTTCAGCCCAAACTGTAACGCCTGCTAAGTAAGTAAGTAGGTTGTGAAGGATGAATTATCATTTTTGTTATCATTTTAATATCGACTCCACTTAGTAGATACACGCAACCGAACGAGATGATAAATTCTCATAAACAGACTGAAGCTAACGAACTACAAAAAAAATTTCACAGGCGCCACTGCCCAAACCCTCCTCCACCGGAATTTCATTCCATCTTTATCTCCAATTTGGAATCGTAAATTCATTTTATTAACACATATGCTCTCGCCTACGTGACTTGGAACAAAAAACAGGAGAAAAGGAGAAAATGAAGAATAACCGGCACCTTCTAGCCTCCAAATATTTGAGTTTGCCTTCTGTAGAATAGAAATCTCATCAGCACTGCGTCAGTTCACACCTCGACGCACCAATCAGACGTCTTATGATCATCGAAAATGCGCCGCCTTCCTTTGAAGATCAATCGTGGCCGTGGTTATTGGATAACTTAATGTTCACTCTCCTCCTTTCATCGTCCCGAGGATCGGCCGTTAATCTACAGATTAACTAACCCATAATTACTGGTCTAATGTAAGTAATGTTGTTCCTTCTTCCATTGCCGCGTAATTGTTTATCTCAACGCGTTTATTAGATGTCTGACTCAAAATGAGGGGATTTTTTCAAAACAGAAAACGGAAGTATAGAGTAGAGCCCGCTACAATATCTATCAAACGCCAACATGTGACAATTTTATCTCATCATCAAATACGGTAACGAATGAGCAAACTCTTTCAAATTTGCTTAAGATATTCAGATACATGCGTGATTTGAACTTTTGTTTTTTTTTAATGAGAGATGTTGTTGTTGTTTTTCTTGTATGGTCCATTCCTAATTGGGATTGATACTTACCACAACCCATTCATACGTCGATTTGACTGAGCTGCTGGCACGGTTAATGGTGATGAGCTGATAGATTTTCCGCTCTTTTGTTTGCATTAAGTCAGATTTAATGATGTGCTGTTGTTGTTTTATTGTTGTGAATAAATTTGCATAGAAAAGATGTCATTAAAAGCGAACGGGCGCGCGGTATGGGATCATGAACTGTTTGATCATTGGTCGATCGTTCTGTCTGGCCGGATGATGTTATTTATGAAACTACCGGAGTATACTACTTGACTGTCGATGCTGAGACGTTGAGTTCGAATTATGAATAATAGTTTATGACTGAATACTTATTGGAACTGGCTTTAAAAATGTTGTTTTTTGGAAAGAAAAAATAACTTTTAATAGCTTGAGCGATAAATCTGATGATCTGACGGAGTAGAAAGTGCGGGTGACTGGGGACTGGTATGCTGAGATAAGGCTCGAAAATGGTTTGAGAAGCTTGATTTTTGGGAGCGTAGGTTGCTCGATGAGTTTTGGTTATTGTGTGTTGGGACAAAAGTTGACTTTTTTTGTTTTCATATTTTAATTTCTTTCTTTGCTTTTGTTTATGTGGGTATTTAAGAATGCAAATGAGGCAGTTGCCGCGCTCAGATATTTTGGATATTTATCGATAAGATTGTCAGATGAGGTAGTGGTGTCTTCGATTGATTGGTTTCTTGACGCGTTTTCGCAGTGGGTTTGGGCTACGAAAATGTCATTTTTAGCTTACAAATGGCTTTACTTATAACTAATAAAAGTGTTTGTGACTTGCAAAAATCGAGACAGGACGGTTTGCAAGGCGTGTGAAAGCGATGAGAATTGACAGCTAACCAAGTTATAATGTTATTCAAAAGAAAACTGGCGCGCAAAATACACCTTGGGTGTGTTTTCTTTATATTTTAGGAATTCGCTTTATTCTCTGGAGCATTCAGTTATTTTAAAAACATCTATTCTCGTAAGCTCGTGGGAACTTCACAAGATTGATTAATTCTGTTTTCCAGCGTTGTTCAAAATAGTTATGAGCTTATTTACTATTTTGCAAAGTTTACCCACAGCTTTAAGCTTAGCTTCACTACTTTATAATATCCATTATGTGATAGAAGGTTTCCGCGATATTTTTTTTTTTTTTTTGTAAATTTTTTAACAAAAAGTTTTCTTTATTGAAAAACGATTTAATTTTCGTGGTCCATCGGCGAAAAACTTGGTCACGTGATTTTCAGCGGGAGCTGTACAGAGACAAATGGCGGTCAGACGGTGCAAGGTCCGAGTTATACATACATGTTATATTGTTCATCGATTGTAAACACTTGCTTTGAGTTCGTTGCGTTTCACCTGCCTTTCCCTGATGGTAATTCGATTAATAACATTTCTTTGCTTTTATTCATGTGCCACTTTGACAGCAACTTCACACATTTTTCGGCATACTTGCAGCACTTTTACTTTTTTTTTATAATTTGACACCGACATTTCTGGGACTGAGTCACTCCCGCGATCACTCACAGTACACTCACTGCACACTTCAAAAACTTTTCGGCATATTTTTGCAACACCTTTACCTTTTTTATAGTTTGACACCGAAGTTTCTGGAACTGGATCACCCCGGTAATCACTCACAGCACTTTCACTGTACACTTCACAATTTTTTCGCCATATTTTTGCAGCGCGTTCGGCTTTTTTCAAGTTTGACACCGACATTTCTGGAACAGATTCACTCCGGCGATTGCTCACAGCACTCTCACTGCACACTCCACAAATTTTTCGGTTTGGTTTTGCGGCGCTTTTACCTTTTTTATAGTTAGTCACTGACATTTTCGGAACGGAAACATTCCGGTGATTATCCACAGCACTATACGCTTCACACATTTTTCGGCATATTTTTGTAGTGCTTTTACCCTTTTTTATAGTTTGCCACCGACCCTTTTTACCCTTTTTATAGTTTGACCCTAACCCTTTTTACAGTTTGACACCAGCTTTCTCACTGCGATCACTCACAGCACTAAATGCACACTCCACAAAACTGTTGGCATATTTTTGCAGCGCTTTTACCTTTTTTGTTGGTCACTCGCAGCACTCTCACTGTACATTTCATACATTTTTCAGCATAAATTTGCAGTACTTTTGATCTTTTTATAGTTTGACACCGAAATTTCTAGATCAGAATTACTCCGGCCATCCCTCACACCACTCGGTGCTTTTACCTTTTTTATTACTCCAGCGATCACTCACATCATTTTCACACTTCACACATTTTTCGGCACATTTTTGTAGCGTTCTTGTCCTTTATAGGTTTTTTTTTTTTTTTTTTTTTTTTTGTTTTTTGTTGAAGGCTTCTGCTATCCGTTGGAGCACTCAGACGCAATCACTGGTCCATTGTACTCCAGAGAGACACCTTACTCTACTGTATTTTCTCCGTTTTCCGGAGAAAAATTTGAAGGAGCTTCAGTAATGTAGAGCTAAGGGATTCGGCACACACCACGTCGGCTCCAAGGGTGCGCCACCGTATGCGAGCAAAGGCGGGACAATCACAGAGGAAACGCTCTGCAGTATCATCCTCCTCAGCACAGGTAGGCGTCTCACTGATGCCGAGCACGTAGAGATGCTTGGCAAAAGTGTAATGGCCCGTGATAACTCGATAACTCCCACAAGCCTTCTGCAGTCGATTCTCCTTAAAGACAGGAGGAATGCTGCAGATTTTTTGCAGACATCAGGGTATATGCGCTTAGTCATCCTACAACCCGGACAATCCCTCCATCTACGGTTGTGTGTGTTAAATACACAATAGTTAATGCAGGAATTTACCGTGGACCCAGGTAGACCTAGAGCGGGTTCAGGTCCTGAGAAGCTCTCCTCTGAACCCATTCTAGCGAGTTCATCAGAGGTCTCATTTCCTGGGATCCCAGAGTGGCCTGGAACCCATACAAGCCTTCATGAGTCTGCCGACTCTGTTCAAGAAGTACTTGAGTTCAAGCACTAATTTGGAGCTAGTTAAGGGATTACACACAGCTTTTAAAGCAGCTAGGCTGTCACTACAGACGCATATGCTTTCCGTCTTCCACTTGTGCTTCACAACATAGTGCATGGCCTTTAGGATTGCGTATATCTCTGATTGGAAGACAGACGCATACTTTCCTAACGAGAAGTGCAGTCGGATGTTTTCGCGTTCAAAGAAGACTCCAGCACCGGACCCCCGGCCAGACCTGGAGCCATCCGTGAAAATGCGAAGACTATCCTTTCCAGGTTCAGTATCCAACCATAGCCAATCCTGACGCCATGGAAACTCAGTGCGTCAGAAGGCATGTCCATAAGACAGGGGTCGCAGGACAATTCTTGCGCAAGCACACTGTTATTCCTATGCGAATGGTACCAAAAGCCATTTCTCTTCAGACGAGACATGGCTTTCAGAGCACACCCTCTGATAAATATATCAAGAGGTGGAAGGTTCATCATAAGAGAAGCTTACTATCTAAGATGACTCCTAGATACTTAGCCTCTTTGGATATCGGGATGGAAGTGCCCTTTAGTACCAGCTGAGTCATGTCAGTATTTTTCCTCCTTCTCGTAAAGAGAACCACATCGGTCTTAAGAGGATTGACTGACAGCCCATTTCTGGTACACCAATCATCGATCACATTTAGCGCTGCCTGTGCTTTGCGATGGACATTCGCCAAACATGAGCCGACAGAAAGAATGGCGACGTCATCCGCATAGGCTTGGGCGTAGATTCCAGAGGCATTGAGAGCATCAAGCAGGGAATCGACCACCATGCACCATAACAGCGGAGACAGGACGCCACCTTGAGGGCAGCCCCTGTTTACGCCAGATTTGACACACTGGTCGAGGCCTGCATCAGTAGTCAATGTCCTGTGCATGAGCATTGCTTTGATCCAAAGGACCAGTGCTTTATCTACGCCATGATGTCTGGCAGCGTTATACATGCTGTCAAAAGTTGCGTTATCAAAAGCTTCCTCAATGTTGATGAAAATGCCCAGCGCATACTCTTTCCTTTCGAGCGCGCATTCAATTCGCCCAACTAGGTTCTGAAGCGCAGTCTCGCAAGATTTTCCGCGCTGGTAAGCATGTTGCATCTCCGAAAGAAGGTGCATTCGAAGGGCAACTTTTCGCACGTGCAACTCTACCAGTCTCTCCATGCTTTTCAGCAGGAAGGATGTTAGACTAATTGGTCTGAAGCTCTTGGCAAGTGAGTAGTCCTCTTTTCCTAATTTAGGAATGAAGACCACTTTCACTGTGCGCCAAGGAATGGGTATGTGAGCAAGTGCTAGACTAGCAGTGAAAATTCTTTTCAGAGTAGGAAGCGGCTGCCTTATACCTTTTTGCAGCATAGCAGGATATATCCCGTCGGTGCCCGGCGATTTGAAGCCATCGAAAGATGCCACAGCAAATTCAATAGCTTCAGTCGTAACCACGCGCGACGCAATAAACCAGCTACGCCGAGTTGTTTTCATCGTTTGAGTTGTAGTTTCCCTTGAAGGAGTGTGCAACGAGCCGATGTCGATCTGTTTTCCCGGGAAATGGGTCGCAAACAGTAAACTAAGAGTTTCCGCTTTAGACTCAGTAAAGATACCATCAGATTTTCTGAGTGCATCTAGCCTAGTCGGTTTTCCCCGTTTGAGGACCTTAACCAACTTGCTAGTCGCACTCAGAGACTTGATCTCTTCGCAGAAGGTCCTATAAGAATCGTTCTTCGATTTACGAATAAGTTTCTTATATTCTTTCTGCTTCGACCGACACTTGTTCCAATCATCTTCCGAATCCGATTTGAGCGATCTATTCAGAAGAATTCTGGCTTCCCTGCGAAGACTTTGGAGCTCGGCATTCCACCAGGGGACCAATTTCCTGCAGGGAGGTTTGCTAACAGGACATCCGAGTTCAAAACAACTGGTGATGACGCTATTCAGGTTATGAACAGCGTTCTCTACCAATCGTTTCGTTGTAAGTTTAGGTAGGGCCTGAGTGGATTTCTCAAGCTCCTCTCTAAACCGTACCCAGTTTGTCCTTCTCGGATTCCGTCTAAGTTGCAAGGAAGAGATCCCACAACCCAATCGAAATTCGATATATTTATGGTCCGACAGCGTAGCATCAGGCAAGACTCACCAGTTAGTGATGTCCTTCACATATCTGTTGGATAGGGTCAGGTCAATCACCTCCTGTCGTCTTGTCGTAACAAACGTTGGTTGAGAGCCAACATTGTTGATGGTAAGGTCAGACGAGAGAATGAAGTCTAACAGACGGTCCCCTCTTGCGTTACACTTGCTGCTGCCCCAAGCAGTGTTTTGGGGACTAGCATCGCAACACAAGATGAGACCAATCTTTCTGGCTTCACAGTACTCAGAGACTTCCTTCGGTGGAGGAGGTAGTAACGAATCGTAGGGAAAGTAAGCAGACGCAACGACGAAGTGTTCTATTGCTCCGTGCGTTTTGTATCTTACTCGAGCAGCCACCAGATCTTGTCCACAAGAGTGCCCAAGTTTGGTTGCCGATAGTGAATTCGATATGATGAGGTCGACCCTAGGCCTTTCGGATCGCTCATCATAAAGAATCGTAGCATCACGTATACATAGGCGTTTATTCCACACTCACGGTTCCTGAATGGATACAATGTGATGATTTGTTCTACTACATGCAATTCTACTAGTTAAAAGAGCAGTAGCGGCCTTGCAGTGCTGTAGATTAATCTGGATAAAAGCTTTCCTGACCTTTTCAGAGGAGATGGCCGCCTCTTTATAAGAGAGCTGCTTCTCTGGACTCTTTACGGTCATTTGGATCTCCTTCTGGGAGGAAGGGGTTTTATTGTGTGATGTGACCGCCTCCGAGGAGTGGTTTTTGGCTATCTTCGCCTTCTGGCCTATGCTTTGATCCTTCTGGGTCGCCACATCTGCCATTGGACTCCGATTTCCCACCGCCCCACCGGAGAGGGAGGCATCGTACAATCCCTCCCTAGCGAGGCTATCCCCAGCGGCGGTCTTCCGTTTGCGGGCGCCTTTACCTTTTTCGGTTAAAGTACCTGCTCCCTTCGGACGACGGTTCGGGACAGCCTTTCCAGTTCGAGGATTGCTAGGATCCGTAACGACTTCGCCTTCTGCGTTCGGAGTCTGCCTGTCAGCCCCGCCACCCTTTTCGGCGGATACGCCGGCCATAGCAGAAACTTGACAGCTTCCGGCTCCATCATTACGGGAACTGATCACGCTCTTACTGGGTAGTTGAACCTTCCCAGTAAGAGGAAGAGAGTTGGAGGCGCATGCCGAAAGTGCAGACATGCTTATGCCTCCTTCAGCAGCCTTTTCCAATCGCCGACGCTTTCCGCGCTGCGCACCTTCGAGAGAGGGGTGGAGCTCAGGAAGGAGGGTCGGATCAATTTCGGTACGAGATACCTCCGTCGACCTAACTCTCTTAACTGGTTCCCCCAGAGGTTTAGCCTCAACCATTGTGCCTTCGACTTTGTCAGCCTCTTTGCACAATTTTCGGGCACGCCTCTTACCTCTACTTTTTGGGCATTTAGCAGTGCATTCAACAGTAGGTCCCAATTCAGGAGCGCGTTCCACCTTTGCGGTTTCCCGTGCCGCGCCATCATTGGTGTCGCCTCCGCTGGATGCACCGCTCAGTCGGACCAGACAGTGAGCCGCAGGGGCCGGTATCATTCCGGGCTGCCGTAGGGTTAAAAATTAATGTTGGGGCCTCCAGAATCCTTGCCGGCCGCGATCAAAGAGGTCGCGGGTGAATTTCCGCTGCTGCGAGTACCACCTGGAGTACACAATTCCTTTGGTTTGTCCATTCATTTTTGCGTCTTCGAGTCTTAGTTCGAGGTCTACGACCTCTTAAGCCCCCCGCCACGACAAGGCGCCCGAAGAAGGGAGGCCTTTTTATAGTTTGACACCGATCCTTTTTACCTTGTTTATAGTTTGACTCTGAAACTTGTAGATCGAAATTACTCCGGCCATCACTCACAGTACTCTCACTGCACACTTCACAAATTTGTCGGCATGTTTTGCAGCAGCTTTACCGTTTTTATAGTTTGACGCTCAAATTTCCAGAACGGAATCACTCCGGCGATCACTCACAGCACTCTCACCGCACGCTCCACAAATTTTTTGGTATATTTATGCACGAGATAAACTCATCTTTTATTGTTTGATCCCGACATTTTCGGAACGGAATCACGCCGGCAATCACTCACAGCATTCTTGCTGTACACATCATACATTTTTTCGGTATGTTTTTCCAGCGTTTTTACCTTTTTTATAGTGTGACAACGAAATTTCTTGAACGGAATCACTCTAACAGACACTCGCAACACCCTTACTACTTACTTCCTTTGATGGCGCTACAGTTCGGGGTGAACAGAGGCCTCAACCAACAAGCCTCTCCAGCCGGCACGATTTTTGGCCAGCCGCTTCCAGTGCCGCACGCCCAGTTGGTTAAGGTCCCTTTCCACCTGTGCGCGCCACCTTAGTGCGGTCGTCCTCTGCTGCGTCGTCCCTCGGGGTTGGAGTCGAAGACTCTTCGGGCCGGAGCGGTGATGTCCATTCGCCCTACATGGCCTAGTCATCTTAGACGTTGAATCCGAAGACGTCTAATTAGGCCGCTGTCGCTCTCCGTTTACACAAACGGCACCAAAGATTGCACCCAGAATTTTCCTCTCGAAACGCCCAAGAGCCTTTTCATCCGTTTTTGATAACGTCCAAGCCTCAGCACCGTAGAGGAGGACCGGGATGATTAAGGTTTTGCAGAAGGATACCTTAGTTTTTCGAGAGAGGGCTCTACTACTCAATTGCCAATTGAGTCCAAAAAAGCAGCGGTTGGCAAGGGTTATTCTACGTTTTATCTCAACGCTGGTGTCGTTGCTGCTTGTCACTACGAGCCAAGGTAGACGAGGTCCTTGACTACTTCAAAAATATAGCTGCAAAGGTGACGTACTGACCAAGACGTCGGTGTTGTATGTCTTTCTTTGATGATAGCGTATACTTGGTCTTGTCCCCATTTATCCTTAGGCCCACTTTAGCCGCTTCTGCTTCAATGCTTGTGAACGCGAGACATCAATGCGCTTTGTCCGTTCAATAACGTCAATGTCATCTGCGTAAGCAAGCAATTATGTAGACTTGAAGTAGATCATACCTCTTGTATTGGCCGCAGAGTCCCGCACCATCTTTTCAAGAATAATGTTAAAGAAATCACATGACAGTGCGTCACCCTGTCTAAAACCTTTTTTAACATCAAAGGGGTCGGTTAGTTCACCTCCGACCTTAATGAAGCAGCGAGAGTTCTCCATAGTCATCCTGCACAGTCTGACGAGTTTGGCAGGAATGTTAAAACATGACATCGCTCTGTATAGCTCGTCTCTATAAGCACTGTTATACGCGGGTTTAAAGTCGTAAAAAAGGTGCTGCGTGTCGACCTGGAATTCATTGATCTTCTCCAAGATTTGCCGTATAGTAAATATTTGGTCTATTGTGGATTTACCTGGCCTGAAATCACACTGGTAGGAACCAGTGTCCATCCAGCTGCTAGGATACGCGGATGATATCGACATCATCGCGTGTTCTCGCCGTGGCATCGTGGAAGCATTCACGGCGATTGAAGAACAGGCGAAACGAATTGATCTTAAGATCAATGAGGACAAAACGAAATACATGCTGTCAAGCAAAAACCAATCCGTCGCTCACCACCTGGGACAAAACATAACAATTGACAGCTACAATTTCGAGGTAGTTAAGGAGTTTGTCTACCTCGGGGCAAATGTAAATTCCACAAATGACACCATAGTGGAGATCCGGCGTAGAATCGCCCTTGGCAACCGCTGCTACTTCGGCTTGTCCAAACAACTGGGGTCAAAACTCCTCACTGGAAAGACCAAAGTCATGCTTTACAAAACGCTCATTCTGCCAGTCTTGCTGTACGGAGCCGAAAGCTGGACGATAAGCAGGACAGCGGAGCTGATTTTGGGTTCTTTCGAAAGAAAAATTCTGCGCCGGATATTTGGTCCTGTCTGTGAGGAAGGTGAATGGAGAAGAAGATACAACCGCGAACTCTACGAGCTGTACCAAGATGTGGATGTAGTCCGGAGGGCAAGGATCCGTCGACTACACTGGCTCGGCCACATCGAGCGCATGGACATCAACGCTCCAGCTAAGAGGGTCTTCGACTCCGAGCCTCCTGGTTCGAGAAGAAGAGGAAGACCGAACCTCCGGTATAAAGACCAAGTAATCGCGGATGTAGGACATCTTGGTCTTGACAACTGGAAGCAGCGTGCCCGGGACCGTCAAGGATGGAAGGCAGCTATAGCTCAGGCTCAGATCCTTCATGGATCGCAGGCCTGATAAGTAAGTAAGTAAGTAAGTAAGGAACCAGTGTCCACGAACGGTTTAGGGTTACACAGTACGGCAGAGAGGGTCTTGTACGCAATTTTCAGGAGACTTATCCCTCTGTAATTGGCGCAGTCATAGGGGTCCCCTTTCTTATGGACCGGGCAAACGATACTGAGATTCCATTCATCGGGCATGCATTCTTCCGACCATATCTTGTAGATGAGTTGGTGCAGCAGCATGCCAGCTGCTTTAAACAGTTCAGCAGGGAAGTCCGTCTGCTCCAGCAGCTTTATAAGACTTAAGTTTCGATATCGCTATCTTAACATCGTCTAGGTCAGGTAGACAGGATTCTCTTTCGTCTTCGTCCATTGTGAATGGTTCGCTCTGCCTGACGGCGGCATTTTGACTATCATCGCCGTATACAGTCTGCAGAAGTGGTCCTTCCACAATCTCAGCATCGACTGTGACTCCATTAATAGTTGTCCGTGTTCATCCCTGCAGGCGCCTGCTCTGGCTTTATAGCCTTGGCAAGTTCGTTTTACTTTTTGGTAAAATTTTCAAACGTCGTTCCTGTAGTAACATCTCCCCATCTCCTTGATCTCGCGCTTCTCGTGCTCCTTCTTTTTCCTTCTCAGAAGCGCATGCTCCTCCATCCTTTTCTGTTCATAGAGCTCGCGGGCAGCTCCCGTCCGTCGATGGAATGTAGCTATGTATGCATTCTGTTTCTCTACAATGGCACTCATCATCAAACCAGGAACACTCTTACTATAAGCTCCACAAATTTCACGGTATGTTTTTGCAGCGCTTTTAATGATTTTATAGACTGACCCCTAAATGTCCAGAACGGAATCATTTCGGCGATTACTCACACCACTCTCAATGTTTCGGATGTTTTATAGCGCCTTTACCTTTTTTATAGTTTGACGTTAAAATTTCCAGAACGGAATTACTCCGGTGATCCCTCACAGCACTCTCACTGCACACTTTACACATTTGTCGGCATATTATAGCACATATTTTATCATAGCACACAATTTTGGACATATTTTTGCAGCGCATATTTGATATATTTTATAGTTTTGTGGATCGGAATTACTCCGGCCATCACTCACAGCACTCTCACAGTACACTTCACACATCTTTCGGCATATTTTTGCAGCGCGTTTACCTTTTTCATAGTTTGACTTCGAAATTTCCAGAACATAGTCACTGCGGCGATCACTCCTTAGCGTTCTCACTGCACACTTCACATGTTTGTGCTGCGCTTATATTTTTTTATAGTCATAAAGTATCGTAAAGTAGGTTTCCTCAGATATTTTACTTATTTTCAAATCTTTATGCAAATAACGAATTACAAAACTGTACATACGAAAAATACAGTCTGAAATGTCACCTTTGAAACGCGTTCGCTTGTCGGAATGCGATTGGTGTTATCCCGGTGCGCGGGAAGTTAACCGCGGACCCAATATGACTATGGGCAGAGGATCATACATTTGTTCCAAGACCGACACGTTTTTTCATTCGGGTTAGTGCGCTGAGATTAGTTATCCAACCAGGTCAAAGACAGTCCTGTCGCAACTGAAAGTTGTCCTAAAATGTAAACAAAATATAACGACTCAGTCTTCTGCAGACAAGCCCTTCCGGCTTTGTAGATAAAAACATATTTGATGTTTAAATATAATAATAAAATTGAATTGAATTGTCTGTAAAGTCACGTCGCAGAAAAATGACAAACCATTGCATCAAATTCCATGGTGATGGTAGAAGCTCCTGGGCTGCTGAGATTTAGTTTAGTGTAGAAGTAGTGCGTGGAGTGAAAGTGTCTCCGGGCGGCGACGGTGACTAAATTTGTGACGCTCTAGTTGATCCTCTTTAACATAAGTGCCACCTAATAAGGCTAAAAGGCTGTTAACACTTCCTAAAAAATATTTTTTCAAGACTTAGCAACCAACTCTCATTCTTTATATTAATTAAGTTCTTATAGTTAAAAAACATTTAACGAAGTAATCTGCCGAAGACGAGTTTATTTCTTCGCATCTCTTGGTAAAAGAATAAACAAATAACTCAATAAATCAGTACCACATTTGAATAAAACTAACAACAACAACGAACAACAAATCGTTGGCGATCTGGATCAAAGAAGAAAAAACGAAATGACAGACGAGGCAAACTGAGGTTGGAAATATTTTCCTTTTTTTAAATTATTGAAATATTTATACATCCACATCTGGGCCACAATAGTTAACCACCACAAGCACAGGTACATACATACCCAGATAGATCTCCAAGTCAATGTGTATAGCAAGTTGATTGCCAGCAGTCGATCATTAGACTCTGATGGAGTGGGGGTGGATTTATTGCTTCGCATACTTGAAATGGAATTTAAGCAGCAACAATACTACGAATGTTGCCGAACACTGTTGAACACCCCCGCAGTAGATGTTGTTTTGCTCATTTTGATTTTGCTGAAATTTATAAAACAGACCTGTTTTTCATCTAATGAAACAGAAAAATAAAACATGAATTCGATCAAAGGTGAGATGAGAGAATGTTGATGAGGATTAGGAGATTGCACGAGCTTTGCTGACGGCAACTGACCACAAAAATCAAAATAAAAAATTACAATTCAATTGCCTATTTCACACCTGTCGTTAACAAAAATACATTATAATACATCATGATACGCACACATCCTGCATACATTGTAGATCTCATCACGCGTGACCGACAATTCACTGTTACCATCCGTTTGGTGCATTCGTTTTTTTTTTTTTCAATTTCACGCCAAATAGATAAATTTGTCATTTATCGGAAATAATGGAAAACAGAACAGTATGAGAATGACCCGTCATGGGGTCGAGATCTATTAGAGACAACAACAAAAACAAAGTGCCTCGAAAAATCGAGATATAAATAAAATGCCGCCTGACCCTATCGGCCGAGTCGGTCAAATGAATTTCAACTTGAATTGAATTGGGGATTCCGATTTGACAGGTGGCAGTGTAGGCGACACATAAATTTCGCCATCCAACTACCGTGAGTCCAGTTGGTTTCGTCGCTTTTAACCTTGCCTACTACCATATAGCGTACAGCGATAAACTGATATGGCGGAAACGATGGTTCGCATTTAGGACAACACCATCGTTTGCCGTCACAGACGCATTTTAAATAATTAAAAATAATTTTTCATTGGATTTTATTTTAATACGATTTCGAGCTCATACCTACGAAGCTGGTCGCTTGATTCAGCGTGACGGTTTCGGTGGGACGGCTATGGCGGTTTGTTTTTGATTGAAAATTCATCTCATAAAATTCATTTGATCACGTTGATGCGTTTTTTTTTTTTTTTTTTTTTCATTTTTTACGTGAACGTTTGCGTACATTGCAAAGAGTGCATGAATGCGGCGCGGTTGTATGCATTCGATTGGATTGTGTCAGGCAATGATGTTAATTGTATTGACATCGTTGACGCCATCATTATGGATATAAGTAAGGTTGTTTCCGTTTTGCTAGAGAGATAAACTATCGAGTAGTTGTGAAAGGAAGTCATTGGAAACGAAAGAATTTTGATATTTCCCTGGGAGCTATTCGCTGATTTTTGTAGAATTTAATTCCCGATTTCGGTACTCCTTAACCAGCAAGTGAATACGAAAACGCCTAAAATGTTTGAACTCATCCCCATCTTTAATAGAGAAATGTTAGGGTTACTCTAAGGTTTAAAATTTCCTGGTGGTTTCAGTAATATTTTTGGAAATACATTTGTAATGGGTGATTTTTTTGCTTTTTGGTTTGGTCACACGATAGTTTCATGCCCTAAAATATTTGGTCCGAAATTGTACCGAACCAACAGGGTTTCAGTACGTATATGACAGACTTCACTCTCCTATGATTGCTGACGGTTATCAGAAGTCGATGAAAATGCACTCCCTTAACCAGCGAGCAAGACACAAAATGTATGTGCATACATATGTACCTACGGCAAAAAATATATCCCACTGAGTGGATCCTTATCAACGTCAAACCGCAAGCAATGTCTGATGCTCGCAGTCGTCGCTACGTCGACAGAGGCATCCCACAGGGCGAGGTTCTCTCCCAACTTATTTGAACCATGTTTGTTAATACACTAGCCAGTGAACCGGTCTTATTTGCTTACAGGGTGTGACCTGTAGAAAACTGATAAACAAAGAAGCTTTTCTTGACAATTATACTAGAGGGGATTTTGTCAGTACTCCGCAGAGGAGAAGCACCATGAAAAACATTTTCGATAAAATGGCCGTGTGATCGGCATCAGAGGCCTACACACTACCCACTGCGCCACGGTGCTCTCAATGGATGTAATTATGTACACGTATTTTTCAAATTAATCTTTAAACTGTCAACACACTAGCTCGGCCTGCTTGACGGTATGACAGTGCTAACCTCATTTGACAAAACAAAGGGAATTTCTATATTCAATTAAATAACAAACGCATCACATATGTATGTATATAAGTAGACTCACGTTAACCCCGTCCTGTTTTCGTCGTCCTTAATTTCGTTATAATCCGCACTGATATATGTCAATTATGGAATTTGTAATGCTAAAAATAATTAATCTCACAATGGATTTAAATGTTCAAACAGAAAATACCACACACAAAAAAATAGATAAAAGTACACAAATGCAGTTTTTTATCTCCGCATCTCCCCCCCTCAAAAAAAAAAAAAGAATAGATATACAGAAAAAAAGACTCTGTGATGACACCCGCATCCCTTGACAAAACAAATTCGCATTACGAATTTGTAAATAGCAATTAAAATTTAAATATGTAAACTATTTTCAATCGCGTGGTTCTTTGCATTTTTTTTTTAAATAAAAACAAAACCAAAAAAGATACAAAAGAACAAAAACATAAAAAAAAATGCTGGTCGTTTGTGAATGTTAATTTATCAGTGACCACCAAAGCCAATCGGATCTGGACCTAGCACGGGCTGAGGGATGATCAACATACACAGTTCAAATGGACATTTAGAGAATGGTGTTGAAGGTGTTGTACTTAATGACCGAAAAGCGTAAATACAAATAAATTGGAATAGAAAATAAAGTAATACACAAAAAAAAAAAAAAAATACGGGAAAATAACCAATTTTACGATATTACGATATTAATTTAGACATCGAATTGAATAAGGGGTAATGAGATAGATGGCCACGTTGGTAGGTCGACAGCATGGGTAGTGTGTGCTTGCAGTGATGACAGTGGCGAGTGCAGCAAACAATTTGGTGACAGGTGGTTAAATATCTCCTTAAATTAAAAAATTGCATGTTCTGTTTGTATATCCTACACTGCTGTGCCGAAGTTTAAAAACTAGAACGGATTTTCGAAAACAACAGCGTCCATACACCGAAGCTCTTGATTAGAGCTAACTTGTTCGACGATTGAAAAATGGGATTCCCTCTGTCATCGGAGTGTTTAGGTCTCAGGGTGCTCACGATGCCTTCATTTACTTCGTAGACAGCCCGACAAGTGTATGCACTAAACATCCGGTTGCACAAAAATTACCCGTCTGTCAAGTTGACTATTAAAATTAATGACGATTGATATCACATCATAATGCGAAGAAAAAATGCATACATGTAGACCTATCTACAAACAATGCATAATAGGTGGGCAGTTAAAAATTGCGTACATTTTCTATTCAATTCTTTGTTTTCCGGTTGACAGTGATTGCGTTGGAAAACCACAAAGGCAACTCTTCACCCGAGACCTGACAGCTATTCATATTTGCAACCTTCCGTACGTGGCATTTGTTATTTGAAGTTTAAAAGGTCCTGCACACCCCGCTGCCACAGCCGTTGACTATGACAAAAATGATGGTGTGGCGGCTATGATGATGACATGTCGGTATGGTTTTCTAACCGCTGTGATGAGTGTATTGGTAGGGAAATGCATTTTTTTACTTAGTGGCCGATTATAACGAGAGAAAAATTAGTATATGACTTTTACACCCTAGGGATGATTTTCATTAGAATTGAGGTGACGTTATGATATGTATATTTTTTGACGGCCTCAATAGCAGTTTTTATTGCATTTATAGGTTTTGCATCAATTAATACCTTTATAGGATCTCCATCGGATTTAACTGGCCGACCAGAGCGAGGTGCATCTTCAAGATCAAAATTGCCGAGTCGAAATTTTGTAAATCAGTTTTAGCATTGTTATTACATATGTATTGTCCACACCCATCGGTTATTTTTTTCCGCTTAGGATAACCTCATTTAAAATTTTAATTAATTCATCTATAATCTAAAATGTATGCATGTGTGCGTTTCACCCACAAGATATGAATCTTGCTGGGAAACATTATTCATATAAATAAATATAAATAAAAAGTAATCGCATCTCTGCCATATGTAGGTATATTGAGTAGCACTAAACCAATTTATCAAACTAAAGCGCCTTTGGAAGGTGACATTTTATTCTACATTTTTCGTGTAGACAGTTATGTAAAAAATTAAATTGTTTCGAAAATGTCGGTATCAAAGTTGCACCTCACTCTGGTCGGACAATCACCGAAAAAGGCGACGAAATTTTGCAACTACATATGTATTGGAGTGGGATTCACATACAAGCTGTCAGAAGATAGCGAAGTCACTAAACATTAACGAAACGACAGTTTGGAATCAGTTTGGAATCATCTGCATAATATGTTCTACGCAAACAAAATTGGTTTACCGAATTACTATCAGTGAAATGCTGGAAGGCCCATTAACAATATAAAGACAAATTTAAAAACGTCACAAAAAACCTTCACCTCAACCCGACATTGAGAGGTCCTTGAGTAGCCCTTCATAAATATTCCCCTAACAACAAACGATCACCTCACGAATCACTAAAACCTAAATCCGACGACAATCAGTCCTAACAAACCAGCGATACCTACTGACTCATTTGACATAAATCAAAATAGAAGAGAAGTAAACAAAACAAAATATGAGAAAAAAATATATATACATATTATACATATACATATATATATATATATTATCGCAACAAACTGTCAACTGCCAACCAAACAACAGCAGTTGATTGATTGCCGTCAAAGGCGCGCCTTGATAAGGTTACCCCGCCAACCGTCTAAACGGTGCACTGTTGCCGTCCAAGGTTCATTCCGGAAGTCTCAAAAACAAAAAAGAAAAAATAAAATAGGGAACAAAAACCTTATTGAGATGAAGTACTGGTATACATAACCCCATCGATAGCTGGGCTGTAAGGGCGCACAATTAAGTCTGTTATCGGGTAGATTGGTGTTCCCACACACTTATCGAGACTAGTGCGTTAATTGATTGGAATGAGAGTGATTGGTCGGGAGACTGCTTGTAAATTTTTCGATATCGACTTGACATTTGTCGTATGGTTTAGCGTTCGCTTGGTATGTTCAGCAGGGCATTAGTATGTTATTATTTCGGTGGGGACAATGCTGAGGGTGATAAGCAGATATTCAAATGGCGCCAAGTGTGTGTTGGACATTTTCGGTTCCATATAAAGAGGGGACTATAAAATATTCAATGAGTGGGGAATTCAAAGAAGTTTTTTTTTTTTTATATACATATGATTTATGGCGAAAGATTCAGGCAAAAAATGTACATGTACTCGGTAGTCAACTAATCAGACTTAGATTGATTAATCAGACGAATGTAAACAATTTACTTTGACGCAATCGCAGCGCAGAAAGATAGTTGTTTAATTTGTTTTTGACCGATGTGAGATATAGAGAATCGATCAAACGTAGAACCCTAGGATTGATTTTTTGCTTGCTTAATTGATTCATTATTATCACCCAGTTCATACACTGTTCTAGGATTCTGGATGTTAAACATTGTATGAAAAAACAAAACAAAATTGATTTATCTATCTAATGCTTCACGGTCTGTGAAACTTGTATTTAGTAAGCTCACAAGTATCTCGCTGATTTTACAAAATCAGAATAGTTCTCCTTCATCATTATTATAAGAGCGCCGTGGTGCAGTAGATAGTGTGTTGGCCTCTGACGCAGATGGCACGAGGTCGAATCCCGACAAAAACCAGGTTATCAAAGGTATTATATAGTATGATTGTTATGAAAAGCTTCTCGAAATTCGCCGTTCAGAATGGGCAATAAACTGCAGATATGTAGGTCCCTTTCACCTGTGGAAAAATAAAATATCACACACATGGGTGATTGAAGAGAAACTAGGCGTAGATTCCCCATGAGCTGTAACGCCACATACATTCATACAGAATAGTTCTCGAACAAATAGGATGTTCAATTTTGTCTCCTCGGGCAGAATTATTAATGAGAAGCTGAACTTATCTTACAAGTAATAAAATTGATATTAGCAAAAAACCCTTTAGCTCGCGAAGCAGTTACTCAGGCCATTTAAAAGATGTTATAAAGATTATACAATTTCAAAAACATGTAGTACAATATATGGTAATAACAAGCGTTTTCGCACGAAATAGGACCATACTGTTGTCAGAAGAATAAGTGGCGAATCAGACATTAATCTAAAATAACAAAAATTCATATGTATCTATTTGGGGTGGAGCATATTGAAATGGTCTAAAATAAATATGAATATGCGTAGTTAAAAGATTATCGATTAAGTCATTATAATAAACAGATTTTCTATTTCTCTAGTATTGAATGAAAAAGCCACGTTCGCGTATTTTTTAAAAACTTTGACGCTTTTCTTTCGCATCTTATAGCAGCTGGTAATTTATTAAACAAACGACAAGCAGTTACAAAAAAACCGGGAGAAAATTGCTTTATGGATATTGGGAACCTTTACAAGATTGGTTGTGTTGACGCATGAATTATAGTTACCATGCAGTCTGGCGGCCGAATATCCAGATTTGAGAAAAAATATTTTAAGGACTTTGAAGCAGTATAAATGTCTTATTGGAAGAATTTTCAGGCACCTAAATAACTCAAAGCTACGATTTATTCGACAGATGATCCGAATCGCATGTTTCTGTTTGATCAATAAGGGTCATTTTGTCTCATCACTGATTAGTAATTTATGAGACTTAAAACATCTTCGTAAAGTTTCTAGATCATAGTTCATATCAGCAAATAAATCGAGATATTTATTGCTAGAGTAGGATAACGCAGTATCGTCGGCGAAAGCTGCTATATTGCCCTTGAAAGATTGAAGAAATAGTGAATTAACAAAAATCAAGAATAATATAGGTCCCGAAACGTATCCTTGCGGAACCCCTCCATTGATTAACTTTACCGTACTCAATGCCTACGTTTATGCAGATAGGAATGCGTTGATCCTCTAAAACCAACATTTTACAGTTTATTAAGTAGCAACTTAAGGTCGACCGTGTCAAAGGCCTTAGTAATATCCATAAATAAGGCGGCTGTTGTTTTAAAAATGTTCAAGCTGTTATTAATTTCGCCACATAGTTTCAATAATGCATCTTCGGTAGATCTACCACTTCTAAAGCCAAATTGGAATTCGCTAAAATAGCAAGTTTTATCAAAAAAATGTAAGGGTTCTCGTCTTAACACCTTTTTCGATGATTTTTGAGAGATGGGTGTATAATTATTAATAACTGGGGTATCTCCTTTTCTATGAAGTGGAATTACGACGGATGTTTTAAGAGGATCGGGAAAAATGTCTTTCTCAACACTAAGGTTAAATATTAAGGAGAGAACATCTGAAATTAGAAATGAAATATTTTAAAGTATGTTATTCGAAATATTATCTTGTAAACGTGAGTTAGAAGATTTCATTTATTTCTAGTGGAATAAATTGACTAAAGGACTTGAGAAACTGCACCTGGATCAATTGGAGCAAACACTCAAGCAGACATAACCGCACTCGAAGAAATGCGATAGGATGGACATCTACTATGGGAACTGCTACAAGGAGAACAAACAGCACTTATTCGGGTGCGGATTCGTTATTCGAGGAAGACTCCGACAAAAAGTCTTAAGCTTCCGGGATGTAAGCGAACGCCTCATAACAATCCGCATCAAAGCTAAATTTGGAAACATTAGCTTGATATTTGCTTACGCCCCAACCGAAGAAAAGGGCGATCGACTCAAAGAAGAATCTTTTAGACAGAACCTGTACCCAATGTCACAGCTACGACACAAAAATAGTTCTAGGAGATAATAATGCAAAACTGGGCAAAGAGGACATATTTGAGTCGATCATAGGAAAGCATAACCTCCATAACACCACATCCAACAACGGATTTAGGCTAATCGATTTCCTAACGGGGCGTAATCTCCTTGTTGCAAGCACACGATTCCCCCATCTCAACATCCACAAGGATACCTGGCGGTCTTTGGATCAATCGACCAATCGACATTGCGATCGACGCCGACACTCCTTCAGTATTCTCGACGTACGAACCTTCCGAGGAGCCAACATCGACTCGGACCACTACCTTGTTGTAACCAAGATCAAGAATGCTTAGGAGTCGAGTAGGTCAACGTAAGTTTGACGTCGGAAAGCTACAATCGCAAGAGACTGCCAGAATCTTTGCCGATCGTGTCTCCTTCAAGCTCTCTCAAAACCCGTCCACAGCAGCGCAAACAATAGAGCAAGAATGGGCGCATTGCCATTGTTCGATGAACAATGCGAACAAGTCCATGCAGCAAAACAAGAGGCATATAAAGCCACACTGCAACGACGGACGAGAGCTGCTCGCGAAAACTATGAGCAGAAGAGAAGAGAGGAACACACGCTTCTCAGAAGAAAGAAGAGAGAACACGGAAAGCGTGAGATCGAGGAGATGGAGAAATGCTTCCGCAGGAATGACGCCCGGAAGTTTTACAATAAGGTAAAACGAACATGCCGTGGCTACAAAGCCAGAGCATTGGCCTGCAGGAATGAAGACGGAGAACTGGTAGTGGAATCACATACGATGCTGAGGATTTGGAAAAAACATTTCTGCAGACTGTGTAATGGCGATGACAGACAAGATACCGCTGTCAGGCAGAACGATCCATTCGTAATGGACGAAGATGAAAAAGAATTCCGTCCACCCGACTTAGATGAAGTCAAAATAGCGGTATTTAGTCTAATAAAGCCGCGGGCGCAGGCGACCTGTTTGCTGAGCTTTTGAAGGCGGCTGGTGGTGAGCTGGTAAGGTGCATGCATCATCTCATTTGCAAGGTATGGTCGAAGGAAAGCATGCCCGACGATTGGAATCTCAGCATCGTTGGCGCGGCCCATAAAAAGGGGGCCCCTATAACTGCGCCAACTATAGGGGAATAAGTTTCCTTAACATCGCATATAAGATCTTCTCCGCCGTATTGTGTGAACGCCTGAAACCGTTTATAGATAACCTGATCGGCTCTTATCAGTGTGGTTTCAGGCCGGGTAAATCCGCAATAGACCTAATATTTACGCTACGGCAGATCTTGGAGAAGACCTTTTCGTCAATTTCAAGGCTGCATATGACAGCGTGTATAGAGATGAGCTAAACAAAGCCATGTCTAGTATAGCCCTACCAAGCTCGTCCGATTGTGCAGGATGGCAATGGAAAATTCTCGCTGCTCTATTAAGGTCCGTAATGAACGAACCGAGACCTTTGATGTTAAAAAATCATTTAGACAAGGTGACGCGCTGTCATGCAAATTTTTCAGCATCGTGCTTGAAAAGATGTCGCTGGCCAACACAAGAGGTACGCCGGCGACATTGACGTGATTGGACGGACACAGCGAGACGTCAATGAGGTCTTTATAAGCATTGAGGTAGAAGCGGCTAAGATGGGTCTCAAGGTTAATGAGGGTAAAACCAAATATCTATTTTCATCAAAAACGGACGGTCAACACCGACGTATTGGCCGGAACGTCACCATGGGAAGATATAACTCTGAAGTGGTCAAGGAATTCGTCTACCTTGGCTCACTGATGACCAGCGACAACAACATCAGCGCTGAGATAAAACGCAGAATCACTCTTGCCAACCGCTGTTTCTTTGGGCTCAAGAGGCAATTGATTAGTAGAGCTCTCTCTCGTAAAACCAAGGTGACACTATATAAGACCTTGATCAGCCTAGTCCTCCTTTACGGCGCAGAGGCTTGGACCTTAACAAAAGCGGATGAAGATGCCCTTGGTCGTTTCGAGAGGAAAGTTCTGCGCACTATCTACGGTCCCGTTTGTCCAAGCGGATTATGGAGGAGAAGATTTAACGAAGAATTTTACGGGTTATACAGAGACATCGGCCTCGTACGACGTCTATGGATACAGCGTCTTAGGTGACTAGGCCATGTAGAGCGCATGGAAAATATAGCACCGATCCGAAGAGCCTTCGAATCCACCTCAGAAGGAAGGCGCGGCAGGGTTATTCCAATTTTAAGTTCTTTTAACTTCTTGACGTATTTTTTTTTAGTACATAGCTCTTAAGTTTATTGTTGTTTGCGTGTCTGTCAACACTACTACGTAAATCAAAAGTAAAAGTCCTTCTTAAAGCATTATAATCAATTTCATAATTTTCCGTAGCAATAGCTTGTACCCGTGGTGCAGTGGGTAGTGTGTTGGCCTCTGACGCCGATGACACGGGATCGAATCCCGACACAGCCATGTCATCGAACGTGTTTTCACGGTGTTTCTCCTCAGCGGGGTTCTGACAAAACCCCCTGTAGTAAAATTGTCATGAAAAGCTTATCCAAATTCGCCGTTCGGAACCGGCAATAAACTGTAGTTCCCTTTCACCTATGGGAAAATTATCTAGTAATTGTCAACTAAAAGCCCCGTCCACTTTAAGTCGCTAAATAATTTCTTTTTACCCGTACACAAGATATTTCTGGTTAGATTTTACCAGCTCCTACCAAATTCCAGAGCGCACAGGCGTCCAAATGACTTCTTAATTCAAAACTTCGGACCTGTAAGCTATTTGACGAAAAAAAATAAAAATTTTATTTTAAATACATATGTCCCATTTAACTGCCTTTTCGTCTTTTCTAACGAGTGCCCTTAATGGGGCCTACTTATTTGCTTTAAAGTATCAAGCTTATGACAAATGGCAAAAAAAGGCAGCCGCCCCGTTATCCAGGTTACAAGGACACGGAAATCACTTAAGGAATGAAAAATAAACTTGATCTCTGAACTCTAAGCGCTGCTTGATTAAATTTAAAATGGACATAAAGTAGACCTGTAGACCTTATAGTGTCAGAAAACTGTTGAGAATAACTGAATTGATTACACCCACGCTTTAGTTTTAAATTTGCAAATTTTATTCGGTTTTTCACATTTCCGATATTAAATCAACTACCTCAAACCAGTGACTCGGCTTGCGGACCCACCTAAATCCAATCGTATTGCAACGAACAACAAAAACTCACTAAAACAATATAACGTCAAATTTTATTTGATTACAGGATTAGCCCGGGAATTTGCATATGTATCCTTGCTTACACTAAAAAATCCTATTACAAAAAAAAAACAGTGTATCTACTCGAAACGAGTATGCATCTATTACGCACTCACACAAAAAGCTCATAAATCAACAAAACAAAAATGTATGTAATTTGCTATGTTGTCAGGATCGTTATATTACGCATTCGTACATGTCCTGTCAGTAAAACGGGACGCACAAATATTCACTGACGTGTCACCTCAAACCTATGGAATGCACCTCCATCATTGGCCTCTATGACATTCGTGCACAACTAATAACAAAAAACGCCAGCAAATACGACTATAATACATATGTATGTACATTCACACATAAAACAAAAAAGTAAAATAACTTCCGCTGAAATGCATAGCAATCAGGAAAATTCAATACGGAATACGCGCCCTGCGGTAACTTTGATGACAATTTGACTAAAATTTAAATAAATTTTCTATTTTTAATTAATAAATGTCAACTGTGGGCTGTTTTATTTGCTTTTTTTCATTCCTAGTTTTAATTTATTTCATGGATGAGTTAGGGGTAACACTGAGTGAAGGGAGAAGTTACAAGTTATTTTTAATCTGGCAAACCAATTTTTTTTCGTTAAGATAGTCTCCCAAATGAAGGCAACTCACACTTTTATCTAAGCCTCAAACCACTCTCACTCAACGTAAATCGCAATCTTACTCTATCACCCCACCACCCCAAATTCGATTCACACAAACGAGCTTAATCAAATCATACATCTAAACAACCCAAAGTCAATCAAAGGCTTATAAGTCACACGTTTTTTTCCAATCCTGACAGTGTTTCACAAACATCACCTCCCACACCACAGTTCACAGCCTAACAATACTAAGCATCGAAACAAAGCCCCTGCTGTTCCAATGCCAATACTATTTAGCTACTCCAACTCCACTGCAATTTTTTCCCTCCGAGGAAACAAAATTTATCTAAAAAATGTTTTTTTTTTCGCTGCCTGCTGCCTGCCTGTTCCAATCGAACGCACAGCTCGATTGTGACGATTTTATGGTCAGATATTTCGATGATTGCTAACGACCATTGTTTGACTATGCAATTAGTTTTAATCCGTTTCATGTGATAGAGAATAGCAGATTAAATGCGTTTGACGATTGGGCGTAAATAAAAAAAAAAAAAAAGCACTCATCCCGCATGCAGTTTTTGTTTTTTTTAAATACATTTGCCATCATCACAGGACAATGCCAGTATTGTGAACGAGTATGTCGCCACAAGCTGGGAAAAAAAATGGACAACTAGGAGAAAGCAAAACAAAAACGCTTCGGAAAGGGGCGAATTGAAATGCAAATTTCATCTCCAAACTAATTTATTTGTTAAACATTTTAAATTGATTAATATTTGCTCGAGTGTGTGTGTGAGTAATGTACGTGGCAACCACTGTGTAGTGGGGAGACGTACGTAAGTATGGGTTTGATTTATCCTTTCGTAGCTGATGATAATGATGACAATATTGGTCGGAGGTACGGATAGAAAATAGGTATTCGAATTGGTTTTTTCTGTGCTATTGTTGACCCCAACATAATCGTTACAACCCGGTGTTGATTTAATTATATGCAAATGAAACGGATGAATTGAGAAATAAAATGAAATTAGAGTTCGACAATATAACTAACTGTTGGGGTAACTCTTAGTTAACTGGTTAACTAGATCGGGTGCGATGGTAGGAGAATTAAAGAGGTATTTCGGCGGGTCGTTAGATACGCCTTATAGATTGTACCTGACAGTAGTCAGGGCCATGAATTGGGATTAATCCAATCACCTGTCTACCTGGTGGTTTCATCCTAACTAACTTCTGACTTCTGTGTTGATGGCAAGTTCCAACGAAAGAAGGTCCACGACCACGTCGTAACTAGCCTAACTTTAATAAACAGGTTTTGTGTTATTCTAAATTATTTTAAACTTAGAATTGCCCCTTGGTGCCAATTTTGAGTTCGAAGACGAGACTTCGGAACTCATTTTTCGACTCCAGATTAAGAGAAAGTCACACTAAAACTGCTCACTCAAAAAAAGCCTACTACTGTTTCATTCGGAGCTCATTTTTCGAGTCCAGATTAAGAGAGTCACACTAAAACTGCTTAGTCAAAAAAAGCCTACTACTGTTTTATTCAGGCCTTTCAGAAGTGTTTTGAAGCTGATTTACCTGTTGAAATTGATTGCTCTTATGAGACTGTTTGGTTTGTTCGGACAAGTTGTTCCGTTGAGTCTAAATACTCTACTGCGATTGATAGACTGAAGCTTTTTAGTCTGATAAGCCGGTCGATGGTTGATGCTGATCGATCTCTTGAGCTTAACGAGAATTTTGACTGATAAGGCAGTTGAGGCTGATGGGTCTGTTAAGGCTGATGGGTCTGTTAAGGCTGACGTGTCTGTTGATACTGATGGGTGTGTTTGATCGGTTTGGTGAGGCTGATGGGTCTGTTGAGTTTGATGGGTCTGTTGAGCTTGATGGGTCTGTTGAGGCTGATGGCTTTGCTGAAGCGGGTTTCTTGCGGTTAATGGATCTATTTTTTTTTTTTACACCCACACTCAAGGCCTTACAACGTTGTGCGAGCGAAGGTAACAGGGAGAGGGAGAGTTTTGCGCAGGTTCAAGAGTGTTATGGCGTTTTTGATGTCTGACACACAATCTAAACGCAGTACAGTAGTTGGTTGAGGCTGATGTGTCGTTTGAAGCGGATGGGTCTGTTTAGGCTAATGGGTTTATTAAGGCTGAAGAGTCTGTTGAGGCTGATGGGTCTGTTGAGGCTAATGGGCCTGTCGAGGCTGATGGATCTGTTGAGGCTGATGTGCCTATTTAGGCTTATTGATCTGCTACGGCCGGTCATCGCTCTCTTGAGTCTGCTGAGGCTAATGTGCTTTTTAGAACTTTTGGATCCTAAACAGGACAGGATCATCGACGGTCGATGCCGATTAATCGTTTGAGTTTACTGATACTATGTGATCTGCTGAGGGTGATGGGTCTATTAAGACTGTTCTATTTAAGGATGCTGATCAATCGAGACAATTTATTTAATCTATAGAGACTTACTGAGAGCACCGTGGCGCAGTAGATAGGGTGTTGACTTCTGACACCGATGACACGGGATCGAATCCCGACAATAGCTCTGTCACCGAAGGTGTTTTTTCACGGTGCTTGTCCTCAGCCGGGCACTGACAAAACCCCCTGAAGTAAAATTGTCATGAAACGCTTCTCGAAATTCGCCGTTCGGGATCGACAGAAAATTGTAGGTCCCTTTCACCTATGGAAAAAATAAAATCACATGGGTGATTGAGAGAGGCTAGGCTTAGGTTCTCCGGAGCTGTAACGCCATATACAACAACAACATAGAGAGTCATTGATTTGTTGGCATTGAAACTCAGTGCCCCATTGGAACCGATTGGTTTATGGGTACCGAATATTATGTTGAGACTGCAAAAACCATTTGACCTCTTATGACTGACTAGCCTGTGGAGACAGACTGACTATTTTCCAGTTGGACTGACGGGTCCCTTTAAGTTGATTTTTGTTTTTGTTTCGCCCTGTTGAGACTTTTTCCTTTGTTGTAATCAGTGAGATAGACAGTGGAGCTTTAGTGATTCGTGAATACCAATTGACTGACCTTAGTTCTACATGGACTTGCTCAACCTTCGTTTAATTCCAACCTTCTGTCCTAGTTCCGTTTCGATTGCTTATAACACCAACAATATCCTCATTTAATTGAAAGCGGAAAAAAAATCATAAATCGTTCAGTAATCCATCAAATTACTCATGAATTTACTGTGGCAATAAAATATTCCTTTTTGCACTTGTCTTCGTACATGGTTGGTCTTCATTTGCCAACACTCAACAGCGACAAGTTGCTGGCATCCTTACTTCAATCACTGTTCCTCCGGATGTCATGTTCCGTCGTTCGGGGCTTTCTGGCATATGATGCGTTTATGCTTTTTCTGATATTTGTTGTTTTTTTTTTTTTTAACAGAGTCTCGATCCGTCATCAGTTTTGAGAACTGATTGACAGTTTCAAATCGTTTAACAGTCGTTTCCGTCTGTCTGTCAGGATTCCATTGAATCTACGTTCGAGTGTATACTTTTTTTTTTTTTTTTGTGTGTCATTTGCTCCATTCACTCATCTTGGTCATACGTTTTGACGAACGACCGTGATGATAGGTGATGGAGGTGACGATGACTCGAAGCGATGACGACGATGGCGATGATGATGATGGTGATGTCAGTCGATGGATGATATCTAGGATAGTTCAATTCTGTATCTAAGTGTGGTGTGGTCCTACAGGTAAATCACACCGACCATCTCCATCACTACCTTCTCCATCATTGGGAAGAATGAGTGTGTGGAGCGTGTATACAGATTCTTTTTTTTGTTTTTTTTTTTTTTTGGCTCTCCATTTGACTGACAGATTTTTTCTCACCGATTGACCGTGACGAACAAACGAACAGATGGTATGGGTGGGATGGCTGTATAAGTTTGATGGATTAATTATCGATCAATTTCGCAGTGGTAGCAGAAAGATAGATAGATGGATAGATAGGAGCTGATAGAAAGCATCGATGATGAATGATTAAGCTCCACTGTTGTCTGTTGCCTACTCGACTGAGGTTGAACGTCAGATCGTTGGGTGCATGTTTTCCTTTTCCGTTTCCATTTGGACAAAAGGGAAAGGAAACCGAAGAAGAGTGGTGGTAGAGATAGTGTGTGAATGTGCGGTAGTCAATCAAAATTCATAGATAAGCAGCGAGTGGCATACGGTTGAGGAGAAAAATTGATGATGAAACTGTTGCCTGTTGAGGTGAAGGAGTAAATGAATGGAAGGTGAATGTGTCTGGATCACAGTGCCACGAGCGGCATAGTGTTTAGTGTGTAGTAGGGCTTAGAAGGACTATGGTCTGCGTTATCAAGATTTGTTCGCCTATTCGTAGTAAACGAATCAAATGACTTGTGAAATTTGCTTAGAAGTTGATTGATTTTCGTGCACTCTTCTGTGTGCCACACCGCAGGCAGGTGGTTTCGGGGGTGATATATCAGTGATACAGCTCCCTTCTCACGTTTTATGTGAATGGATTATGACGGGGCATATTGCATCAGTGACGATGTGGAGCCGAATTGCCGTCAAGCTTTAGACTTCACAAAAATTGTATTCCGTCAATCAATTTATTATTCAATCCAGCATCGAACAAATTAGCTTCGTAGAGCTTGAGGTTGATGCAATAACGAATAGGTACCTGTAGACAGCACGTCTTGTATCTACAGCCGCCAATCACTGAGAGTAAGATTCGCGAACATTTCTGTCAAGAAAATAGAAGGAAGTTTCACACAAAAAGCCGACTGTTATGTACATATATGCATGACAAAGCAGCACTGCAGAGATCGTGCGATGATGACGGGAAATTTATTGGCATCGAAGCGATTGAGCCGCGCACATTTTGTACTCAAATTGAAATTGACAATTTCTATCGTTGCGGAGGCCGTCTTAGTGACGGCGACAATGACGACGCTGGCGGTGGCACTGTGCACAGTTTTAGTTTTGTGAGCGGCCCGCGCAGTCGCAATCGCTACAATACGTGACGCTGTCCATCATGAACACACCTAGTCACGATTTGAATTTCGTCGAAAATTGTTGTTCGGCAGAGCTGGTCCGTGCTGATGGTGAACTTGTTACTTCGAAAGATGACGGTGTTGGCGGTAACTGTAGTAATGGTTGCGACTGGTGACTGAGGTTACGATGTCGTAGTGACTCCAATTTATCTGCCGTAGTGATTGAGTGAGAGGATATGAGGTTTGTTCGAGAGGTGATATTCATTGGTGACAAGTGAAATGTGTAGGGATTGCCAGGCCAGGAAGTGGTTAGAATTTGTTAAGTAATTAAGCGAAAAACAAAGATTTCTCCACCCAATTCAGTGCTCCGATTGATCTTTCTTATTCGTATGTCATCTCCATCAGTTGTCATATTTTCGTTCTTCAATCGAGCTATTCGTTTTCGTTGCTTTGTTGCTCTTTCATGATTTTTCCATTCATTTCATCATCCAACTGTTATCTGTCTGTCACTGCAAGAATTCATTCTCATCATCCATCCTGTCCATCGTTTGCTCTCATCGTGCCCGATAAGCTGAAGCCAACCAAGAAGCATAAGATTGATTGAAAACTAGAACAGAGTGGCGATGAGAAGATGATGAATATCCTTCGGAAGGACACATAGTCAACCAGGCGATGCGATGCACAATGACCTCATACCTCCGCAATCAATCATGCATCACTTCATCAAATCGGAATGCGCTGGATTCGCACACTTATGCCCCCACCCCTGGGTCGATTTTAATAATCCAAAGATTTATGGTAACTCCAATCATCTTTCTCAACTTTTTTGTATCGTCTCTCACTCGCGTAAACATGTCAATTTGGACAGGGTTACGATGATCCAAGTAGTGACTTTGACCGACTCCAAAAGGAGCAGAGAAGCTTCGTTTAACACTCGTTAAATCAACGAGGTGGCGGCCACGGCTACCAAAACCGCCTAAAACGTCTGAAAAGGAAAATATTTACTTTTGTCCGTGGTGAGAAACCACTTTGTCTGTTTTTAAAATCTCTAGTCAGCGATAAAATGGAATTTATTATACGGAACCGTGTATACAGATAAATGGACAGTGGAAGGGTGTGTTGCTCGTCACTTTGGATTGCCCATCGAGATGACGTTTATGGACAACGAATAAGATGAAAAGCTTAAGTTGTTTCGTGCCATCAATTCGCTTGGGATCATAAAATTTAAGTTCGCCGACTGACAGCTGTAGCCTCATCAATGTCACTCACAAAAATCTTGACTTGCTATGAGTCAGACTTTCAAGTTTATAGAAGTTCAGAGAGAAGGAAAAAGCACAAAAAAATGCATAAAAAAAAACAAAAGCGAAACAGCGAAAGAGGAAGAAAAGGTTGGTAGAAAAAGAACTCGAGTAACAGGAGCCATCAATGTCAAATGCAGTACGTCGACATGTGACACATTCTTGGAAGAAAGTAGTTATGTTCTATTGGTGCAATCGCTACTACTACTACTATTACTACTACGACTACTACGAATGGGAATGCTACTGACGCCAGTCACGACATACGTATGTATGTATGTCTGCCAGATGACAAAAAGCTTTCAATTTGTACGTGAATGCTGTTCTTATAAAATTTTAAGCAAACTTACCAAGTACCAGCTGACAGAATGGTACGTCTGACGTCGGCAGTGACAGTGACAATGACAACGACGACGAATACGATGCAGTTGACACAGACAGTTTCAAATGCACTTTTATCCGTTCACTCATACTAACGCACCACACTCGAGGAACTATTGAGTGACTGACTGAAATGTCATCCAGACTGACATCTAACTGACAGATGACAGTTGAAGTGCAGGAATGAGGGGCGAAGCAGTTTGAAGGATATTCTATTGCGGTGGTAGAAGAAAATGCATTTTCGGTGTCTTCTCTGAGAGCTTAATATTTTTTTCTCAGCTTCCCTCTCTGTGAGTTAGTAGACAACTCACCCACTCTATTTTAGTGTTGTCATGCCGCTTCATGCGTTAATTACAAATCCATTCAAGCGCTTAATAGCACGCATCCGATATATGTCATCGTTATCATCATGTCATGACTGTGTGATGTCGGCTCGTTGTGCACCTGTCCTGCACAATACTGTTTGTCATATTCATTTCGACGGCTATCTGCTAACCTAAACGACCGCGCCCACATCACTAAGCACACCAGGATGGGCAGATACATTCGTGCACAATGAGCTCGTAAACATTTATAATATTTTTGAATAATTAACAATTTCCTTCACAAGAGATGCCATTAACAGAAAAGGACTCAGCTCGTCCAACAATGACCACCATATGATTGACAGGAGATCATTGTTGGGACGGGTATTTAGAATGTTCGATCGATAAGTGCATATTACACGGCTTGACACAAGACAATGCCAGACTGACAATAAGGATAACCACAAAGACTGGCCTGCTCGGAGCGCCCGAAACGATACAGACCCACAGACACTTTTAGTACATTCGTTTTGGCGGTAGAGAGACGACAATGGACGAATCTCATTCAATGAATGTGAGTGACGATGACGAGCACAACAAACAATGATGATGATGATGGTGGTGATTATGACAAGGACATTTCCCGATTATGAATCCTTGAGGTGGACATCTATGGGGTTGGTCATTGGTGATGGCTAACAATCCATCATTTTTCAGTAGAACACATCAAACATTGATGGCAGGAATGGATGTGACAATTGGATTGGATTCGTTTTGTGTCGTGCCTTGCTTCTATACCTCAATGTCCACATTTCGTTTCGTTTATGTATTATATGTTTGTCCTGTGAATGAAATGTAGTTCAGTTTGACTTGTCAGTTTGAATGATTGCTGTGGGGCGAACGAATGAACATTTTCTTGTGCTCTGGCCCCGGTGATTAATAGTCATCATATGCAGTGGCAGTTGTGTTAATGATTGTGATGATGATTTAAAGGATTGAGACCGGACGATGAGACGATGATTAGTAGAATTGGGTTAATGGTGATGGTGTGGACACTATTGGACGGGGAATGCGTCGCAGCAAATATGTTAGTTGGCTGTATTGTGTGGACATAAAAAGAGCCATTTCAATGGGCTATGTGAATCGGCCCGGGTGTTTCCGAGTGGTTCATGTGTATGTATGTTCACGGTTTTGGTGCATTTCATTTTGTTATGAACGATGGGGAGTCGAGAGGGATTCTGCATGTCAGGACATGGTTTCTGCCATGGCTGACTAATTTTTATGACTTGACATGCAAGTGTTATTTGGTTTTACACCAATTGGGATTTATCTAAAGTTGAATGGTGACTTTGGGCTTGTTCAGTCTAACTCTTATTAACCTAAGGTCTCTTATGTCCACTTAACACACTTAAAGCATACATGCATACATATGAATGGAACAGTAATGTAATAGTAAATGAGAATTAACTGCGAAACAACCACAAGCCTCGGATATAACGGACCGGATTTATGTTGACGGCCCTTGGAAAAAACGAAAAAAGGACAATGATCTTCGGCTTTGTACGTGGAATGTTAGGTCCCTAAACAGGCCACGTGCAGCCGAACAACTTGCGGACGCCCTAGCGATAAAGCGGATATCACGGCCATCCAGGAAATGCGATGGAATGGACCGAGTATAAAGCGGATGAAAAACTGCGATATTTACTATGGCGACTGCTATAGGGAGAGAGGGCAACGATTGTTTGGATGCGGATTTGTTGTTCGAGGTGGACTAAGGCAAAAAGTCCTAAGCTTTGGGCATGTGAGCGAGCGCCTCATAACAATCTGTATCAAAGCTAAATTTTTTAACATCAGCCTGATCTGCGTCCATCCCCCACAAAAGACAAGGATGACTCCGCCAAAGATGAGTTCTACGATCTCCTAGACAGAAAGTATGCCCAATGTCCCAGCTATGACATCAAAATGGTACTAGGAGACTTCAATGCTAAGCTGGGTAAGGAAAGCATCTTTGAACGAGTCATCGGCAAACATAGCCTACACTACACCACCTCCGATAACGGACACAGGCTGATTGATCTTGCTACGGGGCGAAATCTCCTTATAGCCAATACGTGCTTCCCGCACCTCGATATACACAAAGGCACCTGGCGGTCTTTTCATCAATCGACTACCAACCCGATTGATCACATCGCGATCGACGTCAGACACTCCTCCACTATTCTTGATGTTCGAACTTTCCGAGGGGCTAACATCGACTCGGACCACTATCTTGTAGTAGCCAAGATGCGCTTAGAGTAGCCAAGATGCGTTAGTAGTAGCCAAGATGCGCTTAGCTAGATGAGTAGAGTAAGAATACAAAGTTATGACGTCGGAAAGCTGCTATCGCCAGAAACCGCTCGTGCTTTTACCGATCACGTCTCCCTTAAGCTCTCCAATACACCTGAATCCTCCACACTATCAATAGAACAGCAGTGAAGCCTTTACAAACACGCCCTGAAAAGCTCTGCATCCGAAGTTTTCGGTTTCAAGGCTCCACCACGAAGAAATACCTGGTTCGATGACGAGTACAGGAGGATTCATACAGCGAAGCAGGATGCATATAAGGCCTCGCTGCATAAAAGAACAAGAGCAGCTCGTGAGCTCTACGAGTTAAAAAGGAGGGAGGAGCATAAGTTTCTTAGAAGAAAGAAGAAAGAGCACGAAAAGCGCGCGATTGAGGATTTGAAGAGATGTTACTGCAGGCGTGACGTTCGAAAGTTTTATCAACAGATAAAGCGAACATGCCAAGGTTATAAAGCCAGAACGGAAGCCTGCAGGGATGAGAACGGAGACCTAGTAGTAGAACTTAGTCGATGCTGAGAATATGGAAAAATCACTTCTGCAGACTGTATAACGGCGATGTTAGTCAATATACCGCTGTCAGGCAAAATGATCCATTTCTAATCGACGGTGACCGCAGACAATTCTGTCCCCCTATCCTCGACGAAGTTGAGATTGCCATATCGAAGCTCAAGTCGAATAAAGCTGCTGGCGCAGACGGACTGTCTGCTGAGCTCTTCAAGGCAGCTGGGGATGACCTGGTTGGGAGCATGCACCAGCTCATCCGTAAGATATGGTTAGAGGAAAGCATGCCCGAGGAATGGAGTCTCAGCATCGGATGCCCGATCCAAAGGAAAGGAGACCCCTCTGATTGCGCCAACTATAGAGGAATAAGTCTCCTTAACATCGCCTACAAAATCTTCTCTGCCGTTTTGTGTGAACGCCTGACTTATGTAAATAAGCTGATAGGTCTTTATCAGTGCGGATTCAGGCCAAGGAAGTCCACCATCGACCAAATCTTCACACTACGGCAGGTGCTGGAAAAAACCAATGAATTTCAAGTCAACACTCAGCACCTATTTGTCAACTTCAAAGCCGCATACGACAACGTAATTAGAGACGAGCTATACAACGCTATGTCTACCTTTGGACATACCTGCTAAGCTCGTCAGACTATGCAGGATGACTTTGGAGAATGCCCGCTGCTCCATCCGAATCGGTGAACACCTTACCGATAGTTTTGATGTCAAAAAAGGATTTAGGCAGGGCGATGCGCTGTCGTGTGATTACTTCAACCTCATATTGGAAATGATTGTGCAAAAATCACTGGCCAATACAAGAGGCACAATTTATTTCAAATCCTCGCAACTCCTTGCATACGCCGACGATATTGACATAATAGGTAGATCACAGCGAGATGACAATGAGGCTTTTGCGAGTATTGAGATGGAGGCGGCGAAAATTGGTTTGGCGGTAAACGAGGGCAAAACCAAATATATGCTGTCATCAAAAAAGGACGCTCACCACCGACGTCTCGGCCAGAACGTTTGTATAGGCAGATATTAGTTCGAGGTAGTTAAGGACTTCGTCTACCTTGGCTCCGCAGTGACCTGGAATAACGACATCAGTTCCGAAATCAAACGCAGAATCACTCTTGCCAATCGCTGTTTCTTTGGGCTCAGAAGGCAATTGAGTAATAGAGCCCTCTCCCGAAGGACAAAGTTGACTCTATATAAGACCCTTATCATCCCGGTCCTGTTGTACGGCGCGGAAGAATGGACACTATCAAAAGCGGATGAGGAGGCCCTTGGTCGGTTCGAGAGAAAGATTTTGTGCGTGATTTTTGGGCCTATAAACGCAGACGAGGGATGGAGGAGAAGATTCAACCACGAACTTTACGGGCTGTACAGCGACATGAGCCTAGTCAGGCGTCTACGGATTCAACGCCTAAGATGGCTGGGCCATGTAGAGCGAATGGACACCACAGCTCCAGCCCGGAGAGTCTTTGAATCCAACCCCGAGGGACGAAGAAGCAGAGGACGGCCGCACTTAAGAAGGCGCACACAGGTGGAAGGGGACCTCAGTCAACTGGGTGTGCGGCAATGGAAAAGGCTAGCGAAAGATCGTGCTAGATGCAGGGGCATGTTGGTTGGGGCCCAGGTTCACTCCGAACTGTAGCGCTCACTAAGAAGAAGAAGAAGAAGAAGAAGAGAAATGAGAATTATCTATTGGAAGTTAGAGTTGTTTGTGTGTAATCTGTGATGGAGATTTGTAGGTGTTATATTAATTTTGTATTGAGTTAAAATTCGCAATAAGGAGCGTAAATATCATTAATTCGGTACGGAATATACATCATTTTAGGAGGAACTATGACGGAAAAGTTAACAGCATTCTTAAGCTGCTCAGTTTTAGTATACTCTTCAGTTTCTTGATTCTAGACCCCTTCCGTATGTTGCGCAATCTCAATTATCATTTGTCATATCTTATATGTCTGTCATCCACGGACCCATTTCGCGGATCATTGCCGGACAAGCTGCTCCATTGATCATCAACCCAATAACGGTTTCCAGACGGAAACATTAGCCCGTTCAATGCAAATAGGCAAAGTCTGAGCGAAAACACTCGTAAATTAATCAAGATCACTCAACAATACGACGATTTATGACTATCTGCGATAAGCTGTCATCGCAGCATACAACATCCTTCTTCCAACCGCCACAGCCAGTGTTGTAGTGATCTCAGAAAATTCTTTTCTATTTTCGTTTTATCGCTCACAAATCATAATCTAAATTAATTTTCCTCACAGTTTCCCCCAATGACATCGTCAATCACTAACTAGATTTTTTTATATTTTTCCAACATTGATTGCAAACGTCAACTACTTCCACATCCTCCATGCAAATTCATTAGACACGAGTGTTCAGTACTCAAGATTCAAATGCTCGATCTAGCCTTAGTTGCGATCTCCACACTGTTGTTGTATGCGGTCGATGTAAGCGCGCCAATCTGCCGCCAAAATTGTGCAAGCCGCACTGCACCGCCGCTCCATTGAGATGACAGCATTGCTTCATGAGAAAAATGACTCAATCATTTAACGCGCGCACGAGAGAGAGAATGTGTGCCTATAAGTCGTAGTCTGTTAGGTTGACATTTTGCCTTGTTTTGCATGCATGCGTGTATGTGAATCGGCAAGCACCATTCACCTGTGGGTAATTAATTTCGTTCGAAAGAATATTGACGGCTAACGAAACTGCAACACCCTTCAGTCGGATAATATTAACATTAACGCCACCAACGCTACAAGAACATACATAGCAGCAACCCCTTGGGCACATCTCCACCCACATGGGACAAGGCAGCAGCAGAGATGAATTGCTCTGTCGTTGTGGCAGCTTTATGACATTTCGTGAAAAATAATCATTACCCGTGGCGACGTCGACCAAGCAACTAGCACGAACGACAACAACGACGATGTGAACACGTCGAATGGCAATAACCACATCCAAGTTTTTATTAGCGTCTCCCAAAGTCGCTCAATCAATCACGACGGACGCGGTGCAGCTATATTTGGAAAAATGCAATAAATCGCCTCGGAGAAGGGTAAATTGATTGAGTTTCACTTTTCGCATCGATTGATGACTCAGTCGGATGCAGTGTGAATGCAACGATCTGGGTTAGAAGAACGGTCGGTCTGTCAATCCGAATGGCAATCTTGAATGTACCCATTGGGCGTCTTGAAGAAAATACTCACCACATTGCCCGGATCAATACATGTCGTTGTCTTCGTCTTGCAAACATCAACATTTATCGATGTGACCACATTCATCATCAGGATGTATGTATGTATTTATATGTAGTATCGCGCCAAGGATAAAGCTCAAGCAATATCGGTCGTGGCAGCAGATGGAAGATGGAAGTATCAGGAAATCCTTTCATCAAAAATCTAGCAAAGAGGACGTGAATCCAAATAGATTACCTATACACCAAGTCAGAAATGGATGGAGGTAAACAAGCATCGTCCAGAATGCATCCGACGACTCCATCATCTTGACATGGCCGCTACCATCCACATCGCCGTCGTCGTAGTGGAAAGGTAGAAACATATTTTTGAGTGATATCCAAGGAGACGTCCATTGCATGAAAGTTTCCAATATTAGCTGAAGCAGACAACGTATCAATATTCTCTCACACGTTTGCCTTCACGTTCGACATTCGACAGATTGAAGCTGCGAAATGGAGATGATGGGCTAAGGTCATATATAGGTGGCGTGGAAGGAAGGAATCTTGGCACTTTTGTTTCACGATAGGATATTCATCCATCCATCTGGGGTTCAGGTTATTTTTCCATACACTTTTGCTATATACATATGTATGTATGTATTCTACTGCAGATGTAGCATTAGCTAGTTGAATGAAGGATTTTATGTCTTTGATGGTACCACCGCTTCCAGGACCTTCGACATCATCACACACACTCACACACGAGTATCGATGTGTATAGTATTTGCGCCCATTTTGCACCTTATTTATGGATTGTATTTATCATTTTTGAAATATTGATTGGATATAAATCGTAAAATGTATGTATGTGTCGAACTGGTCGGGCGCTGCTGGTCTATACCGGTTTGATTCCATTCCTTTGGCCATCGTCGTCGTTATTCGTTGCTATCATCATCCCGTCCGGCAAGTGTTCAAAACCAGCCGGAAGGAATGCATGAAGCTAAGATGGATTGCAAAAGATGGTTTTGCCATAGAAGAACGACCGAGAAGGAGAGCGCGGCGAAAAAAATAAGGAGTAAAGGGAAACAGTGCGCTCCAGTCATAGAAGAGGGATGAAGAAGGGGTTGGTTGGCAAGATGACGAATTGAAGGATGTGGTGGGCTAGAAGTGAAAGGATTGCTAAAGTCAAGTCAGCTTGCACATATTCTGTACAGTTTCCGGCCGGCAGGATTTATTTTACCTTTTTTTCCATTTTTCGCTCTTGGCAATTTATTTCGATTGAGCTGTATGCGGAGTGGAGACATATTTTCGGGAAATATATCAAATTCCATTGCAGGCGGTAAAAAGCAGGCGGCGAATCGAATATGGACGTGTGCATGGGAGTGATTTATCGCACTCGAATTGAATTGAGATATATTTTGGAGAAGATGCTAGATAACTGAACTGTCATAAATACATATTGTGATTAGAGCTCGTATTCCGGTGATCCAGATGTTTGTCGACCGACGGAAGGTGCAGGTTAGGAGTTCGAACATATCTAGTACGTTCGAGACGAAAACGAGGCTTGCGATAGTACAAAATATAGAACCACGAGGTGATGCGAATTGAAGGCGCCTTAATTTGTTTTATAATTAAAAGTGATTTCTAAGTTTAATGGTAAAATATAGCGAAGCCTCTATATCCAGCCGCTTTCGTCACTCTATGTTTTTAAATTATTGTGTAAAGTAACGTGCACCACCTCCATTATTTCCTTTTCCTGAACGACTCGCAGTCCGTGAGATGAAATTGTTATTTAATGTTAATAGCAACTTGATTTTCCACCTTCCTTTAAACGTTGGGACTGGCCTGTACCAATTTTATCGAAAAGCTTTGTGGTTTTGCCCAATGTCATACCAATTGCGTTTTGCAGTTATTCATATTAGACGGGTTTTTGAGCAGTTTTGTTCAGTAATTTGCTTTAAAAAACGGTGTATGCATCAGCCAGGGGACTCTTCAGGATCAATTATCGTAATCTGATACGTCAATTTTCAATAAATAGCGCTTAGGATTCCTGGCAAAGCAGGACAATTAAGAAAATTGTTGAAAATAATAGTGAACGGAGCTCATATTTGCCGGAGTGATTATTGTTGCGGCTACTATTGTTGTTCCATAAGCCCTGTCCGTCTGCTATGACATCGATTAACTAATTAATTTTTGATGTATGTACATACATATGTACGTCTCGATTCCTTTCGATTTGCTTTGAGTTAAGAAGATTGTGCGATTTTAATAGTAGTCATGTGACATTTACCATTAGACTTTGTTGTAATAGACGAGCTGTGAGTCGCATTACTTCATTGGCTGCGACCTTAACTACCAGACCTTTATGACTGAAAAGTACAGAACGTTTAGCCGGTTACAGATAGTGGCGCAGTGGTAAACATCACCGACGGTCGAGCGAAAGATCTGTAGTTCAAAGCCGTTCCATAGCTAAGAAAAACCAATTCCTGTACATACTAATGAAGGCATATGGTCTCTTCAATCTCATACTCTGTATGTGAAATTCTAATATAATACCATAAGTGCATGGAAAAGTTGCTGGGAACTACAACCAACGTGAAAATTCGGTCGGTTCCTCCCGAATCCTGTCTAGGACAACCACCCCTGGAGAACGAACATCTTACATCTACGACCCAAACCACTGCACTCCGTTCAGATTGTGTGACAAGCATCATAAGGTTATTATAACTCTTGAACCTGCGCGAACTATAAAAAAAAAATGCCAGGCCATTACAAAATGCTCTTCCCCCTTATGCCAATTTGTGAAGCAGGAGTTCAGATTTTCTGTTTTATTTCTTCCACTTTCCTTTGATCCGATAATGTCACATTATTCTTTGTGCTTTAGATAGATTTTAGGACTACTACAACTGTCGGGCTCTGCTTCTGATTTTGTCCATATTCAATTTCACTTAGAAAGTGTCCAAAAAAGTTGCGTATCCTTGGGCGTCGTCCTGAAGCTAAAGGAGGTGTTGTATCTAATGTTAAAGGTCCGCATGATTAGTAGGCGTTCAAAACAGTTGTTGTACATGGCTTGCTTACAGAAGAAACTTTAATTTGTATGGTCGGAATAAACATCCCCACATTTTCAAAGCTCTGATTAATATTTCAGCTGATAACGACAACCAATAGGCATTCGAAAGCATTGCCGATAAACAAAATCTCCCTTCATAAGCTCATTACCATGAAAACTCATTAACGTCTAGTGACAAATCACAATCTGAGCTTGAGGCCATATGACAATCGTTTTTGTTTTTAAATTTAATTTCGTCCCGACGCATGACCCAATTTTTTTCCCAAACACTTGTCCCATGCGTGGATGTAAGCACGAAAACTGTCATCTGTACTCTGGACTTACTTGAGTACAAACGATTTCTGATTTTCTGATTTCCCCATGGGGCGGGCAACAAATGAGTGGGTGATGAGAATGACTCGACATGTTTATGTACCACCGAGGACCAACAAATTACATAAAAAGAACAAAAAAAATGGGGAACCAACGAGAGAAATTATGATAATAAGACAACGTTGACGTCGACAAAATCCACCACCCTCCGATTAGGAGAGTACGCGTTAAAAAGCTGTTAAACGGGAGGGTAGTAAATGAAAGACGAGATATAAACCAGTCTAAGGGCGATGACGGCAACTCGAAAAAAAAATTAATACAAAAACAACAAAAACCGAGAGAAAAACACTTAATAGGAGTAATTAAATTTTCCAACAAACATGACGAGATAATGGACTGGAGCCATTAGACTGACCCATCAACGCTGGGTTAGCTGGCACATAGCTAGAGTGTCTACGAAAAATTTAAGAAAGACGGATGCGTTCTGACGTTTCGTAGGGTGGCGCGAGGTTGAAGAAAAGTGCACTGAGTAATCCATAGAATATTGTAAATTGTCCCATAGCGACTGCGTACATATAGTATATTTGATAGTTGACATGAACACGAATTTATCTGTTTGTTACCCCGCGCGGTACGACGCGACGTGACTGTAAAGGCTTTAATCATTCGCCCCGGTGTCTCGGGCGAATGACAAATTTATGAAGCCTATGGGATGTCTGAACATGGTGCATTCGTGTCAAACTTGAAATTGATGCTGTATTCAGTTGCAACGTGTACACGTTTACGCTACAGATACAATTGCATCTCATCTATGATATTGGCCCGTTGCAGTACGTACTGAGAGATTGGTCAAGGCGAACTGTCTTGTGAATTTCTCACAGTGAGCTTGAACCATCGGCGACGACGATGACGATGACGACGACCGGCATGAGCAGCAGCGTCCACTGATCTGCGATCAGTTTTTCGCTGCAGCAGCAGTCCAAGTAGCTAATGTACACCTATGGCTATACGCACCATACCAATACGATATGCAGGTACTAGTTGTGCGACTAAATTATCTACTGATGCCCGATGCTGTTCAGTCGACAACATGCGATGCTCGATCTACGTTTAGATACTTTTTTGCATCTTTTACCCATCCCGTCGCGCGAGTATTTTTAATTGAAATTAGCAAATAACCGTCAATTTACGATCACAGTTAGAGATTAGTAATAAGCGTAGAAATTCCAATTAAATTGACGATTACATTTTCCGAATGATTTTCTCTTGCTTATTGGGGAATTTCTCATCAACGCCGTTATTATTGGTTGATGTCCATATACATTTGCTACTAGATGTAACTATTTGTCAGTTGTTGAGTTACATATGTATATTTTTTAATTTAATTTAATCAATTAAGCCGGTATGATTACCGGCCTGGTTGAGATGGAGGTTGATAATGGCTATTAGGATGTGTTATTGCTTATTTGATTGATGTGATCTTAAAGCGCAAAGTATCCACTGATTACATTGTCTTTGATCGTCCTCATCATCCTGTATGGCAACACAATTGTCCGTTGCTCACGTAGGTATTTTGCTAAATGAAAAGCAACCCGTTAAAAACAAACATTTCATCGTTATGATCGGTTGCGATGGTGTTCTATTCAAATCAATATGCGTATACACGTCCGTGGGATGAGAATCTAGAGCGCGTCGTGCCTGCCAAATGACTGATGTGCTCGTCACAAAATTATATTCATAATTAATTGTTGTGCATGCGGTTGCCACACATTTAGGATGTGTAGATACAATCAACGCCGATTAAAGATTTTTGTAATGTTTTTTTATAGTATGTACTTCATAGATACAACAAGCATATGAATACATGTACATACATACATATACATATGTACATATTTTTATTTTCTGTTTGTTTTGCTATTTTCAGAATTAGCGACCTCATTAGAGCTTAATAAAGCCCGCTTGTCAGTGAAGTGTTTTATGTGTGATGGACGGATGGAAGGCGTGTACGATGTGTGTCGATGCTTTCGTAAATGTGCCGATAATAGTATAGATTGTTGAGCAACGATATTAGTCGGAAAGGCTATCGTACGCGCAAGGGGTGTATAAGGAGGAGCATGCGGTCTAAGCAGCAACCAAGACCATCGTATCGGTGGATGAGCACTGACGGAAATGGTGAGTACTTTTATCTTGTGACTTTGTTGTAATATGGTATCTCATTTCGGTTCACTACCGTTTACCTTTGCCTTGCTACACCTCTAAGTTGCACAGGTGCGACATACCCGTATGGTAAAACATTTTACAATTTGATTTTGGTTAAAATTGTTTATGTATATGTATCTGTTTTGCCTCTCTGCGTTGGGATTAAAGGCTGTTCCGGTCGGAGCTGTACAGTCGTAAAATCTTTTACGCCAGATAAACCGCAAAATTTTGCTCTCAAAACAGCCAAGCATTTTTGTTAAAGCTTTCCAAGCCCTCTCAGTCAAAATTAAATGACAATGAATATGACGATAGTCAGGAGCTCTCGTCTGTTGATGCGGCGCTTTGTTTTTTTTTTTATCGGGGTCGACATTTAATTCGGTTTATATGACCTCAGGCTCAGATCCTCCATGGATTGCTGGCCTGATAAGTAAGTAAGTAAGTAAGTTATGATAGTAATGGTCACAACATCAATCCATGCTGCCGGATGTCATAACAGGTTCTGAATAATTTCAACAGTCTCGTGGCTTCAGATCGCTATTGAATTTCGTTTTACGTCTTTTGTGTTACTTTACACCTTGATAAAATCTCTACACAAATATGGAAGGTAGCCAGTTCAATGCCTCTAAAGTCGACATCAAGCCGCATAAACCCATGATCCTTCTCTGTAGACGGTGATCTATGCATAGTTTTATAACATGGGCCGGAGTGCTCATTTCGCTTCTATTGGTTGTTCTATTCTAAAACAAACCTGTTGCCGAGTTTTGATTTAACGCTTTTCGATAAACATTTGTTCAACATGATGTCGAAAGAGTCGAATTTAAAGCAGTCTCTGTCGCTAGTAGCAGGTAGAAGCTTTCCCTACGTTCTTCTTCCTGTACTAAAAGTTTCACCCTTTGTGCCAATTATTTTTGAAAATAAATAGTGGCTACTTCCCTCAACCTATCAGTGGCACAGACCGAAGTCGCACAATCCTCTAAATACACCATACTACACACATATCTCCTTACCAAGGTCCAAAGGCTAAGAATCAACCTAACAGTAAGCTTGTGTATATCGACGTGTTCTTTTGAATATTTCAATTAACCGCCTGTCAGCTAGCTTTTACTTTCTCTCCATTTATGTTCCACATCGGAATACCCAACACTTTTAATCCTACTAGATGGAATCATTTCAATCCAAAAATTCTTCCTCAAAGTTCTTCGCCAATTTCCACATGAATAAGACCATCACATACTTTCACTGCAAATCCACAGTCCTGTCCTCAGACCCGGACCACACCCAAAACGAATTGATTGACACGTAACTATGGATTTGATGGACTCCGTCTGACCGCATCCATCTATCTCGAAGAAGATTCATTGCTACTTCGTAATTTTCTTTCCTTTAAATCATACCTATCGTTTGCATTCTCCTTCCTAGCATCTGAAACTTCACTTTACCTCATTTTCTTCTTCATCGTCTTTATGTAAGAATTGGAGTATGTACCACCCGCACTCACCTGCTTGGTCGTCTCTTTGGTTTTCTTGACAAGGCTGCAATATAAAGTGAAATGCATTATCCCCTTCACGTACACGTTCTTTCCTAAAACCGATAAATCCTTTTCTCTACTACGACATTACATATACATACGTATAGACATGGAATAGACGAAAGGACTTGTTTCTCGTATGTCCTTGGTCGTTAGATTGCACTATATGTACTTGTACGGCTGGTTTAGTTGTCCATCTTTGGTCGTCTGTCTACCACTATCCGTTTATGTCTAGCTGTCACTCTGTCTAGCTTCAATGTCCATCTGTCTTTTGTGGTGTCACTTAGGAGACACTAAAAGTTTTTGAGCATGTATTTAGGCGTCTTCTCATTGACTTTCTTAACTGAGAGCTTCCAATAATATCCCGGTATGTCACCTTAAATCTTTAAGAATCACACTATCATACTCTAAGTTAGGTTGGGTTGGGCAAGTGCATCGTGCATAACATACTATACCAATTCTTCCATCTACAACTAATGAGTTTCTACACACCAGATTGTCCAAGTTCATCAGTCGAGTTCAATGTGATGCTTTCTCTTAACCTTTTACTTGCTGCCATTCGGATGGAAAATCTATCTACTCGTATGGTGCTGCGTTAGCATTGTCGGAAAAGTTCACTTTATTTCTCCGTTATGTGAACTGATGGTCTTCGCCATCATAGTCATCAACATGTATGCATGCAAGCAAGCATGCTTTTAAAAGTCCAACTCCAAATAAATAGAGAGCAGAAATATCCCCATAACCACCACCAGCACTACTACCATTATCCAGTTGGACGGTTCGAAGAGATGTTGATTTGTCTGCATGCCTTTACGTCCGCACAGGACAAGGAAACTGCTCATCAATCGTGGAACGGTTTATAATGCAAACGTGGTCGTCTTGTTCTCTAACTCTCTCTCTCTCTCTCTTTCTCTTTAACTGACTTGAACACGTCAGTGTCTCCTTCATCTCAACCGAATTGCTTTACTGTTTCAGGCACACACTCGGGTTATTTATGCTGCATTTTGCCGTATATCCTTGGCCCGATTCGGGTGTTTGCTAGTTGTCTGCCAGTCAATACAGCAAGGCTACATCCATCTTTTTGATGTTTCTTGGTACAGAGCATGCCGATCGTTTGGTTGAGTGAATCAATTTTGAACTTACATCCACTCCAGCCACCCCTCTATCGTCTATCGCTTTCTATCAGCTCCATTTCCGCCTGGACCTGGTCACGTCATCTCTGGGTAATTGAAGTAAAAGTTGACATAATTCAAATGCAGCCGTACCGGTGTCACTGACCAGCGAATGTTTAATTAATTTTTGCGAATATATTAATAAATATGGTGACGGAAATCGTGGGCAGATGGAGATGAAACCCTGGAGCCGGTGGTCATGATGAAATGCCATTAATGTTAAGCCAAGCATCAAAAGTAGTAGACTCAATGCCAGTACTGCAGTACATAGTCATAGTCATAGAATGTATCGGGAGGGAATTATGTATGAAAGCAATTACTCCCGGTGTAGCATGACGTGAATTATGGACAAAAGTTATCGGCGGTGAATTTAATGGCAAAATAATGGACACAAATCAAATCAGTCATTAGCCAGATGTCACGAGCATTTTTTTTTTTTTTTGTGTTTTTTGCCTTTCGATATTGACTGCGTCATCAAATGTTGGATGCCAATTAGAGTCGTTAGGATAATAGAAAAGACTTTCGCTAAAAATGAAAAAAATCGAACGATGGAGACCGTGCTCATTATGCTTAACGCGTTCCAACCAATTATATTTCGCATTGATCGCAATATTCGAAAGCCACTGTATTCCATTCCGGACCCGTTTCAAGTCGTTGGTAATAAATTTCTTGAACTTCTGCGAAATTGCGAGGTCAAATTATTTCTTGATTATATCGACAAATTGCTCGGCGCGCTTACCGCTAAATACAGGAAATCAGTAAAACTGGGGAAAAAAATCAAAACGATCCAAATTAACTGTCAAATTGATCGACACTCAGCAAACTCCTCACAGATTCATGTACACGCTACTGCTGCGCCGTTGCTATCGATTCCCATCACCACCGCCACCACCACCCTGTAACATTCAAGAGTACGAGCTGCACGACGATCAAAACAGCACACCCAAACGCAATTCAAGCCAGATCGACGATCAACGATCGACCGCCAGAGTCCGGCCACAATAAATAACTCATAAATAATCTGAAAGGCAATTAACTTTGGATATCAATTAATCAATCAGTAAGAGCGACCGAGAGAGTCGATCAGCGCGCAAGGAGCACGAACAGCAATCGGTACAGCAGCAATGATGGAGTTTCATTTGGAACATGGCCTCGAAATTCGAGTCCCAAGAAAACCACAAGTGCATGCCAACCGCGATGGACGCGCAGAAAACTTACACGGACAGATGGACAGACGATTGGCCAACCAACAAGTACGCTATACAGTGGCGTTGCAACAACTACACACCACACTCTCTTGTCCGGCTGTCAAAAGAGTCTCACAAGGAGGCTCAAGTGATTGTGTGCGCAGCGATGCAACCGTGCGGCAGGAGGAAATGGAAAAACGCCATCATTTTGAATTGAGTGAAAAATTACCACCATACCATGATCGACGCTGAGTAACGCTAGTGCCATTGCAATGGTTTTGTGCCACAATCGTCTTGGCGGCTGCTGGGCGGACGGACAGCAGATGGATCGTTGGGAATGGATTTTCTCTTGACTTGTTGCTCCATCGTCTTGGTGTAAAACAAAAAAAAAAAAAAATCCAAAGGAAATGCTCGCCCATAACTTATACCACTGCGAGATAGAGTGAGAGCAACAGACGGGGAAGCAAGATCGCGATGGTCAGTTGGACAGCAACAAGCGAAAATGATGGAATTATGCACTAAGATACTGGATACCTGTAGATCGAAGCCATAACATCCATGACTACGGCGACGATAATGATGAGCATCATGACAATGATGATGATGATAACGACGAAGTAGTCGTATGGAGCATGAAAGGAGGGCACAACATACTGTTATTGTTGAGCTGCATTGAAACCAAGATTCACATGACTGATGGGCGACGATTAACGTGTTCGATTCGCCACAAAGCTATTGCAGTAGTTATTTCATATACATTATACGTGTGAATATATATTGAGATACAGATATGCAAGAATACGATGGAGATGGATCAATGGCAGCGCAACATGGCAGCAAAGCGAAACAGATACCGTGAGTCAGATGGGTTCCATGGAGAGAAATACACCAAGGAAATGAGAGAAATAAATCTTCTCAAAACCTCTGATGGGCTTTTATCTCAGCGATACATTCATGTTTTCTTGGGTGTTAAGACTTCTTGCAAGCCTTTGTGGGATTTCGTTTAATACTCGCGTTCGTTTCAGGACCAACGGAGAGGAAGTGAGGAATCAAGTGCGTGCGATTCTTCATCTTTCTTGGATTCATTTTAATCTGTCTGTTTGTGTAGAAGACCAATCGGACTGAGGGAGCCGAGTCATTTTTAAAATCCTTTTCGCTATCTACAAATCAATTTCTAAATTAAGCACTCTGATCAGCACAAAAAAGAGCAATTACTTAACCTTCCATTCACCAATCCAAATCATTGATTTTTATGGACCATGTCAACTGGTCACCCACGGGCCAGCAACAATATTATTCTCGACACAAGAAAAAGGACGTCATCTTACCTAATACGCGCACGCATGAACGCATTTTGCGTGACAATGGCCAGCTCTTAAGCCGGCCACCATGAGAACCAAATAAAGAAATTGCAATTCAATGTCCTTTCTCTCTTCCTTTTTGCTTTCGGCATATTTATCTGTTCTATAAAACTGAATTGCTATCCATTTGATAGATAAAGATATCCGGGATACGTAAACGCCAGACACGCAGTCATCTCATCATCAATGGCTCGTTAGGTATTCAAAGTGAAGAGACGATTAAGAAGCAACTTTCTTGAGATACAAGTCCGTGATATGATTGGATGAATCGAAATTTTACCCATGACCCCTTAAGCTATGCTTTCATTTTGTATCATTTGCTAACGGTGTTGCCGCTCATAAAATGAGCAAATTAAAAGACAGAGAGAAAAAGAAATGCGGCCCTGAGGTTATGTGTGTAACAATTTTATAATTTATTAATAGCATTTTCGCTCATTAAGAAATGGGGTTTGTCATACATACATTTATATAAGTATATGTATAAGGAGCAGGGTTGCTAAAATGTGCCACTTTGAGGTTTTTATACATTTTGCCGTAAAAAAGCGTATAAAATTGTATTATTAGGTACAAAACTGTATTTAAATGTATAAAAGTGTAAAAAAGTATCTAAAAATGTATTCAATATATGCAACGTGCATAGCCCATATGCAAACTCATCAACAAAACATAGGCCAGCGAATTTTCAATGGCAGATGGAGGAATGGAAAACAATTTTAAACAATGGCTTGGAGAATGGACATGGACATAGTCACAAAAAAATTTTGAAACGGATAGTCAAAAATTATGTTTTCAATGTACATTCAATAACAGCAAATTATTTGCACCCCAAATATAGAGGGCAGCTTTTGTCCTTTGAGGAAAGGCTAGAAGTAGATGAAAACCTTATTTCGATACTGAGTTCAAAGGCCATGGATTCAATAATTGCTTACGACAACAAAGCTAGAGCTTTTCCTTATTTAGTGAAAAGCTCGACGACGGTGAATACAAAGTAGCCACATACTGGCATTTCGCTAAAGGGCACTAGTTGCAGAATACGCTGAAAAACTTTTAAGCATACCAGCTTCTTCGGCACAATTGGGAAGGATGTTTCCAATTGGTCTATGATACATAATGTTTTAAGAAATCGTTTGGATTTCATTCAACAAGTCGAAAATGTTAGTTAACATTTACTATTCCCCTAAAATAATAGACTCGAATAAATCGAAGCTGAGGTCATTCCACTACCTCAAATTTGGCACTATTTTCATCTTATGTCTTAAAACGCATGGAGACTAAGAACCAAATAGACACTATTTATACTGATTTTAGTAAAGCGTTTGATTCTGTAAACCACACTCGACTAATAAGCTTGAATCCTTTGGTTTTCATTCGCAATTCCTTCGCTGGTTATCTTCTTTTGTTTTCGGCCAACTCAACAGGTCAAAATAGTTAACTCTATTTCTAAAGAAATAACTTGCAGCTCTGGGGTTCCTCAAGGGAGCCATCTGGGTCCACTGCTCTTCGTTATCTTTATTCATGACATTGTCTAAGTGGTTAATTATGGAAAGTGTTTATTGTTTGCCGATGATTTAAATCTATTTAAAGCCGTTAGGGATATTACTGATTGCCAACTGCTACAATCAGACATTAATAGAATCTCGGAATGGTGCAATGCTAATGCTCTAAAGTTGAATATAAGCAAATGCAACTGCATATCCTTTTCCAAATCCCTCTCCATAATCGACTTTGAATACGTTATGGGTTCCCAACCTATATCCCGTATTACCGAAGTTAAAGATGTAGGTGTTGTGTTGGACACCACGTTCTCATTTAAAACCGTATAAATCGTACTTTAACTAAAGCCTACTCGAATATGGGTTTCATCAAGCCGAATAGTAGAGGGTTCTCTGATCCATTTTTCTCTCTTGTCATTGGACACCTCCCTCGTTAGACCTCATCCCGAGTACGCAGTTATGATTGACTGACTCCGATAGAATGGAACATGCCCAAAGGTGACTCACATGATTTATTTTTCACGAAATGCATTGGAATTTCTGCCCCAACTATGAAGCCAGACATTTACTTCTTGGTATAATATCATTAAAAACTAGGCGTACTTTGCATGATATACTGTTTGTTAGAGACTTACTCTGTCGTCACATAAGATGTCCTACTCTCTTGTCTAAAATAGGACTCTATGTCCCTACAAGGCCTTTGAGAATAAGACATCCCCTTTCTGTAGGATATCATAGGACTTGCTATGGTACAAACGAACCTCTTACACGCACTGTTAAAGTTTTTAACGAAATCTGTAATCTTGTGGACATTCATTTAGATCGAGTTCAATCTTAGCCTTAGTCCATTTCTCATTTAGTTGATTAACTAAATAAATAAATCAAAATGTTTTTATTTTTTTATCTTTTTTATGATCTTTATGCTTTTCTTTGACTTTTATACATTTTTTTCAGTTTTATACCTGTTCCTTGCTTTTATACACTTTTATACAACAGCAATATTTTTCAGAAGTATAATACACACTTTTATACACGTAAAAAAGTGTGTATAATACGCCAACTATTATACGTCTACAACCCTGATAAGGAGTCGCAGCAGTCATTCGGACATAACACTTTCGGGGCGTCTTAACCCCGAAATATATACCAAGCTAGGTACAAGCAAAATGGTGTCGTAAAAATTATTTATTCACAAACCCATAATATTTTATTGTAATATTGTTTATCTCCCGGGATTTAGTATAAAGCAAACTTTCACCCGATCGACTCAAACTTGTCGTCTAATTGTCACATCCGTTCCGGTCTTAATAATTTAGATACGCCAACTGGCAAATGTCGTCCAGCATCAAGAGTAATAAAACTTTATTATTTCACGATTTGTTAAAAAAAAACAGAAATGTTAAGACAAAACGGACCGCGAAATAAGGTGAAAATTGACACCTGCATTAGCATAAAATCAACGTAAGTTATCGTTTATGACCAAGCCACCAACACGCCAGGCACCAATCGAGTTGACAGTTCATTGGAAAGGAGACCAACTATTCCGACGCCGCCACCGCCACCGCCACCGACACACACAGTTGTCGACCGTCAACGAATTGAATGATAATAATTTCTGGTAATGGTATCACTATTAACGTGGGTTGGCACGTCGGTTGACTTTGTCTTTTGGCGTCGTCGTCGTCATTGGCATATCCGACAGCGACACCGAGGCACTGACACAATCATCAACATCATCATCGCTGTCATACTGTGGTACGGTAGACTGTTTTTCTTTTCTCTGATCTCTGTTTTTGTAATTTACATTTGCCGTAGTGCTGTTTATAGTTGCCTGTCGCTTTTGCTCAGTCATACATATTCGTTCTAATACTTCGTTGCCAATTGAATGGAAATAAATAATTCTATCGATTGTCGTAAAATATTTAATTTTATATTGAAACATGCTTCCATGTGATTTCACATCATGTGATGAGACAGGACGAAAGAAAAGGTCGTAAAATCGATTTAATAAGGACAAAGGTGCAGAATACACCCATCGGGTGACGGAAGTTGACTCATTTTATAGAGCTCATTCCTGTGATCTAGCTCGTTTTAGGATAACAAACGCAATACCTTCATAGACAAAAAACAAAATAATCGTTCATTGGTCGACGGCCAAAAACTACTACTAAGACCAAGTAGAGTTCCCAATTGCTGTAATGTGCTCGTTGCTGATTTGAGTTCTATTACTCTTTCGCCTTCACTATAGCCAGCTTATTGCCCAGAGGTTTACAGCGCTCAATTGCTAGAATCATGTGCCTATTCCTCACCCTGGAAAGTCGATTTGCAGACCATCATTCCAAATCCTTTATAATGTTAAGGAAAATAGGACTGGGCACAGAGCCTTGAGGTACTCCGTACTATTTTTCTTCATATTTGAACAGGGCCTGTGTGTTTTGATTTTCTTCTACTAATACGGTCGATAGAGAGAGCGCCGTGGCGCAGTGGGTAGTGTGTTGGTCTCTGACGCCGATGACATGGATCGTATCCCGACAACATCCATGTCGTCGAACGTGTTTTTCACGGTGCTTCTCTTCGGCGGGGTACTGACAAAACCCCCTGTAGTATAATTGTGAAGAAAAGCTTCTCGTATTTCGCCGTTCGGAACCGGCAATAAACTGTAGCTCCCTTTCATCTATGGAAAAATAAAATCACACAGAACATGGGTGATTTAGAGCAGCTCGGCTTTGGTCCTTCATGGACTTTAACGCCACCATACATACACACAATACGGCCGATAGCAAATCTTGTAGCACATCCTCCCATGAGGGTCTCTTCAAGCGGCTTGTTAAGTAAGTTCGGTGTCGAGTATTTGACTTTACCTCATCGTCGATTCTATTTATTTGACCACTTCAACCTTGCTGTGTGTCATGTCCGGTACATTTAAGAATCATTTTGGGAGATCCTATAGTATAGGCCTCACTTTTATCCGTTGCCAGGACTTTAATGTTGAAATATTATGTCACTTTTTGACCACTTAAGAAAACCTATATACATATGTACATATGTTTGTATGTATGTATGTTGACGTTACAGCACAGTGAAAAACATGTTCGATGACATAGATGTTGCGGGATTCGATCCCCTACTGCGCCACGGCGCTCTCATTTACATACATATGTACACTGCGCTTTTGATTAACGCAGGTAGTCCCCGTCACGCATCCTAAGGAAGTTAGAATTTAAGTAAAAGAAATGCAGTTCATTACCTCCAATTCAACACATATTCTTTGTCCTATGAATCCTCGCACTAAAACTTCCGCACATTACACCTTGTCCAACTAACTTATGTCGCCTTCACCGCACGCTATTAATCACTATAAGCCGAACCACATACTGCGTATAGAAAATAACCCTTTTGGGACCCTCTTCCACTTTTGATCCCGTGTCCAGATAAGGCTGTCACAGACTGACGCATCGTACCGCAACCGCCCGACCGCACTTCTACACCCCAAGACTGGATTGCAAAAAAGGAAACATTTGTGGATCACAGCAATAAATTCTGTTCATTCGAACTGATAAAACGACATCATTAGGTCCTGTCACGTAACTTATGACAAATGTCAATCACTTTCGATTTCCGTCCACAATGCGCGATACACAGTGAAGGACAACAACGAATGGTAGACGACGACGGCCGTCATCAAAAGCTGTCAGATACGAGTACTTTTGACGAATTCTATGATATTTCTTAGATTCAAGTTTGGGGGTTAACCAGAAAGAAGATGGAAAGGAAAACGGAGTCCAGAGTTCTATAATGGAAAATGTCATGATGAGTAGTGGCCGTGGGATGTTGGCGCTCGACCCAGGGGGATGGAGACGGGTTGACGGTAGTTTTGTAAGTAGTCCACCAAGGGATTGAGGATATGTTTCGATGGACCTTGTTGACGTACATAAGAGGGTGCAGCCGTAGCAGTATGTGTTAGTTGATTTATTTCTTGTCAACATGAAATATAATAATAAATAAGGAGCAACGGCGAGTGGTCGACAACAAAGACAATGAAGAGGCAGACGTAAGAGCGAGAGGGGACGACGTTGACATGAAATACATATTGGAGAAATTCATCTAATGGATTTGGTCGCGGGAAATGCGATGACGCCAACGATAAGCTCTGTCCATAGAGAGAGGTCATATATCCTTTATGGATTTTATTTTATTAATCTCCAAGGATGTCGAGTCATGAAATATCTGGCTTTATCGTGTTTGTTAGTTTTTAGAAGAGACCAAGGTTGGTGACAATTCTCGGATTAAAACCCACAATCCTATACCCAATAACCCATTGAGGTAGATATGCACAGTTTCCATTGTTTTGTTGATGATCTGTGGACTATTGTTCCTTTTGGCAATCATCCCAATCGACCGACCATTAGGTTCATTCACGTCCACGTTACCAAATGTCACAACAAAACTTGTTCATTCCTTGCCGCTATCTCGAAGACACTCTTGTCAGTATAAAATGGTGGTGGGTGGTGAAGAGATTGTACTTGTACTGCGCGTATCTTTTTCACCTGTCATCGGGGATTATCGCGTTTTTCGTTTCCCTACCTCGTTTCCTGCATCGTGTTTGACAACCAGGTCACAGTGGCGACATTTCAGGAATGAATAAACCATACTATACTCCAAACCCCCTACTAGAGTAGTACGCAAAAACAAAAGAAAAACTCTGCGCTCTATGTCGGTGGCCGTCAAGTCGGAAGAAATGAAAAGCTAATGACAATAGCACTGCAATTTATTTCCTTTTGTGTATCGGTTGGTAAGGACTCCCACCGGTATTTACACTCAAACAAAAGGATTAACCCAAAAGCAAGACTGAGTGTTCCTTATTTTTTTGTGGATAAACAAATAGATAGATAGACAAAGAAAGAAAGTGTGTGCCAAGCCAATGGGTAAAAGTTTCCTTTCCCGCCCATCGTGAAAACGCAAAAAGGACAAACGAGAAACTAAAAAAAATTGTATTATGAAGTCTAGATGATTCAATCACCCTCGAGGAGTACGCGCATCCTTTCATTTTCAACGACTGCAGTTGACTTTTATTTCCACATTACTTAAGGCTATGCAGAGAGACCAGTGTGGGGCGGAAGGAAGAGGAGATTTATGCACTTGTTGTCGGACTTGAATCTTATTTGCCGTCCGTTTCGTAGATGGAGATGGACATGGGCGCTTACAACACGGGACAAAGTTTAATATGCATTAAATCGCATGACTGGTCCTTGTTTTTTTTTTTTTTGTTTTTCTTCGTCGTTTGTCTGACACCTCGTAAACTGTTGCTCTTAGTGAGAATCATCGTCATCATCAGGTAGATACCTTAGAAGCGCTCAAACGTACAAACTTGTCTGTCGTTTCTCTAATTTACATCCAATTTCCCACAGAAAATTGTCCAGACATGTGACATGTCAAAGGATTTAAAACAGAGTTTTCGTTAATCCTGGCTTCTCAGCAATATTCATTTATTTCATTTCCCCTTTGGGCTTTCATTACACTTTGTGTCTGTCTGTCTGTCAGCCTGTCCAACCCCGTCAAGTCATATCTTTTAGCCCCGTCTCCTTATTATTCTTGTACATGTGTGAGTGAGTACATTTTTTTATCGAGACCAAAACGTAATCGTAAACTTGTCCATTTGTCAGCTGTCATCCTCAATTTGACAGACAATTCCAATGGCAATGTCAATTTTAAAGGAGTATAATCCCAAATGCCTGCCCTATGGTAGGACACCCATTCGGGTGAAGCGAAACAATAAACTGACATTAGTGGAGTAACAGTCCATCCACAAAAAAAAAAAAAAAAGTTCTATCCGCTTCTCAATTTTATGGCACAAGGCTCAAGGATCATCATAAAAAATGATGTCCTCTTCAACTTTCAATTTTCCTGCTCTCGCTCTCTTCTCTCTTTTCACTATGTGTTGATCTCGTTCTTGGGTATTTTTTTTTTTTTTTTTTTTGTTTTACACGTCCTTAGGAAACATAGTGACAGGACACTAAAAGTGAAAGAAATTATAAAGTGTCACTGGGGATGATAACTTGGACGAAAGGACGAGCGACAACTACGTCCAAAAATTCACTCACTCTTGCCTCTTCATCTTCCCCCCACACTTTACTCATATCCTTGTGGACACATGGAAGTTGTTTGTATTTTTTTTTTTCACGAAAAAAAAAATTGATATTTGACAACTCAGAAGGATAACAGTGTAAAAATATATCAAAAAGGACGAATGGTGATGAAGAAAAAAAAAAAAAAGAAATAACAAGCTTAAAGGGAAAAAGAAAATATGTGCACATCAAGCGGACAACAGGACGAATGAACGGACGGACAAAAGGACAAACTTCAACGATGAAAATAATAAAACAAAAAAAAAAAATCAAAAAGGAACATAACACCGCCAACGAGACAAGGAAGTCTCACTCACTCGTTCAGGACTAAAGTTTTAAGTTTAATTCTTGAACGTTCAACTTACTCTCAAAGGACATCACATGAAATGCAGGACGATGGACCATTCATTTTAAGTTTTGTTGCCGTTACCGCCACCGCTGACGCTACCTCGTTCTTTCTTAACTGCCATTGTTGCTTTCTTTTATTGCTTTGACTAAAGAACAGTAAAAATATTTAAAAGGACACAATAGGAAACAGAGCAGTGACATAGAGGACAAAAAAAAATTGAAATAAAATGAAATGAGCCAAAAAGAGCCATTGGTGTGGGACTTGCGCGAATTAAAAAAAAAGGGACAAGCACAAAAATCGTCATTATTATTCTTCTACATAATCCTTTGACGGTTTATTATCTTTGTATGTGATACACACCGCCATTATCGCTGTCAAAAAATACACTCATTTTAGCCCTTATCCTTCTCCCGGGCACTTGAACTGTCTCATTTGTCCGCAGCGAGCATACATACATAATTATGTACATATGCATGTATGTCCATTACGTTTTGACAAAAGGACTTCCATTTCCATCTCTGTTTTGTTCGGTTGAAAAATTTTGACAGGATCTAGCTGAGCGTTGCTTTGTCTTTCACCTGAATGCTTTAGGATTTTTACATGCTTTCATCCGTTTACATAGAATCACCGGTCCATTCGTCGTATGTGTGCGCTTGTTGGCAACCGGCTGACGGTCATCCGTAATCCTCGGAGACATGCCACAACATAATATTCCTTCTCATATTAAACATGTGGACATCGGCTCGGACAGCTTGTCGATCTTTATTATGAAAGTTCAGTGCTAAGCGTGGTGACCGGAGATGGTCTTGATGGTGTTTGGTGGGTGAGCTTTGTGGACATGTGGGTTGCGGCTAAAAGTTTTTTCTTCTTCTTGTTATCCTTCGAAATGCTTTTAAAAGTAATCCAGTGACAGGCATCCGACTGAGGAATACCAGGTCGACATTATTTACCGCTATGCGTTATAGCAATTACCATCATGTTCATATGTTCGATGGTAAACAAGACATTAACCATTGCATCTCAAGCTAAATTCGCATGTCCGACAGATTCAGCAACCGGATCACGTTCACCAAACGACAACTAACCAACACAAAAGTGACTCATTACACATCGCATGTGGAGGGGGGATAAAAAAGTGCCAAATAGCATCGACCCCGGATGGTCAGGTTCGTTCTGACTGTTGTCGAGATACATCTGCGACAGGGATATGCACGTATGTACATATGTATGTATGTATACATACATATGTGTCCCATGGATCATGTTTAGGCGAAGAATTTTGTGTGGTGTATACTAAAATACATCCTCTAGCCTACAGAGGTATGGTGCTGCTGGTGACACTATGCGTTGTATGCGCAAGCTCGCAATACAAGTGGCTTAAAAAGGAAACCGTGTAAGACTTCATGCAGTCTGACTGTTTGGCGGACTACCATAAATCGAGAGAATGTTACTGCACTACAAGCATTAGAGGTTGTTTGGGTCCGATTCCGCGGAGATACCAGTAAGATGTCGAGTTTGTTTGTTACCCCAATCTTTCGGATGGGATCAGAATGTGTGATTGGAGGTCGACATTTTATTCCTCATCCCCCTTCGAGATATATTAGTTGGCGTCCTCCTGACAGGAAATATAGCATTCCAACTACCTTATTAGATGCATAAACATCCTTCCATTGAATGACATGGCTCCCGTTGACTTCTCTGCACAAAATTTTCTCACCTCATAACCGCTAGCGCCACCGTCACAGCACATCCTATACCGTATCGACTGCGCCTAGAGGTATTAACATCCGCAATAATGTATCCACGACTCCACGAGAGTATGTGCATTTCGAAAAGATCAGTGTTTCCTTTTCAATTATTAAGTGTGTGTATAAATTCATCGTCCAACCAGCCACCCACCGTTGGGTGTACAGATTGCATCTGCCCCTCTCTCGCACTCAATTGCAATTGCAATTTGAAAATTATTACAATCGATGTCTATCGTCTGTCGACGCAACTGTCGGAACCGGTGTAAATACAAGAAAATATGTATGTACATATGTATGTATATAAAACAAAGAATAACTGCATTCGCATCTCCTTCGGTATCTCACGGATGTGGCACAGTCTCTTGGTGTTTTTGCATGGTCCTAGGCGCAACCTTCGAACCGGCCTCATTGACTGACAGACTGATGTATACAACTGCAGTGTTGGGTGAGCATTTAGAAAATTATGAATCCCATGCATTTAGCGGAAATCTGGTGCCAGACATCGGTGCTACTCTTTCACATCCTGCCAATAGATGGGGCGACGAGTGCACACCATTACACCATCACAGCATCACACACCATACGTGATCGTTAACGCTGCAACTCTCTCGGTGACAAGAGTTTCTTTGCAAGTAGATACTTTTTGCTATTTACAGTTATTTATTGAAAGCGAAGAATTTCACACAAACAACATGAACGCAACAACGATGCGATGATGCGCTCCGCGCCATGTACGTATGCACATTATTTTGATGCACGCAGCAACGTTTTGGCATTTCGACGGATTGATGTTCGAATGCAGAGGTGCAGGGGGAAGAGAGGAAAGATTACGACGAATTGTGTCAAGTTAATAAAAATTAAGTGCACGTCATAATTCAGTTTAAGTAATTGTAAACATTTGGTTTGGTGCTGTTTTCGCGGGGCGGGTTAATGTTCAGTTAATGATAGAATGACGGACGAGCAACGGGAAGCGAATGACATGACGTGCGAACTAACTGGCACATAGTGAAAGATGTATTGGATACAATACGCAGTTTTGTGCGTTCGTTAATTAACGTGAAGATGGAAAGGGAGCGCCCGATTTCGAGAGGGAGATTTGAAGAAGTGACCAAGGTTTCAATTGTGGGGGTATGGTGGGTTGAATTTTTTTTTTTTATATTAGATTTTTAAACTTTGACGGTCAATACTTTCTCAGTACAACGTCTTTGGCTGCATATTTAATGATTTTGATCGGTGTTTTATACAATATTGATACCCTAGAAAGGTAACCTTATTTTTTAGTACGTTACAGGTAACCATTCGTCGAATCGACGAAGTGATATCCAACTTCGTTTTTAAAGAAAAGTTATTAAGTAATTCTTGTGAAGTAAAATCATTTTTGTTTATTAGGTGTTGTTTATTAAGAAAACGTAAAAAAATTGTCTTTTGTTTTTAATTCTTGAGTTTTATTTTCAAAACAGTCTTTGGAGCCAATGTTTTTGAGATCACCTGCTTTTTTAATTTTTAATAAGAAGGCGTTTTCGTTTTTTTTTTTTTTTTTTTTTTTTTTTGTTAAAAGAAGTGGGAACTCAAAAGTTTATTCACTAGTTAACAGAACACGTTAAAAATAAAAAACGAAAATAAAGTATTTGGTCATTTGTTGCAGAGGTCAACTTTATGCTCTTCACATGAGCTTGCATCACATTTATTGCACGTTGACTTAGTCATGCGTCCTTGTGTGTACGGACGATATTTGCAAATTTTTCTTGTTTTTATTTCTGTTACACTAGCGTTGTGTTCCCTTAACGGTTTTTTATTTTCAAGGATATTTTTTTCAATACAAGATCTAATATTAGTGGGTAAAATTGGTGCTTCTAACCGTTTCTTCATCCATGGTACTACGACTTTTCCCTCTATTATATTTACGGAAATACCTTCGCTTTGTTTCGATGCCGTTCCAAATGTGAATGAACTTAAATGCTTAAGAATAGTCCTAACTCTACTGCCCGTTTCGTATAGTAAGCCAGCTCGCCCCGATCATCGCCATTTTATGACATCCTTGCAAGAAACACAATGTGCAGGATATTGCATTATCAACGCAATGTTGCACATAAACGACGATCCGGAAGGCGCCCTAAAAGTACATAAAAGGTAACCTTCGTCGTTTCGACGAACATTTGCGCTGTTTTTCAATAAAAAATGCACTTACCCAAGCAGGTACACTACCGTACGTCCACACACTAAAAGCACTTAGAGATGGATAGGGTTACACGAGAAGAGGATCCTATCAGTAAGAGGACTAAGGAGAAAACTAAAAAAATAAAATTCATGTTCGTCGAATCGACGAAGGTTACCCTTCTAGGGTTAAGGTACAATTCTGAAAAATCGACACAATACGTATTAAATCACTTGTTCATTGGAATATATATTTTTTTCAAATCAAAGTTGACCATCCAGTGTAGGAAATACATGCTTAATTATTTTGTATGAAACGTTTCCAATTTATATATTTATATGTTAATAGGTTGATATTTTAAGTTTCGCGTACATGAATCTGAAATCTGTATCAGTTTTAAATAAATTTATTCAATTTTCGCCTATAAAGTTGAAAACCCGGTTAAGGTTTGTTTAGTTAATTACTGGGACTCAAAATTGATAAAACAAAACACAAAAAAATATTGGCTTATGTCATAAAAAGAGTTTTATGCGGTGGTAATATACCATAAGACTTACTTAATTACTTATCAGGCCAGCGATCCATGGAGGATCTGAGCCTGAACTAAAGCTGCCTTCCATCCTTGACGGTCCCGGGCACGTTGCTTCCAGTTGTCAAGACCAAGATGTCTTACATCCGCGATTACTTGGTCTTTATACCGGAGGTTCGGTCTTCCTCTTCTTCTCGAACCAGGATGTGGCTCGATGTGGCCGAGCCAGTGTAGTCGACGGATCCTTGCCTTCCGGACTACATCCACATCTTGGTACAGCTCGTAGAGTTCGCGGTTATGTCTTCTTCTCCATTCACCTTCCTCACAGGACCAAATATCCGGCGCAGAATTTTCCTTTCGAAAGAACCCAAAATCGGCTCCGTACAGCAAGACTGGAAGAATGAGCGTTTTGTAAAGCATGACTTTGGTCTTTCGAGTGAGGAGTTTTGACCCCAGTTGTTTGGACAAGCCGAAGTACCAGCGGTTGCCAAGGGCGATTCTATGCCGGATCTCCACTGTGGTGTCATTTGTGGAATTTACGTTTGCCCCGAGGTAGACAAACTCCTTAACTACATCGAAATTGTTGTCAATTGTTATATTTTGTCCCAGGTGGTGAGCGACGGATTGGTTTTTGCTTGACAGCATGTATTTCGTTTTGTCCTCATTGATCTTAAGACCAACTCGTTTCGCCTGTTCTTCAATCGCCGTGAATGCTTCCACAATGCCACGGCGAGTCCACGCGATGATGTCGATATCATCCGCGTATCCTAGCAGCTGGATGGACTTGTAAAAGATAGTGCCTTCCCTGTTGACGCCTGCCCGTCGCACTATCTGCTCCAGCACCAGGTTGAAGAAGTCACATGACAGCGCATCTCCTTGCCGAAATCCGGTGCATGTTTCGAATGGTTCCGAGGTCCTAGAACCGAATTGCACGGTGCATCGCGTGTTTTTCGGCGTACACAACTGGATCAGTTTTACCAGGATCCCGAATTCGGCCATCGCACCAAACAGTGCTTCACGATGAATGCTGTCGTATGCGGCTTTGAAATCGATGAAAAGATTGTGTGTATCGATTCGAAACTAGTTGGTCTTTTCCAGGATTTGTCGAAGTGTGAAAATTTGGTCTATAGTTGATTTGCCGGGCCGGAAGCCGCACTGGCAGCTGCCGATTAGTGCGGTGCAAAATGGTTTTAGACGTTCACACAATACGCTGGACAGGATCTTGTATGCGACATTGAGCAGGGATATACCTCTATAGTTCTTGCAAGAGGTAGGATCGCCTTTTTTGTGGATGGGGCATATAGAGCTGGTATTCCAGTCGTCGGGCATGCTTTCATCTTCCCAAATTCTGCAGATGATATGGTGCATGCACCCTACCAGAACATCGCCGCCAGCTTTGAAGAGCTCTGATGGCAAGCCATCTGAGCCTGCGCTTGTTGTTCTTCACCTTCTGAATAGCTGTGCCGACTTCTTCGATGCTGGGTGGGAGGACTACTTGAGCGGCTGGAGTTGGGATTTCCTCGGTCCCTACCATTCTCTCTTGGTCATGCTCGTTAAGCAGCTGCTGGAAGTGCTGCTTAAATACATCCACTATTCCCTGCGGGTCGGTGACAAGATTACCCTCGCAGTTTCGAAGAGCCTGGGTGCCCTTTTTGAAGCCTCCTGCAAGGCCTTTGGCTTTCTTGTAAAAGGCTCGTGTTTTATGTTTATCCCTAGACTCCTCGATATCCTTGAGCTGGGAGGCTGCGAAGATTCTTTTCTTTTGTCGCAGTAGTTTTTTCTCCTCCCTTCTTCTGGCTCGGTACTCTTCTTGCGCTGCCCTGGTTTTCCTCTGCAGCGCCTTTTGGTACGCCTCGTCGGTTGCTGCCTTTTTCTGCTCACACTCACCATCACACCACGGGTTTCTTGTCGGGGGTGGTAGGTATCCTAAGGCTACTTCCTGAATGGCTGAGCAGCAATGCAGCCACATATTATTGGCATTTGTGTTCGACGTAGGCATACCGTAGAGTCTTTCGCTCAGCTGCTCCCTGTAGACTCTGGTAACCTCCGGTGTGCTCAGGCGCCCAATGTCGAACCTCCTCCTGATGGGCTGGTGCAGCTTTCTGACATTGGACAGTCGAACTCTGAATCTTGCTGCTACGAGGAAGTGGTCAGAGTCGACATTTGCCCCTCTGAATGTTCGCACATCCAGGATGTTTGACGAATGCCTTGCGTGCCTTGCACATGGTCGATTTGGTTGGCGGTTCGACCGTCCGGAGATCGCCAGGTTGCTGTGTGGATTCGCTTGCGAGGGAATCTTGTGCTACTTATCACCGCATTACGAGCTGTCGCAAAGTCAGCGAGTCGGAAGCCGTTATCTGTTGTTGTATCGTGGAGGCTGTGCTTTCCGATCACTCAGCCAAGAGTGTTCTCCTTACCGATGTTGGCGTTGAAGTCCCCGAGCACGATTTTTACATCGTACTCCGGACAAGCTCCGTAGGGGTTGTCCAGGAGGTCATAGAAGTCCTCCTTGATAGGGTCTTCAGCCTCGTCGATAGGAGCGTGTGCACATATAAGGCTGATGTTATAAAATCTTTGTCTGATGCGGATCACTGCCAGGCGACCACTTATAGGTTTAAAGTCGATGACCTTCGACCTTAACCGCTTTCCCATGACAAATCCGCATCACAGTAAGTGCAACCTTTTGTGACAGCTGTAATAAATGTCGCAATTTTTCCTTCCTTCCTTCTAGTCTATGAGCAGCTCCGGGAGTGTACAGGGTTCTGACATTCCAGGCGCATACTCGCAAATCGTGTTCCTGTTTCGTGCATTGTCATCGTAGAGTATCCGTCCGTGTATCCGAGGCATCCTGCTCATTCATAACTTTGTTTTGTTTTTTACGTGGGTGGATTGTTAGCCCGCCGCACAACCGCCATTCTGGTCGGGGTTTTTTCGCTGCATACGTTTGTTCACCTCCCAACGGTTGTTGAAGAGGCTATCCAGAGGAAGCCGTGAGGAGGCCGTATGTCAACTTGACCCGTGCATTTAAACAGGAATCGTTGCTGGCATGTCGCCAAGTTGAGAGCGATCAACAACTTTACCCTGTATGTCCGAGCCCATGCTCTCTAGACCATAAGAAGGTCTCCGTATTGACCTACGATAGTATCCCATTTTCCCCTTGATTTCACCTAGAAATCGGCTCCAGAACAGAACAGAAGTCTTATATCGCTTAATGCCTACTGTTTTCAATACGCAAGCACATCTCAATACATAACAATTTTAGGTTACGCGAATGATAATCTTAGACAGATGACAAATCTGATGACAATGGTGACGACAACAACAAGATGGTAAACTTCAAAATCAGATACATATTTCGAATCTGATTTGTTGGTTGCCATCAAAGTGATGTCACTGTCAGTGCCACTGCCAGCGACAAGGAGGATTAAGAGCAAGCTGAGCACGAACCAACAATTCGAAACGAACGAAAAGCGTGACAGGACTTTTATCTGTCAACGTCCATATAAAATTCCATTCTAAGGGCTGTTACTCCTTTAAGAAGGGTTAATACTAGTGGAACGGAGCAACAACAATAAAAAAAAAAAAAAAAAACAGATTATGTGTATGAATAAAATAGCAGCGCTTTGTATAGCTGTTTATCCTGTCTGAAGAAGACGGCTTAAACGACAGACACACGCATGCGACACACAGGCTCGCGGGCACTAAGTACAGTGACGGATAGGACATTGGCACACATTAACGTGGCCTGTCCTGCGGCATTTTCGTTAGAATGTCGAGAATATTGTCGCATGTACATACATTCGTATGGTATATTATATAGGTGGGTAATTCTATCGTCACCAAATATGTATATGCCCGGTGGAACATAAATCGCGTTTAGAACGGCAATAATTTGCCAATGCACATGGGGTTGATGGTTGCCGGTTGACGATAGCTGATTAGTGTTGTATGGTGCCGCTCGAGGAACTGATGATGATGATGATGCCAACGGGGGCTGAATGATGTTTGTGATGTTCAAATGACATTGTGATGAGTTTACGGGTGAATTAGGAAGTGAAATGAAATTAAGAGGGTTTTCAAAAGCATCCCAAAAACAAGGGATTGTTGGGTTGTCGAGTGGAAAATAAATACGTTTATGATGGAGCATACATATACATATGTATGTAAATAAGTCCTGAAAAAGGCGCCAAAATCGTGAGGTTAACTGACGATGTTTTCTAAACTAGATTAGAATTAACTTGACACATTAAATCCTCTCATCTTTGGTAATCATCATTCGTTATTCTCGGCAACCATCTCAAAATTCGGACGGCATTGGCTTAAGCTAATTTCGCAATGCCACCGTCCACATCTTATTAATTCCCCCCGGTCTTTCGCTGAATGTCATATGCAAATTAAACAAGATCACCGAAACATAATACTTTTTATCCATCAGCACCCTATCAAGAGGAGTAAGGCAAACAAATAAACTAAAATTGCAAACAAAAGCCGCCATGACAAGAAATGTCATCAGTCCGTTTGTCGTCAAGACATGCAGCACAAAGAACAAACAATAATTGATTAATTAATTCACTTGGTGGATCATTAAATTTCATATCCGTTCCGACCGTCCAACCCAGGCCTCTATACAAAGGAATTTTAAAAGAAAAAAATTAAAGTAAACTTGTCAGGCATGTCGATTGGACATCATCACAGTTGAACCCAAGTCATTCGGGCCGGTTACAGTGGTTTGAAGGTGACTCCAAACCCACCACACACCATCTCGGCCGTTTGTCGGAGTTCGTTAGTTAGTCGCGTACGGAAATTTGATTTATGAACGTCTCCGCTGCCGATGAAACATCACGGAGGTGCGGTACCACTGACAGACTAAAAGAAATTAAATAAGGAAAAAAAACAAAACATTTCTTGTTAATTGTCATCATATTTATTTCCGTTCGAACGGCCGAGGAAGAAGAGGTATAAGTAATAGCAGGGTGTGGCTGTGGGTCGATTCAGGGGGTAGTTTTGCGTAATGGTGGTCATTTTGCAAAGTGGAAAGGAACAAGAGAGTGAATGACCGAACTAATTCGAGTAAATTCGTGGGGAGGGTTGACTGATGAGCTGACAGGATATTGACAAATTTCTCGATCTACTGACAGATGGCAGGAGGGCAAAGGAATCAGTATCGCTTTCCGTCAATAGATGGCGCTTAAGTGTAAACGTTTTTAGTTTTTTTTTTTTTTGAGAATTGATTAGCACAAATCAAGGTTTGATAATGACATCATAATTAAAACAAAAGTATTGTTACGAAATATTCGATCCCCACGCCAAATAGGGTTCGCACCACTGGATTGCGATAAACTACAATTGTCCTTTTTATTTAAATTGAAACACACACACTTTTAATTCTTTCACCACAGATCAATTATCTGTGTAGCTTCACCACTTTTCTTTATTATCCAATACTATCCACTTTAAACTTTATTACACAATACACAAACCTTTATTGAAAGCTTTTCTTTTCACACTGGTTGATCACACCGATTTGTCACACGCTGATTTATACCACAAACTGAATGAATGTCAAGGGCGAGTGTTCGCGCTTATATAGCTCTCGGTCCACCGTCTCGAACGTTCGCCGTTGGAAGTTCCCCTTCGGAAATCTCTAGAACGCTCTGACAATTCCATTGGAAGTTGACATCATTCCAATCCCCGCTTCCAGAGAGTTTTTGAACTTCGACAGCGAAATTCGAACTTAACGGTCCGCTTGCATCTCCGCAACAGTATTCTAACAACTTCGAATTATTATTTTGGTGAAAATCTTCAAAAGACACTATGAGGGCCAACAGCGCGTTCTTATAGTAGTGTGAGACTTGACTCATTAAAAACACCACCCTTTGAGTTAATTATTTTTTGTTTTACTACAGCTAAGTCAATCGACTTATCCAGCAGTATTTCGTTCTCGAGGTAATCACATTTAGCAGGCAGCTTTCCAGTGAGAGTTCCTGCAATCCGCAAAGTGTGTGCAGTTTAGGTTTGTCGCGCTAAATCAAGGGGTTTTGTCCTTTGAAGACGGCACAGCAGATTTCGTTTCTGTATTACTTCAAGAGCCGCATTATTGACATGACCTTCCAGTGCTTTAGCTTCAAGTTCGACGTTTTCAATATTTAAATCACGAAGAATGTCGTCGTTTCGAATATACTACCACGGCGCATTAACAACGGCTCATAATAGAAGAATTACTCTTCTTGGTACAATCCCAAAGTTGAATACCGTAAGCACTTGCTTGTAGAGAAGCAGCTTGTTTTCAGTACTAAGCTGGGAATGTTTTCCTAGTAGCCAGTACATTTCCCAATATTTCAATTCAAGCTCTTAACGTTTTTTCTTTAAATGTGTTTTCAATTTGAGTTTCGCGTCGAGATTCATGCCTAGGTATTTTTCCTCGGTTGCGATTGGAATCCGAACTTCAATTACAAGGAGAGGTAGTGCACTCACTTTTCCCTAAGTAAAATTTACGTGGACAGATTTGGTTTCGTTAAGCGCGATCCGTCAAGTCTTTGTCCAGTCGCTTATACGGTTCAGGAAATATGTATTGCAATTTAGTCGTTGATTCTTCGACTGATTTTCCTATGGCCAAAATAGCAGTATCATCGTGCCATTCGTTTGTGGTATGTGTCTAGTATACAGCAATTAAAGTAGCGGACCAAGTACGCTTTGCTGCGGAACGCCAGCCGTAATTGGTCTAAAATTTAAGTATTCGCTCCCATGTTTAACACGAAAGAGTCTATTAGGTAAGTAGTTTCCCAAAACGTTCGATAGTGGTTCGGGGAAAACGTGTGACAGTTTATACCCCAAACCTTCGCGCCATACTTTGTCAAAGGCTTGGAAGACGTCAAGAAGTACGCTCGAATGTATTAGCTTATGTTCGAGTGCTTTTTCGACCACATCTGTTATTTAATGCACTTGGTCCAGAGTGGAATGCTTGCTTCTGAAATCAAACTGATGATCCGACAAAATACGTTTTTCTTCGACGATCGGGTTTAAGCGATTGATTATAATTCTTTTGAACACTTTCGGAATTATCGGCAACAATGATATTGGGCGGTAAGGTTTTTTTATTTGTCGGTGGCTTTCCGGGCTTTAGAATCATAATAACTTCGGCGACCTTCCATTGGCTCGGTGCGTGTTCTAAACCAAACGCTGCGTTAACAAGATATAAAAGTTTGAGCAGAGCTTTTCTCTGCAAATTTTTAAGCACATCTTCTGTAATTAAGTCGTAGCCTGGCTTGAGGGATTTTATGATATTTACCAGTTCGGAAAACGTGGCTCGCGTCATTCTTTATTCCCCGGTCATTTTCAGAGTATTGCAATTGTCAGGTAGCGGTTATCCTTGGAATGGCTTGAAGGTTTTAGCAAGATATTCAGGTAAAACTTTAGCCCTTTCTGGTTCGCCTCTTGCCCACTCGTTTCGATTTTTCCTTATTGGTGGTGCCTGCAGTGTAGGCTTTTTAAAGTCCTTAATAGCCTTCCAAACCGAGTAATTTGATTCGGTGTCAGCGGTTAGGCTTTCTAAGTACGGTCGAACCCCATGATTTTTGTATTCTCTGAGAGATTTCCGCGATACATTACATAATCGGTTTAAATATAATTTATGCTGCGGCGATCGGCTTTGTTGCCATCGTTTACGGCCTTTTCGTTTCTCCTTCTCCTAATTTATGAAAAAGTTGTTCGGCACTTTTTTTCGGAAAACAGTATTATTCCACGCTGTGTGCTGAATATCTTCAATGAATCGGTCGTACTCGAATTCTAATTTGCACGGCGCGGCCTCCTAAATTGCACTCTTAGACTAAAACCTTACAGTTTGTCCTTCTATTCGTAAGCCTATGTGGTTCAGGCTTTTTAATAAGAGTTTTACTCATCGTAAATATAACTGGAGAATGGTCTGAGGAAAGATCAAAGTTCTCTTCGACTTTAATGTAGCGATCAGATAGGCCTTTTGCAACGAAAATATCGATGAAGTCAGGTGCTTTCGCAATGTCTGTGGGCCAATATGTTGGTTTGCCAGTTGAGTAAAAGTTGCAACCGCAATCCATACATACCTGCTTTGTAGACCATTTTTCCTCTCTATAAAATACATCTTGAGCACCAAAATGTGTATTTGGCGTTAAAGTCACCACCAATAAGAAAATTTGATCCAAGGTCATTAAAAAGATTGATGAACTGGAACGCCTCCAACGAACAGCTTACTTACTTACTTAGCGGGCGCTACAGTTCGAGGTGGACCTGGGCCTCAACCAACATGCCTCTTCACCTAGCACGATCTTTCGCTAGTCTTTTCCAGTGCCGCACGCCCAGTTGGTTGAGGTCCCATTCCACCTGTGCGCACCACCTTAGGTGCGGCCGTCCTCTATTTCTTCGTCCCCCGGGGTTGGATTTAAAGACTCTATGGGCTGGAGCTGTGGCATCCATTCGCTCTACATAGCCTAGCCATTTTAGGCGTTGGATCCGTAGACGCCTGACTAGACTCATATCGTTGTACAACCCATACAGTTGATTGAATCCTCTTCTCCAACCCCCCTCCGTGTTTATAGGACCAAAAATCGCACGCAGAATCTTTCTCTCGAAACTACGAAGGATTTCTTCACGCGCTTTAGATAAAGTCCATGTTTCTGCGCCGTACAACAGGACCGGGATAATTAAGGTCTTGGGCAACTTCGTTGTACGAGAGAGGGCTCTACTTCTCAATTGCCTCTTGAGCCAAGAAGCAGCGGTTGGCAAGAGTAATTCTGGGTTTGATTTCGGAACTGGTGTCGTTGTTCCAGGTCACTGCGGAGCCGAGGTATGTGAAGTCCTTAACTACCTCAAATTATATATCTGCCGATATGCACGTTCTGGCCAAGACGTCGGTGGTAAATATCCTTTTTCGATGACAGCAGATATCTAGTCTTGCTCGCATTAACTGCCAAACCAATTTTTGGCGCCTCCATCTCAATACTTGCAAACGCCTCATTGACATCTCGCTGTGATCTATGTACCTATTATGTCAACGTCGTCGGCGTATGCAAGGAGTTGCGAGGATTTGAAATATATTGTGCCTCTTGTATTGGCATGTGACTTTTGCACAATCATTTCTAATATGATGTTAAAAAAATCACACGACTGCGCATCGCCCTGTCTAAATCCTCGGTCAGTTCTCTACCGATTCGGATGGAGCAGCAAGCGTTCTCCAGAGTCATCCTGCAAAGTCTGACGTGCTTAGCAGAAATGTCAAAAGTAAACAGGGCGTTATATAGCTCGTCTCTAATTATGCTGTCGTATGCGGCCTTGAAATCGACGAATAGATGGTGGGTGTCGAATTGAAATTCATTGGATTTTCTCCAGGATCTGCCGTAGTGTGAAGATTTGGTCGATGGTGGACTTCCCTGGCCTGAAGCCACAGTGATAAGGACCTATCAGTTTATTTACGAACGGCTTCAGGCGTCCACACAAACTATTCCTCTGTAGTTGGAGCCGTCAAAGGGGTCTCCTTTTTTGTGGATCGGCCAAACAATGCTGACACTCCATTCCTTGGGCATGGTTTCCTCTGACCATATCTTACAGATGAGTCGCTGCATGCTTCCAACCAGCTCACCCCCAGCTGCTTTGAAGAGCTCACCAGGCAATCCATCTGCGCCACCAGCTTTATTCGACTTGAGTTTCGACATGGCAATCTCAACTTCGTCGAGGTCAGGGGGACAAAATTCACTGCGATCTTCGTCATTAAGACATGGGTCATTCTGCCTGACGGCGGTATGTTGGCTGTCATCGCCGTTATACAGTCTGCAGAAGTGATTTTTCCAAATTCTCAGCATCGACTGCGAGTCTACTACTAGGTGTCCGTGTGTAAATAACGATGATCCGCCTCGCGCCCTTCCCAATGGTAAGCGTGGTAGGCATGATAGCCTCTTATAAACTTAGCACTCGTTTGCGTTGTCAGACGGGTTTCAGAAATCAAGCATATGTCAATATTTTTTTGTTTGGTGAATATTTCTAATTCGCTAAGTTTCTGTCGAAGCCCATTGGCGTTCCAAGCCAATGGGCCAATGGCGTGAACAATGCCTATTTTCTAGAGTTTTCATTTTCTCGGAAATAAGCTGGTTTGTCTTGTTTTGTTCTGCAAGCTAAGCAAGAATAACAGACAAGATATTCATTATTGAATCAGGCGGTGTGCTACTGATTGTATACTTGTTGATGCCGCAATTTGGCCAAACGTTTTTGTGCCTGGTTTTATTTTTATTGGCGTAGTTTTAGTGCTCGGATTCTTGTCGCTACCAATTTGCTTGGTAGTTGTCGACTGCTTTCGAATCTTTTCGCGAGTACTCGCCGTACTCAGCTTTTTCTTTTCCGGCTCATTTATTTTGTCCCGCCGCTTCTGTAGCATCTTAGCTACTTCACGGCCAAGGTAGTTTGCTGGGTGTTTTCCGTTGCAATTGGCGCAAACTGCAGGCGACTGTTTTGAATAAAGACACTCCTTCAATAGGTGTGGTTCGGCATACTTAACATAACGCGGTTCTTTTTGAAAATATGCCTGCGTGTGGTTGAATTCCTGGTAGCGTTTGCATTGAAGAACTAACCTCCTAAGGCCTTTCGGGCTTATTTTCATTAGTGTACGACTGAATGTTTTCATTTGTAAGCTTTTGAGAAACCAAGCGATAGCTACTTGTATAGTCCAGCTGTTCTTGCTTCGCAGTTTTAAATGATAAGTCGTTTCCGGCAAAATGTTCACAATTTCGTATATTCAAACATACATATTGCTCAATTCCGATGATATTTATCGGCGGTGGTTGGTGCGACTTGGTTTCTCGCGTACCTTTGTTCTTCGGCGACGGTGCTCGCTGCTTGTCCTTTTGCATTTTATCGCTGCACGTATGTACATTACATATGTATGTATTGTTGACCGGTCGTTTTAAGAGCCTGCCCATTTCGCGACACAATTCTTCTTCGTCCATGTGACGAAGCGATTCGGCTATGGTCTCCGACCATGCTCTTAGAGTTTTGAACACCCTCTTCAGTTCTTCGCTCGCAGAAAAGCTCCATCAAAAAGCGAAGATCAGCATTTTCCTCTTTCAAACTTTGAAGTTTGGGAGGGGGAAACTTTTCGCCTGACGAGTTCGTCGTTTCAGAGCACTTGATTACTTTCGTAGATCCCGACGGAGGGGATCTTGTGGTCTTTGAATTTTTTCTGCCTGCCTTACCTCGGGTATATTCTAATCCCTAACCGAAGAGCGTACGAATTATAATTCAAATAATAAAATGCTTCCATGGTTTCTAAGATTAAGATTGGATCCATTTCCCGACATTCAGCATTGAATGAAAATAGAAATTTGTTGGTACCGTCCGTAGAAGCTACCACATCTCGCAAAGTGCAATAAAAAGAAGAAGGAACCAAATTCATGGCTTTTACCCCACCCCAATGAAATGAAACAAAAGTCAAACGAACAGGGAAACGATAATGAAGACATCTGCAATTGCCAGCGATTTGTTGCTCTTTCCTTATCGCTCCTTCATCCTTCTGCAACTTGTCCAAAATCCAACAAAGACAAATTCTATGGAAAACAAAAGAAAAAGAAGAAAAAAGTCACGAGAAAACTCTCGCCTACGAGGGGCCAGGTCGACTGGCTGAGTCTTCGTCGACAAATCAATTGATTTTACACTCGTGCCCCGACAACGTATGCTGGCGACAAAACTTTTGTTCGACAGCGAAGCGGAAGTCTCACCAATAAAAAAAAAAAATAGAAAAACAACTACACACGCAATGGAAAATCTATCGTCTGCCTAAAGGCCCTTGAGCCAAAGCAACTAGGAGGAGAATACCGAAAAGAGAATGGGGAAGGATGGAGGAAAATTCAAGAAGCTCTAAAAGATTTCCCACCTCCGATTAGAGGCTAACAGCTACTAGGTGCAGCTATGTGCATGCAGCCATAGAGGCGTCATGGCTCGGTGGTACCTGCTGGGTGCTGATGTCTGATGATGGCGGCACGCAATAGGCGCGAAATATTTTATTTTTTCTGCCGCCATCCCTCCACCTGTTGGTGAAGTTGTACAGTTTATTCTTCATAGTGACAATGGAGAGAAGGTGCGAGCTACCAGATCATTGATGAAGATACGAAAATCCGGTGGTGAGACAAGAGACACTTTTGCATCTTGCCAGCAAAAAAAAGAGAAGAGATTCCACGAACATGTTCCAATCGAACTTGCCTGTCGCAAAAAAAAAAAAAAAAACAAATTGATCGAATTGAATTTACAACCCCGACAAAGGGGAGGTTGGAGCATGCGAATAAAACTGTCGCACAGGTAAACATAACTCGGAAGTCAACTTACCTACAAGTGCAATTGGCAAGAGCTTGCTGCAATAAGCAAGCGGCATACAACCGTGGCGCTGGGTGCACTGAGTCATTGCAGAAAATGCAACGTTTGATGGGGTAACGTCAGTGTAAAATTTTATTACGTTATGAGAACTTAATTTATGGCCAAACAAGTTTTTTTTGTTTTTCTTTCTTTCAGTGGCTAGCCTCATTCTGGTTGTAGTACGACTACTGACTTATCCTTTTGGGGTGAGAATAGCATTGCCATTGCCACCCAAAATGACGACGGTAGTTGAATAAGAGATACCACTCGATGGATTTATGAATATTTTCATCATTACGTTTACACGAAACACATACATACATATGTACATATTTATGTATGTACATATGTATGTATGTATTTTATTTTCATGTTGTCTCTGCTACGTTGGTCGTTGGTTACGAATTATTGTTATTGCGTTCCACTTTAGCCAGTGCCCTTAGAAACTTGCAACTATGCAGCAGTGTTGGTGGTGCATTTAGGGGATGCACTTGTCGGAAAAGGGGTAGATTGGTATTTCACCTGTGTATGGGCGTCAGTGGTGGACAATATATCATACCTACATATCCGCATTGTCATAGAAATTTATTTCAAAGACTGACGGCAGGACGGTTTCCCGCCACACATGTTTACGACGCGAGTCATTGGGAACATGTTTTTGATGGAAATGTGTCATAAATTAGATTGAAGTTGAACGATAGTCGGGCAGCTGTCATGAAACTTTACTTTAGTGTCCATCAGACTACGGTAGTGACGCGTCCTTGAAATGTGGTAGTAGAATGTAGAAGGAGTTAAATGCGTGCCCTGTAGTAATAGTCTCCTTTGGAAGCGCCCTTAATCAATCAAACATTCGTGAAATGTGAATTTATTACTACTGATCACCGACCACCCTTTGCTAACCAGACAAATGTCTTTCAGTCACGAAACAACATCAACATCAAACCAGCTGCCCCTTTTTTGCGTCAATTGCGGCCAGAATCAATACATACGAGTACATACAAATGTAGATAGATGTCCGCAGAAATTAAAAATCACATTTGCATGCTGTCAAATAAATCACAGAAAACAATGGCTCCACACGTCGTGGGATAATAGCAACAAGAAAACTATCAAATTATCTGTCACGTCCTGCATACCACACGCGAGAAGCAGCCCCACTCGTCCATAATCGGCTTCTACACGAAAATGGCAAGGAAAAGAACAAGAAGTATGTACATATGGAGGGAATGTCAAATCGATTTTCACTTCGCCTGAAATGGCCAAACAAACTAGGAATTAGCATAGCCAACAACCAACCATACTATTGTTCTTGTGTAGCTTATCTATAGGTTTAGTATCTGAATTCGATGATGGTAAGTGTAGGGGGATACTTGTCGTACAGTTGGGAAAGTTGAGATGTCCATTGACAGGCGAAGCAATAAAATTCAAATGCGATTGTTCCTCGAAAACGACATAAAGACGACACATAAAGCAGAGTCACATGTAGACACACACATGCATGTGTTGAGGCGTAAGGTTAAGATACGCATATGTACATACATACGTACATACATCCTATTGCACAGCAAGAGGGATAAGGCGGCTTAGGAAACAAAAGTAAAAAGGAAAAAAACGAAAGAATCAAGCAACTATCGAACAGTGTCTCTTGGCCAAAAATGTCGTCCTTCATTCACTCGTTCAATTCGTTCAACTTCAGCAAGGATATAACGAAGCCATGTACTCGTACAAGCTAACTGGTTGTACGTTGATTACGAGGCCACAAGAACACGAACGGACGAGGTCAGCGGAGGATGCTCAAAAGGACACACATCCATACATAACTACACATTCCATATGTCTGCAGTTTAATTTTCCATACAGCCAGAAGAGTTCTTTCATTCGTTTCGAACAACGATAAATCTAAATCAGGTCCTTGTAGGATCACACACATCATATGGCTGTGTATACTACATTTAGTGACGTTAAGACAGTGGAGAATAATGTCAAAGGATATGGATAATAGATACAATTCAAAGTCAAAGAAGAAACTGGCTAACAACCGACCAAGTGAATGGGTGTGGAGTGGTTCTGCTATTGCTGTTAGTGGTATGTATCTCTATGCGAGTGGATAAAATACTAGAGATGTCCTTTGTCGCCGGATATAGGAATATGTAAGAAGAATGCCTTGAGAAACGTACTGGGTAGTTCGTCACAGAAGATGATAATTCTTCGTGTCCATTAAGCTCCCCCTCACCCATTTTGCGGCAAAGGAAAGAGTAAACGGGTTCGGAGATCAACGAATGGCACATGCAAGTTCACTTATGTATCTTTAATAGATTATTTGGCTGCGAATTTATGCAGATTTCAAATACGCATATATGTACGTAGTTGAGTAAGATTTGTGAGAGATACATTGTATGTATATTGTCTTATGACATCATTCCCTCGGTGCTAAGGTGCGACGTTTAGCTCAGTGCCTCCTGGCTAATGTGGGAGAATGTCAAACGGCTTAGACGAAAAATTCCAACGTAAAATTATAAGAGTAAACAGTGGTTAGTGTGTTGGACTCTGACGCACGATGAGCGAGTTCGGATCTCGATAATACCAACGCAATCGAATGTTAATTTCGCGGCGTCTCTCCTCGGCGGGGTACTGGCAAAACCCCCGGTAATATATCGACCAAAGTCAAGCTTCTCTCAATTGCCCATATTGTGTGTGATTTCATTCTCCCATAGGTGAAAGGGACCTACAGTTTATTGTCGGTTCCGAATAGCGAATTTCGAGAAGCTTTTCATGACAATTTTACTACAGGGGGTTTCGTCAGAACCCCGCTGAGGAGAAACACCTTGAAAACACGTTCGATGACATGGCTGTGTCGGGATTCGTTCCCGTGTCATCGGCGTCAGAGGCCAACACACTACCCACTGCGCCACGGTGCTCTCTGTTGAGAACTACAACAATTGTGAAAATTCGGTCGGTTCCTCTCCCGACTACACCTGGAGAGTAGTGAACGAACGTCTACGATCCAAACCATTTCATACAACAGTATAGACTCTTGAACCTGCGCAAACTCAAAAAAAAACAAAAAAAAAAAAAACGAATAGGCCTAGGAACAAAAGGAACTAAAGGCGGAGCAAAATCTTCCGAGACTTTCGGCAAGCCAGAGCTTCATAGGCTTAGGTACCGATGAATTTTAGAAAAATGTGAGTCAAAATTTGTCCGTAAGTATATTCATGTCACGAATTTTCGTTAAAAGTGATGTTGAGGGCGGGTGTAAATATCAGGCCAACTACTTTTTGGTCTGGCGTTCACTCACAGCATTCCAATCATACGCTTCAAACATTTTTCGACATGTTTGGCAACATTTGTATTTTTCTTCTTCAGATATTTCACTCATTTTTAAATTAATATAACTCTTAACGTACATATGTTTCGAATGCGAATTCGTCTGACAGAATTGGATTCAAGCTAACCAATATATGGGCCACTACACCACCGAGGACTAAGTATTTCATTTGCTTTAAACTAAGAGAGTCCTACACCGTCTTGCTTTTCTTATACTTTACTCCTTCAAGTAGCATACTTCGACAGAAGTAGGTTCAGTGGTCCTTCGCGGTTAATTCTGAAGTGAATCACGAATTAACTGAATTGTTTCGTGGACTATATGGTATGTAGCCTCGTCTTATTATTGTCTTCATTGGTATCATTTAATTTAGGCACAAAAAATTGGAATATCTCCACAAAGCACGACTCTATTTCTTGGTTAATACCAAAAATGGGCACCGTATTTTAAAATGCTGGTTATTAATGAAAGGGATAAGTAAGCCCCCAGAAAACGGAGCTTGCGCTGCTCACCAGAAAGCCATAGGAAAAAAATGAGGATTCAACCCCAAGATCACCCTATGGCTATACTTTACAGTCGTTATACCTATTCTAATGTATGGAGTGGTAGTCTCGTGGACTGCACTGGACAAACCAACATACCATAAGCAAATCGAGAAGGTATAAAGGCTAGCTTGCATGTGCACCATCGGGGCCACCCCAACGGCAGCGCTCAACATGATACTCCACCTAACCCCACTCGAAATACTTGGCAAGTAAATAGCTACATACACGGTAACCAGATTAAAAGCTAGTTCAAAAGGAAGAACTACATTACTGGCCACTCTTCCATCCTGAACAACAGGATAACCTCGGCGGAAAACTCCGACCACATTGAGCCCACCACAGTCTTTGAGAAGCAATTCAAAATAGCATGCCCGGAGAGACGAAACTGGTCCCGCCAGGCCCAACCTCGCAAGAGCTGCGTGAACTTCTACACCAACGGGTCAAAAACCAATGATAATATCTAATATCTACTACGGATATTCCAATCCTCACAGACAGTCAAGCAGCCTTGAAATCGCTGGAATCCTGTGTGTACACTTCAATTTAAGCCTAGACTGCCGCCTACCTCTTAACGAGATGGCCAAACAGTTTAACATACATACATCTCCTATAGGTACCATGGGATGCGCAGGTATAACTCTAGCATAAAACTCAAACTTACAAACATCATCATGAATGAGATGAACCTGACGTGGACCCAGGGGTACACCTGCCTCGCCTCCAGGCGAATCTGGTCTCGGCTTGACAGTCTACGGACCAAGGGACTAATTTCCCTAAAACGAACTGTCATATATGAAGTTATTGGTGTTATCACCGGTCACTGCCTCATGGGCAGTCACGCACAAGAACTAGCGCAAGTTTTGAATGACTTCTGCAGAAGTTGCTTAGACGAAGAGGAAATCGAATCCATTCATCACCTACTCTGCGCCTGTTCGGCTCTCTGTTCAATCAGGAAGCGTTATCTGGGACCCTAATTCCTTAACGACTTGACTGATGTTCAGCGTATATGGATAATTTGTATGGTGTGTGTGATTTAATTTTTCCCATAGGTTAAAGGGACCTACAGTTTTTATTACCGGTTCCGAACGGCGAATTTCAAGAAGCTTTTCATGACAATTTTACTACAGGGGGTTTGTCAGAACCCCGCTGAGGAGAAACACCGTGAAAAACACGTTCGATGACATGGCTGTGTCGGGATTCTATCCCGTGTCATCGGCGTCAGAGGCCAACACACTACCCACTGCGCCACGGTGCTCTCGGTGGATAATTTACCTTCTTCATTATTAAAGAAGCATTAAGTGGTTCCATGAAATGGGGCTCGACTCCCTCTTGGCAACACAACAAGCCTAAGTGTATACTCCCCTGGGGAGGCTAATGAAAACCCCTTGTTTTTACATCCAGCACTTCATTTTCAATAGCTCTGAACTGTCAGTTGCCACTTTGCCTTTTTTTTTTTCCTATTGGCATCACTAGCGGGAAATCAAATTTGGATGCTTTTTAGGACACTCATTAAAAAATGCGAGATCGAATCATAGAGTATCTTCCCTACCCCTAATGATGTGTTAATCACTGACCTGCAAGTTGGCACTACTCCGAAGTGAATGCATCTAGATTCCTAGACACAATTGCTCTAATGCTGAGTTTGACGTACTGCTCTATGTATTTATCTGAACCATTTATTTGCAATCATACTGAAATGAAGCCCATTCAACAACTGAGCAAATAACAATTGCGTTCGACGCCTTGCCGCCAATTCAGGCGCTAGACACTCAGCAGCAATTCACAATACTCACCACTTGATTCCACCATAAAGCCCAACTTTCAATCTGCGACCAAAACCATCGAGTACGTTCCTCAAAGAAATTCAAATTTCTCTCCAGCTCCCATCGCGAAGCTAATAACCAGCTATAAGCCACTCGAGCACGTCCCGATCATAGAGTTAGAATTCTCCTTCCATCCTTCCTATCTGGTTTGCTTTCCGAAATTATAATTTAAGATTGTCTTCAATCTCTCTCTCGATGCTTGTCCTCTGTACGAGAATAATCGCACATTTTGCATTTACATCACATCCCTGATGTGAGGCAAGCAACAAATACTCGTACCGTTGTTATTTCACTCCTTCTTTCACTTTATTCAAACAAGCCGACGACGACGTCAAGTGCGATATAAACATGCTTCAAACGCTTCTACCATAGCCACCACTACTATGAAGTACTAACAACATTTGTGCTGCTCTTCCACCTGAGCAAATGCACTAGAAAGGAATCCAATGTTGTAACATTCACCCGCCCTCGGAATTCGGAAATTCCTTTTTATGGCGGACCGATGGCACAACCGAAATCACAATCGTAAACAACAAGGAATTATGATGAAAGCTTTCGCAACGAATCCAGATCCACTCACACATCTGTTGGGTTGGCAATCACGTAGCATATCCCTAACTCATGGCACCCTCACACTCCTGTCGAGGAAGTTGATTCCCCCAGAAAATGATTTCCCTCAGTTTCTTCTTCGACTATTTTTTGGCAGGCGAAGAAGTTAATGCGTGCACGTGATAACGGCTAACCGAGTAGATGGGATGCTTGGTTTAGATGGAAGGGATGAATTCATATCCTCATGTGCCCTGATTTTTTGATGTCAGGTCAATCCAATCGACCAAATCACTGCGGTGACAGGAATAGGTTGTTCACTCATTAAGCCCTTCACAGTCTGTAGCCAACAGGTTAGAATGTGTTAACACGAAACCAAATGGCCTTCTCGCCAAAACAGAAAAAAAAACCGAAAAGACAACGATAAACAACCGACAAGATAGATTCTCAACTGCCACTCCTGTATGGACTGACGACGATTGTCCACCGTTTGTGTGTGCAGTTTTGATTGTGACATTTGCATTCCTTTTTCCTTCTATTCAGTTTTTTTTTTTTTTTATCGTCCGCTTTACTGTTTCGTCGACTAGTTTTGGTGCCACATTCATCCTGCTCTCTGTGACTGGGACATCATAGTGATGGTGATGATGCTATACAACACTCTCAGACTTCAAATTAATCTGAGGTGGAGTTTAGTGTTGTACGCTTTGTCGTTGGCATTTTCGTACATAGTCGTTGGTTAAGTAATTTATTGGAATTCATGATGAGACAGTACTTGTACGAGCGAGCGAGTATGTCCCGGACGAGTGTCAACAGTTCATTTGGTGAATAAAAATGTCCTTTTTGGACTGGTGGTTGGTATTTTCTAATGCATATTGGTATGATTGGTTGAAAGCGATGAGATTTAGTGATTCATAATTGTTATGGTGATGTTGTGTCGTGGATGAGTGATTGGTCATTAGCTGATCAAATGAGAGTGAAGTTGACCACGGCTATTTCTCAGATTTGTTTTCAACGTAAAGTTCCGTGGCGACAGTTGGAAGCAATTTATGTCCATAGACAACATTCCGTAGTATGGAATTTTTTTTTTTTTTAAATTCGGGATGTTCAACTTTATATGGAAAAATTAATAAAAATGGTACAATTCAGCCGAAACTTTGTATAGTCCATTAACTTAGAAAGTAACAACAAACAAAAAAACAAAAAACACAAACGTGTTTGAAAATGTTACTATATTCACTCGAAAAAGGTCTAACAGGGTGTTTATCTTTGTATGGAACTCAGCGTGATACTAAATTTGAGTCAGAAATGGAATTTTGTAACAATTCAATTTGTTTTCGAACTTGAGTGGGTCTCCCCGACAAAATGTATGGCTCGTCACTTAATTATCCTTTAGAAATCAGCCAGTTTAGGCATTTCTCCAAAAACAACCTAGAACAATTGCTCTTATAAAACCTCCTTGCTCCTATAAATCGGGAGAAACCGGAGTCGATCGCAAATGGCGCCATCCCTACTCAAACGATAACTACAATTACATAACTACCTTCTTAACTGGAAACTTCTCTTTAAAAACTTGCTCTACACCCCTATCCTATGTTTCCAAAACTGCAACGGACCTACATACTACGCAAATTCATAACCTTCCTCCAATGAGGCCCCATCAAAAGTCCAATCCAATAGTTCGATCACATTCATCTATCAGCCATTCGCCGCGCCATCCTCTAACTTCTGAATGCATCATAAAATTTTACTGGTCCTCGAAACGAACAGTTTACTATATTCCTTCACTCTCCATGCCCGCGTCTTTCTGTTCTTCCATCAAGCATACCCACTCCACTCTGCTTATGTATGGCAATCCCTCAATTGTTTGGCCAAACTGACTTCCACCATTCCCCCAGGAAACTGTGCCACTCGATTTGTTGCCCTATTTCGGTCCCATATTCCCTCCTTCTTTCTCCTGAGTGAGGGATATAAAATTTTATTTGACGACGCTATTTTGTATCGATTTCCCACAATTTTCGACGATGGATGAAAATTCCTTTGAACATTAAGTCTGACTTATGACTGAGGCTAGGACGTAAGACTCAAGAAATATCCTTATGCGCTTCCTGCTCTCACCCGCTCTTTCTCTCTCTCTCTCTCGCTGCCTGTCTTCTTTTATTTGATCTCAATTTGCCGTTGCTTTGCTGATTTCAGGACGAGCTTCAACTGAAGGAAAATAATAATAATAATCATAAAATAAAATTGTGTTTACGTATCGTCATGGCAGGGAGCAGTAGCAGCAAAGTGAAGTAGTGAAATGATGGCAATGGTGGGTCATGGATGATTGTGGGGGCTGTGGATGGATGATGTTAGTGGTCCAGAAGTTGGAAAGAAATTGCAGCACAGCATTCGAATGTCCTCGTTATGGCAATGGTGGGGGCTAGGAGGGTGGTCATAAACTTTTGTCGCGTCTGTCGTTCGTGTATATGTAGTCAAAAGATAGGTTGTTCGAGTTTGAGCGTTGTTTTGAGGGAAAAAAATAAGTACAAGCTAAGGCGAACGTGAGAAGGGAGTTCAATAGATATATTGGGCATTTTGGATATGTATGTTTGTAATTTCTAAGTTATTAGATTCTTTTTCCAAAAGCCTCACATTAACCGTGATGTTTAAAAGGGCTCTTCTTACGTGACTTCAGTGCATCTGTCTTTGCATTGTAATAATGACTGGAAATCCCTATGCAAGTTGTGGGAAAAGTGGCAAATTCAAACTACCGCACGGCAACGACAAACAACATTTCTCATGTGTCACCTGTAGCATGGTGACATTCATCATTGTAATCTCAGGCACATGCAGTTCACCCTGACGTTTTATGTTGTTGTTGATGATGGAGCAGTAGCAGCTACTGCTACTACTACGTTATACGATATGTGCTCCTGCAGTCCATCATTCGTCACAATCCATATCTAAAGGTTCTCATCTAGGTGGGAAATTTTGAATTTATTATCGGACTAGATGTTATTGATGATTTTTAAGAAATCTCGTCATATATCAAAGTCAATGGGGCGACATAAAGTATCGATGATTATCAATAATTTACGTCAAATGGTCTGAAGGTGTTCGCCAAAAGGACTTCCCCTTTTTGCAATGGAGATATTATAATAAAAATCGGCTATGTGACATACAATTGTGATGACCCAATAGGCCATAAGACAAGACAAGAAGAGGTAAACGGAAAAAAAAAAAGAAAAACGAAAACGACTGCAAGACATCCTCGTCGTGGACGTATGTACATTTGTGTTACTCCCTCTCTGACAAAGTGAGAAAGAAAAGAAGAAAAAAAAAAAGGTAAAAAGGAGTAGCATCAGGCGACAAGAAAAATCAATTAGTGAGCGACATGTGACGATGATAATGCTTTCGAAACCATTGAAGCATTTTGACGTCTGCAATGGTTGGGTCTCTGTATCCCGCACACACACGGGCATGTGTCAAATGCAGGGGCGCCCATTTCACTTCTGCGAGCTCACATGATCACTCTCGTAAATTTGAATCGAATCCAAGACGTGAAACAAGCTTACAACCACACGACAAGTACTCCATACTCCTTGCACCGTCGATAGGAGGAAGGCATACATATGTACATATGTACATCGAGGACGACAGGCTCGAATGGACAAGCGATCTCGGGCTGCGAGCATACGAATATAGTATGTAAGAAGTTACGAGGCAACGCGATGTTGCATGTCGACATTCTTCGCGATAACACACTTCTTTGTCGTTCGCGCGTCATCGTGGGTTTCACCTTACTCTCTCATCGTGCGGGTATAATACTCGTACTACCACAGTGTCACTGAGTGATCGCCAATCTTATCCAATCAGTCGAATGCCAATAGTGCACGCAAGATTTATGATCATCCGGTGAGGACAATATACAGCACAGTACTCGTGAAGGTGAAGGTTCACTTGTCCTAGTTTTAATCGTGCGCATACATTTCACCACAAACAAGTATCCATCTCTCGTGTGCTTGGGTGCATCCTTCCATTCGGTGGTGTTGTCCATCTACATGACGACATCGCGGTTAATTTATTCGATCAGTTGAGGGATCGTTAATTAACGCGAACAGGTAACTGCCGCAAGACGCCTGGCCAAGCCACATTATCTGGTGGTATCTGTTCCCATGGCAGCAACAAGGCCCGTCAAAAAATTACGACGACGATCAAAAAAGCGCACAAGAATGTCTGTGACTCCTTAGTAGCGCGCCGTAGTGATTGGAATTAGATGGAATCAAGTAGTTGGCCCAGTTTGGCAGAGAAGAGGGTGGTCCTGCCGGGCGCAGAGAAATCGCGCGGTGTATATGGCGACGCGTATTTTTCGTGGCGTCATACGTGATGTGGATATATTGGTATAGAGAGTCACCAGTCGTTCAGCTGGAACAAATACTCTTTGTTCGTGTTTTCTCCAGTGATGACCAGCATTGGCAAGACTTGACGATAGAGCTCGTTGAGACGCGATACCGCTTGCCTACAACAGAGATATGTACATATGTACATATAATAACTCGAACATCACCTCTTAGCGGTTAAATTGTTTAATTAAAACCCTGAGATAAGGACGGATGCAAAAAGGCGACAATAATGGCATCGCATAGTCGTCGTTCTTGCCGCCGTCATACAGTTTTTACTTTTCTTTTTCTTTTATCTATCCCCTTTCATGCTCATATGGACTATTGAATCGCGGTGGATGTGAATTCCTTGCGCTTGACGTAGACGAGATAGGCCACCAGGAGGACACTGCCGCATGCTTGTTGATCGCGGTCATTAGGAGAACGAAAGAGATAACCTAAGAAAGACATGCTACTTACATGGAAACACTGACATTTTGAAGTTTTCTGTTGCAGCCTATGGAAACGATATGCCGTCTGCCCTATTTCCCCTGAACCTACGAATTCTGTCTGTCACTTTCGTGAACTGGAGCGAATTGAAATGAAGATGAATACGAATGAAAGTTCGACGGCGAAAGCGTTGAAACAAAATCAAGATGTCGTCAATGTACCCCGTTTCTCTTCTCGCTTCTACGCGCGCTCACACTTTGAAATTTTCTTTACTTTTTTGGTTCACTTTTCCACTTTTGTGTTGTTCCGTCGTCTCGTACAATTCACTCGTTCGATATGCCACAGCAGCAGTACATCTTCTGACCTCCGAACATCATTCCCGACACAAAAACTGCGGCTGCCGCCGAATGGATAAAAGGATGAATGGAAGAAGCGAGAAAATGATTGGAAAAGTGTCGAATGAGAGAGAGAAAGCAACTATGCAGGAAGCTTGAACATAAAAATTAAAGAACCAAACCGTCGCGTAAATCGATGTACCATCAACACCATCCCATTTTGGTTGAGCAAAAACAACGGAGAAATTGAAAGATGAATGACATTTCTGGAAAATTGTATTTGCAAGGGGTATGAGGGGCGGGTGCTTGGATGATTGGTGGTCTGGCGGAATATACATACATACATTTGTATCTACATCTATCGTCAACAACTTCATCATCGTCATTAGACGACAGAAGAAGGAGCGCAGAAACAGCAGCATTGTCATTGACAACGTCGTTTTTTCGTCTATCTTCGTCCAGTAATCTCTAGATTGGTAGTGAGACTACCCATGGTTCCATAGCCCACTTGTCCATTATTGAAGCTTCAGTCAAAGTTCTGGCTTCTGGATTTGATGGGCGAGCAACATACAACTTTTGCATTCAAAGACATACACTATGCGGAGACTTGCACTTAAAAAAAGTCAAAGAAGACGAGGAAAAAAAGGAGAAATAAACGAGCGCGGAGAGAAAGGGGTAGAAGGAATGAAGAGTAAGTGAAGAAAATAAACTGAATGTGAATGAAATCCCTAAGGAAGGATATGAATTTAACGGGCGAACGTTGGTCTGGGTCAAGAGGTAGAAGTGACGATGGAAATGTTAAGAAACAGCATAGAATGCCAGGGACGGATTGGGTGATTTGTTGGCGCCTTGCTTGAATCGTGGGGCCCAAGTTTATTCTCCTAAAGGATGTGGCAACTCGAAGTGATCCAGCTTGCGTGAAAACCTGGTATTCATCGATAAATTTGTAGCCAATCGGCGTCATTGAATAGGAAGCTGGTGTTCGACCTGATGTTTGCCCCAATAGCCACTCGGTTCACTAACTGGCTTTTGATATAATAGTTTTGAGGATTCCGTGCGTCCGAAAAAATAAACTGACCCCTTATAGGATCACTCGTGTGTCCGTCTGTCCGTCGGTCGGAACCCTTATAGGATCACTCGTGTGTCCGTCTGTCCGTCGGTCACAGTCAATTATCTCCGAATCTACTGAAACGATTAAGTTGAAATTTGGTACACATATCAATTTCTGTGACCCAAAGGCACAGGTGTGACGTCAATAGATGAAATCGGTATAGGGGAGGTCATTTTTGGGGGGAAGGTGGATAATTAAAAGAAAAAACTTAAAACTGCATCGTGTGATATATCAAATGGAAGGTCCTATTGTTAAAATCTTAAATGTGTTTTTTTTTTGTAATTTTATAAAAAATAGTTTCCAAGTTATTCAAGAAAATAGACGAAAATTTACCATCCTCCTCCCCTTATCACCGAAACTACTTAACCTAAAATTTTGAAAAAATACAGAAATTAGTTGTCTACTTATAGATTACAGGAAAACCTATAAGCCTATAAGAAGTCCATTATATTAAATTAACATTGAATATTTAGTGAAAAAAATAAGCCCACAATGAGCATTCTACGGCCAATATTTTAGGAGATATTAATTTTTCAGTTTACTTCCGCCCGCGGTATACATAATAAAAATAAAAATTCTTAGTAAGGCGTAGGCCCTTACGTGAAACGTTCACGGTGCTCTACTTGAAACCGATTTTTATACATATATACACATGGTACGGAACCCTTCGTGCGCGAGTCCGAGTCGCACTTGGCCGGTTTTTTTTTTAGTCTCTTCTCTTGGTCGTGTCCCAAGATTAAGTATCGCATATACGGGCTGATGTTTGCATCGGACAATAATTTGCAGAAATCCGTCTTCTGGTGCTTAAATGTTGAGTATGCTAAGCCTTGTCATCTATAGAAATAATAAACATTGCCTTCTTTGCCGTATGTCTAGGTATTTAGCCATCTTGGGGCGCGGTTTTACCCATTCTACCAATTACTAGCAGGTTTAACTCTACGAAGGGTTCCAAACTAAGTTGGATATACACACATATATACATATGTAGGCGTACTTTTTGTACTACATTAGTTTATTTATTTATTTATTTGTTTTTTTTTTTCATACAAAGTTGGGCTTCCTATTTGACGTATTTATGATTTAAAACCGGTAACGTGAGAAGTATTTAAGATCCTACAAAGAAGTGTGACCACACAAAACCTCAGGACGATGCGTCAATATGTCAATTTTATTTATTCCATGCGATATTTGACACCCTGTTTGATTTGTTTTTAAAGATTTCAATCAAGGGAAACCCCGTCTTAAGCTATTTCGCTCAGCAAAGTCTTTTGTTACCTTGTGTATTCCGATGCGGCGCCCAAGAATTCGTCACTCCGCTACCGACCTCATCAGTCTGAACATCAAAAATTACTTCTGTTCCGTTGGCGAGGGTGTGAGAATCGATGCCTCTCAGGTTTTTCGCCACTCCATCTGGTCATGTCATCTTTTCATCTTAAGTCCAACGCAGTGCATTGCTGACTTCCTCCGCTCCCTCATTCGCTTTCATCGTATTCGTCGTTGGCGTCTTGAGCAGCATCAGTCTCACCCCCAAACTCCCACTCTCTCCATTTCTCTCTCCGTTCGAGTATTTTGATGTTTTGCATTGAGGATTAAAAGTTCCTCGAGGTTTCCACCTTTTTCGTTGAGACTTTCCAACTCTCGTATGTATGCTGGTCGGTTGGTCCCTGGGTCGGTCGGTCTCTTTGTTGGATGTGAATGGTTTGGTGGTGGTTTATATTGATGATGGCTTCGTCGTCATTGAATGGATTTGGAAAGGGATGATGGTTCGTCGTGCCCGGTTATGCAAGGCCATAACCCATCGAACTGTTTTCAACGTCTTTTCGTCTTATGCATCGTGATTGTCGGTCGGTCGTCTTCTTCATCGTCTTCGTTTTGGTCTTGGACTTTGGTAAGTAACCATGCAACTCGACATTCTTGCCTCTTGCATTTAGATGGATGGATGGAAGTTTAGGACTGGGGCAATGCTGTTGTATATGTATGTATGTCTGTGTGACACCAACTGAAATGCTGTCAGTAAACTGTCCCCGATGGTGGACGTTTTCAAGCTTTCGCAGAAAGAGAGCGAGATCGATTGAAATTGGATGTGACATCAACTTTTCTCTGCTTTTACTACTCTCGTCCTATCCACCACGACAGACTCCAATGGATTTAGGGGGTTGCTGGTGTGCTAAGTGGAGGTGCAGATAGCTTGCTGGGGTAGATGGGCGAATATTTCACATAAGGAAGTGAACTTTTCTTCTTTTGAGAAGTACATTTGTGATTACGATGGACGTCAGGCAGACGGACAGGCGAACGGTTATAAACCGGATCGATGGATGGATATGTTTGCGTTACTCTATGGCAGCAGTATGCAGTATTGGATCGAAACTTCTCGAAACGAGGTCAATGTATGCCATGAAATTCAGGGGCGGGTTATTAAATTCTTCACCAAGTGGGTGGACATATGGACATGGCAAAGACTGAATGTTAGCGACACACTGGCGGGATTGAGAGAATAAGAAGATATTTGATGTAAAGGCGTGGATTTAAGTTTTACAAAGAGTCTGGTAGGATTAAAGGACAACGCAGCGGTTTGCAGAACAAACCGCATGTTCCCATCAATTCAAGTTGACAAATCTTAACTCAAATATAATACAAGTAGCACACTCATGTGACGGCTGAACGAATGCGATGCCAAGACATGCAATGATCCTAAAGCAGAAGTAGAAAACACCCAGTTCCATCACTCAAACGACTCAGTCATCTGTCAACTGTTTGTGAATTGTCATATGTCAGAAGAGCGCTAGCGAAAGGATTGAGCATACGCCGGAAGGCCTGAGACGACATCATTCATTCACGACGACGAACGAGAAAAGACCGAAGTGACACGAGTACCACTAGCGGTAGCTTTTTCTATTTCGAACTGGGCGGCGGGTGATGAATGTCGCTCGGCAATCACAATGGTCTGCGCCGTCTATTTTCGGTTGTTACGTTGCGCACACGATCGGTGCGATGAATGTCACTTAGTTAGCCCATAGCTGTTGGCCTCTTATGTGTACCGTTGGTTAGGTAGAATGACGAACTGCTGACAGGTGGTGATGTTTAATTGGTCGTTGGGTGTACAACTGTACACGGAGTAGATGGTGATCCACGATCCGCGGATGTCAGCGACGTGGATGGAGATGAATATACCGACGACACTTGTTTGTATACTCTACATCGAATACAAGGAGGACTTCATAATCATCATAATTCGCCTTGTCGCCTTATTACGAAGATCGTTTCTCGACGACGCCGCTGCCAAGTAGTGAAGAATATTTTCTTAGCACTGATGTCAGCGTGTTGAACATGTCAAGCGCTTGTTTATGTGATTTGTTGGAATGTGACAACTTCATGTTTTTGCGTTTTATGGTTGGTTTCGTCCGTCGTGTATTGTTGTTTCTGTGTACTTCTGTGACTCTTTGGGGGATTTGTGTAGATTAAAGTCACCTCAGGCCAGTGTGATGTATAGCTGGACAGTGACATTGACATTTTCACTGTTCCCCAAAGGACACTGAAGCGACTATGCAAATTTAATTGCGATAGATAAGACGGATACGATCATAACTCCACCGTGTTTCATTGTCTATCATTTCTTCCTTCTTATCTTGTTCTTTTCCTTCTTTTGATTGCCATCCTTCTTTTAATTGCCATCGCCCTTTGTGCGATTTGAATAGCTGTATACCTCTTTTGCCTCGTCAAAACCTCATCTCCTTTTGTCATGAAAAAAACTTTTCAATTCCTTCGAGGACGGGTACTTTTGCCAACCATCATCATCAGTACAACCGAAATATTTTGAACAAGAGGAGAATAATGGTATGAGTACAGGACATGTTAACTGATCTTCATCTGACTTGTCACAGACTACGACGGCAACGACGACGAAATGGAAGTGTATGCAGTTAACTTTCTCCCTGTCTGGCCAAACCCTTGTACACAATTTTAGTTCTCCTACGAACTGCTTGATCCTTTTTCTTGAATCCCAGAATAGAATATAGTGAAACAAGTGATGGACAGATACTCTCTATAGCAAGACAAATTGACAGACAGAATGATGGACAGATAGGAGTAAATGAGTTGCAGAAAATTTTGCTCCAGACGACGAACGTACAACGAACGACAACAAGTTCTCTAAACTTTTTCCAAATAAATGACATGGAGTGACGGGATTCAGCTGCTAGTGCTGCTCCTGGTTGACGATGCAGATGGGGTGCCCAAAGTTTTGTGCGCATCAAGGGGTGGATTTTGAATTGACGTTTAAGGAAGAGTACTTTAAAAGTGTCTAAGGATATTCATAGGATGGAGGCATATTGTCTTGACCGGCGAGTACCAAATGAAGACAGAATCCACCGTACATTCCTCATATCTTTCTCTTTCTCCCTTTCTTTTGTTGAAATAATTTCCTGTCCCATCATTAGTCCTTTCCTGAACGACTATCTTCCATTTCTTGTTTTTATATTTTCGTCTTCCATTCGGCCTTTTCGTGCCTTGAGACTCGCACCTTTTCAACAACTCATCTATTATCCTTTCCCTTCGGCCAAGCTGGTATAGCCACATCGAGCAATATCAACAACAAGTGAATCGCCAAAGGACTCATCAATTATTCACAACCAAACCAGAGAAAGAGGAGGATTGAGTGAGACAGACAGGCAGACACAGACGGACAAAAGAGGTATAAATTTCATTTGATCCTTCGTCAGCAGGTTTCGTTCCACAAGCCAAAAAAAAAAAAAACGAACTTTCCATTTTTGTGCGCCCTGGACTATGGGGTGGTGACAATGATGTCCAATGTCCTTAACAGGGAAGAATGGTTACAACTCGGAAATAGCTGGCCACGTTCCCATGAGGTTAAGTCAAATATGATGAGAAGAAGGATAATGAGGAAAAGAGCACAAAATAACCCCTAAAATAAAATCCACTTGAAACTCAGTCGCTCATTCATTCACACATAGATATACATATGTACATACATAGATTGTTGGCTTTGAGGTCGGTTTTTAATTCCTCGTCATCTGTCCGTCTTACTCAACTCTGCCGCCATCATCGTGCGGGGGTAGTAGGTTAGCCTCCAACAAGCCACTGGTCATTGTTGTCACAGTGAACATCAACAATGATGCCCGGGTTGAGACTTAATTAAATTTTCTCATTGATTTTCTTTATTTTGTCCTTTTTTCCTCTCTCTTCTTTTCTCTCTTCTTTCTTGGTTATCCACCCTTCAGCATGGCCTTTTGTTATTGTTCCTCATCGTCATCGTCAAAGTCTTGTCATCTTCTCTGCTGAATTGACATGGGGCCAGTAGGGACACTCGAACTTCTTTCATCCTCGTTTTGCCATCTCAAAAACCCCCTTCTTCTTCCTTCATTTTGCAAAAACTTTGTCTTGGTTGCTCGTAATGACAACGGAGCAATTGTCTGAGCGACAATTATTTCTTTTTCATCCTTACCAGCATCACTCATGAATTGAATGTAACTTTTTACATCTCACTAACGCGTCCGTATCGTCTACTGTCCATTATCTTCCTCACACTTTTCACATACCATACATCCTTTGTCATCTACCGTTCAATCGAAACTGTCAAACAGCAAACTTCATCCTTCAATCAAATCACGAGCACAATCCTCACGGTGATCCTTCAATTTTTCATATTTTTCAATTTTATATATTTGTCCTTGTGTGCGTTATTTTTGGTTTGGGGATTTGGTCATGGGACGATGTGAGACGAATGAGATGTTGCTGCAAGACATGAAAAATATTTTCAATCAATCGACGGCGAATAGAAATTGCACGAACAGCTGAAGTGTCCTGTCGTCCTTTACTGTGAGTAAAGGATTGACTTTCTTCACAAACATACATATGTATGACTTATGTATGTATGTACATCCGTACGCTATTGTCAATCGGTAATCATACTCTCCTCTACAATACAATAACTTCCACCGACATAGGGACCGACCCCCATGCACCTATACTTCACTATGTATAGATCCTTTCCGGTCACATCCTGGAGAAATGAATTTCCTTTTTCCCTTCTGGTTGATTGAAGGATCTGAAGGAGCACAAATAGAGAAGCGACGAAGGTGATGGTACTACTTGGACTACGACTACTGCTCCTGATGTTGATGCTACAGGGTAATGGGTGTTTGGGTGGCATGACGTCCCTTAGGTAACATAAGGATTCTTCTTGACTATGACAAGTTACGTCAGCTGTCAACTCGTTTACTTCGAGTTCTATGCTTTATTTTCCTTATTCGTTTTGGGTTTTTTTTTTAGTTATGTAGCCTTTGTCCAACGACTGCATTTGATTTTTTGAACAACAACCAAAAAAAAAGACAGAGAAAAAAAAGCTCGTTGTCCTTCCTACCTTGCCCTGGTTTTCTCGTCCTTTTTTCGGTTTGGTTTGTTGGGCAGTTGTGAAAAGGGGTTCACTTGGGTATGTTCATCATGAAATTCCCAGTCGGTCAATTTCGCAAGGATAGATGGACTTTGATGTATTGCATTGGAAGAGGTTTCCGGGATTTTTTTATTTTTTTTTTCTTTCCATGTTGGTGGTGTCGTTTCAAGGGGATAAGATGAAAAGGAAGGTTGTGAAGAATCGTGCAGAATCTGCACGTGCTTATGGTGGAGAGGGCAGGATTAAATAAGGAGAAGTTTTGGATATGCAACATTAGGATTTTGGGGGAAACATCAACACAGCAGGGCGCCACAACTAAAGTATTCTCGGCAAGTGTAAAATCAACTCATCTGATTTAGTAGAATTTATAAATCATAAGCCACAATTATACGAGCTAAGTCGTGGGGCTTCTGACGTACCTAGTCTTCGAGGGAAATTTTAATTTTTGAAAAAAATTTCGATTGTACTGGGAATGCCATTTAGGTGGGAGGCACTTTATAACGGCTTTGGCAACTTCTCTCTGCCCTGGCAACGAAATTGATCTTTTTTGATTTCAATGGGTCAACGGGGTGCTAAACATGCTGAACATCAACCTGTTAGCCTAAAACTCTGTGTAAATGAGCTATTTGGTAAGTTATTTAATGCTTTTTGCCATGGTTTGATCGATTCGGGCTCCAACTGGGTTGAACAGGGTGCTTGTTTTTTTGTTGAAGTCTTCTGCTATCTGTAAGAGCACTCAGACGCAAATACTGGTCCATTCCACTCCAGACAGATATCTCACATTATTGTATTTTCCCCGTTTTCAGGAGAAAAATGACAAGAAGCTTCAGTGGTGTAGAGCTAAGAGATTCGGCACACATCACGTCGGCCTAAAGGGTGCGCCACCGTGCGCGAGCAAAGGTGGGACAGACACAAAGAAAATGCTCTGCAGAGTCATCCTCCTCGCAACATGCAGCGCAGATAGGTGTCTCACTTATGCCAACCACGCAGAGAAGCTTAGCAAAACTGTAATGGCCCGTAATGACTCCCACAAGTCGATTTTCCTTAAAGACAAGAGGAATGCTGCGGATTTCTTGCTGACATCAGGGCATACGCGCCTTGTCATCCTGCAGCCCGAATAATCCCTCCACCTACGGTTGTGTGTACTAAAAACCCAGTCGTTAATTTGGGAATTAACCGTGGGCGCAGGTAGATCTAGAGCGGGTTCAGGTCCTGAGAAGCTCGCCTCTTAACCAATTTTGGCGAGTTCATCAGACATCTCATTTCCTGGGATCCCAGAATAACCCGGAACCCATACAAGCCATAGTAAATTTAGTCTACCGACATTGTTCAAGGAGGACTTGAGCTTATGCACTAATTTGGAGCTAGTTAGGGGGTTGCACACAGCTTTGAGTGCAGCTTGGCTGTCACTGCAGACGTATATGCTCCTCCATCCATCTGTGCTTCCCAACATAGTGCTTGGGGGTGGCCGTGGTGCAGTGGTTAACATCATCGACCGCCGAGCGAAAGGTCTATGGTTCAAATTCGCTTCGTAGCAAAGTAAAAGTAATTCCTATACCGACAAAAAGTATACAACGCAGTTGTGAATGGAAAGTGACCAGACGTACTGCTGCAGGCATAACACTCACAGTATATGGTCAACCCAAATTCATCCTCTGCGTATGCGATACTAAAGTGCTCGAACGAATTACTACGGACTATCACCAACGCGGAATTTGGTCGGCTCTCGTCCTATCTAGGTCTAGGACAACCACCCCTGAAAGTAGTGAGCGAACATCAACGACCCCAACCACTGCACTCCGTTCAGGTTGTGTGTGTAAACACATCATAAGAGAATATAAAAACTCTTGAACCTGCGCGAGTCTCTAAAAAAAAAACAAAAAAAAAATAGTGCATGACCATTAGGATTGCGCATATCTCTGATTGGAAGACAGTCGCATATTTTCCTAACTAGAAGTGCAGTCGGATGTTTTCATGTTCAAAGAAGACCCCAGATCCGGACCCTCGCCCCGGACCCCCGGCTCAGTCCGGGGGAATCGCCAAAAAATTGCGAAGACTATCCTTTCCAGATTCATTATCCAGACAGAGCCCATCCTGATGCCACGGAGACGCGGCTGTGTAATTAAAGCGCAGTAGGGTAACGGGTGTCAATGTGTCAGAAGGTATGTCCATGAGACAAGGGTCGCAGGACAATTCTTGCGCAAGTTAACCGTTATTCCTATGCGAGTTGTACCAAAAGCAATTTCTCTTCAGGTGGGAGGTTCATCATAGCATCTAGAGCAGCGCCCGGCGTGCCGGGGAAGCCCCGGCCAGCTGAGACAAACCGTTCTTTGGAGTTTGTTGAAAAAGGCTACGACGTGTAGCCGATGCATATGAAATTATAAGTCTTATCATTGCCGTGTAGATCCATGTTTTGCCAAAAGCTCCCTTGCATTGCCAGAAAGCTGGCAGCGCTTTGGTGGTTTTTGACTCAACATGCCTTGACCAGAGAAGCTTGCTATCTAAGATGACTCCAAGATGCATGGCTTCCTTTTAATACCAGCTGAGACATGTTGGTATTATTCCACCTTCTCGTGAAGAGAACGACGTTGGTCTTAAGAGGATTGACCGACAGCCCGACCGACAGCATCGATCACATTTAGCACCGACTGTGCTTTGAGACGGACAGTCGCTAAACATGAACCGACAGAAAGAACGGCGACATCATCCGCATAGATTCCACAGTCATTGAGAGCGTCTTGCAGAGAGTCGACCACCATGCATCATAACAGCGGAGACAAGACGCCACCTTGCGGACAGCCCCTGTTTACGCCGGATTTGACACACTGGTCGAGGCCCGCATCAGTGGTCAATGTCCTGTGCACAAGCATTGCTTTGATCCACAAGACCAGTGCTTCATTTACGCCATGACATCTGGCAGCATTGCACATGCTGTCGAAAGTTGCGTTATCAAAAGCTCCCTCAATGTCGATGAAAATTCTCCCAACTAGGTTTTGAAGCGCAGTCTCACAGGATTTTCCGCGTTGATAAACATGTTGCGTCTCCGAAAGAGGACGCATTCGAAGGGCAACTTTGCGCACGTGCATCTCTACCAGTCTCTCCATGCTTTTCAGCAGGAAGGATGTTAGACTAATTAGTCTAAAACTCTTGGCGAGTGAGTAGTCCTCTTTTCCTACCTGGGGAATAAAGACTACTTTCACCGCGCGCCATGGAATGGGTATGTGAGCAATTGCTAAGCTAGCAGGGAAAATTCTTTTCAAAGTAGGAAGCAGCCGCCTTATACCTTCTTGCAGCATAATAGGATATATTCCGTCGGTGCCCGCCCCGCAGGGCGCCGTGCCGCAGTGGTTAGTGTGTTGGACTCTGGCGCGCGATGAGCGAGTACGGATCCCGATAACACCAACGCCATCGAATGTTTATTTCGCGACGTTCCTCCTCGGCGGGGTACTGGCAAAACCCCCCGTAGTAAACTTGACATGAAAAAGCCTCTCGACTCACGCCGTTTGGAATCGGCATCAGGTTCCTTTCATCTGTGTGAAAAATAAATCACACACAACATGGGTGATTGAGAGAAGCTGGGCTCTGGTCCTTCATGGGCTGTAACGCCACCAAAGAAGAAGCCCGGCGATTTAAAGCCATCGAAGGATGCCACAGCAAATTCAATGGTTTCAGTCGTAAGCACGCGCGACGCAGTGTACAAGCTACGCTGAGTTGTTGTTGCGGTTGCTCTTGAAGGAGTATGTAACGAGCCGATGGCGATCTGACTTCCCAGCCCTGTCGGTTTTCCCCGTTGGAGGACCTTAACCAACTTGCTAGTCGCATTCAGAGACTTGATCTCTTCGCAGAAAGACTTATAAGAATCGTTTTTCGATGTACGAATAAGCTTCTTATATTCTTTCTGCTTCGAACGTTAGTTGTTCCAGTCATCTTCCGAATTCAATTTGAGCGATCTGTTCAGAAGACTTCCCTGCGAAGACTTTAGAGCTCGGCATTCCACCAGGGAACCAGTTTCCTGCAGGGAGATTTGTTGACAGGACATGCGAGTTCAAAACAACTGGTGATGGTGCTATTCAGGTTATGAACGGCATTCTCTACTAATTGTTTCGTTCTAAGTTTAGGCAGTCCGTCTTTATCAGATTCCGTCTAAGTTGCAAGGAAGAGAACTTCATCGGAATTCGATATATGTATGGTTCCATAGCGTAGCATTAGGCAAGACTCGCCAGTTAGCGATGTCCTTCACATATCTGTTGAATAGGGTCAGGTCAATCACCTCCTCTCGTCTTGTCGTAACAAACGTTGGTTGAGAGCCAACATTGTTGATGGTAAGGTCAGACGAGAGCGTGAACTCTAAAAGACGGTCCCCTCTTGTGTTGCATTTGCTGCTGCCCCAAGCAGTGTTTTGGGCATTAGCATCCATCGCAGCACAAGATGAGACCAATCTTTCTGGTTTCACAGTAATCTACGAGTTCAGAAACTTCCTTCGGTGATGGAGGTAGTATCGAGTCATAGGGAAAGTAGGAAGACGCAACGACGAAGTGTTTTATTACTCCGTGCGATTTGTAGCTTACTCTAGCAGCTACCAATCTTGTCCACAGAAGTCTCCAAGTTTGGTTGCCGATAATGAGTTCGATATGATGAGGTAGACCCTAGGCCTTTCGGATCGCTCATCAGAAAGAATCGTAGCATCACGTCTACCACCAAGGCCGCATAGGCGTTTGTTTCACACCCATGGTTCTTCTTAAAAGAGCGGTAGCAGCCCTGCAATGCTGTAGACTAATCTAAGTAAAAATCATAGATTCATACTGCAGGACTCGTCCCATCCTTCGACTACTTGACATTAAAACGGAATGAAATCCTACCAACGCCGAAGTAGGGACGTGAATCGTACACAGATTTCAAAGTCGATTCATCCATCCCTACAACCAGAGTAGAGCCCTCTTTTTTCAGAGAGCCCTCGCTCTCCTTGTAGAGGTAGATAACCCACTCTCCTTGTAGAGATAGATAACCCAATCTCAAGTGTCAAACCCTGGAGTCTGTATGCGTAAACGCGTCAGCACATCCACTTTATTTTCGGGTTACCCCGGAATCTGGCAGATGGCGCGCGTTAATTTCGGGAGAGTTACTACCTCGTAGATATCAGTTCCCAGAGGAGGAATTTTCGGCACCATGTTCCTGATCCAGGCCTATGTCCGTTGTGATGAACAGCTCACTACATAAGTGCTATTCATCAAAACTGAGTTTTCTACCCGAATACAGAAACCCGTTGCCGAAGCTAGCTCCAGTAGACGATCCTCGCAGTACTTGCAGTCAGCGTTGGTCATTCTACCATCACCGCCAGCTTTCCCTATCCTGACCTTTTCAGAGGAGATGGCCACCTCTCTGTAAGAGCACAGGGCGCTTAGTATTTTATGAAAAGTAAAGCTACTGAGCGAAACTATGCATAATTCGCTTGCCACGGAATAAATTAAATTTGCATTTTGCCAATTTGTTGCTGCTGTCTTGAATAGAACCAACAGAGTGTTCAAGTTTTTTCAATTAAATTTAAATTTAAAATTCGAAACTGCAAAATTAGAATGCGTCTGCTGTCAATTGAGGTTTATTGGCCAATGATCAGGAAAATTAGTTAAAAAGGAGTTAGCTTATCACCCTTGGCAAATTAATCGAGCGAGCGATAGCGGCCATCCGGAAGGATCCGCAGTTGTTCTTGATGAACAGGTTCTCTTTAATAAAATTCGATGTAGACCAAAGCGTCAATAAGAAGGAAAAAAACATGAAGCTGATGCGTTCAGTCCTGTACAATAACATACCAAATTTCGAGGAGTAAGCAAGTACATATGTATGTATGTATATAGGTACTTGAAAACACAAGGAAGGAAGTATGACAAACATCATAAGAGTACATATATGTAACTCTGAAAAGTAAAAAGTAAAAAGTTGGAAAACCTAGTTTTCTGATAAACTTTTTAGGTGGTAGAGGTGTTTGTAGGATCCTTGACAACACCAAAAAAATATTTTGTGTTGTAGGCGAGCATGTGGAAACGCAGTGACGAAAGTCAAAAACCACCTACCTATGTATGTATGTAGGCGGATGAGCACGCTGGCGTCCCATTTATGACACATAGAGGCTGACCATTGAACACAATCCAAGAGCTGCATCTTGTCATTAGTCAATCGAGTATTGCATTCTATTTTAGCAATATTAGTGGTTTAATGACCACCGTGCCAGCCCAAAGTTGATTACAGTATCCAAAGCCTCCACATCGTCGAAGCATTCTTTAAAATTGACCTCTAAGCAAAGGGTTAAAATGTATTGTGACGCGTATGTGCCTCACGATTCAGAACAATAAAAAGCTTTAATTACGTCACACGGAAATCGCCTCAATTCACAAATTCGCAGAAGACTCCTTACCATCGATAAGGTGTGATAGTTAAACTTGCTCCATAATCATCTGATATCGATTACATATTTCTTCTTCCCTTGTACTAATGTCAGGCACACTGCATAGGAGTGCATGAAAAACCAACAATCGTCGCTCAAGTGTTTGCACAGGAACCACAACCCCGAATATCCATCACTTCATCGATACAACGATCTTCCAACAACACTATACATATATTCATGTCCAGATGTACATTCGTAGTAACCACAATTTAGTGGTGTGAAATTAAAGAAAATCACGTTTTTGTGCAATTCGGATAAATTTCACTCACACACACCAGGTCACCAAAAAACGATTGCGATACGATGGATGCCTGTTGCAACATACCACATGCTCCTGCTGCTACAACCAACGCCACCGGCACATTTATTAAGTCTCAAAAATTAAATTATCGAAGATAATTGAGCGATCAATAAAGTGGGCGCGGAACCTAGGCACCATAATTTCATAAAGGAGTATGATAGGCCTTACATAGGTGGACATAGAGAGGGTCCTATTGCACAGTCATTTGTTGTTTGTTATTGATGTTGTAAATTGACTTGATTGAGTGGCATGTTTGCACAATTAATTTGCACATTCTCAGCCTCAACTCGCGAGCTGATGTGAGCATTTTTTTTTTTTTTTTTGTTTTAATAAACGGAAGCTATAAACCTAGGAGGAATGTGCCATACAATTGGTTTTTCAATTCAATTTTTTTGTTGAATTTTTATCCAAATGCGAATCCAGGTGGATGTGAAAATGTGAAACCAAAAAAGTAAGTAGAATGTCGCAACATTTCGCGTGACATTATTACTGGTCACGTCAGTTTGAGAGAAACTCGCAATAAATTTGTCATTGTCATCGCGTTTAAATGTCATGCCACAAATGTGGACACGCGCGATTCATCCGTGGTCATCTTAGAGATTCAGAACATTTTTAATTTTTTTTATCTCGCTTTCCTCGTGCGAATGTTATGTCAAAGGGAACGTGCAAAACGTCAAGAATGAACACAAAATACACGCGAATTCGATATAAATTCCAAGTGTCTGGTACATGTTGATGGCTTAAGTAGGCACAAATCAATTTCTATCGTTGACAGAAGTGACAGAAGACGTGGGGCACCAGATACAAGAAAAAAGTTGGTACCATCTACATATATAACATGAAAGTGTCATTAGGATACATAATACATACATAGTTGAAAGAATTGTGCTTTATGTTACCGAGACCCCATAAATCCATAGTCCTAAGGACCAATTAAAATATTTTTCCCAGCAAGTGCATCGTGGTTTTTTTCGAAGAGACTTCCTTATTACACCTGGCAATCAGTAGTGACGATAATCTAAAATCTATGTCACCACCTTTATATACCGCCCCATTCCACCATACCCGAATAGCAACAAATCATTGCCGATTCCCCCCGAGTAGCTAAGCCTCATTTAATGAGAATAAATTGAGACACCTACCTATTGTTCCCAATAAACACCACATCTCTTCTTCACGTTTTCTTATTCGTTTGCTTTTTATTTTCCCAATGGCAATGTGTCGACCTCCATGTGGAATCCACCATGTAGCTAGACTGGCTGCACCATTACCATATGCCATAGACATTGCTCAGCACTTATTGATCCAGACACGGAACCCGTACATACATGGCTTCTTAAGAAGCGTTCTCTTCGCGCTGCCCACAACTTCTATGCAAATACAATATGTGTGTAGTGTCTGTCTGTCTGGAGCGCGATTCCTTGTTCAGCCGCGTGTAATGCGTTCGGTACACGTCACCGATCCCGCATGCGACCGCCAACTCGTGGCAGGGCGCTGACAGTCCCATGAAAAAAGAGTAGAAAAAAAACTAAAACTCAAAAAAGATCAGATTCATGGTGCACCTATAGTGCAAATTCATTGCTGTGATCACTGCCTCGTTAGCTACAAGTCCAACGATATCGGGTGGTAATCATACACAGCAAGTGGTCGGTTTGTTGGTTGGTTGGTTGAATGGCTGGTCCACCTTCTTCGCGACGGACAATTTTCCAATAACTCAACACATATGTGGTTGGTCTTCGGTCGGTGTTGTAAACTTAAGAAGCTGCCGCCACTAATACTCGTGGTAGCCATGACGGTTGCAACTACATACTGTCCCCAAAGTGCGTGTTGCGTGTTAGGTAGGGTATGTGCACTATGGATAGAGCATGTAGGAGTCCACCGTAAACCGGATACCGATTGCATTATGCTTGTTAAAATGCTACTTTGGTGTCGTTGTTTGGCGAAATAATGTTGATGAATGGTTCAATCAGTGCAGATATAGCAGATAGGCTTAACGAGCACTGGAATACCTGGATTCCTCTCACCATCTGTCACATGTAATCGCATTGATCTACAGAACTTAGTCCATTACAGTTGGAACCCGTTCCGATGTGATATATTCCCATCAACTTTCGTTAACTTCTTGTGACATTAATCGTGTCTAAAATGTTGACAAATCTCCTCGTCTCTTACGTCTCTCTTTGGTAAGCTTTATCTTATTCCATCCGTCATCTATCCATGAACCATAGTAGACGGAATGCACTTCATCTCGCCACAACTAGGTGGTCTCAAATAGTTCCGTCTCACCACTAGCCTGTGTCAACTTAAACTTTAACTTCATTCCAACCAAATCCATATAACTGTTTCCACGAGGGTAAAGTTTCTTAATAGCAAAGATGATATTTATTTCGAATGCACACAACCTACCCTATCCGAAAGTATAATCACATAAATATATACATACATACATATGCATGTACATGCTAGTCGTTGTGCACCCACAGCCATGAAATATCCTTATCCCAGGCAGGCTTCATCGTCACCACGGCGAAGGACAACGATACACAACGAGTGTGATGATGCTCTGGAATAAGAGGAATGGGAATAGGAATGAAAATCTTATTTGGAGGAAAAGCAGTATCAACGTCAGCACCGATCTAAGTTCTGTGTTGCTCGTCATCATCAGTCTCAGGCAGTATGGCAGAAGCAGTATCATCATCAGTATCATCCTTCAACGACGTTGATTTCTGGGTTATGATACATATCCTTATGTTCCTACACAATCACAATCACTTCCAAGAAGTCTAAACGCTGATGACTGGTGACAACAACGACGACGGCGACGAAGACGACAACGAATATGCGGGAAGCTTTAATGTCCTGAAACTCTTGAGTGATATGAAATGATATGACTTGAGATGAGATGATGACGATGATGATGATGTTGATATGCTTCATGCATGCATAGACACATAACAGGGAATAAGGCGTGCTGGGGAGCCAAGAAATGCAACTACTGAAGAGACATGATGTTCTTCGTGGGCCAAATGTGATACACAACGGCGACAATGATAATGATGTGGATGATGGGAATGGCGACAACGATGACGATGCGCGTATCATGAAGTATATCACATTATTTTCTCTTTTCTTTTGCCTGTGTCTCCTCACTTCTCATATCTTCTTTTGCAAGAAACTGCTGCTCCTAATGCTGTCCATGATGATGTTCTCGATGCCGCACCCCCTAATACTGGCGTGATGATTTGCCACTGAGAGCAACTATCATGCATGAAATGCATCGAGGATGTTTGCGAATGATAGTGATGACACCGATGACAATGATGGAGTGATACGTGACATACGAGCATTCGATCTGCATCACATCAGTTTATTATTGTTCTCGTCCTTCACTTCTCATTTCCACTACTAATTTATTGCAAACAAAACAAATAAACATTATCCACATCATTCCGTCATCGCGATAATTATTAAACACCACTCCATGTGCCCCCACATTATACAGCATTCGCTCCACTTTACCCGAAGTCTTCAAATAAACTTTCGCTCCTCAATCATCTTGCCACACTGGTCTGATGCTCCTGCTGGTACGTATACTCCTCTCCATGCCATGACGCAAAACATTGAACCCATTAAAATCACCTTTTGATAGATTTATTACCCGTCTACAATTCGAATACACTTACCAGATACATCCAGATATGTACATATCTTTCAGTAGTCCCCTTCCACCACCCACCGTCATAGTATATCACCGCAACGAAGAAAGAGTGCGTAGAAATGAGAACAACAAAAAACAGATAGAGATACAAATACAAAGCCTGCAAAAACTGCTTTTTGTATTTATGTACACATATATGTACATTTGCATGTATGTATGTATGCATGTATACATATGTATGTACTGCTTTTTTTATTCATTTTATAAGTTTTTATCATTCGGTCTGTCTGTCTTCGTTTAATTAAATTTTCTTGCAAACATGTTTCATAAACGCACTATCGTCACCCTAATCCCTCTCGTCACCCCATCCGTCTCCGTCCCGGTCCCCGCCCGCTTCCACGCTTTGCCACGTTTTCAGATTATATCAATATCGAAGGAATCCCAAATGTGTCAAACGCGAGTGTGATTTATGCAGTCAGCTGAATGATTTGTAGACATTCCATCTTCGATAATACTCACCACACCACACCACGCCACACCAGACTTGTACTCGCACTCGCACAATTTTCACTTCAATTTAGGATGAACGATCTTCGGTTCATATTCGAGGGATTTATTGGCCAACAAGACACTATACGATGAATGCAAGGGGAAAAGGAGAATTTCATAATTTGTTGTATATCAGATGGGACATGGAGCGGACAGATGGATGGATGAAATGATTTGTTGCTCTCATCTACTATATATAGATCGCCTCCCGTCACGATCTAGACTTTTCTGTTTCCCGCCTCGGTTTGAATGAAAGGTCAGAGGAGCTTCTATGACATTTCCAAAAACAAAAGGAAAAAAAACTATTTATACGCAACGGATACACTCCAATGATAGAGCGTATCCGCCGGCGAAGTTGGGCCCAATTAACACGAACACATGACTGCAAGAAGATGATAGTGTCTAGAGCAATTTGGTCTGATCTGTCAGTTTTGATATTTTTTTTTTTACTTTTGTTTTTCGTTTTTGCGCATTTTCGACGTTTGGTGACGATGACGAAGACGTAGACGTCGCCGATGACTTGAGTGATTTGTTGTTTACGCAGCATGAACGCTCTTCTTCTCTTGCCCTCTCTCTCTCTCACTGTCTCTAGGGAAAACGTGAAGAAAAGACTAATGTCGATGGCATTTGCATGCGTCAGTTGCATTTGATTTGAATTAAGTCATCATGAGTAGCTGTTCGTGCTTGAACGAATCTGATGATTAACACTTGGACGTATTCCAGATGACAATAAGGAAGTCTGCAATACGATAAGGTGTCCCAAAAAAATAAAAAAAAAACAATCAATTGCATATACACAGGCATCTTGCAAAATTTAAATACGAGATCATCCGAACATGGTCATGATGCTTATGCTTCATCCAAATAAACCATCATAACTCGATTCTAATAGAACTTTTAATCGGATTGAAAGCACTCACACTCGGAAACATGAGTTGTTTTCATCTCTTGTTAGTCCATTAGGCACAACATTCAAGATCGTATTTTATAGCACTACTCTACATACATACATATTTACGTATTACTCTGATGCTGCACAAATGGACACTATCAATGCGAAATACATATGTATGTAGTGTCTTCTACCAGTTACTGATACCTGTGTGCTCACGCGTGCTGGTTTGTGTTATGGCAAGCATCTTGTCATCGAAATTTAACGCGTAATGTTCGAGAATTGGTTGGCGTGCATGGCTCGGTAGTATTTCTTCCGATTTAATGGTCGTTTACCAGTTTAATCGTTGCGCATATCTTGCGGTGTACATGTTCATAATTTACAATTTGGTTTTAATAAATATGATGGTGGTTGAAGTTGAGTTAGTGTAGTTGATTCGTGGGTGAGGTTTATGAGTGAGCTTTTGGCGGGAGACCTGTTTTGGAAGACGGTGACATAAGAATAGAAGACCAAAATGAATGACTGACAATGACTGTCGGCAAAACTCTATTTTATGAACAGCCGTAGATATGTAGATATGTACATATGTACGTATGTACGTACCTTTCGAGCTTGCTTTGAATTTACAATTTTGTTGTTCGACTATTTTGTCGCTCGACTGTTTTATTACATATCAAACAATTTTGGGATTAAATAACATAGTTGCTAGGCGAAAAATCCTTCATCGATTGGATGGCTTTGATTTTTGATAAACATGCTGTGTAATGCTCTACTTGTGTGCCATGACTAAAAAGGCTTGACTAAAAAGTTTCGTGAATTCGAATTGGACTTATACTCGTACATGGAAATTCTCTTCTGAAAAGTTGATATCACTATAGACGTATAATATAACTTATTGAAAAGGAAACATTCTGTGATCAATAGATGTCATGATCCAGTGTCGGGCGCCACTTATACAAAAATCGCATAAAATTACTTCAAAGTAATTTGAAGCACAAGCAGTGCGTATACGCTTAACACAAATCAAAAGTACTAACGTCAAAACCGCAGGTATCATACAGTCAATTCCATCCCCTCTGTGAAGTACAATCATTTTTACAAAAATAATCACATTACTTGCGTGCCCCTTATTCCAGGTTCACCGCGGTAGAATCTGCTTCCCGAAACATGTCACGTTCCAAACACCACCAGTCTATCACAGGACAGTTTTCTGACAGATGTCAATCAAACGAAAAATAAAAACGGAAAGAAAAAAGAAACTTCTTTAACTCCCAGCAGACAGGATTCTATTAATATCCGCTCGCGTAATTACTACTCATTCGCAACCAGAGAAACATCAACAGGGCCCAGGACATGGCAATATTTTTGCCTTACACACTCTTTTCCTGTTCGCCTGTTTGCCTGTTCGTTTGCTCGTCGATTTGACATGAATGACAACTTGACTTAATCATTTATTCCCTTCGCCGTCATCGTCATTATCATCATCGTCATCGTCCTTCTACTACTTCATCTTTTTCTCAGTTGCTGTTCTGTTTTTTTTTCCCTTGCTATACTTGTTCAGGATTCCGCTCATGTAGAAAATGTTTGCCTCCGATTTTGCTCCGTTTTCATGATCCTGTCAATCATTCAGGAAGAAAACATTTTTTTATTTTATTTTGTATTCACCCACGTCTCGAAGTAAATTATTCTACACCAGAGCAAAGTATTGCTTTTTTGTGTTTTTGTTAAGGACATCCCGAATGTCAGATGGAATCATTGAACGTTCTGTTTAGCCGGGGAAATGTGTCATCACAAATCAAAACCAAAGTTATGGATAATTTTCGTTCGGTCGATTGGACAAACATTTCGATAGTATTTGACGCCGACATTCTATCAACTGGAAAAAAGGCTCATTTAATGTGGATGTATCTAAAAACCAGTAGCTCTGGTTATCGGTGTCTGTTGACGCCTTCAAAAAATTATAAACAAAAAAAAAAAAAAAACAAAACAGCAAATAGCCATGTTCTCCACTAACTGGAACTATAGTTGGAATACACTCGTACTCGTACAATTTTCGGGGAGAGGATATGTGTTTAGTTTAGCGTGAAAGTGGTGGCGACTGCAAAGTTTCTGAGTAGTGCACACGCCTATCAAGCCCAACTCACAGAAATTACTTCACAACATTTGAGAAACAGATATCAGATTACGGCTACTGGTTGAGGGACGCCTGTTAAGTTTCGAAGGTGAATTGGTTTCTTACTTCTTGGAGCTCAGGTGACCGCGTGTGTGTTTTGAACCATTGTCTAATCGTGAGAGACAGTATTTGGCTACGAGCAAGACGATATCAGCTTTCAAGATGCTCATTTAGACATCTTTTTCTACAAGTTCTTCACTCGCAACCTCGGTCTTTATCATTTGCCCAAAATGATTGATGACAGATCATACGGTTGCCAGACGCTTCCCTTTAAAGGACCTTGAATATCCTCATAACACCATCAGACTACGATAGACCGACATTTTTAAGGAAAATCGAGGAAAGCAAAGACCGACTTCCAAACAAAAACAAGTAACCGATGACAAATGGAAAGCACACGCATACACATCCAAACACAAAGTTGGGATAAAAAGGACGAGATTCTGGAAGGAAGAAGTAGCTTGATGAAAAAAAGAAAAAAGAATTACAAACCACTTTTTCATGATTTAACAACGCCCGGATTGCGGAGAGTTCACCGTTTACAAATGATAACAACTTGTTGATTGCAGGATTTCCACCCTCACTCTAACCCTCTTTACATGCTAAAGTCTCTCTAAAATGGCAGTGGAGTCGAGCATGAAGCACAAAAAAAATCCTGAATCCTGGGAAAGCCCTCTTTTCCGTTCGTTCGTGTTTTCTTCCCCTTTTTTTTTTCTGCGCTGTCCATGAGGAACACTTGTGCTGGATAGATGTAAACAAGGTGCGGTGGCGAACAAGAGTTGGGAAAATGATGGCGGTGGAACGACAATAAAGCATACAGATCGAATCGACTGGGAGATAGGAGCGAGGTAAAGTGAAAACGAAGCGATGGAGGTGGAAATACAAACGCTCATCGTGTTTGAATTATATATGCCGCCACTGCGCTTCGGGAGGGATGAGAATTGGCGTGGCGTGGCGCATTTGAAGGTCACATTTCGATGTTGTAGCAAAGTGCGATGACGGTGACGACGATGGCAATGGGGTTAATAGGTTTGGAGAGAGTAGCGTTTTTTCGTTGTTTTCTGCGCCGTGTATATCGAGTTACGAGTTATCAAGTTCTTTTCTTTTTTTTAACTCCAATTAAAGGTTCTTTTGGAATGGAGTGGATTTTTTCTTTCGAGAATTGCTTTATCCCTTTTTCGGGTATTGTACTAGGTTATGAGAGTTGGTTTAGAATTTTGAGAGCATGGGGAACTGGACAGGAAAAGCTTAAGTGAGCTTAGTGGAATCTCGTTAGAAGTGGTCGTTCAAAATGACGCGACTGGGCTGACAACTTCTTTGGTATTATTGGTTGCATGGTTCAGGGTTCTCTATAAACCTTCCTACAATCTAGATTTGCTGGAGTTCAGTGCCCCGTCATTTCATAATATTGTTATCAAATTATTCCCACACGGCTATATTCGAATTTCTCGAACATTCGAGAAAGTGGAACGAGAGCTATATAAGCGCGAACGCTCGCCCTCGCGAGCATTTAGTTTATGGATTTTATAAGCGTGCTATCAGTCGGCATACAGTGTGATCAGTCGGTAAACCAGTGTGAAAGTAAAATCTTGTAATAAAGGTTTGTGTAAGCAATAAAGTGTAAAGTGTATAAAAGGTTGCAATAATAAATAAAAAAGGGTGAAGTGCTCAGATAATTGATTTGAGGTGTGTGCGTGAATAAACAAACAAATAGTGTAGCAATCCAGTGATTCGAACCCTATTCTGAACTCGTAGTAATTTCGTAACCGTATGTTAAGCAATCCGCGCATCTACTGCAATGTACCTTCTAGTTTCTCTGTGTTGGTTGTGGTCCAAGATAGCACGCAGAGTATTGTAGGCGTTTTTCTCATTGAATTATTGTTCACTTTTTTTCAAACCGAGCTTATCTAGAAAAATTATCATCGTCGTTCCACTTAAATATATAATCCACACACTCTAGCAAAAATGAATAAAAGTTCACCGAAAATCTAATTATCAATAGAATCGCTTTTACGTCATAACGTGTGGCTCGTCTTTTCTCCAAAGGATAATATTGTTACTAAATGTTACTTGTCCCCGAATAGGGCTCGATCACTGCGATAAGCTACAACTGTTTACTTTTTTATTCAATACACACAATTTTTATTATTCCACCTCAGGTCAATTATCTGGGCGCTTCACCTTTATTAATACATCCTTTTACACAATCTACACTTTATTTCTTACACACACCTTTCTTACAGACTTCGTCTCTACAACTCACTAGGTGGCTTGATTACTTTCGCACTGAATACCGAATCACTGAATCCCGAATACTGAATACTGAATCAATTATCTGGGCGCTTCACCTTTATTAATACATCCTTTTACACAATCTACACTTTATTTCTTACACACACCTTTCTTACAGACTTCGTCTCTACAACTCACTAGGTGGCTTGATTACTTTCACACTGAATACCGAATCACTGAATCCCGAATACTGAATACTGAATCAATTATCTGGGCGCTTCACCTTTATTATTACATCCTTTTACATAATCTACACTTTATTTCTTACACACACCTTTCTTACAGACTTTGTCTCTACAACTCACTAGGTGGCTTGATTACTTTCACACTGAATACCGAATCACTGAATCCCGAATACTGAATACTAAATCCCGAATACCCCCGAGGGCGAGATTTCCCGCTTATGTAGCCCTCGGTCCAATTCCTCGAATGTTCACCGTCAGACGTTTCCCTCCAGAAGTATCTAGGATGGTCCGTGGTCTGGCATTGACATTCAGAAGTGTGCCGCTGAAAGTTACCATCATTTCGAACCCAATCGTCGGTTCGTGTCCGCATCAATATGATCGAGATGGCTTAATGCTCAGTGTCTTAGAGGCTTTGTTTTGGTTAACAAATTGAAAGGCTGCGGAAATCCAAAACCTCATGAAGATGATGAAATCCGTTTCACTGATATGTAGGCAGGAAAATCCGCCGCTCGATACAGTCAGACTGTCGACTCCCTTATCCGTCAAAGAGCTTTTAGACCGACTATTTACCTCGTAGCTTCACCAATTTAAGAAAGTGGGCGAATAGGGCATTCAACTTTGCAAGGAAAACGTGATGAAAATGGGTTTTCTGTTTCGAAGTTATTCGTAAACTCTCCAGTGAACAAGGATGGAACTAAATAGCAATAAATAAAAAAGAGTGATGATCAATTTTCTGATCAAAAATTTAAAAACGAAATTCCAATATTCTTCGCATATTTTGACTACCAAGGCCCAAAGCCCAAGATACGAAAAGCAGTGGTTCAATCACTCTAAATCACTCAAAGTTGTTGTAAAAAATTGAATTGAGGCCTCGCATTCCTCAGATTTCCAATTTCCTACAATATCTCACACAAACAAATCATGCAAATGCGCCTTAATTTCAACTCTTTCCTAGCCATTTGACCAGCCTTTCCACTGGCCCACTCGATTCTATTGGACATTTATATATCAAAACGAAATGTCCTTCTCACGATTCACCGATTCAGTATCCCAAGCACCGCAAATCATCCAAATGAAATACTAAGTCAAAAGTCACACTAACCCCGGTGCGCACAAGTGTCAGTTGAGCGAATGGCGCTCTAATAGCCGAACCAAGCAGCGCGCATAAAACACCCTCAACTACCAGTAAATTATTTGTCCACCCACATCTTAATCGTCGGCCTTATACGACGAGAATTGCCTCACAATATTGCTTCACCATACGCGCGCCCCGTCTCGATGTTAAACTGCGCGCGTTCAACTGTACTTTAACCGCTGTACTGTTGCAAAGTGGTTCTAGATATTTATATCGTTGCACCATAACAGTGCAACATAGTGCATAGTACAGTATAGCCCAGTGCAGAGCAGTAAATGACGGTTATTTATCGCGCGAATTCGCGCGCACACAACTCACAACTGCGCCTCTGCACTATAACGCGGCCCGGTAAAGTGCAACGTGAAGTTACAGGCGATCAGAGTGGTTCGTTCTGCGCGCGTCTGTACACCATTGACCGATGCGTGACTTTTGTGGCAGACAATAAAAACGCTTTAAATCATCTGACAGCACAAATTAGCAGCGCTAAAACGCGACACTGTACGGTTCATTTTTTTTCTCTTTCTCTACTTTTTTTTTTTTGGCAAATGATGACTTGGCGGAGGTTTTTATATTTATACATAGATACGTACATATGTATATACAATTCCCACTTGGCCGTGCGATTATTTATGATTGGGCATTGGAGTCTGAGGAGCTGTCTATTAATTTTAACTACCGCCAAGCGGCCGACCGAATTGTCTGTGGGATATCTTGCGGACAGAATTCCACGACGATGATTGTGGCGCGACGAAACTATATTGTGCAACATTCGTGCCGCCTTGACAGCTTCAATTCGTCTTGTTTCGTACTGGATTACGACAACGACTCACTGCTGATATGCAATCGGAAGCTGCCCAGCTAGTCTGGGAACTCTATTAAGACCAATGGGTAAGTGTCGCATCACACACACCCAATACATATGTTTTTCACGCCTTTATCCTTTTGATGTAAGAACTATCCGAATTCGTCTTTACTCGTTGCCGTGGAATTTGATTTTGTTATTGATTTCACGTCCTTCGAAACTGTTACTTACATTGTGAATATCGAAGATAAGGCACACAGATAATCACTGACGGAATCGACCGACACTTCAGTATAAATAATTGAGTCGAACTTTTAAACAAGCTTGGCCAGCGATGGACAACCAATAGCCTGTCCTTCGCACGAGAGAAACATAATGTCACCGGAAGCAAGAGCTGAAATAGAAGGATGCTTGTCCAGTCAAACATCTTTGGTCGTCCTTATTATCGGAAGCGAACAACTCGACGAAGCGGAGGGATGTCATCCTGACTTTCTTGTTTATACATATTGTTTTTTTTTTCTTATTTTTCATTGTACCTCAAGATACCTCAGGTGTGTGGATAGTTTAAGTATATAAAATGGAGGAGTCTTGTCTGTGTTAACTGCTTGTTGTAGTTTTTTTATGTATATGTATAACCTGCATTTATAGTTGTAGGGGATCGAAGCGACCTCCTTCTTCGTTTCTGTCGTTCCTTGCCGTGTCATTGACATCTCGTTGCAATCATTTCGTCGCTATTCTCCTCCTGTTTCATTGCTTCTTTGTTGGCATGCATCGTCATGTAGTCGTGTCGATGTCAGAGCGACATAGTAGTGATGCTCTGGGAAATCTATGATTGGCATAGCCAGACGAAAGCTTCTTTAAAAAAAAAGCTCGGAACTCGAAGGACATGGTAATTTTGTATCAGCTAGGATTAGAAATTCACAACTTCCTTAGACTCTCTGCAAACTATAGCAAAATTTGTTTGTATGTACATACTTATGTACATACATATGTATATGGGTACAGATTAACACCAGTAGCATGACGCTCGCTTCCTTCGTTACAAGATTTTACCATCCTGGTAGCCAACGTACTTGCTGTCGATTTGTTGTTTCGTTTAATGAATGAATGACACCAGAGCAACATATGTATGCATGTGAAACGTCCAATGAATGAAAGTGTTAGTGAATAATGCACAAAGGACGAGAAATATTCACATATGCAGACACAAGATTGAGGGAAGGAATTATGTACATACATAATACATACCTACATATGTATGTATGCTCCGAAAAATTGATGACGTTGCATTTTGGGGTTTCCTTGTTCCTTATTCGTTTGCCAGCTTCGACAATCCCATAAGGAGAAGTTGAATACTGTTAGAGAAGCCATCAATCTTAAAGCTGTCGTAGTCGCATCTTTGCGGAAAAACACCATGACGGTCCAGAGGTAGTGGACAAGGACGATGACGAAAACTTACTATCGAGACGCAGACTTGTCACGAGATCGGGAATTTCTCCTCCAGATGGTAGCTCCTGGTTATTAGAGTTGAGTATACGTGGTATTTGCTGTTTCTTCTCTGTCTTTGGATTTCAATGAGTTTTAAAGGAGCCACAAGGGCAAGGAAACGTGTAGTATTTCTGTTCACTTAGTTAAAATGTATGTATGTATGTTGTCGTTACAGTCCATGAAGGACCTGAGCCGAGCTTCTTTCTCAATCACCCATGTTGTGTGTGGTTTCATTTTCCCATAGGTGAATGGGACCTACAGTTTATTGCCGGTTCCGATCGGCGAATTTCGAGAAGCTTTTCATGACAATTTTACTACAGGGGGTTTTGTCAGAACCCCGCTGAAGAAAAACACCGTGAAAAATACGTTCGATGACATGGCTGTGTCGGGATTCGATCCCGTGTCATCGGCGTCAGAGGCCAACACACTACCCACTGCGCCACGGTGCTCTCTTAGTTAAAATACAACACAGAAATGTGCAGGCTACTGTGAATTACATATACCTAGTCTAGCCATAAATACTGAAACACCCTGTATCATTTATTTGCGAGAGCAAGTACCGTTATATTTTTTACAGCAATATGTAAAGTACCTCTTCTACTTGTAGTAATTATTCAGTTGAAGCTACAAATTGGAAGTGTCACCATGGAATGGGGAGATAAGGAAAACAGAATTGCAGTAATTGCGTTGCACAAATGTGGGCTAGATGCCAAGTCAATTTGAAAAACCTTGCTGCCGCTTAAAACTAGTCGTGTGTTTATTTATCGAACCATCAAAAGGTTTGCAGAAACTGGAGGAGTTAATGATCGCCAAAGATCAGGGCGTCCGCGTTCAGTTAGAACAAAAAATGCCGTCAAAGCGGTGAGTGCACGAATTCGCCGGAATCCACTTCGGAAGCAGAAAGTGTTGTCTCGTGAGATGAATATTGCTTCAAGAACGATCTTAAGGATCATTAAGGATGACCTTCGGCTTGGAGCGTACCGCAGATCAACAGGACCTCTGCTTACACTGGCATTAAAAAAAAAAAACTGAGACCGTAAGTCAAAAAACTGCTATCACGGTACGCGGGAAAAAAATATCGAACAATTTCGTTTACCGACGAGAAAATTTTTATGGTTGAAGAAACATTTAACAAGCAAAATGATAAGGTTTATGCGCGCAACTCTAAAGAAGCTTCGCAAATGGTTTCCAGAGTGCAGGGAGGTCACCATCCGGCGTACTTGATGGTTTGGTGGGGTGTCTCCTATGATGGGGTTACTGTCCTGCATTATAACAGAATACCGTCTTCGAGACCATAGTGAAACCATTAACCAATTCTCTTTTCAAAAATAAGTCGTGGTAATTTCAACAGGACTCTGCCCCTGGCCACAAAGCTAAGACCACTCAAAAATGGTTAGAGGAGAGCGTACCGGATTTTATAAAGGCTGAAGACCGGTCATCGTCTAGCCCTGATTTGAATCCTCTCGATTATGAATTGTGGTCAGTTTTGGGGGGTAGAGCAGACCAGCTCTAAGAAAAACAATACAATTGAGTCGTTGAAGGGCATCCCTTGTGAAAGCAGTGCAAAACTTTCCAAAGGAAAGGATTCGTGCCGCCATTGACCATTGGCCAGACCGATTAACGTCCTGTGTTAATGCCAAAGGCGATAATTTTGAATAAAAAGTTATACATTTTATTTCTTACATAATATACAAAATAAAATAAAGAAAAAGTTTCAAAAATATCAATTTATTTTCATTTTATTGCAATTTTAAGTTGTACATACATATACCGAATGCAAACAAATCTTAAGTTTATTGCAGAAATAAAGGAGTTACTAATTGAGGCACAGTGCTACTATGTATATGTATACATACAAATATGTAGATACATATGTAGAAATTCAGTCCACTTTTATTACTAAATATTTGTAGGGAAGAAGGTTTTGGTGTCGTATCCATCGAAAACTTCTTTCTTAATCAAACTTTACAGCGATCAATATCATATTCACTCAATTGTATTACAAAAAAATTCTTGAGAGTCGCTCCATCAATTCTTTCAAGCAAATCCTTTAAGTCCTATCACCCGGCACTTCATAAATAATCATTAAAAGCAAATTCACTAGAAGAACTCACCACCTGAGTGTCACTTTCCAAATGCCACACCACGAGCACTTCAATCCACAAAACCTAAGTCAACGCACTAAACCATAATTGTCACAATCACAGTGCGACAGTATGAGATGGTTAAGCTGTTTCTCACCTCCAGGATGAATGGGCGATGAATGTATTGCCCATTGTCCGTGCAACATACGCACGAGTTCAACATACTTGGACACATTCCCAGAACATCAGCACAAATTATGTTAATCCTTGGCTCATACCCATCCTGTATGCATTACTCGCTGCATCCAGCCGGATAACAATGCAAATTATGAGTAATAATAGCGGTAATAATAAACAGTAATAATCGCCATACACCCTAATAATAACATCACACAATTGGCAATTGCTGCCGAAGGAGTCGAGGCCACTTCTACAAATACCACCGTACACAAGGAGACACAGTACAGAGATATGTACAAGTAAAGCTACATTGCATTCGTAAGATATTTGCACATCCTCTCTCGTACAGGTGCAATTATTACTTAGTTTAGATAGTTAAGTGTTGAACAATTGGATGATTTATTGACTCATTGTCGGCCTACACACAACACCGGTGTACATATGTGGTCGTGTGTAGAAACGCAAATGAATTTACGATCTTGAGATAATGGCCTTAGACTGACTCTGACTCCCTACCCTGGCGAAATGTACTATTGCAATTTTCATTGCCGACACAATCGCATTCGCTATGACGATGATGACTGCAGCGACTGAGAAAGGACACCCCGCGTTTCGACAAACAAACACCAGATCCTCGTGCTCTATGTGGGTGGATTATCGTATACGGAGGAGAGAAAATCTCGAATTTCTCAGACCCACTCACTCACGGTTGTCAGTGCAAAGAAATCACGCGCTACAGAAATCACACGGTGTGATGGCAGTGATGCTGATGCCACCACAGGGGTCGTGCTATCCGAAGCCGTGATCTTAGCGCTGCTGATTGAGCAATCAATCTGACAGAATTACGTCTCATAAAAGTTGAATTATGGGGGCCAAATTGAGAGAGTAGTAGTGCCGTTGGCTATGAATACTTTGAGTGATTGAGATCTAGGTTGTCCCGATGGTTGGGATGTAGATATTATAGTCTGGAGTGAAGTTGAACCAGACTATGATTGGCAAATTCACATTCCAAATGGCATATCAGATGCCCATCTGTGACTAAATAACTATATTACAACTAATTAAACACTCATAATTACCAGAAGCAGGTGATTCCAAAAATCTCACGGATAAGTTTGTCTCTCCAAGGATATCTGAAGATTCGCTAAGATATGTATGCGTCCGTCCAATCAATTATATCCACACCATTCGAATTATGGCCATATTACTGATTAAAACATTCACGATTCGACGAATTATGCATTCGACTTAAGTTTTTGACATGCGAAATCCCTGCTCAGGGATCCTGACCGCCTGAGATTTCCGATTTCCACTCTCTCGTCCTTACGTCCGTCCGTGGACAGATTTTTCTCTCCTGTTTTTCTACTGCCATCGATCAAAAAGGGTAGATGAAGCTCGTCCAACTAGCCACAAACATGCGCCTCAGGCGAAGGAGGACTCTAATCAATTCCAATTAGGACAACTCACTGCGATGGTCCGATGTATCCCGAATGAATTATTATTATTAATCATTTACTTATTATTAGTATTCCTCTCTCATCAGTATCAGTCCAAAGACCAAGAGACTCACCCCCTGAGATGCTAGCTGGTCGCGCCGGCCTCTTTAGAGACAACGGTGTGATGATGAGTGAACGAACGGGCATCCATGACGCGTGGTGAAAACTTTCATAATTCATAATAATTCACCAACACCCATCTCATATATTCTATTCCTACAAACAGATGGTATCCTTGGATATGTATGTGGTTGGCCAATGTTCGTATTAATTAGTCAACATTAAGAAATCTGAGTGTGAACACTTGGTCTCAAGGGAATTCGTCATCTGACCGATGAACGGATGAACAGATTGAAACGACAGAATAGGATATAGATTCGAAGGAAAACCCGTCAATATCTACAATTATAACCCTTCATTGATTGCGCAGAAACTCGCCACCATAAGATACAGGACAAAAAGCTTTAATCCTGGTCTTCTATCCTCCTTCAGATGATATTTACATGTCAAATAACTTTCAATCACTGTCGACAGGATTTCTTCTTCATTCACCCTTGAATTCATCATCCATCCACGCCTTAGGTAAAAGGTCAGCATATAGCTGTCGGATGGACGCCTTCGAGTTGATAAAGTTTTTATCCCGAGGAACAAGAAGAACGAATGAGCAAAGTGCAGAGTGTCTTTTCTTTTTATCCTTTTTTTCCATATTTTTCTTCCGTTTTTTTTTTTTTTTTTTTTTGTACCCCCTCCTTTGGGTTAATTAATTCTTGTCTTGTACCGGTAATACTACCGACTGACTGACTAGGCGAGGGTTGATATCTGGGATTGCTGACGATTGACGCGACGCGATGTCGACCAACCAGTCCGACCAGAGAGAAAAAGTAAAACTTAGTGAACCTGTCCGCCCGGCAATATGTCAGCAAAAAAAAAACAAAAACAAAAAAACTTCATTATATCCAGTTGTATGTGTGCACGTCGAGAAATACCGCTGATGGATGGAATAGAGTAATGAATGACTGACCATCGCTTGTGGGCGAGGTCATCGATCCGTAAAATGTTCTTTACCGTCCATTGTTCGCTTACTCATTTTCCTTCTTTGTTTCTTCACTCGAAGGACTTTTACTATTCAATCATTATCGTCTTCGTCCTGCACTTACTCTACTCTACATGGGCAAATGTTAGTCTTAAGGTTTCGCTTCAGATGAGAGACGTTGATTGACTTTCTTAATTGACTTTACCCGATGTCAATCAGGCAAAGTGCATTCAATGTAGTCACTCGTTTTAATCCAAAGAAAGGATGAAAGAAGAATATTAAGCGGGTTGGGACAGGGTTGGTTGACACCTCATCAAATCATCTGTGTGAAAATGACAGGCACCTCGTCAGAAATTAATCACTTTCCGTTGTCACATTATCCAAATCCTGTACACTTCGCTGTTGCCGATCCAAGGCGGACGACCAAAGTCGACCGAGTCGAGGCAAAGCGTAAACAAATGACATTTCATATCGAAACAAGAGACAAAATGAATAGAATGACAGTTTCACGTATGTATCTGATGTGTCCACCCCAAAAATAAATCCGGATGATGGACGCACCAACTGTGGTTGGATGTCCCCATCGTCATCATCATCTTCATCTTATTTTCGCTGTCTCTACTCTTCCTTAAAAATGTGAAATTGAAATCAATTCCTGTCACCGATGCAAACCAAGTGACAGCATCTTTGAGGTAAAGAAACAAAGAGAAATACTTTGATGTATTTAATGGATGATTGGTTGCGAAATGCAAACATGGAATTGTCTTTAGAACACTCACTTACACTGGCTACACTGACAACAATCCATTCTTCATCGGATTGCGTATAGTATAAGCTGTCTGCTGCCGATGATGATGATGACGACGATGTCATGATGCCCGATGATCATTGTGGCATGCCATGATCGATGGATTTGAGGTGGAGCTCGATGAGATCCGCGAGTGTTACTGCAACTGGTTTTTCGATTTTTACTACTTATACTACTGCACTTAGGGACGCGATTTTCACCTAAATGCAATTTGTCTGGTGAGTGCTGCACGTCGTTCGTGTGACATCGACAACTCATCATTGCAAGTCCGAGTAGCAAAGAGATCGAAAGGAATTTGGCGGATTAGAGAAGATGACAAATTATTGGCACGAATGCAAGAAACAAGATTTAATGACGCGTGCTACTTTGAGTGTTGCGATGACGGTGAATAATGTCCGATGTGGATTGCATTTGAGACTTTCGAATGGAGAGTTCATGATGACGCTGACCTCGTGGCGGCTTCGATAGTATGCCACTTTTTAGTCCATTACTATATGTACATTTTTTTTCATATAAAGTTGAACATTCTGTTGGTCTAGTTGGTGTTGTAGAGACTAAAACAATTTGTCTAAATAGGAGAAGTCCATTTTATATACATACATGTATGTATAAGCCAGTTTTCTATGTTAATTGCATGATTTTCATTTTTTTTATGCAAAATTGAATGCGCTACTTGGCGTAGATTTAAAAAAGTTGGAAAAAATTTGTCTAAAGAACATGTAGGTGTTTACCCGAATCGGAATTTTAGGATAATTTTCATGATAATAAATTCATTGGCGATTTTTCCATACATAAGCGAAATTGGAATTGAAAAAGGAAATGAAACATGGGTCTTAGCCGGACATGTAATACATACATACATATGTACGTATACGCATTGTATGTACATACATATGTATGTATATATGTAGCATGTACATATATGCACATACATACATATATATGTATGTATGTATGTAAATGTGTATAAGCTATTGTTTTTTTTTTTCAAGGCAATTGTACATATGTATGTTGGCGTTACAGTCCATGAAGGACCAAAGCCGAGCTTCTCTCAATCACCCATGTTGTGTGTGATTTTATTTTCCCATAGGTGAAAGGGACCTACAATTTATTGCCGGTTCCGAACGGCGAAATTCGAGAAGCTTTTCTTGATAATTATACTACAGGGGGTTTTGTCAGTACCCCGCTGAGGAGAGGCACCGTGAAAAACACGTTCAATGACTTGGCTGTCGTCGGGATTCGATCCCGTGTCATCGGCGTCAGAGGCCAACATTGCTAAGTTGAACATGGTTTATTTAAATTGTTTGAATATTATCAGTAAAGCGGGAAAAAATATTCGTCCAAGAAATTTTTAAGGCACTACGACAGTGCATGTCCTTCGAGGGAATAATTTAACAATTAGTCAGGCACCCATTAAGACTTTTACTACAATTTTACGATAATGCATCCATTTTTTATCTGTTGTTGTTTTTTTTTCTTTATTCAACGGAATTTCTAGCTGAGGACTTGCTGGGACTTTTCCGTATACATGCATACATGCATACTATGTACATACATACATATGTATGTACGTAAACCTACTTCCCGAATTAAGATTTATTTTTCTACATTTCCCTTACTCAAGAAACCGATACATTCACTGAATTTAGAAAAGCACTTAAGCCTACTCAAGTTGGCATTAAGAAACACTTATTCTCACATTGCCGTTTCAGATTTACGTACATACATATGTACATATGTACAAATGTATGTACACCCTTCCAAAAAGCTCTCGTTGCATAGCTTTTGTGCTGTTTTCTTTTTTTTTTATTTCTCCTTCATCCAACAGTCTCAGAGAAAGACAACAACACAACGATACCTGTTGTCGAATCTAGTGCAGATATCTGGCGAGTGAAACTTTCTAATCTCCCTACGATTGTAATCTAGTTTCGATTGTAATCGATCAAACATCTGACCAAATTATCAAATTAACCAACAAAACACGAGTGTTTACCCCAACTCTTACTTCGCACCCACGAAGATACGAATATAAAAAAAAAAAAAACGAGAAGTGTTAAAAAGTACAGATGTAGATAAACAAGATGACATGCGTATTCCCATTCCAATCAACCATTGATCATGCTTCACACACACTGCACTTCAGGCACAACGCGGGTCTGCGAGAAAAAGATTTACATGTGTTAGGCAAATCCCTACTTGGATTTTTCGAAAAGTCATCTCGAATCAGAAAAAATAATTTCTTCAATCAATCAATCCATCTCTTGAAATGATCTGTTCGCTTCACTCAAAGTCATTGACAGATCAATCGATCACGCTCGAGGCCATGTGTGAGTTCTGCCCTTCATCCTCATTCGTGGCCGGCTCCACTCTGCGGTTCTTACCCAACGGCAAAGAGCGCATAAGTAAATATCAACCACAAGCCAAGTGGTCTTTAAAAATGACCATACGCATAAGTATCGAGTGGTAACACGAACATGTTATGTTTTCGTGTCAATCAATCAAATGTGTACCATGAATCCGAAATGGAATCAATAGCCTGTAGTCTCAAGAGTGTGCATATGCCTGTACATATGTACCTACATATTTGCGGGATTGATCTTGATAACTTGAAATTGTCTCTTGATATTAGACTCATTGTTACGTGTGTACACGATGGTAGGTGCAACTGTTAAACTTTCCGAAGTTTGTATATTACGTGGAACGTTAACCAGCTCACTTGGGAAAGTTTTCTGATCCGAATGCGATTCATCGAGCGAGTGATTGGAGTTCATTAAGCAATTGTGTTGACTCAATTAAGATGAGTGTGATTTCTGTTAATGAGTTCTGGAAATTCTGATAAAGCAATTGTAATGTGCAATAAAATAAATATGGAGCAAATGAGGTCTGGCATCTGCTCGAATCTAGCATCTGTCGATTGTCAATCCTTCTTCCGTCAGTTCTAAGATGCCACTGAACGCAAAAACTAAGCGCCTTATCGTGCATCCAATAAATCACGATCAAACAACAATACACAGCACGCAGTTTCGCGATGCTCCTTAAATCTCAACTGCTATATGTTATTCAGGGAAGACGAAAAACAAACATACGCACTCATGACAGAACAACTGACAGCTACCACTTCAACTGCCCTATTGAGAACTCAATCAATCTCAAATTGTTCGGACGTTATTCTCTGCTGGTACACCATTGACGATTCTCATTCTTCTCTACCTGATCGAAATCTCTCCCTTTTCGCCACCATATGATCCTTGCCGTAGCCTCAATTGTTGACATTGCATTTTGCACACACACGCTGTGCTCTGTAGAAGGGTTTATTCAAGGGATTTTTCATGAGAGATGATGATAAGATCAACAGATCAGATCATTTGACGATAAGTACCCACTCGGAGCTGTCGAAATGAAATGCACCAAGAAAGACACGTAAATGAAGATGAAACGCACAGCTTGAAGGGGTTTTTTTCTTGTAAAACAAAAAATGCTGTTTTGATAGACGAGCTCAGGTACTAAACATTTGTGCGTTTTGTGGTTCCACGACTCTTCAAAAACATATGACAGCGTCATTCAGATTATAATGATGTATGTAACTAATACTAATATATATCTGGATCAATTGACAAACACAACACCAGAAGTCCTTGGATTCCTTATACGCTTATTTTTTGCAATTCTAATGGTTATGGTACACATTTATGTATGTATGTACACATGTACATTATACATTTTTTTGACGAAGAGTGACTGACATTTCAAGGGTCTGACATTGACAAGTTCATTGTGGTCGTGTTTTTATGAATATGTATATCCATCACGAATACGCCCTCACATAACCGATTAACAATAGTACACAAGGCGCAAAACGAACTTCATAATAGTCGTTGATGACATAGTGTAAAATAAAAATAAAAAAGGAAAAGGATAAAAGGACGAAAACAAAAATAAAAATACACACACATTCAACATAACTGACATTGCATTCAACTGTGACTGACATCTCTCTGGAATCGATTATCCTGTCAACTTTCGCCCCATTACCCTTTTTCTGCGTATCATTCAGTTCTGTCCTTCACCTCCTTATTTTCACTTCCTCCTACTTGCTTTTCCTTCTTTACCATCATCAACATCAAAATGGACACAGAACAGGACATGTGACGTGATTACGTGCGGTATATTGAAGGAGTAAATCAGACAGAGAGAATGTGAGAGAAAACGAGAGGAAGAGAGCATAATTGAATTTGTCCACTGTCAGGATAATGACCGAATGACAATACACAAATAAAAAATAAAAAATAAAAACCACGACAACAATGACTTCCTACAAAAAAAAAAACCAGTAAAGAAGCACTCCAAATATCAGTGCCCTGTACTAATGTCATTCAGCATCAATTGAGAACCACCCAAGCCCCCAAAAATTCGACAGGGTGGAGGAGGTTCGATGGAGGTAACGATTATAATTTAGACATGAAAATGTCATGTACACTACCTACCTGTCAGAGAAGAGGTTTCATTTCTTTTTTTTTTTTTTTTCACTGTGTTTGTCTGCTATTCATCGCTCCTTTTATCCTGTTTGGTGGGATGGATCAAGGACTACTACTAAAAGATCCCCGTATTCATGCGTATGATTGACAGGCTGATTGTGAACGCATGGAGGTGAATGATGCTGGTGGAATACGATGCTGTCTCTTATGTCAACGAATCCTACATACATATATTAGAAGTGCGAGTAGGATAAGTGGAATTATCCTTGGTAGTTGTCAGTTTCTTTTTTCTGTTTTCTTCGTCTCCACTTCTTGGCTGTGATTTTGAAGAAGAGCAACGTCACGTTTTCCTGTTGACAAAACCAGAAGTTTCCTTAACATGTTCCATACTACGTCTGTACATTTCCATAAGAGTAGGGTGTCCTGCTTGCCGAGTAGGTACGTAACTTTTATTTTCGGCTGCTCTGATCTCAATTATACCGAAAACCGAAAGAGGACAAACAAAAGGAAGCACGACTGGCTGATGATAATGACAATGCCGTGATGATGGCCCACCAACCCAAAAACACCGTCACCTTGAGGAAGTCGTCACAAGACGATGCGAAAGATTTCTACTCGTAGATCTCGCTCCAGGACCTGTCTGTCACTCATACACTCGTTCATTCATTTCTGTACGCACAATGTTTGTTTCATTGCTTTTCTTTGTACGAGACGAACGAGGTCAAAACGTACGAATACCCTCGTTCGTGGTATATGCTGATGTCGTCCTGTTTCCTTGCCCCATTACCTATGTGTGCGTGAACTGAACTACCTATGTGTGTGGGTGGACCTTTGTGCGGCAAAGCGAGCGTCAACTTTTGATGACATTGTCAACTCAGTTGTCATATACATATGTACATATCAGCGACAGGCAGAAGGAAAGATGGAGCACTAATACTAAAGTGTATTATACTACATTAATGTGCGTATGACATACACGGGGATGATTGGATTTGTATGTTGTCCATAAAGAATCAGGTCATATCAGATCAGATTGTAAGCACCATTCAATTCGTCAATGCATGTTACATCTGTCCATATCTCCTTGCCATTTTAAAATCGAAAAAACAACATACAACCTTTACCCCATCGTTGTTATCCTGATGATTGATAAAATATACTCTTCTATTTGCTTCGTTCTTACGTACATACATATGTATCCGGATGACTTTTCCGTATAATCTATGTATGTAACAATGCCGTGTCACTCCCGCCAAGCTATTGGAAAATCATTTGAAAAATATTTTTCTTTTGCGTTTTTGTTTTGCTACCGTATGTACATATGTCTGATCTGTTTGTCCATGTGACTCAGTGCAAAGAATAAGAATAAACGTTTGGCCCTGATTTCCTCATCACATCATTCCAATCAATTGCTATTTGTTCTTACCGATGAGTAAACTAAGGAGCGAGAAGAATTTGAATATTCCATGGAGTAGTAGAGAACATTCCTCGAGGACTATGGTTAATTAGACGCACACAATTCATCCTGTCATCAACGATGTACCACCGGACATACGGTGGACATTTTGGCGACATAAACTCCCATTAAGACACCGCCAGTTGCCTCGCGTAAGTGGTATATTCAAGGAATTCGATTAACAACATGTGGACTTGGCGCTACGTGACGTTACTAATTGGTGGCATTCCGTGGGGGATTTCACACCGACTGCCATAATAAACTCATCAAGATGCTAATTAGATCCGAATTGTTGTCATTACGTGTAGGTTTGTGTGGTCTCTCATTACGACTATGATTGTTTCAAGATGGATTAAGATGCAAATCCAATCTCCGAATTCCATCCACATCTATCCTATCACTTTCTGATTTATTTGTGTGCCGATTTTTGTAGGCAACACAACAATAAGGACAATGCTTTGGAGTGAACGTTAATTAAATAACAACTTTATGTCTTTTAATGTCCGGCTACATTGTGACTATCCAATCGGTCACCATTCATCCATATCTCCGACCCGTTTGTCCAATTAATTAGTAAAAAATTATACTTGACAGGCTTTGGTTTGAGCAGTAGATCGACATTTTCCCAATTGGATTGAACTCTTATTCACTATCCAAACACATCCCATTCGTGCTGGCTGCCAGAATTCCACTCATCCCAAAGATAATGCGAGACCGGCGACTATCAGTACGATGAGGAGGAAAAAAACAATTAAGTTCAATTTTTCTCCACCACCTATGTAGGTCCTGGTTCATCCGGTATGCCTCAATGTTATTGCTTCATGATGTACTTTACTTTCGTAGTTGCTGTTTTTTGCCCATAAAAAAAAAAAAAAAGCAGATTCCAACCGCCTGCCTGTCAGGGTGGATAATTGACAGATTGATCGGCGAATTGGTAATTCAATTAGTCAATCAAAATTTTCGTGCACACCTCGTCACTGGGGAGACACACATTCGTGTATATGGAACATGCAGGTCTTTCCTGAGGGATGTGACGGTGTAAATACTTAAAAAACAAAAAAGGCTCATGACGCGACACAGAAGGAAAAACAATACACGCAGTTATTAATTTTTCCCACCGCGCTTTTTTGTTCTTAATTTTTTTTTTTCGTTTTTCGTGTTTGAAGAGAGTTAAGAGACTCATTGTGGTTATGGTTTGTTTATTAATTAATTTATCGAGATCGACGGAGTTTGCTTTACCCTTTTTGTGTTTTTAAACGACATCCCGATTAAAGTCTTTTGTATTCTGATTGGAGGATAAGTGAATGAAGTTGTTTTACAGATGGCAGGAATGACAATAGTCATTAAAATGATAAAATCATCACGACTAGTTGAAGTCTGAACTAAGTTGTGATTTTCATGCACAGAAATATTACATACGCAACAGTGTAACAGGGACACCAACCTCGATTACAAGAAGATCACTGTAGCAAGTTAAAATTTTTATCGGGAAAAAATTCTCCTCTCTACTCCTATTGATCAAAGTCTTCATCACTAGCTTTCTTTCACTTTCGATAGGATGCAAGCCCAGTACGTCTTAGAGGTAGACCTAGGAATTGCTCTATTTCTCAATAGTTTCTCGAGCTCAAACGAGTAGATGTTGAAGGTATTCTGCGTGTAAAACGCAGCGTTGCGATCGTTGCTGTTTGCCACCAGCAAAAACTTGGAGCTTTTAGGTGCAAATGGCCACTGTCAGTGAGTTGTGAACAATTTTTTTAAGGATCATGGTAAAGAAGTCCCAAGAGAATATGTCGTTTTGCCTGTATCATTTTTTCAATATGGAAAGTCTTGGCCAACTTTTTATTAGCCTTGACGGAGGACCAAAAACTCCCCATTGTCATTTCTGACCTAATGTCGTCCCTATAGACATCGCCATATCCGACTTTAAAGTCGAAAAAATATTAGGTTGACCTAAGACTCGTGTTTGTATAAACAGCTACTTCATCGCTGACACTTTTGGCTTGAAATCTTACTAAAAGGAATCTGTAAGATTAAAGCAGTCTTCTGGGACGTTTTGGGCGATATTTTCACCATAATGCACGAATTATGCAAAATTTGTATACAATTTTCTGTCTCATCTTGACTGACACACCTTCACCTGAATAAGTTTCGTCTACGATCGGCATTGATCGGCAAACATTCTTCATCGTCTACCGGCACTCCCAAACCCAACTTATGCCTCCGTGCATCATTATTTTCGTTCCAAATCCCCTAATAGTCCACCATTAATGCCAGCATTAGATGCAAAGAATCCATTCCATTAAGCGACTGATCGTCGATCGACTGCTCCTGTCTGACGACGATTTCCTGTTGTTTCGAGAGTTTAATTTGAAAATTGCTTACCATCCAAACCACTAACCACCTGCTCTCCCACAACAGCCTGTTACAGCAAAACCAATCACCGTTTGAGTTATGACCACGAAATACGAACGTCATGCTGTCGTACCTTCAGACAAATAGCTTTCGCTTTCCCGATGGAAATTTTGACACAAAAAAAACTGTAAAAGAAAACAGATTGAACCGATGCGATCGTCAAACGACCACGGTGGCAGCGTACTAAATTGAAAGTTCATGTTCCGCGGGAGGGTTACCAGGTATCTACAGGTGTCCAGAAAGGCAAACTGAAAATTGTGTCCGAATCGTGATCGAATCCATACATAACTCGTACACGTGAACACATTGTGGCTTTTGTAGCAGCAACAAATCAGATGTGAAGAAACCATCGGCATCCGATAGTTTGGTACAATCGAATAATTAGCAAGTAATTGCATCACGCGAGGTTCTCACCGAATACTTAGATTTGACTGATAGATTACAGTGACTTCAGGTGTCGCACTAAGTGTTAACCGCACGTGACACAAACAGTAACACACTGACCGGTCGTAGGTTCGTTAAAAAAGCCCCACTGTCATCATATTGTCACACGAGGGCAATCGCATCACAGTAACACCACGCAGTGAACCGTATTTCGTACATAGTTATGTAATGTCCCGTTTAAGGCTTAATTCGCTTGTTGTGGTCCTGCTGCTACAAAAGATGATGGCAAGACACAAAAACAACCAGTAAAGGACGAAGCGAAAAACAACGCCCGCCAAAATCTCTGAACATTAGGTTAAACGACATTCAGCTGGCCATCGTCACCATCAACAACATCACAAGCAGCAGTAGAGTAGTAGCCGTACCATGCCTAGGCAAACATCTAGTGTTAGTGCTAGTGCAAGTGATGATGAATTTTGCGGTCTGTCAGCCAAAATGCAATTTGATTTAGGCAGGGAGAGAGAAAGAGAGAAAGAGTGAGCGCGTCACGTCGAGGCCGCGCCGAGATTCGAGGTTTTTCGGCTCATCTCTCTGACACGTGAGGAAGAGTGTCCTTTCACATGCAATATACTCCCTACGCAACGAAACCGAACTGAAGCAAACCGCTCTCGACTGACAACACATCCATATGAGGATACGACAATTTATGTGTATACTGTATAGGACACTATAGGTCGGGTCTTGCTCCTATGCTCGGGATGAATATAGTGGTATATCTCGAGGTGATGCGGATGAATTTTGACACTTTTGTGGCCGAATGGCGTCGGTTTTGAATACATAATTGCCGCGAGGTAACAGATGCACATGCATGAATGTTTAGGATGAAAATGCTGAGATGGGTCACTTTGATACCGTCATACACATGATAAAAATGGAATTTGAGATACGATACCATACCGTGTGCAATTCCTCTTATTCATCCATTCATCTGTCATAAATCACTCAGAAACTATGGTGGCCGACCACCAATGCGGTTGATGGTGGTGGTGGCGGCGGCCTTTTGAACAATATTCATACCTTTGCCTCCGTTGGCGGTATGTAGGTGCAGCTGGTTAAGTGGCAGACAAATCATTCGCTGTCGTCGCATTGACGTTTTGTGAAATTTCACATCTTTTGTCCGACCCCGTGCATATGCTTGTTGGACTTAAAGGCGATCCAATGGACGTGATCTTCAATAGCCTCGTCACGATTCCCGATAGATTCGGTTGAGAACAAAAACTACTTCAACTTGAGCAAGAGGTAAATGGGCAAATGGACAAGTGGGCAAATGGGTAATGAACAATGGTCATATGGTGCGGCGAAAATTGATTTCACTTCTCAGGTGTCAGAAACAATCGACAGAGAGTACAAACGCCTAATCAAACTAACTTTCAGTATCAGTTCAAAGGAGCTTTTATGAAAGGATATAAAATTTCAAATCCAATTTACAAACATACCTATTCGGAGAGAAGGGGTAGGTGCTTTCGGATACATGGGTCGAGAATGAATGAATGCGAGCAGTCTTCAGTCATCGAAGTGGAATCAGTTCAAAAGGCCTCTCAATAAACTGTTGCACACGTTTGACGATTCAAATGTTGCATGTGGAGTACATAGTCAATTCTTTTCATCTTTCATCCTAGCATGCAGTATTGTGGTCGCCATTATTACGATCATCATCATCGTCATCGTGGTCCGAATCAGTCGTGGATCTATCGGTTTTGTTGTTCAAAATCCTGCTGGATAGAGAACTATCATTCGTTTTTGTTTTTTTCTGGGGCAAATTTTTCTTGCAACATCCTTCGTTCGGTCCTTTTTCTCCAACCGATCCGAATAATACAGAAAAGAGAGGGTGTAATCGGAAGAGAATCCTTTTGTGAATGTAAATCCAACTAACAAGGGGGATGAAACGGATGTGAAATTATCTGGCAAATCATTCGCATGAAATATTCATCGATTCAAATTTATTGTACGCCTTGTGTGGTAATGCTGTTTCTGCTACTACCTGATGCTTTACTTTGCTTTGCTTCCTTCCTCATTCAATATACCTATATGTATGTATGTACATATAAGTGAGTACTCATCTGCATGTTTTATAGAGCGAACGAAGAGATGTAAGGATGGTAAGGATGTTTGGCATGCATGGGCAAGGACAAAAGTGAAATTCAAGTGGAAACACGTGAAATTAACTCCGACAAAATCGGACTGTTAGTGATAAATGCCAAGGACATAAATAACTCAAATCATTTCCACAAACACACGCACATACATGCACATACATATGTACATACATCCATATATGTACATATGTATGTATAAGTAAATCAACTAAACATCCTCCACACTATCTATGCATCTAAATACTTGTGGCATTCATCAAGCGCTATGAGAGTATACGGATGCGCGATATGTTATGAAAGGAAATCGCATTCGATGATGATTGATGGATTCGTGAAGTGACTAACATTAGCAAGGAGCAAATTGGCACTTGGTTGACAAATGCGGCAAGTACGAGAGTGATGATTGACTACATTAAATGCACTTAACGGCTATAACAGGTATGAGGGAAAGAAGTTTGTCTGTTTGTTATTAAGTATGAATTAAGCTAGTACAACTTAAAAACCCTTGATAGAGAACTTTGGATAGACATTTGAATCCAACTTCTCATGTACATATGTATGTATGTTTTTTTTTTCAAAGGTTCAAGAGTTCAAGGCTCAAAGGTTCAAGAGGTTCAAGAGTTTTTTTTTTTTTTTATATTCTCCTATGATGTGTTATATACATACATACATATGTATGTACACACAACCTGAACGGAGTGCAGTGGTTTGGGTCGTTGATGTTCGTTAACTCTCAGGGATGGTTGTCCTAGATAGGACGAGAGCCGACCAAAATCCACATTGGTTATAGTCGTAGTAACTCGTTCAAGCACTTTAATATTGCATACGCAGAGGATGAATTTCAGTCTGGTCACTTTCCATTCACAACTGCGTTGCATACTTTTTATCCGTATAGGAATTAGTTTTTCTTGGCTACGAAGCGAATTGGAACTATAGACCTTCCGCTCGGCGGTCGATGATAACCACTGCACCACGGCCATCCCATGTACATCTACGAGATTTGGAGAAGATTTATCCGAGGACAAAATGTTCACCATTGCTTGAGTCATCGACTACGGAAGCTCTTCCATCCACCTTGTATGTACATATGTATGTATGTATGTTCAGTGTCAAATGTTCTGCCCAGCCCTTGCGGGCAGACAATGACCATCAGCTGCATTCAACTCTTGTAATTTACGTTTTTCAGAACTCAGAAAAATAGACTATAGCACAAAACGATTCTTGTAGTAAGTTGAAAGCAAAAACACACAATTCGTCAAAAATAGTATACTGAAACATCGATTTGCACGATTTACTGCGAATTATAAGCGAATAATATTAAATATACCGTGGCGCAGTGGGTAGTGTGTTGGCCTCTGACGCAGATGACACGGGATCGAATCCTGACACAGCCATGTCATCGAACGTGTTTTTCACGGTGTTTCTCCTCAGCGGGGTTCTGACAAAACCACCTGTAGTAAAATTGTCATGAAAAGCTTCTCGAAATTCGCCGTTCGGAACCGGCAATAAATTGTAGGTCCCTTTCACCTATGGGAAAACGATATCACACACAACATGGATGATTGAGAGAAGCTCGACTTAGGTCCTTCATGGCCTGTAACGCCAACATACATACATACATATAAAATATACCTATAACATTTTATTTTAATTTTAGACACCACCCATCGAGAGATGCTCGAGTATGTACATATGTATGTATATACATATATGACAAGAGGTAAGGAATAATACTTTGATAGAAAGCTGTCGAAAATGGGCGATAGCGCGATGATTCACTGAGACAATTGCCAGCTTTTGACGCCGATAATAGAAAAGGACACTCCAACAGTGAAAATTTCATCAAAAAATGTAGCATTAATTACTCGTAAATCCCTCAAAGAGTATCGATCGGAAAAAACCTCTCAAGATTCGTCAATGAAAGCTTGTCCTAAAATGGGGGAATACCCGACCCTCAGGCCCAAGGCTCTTATTGATTTTGCTGATGCTATGAGGAAAATTAGTCGGAAAACGCCTGCTAAACCAAAATGGCAAAACACTTCATCGTTGAGTCCGCCAAACACGACCCAATGACAGTATAAGTAATAAGAGACACGAACGTAAAATCAAAGAGCACCGTGCTACCTCACATAAATATTCAACGAATAGAATATAGTCCAGACAATGTCATTAGTTGTCCGAAGACCATATCTGCTCTGGTCACATCACAACTGCCGCAACAGCGACAACAACGACGTTGATACTAACTACTATACGTGTACGTTTCACCTAACTTTATAGGTGGCAACCTTCTCTGTGTCTGATTTGGAAAGACCAAAATAAGAAAGACAAAACAAAGCAGAAACCCACAGATGGACACATGACCGATAGCAATGAATGCTCTAAGCTTTTCCTTATTCCTCACTCATTCTAGGTACAGGAAAAACAAAAAAGAAAAAAAAAAAAAATACGAAAATGAGATGAACGGATGGCGATGGAAAGAAAAATGTACCATCATCGTTATGGGGCATTTAATTATAACTTAAAGAAACGAATGGCTACAATTATTTACTGCAGACACAAACGCTGCATGATGTGCTCCTCTTTTCGGGGTACAGGGTAGTTTGTGCGGCCTCTTCGTGATGAGCTATAATTCCTATCCAATCTGGCGACCCTGAACTGACTGCTTAATTAAACGCTGACCAGAACCACAACAGAGAGAAAGAGAGGACTGTTGTTCGGAAAGTTCTCGAAAAATGAAAGTAGATAGTTGGAGGGAAGTTGGTGGAAAAAAAAAAAACTTTTGGGAAAGACGTGATTAGGGACGACACATCTTGAATTGAATGACTTGTCTCGCATCATAATAGAAGATCCTACAATACCCATTCACACAAGTCCTATCCATAAACAGCATTCTCACCGAAATTGTTTAATTAAAAAGCTGATGGAGAAATTTAATAACTACAAAAGCCCCCGCACGCATAATGTTCACTTAAAAATTTACACAAATACCCGGTAAGAAAGCAATATGATATCGATAAACATTTTAACCCGTCTTGGGCCCTTGACTGCCTTGAATGGTTGTGTGTTTTGTTTTATAGGTCGATTGCAATGGAACGTCCATAACGATGCCTAAGGCTTAACCCGCTGTCTGTCGTAGAAAGGATCAAGGAATGCGTACAATATCCTACATATGAAAGCAACACTCGCTCCAGAGACGTATTGTGTATTTTATTAAAAAAGGAAAACACACGCGGCATCCTTGTCACCCATGTCGGCAGGGCAACAAATAAACTGACAGACATTTGCCCGATTATAATATGAAACTGCTCTTGCACTCCTTCTTCTTCCTTTTGCAATTCTATGTAACAATATGTGTATGAAGGATGTACATATATAAATATGTAGATACTTGACATCCTTTTATGTAGATGAAGTCCATGAAACGATGCCTTGCTCTCGGGGAAAAAGTGATATAATAAGGAGGAGGTTTAGAGGCTTAACAATTTTCATTAAACCTCAATGGTCTGCACCCATGAATTTTAAAATTAAAACCTAATAGTTACCTCATGCGATAAATGCTGACCCCTGACGACAGAATGGCACCACTGTGTACTTAATTTAATCACCAAACAAGTCATTTATCCGGATTGAAACTGTCTTGGGAGTGCCAAAAGAGAAACTTATTTCGTTCATCCAACCGTCAACCATCATCTCATCTCATCGTTGCTAAAGTTTTCCACTTTTTTTTTTTGCCGTAAAACTTTTCCTTTTTGTCGACAACGGCCAAGGGATACGTGTTAGCTATACATCACTCAGTTCCCTCACAGCCCAGTGTGTAATGTCATCACGTTAATAGCTGCCGACAGATGGCCTCAATTAGTAAAGAAATTAAATAATTTTGTTAGCCTTAGATATTCTGTACAAAATACATAGAGAAAGATGCCAATAGATTCATGAAACCAATCAAGCGTAACACATCACGATGACAGATAGACGAACTGCCCGAATCGCCTGGTGAAGCAAAATGCTCGTATCGTTGTGTGGCTTGGATTATCAGTAGTAGCTCAGCATGGTATCAAATCGATCGATCTGTGGTATGATAATAAATCAACATTTAATCGACAGAATTAATTAAAATATGCGCAGATACGAGCAACGACGAAGAATAACACAGAGACAGAAAGAGAGAGAGAGAGCGAGTAAAATACGTCATGCACACATGCGAAGCCTTCACGCAAGAGCAGATATACTCGTGCAACATCTTAGCAAAATGGATTTGTATCAATATCGACTCTTCCAAAACATGATTCCAATAAATTAATACGCGCGGATATTTATAGTGCTCTCGGTGTAAAATTTTATCTCGTGTGTAGCTGATTTGCCCGTTTGATATCACGCGTAAGCGTCATACGCACGCACGGATAGATGTGCGTGCATTGTGACCAAGCAGATCGATCGTGGATCTCGTATTACGCGCATCATAGTAGAAGAGAAAAGTTATAGATCACCAGTCCTAGAGGGATTGTCCTATTGGATTTACTCACAACTTTCCGGCCCCACTGTCACGCTTGCGTGATGAATTCGACGGTTCAGTCCCGAACAAACTCTTCTCCTAATAGAGGTAATTATATCAAGTACTACCCTTGACTGTAGCATCCAATTAGTTCGTTTTCACCAGAAACCCTTCCAATCATGACCGGTCCTCCTTGTCGTCGCTTACTCTATTCCAAGTATGGCATGTTCGGTTGAAATTTCTTCCACCTCCTGTCCTGTTCCTCTATGTCAAAGGAAAACATGAGCTCTCTTGTAGTTATTACTCGGGGGAGCGTTCCATCGTGATCTCCTCTCGTTGGACTCCTTTTCCTTTTTATTTTTTGCTTTTATCAAAATATCAATAGTTTTCGCGCTTTAAAGACGATCAGTTTTATTTTGTGATGTCCTGTACACCTGTTATTTATTTGTCGTTATAGCGAGACGTGGAAAAGTCACCACAAACCACTAGCTTACTATCTAATTCACGAAATCTTTACCTATCTCTTGTTGGTTACATTCACTATGCACACCGAAAACAAAACTTTGATTGAGATGCGACTCCATTACGTCAGGCGAAAAGAGTCATTGTGGTATAGTCACAACTTGCGCTTCATCGCATTTTTTCGTTCCAGGAAGTTTGGAAAAAAAACGTTTTTTTGTTTTTGCTGTGTTTTTCTTCTTTCCTCCCCCAAAACAGTATTGTACCCACATCAACGATAAATCACTCCATCGTCGGCCACAAATCACTCTACGACAAGTTCCTTTCCTGAGAGGCCAAAAAACAAAAAACTCAAAATCTGTATCCGAAAAACAAGCAAATTGTATCGCAACAAGAATACGAATACCTCTTATTCGCACTGGAAAGCGAGGGAGCAAAGAGTAAAAAGAAAACGAAGAGAATACCTGAAGGCGAGCAAATCGAATGTTTCAAATATCAGGGACATCTTTTGGTCGATTTGAGATTCTTGCATCCGTTCCGTTGCTGTATTGCAACTTTTACAGCGAACTAAAGTAACCAAAAAGATGCAACGAAAGTTTAGGGAGGTACACAAAGCACAGTGCATACAATAGCATTAAGAGGTAGTGGAAAGATTCATTGACCATAAAATCTCATTTTAAGGACGAAACAGATAAAAGTACGGCAAACGAGGCAGATTCGTGTCGTGTTTGTATTTAGATTCGTTGTCGTGGTTGTTGGTATTTTTACTTTCTGTCTTGAGAAGTGATCATAAAGTCCTTTTGTCAGTGTGCCGAAATGTTGGTTTTCAGGAATAGAGCACTTTAGGAACATTTTCCTAGTTTCTTCGGCTAGACTGTTGTCGAATATAGCCCGCAACCCCGTTAGTAGTAGAGCAAATCATTGGTTCTCTATCAATAATTGTTCTGTCAGCTTAATAGTTTTTAAGCTGAATTAAAAAACTGAAGAGAATTGAGTAGGAATGTCTTTATTGTGCCAATGCCAAGAACAAAATAAAAGTGAGTTCGATAAGCTTTAGCTTTTAGATGCGATTAGGAAATACATACATACATACATATGTATAAACTGTAATTATGTAACATGAATAAATCTTTACAAAGCTGTAAGGTGGCATGATCGTCTGGCTGGCATATTATAATACATAGTTCATATTTTAGAACATATAGTAGCAATCAAGAGTATTCATACACTCAATACTCAATAATAACAAAAAAAAAATAAATGAAATGAAATGAAACAAAAATACTGAACAATAATATTGATCTATGGAGAGGCACTGCTCCAGTGCCTATTGGATAGGATTATGATGAAAATGGTGTGAATTATTAAAAGCCCTACTCAACTCAGAATAAGACAAATGAAATAAGGAATTGTCATCATTGTCATCATTGTCATCCTTTAAAAAAGATTATGGTCTATCCATAAAAAATACCGTAAAACTGCGCTTTGCTAAGCCAGAGACTGAAACACTCTATTGGATATCGATTCACTGCCGATCCCGTCCCAGAAGAATGAAGACCACACCATTATCACACTACTGAACGTAGTTAGGAGACATCTCTACTGCGACTACTCCTTGATGACTGAGCTCGGAAAATGTATGCTCACAGCTGGGAGTGGATGACGCTCTGAAATGGTGGAGTGAAGTATATAGATCTGATCTATAGAGCCGTGGTTGTTAATACGAGCTTTGGGCGACATGTCATGCCTAAGCGGTCCCCCATGGGTATATCCTTAGGCTTAGGCGATATATATGACCCTTTAGACAATTTATTCGCAAGGAGGACCCATTAAACCCATTATTATTGGAGAGCCTTCCTCGATAGAAAACGCCCTCTGGGTTTTTCTAAGTTATTATTCCACAGAATGGCTCTAAGATTGACTAAGTTCTCCAGAATATGTCTAAGAACTGACATTACTGTTTAAATACCGACCTAAATATTGATCCAAAGACTCTTATTAGGCATAAGGAGACTTTAGTTGCAAACCAATTTCTATAGAACAGGTTCAAGAACTACGATCTGCGGTACGGCTGGCTTTCGTACCTACCTAAATGCTGACAATCCAGTCTATCTACAACAAATTATTATTTCAGAAAATCTGTCTTACCCTTGTGTTTGGCTGAAAACTGACTTTATTAGCTGCTGAATTGATGTCCATTTCTGCAGTGGCTGTTAAAGATACATTTGCTACGTGCTCTCCTAGAAGCATAATTTGGTTCTTCCCGTAATAATAATCTTGTTGATCATGGATTTCTTGATTGGTTTAGTCACTAACTATATGGGATGACCCAGGTGAAAGTGTACCGATTTGTAAATTTCTTATTATTAAAAGGTCTAGACGAGTGATCATGCTCCCAATGCTCTCAGTCGGTAGGGTATGACCCTCTGGAACCACTGATTCACTAGAAATCCAAAACATGTCTCAAATGCCCTGTCATCCAAAGAATCCATACGGATTAAAAAAAAATTCAAACAAAATGCCGTCGATCAATCGGCCACCACCATCGGATGTATTATATTATACATCCGCAGCAAATCAGCACAATACAACGACGAACCCGTCGACATCCAGTCGTTTACCCAATGGGTACAAGTTTAAACCCACATAAATCCGCACATTCCCGACATCGAATGCAAAGAAGGACATAATTTGCGTTCGTATTTTGTCATTTGAAAGGTAAATAATTCCACCACTGAAAGATGTTCAGAGGATGGCAAGGAATTCCATTTCAGATATTGTTACCATTCGATTGCCAGTATGGTTCTCCACCATCCAACACTGTCTATCGGCCCGTCGACGAAGAAGAAGAACAAAAATTCCAACTCTTGACTCCTGCCACGATACACATACTCGTATTCTGTTTTTTGGTTTTTCGATGGAGCTAGCTGGTGTTTGCTGATTTATCGTTCCATTGTCTTTCATTTTGGCATATATCTCCGAACGACTCTTAAGAGATGAAGGCTTAAAAAGCACAAGGAGAAGAACAACCATATCATGCAACCGGACAATCGATGCGAGATTGAGGAGCTGCCGTTTGTGCTGCTGTAAATGTTGCTTGTTGTCATTGCGAGGTAAGGTAGTACGTATCTATTGGCTAATGGTAGTGGTTATAGGTGGATTTTTGAATTGCTCCTCCCGGTTTTTCTTTTTTTCTGGAAAACTGCATAATGCGGGCCTGATTTTGTGTTTATAAGTGCACGCGCACGATTTTTCTGTTACTCGATATATAATGAATGTCATACTTTTCATCGAGATCATCGATTGATTTATGGCAGTTTTTTTTTTTTTTTTTTTTGTTAAGAATCTTGTCCCAATCGTAGACCCTTAGGGTCACAGCGGCATCCACAAGTTGCTGTCAAATAAATAAAGTCGGACATTAAGCCGAAATCTGATACAAGCGCGTTTCGTTCTGTTCCGCCGTTAAATCATAAACCGGCCGCATATATCCCGAACTTATGGCAATTTATTAGCGAAAATTGACGGGTCCAAGTGAAAATTTATCCATAAACACAGATACATATGTAGGTACGTATGTGTATGGGGAGATATGAGATAACCTCTTCTCATACGTTTGTCAATCAGGCTCGCAGTGCCGCCGCATGTGCATTTGCCCCTGATGATGATGATGACGATGGTGATGCCGACGTTGAATGTGAATGTGACGTTGATGGTGATGCTGATGGTAAAGGTGATTTGCCAGATTCCTATGAAATCCGCTCTTCCGATACGCAGGCATTGCTCTTACAACGCACGTGAATCATTTCTGAAGGCAAATAAATTTATTAAATATATGTATTTACGCTAGTATGTTATACCAGATACAAGTTATTTTTTTGTTGCCGTGATGTTGTCCAAAATATGTGGGGATGGGGGGAATGTAAAAACCGTACGAGTGGAATGGTGAATCGAATTTATCGTTGTCACAGGTTGAGATTCAATTTGTGTCTCGTTATTTATATCCGAAATGGCGACGTGTCGCGACGTGCTGATAAATAGTTTCATTCGAATCGATTTATTGTGTTTGTGCTTTGTTTGCATCTTATACCCTATAATTCGTATTTATGAGTGAATGACCAGCACTTAGCAATCAGCATTCACCTGGAGCGCATTACTCCACGATCTTCCATCAATTTCATGTTTCAAAACAATCCACTTAGGCGTTCTCAAAATTGAGATGTACGTCTAGTTTTCTTGCTTTTACAGCCACATCATCTTCATCATTATGAACATTCACATTCGTAGAACACACGGATATTAATGTTAATTATTCGAAACCCTACCCCCAAGTATCCATGTGTGTATGTGTGTGTGTGCGCAAAAATAAACAAATTATCCATCAACCGGCCACCGCTAGACATGTTGCAATTGGAATCCAAACATCATCATCAAAACGATCGTCCTCCCGGAGGGATCACGCAGCACGACCGGGCGAGGAATAGGGGGAGGGTTGAAAAAATTATTATTTCAACGCGCAATCTGCAACTTTCCCTCCGTATCGATCATGATCGTGATTTTTTTTTTTTGTTTTCGAACGATCTCCTACTGACTGATCGTTGCGATGATGGAAGTGGCAAGTTGTGCAGGATTGAAAGAAGAAAAATCGAATCCAAATGGACAGATGGGCTAATAGGCCACCCGCCGAACAGAGCAAGAGATATGTACATATACTGGAATGCGTGTGGTAGACGCATAAGTGGGCCATAAAAATCCTCGATTATATGACGGTCTTATGGAGTGTTAGGTGAAAGAGCACTTTTTTTTTGGGCTGTAATTACGAGTTTCGAATATTGAGTCGTAAATGTGTTGCAGAACCCAGTGTGTGTTCGTAAACATTACCGATTAACGGGTTACCAAATAAACGAATGAACCAACGACTTCCACCATCCCAGAATGTCTGGCAAGCGGACCTCCTATTGCACAAGGCCCGCCAGTGTAGATGACAATTCGAAGAGAAACTTGTATTGCATGATCAGTGACTCAGGGCAAAGTGTATCTATAGTTCTGGGCATAGAGTGATTGATGGACATTGAATACTGCTGATGGATTTATATGTTTGCGGGCTGACTGGGGGTGATTAATTGATTGGCCAAAAAATGAACTAACGTCGCGGGAGGCAAATTAAGTTTGTTTATCGTACCAAGTGGCCCGGTAATTTATTTACAACTCATGCAACAACAATCGATATTTATATAGTACATAGTAGAGAAATTATAGTAGAATTCGACCATTGCAACCCTCAATGTGGAACATTTCGTTCAACACAGTCCACATTGCCCCCGACTTCTGGGTTACGCGCTCGTTTATTTACCCACGAAAATCTCATGTCATTCATATATCACTCTCACGCATAACAATTTATTAGATAAACAATCATCATTCAAATTGTCGACATTTGAGTGAACAAGTGTGGTGGTTGTCGACGTCGCGCAAATATGTACAAAACGATCTTCATTTTCATCTGCCATTTTTATGTATGTAGTGTTTGTGCCAAATCCTCATCACCAAAACATCAGATGTAAGGCTTCAAGCTAAGACAGATCTTGTAGGAGATGCTCCTCCACTGATAGATGTGATAAATACATCAAAATGTCAAATTACATACGAACTAGTTCAGTCGAATGGACGCCAGACGTATGGATACAAAAAGGTCACAGACTGACACGATCCATGCCGCACTTGCTGGGTGTGCGGGTGATCGTGAGAATGATCACTAGCGTCTGAGTGCAAATATTTTTCTATCTGAAACTTAATTAATTATCCGATAGATACATGAACATACACACATGAAACGCAAAAGGCACCTGACACAGGGCAAGAGAGGGAGTAAATTGGAAAACATTCGATGGAGGTACGAGTACATGCTCAATCAGCTATTAATCAGATTTGATTTTCATTTACTGATGGATTTATTATTCATGTTCAATGTACCAGTACATGGCTAAGCAGAGGAATTGTGATGGTATCTTGGGGGGAGGGAGGGAACATTTTGTTTTGATTTTGTTATTAATGGCAGCTTTCAGGCAGGAAGTGATTTGGATATGTTTTTGCGAATCGAATGTAGAACGAGGGAAACATTCAACACGCGAGAATGTTGTTCATGATTTAATGGGAAATTGTCAATATTAATCGCTCACATGAGTTGGACAACAAGGCTCTGTGCTGGCAACCCAGTTCTTTTTATCGAGTAAAAATAAGCAAAGTGACATGGTGTGGGTGAAATTTTTGTTTCTATGATATGTGGGCTTGCCAGCCATGCTTCACTATAAGGCTTGTTGGTCTTTTGGGACTTCTTCAGGAGAAGTTTAATTAATTATGCAGCCTTGAATCACGGATTGTTTCAGAGATATTTGGTTGTTTTCTTTAAATAAAGTTCCTCTTAAAAGGCCACAAGATAAGACGGGAAAACTATGGGCATTATTTTGTCCAAGTGAAATATGTTTTTTGTTTTTTGTCGTTCTAAATATGTAGATAGTTTCGAAAAGCATACTGAAAAAGTCAAAAAACTCAACACCATGCATGGGCGTACTCGCCGCGTCGAGTTCCTCTGTAAAATTCTGTGAGTAATTTCTCGTTTAAGTCCGAAATAAAGGCGACTTCACCAGAAGTGTTTACAATACCGGGCACAGAAGATCCGAGCTGTACGGAGGATGCATCAAAACTTTCAATCCAAATACCGTTAATTTGTTCCGAGATATCGCAGGGGTGTGTAGCTCTTGATAGCTTGATAGCTTCGGTCAAACGGTCGATTTGCGCACAATAAAGAAGCGAAATGATCCTTATGCCAGATTGTAGCAGCTTATAATGAACAGTTCTCGTCTTATCCCACTAAACACTCAGTGTCACCTTGTCTGCCGAATATCCAGGCTTTAAAGTATTTGTATAGGGCCAGCGAACCGATCTTTGAATATGATTGCTTGTGTTGGATATTTTCCGATCTATCCCTATTCTCATCGCCTGTAATAATTTTCTTAAAAAAATGGTTTGAATTCGTTGTACTTCAGCAGCGTTTAACTGATAGTAATGCGGTCAATGCGCTAATATATACTTGTTTGAGTAGCCTGCTCTTTTTAGATGACTCCCAGCGCTATCTCCTGACAGCTTGAGTGCCGCTCCTACTCCTGGATACAGCGTTCACTCACAGCATTCTAACCGTACTCACTTTGCAAATTACAAAACTGTGCACACAAGACACGTAGTCTGAAATGTCCCACGCGCGTTTGTTTGACAGAATCGGATACCCAATATAAGGGCATTAACATGACCTAGTGACAAAAACCCGCTGACTTTTTCAAAACGAACCGAAGGTGAGCTTTCTTTATGCTGACTTGGACTCAAAACGTTCGCGTTTTTGGACCACTTCCTGACATTTAAGGGGGATGAAATTTTTTACACTATTAGTTGACCATATAAATCGGACGAAGCCGACATTGTCAGTCAGTCATCGAGCAGATGTTGGTAGCACGGATTCAACCCGTTCTCAGCGTCTATCAGCTCCGAAGTCAAGATGCCAATGGTCAATTCCGTTACAAAGGAAACGTGCTGGAGATCGAACAAGATTGCAAACGAGTTGCCTAGAGTTCCTAATACAGTCAACATCTTGCTGGTTAGGAAGCAGGGAGCCCAAGGTTATAAAGACTTCAGGGTCAGACGACAGGTGGTACACGATGTTCTGGTGTTTCTAAAGCAACAGACTTTGCTGACTTGCAAATCAATATGTCCGCCTTGGCGGCACTACCAGAATACGGAAGCGTTCAAGATCAACTTAGACATGTCGATGGAAGTGTTGCCAACGACTCAATGCCCGATGTTGATGAAGACAGTGACGATGTGCTTATTAATGCGCTTCCCGTGTCAAGTGGTACGAGACAAGTCGAGGTTGTTCGTAATTTAATCGCTTGGCTTGCGGCTTCAGCAAATCCGGTCAACGAATTCACGACTGTTGGATACATCGTCAAAACTTTTCTTCATCTGTTCCCTTCTGGTGCTGCTGACTTCAATGATAATACACGTTCTAGAGAAAACCAACCACATTACAGGAATGGGCTCGGTATTTGATGAGTTACCATGACAAGAGATTTGCGCAAGACCCGAGGTTTCCATTCTTCTGCCTCAACACGATGCAACGCCACGACGCAATTAGCAAAGGGTTAATCTACGCCAACATGACAAATTTCAATGGATCCCCGGAGTATCTACAACAACAAGCCAGAGCGAATCCGGCGCTGATGAACCGTTTTCTCTACTTTGCTTTGCCTTGTATCAGAAGCGTTCAGAACTTGAAAGTATGGTCAGCCAACTTGGTGTTCCAACATTTTTCTTGACGTTAAGCGCGGCAGATCTCTGGTGGTCATGCCTAACGAAACATTTTGGATACGATCCAACTGTGAAGTCTGAAGCTCAGATTGAAAGGGGCATGCAATCATTGGTCTCAAAAAACCCGTCAGTTGCAGACAGTTACTTTGGCAAGAGAGTGGAACTGTTTGTGGAAGTATTGGAGAAGAACTATCTGATCATAGACTATTGGTACCGTTTCGAGTATCAACATAGAGGAAGCCCACATGTTCGTGGCGTGTTTTGGCTGTCTGGAGCTCCTGAAGTTAGAAACTTTGAGTCAATGAATATTGAAGAGCTGACGACAGCCTGGTGTCAGCGATCAACCCCAATGATTCGGCAGGTCTGATCTTGCACCCCATACGAATGAGAGCAACAGACCTCGAATTCACTGACGAAAACATAGCCAAAGGTGTGTACAGATTTCAAAGACACACGGTTTGCTCGAAGTCGTACTGTCTGCGAACAATCAATGGACATGAGCAATGCCGGTTTGGATTTCCAAAACCCCTACTCATTGAATCGAAGCTTGCGAAAGACGAACGAGGAGTTTTCTGTTATACACCTGCTCGAAACGATGAACTACTCAATCCATTCAACAAGTTTGTTTCATTCGCGTGGCGAGCAAACACAGACATCTTACATCACTAAATACGCCTCAAAAGGTGAACCAAAATCTGAAAACGCTGAGGGCCCTTCTAGAGAGTAGTATCGATACTGAGTCAAGACAAAGAACTGTGACGAAGTTCCTCATGAAGGTTATTGGCAGCAGAAATATATCTGGGTGTGAAGTGTTCAGGCTTCCACTTGCAGAACCTTTGATGAAAGCCACTCGTCAGTTTGTGAAGCTGTACATCTCCACGCAGGAAAGTGTTTTGATAAAGAGACGAGGCATGAAAAACGGCAGTTCTGATGCTCCACGAATAATTCAAGCATATGCGTACAGAGCAGCAAATTTGAACGACTTGACATTCATGGACTTTGCCCGAAAATACCCTGTTGCTGCTGGAAAACCAAGTTTTCAATCGGTGAACCTTCCTTCTACGTCGAGGGCCGCTGCACGCCCAGTGATGACAGTTCCCGTTTACAAGACGCATCTTGCTAGAAAAGAAAGAGTTGTTCAAGTCATTCCTAAAGTCGTGAAAGGTAAATCCCGTGAAACCGACCAAATCTACTACAAACAACAACTGGTACTTCACACTCCATGGTGAGTCGATATGACAACTTTGCTGACGCACACAACATGAGAAGAGTCGTACAAGGCACATGACGTCGCTGTTTGGGCGTTAAACATAGATATGGTGGACGTTGTCGACGAGCCAGAAACCCCCATATATGAGCCACACGATTGGATGGTTGCTGCCTCAGCGCTTCCGAATCAAACACCTGCAGACGTCGAACTTGGATTCCGAGATACGGAAGACGTTTATTATCAAGCAGATCATGCGACAGACTGGCGATGAACAGAAACAATTTTGAGAAGCACTTCATGCATTATTTGGATGATTTTCTGATTTGTTTTGGTTAAGAAAACTCGGGGAATTCTTTTATATATCTGGGACTCTTTGAAAGCCCTTGTTCAATCTGTGCATTATAACACTTACATAGCCGCGTACGCTTTTAAGGCGAACGACTTTTTTGATGCTCTAGCCCTATGCGTGAACAACCTCTCGCACTATGAATTCTAGTCACAACGCTTTGTCGACAACAATCCAGGATCGACCCGAGATTTCAAGGACGCGACACGATTGATGGCGACCAACAAAAACATCAAAGCTTATAACAAGAACGCCTTACGATCGCTTGGATGCCCAGTGACTCGAATAAATGCCTCAAACAATAATGCAACAGCCGCTCAAGCATCAGGGACGAAGCTCAAGCACTGAGCGCAGAACTGTTACTCTGCGTTGGCGCTGAAGTGATGTTGCGCCAGAACCTACGGACCTCTTGCGGACTGTGCAATGGCTCGATGGGCACAGTCATTGACATTATTTACGGTCCGACCAAAAAAAGGGTCGAGAACTCCATACCAAGCGAAGCTCCTATCTATAACGCAGGTCGTAAAGTCATTCAAAAAAGGAGCAGTCAATGGCACGAGGAAGCAATTTCCGTTATCGCTGTTTTACGGCATTAGTATTCACAGGTCGCAAGGAATTACATTGGACAAAGCAGTTGTGGACTTAGGGATAAGTGAATTTAGTGCCGGGTTGGCATACGTTGCGTGTTCGAGCGTCAAGAAAATTGATGGAATCCTCTTCGATCTAAGTTCTCCATCCGAAAGGTTGTTGGGAATCAACTCCAAACCAGCGTTCTTACTAAAGCGGGCTGAACTCGAAAGACTGAATAGTATGCAATAGATATGTGTTTAAAAAAAAAAAAAAACAATTCAAATAAAAAGATTTTCTACAAATATAAGAGTGATACATTTTATTTCATCAAAATCGCAGCAATAATCTATGAAAAAAACAATTGCACAATTTTCATACTTTAGCGCCAAAAGTTGCCACACCATTTTAGTTCATGAAGTTAGAGGTTCGCTTTGATTTGGGGAATTTATTCCCGCCTAGTATATGAACCCTTATATGGCCCTCGAAGCTTAAAAATCTCAACTTGTCCTACTTTTTCCGTCGGTAACAAACTGCCACACAATTTAAATTTGATTTGAACAATTGAAATTTAAATCTTGATAATTGTTGCCCACTTTTAGCCATTGGCTTTCAGCTACTTTAGTGCCTTTAATAACGATGTTGGTATGGGGCGCCACAAAGCTATTCTCTTCAAGTCAATTTCAGTTTAAGGTATTGCTTCTGCTTCGTCTTTCTTCAAGCTTTTAGCAAATTAATTCGTCTCATCTTTCTCGCCACATTCGCACACAACTCATTTAACCCCCATGCCACTTGTCATCATCATCATCACTACTACTGCTTCCCCGTCATCGACTCAAAATTTGCATACAAGGCAACAACCATTCTCAAGTCATCGGCCAACTCAGAAACGATCTGAAATTCCAAATCAAATACTCCTCGTCACCTTTTCGTAGAGTCCCAAGAGTCAGCCACCGTCACGTTACCACTTACTGTATCCCGCCGAATTGCAATTTCGAAGAGAGATTTTCCTGTACAGATTAGAAAAAAGCCTCATCGTCTTAAATTCACTACCGTTTGCAAAAATTCAACTCAACGACGAGTTGTATGACGATGATGAGGATCGGATCGGTACGTATGCTGGAGGTTCACCAAGTATGGCCAATGCTAATGCTATTCCATTTCGATGTATTCATTTTGTATAGGCAACCCTTAGTCTACTATTTTAAAGAAGAGGAAGGGAGGGGGCACGTGCACTTTGCATTCACTTTGCACTGCGGTGTGGCTTCGTGAAAAAGATGGAAGCCCAGAAGAGGGAGAAGAAAACTAATTACACTGATTTATGTGTCCATTGTTTATTGTTTCGGGATCAAGGCATCCGTACGAACGTATCCACCAGCCGATCACATTATGCACCGCGAGACCACAACATATCCACGGCACAGATCTACGTTGTACAGTGTAATGCTGTTGCTCCACCATGGCACAACGAGTAAAAATACCATAAATGCCATCGATGGATGTGCCCAAAAGTAGGCTCCTCCAGCGACCCATAAGGGAGAATCAGGTAGCAGCTATGCTAGTGCTGATGGTAGATGTACGAATGCGCGCGTCGTATCTTGTGAAGGTTTCTCTTTTATTTCGTATTTTTGCAGTAACCAAGACGTGATTTGGATGGGTGGTATCGTTCACTTCGGGCATTGTTTGTTTGGTTTTTTGCTTCTTTTTTCCTTTATTTTGTTTAGATCCAAAGATGGCTACCATCAATTGATTGGAAAATTGTGCTCCAGAAACCAGGCTCGAACCGAAAAAAACAAAGGAGAAATGAAGTGCACGCCTCTTTTGGCTGGCATTGGAAAACTTGCCCAACGAATCCGTCTTCAGAAGTCCATTTATGGACGAGACGCGAGATCACGTTGACATTCTCCTCGACCATGGCGAACGTCAAAAGGTCCATTCCACTCCTTTGTTTACGCTAATTTGTAAACAGTCTTGTTAGTTCCGGTCAGCTAAGGATCATTTCGATTAGGAATGGTCTAATTACTTGGAATTAAAATGTCTAAAAAGTGAACAGGCTCGACGACGTGACAACAATAGACTGCTCTGACGAAATCTTCTTCTTAATAATTAATTAGTCTACAAGGAGGCAACGCAGTGCTCAGGATATTTTCCTTACGTACATATACCATCATCGCCGCCTGTTACCGCCCAAAACGTACAGAAAAGGAAAGCAATAAAGTCATCGGATAAGAAAGCAATCTTCCTATACCTACGCACCATTCTGGTGCAGACGTCTTCAAGGATAAGTTTTTTTCCTCGTTTTTGTTCTTCACTTTGTTCCTAGCATTTGCATGTCACTTGATGGTTAGCACCCAGGGGCATATCAAGTATGAAGCTGTGAAATTCGCGCACGTTACGAGCGTGGCTTTTTCGGAAATGAGAGTGGTAAAGAAGAATCCTTCTCGTGAATAGTCGAAAGATCAAAGACAGAAAGAAATCTATTCTTCATGGGGAAGATTTTATTCTCGCCCCATGTTAGAGCAATAGACGGATTTGGTTATGAGGCTTGTCAGCGCCTGAAAAAGGCTAGTACACAGCTCAACTTTACAATTCGAGATTGAGAGTGGCAGAAAGGCTTCCAAAGGGGAACGATTTAACAGGAAGGACATGATGTAAAAATTACCATCTTAGAGACGGAACAATTAAGCAATCAACTTCAAACCCTAATTCCTATTGCTCACATTTACTCCGGCGTTTCAACGACAACAGCGAACAAAAGAAGTCCTCAATCCACAACTACCGGGAATAGAGAGGGGGATCGAGTGTAAAACTTTAAGATTTTTAATTAGCCAAAGGGGATGATTTTAATTACGAGATTACAAGAAAATTTCCTTCATCGAAATCAGTTTGTTCCATCGTGGCATCGTTCGCATTCACTAACAAACGCGAGAATTTGTCGCCGCCGGCAAACATATGTTTATAGCGATTTTTTCTTCTTCTTCTTCTTCTTTCCTCTCTTGTTGCTCTCGTCTTCAGTTATCAGCAGTGTATGTTTCAGGTTCTTTCAGACTAATCCTTTCAATCCGCTTTTACCCAAAGTCAGAAGATGGCTTTTTGAAGATTCTATCATTCCTTCCACGGCCAACTCTCATATACATACATATGTACGTACATAATTAAATTGAAGGAATCCTTTACCGCAACACATCCTTAAAGCTAAGAAGGAAGGATGCTTTGTTGTTATTCCCATGTGAATGGTGAGGCACAAGAAGGAATCTTAACTCTTTATTACGTCGTGCACAAACGGACATGATGACCGGCACGGCACGGCCACCTCCTTCGTGTCTCACAATTCACATTTATTTTACGGTTTCAACTGTAATTACTCCACGAAAATAACCGTTAAAAGTAATGGTCGAGATGGTGCTTTTCACCGCACCGCCATAACGGCTTTTTCGCACTTAAACTCAAAATGACTTTCCTTTCGTTTCATAATATTTGATGTGATGTGTGCTCGTCCGTCCATCTGCCTGCCACTATGTGTCTGTCTGCGAGCTTGTCTGATGCTGCTGATGCCTTCACTATATGTATATGTAGTACGTCTGTCTGTCCGTCAGACGACGAGCTAGATACCGCTTGATACTGATGATGATGACGATGATGGTTTGCGGTCTACATCCAATTCAGCGTCTAGGTTCGGTGAGAAGAAGCATTTTGAATTGTCCATTAGTTGAAAGCTTTTTATTTCACCTTTGTATGAGGTGATGTCTGACAAACAACAATGGATACATGGTTATGGCGGTAATGTTGATCGACCAAGTATGTATGTACATACATACATATATGTATGTTTTTACGTTATATCCTTTTTTTGTACCCAAGGGAAAGGCAAACATTTCACTTCCGCCACCGCATGAAGTTATGGTTCGGAACGGTAGAGGTTCAGACCAAGGGAAGTGACCACTCAAGGAGGTTTTGGCACAAACTTAGACGGGAGATTGGAAATATGTATTTCTTGTGTTCGTTTATAATTCACAACTCTTTTGTGTTTTACCCTTTGCGCTACAGTTGTAGCGATGACTTGCACCGTCAGTCGAGCGTTGCCAATTCCTTTTTTGTCTGCTTCTTTCCCAATCTTACATAATATTTATTTGGCATATCTTTAGTAACCTCAAAGCAGCGGCGCAAGATTGGCTTTTAGATTAGGTTTGATTTGCTTGATGTTCTGTTCAGCCGTATGTTTTTGTCGGAAGTGGCTTTAGATTCTGATCTTAGTAGCCAACCTACCTGTCGTAGAAGCGAAAATGGGTATTGACGATATAAGTAAACATCAGACACATCAGAAGCTGCTTACCTTACTGCGGAAGGAACATGACCTGATATAATCGATAACACGCCAACTGCTTACACTGAGCCAGAGTGTCAACAACGCGAGATCGTATGTAACGCCAGAGTACAATAACGCGAGAGTGTCAATAACTACAACACAATAAAGGTATGCGAAAGGTTTCTTATATAAATGGTTTTCAGGCTGATTAGAAAGGCAATCAAGTTTCATTTGGAGGTGAAAGTATTGAGAAACTTTTTTAGGGAGCTGTTCCACAGCATGAAATTGAGATGCTCATGAGCAGGGAAAAATAATGAAAAGTTTTTCAGTTACGAAGTTAAGTATGAAATGAGAGATCTAAGCTTGTTAGATCCATAAAGCCAGTGTACACGACTTCTCTAGACTAATTTTGAAGTCGAAGTTTTCCAGAATTTTCTTCATGGGGTTTACTACAAGGTTGACCGAGATCACTGTAATCGATTTTAAGTTTAAAAATGTCTATTAGCAAAAATAGGAACTGAAAGTACATAGACATATCGTAATATATGAACGCTTTCTAACTCGCCTCATGGTTGGGAAGGTTATCTATCATATTCGGTTGGTAATAGTTAGGTCACCTTACTAAGTTAATTCGTTGCCAGAACCAATGGCTGTCATCAAATTTTGCTTTACCTAACATTTTACAGTGTTGATAGCTTTGAAAGACTACTCTACAACCTTTCGCCTTAGACGCTTTGTTATAAAAAACCTGGAGTATTTGCTCCTCGGAGTTTGAACCAGCATCTTCGGTGAAGACCGCTGTCAACTAGATGTCCAGAGGAGGAACCGAATCGTGCACCTCTATGCGACGAGGAAGACACCAGAGAAGAAACTTGAGTGCTTTGGCATATAGTAGAAGCCTCCACGTTCAAGGGAGGTTTCATAACGTAGTGCTTCGAGTTATACTATACTTAGAATTCATCAGTCATTTCCTTTGGTCATGAAAACCCTTCCGCCAACTAATTATGCCTTCAATTGGCTGTTTGTTGAACTTCGATAATTCATCTGCAACCAGGCGGGGGTGGCTGGGGTCTAGAAAAATCCTACCCATTTCCGCCATACCACCATCACCACTGCTAAACCAAGAAATTAATGGATTTCCCGTCTCGCAAAACTCATCGATTGGAAACGAATCGCTCTCGCCCATCGACCACCACCCAGTTCCGCAACGTCATTAAAAATTGCATCACGAATGGCTAGCTCTGTCTTCGGTCAGTGATTCAATGAATGTACTTGTCACCACTACCTACCCATTGCCCCTATATACTGTACATCCGTTCCCAGGAATGCTTTGTCAAAGGAAACTAAAATTAACAAAATGGTATTGCACATACCCAATTCCTGTGATTTTCTTCTTTTCTGGAATCCTAACTACTGCATTCGCCAAGTCATTAGATGCCACACAGAGCATTGAATACGATTGACGACAATATCGTTGTCATTGCCGTTGTCGTTTCATGTTACAGTAAAGACTTCCTATCTTTGGGCGGCAATCAAAAGTTTTCAATTTTAAGAGAAAGATCGAAGGACAATCAGCTGAACAGTTGAACAACACGTGACGGTGGTGATGAGTTAATTTTTTTTATTCTTTCTTAGCACGTAGCAGTACATGCTTCTGTCGAATGCAAACAGATAGAGTTTTTGAGAATTGTCAGAAGCAAAAGAGGGCAAGGATCCCTCATAAAATGTTTTAATTGAACCGTCTTGCAATTTTCTTTTGTGTTGACACAGGACTTTGTCTCCTAATGCTATCGTTCATCTGTGATGGAATGAAGAATTCGATTTCTACACTGAAAAAGAAAAATTGTGAAAACTGTAGGTTGGGAAAATCAGTTTTAAATACAAAGTCGGATCGAAGGACACAGTTTGAAGATATTTTTCACAGTGTACCTCGAAGAAAGACTGGGGGTAGCAGGCTCTTATGGTCAAAGATAATGAAATTGCTCCATCTTACACCGCATACGAACGAAACGAAATTCAACATCACTGTACCGACAAGCATATCGTTGTGCTTTATTCCCTTCGTATTCGATAAGAATAGACAACGATATAGCGGTCACTGATGACTAAAAGAATGGAAATCAATTAGCCAATTGCATTGACATCTGCTTGAGTACAGACAGTTAAGCATTTGGTGGTATGAGGGAGACGACTAAAGAACGTTCATGTGTGAGTGAGTGACAATAGATATAAAAGAAAAAGTCTCTTTTCCTTTCCTAAGTCCTCTTGTTTAAATTTCCACTTCATTCTAGATTTTAACTGATTTGCTGTAGACAAGCGGATCGGAGCAATGAGGATGGTAGAGTAAATGAAAAAAAAATTGTATGTACAAGAGGGTGGCTTAAAAGCGCCGCACTTTGGCACTGGTAATGTCATTGTTGGAGCTAAGAAATAGCTGCTGTGCTTGTCCTCTGTCCAAACAGGACAGACATGGACAAGACATTACCGCGACTACTGCGAGGGCATTAGGATAAGCAAAAACAGTAGAGACGAGATGGCAAGTCCCTTGAAGCTAATTAGTGCGGTTTTGTTTTCCTGTTTTGTTTTTTTTTTTTTTAATTAAAGACAAGAAATGTGAAAGTGTCAGGAACAAAAGATCTACTCAAAAGAAGATAAACATGGGCAGAGAAAATGTTTTTTTTTTCTGTCTTTAAAGATACGACATCATTCAGTCAATGTGGCCTGTAGCTCATATTTTGGAGAGAGAAAAGGGTTAGTCAGTCCCAAGCCATTTACCGGAACGTGGGGTTTTACGGACCTCTTTACGAATCATTCTGCCGTGATAATAATGATGATGATGGACAAAAATGTGTACCCATCGTCCACCTGAATCCTTTTTGGTATAGACGTGACAAGTGGCGAGTATTGAGGAAGAATTAAGATTAATACCAAAGGATTTTGGAAAATTTCAAAAGAATGACACAACACTTAGCCACGGCTGTACACACATAGAAGGATTTACCGATGACGCAGTAAGAAGGTCCTCTTATAACCCTTTTTGTGTCAAATCCATGTGAAATTACTCCTATGAGGGTGATTTCTATACCAGTCGAAGCATCCTTGCATGGCATTCTCTCTCAATGACGGCCATAAATCAAGGTTTTCTCTTTCAATTGCCTATACCTAGACGACATCAGTTTTTTGTACAAAATCGTGACATGCTCCATGCCTCGACGAAAAGTCGTTCATAAATTCAAACTTCAGGTGGATACACCCTGATCTAGAAAATACCGAATGCCACTTGACCAGCTAGCATGAATCGAGTGTGTACGCGGCGTTCAATTGTGTCTACTGCTCGCTATGATGTTGGTTGAAGTACGTTATGGGCGCATAGTGCAGTTCATTGTTTGTTTTATCTGCATGCAGATAATAGTTTGTAGTCATGTAGCCATAGCCATGAACTCGGTAGCCAAGTGGCCTACGATAGAGAGCAAGATATGCAAGCATATTAGGTCATAACTAGACGATCACAGTGTCTGAGCATAACAATAAGTTTACCGGCCGAAAGACGTGAATAGATTAAGATCTACTTCTCTTTGGTTTTTAGTCGATTTTATTGGCTAATCGATTGGCGATACGTAAGCGAAGAAGTATCTGTCTGACAACAAGCTGGAAAAATGTAAATGAAATCAATGCGATCCACGTCCGATGCCAGTAATGTCCTTCCTTTCAACGCTTAAGGATGCGTCGAGATATATTCCTCCATCTTTGTCGACTTTACCTTCTACTGCGACTCCATTTTATCCAAACCCGCAGAAAATCCGATAGGGCATTGTCTCGACAGGGTCATAAATTGCATTCACTTGCCCTGCGCACCACCAACGATTGGCCGAGTGCATTGAGTACATTTTTTGGTCCGCTTTTGAGAGGAGAGGAGCCTCATCGTCATCATCATCATCTTCATCGTCATCAACGATTGCTACTCTGTAGTGAGCTAGCGTATACTGTCGTTGTTGCATATTGTCGCGTTGGTTGTTGGCCCCAAATAACTACTCAACAAAAAATTGGATGGACTACAGGCTGCTGCAGGCAACAGAAGCAATCCAAATCACGTTCAACCGTCTCCTGTGAATGTCGTTAGCTTTAATGGGCCAACTTTTCCTCCTTGCGCCTTCAGATAGGGTACTGCATTATAGAATAGAGGACATTGACAAACGATCGAAATCACGCCCTCGCAAGCGGATTTCATGAGAGAGTTTCTGCATGCATCTTGTTCGTTCGATGTGTTTCATTGAAATGTTTGGACGCATCATCGGTCAAAATGTTAAACTCAACAAAATGCCGTGTTCCCACTTTACCTTTACCTCTTCGTTGTCGTAGAATAAATCTGCAATTGTTGTCCGGGATGAAGATCGTCTTACAGTTGAAGGCTTGAGTTGCGATGGGGCTTCAATCATTGGGTAAACTGTGTCCGCTCACGCAAAACTTACGGCGGCAGAGTCTGCAGTGAGTAACGCACATCTGCCACTCGTTGAATTGACCATTAACACTTTAAATGCGATCACATTTATAACTGACATCTTTCGATTTGATTCACTATCACGCCTACGCAGTATAAATGATGTTCATAAGTTATCTCGTTTCTTTTCTTTTTGCAGGCACACAAACCACTGGAGATAGATCAACACAGGATACGAATATTGTTTCGCCATCACCTCCAACATCATCAGCTTTATCGCCTGCGTCTTCAGCATCATCCAGCTCTACGGTAGATGACAGTAGAGGGATTAATCCATCCGCAACCGTGGGAGTGGAAAAGAGCAACAACAAAATAACTGCACTATCATCTCAACCATTGTCACCGATGCCCGTTCCAATAGCAACAGATAGATTACCATGTATAGACGACAATTCCAGCTGCCAACCACCTGTAACCGGCGTCATCATCACCACCACCATACAACCACATCAGCATCAATTGCTCGAGGAGTCACAGCTCGCAGGAGATGACTCCGCTCCACTCCATCTCGAGCAATTGAAAGCAGCGTCAGCGAGTGTGACGGAAGGAATGACGATGCCACTAACAGGGCCCGTGCTAGTGGCATCGTCTATGACATTGAATTGTAGTCGCAATGACAACGACACCGAGAGTGGCATCAACGTCAGCATTACTCACGAAAACGGTTGCATCGTTCCGCAATCCACTATCATTACCACCATTACCACCACTAGCGCCAACACCCCAATTAACATCAGTTCAAGGATGCCGTCCAATTTGATTGATTCACATGGTGATGGCAACGACAACGCCAATGAGGGTGACAACGATGCCGTTACCGATGTTGATGATGACGATTCTCCACCAACAATTCCTGCCGCTCCTGATACTCATCATGTGGATGATGATGTGACATTCAACTGTACAGCCGTGGATCCTACTATCACCAGTAATGGTAACCAAAACAACATCAACAACCCGAAGGAATGGTAAGTGAACTTAACTGTTTGTTTCAATCGTCAACCTGAAGGTATACAAAATTCTTTAAGTACACTGACGCAGTTCATATTTTTTTCCACTCGCAATTACACGGTCAAAAACTATCAGATACACTCTAATACCAAAAAAAACAAAAATTAGATAAACTTTTCTCCAAACAATCATATGGCAAGTGAGAGTTAGTTCGTATTTGTGCGAGGATTAAGCACCCAAATGAGATAAGGACTTAATGCCGGAGGCTTTAAAATATAGAAACTAATTAACCAGAAGCCACTCACGATTCTTGTTTTCGAATGAATTTTACGGGGTTATTCGTTTTTTTCGGCACCTGTAAGATGCAGTCCTAAAGTTTTTGCAACGATACTAAACCCATGTACATAGCTGTCGTGAAACAAACCCCAAACCCCGGAGAGCGAGTAAAAAAAGGAAAGGAAAAAGAATAACAAACAAGGATCGTCCACACCTGTCACTCAGGAGCTGTCAAATCGTCCACCAGCTTCCACCGATAAGCATCGTACGCAGTTTGACATTATTCGTGTCAGAATGTTAGCATTGGAATCACTGGCAGTCACACAGAAAAAAAAAAAAAAACAACAGAAAGCCGGGAAAGCCAACATGTCCTTAGTGCAAGTAGAGTCCTGCGTGATGCCCGTCTTGTTTTTTTTTTTTTTTTTCTATCACTTTTTTGTCGGCAATGTTGCGGTGAGTTTTTTGGGCGGTTTTTGCTTTTTCTCCTCTGTACGGTGTACATGTCATGCTCTAGGCTCACTATGACATGCCGTCGATGCTTGCGATGCAATTGTCATTTAAAATCCTACTCCTGTGACAGGCCTTACCAATGAGAGAAGGAGTTGAAAAAATGCATTTGCAGTGTTTCTATCTTGGTGTGATGAGTTTTTATTTGGGAACTGTCACATGCCATTGGTGTGGGTTTTGACAGTTCGCATACGTTGAAATATGACAGATGTCATTTGGCATTGAGTTTTTGCGGTGCAATACAGGAAGACTGATAAGGTGGTTTTGAACATATTAAAAATATCTAAACGAAGGCGAATGTCTGGCATGTATTCAGAGGGTGGTTATGTCTAAACACCTTCTCTATACTGCCGATTGTGTTGAGTGTGGTATTGTGGATAAGGACCCCAACAATTATCCGCTACTACACCAGCGTGAAATTTATCTATGCCGTCGAACATAAAGCAAACACGGCAACGGGTAATAACAATAATCGTAATAATACACACATACATACACAGTCATAAAAGCAAACAACCGTTTACGCTTTTCTGTAAAAGGGAGCTGGGGGACAAGGAAAAAGGGGAAAATGGTTGAGGACGTCGGCGTCTTTTACTGATTTATGTCAGTCATATCATCAATAAACTTTAGTAGACTCCCTTCGCCTTTCGGGCGTCTTTTTATTGCCTCTCCTTGAATATTTTAGATTCCTTCCGGTCGAAAGGATATAGCGGCGGCAGCAAAATTCCTTCGACTCTAACCCCAACCACCGGCTTATTAGTGCACGGAGCAATTAAGAAAGGGGTGGATGAGGCAAAAAAGTAATAAAGTTTGTTTAAAAAGCATTCTGGCATCCTTGGGTTTTTATGAAGGATTGGAATTGGCCTTGAGCATCACGTCATCATTCATTTCCAGCTCAACTCATGTGGGTTTTTGTTTTTGTAATTTTTTTTTTGGCAAAATAAAACACTATGTGAAACACATAAGCAAAATTAAATATGTAAGAAAAACATTTGTCGATCAGTCAGTTGTTTTATCCTTTTTCCATACAAAGTTCAACATCTTGTTTGAACACTCTGTTTGATCTGTTAAGGTCTATAGAAAAAAAAACCACAAAAGGATGCTTTACTAAAATGAACCCAAAACAACCTGAGACCTGAGACCTGACACCTCAATAGCCACAGACCGCTCTGCGATTCTCAAACCTCGTCGTGCCTGGAATCGAATTGGGTGTGATACCTTTATACTTATTTCTGGTGCTCAATCCTAGGGGTTGCAATTAAAGATGGGAACTATCTAGTTGAATTTAATTTCACCTTTTCACCATGGATTCTGTTCCAAGATGGAGTGAAAGGGTTTTAGGCATTCACTTATATTTTGCAGAGTTTCGTGTAAAGTTGACGTGATAAGTTGCAATAACCGCCGATTAAATTGAAAAGCAACAACAAATTGAAAAACAATTTAATCAGCGGCTATTCGGCTGGTCAACTTTTTACTGCAAAGTCAGATGTGTGGCATCATCATGATGGAACACAATTCCTTTACTTACTTACTTAACGGGCGCTACAGTTCGGGGTGAACCTGGGCCTCAACCAACATGCCTCTCCACCTAGCACGATCTTTCGCTAGTCTTTTCCAGTGCCGCACGCCCAGTTGGTTGAGGTCCCCTTCCACCTGTGCGCGCCACCTCAGGTGCGGCCGTCCTCTATTACTTCGTCCCTCGGGGTTGGATTCAAAGACTCTACGGGCTGGAGCTGTGGTGTCCATTCGCTCTACATGGCCTAGCCATCTTAGGCGTTGGATCCGTAGACGCCTGACCAGACTCATGTCGCTGTACAACCCGTACAGTTCGTGATTGAATCTTCTCCTCCAACCCTCCTCTGTGTTTATGGGACCGAAAATCGAACGCAGAATCTTTCTCTCGAAACGACCAAGGATTTCCTCATCCGCTTTAGATAAAGTCCATGTTTCTGCGCCATATAACACGACCGGGATAATTAAGGTCTTATATAAGGTCAACTTGGTCGTACGAGAGAGGGCTCTACTTCTCAGTTGCCTCTTGAGCCCAAAGAAGCAGCGGTTGGCAAGAGTAATTCTGCGCTTGATTTCGAAACTGGTGTCGTTGTTCCAAGTCACCGCGGAGCCGAGGTATATGAAGTCCTTAACTACCTCGAACTTATATCTGCCAATATGCACGTTCTGTCCAAGACGTCGGTGGTAAATGTCCTTTTTCGATGACAGCAGATATTTAGTCTTGCCCTCATTAACTGCCAAACCAATTTTTGCCGCCTCCATCTCAATACTCGCAAACGCCTCACTGACATCTCGCTGCGATCTACCTATTATGTCAATGTCGTCGGCGTATGCAAGGAGTTGCGAGGATTTGAAGTCGATTGTGCCTCTTGTATTGGCCTGTGATTTTTGCACAATCATTTCCAATACGATGTTGAAGAAATCACACGACAGCGCATCGCCCTGCCTAAATCCTTTACACAATTCCTTTACCGTTTGCTAATTCAGGTCGCTCTTTCTTGATTGCTTCATTTAAACATTCAAGTTGTGTAGAGCAACGAATTGGCCGTTTCACCAGATTGCAGCAGCTCGTAATGGACAATCACATCAAACACCCATCATCACCTCGTCAATCAAGGTTTTCAAGTCGTTTGTGGAAAGTCACTGGTCTTTGACCATGATCGCTTGCATTAGATATTTTCGCATTTAATTCATTTTTCATCGCCCGTAATATCTCACTTCGAAAATGGTTTGATTTCATTGGATTTGCGTTAATTCTTATGGCACCAAAACGTGCTTATTGGAGTTGCTTGTTCGTTTTAGATAACTCAAACTGTAAGGTGGTTGACGTTAAGTATTTCCGTTATTTCCTCATAACTTGTGTGCCGCTCCTGTTCAACCAGCTGCAAAATTTAACCAACTTTTTCAGTGATTGGCCGGCCAGAGTGAGGTGGTTTTTTGACACCTAAATTTCCGGAACGGAATTGATCAAACCACTTCTAGAGGCCGCCGTGGCCCAGTGGTTAGTGTGCTGGACTCTGACGCACGATGAGCGAGTTCGAATTCAGATAACACCGTCGCCATCGAATGTTTATTTCGCGGTGTCCCTCCTCGGCGGAGTACTAGCAAAACTCCCCGTAGAGTATACTTGCCATAAAAAAGCTTCGACTCACACAGTTCGGAATTGGTATTAAAACTTTCACATGTGGGCAAAAATAAAATCACACTCAACATGGGTGATCGAGAGAAGCTTGGCTCAGGCGCTCCCTGGGCTGTAACGCCACCAAACTAACTAAACTCCCAGGTAAGCCGTTTACTCACAGTATTCTCACCGTACACTTCACAAATTTTTCGACATGCCTTTATAGTGTTACATAGTGTTACCTTTTTATAGTAAACTTTTTACAATTTTCTTACCATAAAATATAATAAAGCTATCTTATTTTCTGTTAATACTAAGTAGTCGAAAGGCATACGATAAGTACATATAGTAATATTGTTTGTTTTAGAATGCCCGCATAAGGTCAGTAAGACTCGTAATGTAGTTATGATATAATCTAGTTTTAGTCATTTTATCTAGCGCGTAAGATAGTTATCAGTTTTTGTAAAAAAGGATTTGAATTTAACATGTAAAAAAAAATAACTTTTTACAAAATTGTATACACAAAAAATGTAGTTTGGAATGTCACCTTTCAAATATGCTCCCGTTTGACCGAATCGAACTAGTATATATGTACACTTAGATACATATATGCTGGGGTTACAGTCTGTGAAGGACCAAAGTCGAGCATTTCTCAGTCACCCATGTTGTGTGTGATTTCATTTTCCCAAAGATGATAGGGACCTACAGTTTATTGTCGATTCCGAACTTCGAATTTCGAGAAGATTTTCTTGACAATTATACTCTCAACTACAGAGGGTTTTCTCCGAGCCCCGCTTCATTAGTGCAAAACAAAACATATGCCTTGACAGGTTATGCTAAAAGAAGCCACATTGTCCATTTTCATTTCTGAGCAGCATTTAAAAAAAAAATTATGGTTTGTAAACTATGGTCCTAAATTTGCGTTCAAAATATCCTCGGAATATGCATTGTTAAGTCTCGAGACTACTTTTTGCGTAAATTTGGGGACGATCTTTAGTTTTTTGTTTGACAGAGTTTGACTGGCCAACCTAATCTAAGTGCAGCATCATAACTGATCGAATTCGGAGGGGAGTTTTGGCAGTAGTATATCCATTTCCACCTGCTACTGAGTCGATTCGATATACTGGTATCAGGGAATATGGATTTCTTAAAGGTCTTGACGAATAAGATTTGCCAAGGCATATCCATGTGTACCACATTGGTACGCTATCTAACCTTGTTCCTTATCGTATGAGCAATTCTTTGCCGTTCCGAGTAAACTTTTGATGACAGTTGATTGTTGTCACCACTACTCCCACCAAGTACTCCACGTTAAGAAGTCATAATAACACCGTCTCGTTGTCCTAGAACTTCTACTATGTACACCTCTCATGTGGCACTGTCATCCCTATCTAACTACTATTGACTCTGCACCAATATTCTTCCGTGTACATACTATTAACCCGAAGAAGAAGAAATACAATAGAAAAGTCAACCTGATGAGTAAAAAAAAAATACTACATTAACAGCAAAACAACGACCTTTTGTCCCACAAATAATTCCTCATCCATTCCATCTAAGCCCGGAGTGTACAACACCACAATCCCCATGGCATGACACCACTATGCCACACACCATCACCGCATCACACAACGATCCGTTTAAATGTCAAATCCTACACACATATGTCGGTCATAACAACAAGGCAAACAGACAATCGCTGTCATACGGAACAGGAACTCACTCCACCCCGTTGTTGTTTAAGGCTCTTTCGATTTCGCTCCCCGCCCCCATCTGCCGGTCGGTCGGTTGTAACCTGTTTTCCTCTTTTTTTCCTGCTGTGTACTTTTTGTCCTCCGCTTTTGAGTGAAATGGAATAGTATTTTGTCCTTAGGTTCCTTAGTTTTACACTGGATGACAGATGAAATGAGTGCTTATTGGTGGGGTTGGTTGAATAAGACAATGTTTATGTGGTCCACTCACCATACCGATATGATTTTAAACATCAAATGACAATTTGTAATGGACAAAGATGAAAGGAGCAGACAAACGACAGCGCCATCTAGTCCAGTTCATTTACCACAAATTTCACTCGAGCACGGGATTGGGTTGTAGGGTGAATATATCTATGTCTATCTTTCTACAGTTGCAAAATAAAGATCAATGAGGATAGAAGGACATTCAGACAGAAGACAGACATCGGGTACAAGCTGTCAATCCAACAAACGTATCCGATATCTGACAATAATTCACCATAAATTGTGCTTGTCCTCCGGTCGTCCTAATAGTCCATGGATGTGGAAAAAAGGGTTAAGGACTATTGCCAAATCGAATCATTTAATACACGAATTGAAGCGTTTGATGGATACACTGAAGAGTCCTGATTGATGATGAGGGATTCAAAAAAAAAAACAACGTCGGCCTCGGTGGTAGTTACTCTAATCGGTTGTGTGTTGTCCCGAGCAGGTATGGGTTCTAGTTCATTGCAACCAAATTGTCGATACTACATGAAGCAACTTGTGGTTTTGTGTCACCCACTTCAATCTCCTGTGGCTTCAGGGTAGCTCAAATAATAAAAGTAGCAGCACAGCAGCAGGGTTTGTGTGTGCAATTCAATAATTCATTAACGAACTTTGTTTCCTGCTTCCAGTTTTTTTCTGCGTCCCACCCTCTTTTTTTTTTTTTTTTGTCTTCAGTCGAGCTTATCATCATCGAATGTCTTTTGCAGAGTTATTTAGACACAATTGTTAGGGTAGACGGAGTTTTGATTGACAGGTTTGTGCTTTGAGGTGCCTTCAACCCTTTTTTTCTGACTTGCATTTCATCAGCAACAGGATCGGATATATGTACCTACATATGTATGTACGAGTACATATGTAAGCGATGGGTATAGGTAGCATGTAGGAGCGGCGGTATGTTTATTTCCAGTTTTATGCGTGTCATGTGTAGTCTGGTTACTTGTTCGGATACCTCTGACAGGATTGACTGATTGATTGATTGGTAAATATGTAACTGGGAAGACACATTGTGTGGCAAAGTGTGTACGTGAGAGTTCAACATGCGTTTGGCATAGAATACAGGTATGTAGGCACGTATTGATTCCGTAGGAGTTGCCTGATGGCCTTGAAGGTGAATTCACTCAATCTAGCTGACAGCAATGTTGGCTGCTTTTCTAGGGGCTTGAAGTTGAAGTGGCGTATTTTTAGTTGTATCGAAGCAGTCAGTCTGTGTCGAAACTTGATGTGATATGACGGTTTGTCTGGGGGCAAAAGAGGTGACAAGGAGCGCGTTCTTGTACCGGTTGAATCGTGGTAGGTTAGGAGAAAGGATATTACATATTTTTTCGGTCAATGTGAACGCTGTAGAGCCTCTCCCAGGATCCTTTCTAACTCGACATGTATCAGTTTTATTGATTAATCATGATTCTAAGGTATTTGATGCATAAAAAGAGCTGCGAATACATTAAGAAAAAAAAATTGTTGGTGCCCTCGGACGGTCATCATTGAATACTTAATAGTGCCTAGAACACACAAGTATCCTGGCCCAGATTATGATGCTCAAAATTAGTTCGTTTAGTTCAAAATTTAAGTTGTTAGGGCTGTAGACGATCTTTTTATCTGTTGCCCTTATAGTAATGTGTTATATAATACATGTATGTATGTATGTTGGCGTTACAGTCCATGAAGGACCTGAGCCGAGCTTCTCTCAATCACCCATGTTTCAATGATCGCCCATCATTTCAATGATCGTCGGTCTCACTTTCAGAGAAAATAAAACATGCTTAGATCCCGCCAATCGGCGGTGCGGCCGATGGAAATTGATATTATTATGACAAAATTCATTCAATGCTTCCCGGAGCAGGTACAAGCTTCATGTTGTAACCATCCTATTCAATTTTGTTACCAGACTTCATGAGGAAAATAACACATTTTTTCGTCCACGCCTTTATCCTTAAGCTCGAGAGAAGTACATTTCCTGGGTATACACAAAAGCTCTTTCACATTCAAGCAGTCTCCATCATCCATCCTTCAAGGAAAAGAAAAAAAAAAAAAAAAAAACAACGAGAACAAAACGTCCACCAAGTATATCAACTTGCGTAATAGCTAGATGCGCAGTAATGCGAACCATCAAAGAGAAAACTGACAAGCAGGCGGACGGGCGTGGATCTTACATAATTGCCTTTAGGGACTTTAAAACGCTTCATTCCGGACTGTATAGCAAAAAACAAAAAGGGAAAAACTAAAAAAACCTGATAACCGCTTGTATAAAAAAACTAAAATACATAAATTATTTACTTAAAGCACAAGGAAAGTAAGCTCCTCTAAATCACAGTCGCCTTGGGATATTTTCCACCCCCAAAACTCAAGCCAATTCATCCCATTCAGTTTGGTTCGGTTTTGGTTTGGGTTTAAATGAGGAATGAAATGTTTCTCCACATGGACGTAAAACAAACTCTCGTCAATATTTCCCTTTATGACATCTCTGTCAAAATACATACAGATGCACACGCACAATCGCCATAGATCTTGGGTGGAAAACAACAGACACCCCACATATGCCATCAGCCCAGTCGTTCTACCCCTCCCACAGTCAACTTGTGTTTAGGTAAACGACTCCTTTTGTGTTTGAATCCTTAAATTAGAAAGGAGTATCTCCGGACTGGTGAACGGGTGTGCGAAACGTAAACCACGAACCGTGCGACTATGTAGGAGGATTGGTTAACATTAACGTCGACGAAAAATGGAAACCTTCAGTGTATCCCATACAACGTAGACGTACTCGTACCTAGCATTTCAACCATTTCATCAAAATTTACTACAATGCCTCGTTTACTGAATAATTTACACCCGCAGCGCAAAAACAAAAAAGAATTCAACGACTCCTCAGGTTGGAAGAAGCTGCTGGTGCCGCTACTCTGCAGACGACGATGAAGATATGGGGTGTAGGGAGGAGGTGAACAAGAGAGCGAGAAGGATTTGACACCATACACGTAGAAAATATGGAAAAACATAAAAACAAAACGAGACTAAAATGTGAGTGATACGTGTTGTCGAGGGACCGATAAGGGCTGATTTAGATTTGAATGATGCCACCCCCCAAAGTGCCAGCCTCGACAGCCGGTTGAGTTTAATTCTAGCGCGCGATTTTACTGTTTGTCCAAAGACCCTCAGGCAATCGAGGGATGGGGGATTGGCTGATGGGGTTCATTTGACTTGATTTGCTACCGGGGAGTGTGAATGGTAATAGGGAATATACGAACGAAAGCTTTTTTTTTTTTTTTGCGTATCCCTTTTGTTTTGAGGTACTTTACGACGTATGGCGAAGGTGGGTAATCGGAGAGATGGTCGGACGGGACGGTTGATCAGTCGATTAGTTGGTTGGTGGGTCTTTTGAGGGTAATTTAGTAGTACATATGAAAGTGGAAATATGTATGTATGTACATAGTTGTTTTTTGCTTATTATATTTATTGAATATCATTCTGGGCCTTCTTTGTTCGTAAGCTGGCGGTCGGGGGAAGTGATGGGGACTAGTCATCGGAGAGAGGAATTGAAAAATGAAAAACAGAGGAGCTTTAAGGACGTCTCCCTCAGACGTCACCCTACCACGACCTATTAGGACCAATTAGAGTATGCACTTGAAGAGCAATAAATTGCATAAATACTCTTTATCCGAAAAAAATATGATTTACGTTTTTTTTTTCTCTACACGGCAGGTGTTTATTGCCATGCTCTTACGTTGCCCCACGACCAAAGAGACATCGGGAACAATTGATAAACGAAACGAAGCACTCATCACTTCTCTCTTCCATTCTACCATTCAATTTACGCATACGATATTGCCAACTATGATAACCCACACTACCTTTTTGGTAGTGGTAGTGCGGCACCGAAAAACGTGCTATTGAATGAGAAAACCTTACGTCCGCAGCACTTAGTGTAACAGAGATATCCAATTGTTTTGAAAATGCCATAAATCTCTTCGGATTGCATTCCCTGTCAAGGTGTTCATGTGATAAGCAAGAGCGATTTCACATCGTTTCGTTGTATTTGTGGGAAGAGAGGGTACGAAACCTGCGCATAGCGCACTATCAAAGTTAATAAAATCCCTGAAAGGCATTTGATGTGTGGTATCATTCAATTCGAACACAACAATCATTATAACGACACGCCAAACTACTACGCCACGGCCACGAGAACGACACTTCTCCCAAACACTCGCGCACAACTACCGAACCAGAATTGAATCGAATCCATATATGTATGTATCCAACTGATAGACAACCACTCATGCACGAGTATGAGAGCGCATGTATTTGGTGTTTTTCGAATGACAGCAGCAATACCCGGCCACCGATCCATATTCATACACAACGACTTGTATATTCAACAACGAGTCTGTAGTCTGTACGATGTCAGTGTCAAAAAGATTTTTTAGTCGACAACAGCCCGTTTCATCGTAATCATGTCGAGATTTTATATCGACGACGACGAAGACGACAACAACAACAGTAACACAACCCATAGCCAGTGCTGTAGTGGAAGTGTCAGTGATTCGGAAACTAACAACAACAAAAAGGATTTTTTAATTTTCATTCGATAGGTATACATCAAGATGTTATCATCCAGCGATAATGTGATACATATACATATATATACTAAATAGTAATCTAAAAACTTTCTGAGTATCTAACCAGTCTGACAGTAGTAGCCAAGTGCTTGCAAAGTGCAATATCTAGTCAATAACAACACGAAAAATAAGAGTGAAAAAAATAAAATAAAAGAATTCCACAACAGTACAACGGCTAGTGTTTTCGTATCAATAGTGTTCGGTGACAATCTCAAGGATCAACTCAATCAGTGATAACAGTATACGAAACCCACGACGCTATTCCAATCCGAATCGCTTCTACTTCGTCTTGATCATTTTTTTTCTGTGATTTTTTTTTTTTAAATATTTTTAGTATGTATTTTAAATCTATTCCCGTCTTGTAAATAAAAATAACATATAAATCAACATTAAATATAAATAAAAACACGCACGACAAAACATTGAAACATATCTATCTGCGGTTGCTTTTTGGTTTTCTTGTATTTTAGTGTTTCTATTTGAGAGTTAAGTCGTCCTTCCCACCCACATGTGGTCTACCTACTCACCTATTTTTGTTTGTGATTTATCTTATGTGCAACAATCAACAGCACAATAGTGTTAAATAATAAAAAAAAATAATCAGTGCATTGCAAAATCACTCATAGATAGATATTCCACTATCCATCTATCTTAAGATTTTGAATTCAATTAATTTCGCGCCATAAGAATGATGCTACACGAGGCTGTTATGCTGGAGATTTATAGACAGGCGTTGAATGCAAGGTTAGTGCGTGCTGCCTTTGATACTCTCGCTAATTTTATGGGGAATTTATATTTTTATAATTTTTTTGTCATTCTTCTATTCCTATAAAATCTATTTTTAGAAACGATTAATATGATTCGGAATTTTTGACAGAAGACGCACGGTATTCCCATTATCCCTCCATCCTCTATAGATAAAGTGATAAAAATAGTCACCTATTTTCTATCAAAATATTTATTTTACTTATTTAAAATTAAGAAAAATTAAACTCATCCGATGCGATGTGAGGATGAGGGATATGGTGAAGGTCGTTTATGGAGGAGAGGACAAGTCGTATTTTCAAGATGACAACTAACATGACTTTAGTTTATAGATGTCACATGTTATTTATTGGACGTGGGATAGATGGCTGTTTCTTTGTTTTTTTAGAGGACTAGTGATTTGTTGTCATATTTCTTTTTATAACCAATCTGTGGCATATGACAGCAATTAAACACGTTGGTTGACGAGTAATTTACAATGCGGGGGTGTCTTGAAAAATCTGCCAAAAGAAATTTCTGTCGTTTTGTTTACCTAGCGAAGTTTCACGATTTTTTTTTTTTTTTTAATTTTGTTTTTCCCTTTAAAAACAAATTTTTAAATTAACAAAAACAACATAAAAACTTTGCTTTAAACCTTAAATATTTATAGTCTTATTAGAGCTTTTATTACCCGATCTTAGATTTTATTTTTACAATTGTCTTGTCTTGAATTGCCTTCATGGCTATTATTTTTAGTCTTGAAAAAATGTTATGCATAACCAGGAACTTACATTTTCAATAGGCAAGTCAAATCATCACAGGACTTCGGTGTGAATGGCTGAATCAATACTCTAGCATTCAATTTTTCCTATTCTTTAGATCACTAAACCATTTAGGATGTGGTTTAAATTTAAAACGTTTGGATTTAGCTGTCAGAAAAAATGACGCAGGAAAATTAGGAAAATATTGTACATTTTTTATTTGAGTTGATAAAGCATTGCCATTAGCTTTTTAGAAATTATTTCGTATACAGATTGATCACGACTACGTCTTAAGTAACCATGCATATCGATGTGTAATGCTGTCGGGTGATTTATGGGTGGGTATCTCCATAAAAATAGTCTAAGGGCTTCAAATTGAACGAATAAGCCTGCCAATTTCCTATAGCTGGAATTGTTTGCTGACTTGCTGAGCAGATAGGTAAATCGTAAAATAGTCGAAGTGCACTAAAAACATTTCTTCACAAAAAACGTATTTTAATAATAAAATCCAATAACTTATGAACATTGTGCGAATGCAGGTTTTTTCACAATGAATTGGCAATACAAGCTGAGCATATTTGACTCTGGTGTATGCTAAAAACTACGCGTGAGCTTCCACGAATAATATACTGAAAAACCAAGCAGCTTAAAAAATATTCTGTTGATATTATAGCAATGTTTCAATTATGAGGGTCCAAACAATTAATTTTATCAAACTTATGCTCTTATATATCAACATAAGAACTTATCTTCCAAACCGATCTTATCTGATCCTTGACTCTGACTGCCATAGTTAAGGATTCAAGTTAACGAATGGCATAGTAATTGGTTAAATCTTAAGAAGATCGATCAACGTAAGTGAAAGAAACCTATGGAATTCCTCTTCTTGTGAAATGTAGGGCATCCTTTCGTTACACGCTCTTGAATTCGTCAGCTTAAGTAAAATATCTTGATGCTGAATATAAAGTGGTCTCAAGTTTTATTAAGGTTTTTTCTTCCAGGATCAAATAAAATAAATAGTTGACGGCAAGATTCGAGAAAACAGTTTTCTCGATCGGCATTTAAAGTATCTATGTCTCAAAACATACTGACGCAGATGACACGGGATCGAATCCTGACACAGCCATGTCATCGAACGTCTTTTTCACGGTGTTTCTCCTGGGTTCTGACAAAACCCCCTGTAGTAAAATTGTCATGAAAAGCTTCTCAAAATTCGCCGTTTGGAACTGGCAATAAATTGTAGGTCCCTCTCACCTATGGTGGGAAAATGAAATCACACACAACCTGGGTGATTGAAAAAAGCTCGGCTCAGGTCCTTCATGGACTGTAACGCCAACATACATACATGTCTCAAAACCCACGCAACCATACAGTATAAGGTTATGCAAGGCCTAAAGCTTCGGCTCCATGGCCTCCACGATTTTGCCGAAATAGACGCAATCTGCTCTCAAAATTTTCTATGAATATTTTGCAAAGATAAATTTCGTCGACACAATACTCGATTTCATCCCTTACGTCCGTTTTTCATTATCTTGCATAAATGGCGCCGACTTAAAATCTTACCCACATATATATATGTATTTTTGGACACCTTTTATCACAAAAGTCGCTTCTCCCGACAGCGAACAAGTTATATAAGATGTCAAAAGCCTCCGTCTAAGGTTAAGTTAAATAAAGTTTAGATAAGGTCGTTTTTATTTGGGGTTCCCAGCTTATCAAGGCGTTTTGAGTGTCCATCGGTAATTCTGTTGGCTAAAACAGGTTTCTATTTATGTATTTATTTACTGGTACGCCAGAAGGTTGTAGTGTGAGCCCCATGTTATTTTATTAAAAATCAGTACCCCTTGAAAGAAAGAAGTGTTTGGATGTTCCATGTCTGTAAATCTTAAGATGTTTTTTTTTTTTGACAAAAACTGAACTACACTTTTTCTGGCCAACTTTATCATATTGGGTAGTCAAGATAATGACTACGCTGTCAGAAAAAGCTTACCTACACAACAAAAAGCACTTAATGCTGGTAATATCTTCTGATTGATTTGCTTACGTAGTCTGTGAAAGGCTTTAAACCATACTATTATACAAGCCAAACCACCCTACTATTTTTTTCAACGTTTTTAACATACAAAACGCTGAAAGCAAAATTGCATCAACTACCTTAACTATTTGTACATCCCCTTAAATCGCCCTGTGTAATTAATTCTTGTTCTTGTGTTTCTTTATAGTGAACTGGCTAGCCCGCGATGTCAATCTCGTGACTCAACTGGCTCCACTGGCGGCGGTCGTTGTCAATCCGATGATTCCAATTGTTCTGGCAACGGTAGCAATGCAGCACCAACACCTGCACCCAACAGCCCTCCAGTTGGTTTACCATTACCCGCTACACTTCCGCCATCAGCTGCAGCTGCACTTTTACCCCCACAATCAGCCGCAATGGCAGCGTATCTAAATGCTGCTGCAGCTGCAGCACAACAAAATCGTCTCCTTCTCGGCAATCCGCTAGCGGCAGCAGCAAGTTTGGCCGCCCAAGCAGCGCAATCACCATCGCCACGATTGACTTCGATGCAATCACCGATGCCAGATGATTCACCAGCACTCGATTTTAGTACGAAACGTAGCCGACGGGATTCGGACGCCGAAAGTTCGAAGGAAGAAAGTGACGCAGTGAATCTATCCGCAAAGTCTGATGGAGGAGTTGAGTCGCCATCGTCATCGGTAGATGTAAACAGTCCGTTGGACCTTAGTGTTGGCACTCGAAAACGATCGATCGACGAAGAAATCCCGCTCCCAAGGAAACATCCAAGGCCCAATGACTACAAACCGTTACCGGCGACCTGGGTGCCGCCTATCAATCCATACTTAGCCGCAGTGGCCGCAGCTAGCATGTCTCCGAAAGGCGGCATGCCGCTCGAATGGAATGGCAAGAACAAAATGGCAACGAATGAAGCCACTAAAGCTCTCGAGAAAATGTCTGAAATGACGCGACTAGGAGGAGCAGATTCGGGGGACATGCGATCACCGGCTCAGCCAAGTGGGCTTGCGGGACCCGGATCCGGGCGCCACAGTGCGTGGCAGTCACATTGGTTGAATAAAGGAGCTGATGCTGTGAAAGATGTCTTCAAATGCGTTTGGTGTAAGCAAAGCTTCCCTACGCTCGCTACGCTAACCACTCACATGAAAGAAACCCAACATTGCGGCGTGAACGTGCCACCTTCGCAGCAGTCTCACCATGAATCTCATCATCGCCATCCGGTGTCTTCAGCACCATCAAACGTGTCATCATCCTCGTCGAATTCGAGCAAGTCCGACTTGAATCTCCTCATCAAGGAGACAATGCCGCTTCCGAGAAAACTCGTTCGTGGTCAAGATGTTTGGCTGGGCAAGGGCGCCGAGCAGACTCGCCAGATTCTCAAATGCATGTGGTGCGGTCAGAGCTTCCGCTCACTCGCCGAAATGACCAATCACATGCAAGAGACACAGCACTACACAAACATAATCTCGCAGGAGCAGATAATCTCGTGGAAATCATCTGAAGAGAAAGGATCTGGATCGTCCAATATCGGTCCGCCGCCTCCGACAGCTGGTCCACCCGCCATGGGGAATATGACGCCGACACCTCAAAGTGGTCCACCACCAGGAGCGAATAGTACAGTCTCAGCGGTGCTCACTTGCAAGGTCTGTGACCAGGCATTCTCATCTTTGAAAGATCTCAGCAATCACATGATCAAAAATGCTCACTACAAAGAGCACATCATGCGTTCGATCACCGAAACTGGCGGTCGAAGACGTCAGACACGGGAGAAGCGCAAGAAATCTCTACCGGTTCGGAAACTACTCGAATTAGAGCGAGCTGCCGGGCAACAGGATTTTAAAAACGGTAGTGATCCCTACAAGCAGCAAATGGCAATGTCAACGAAGATCACGTGTGAAAAGTGCGGCGACAAGATCGAGACCGCTCTGTTCGTCGATCATATAAGACAGTGTGTTGGAGGCGCGATCGCGAACGCTTCACCTAGAAGTATCAAGAGTAATATCCTACCACCGGATGGTCCGTTGACAAGTCCACCAACACCAGGATGTAGCCGAGATGGACTCAAGAGTATATCACCCGCCTCCACGTCTTCGACGCACAGACATATCTCACCTCATCTCCCGTCACCGACATCCAAAGAATCGAGCAGTGGACAGGGAGAGAAGACGTCTTCCTCGCCGTCGGTGTTGAATGCGATAGAGCAGCTTATCGAGAAGAGCTTTGATACTCGACCGCGGCACGGGGGAACGCAATACGCTGCGAACAACTCCGGAACACCACTGGGGGCTAGTATCCTTAAACGTCTCGGCATTGATGAGAGCGTTGATTACACCAAACCACTAATGGATTCCCAAACCATGGGCTTATTGCGATCGTATCATCAGCACAATTTACCGCATTTCAGTGCACAGAGAGAGAGAAGCGGTTCCGAGTCAAGCTCCGTGTCCGATCGCGGAAGTAGTCGCATGGAATCACTAACTCCTGAGAGAAAACCCGATATGGGAACGCCCCTACCACCCTCAACAACACCACGCAAAACACCCGACAAAGCATCCCAATCGTCCTCCAATCCCGAACTGGAGAACAAGGAAGTCAAAGTCAAGTCCGAACCTACTGAAGAAGATGAAGGGGAACCCGAGCGACATTCAAAGATCTCAGTGAAGAAGGAATTCAATATCGAACCGTTTAGCGAAGGTGGTGGTGGAGGTGGAGGAGGCGGAGGCGAGTTGGATTTGCGTAAAATGCGAACTCCTGGCAGCTCTGCGGCACCCAGTCCTGCTCCCAGCCCAGTATCAAGTGATCGCTCATCAGCTGGCTGTGCTGATAAGAAGCTTCCTGGCAGTAGCCTAACAGCTCTTTCGTCCATGTTTGACAGTTTAAATTCAAACACCACACCAGCAGCTGTCGATAGTCCGTCGGCAGGCAAGAAAATCTCCTCCGCCAATCCGTTGGCCGCACTACAGAAACTCTGTGAAAAAACCGACACACCGTCGGCAGCCAACACTCGTCTCAGCTCGTCCCTCAACCATATCCATCCAAATGGCGGTCTAACAGGTGCCAACACACCCAGCGGCATGGTTGCCTTTAGCTGGGCCTGCAACGATGCCGTCATCACACCGGACTCGGTCATCAAATGCGCTTTCTGTGATACACCATTCTGCTCGAAAGGCGCTTACCGCCATCATCTCTCCAAGGTTCACTTCGTCAAAGACGATGCAAGCATCGAACCGCTCCTTCAATCAACCAAATCGATCATGACAAACTCTTCACTATCATCATCTTCATCATCGGCTACTTCGCAGCCACCATCTTCGCCAAAGGCCAAAAGTCCCGCTTCCGCAACGCAGCCGCAGACGTCGACACCAAAAACTCAATCGCCAGCGGCCGCAACTGCGACTATCGACGAGAGCGTTCAGTCAAAGTTCCTCAAGTACACCGAACTCGCCAAACAGCTATCATCCAAGTACGTCTGACAGTCGAAAGGTAAATACGATACATACCGCCATAACTAAACCTGTCACCGCTTCCCGACAAGTGTCAAAAGTCTATAAACCTCCTCGAGTATGATTTGAATTTCTCCGCACACAAACATGCATTCCTCCTTCTCCACTTTGCGCCTTCAATTTAACTCTAAAACAAAAAGAAATTGCAAACACCGAAGGAAAGGGAAGAAACAGCAAAATCGCTTCCCACTCAAGATTTTGAGTTTTTTTTCGATTTTTTGGTTTTTTATTTCATTCTTTCCAGGCATTGGAAATCGCAATGCAATTGGTGAGAGCACACTGAGAGAGCCACCAGGAGGGCGGACTAATAATTGTGTGATTTTTGTTACTTCTTGCTTGAGTGAAAGAGAACGAAGAGATTGGCGGAGGTGTGTGTTGCTCTTTTGTTAAGACTTGGCTGTGTGCGTGTAGGAGGAGTAATGATTATTGGAAAACCATAAAACCAGTATTTTGAGTAGATTTTTCAATGTATTATGATTTTACACGAAACCTACTCAATGCTTTCGAAGATCAAAGAGAGTTTCGAGTGGAAATGGATTATTAAAGAGAAATTCTTGATTTTCGCCGAGTTTGTTTTTCGTTTTTGAAAATTAGCTTATGCGAAATACAATATGTACAGAACTTGTAAAGAATAAAACAAAATGTAAAAGTCGTGATCATAAGTATTAAAAAATCCTAAGAGACGATAACGAAGCAACTTATAAAATTCAAATATGCTTAAACTTAATACATACATACATACATATACATATACCTTTCCTTGTACCCTTCTAAGTAGGACTACAATTAAGATACGAATACTTTTTAAAATCACCAAGCTCCTAATGTGTATTTAAAAGACTATAAAACATTTTCAATACCAGAGAACACTTAAACAATTTAATTTCCTTTTAAGAAAACAGAAAACGAAGTGAAAAACAAAACTATTTATTAAATCAATGCAACTCTGTATACGTAATTTTCAAAATTAAAACGAAAACAATAAAGAAGTTGAAAAATGCGAAGTTACATCGAACATTTATTTATTAAAATTGTAGCAAAGAAAGAAATAAAATTTTCAACGAACCTGTGGTTAAATATCAATAAAAAAACGTTCAGTTACAGTTATATATATATACATATTTTTTTTTTAATTTAAGGTACACTTACTATTTATTTGTAACTAAATATTTTGTGTTTTAATAAAAAAAGGAAAATACATTTGTGCCAAATTACTTAACAATTTTTTGTTTTTTATTCAATACATGTTTTTTGCTGCTTCAGTTCTTTTGTTTTTTATTTAATATCTACATATGTACATATATGTAGGTAAGCTACCACAACAAACTGTGGGAATAAACGTATACGTAAAATATTTAAAACCTCAAAAGTAAAATATAAAAAAATTGCATCAAAACTCTTAGCAGACAGTTTTAGAAAAATAAAAAAAAAAACAAAATATGAATATACTCATGTATACCAAACGTTTCTGAAATCAAACTAAAAATTTCATTTTTCTTTTCTCGCATATTTATATTTGTATAAAATTGTATAGAGTTATTTGTAAGCTGCCCTCCCCAAGAAACACAAAAACAAAATTCTATTTGAATCTGAGAACAAAAGTGACAAAACAAATGTATACGCAAAATAGCTTCATGTTAAATTTAAATAAAAAAAAAATATTTACACTTTAAAATATATATAAATTTAACGACAAAAAATATCACACCTAAAGGATTAATAAAAACAAAAGGTCAACGCTTAACTATTTACCTATTTTTTTCCCTTCACAGTAGTTAACAAATATCGGCGAAGGAACGAGTGGTGTATATATTTGAAACAGGCCGATTTTGTTAACACGCAGAATGTATACTATTTTGTTATTTAATAAAAATGGGAAAAGTAGGATCTAAAGTCAAAACATTTCCATAAAACAAAAAAATAACTTATTGTACGAGTACATATGAGAATATTTATAAAAGAAATAGATAAAAATAAACTGAACGCTCAAAATAAAAAATGAAATGAATGTTTCAAGAAATTCTAAAATAAATTGTTTTCTTCTTTTATTTTTGTTTTATGCAATTAAAGGTATGTAAATAATTAATAGCTGATAGCTGACTGTCAGGTCGTACAAAATGTACAAAGTTACACGAGAAGCTTTCACTGTTGAGTAATATTTATAAAAAAAAATCAAGTTTTAGTACAAATGTCGAAATAGTGATTTAACGTCATCAATTGTGAAGGAAAAGTGGATCAACAAGTTTTCTTAAACATTCTAGCCATTCTTCAGTTCAGTTTAAATATTGTCGAGGGAACAGAACCATCAATTCGGCACTAGAGTCAAGAAGTCGACGTTTTAAGAATCACTTTAAAATATGCTATTTCGTTCATATCCTTATATTGTGAGCTTTAAGAATCAGTAATTGCTTGCGTACAATTTTGGATACCTTTGGGAAAGCAGCGTGCTAACTCCTCCTCATAGTTTAACAGCTTTTGCAAACACTTAGCAGAATCCCGAACTTTTGGAATTGATTATCTTAGTCATGATTAGATATTTTATCCGTTCTTGAACAAACTTGTCTAACTTGAACAGCCACTCCTGAATATAATATAGAGAATAATACTCTAGATTGAAGGTTTTGTGAAACGATACGTCCTAGGTGGGCGGGCAAGTTCTGAAGCGCACAAAATATTTATTTCTGAATTAAGATATATACTTTATTTTGAGGATTAATTGATGCCGTTTATGTATGAAACATAATATCACTTAAATGCTCTCCACAGATCATTTTGCAGACGTTGATCCGTTGGTGAGAAATGTTGATGATATTTTCTAGTAGGGACGTATCTTGGTAGTGATGTTGGTTTTTACGTCTTGAATGATTGCTTGCCTATCAACGTTCACTTTACTTTTAAAAAACCTCCAAAAAAGAAATCAATCAGTGTTAAGTCGCATAAGTTTGTCGACGATGCGAAGTTAAGCGATTTTCAAATAACCCTTAACATTCGTCGGTATTCTAAAACGCAGTGTAGCACAATATTGTTAAAAATTATCGTCGTCCAAGCCAATTCCATCAAGATGACGCAAGAAATAGTCCGTTATTCTTGCATGATATCGCGTAAAAATTACGGTAAGGGCGTTTTCATAAACATTTTCTTCATTTTCTCCTAATATTCACGTTAGCGCGAATTGAACAGTTTTGCTTCTTTACCGGCACATTCAGAGTGAAATGCGTCTCGTTGCTAAAGATTATTTTTTAAGACAAATTGGTCAGCAATTGCACAAATTTGGCCCTCACTTGGACAAAACTTTACAAGTTGAAAGGTTTGAACAAATTCCAATTAAGAGTGCGGAACAACTGGATTTGTTAGATGACGATTCAAGAAGTCATTACGGAGAAGATGAAAACTTTGAAAGGTTAGATTATCTGAGGGACAGTGATTGGTATACCGAGACACAAAGAACTTGCAGGTGTAAATAGCTTTGTTAGGAACTGAATATATACATATTCTGGTCAGGCGAACCTCGTACTTGCAAGCGTCCGAAATTCGGGGTCACTTTTTTGACACTATTTAGTCAGCTATGTTGGGTCGACGACGTTAAATGAACGCTTTTCACTGTTAGCGTTAAACTTTGTCAGGGTTGTGTACTGACACCTATTCTTTTTAGGGCGCTGTAGTTTTAAAAGTTTTGTGCCATATATTGGCATTGGGTTGTAGGTTTACATATATGAGCGGGGTTTTGGCTGTACTGGTAATCAGGAAATTTGTAAAAATTAGACCGTGAGTATGTACATACAAAAGCCGCCAACATGGGGTTGAACCGTGCTACTACAGGTGTTCCTTCTTGGATCAGAGTGAGGAAAAAATATATGCGAGGGAGACTCAATGAAGAGGCTAAGCAATGATGATTTGTACATAAGACTCAACTTCTACTATCCCAATCGAAATCAAAATCAATTTCGAATGGATAAATTCCTTGGAGCGATTTACGTTCCGTTGAAAATAAAGTACCACCATCGCTCCTGATGCTTTCTCGAAGAAACCTCAATATTACGACTACACTCCTCTAAGACGATTCCGAAGGACGAATTCATTCCGCTATGCGATGCCATGAAATAGCATCTCTCAGTGATTTAAGATCATTCTCCCCATAGTACTTTTACAATGCAACCAGCACCACAGCCCCACCGTCGCATTGCATTCTCTATAAAATACGAACAGAAAAAAAAGGAATTAAAAGAAAGATTGCAATGAATTCTTCTTTCATTTTATGGGAGTGAAACATGCTAACTGCGAGATGGATGCGACTTGTATATCCTGCAACATAAATCCCACATCCCGATTCTCTCACGAAGCAAAATGAATAGCTGGCAGCTTACCTCCTATCCCCTCCTACTCGACAGAACAAAGAGTAAATATTTTATTTTAGAAATATCCTTTCGGTTCTCCAACCAGATGGCTGGCCACAAGGATATTCGCCGAATTAAAACACATGCAAATACAGACAACGAAAGGTCCTACATACATTTATATGTATGAATTACATCAAGGAGACAAAAAACCGAATTAATTTTTTAATATTTGTAAAAGGACATTTGGAAGAAGATATGTAGAATGTGATTTTGCCATACGACCTTTCGAGTACCGATTGAAAGGAGTCTGAATCGGCAAAAAGGAGCGAGAAAAAAAAAACGTGGAATTAAATAAATTGAAAACCTCCTTACATACGGAGGAGCAAGAGCAAAATCGAATATCGTAAATCAAATTTCAATTAAAATCCTTTTTGGCGTGTTTGGGTTGTTTCGCCATCTCAATGAATTAAAATATCCTTGCTCCGACTGCCATGGCTTGTTTTTTGCTCCTCTGTTTGCATTTTACTCTTTCGATGGACGATGTAAGGATCAGCCATGTTTTGCTTGTGGTTTTATTTAACGAGAAAAAAAAATCGCTTAGCAAATGAAATAGACTGGAATAGAATATTCAAGGATCTGATAAAAACTTAGAGGAATCACCAAGAATATGGATTTGATGCGGCTGATCTAAACGACGTTAAATATGTATGTATGTACCATTGTCATAAAACACATCCCATCAGTAGTGGTTTTATCCTTCCATCCATCCCTCTGGAACTTGAGCATAAATCAAACCCTTTTTGGACATTTACGATCGTGGTGGCGAATTAAAACGAAACAAAACAACAGTAACCAAAAAACTTTCTAATATAATGAATCACATAAAATCGCACGCACACAGGCACCGATATACGAGTACAGGACATCATATCTCCGATAAAAGTAAATGCTCTTTTGCCAGGAGTAAAAAGGAATGGGTGGGACGAGCGGTTGGGTAAGTAAAGGATACAGGATGACTGCCGGATGGATTTAAATGAACATAACGCTTACGCAAGGAGCTGTAAATCATCCGATTAATTACTCTGTGTGTTCGAAATTATATACACACACATAGAGTGTGACAAGGGAGAACGAGTGAAGAAGATGCTTGATGGCATCTGCACGCGGGCGGCCATGTGTGCGTTGATGTTAATATGATATACTAGTATGTGTACATGTGTTATTATTATAATTTAGTGGCATCACTGATGGCGTCGTCGGCGGTAAACAGACGGTAATGCGGTGTAGGAGGTGGTAAAGGGGTAATCATTTATTTTCCTGCCTCCCCATTTAGAACATGGAAGAAAAACTGGATATTTTCCGATAAAGACATAAAACACATACCTTCTGGGACAAGCAATAGACACGTGATATTAGAAATAACTCCCCGGGCGCCAATCAAAAGTATTCGTAAGCGCATCATCTCAGAAAATATGACGAGTTTCATTGGACGGGCAGATGAACAGAAAAGGATACAAGTCGTCGAAGCACTGAATGCACATCTAATAGAGTGCAATCGACCATTATGAAGGCACATTGACTTCATTCAACTCTATGGCATAATTTATGGCCACCATGTGTGCATTAAATATATCTCGGACCCCGGGACAAATAAAAGCGATAAGTTTCAGTTTGCTTTCGGGATCTCTTTCGTTTTTCATCTTTCCTTTTTCCTTCTTTATTTTTTGATTTCAATTTAAATCGAATCATTGACAAGGGAGAAAAACGCTGTCGTTGTCGCGTAGACACTCTTTCGCGTTGCTTTATGTGACTAACAACTGACGAATCGGGGTTCGCTGTCATAAATCTGTCAAAATCCCAATGGGCATTCCGACGACCATTCCAAAGACGAAATGAAAGTGTATTTTATTGCTTTTCATTCCGCTGAGTGATGCTGGCAAGAACACCGAACGCACTTACTTCGACCTGCTGGAGGAACAGGCTTATCTTTTCTCTCGTGATTTGTGGCCATTCTAATTTCGTTCACACAATTTCTGTTAGTAGTGACTTTCTCTTTTTTTCATTTTCTGATTTAATGTCCATATCCCTAAGATGGGTGTTGCTCTTGGTCAGGTCTGTATTGCCGATGGATGTATAGGCGTTTGTGAGTCCGGCAAATGGATATTGGTGGTCGAAAACAAGTTTGTCACACATCTAGCGGCAGCTCGCCCAAGATTTAATTAAAATGTTCCTTAGAAAATCCCCACGAATCAGTAATTGGACCTACTTCTTTTTAGGCAATTTTTTTGCTTTGAGCAAAAGTAAATAAATTGCCCTAGCAATTTGCTAATCAAATAGGATGATGTTTTTTTAAATTGGATCTAGTTTAACCGTCTTGATTTAGCGATTGCAGAAGGTGTCACAATTACTAGGTCATTGTAGCCTAAGTTCTTCCTCCCACAATCATACTTATCACTGATGATTGGCTTCAAGCAGATCAATTTCAGCTCATTGACTTTAACATGACCTCGAAGAAAGCCACCATTAGTCATTGGTCTTGAAGTCAAAACAATCCAACCATTTTTTTGCACAAATTTCCTTGACAAATGAACCGAAAAGTAATTTCAAGGTCTTCAATAAACTGGAGAATCATCGCTAGGTTTTTAACAAATTCAGTCATTTCAGATGACGCTAAAAAATGATTGACTTGAAAGAGCTCTAAGGAGACTTAAAAAACTTAAGTTTACTTTATTTAGTGGATTCAAAGATTTCAAAGAACTTTACTTATTTAGGTAAGTCGCCTGATCACTGCGGCCACTCATGGGCCTATTGTTACATCCCCCACTTACTAAGTATACTTCTGAGTGAGCTAGCAGCAATTTCTTCTGCTTCAAGAAAATAATACTTGCCTAAGTGACGATGACAAACCAAAGGAATTGTGTACTCCAGGTGGTACTCGCAGCAGCGGAAATCCACCCACGACCTATTTGATCGCGGCTGGGGCAAGGATTCTGGAGGCCCCAACATTTATTTTTAACCCTACGGCAGCCCGGCACGACACCGGCCCCTGCGGCTCACTGTCTGACCACCTGGTCCGACTGAGCATGAGCGGTGCATCCAGCGCAGGCGACACCAACGATGGCGCGGCACGAGAAACCGCAAAGGTGGAACGCGCCCCAGAATTGGGACGTACTGCTGAATGCACTACTAAGTGCCCAAAAAGTAGAGGTAAGAGGCGTGTCCGAAAATTGTGCAAAAAGGCTGACAAAGCCGAAGGCACAATGGTCGAGGCTAGGTTAGGTTAGGTATATGGGTGCCCTATTGACGTAAAGTCAAGGCTCACGCAGACTACGTTGAGTCCATTGTGCCCACCTGTTTTGTTTAACCCGTTGATACCTATTCATTTACCGTCGAGCTGAACCAACCAGACGAGGATAAAAATCCCAGTATTCTGTTCAGCCCGATATTACCTACCTCCTCTAGTCCCGAAAGGAAGTATCTTCCCAGGAAAATATTCCTTTTTTGGGCTAGCGCCGGGCATTCGCACAGCAGGTGACGAACGGACTCAATTTCCTCTTCGTCCCTGCAGCTTCTACAGAAGTCATTGTGGGGCTGGCCTATGGTCGAGGCTAAGCCTCTGGGGGAACCAGTTAAGAGAGTTAGGTCGACGGAGGTATCTCCTACCGATATCGATCCGACCCTCCTTCCTGAGCTCCACCCCTCTCTCGAAGGTGCACAGCAAGGAAAGCGACGGCGATTGGGAAAGACTGCTGAAGGAGGCATAAGCATTTCTGCACTTTCGGCATTCGCCTCAAACTCTCTTCCTCTTACTGGGAAGGTTCAACTACCCTGTAAGAGCGTGATCAGTTCCCGTAATGACGGAGCCGGAAGCTGTCAATTTTCTCCTATGGCCGGCGCTGCCGCCGAAATGGTGGCGGGGCTGACAGGCAGACTCCTAACGCAGAAGCAATCCTCGAACTGGTAAGGCTGTCCCGAATCGTCGTCCAAAGGGAGCAAGTGCTTTAACCGAAAAAGCATAGGCCAGAAGGCGAAGATAGCCAAAAACCACTCCTCGGAGGCGGGCACATCACACAACAAAACCCCTTCCTCCCAGAAGGAGATCCAAATGACCGTAAGGAGTCCACAGAAGCAGCTCTCTTATAAAGAGGCGGCCATCTCCTCTGAAAAGGTCTGGTAGCCTAGGGTCGGCCTCATCATATCGAATTCACTATCGGCAACCGAACTTGGGCACTTTTGTGGACAAGATCTGGTGGCTGCTCGAGTAAGCTACAAAACGCATGGAGCAATAGAACACTTCGTCGTTGCGTCTGCCTACTTTCCCTACGATTCGTTACTACCTCCACCACCGAAGGAAGACTCTGAACTCGTAGAGTACTGTGAAGCCAAAAAGATTGGTCTCATCTTGCGTTGCGATGCTAATGCCCAAAACACTGCTTGGGGCAGCAGCAAGTGTAACACAAGAGGGGACCGTCTTTTAGACTTCATTCTCTCGTCTGACCTTACAGGAGGTGATTGGCCTGACCCTGTCCAACAGATATGTGAAGGACATCACTAACTGGCGAGTCTTGCCTGATGCTACTCTGTCGGACCATAAATATATCGAATTCCGATTGGGTTGTGGGATCTCTTCCTTGCAACCTAGACGGAATCTGAGAAGGACGGACTGGGTAAGGTTTAGAGAGGAGCTTGAGAAATCCACTCAGGCCCTACCTAAACTTAGAACGAAACCATTGGTAGAGAACGCTGTTCATAACCTGAATAGCGTCATCACCAGTTGTTTTGAACTCGCATGTCCTGTCAGCAAACCTCACTGCAGGAAATTGGTCCCCTGGTGGAATGCCGAGCTCCAAAGTCTTCGCAGGGAAGCCAGAATTCTTCTGAATAGATTACTCAAATCGAATTCGGAAGATGACTGGAACAAGTATCGGTCGAAGCAGAAAGAATATAAGAAACTTATTCGTAAATCGAAGAACGATTCTTATAGGACCTTCTGCGAAGAGATCAAGTCTCTGAGTGCGACTAGCAAGTTGGTTAAAGTCCTCAAACGGGGAAAACCGACAAAGCTAGATGCACTCAGAAAATCTGATGGTACCTTTACTGAGTCTAAAGCGGAAACTCTTAGTTTACTGTTTGCGACTCATTTCCCGGGAAATCAGATCGACATCGGCTCGTTGCACACTCCTTCAAGAGAAACTGCAACTGAAACGATGAAAACAACTCGGCGTAGCTGGTATATTGCGTCGCGCGTGGTTACTCTGAAGCTATTGAATTTGCTGTGGCATCCTTCGATGGCTTCAAATCGCCGGGCGCCGGCGGGATATATCCTGTTATGCTGCAAAAAGGTATAAGGCAGCTGCCTCCTACTCTGAAAAGAATTTTCACTGCTAGTCTAGCACTTGCTCACATACCCATTCCTTGGCGCACAGGGAAAGTGGTCTTCATTCCCAAAATAGGAAAAGAGGACTACTCACTTTCCAAGAGCTTCAGACCAATTAGTCTAACATCTTTCCTGCTGAAAAGCATGGAGAGACTGGTAGAGTTGCACGTGCGAAAAATTGCCCTTCGAATGCACCCTCTTTCGGAGATGCAACATTCTTACCAGCGCGGAAAATCTTGCGAGACTGCGCTTCAGAACCTAGTTGGGCGAATTGAATGCGTGCTCGAAAGGAAAGAGTACGCGCTGGGCATTTTCATCAACATTGAGGGAGCTTTTGATAACGCAACTTTTTACACCATGTGCAACGCTGCCAGACATCATGGCGTATATGAAGCACTGGTCCTTTGGATCAAAGCAATGCTCATGCACAGGACATTGACCGCTGATGCAGGCCTCGACCAGTGTGTCAAATCTGGCGTAAACAGGGGCTGCCCTCATGGTGGCGTCCTGTCTCCGCTGTTATGGTGCATGGTGGTCGATTCCCTGTTGATGCTCTCAATGCCTCTGGAATCTATGCCCAGGCCTATGCGGATGACAACGCCATTCTTTCTGTCGGCTCATGTTTGGCGACTGTCCGTCTCAAAGCACAGGCGGCGCTAAATGTGATCGATGATTGGTGTACCAGAAATGGGCTGTCAGTCAATCCTCTTAAGACCGATGTCGTTCTCTTTACGAGAAGGAGACGAAATACTGACATGACTCAGCTGGTACTAAAAGGCACTTCCATCCCGATATCCAAGGAGGCTAAGTATCTAGGAGTCATCTTAGATAGTAAGCTTCTCTGGTCAAAACATGTTGAATCAAACACCACAAAAGCGCTGTTAGCTTTCTGGCAATGCAAAGGAGCTTTTGGCAAAACATGGGGTTTATCGCCGGCAAAGGTCCTCTGGATCTACACGGCAATGATAAGACCTATAATCTCATATGCATCGGTTGTCTGGTGGAACAGACTAAAACGCAAACACGTCGTACCTCTTTCACCAAACTCCAAAGAACGGTTTGTCTCAGCTGCACGGGGGCTTTCCCCAGCACGCCGGGCGCTGCTCTAGATGTTATGATGAACCTTCCACCTCTTGATATATTTATCAGAGGGTGTGCTCTGAAAGCCATGTCTCGTCTGAAGAGAAACGGCTTTTGGTACGAACATATGCATAGGAATAACGGTGTGCTTGCGCAAGAATTGTCCTGTGATGCCTGTCTCATGGACATGCCTTCTGACGCACTGACGCCAATTGCGTCGTAATTTCATAGTCGAGTTTCCATGGCGTCAGGATTGGCTATGACTGGATACTTAACCTGGAAAGGATGGTCTTCGCATTTTCACGGATGGCTCCAGGTCTGGGCGGGGGTCCGGTGCTGGAGTCTTCTTTGAACGCGAAAATATCCGACTGCACTTCTCGTTAGGAAAGTATGCGCCTGTCTTCCAATCAGAGGTACACGCAATCCTAATGGCCTTGCACTATGTTGTGAAGCACAGGTGGAAGGGGGAAAGCATATGCGTATGTAGTGACAGCCAAGCTGCACTAAAAGCTGTTTGTAACCCTTTAGCTAGCTCCAAATTAGTGCTTGAACTCAAGTCCTTCTTGAACAGAGTCGGCAGACTAAATTTATTAAGGCTTGTATGGGTTCCAGGCCACATTGGGATCCCAGGAAATGAGATCTCTGATGAACTCGCTAGAATGGGTTCAGAGGAGAGCTTCTCAGGACCTGAACCCGCTCTAGATCTACCTGCGTCCACGGTAAATTCCTACATTAACGATTGTGTATTTAACTCACACAACCGTAGATGGAGGGACTGTCCGGGTTGCAGGATGACTAAGCGCGTATGCCCTGATGTCTGCAAAAAATCTGCAGCATTCCTCCTGTCTTTAAGGAGAATCGACTGCAGAAGGCTTGTGGGAGTTATCACGGGCCATTACACTTTTGCCAAGCATCTCTACGTGCTCGGCATCAGTGAGACGCCTACCTGTGCTGCATGTGACGAAGAGGAGGATGATACTGCAGAGCATTTCCTCTATGATTGTCCCGCCTTTGCTTGCGCACGGTGGCGCACCCTTGGAGCTGACGTGGTGTGTGCCGAATCCCTTAGATCTACATCACTTAAGCTCCTTAAAATTTTTCTCCGGAAAACGAGGAAACTACAGTAATGTAAGGTGTCTGTCTGGAGTACCATGGACCAGTGATTGCGTCTGAGTGCTCCAGCGGATAGCAGAAGCCTTCAAAAAAAAAAAAACAAAAAAAGGGACGATGACGTGTACTGACAAGGCAGTTACAGTCGCACAGTATGTGCTCTGCTCGCCCTCATTCTACATTCTGCAAGTATCGTCTTGTACAATGCCCATGGTTTTGAGTTGTTTGTTAACTGGACAGTGTCCAGTAAGGAAGCCTGTGATAGCCTGTGATTATACGAATCTGACTCCTTGAAATCATGAGGAGTTGTTTCGTTCTTGTGAGAGTTGAGGTTGGAAAGAAGAACTTGGCTTGTCTGCTACCTTTCGTTTGTGACCAGTAGTGATCGGCCGTGTTCATTAACCATCTGCTTATGCAGCATTTGGTGATGCTGGTGGGTATGCTGCATCTTGAATGGTAATGCCGAGCCTTTCCTTGCTGGTAGGTCCGCCTTTTCGTTGTCTGTATGGCCGCTGTGTCCAGGTATCCAAATGAGGTGAACTCTGTTTATGCTGGCCAACTGGGGTAGTAGTTGTAGGCAGTCCCATACCAGTTTGGAGGTGATTTCATAGCTCTTTAGGCCCAGAAGAAAAGTAAATATATTTCTGTTGATATTTTCTCTAAGGCAGAGTTCTATTGCAAATATCTTTGCTTGAAAAACGGAGTTATATCTGTCCATGCCTGTAATAAATGCGTGTTCCGGTATTTGCTCCGTATACTCCAGCCTCAACGCCTTCGTTCGTTTTGGAGCCGTCTGTGTACCACATTTAGGATCCGCAATTGAAGGAGGGTCTATCCTGTTCCCAGGAGTATCGATTTGGAAATTAGACCTTGCAGTTTTGGCTGAAGTTGTATTTGGGGAGACAATTGTCTATATGAGATATCCTTAGGATTTCATTCCTGTTTAGTTCAGTTAGAATGTCAGGATGAAAGAGCCTACAATTAGAGGCATCCTCCGCGACTAGTCTGTGGGCGAAGACCATGGCTTCTTTCTTCAGTTGGAGGTGAAGAGGTGATAGGTCCGTGATGACTTCTAGTGCTGCTCTGGGGGTAGTTCTCATAGCCCCTGTAATGCAGATACATGCTATTTTGCAGTTTACAAGCTTGGCTTGTACTGATATTTGTTTTATTTTGTACCACTAGACGAGCCAGCTTATGTAAGAATTGGTCTGTCTGGTGATAGCTGTATATAGCCAGCGGGATATTTTGGGATTCGTTCCCCAGTTTTTTGCCAGTGAGACTTTTGCTGGCCCATAGAGAGACCCTGGCTTTCTCAATGGTCTTTGTAATGTGAGAGTTCCAAGTGGGTTTTTCGTCTAGAGTTACCCCTAGGTATTTAACTTCTTTTGAGAAATCTATCGCTTCACCAAAGAGGGTAGATTTGGTAAGTTTATGCCTGTTTCTCCTTTTGGTGAAGGCGACTATAGTGCTTTTTCTGGGGTTGAGATTTAGCGCAACCTTTATGCACCAGTTCGCAACAAGGTTTAGTGCTCTTTGAAGGAGTTCCGAGATTGTGTTTTAGAATTTGCCTATGATTAGGACCACTATGTCATCGGCGTAGTCTTGGACATAGAAATCAGTTGCTGAGTATGTTAATCAGTTCATTGACTACGATGGACCATAGGAGAGGTGAGAGAATCCGGCCTTGATGGCAGCCTTTCGCAGTTTTCACACTGATTTTATCATTGCCTAGGGAAGTGTTTATTTTCCCATTACTAAGCATTTGTTGGATCCATTTGCGTATGGTGTTGTCTACCCCTGTGCTGACTGGGGCAGTACGCAAAGCAATCGAAAAGGCGAAGCTCTTCTAGAGGCTATATCATCAATACTGCTCAATACAGGATGCGAGCACACCTTTAGCAGAAACGCCATAGGTTCCATAGTTGACATCACATTTGTATCGAGTTCCCTAACGAAAGGCGCAAATTGGAGAGTAAGCAATCAGTACATCCACAGTGACCACCTGGCTATCCTTTTTGAAATACAGCCTAGGAGAGCCAACCAGGGAGCCTGGCTAAAAAAGGCACAACAAAAAGGTTGGAAAATAACTGGATGAAGACTCTTTTACCTTCACCTTTAGAGTCCACAATAAGGTCAGGGACAGCAAATGCTATGGCCGCTGATATTACTAAGCAAGCAATGAGGGCTTGCGATGCATCCATGGTCCGGAAAACGTCAGCAAATCGCCGGCCACCAGTATACTGGTGGAACCAGGAGATAGCATAGCTACGCAGCAAGTGTCATAGAGCGAGAAGACTGTCCCAGTGATCCAGAGATTTGCCCTCTCATCAGATCCTACAGGCGCAATACAGAGATAGAGAGACAGGGATCTGAAATTGGCCATTAGGAGAAGCATTAGGTACCTTAGGGTACCGCTTACAGGACTGTCATGGCAAAACTCATAGGCACCACCAGGGCCCCCTCGCTCTCATGCTCTCTCCTAATGAAAAAAAGAATGTCGGGACTATTTCCACTGCAAAGAACGTTAAAGCGTATAGCGCTCACCCCAGGATGAACAGGAAGTCACAACTATCACGGAAACTGAACTCCTAAAGGTGTGCAAACATTTCGAGGACAATAAGTCACCTGGGCTGGATGGCATTTCAAATAAGGCCCTTAAACTAGCCATTAAAACAAACACAGGACCATTCCTAGAAATTTACGATAAGTGCCTAATCGAAGGGGTCTTTCCAGATCAATGGAAGAAACAACGCTTGGTGCTGCCTAAAGGGAAAAAACAACCAGAGGAGCCGTCGTCATACCGCCCAATTTGCCTATTGGATACAATGGGTAAGATACTGGAGAAAATTATAGCCAACAGACTCGAGGTGGCAATAAATGAAGCCGGGGGCTTTCAGACGAACAGTACGGATGCGGACAAGCCCGTTCTACAACCGATGCTATACGGAGGGTAACCACAGTTCTGGAAGAAGCTATTCAGGGCAAGAGATGGGTAGGAGGCGCAAAGAAATACGGTGCCGTAATAGCAATGGACGTCAAAAATGCGTTCAACTCTGCAAACTGGGGACAAACTGTACACTCACTTAGAGAAAAGATGGTGCCAGGATTCCTCAGCAAAATTATTGAAAGCTATTTCGAGAAACGATATCTTTTCTACGATAACGACGACGAGGTAAAGCAGTACCACATATCTGGCGGAGTACCACAAGGATCGGTGCTAGGTCCTATTCTGTGGAACCCTATATATGATGGAGTTCTGAGGCAAAAAAATTCCCAATGAGGCAAAAATCATAGACTTCGCTAATGATATTACAATCGTAGTAGCAGCGAAATACATGGAAGAAATCGAGGACATAGGGAACGAATGTATCAGAAAAGTGGGACGCTGGATGTCAGTCGGGTTAAAGCTCGCTGACTACAAAACAGAAGCAGTACTAGTAAGCAGCCGCAAGAAAAAGGAAACAATCACCATCAGGGTAGGCGTACAAAATATAACGTCGAAACCGTCTATTAGATACTTATTTATGTGTGATGATTGACGCGCGGCTCAGCTACAAGGAACACCTTGAAATAAAGTGCTATAAAGCAGCTCAGATGTGTGCTGCCTTAGACAGAATAATAGCAAATATCGGAGGACCCAAGCAGCAAATAAGACTAGTTTTGTCAAGAGTGGCGCAGTCAAAAATTATGTACGCGGCACCAATATGGGCAAAGGCGATGAAAACTAAGTCCCACTCCAGAAGAGTAAATTCCACCAACCGACAATCCGCACTTAGAGTGCGCAGTGCTTTTCGGACGGTATCGGATGATGCTATATGTGTAATTGCTGGAATGCTACCAGCCGATATCTTGGCCATCGAGTTGCAAAGGTCCCACGACGCCTAAATTCAGGAACCCCTTGCCTCAGTCAGAGATATTAAACTGGAAGAAAGGCGGCGCAGCATTGGAATATGGCAGGAGAGATGGAATCAGTCAACAAAGGGAAGATGGGCCCATTGACTTATACCGGACATACAAAGTTGGATAAACCAGCATCACGGAGAAGTAGATTTTTATCCCACCCAGTTCATAACCGGACATGACTGCTTCCGAGCCTATCTTTACAGGTTTGGCCTCGATGAATCTCCTATCTGTGCAAACTGTGGAGAGGCTAGAGAAGATGCAGAACACGTATTTTTTCAATGCTCACATTTCGGGGCAGAAAATAAATACCTCGAAGATAAAATTGGAGAAACACCGACTCCCGAGAACATCATAAAGCATGTGCTGACATCGAACGAAATATGGGATGCTGTGAAAGAAACCGCGGCGAAAATCATGAAGGAACTCCGGCGTCTGGAGAAAAACAGGGAGAGCAACCAAAGCCAAACGGCAGGTCCCTTGGAACAGGAAGCACCAATTAGAGAAAGAAGGGCATAAAGTGCAAGCCAGCCCCGCGAAGTAATACCTAACGGCAGTCCCGCGGGGAGGGATGGTGAAGGACTAGCAAAGGCCTCGTAGGGGTAGCATCTGCCGACGAATGCTGGCCCGACAAAAAGCGAGTAAGAGCCTCTGCAGCCGAACATCTTGCAGCTCTGCTAGTCAGGTCCTACTTCCACCTCCCCGTGGTGCCATCTGGAAATTTCCTTAAAAAGGAAATTACTGACGGAAGAGGCCGAATGGCGAGTATCCTGCGCCACCAAACAGGATTAGTGTCGGTTGGGCTATGGTCTAGCGAGCCATAGCCGTAAAACTACTCATTGCTCAGAAACAAACAACAGCCTCGGATAATAAAACGGAACGGATCTATGTTGACGACCCTATAAGAAAACAAAAAACAAACAAGGACCTTCGGTTCTGTACGTGGAATGTGAGGTCCCTAAACAGAGCACGTGCGGCCGAACAACTTGCGGACACCCCAGACCGCTATAAAGCGGACATAACCGCCATCCAGGAAATGCGATGGAATGGACCGGGTAAAAAGCGGATGAAAAACTGCGACATTTACTACGGTGACTGCTATAGGGAGAGAGGACAGAGACTATTTGGATGCGGATTTGTTGTTAGAGGTGGACCAAGACATGAAGTCCTAAGTTTCCAGTATGTGAGTGAACGCCTCATAACGATCCGCATCAAGGCAAATTTCTGTAACATCAGCCTTATATGCGTCCATGCCCCCACGGAAGACAAGGATGACTCAATCAAAGATGATTTCTTTGATCTCCTAGACAGAACATATACCAAATGCCCCAGCTATGACACCAAAATGATACTAGGAGATTTTAACGCTAAGCTGGGTAAAGAAAGCATCTTTGAGCGGGTCATCGGCAAACACAGCCTACATGACACCACATCCGATAACGGACACAGGCTTATCGACCTTGCCACGGGGCGAAATCTTCTTGTAGCCAGCACAAGATTTTCCCACCTCAATATACACAAAGGCACCTGGCGGTCGCCAGATCAATCAGTCACCAACCAGATCGACCAAATCGCGATTGACGTCAGACACTCCTCCACTATTCTTGATGTTCGCACTTTCCGAGGAGCGAACATCGATTCAGACCACTATCTTGTAGTAGCCAAGATACGTCAACGCATAACACGAACACCGCGGAGTAGAGTTAGAACACCAAGCTATGACGTCGGAAAGCTACTATCGCCAACCGCGTCTCCCTTAAGCTTTCGATATACCTTAATCCTCCACTCAGTCAGTAGAGCAACAATGGAGCCTGTGCAAACAAGCCCTGAAGAGCACAGCAGCGGAAGTGCTGGGTCTTAAAGCTCCACCACGACGAAACACCTGGTTCGATAACGAGCGTAGAAGGATTCATGCGGAAAAGCAGGAGGCAACAAAGCCTCACTACACAAAAAAACAAGAGCGGCTCGTGAGCTCTACGAGCTTAAAAGAAGGGAGAAACACAAGCTTCTCAAGAGAAAAAAGAAAGATCACGAGAAGCGGGCGATTGAAAACTTGGAGAGGTGCTATTGCAGGTACGACGTTCGAAGATTTTATCAACGGATAAAACGAATGTCTCAAGGCTATAAAGCCCGAACGGAGGCCTGAAAGGATGAGAACGGACACCTGGTAGTAGAATCGCAGTCGATGCTGAGAATTTGGAAAAACCACTTCTGTAGACTGTATAACGGCGATGACAGCCAACATACCGCCGTCAGGCAGAATGATCCATTTTTTAACGACGAAGATCGCAGAGAATTCCGTCTCCCTGACCTCGACGAAGTTGAGATTGCCATGTCGAAACTCAAGTCGAATAAAGCTGCTGGCGCAGATGGACTGTCTGCTGAGCTCTTCAAAGCGGCTGGGGGTGAGCTGGTTAGGAGCATGCACCGGCTCATCTGTAAGATATGGTCAGAGGAAAGCATGCCCGAGGAATCGAGTCTCAGCATTGTTTGCCCGATCCACAAAAAAGGAGATCCCTTTGACTGCGCCAACTATAGAGGAATAAGCCTCCTTAATGTCGGATACAAGATCTTCGCTGCCGTTTTGTGTGAACGCCTGAAGCCATTCGTAAACAAGCTGATAGGTCTTTATCAGTGTGGCTTCAGGCCAGGGAAGTCCATCAACAATCAAATCTTCACACTACGGCAGATCCTGGAGAAAACCAATGAATTTCAAGTCGATACGCACCATCCATTCGTCGACTTCAAAGCCGCATACGACAGCGTAATTAGAGACGAGCTATATAACGCCATGTTTATTTTTGACATCCCTGCTAAGCTCGTCAGACTATGCGGGATGACCCTGGAATCAGTGCAGAACTGACCGATAGTTTCGAAGTCAAGAAAGGATTTAGACAGGGCGTTGTCGTGTGATTTTTTTTAACATCATATTAGAAATGATTGTGCAAAATGCAAATCACAGGCCAATACAAGAGGCACAATCTATTTCAAATCCTCGCAACTCCTTGCATACGCCGACGACATTGACATAATAGGTAGATCGCAGCGAGATGTCAATGAGGCGTTTGCGAGTATTGAGATGAAGGCGGCAAAAATTGGTTTGGCAGTTAATGAGGGCAAGACCAAATATCTGCTGTCATCGAAAAATGACATTTACCACCGACGTCTTGGACACAACGTGCATATTGGCATATATAAGTTCGAGGTAGTTAAGGACTTCATATACCTCGGCTCCGCAGTGACTTGGAACAACGACACCAGTTTCGAAATCAAGCGTAGAATTACTCTTGCCAACCGCTGCTTCTTTGGACTCAAGAGGCAACTGAGAAGTAGAGCCCTCTCTCGTACGACCAAGTTGACCTTAAATAAGACCTTAATTATCCCGGTCCTGTTATACGGCGCAGAAACATGGACTTTATCTAAAGCGGATGAGGAAATCCTTGGTCGTTTCGAGAGAAAGATTCTGCGTTCGATTTTCGGTCCCATAAACACAGAGGAGGGTTGGAGGAGAAGATTCAATCACGAACTGTACGGGTTGTACAGCGACATGAGTCTGGTAAGGCGTCTACGGATCCAACGCCTAAGATGGCTAGGCCATGTGGAGCGAATGGACACCACAGCTCCATCCCGTAGAGTCTTTGAATCCAACCCCGAGGGACGAAGCAATAGAGGACGGCCGCACCTAAGGTGGCGCGCACAGGTGGAAAGGGACCTCAACAACTGGGCGTGTGGCATTAGAAAAGACTAGCGAAAGATCGTGCTAGGTGGAGAGGCATGTTGGTTGAGGCCCAGGTTCAACCCGAACTGTAGCGCCCGTTAAGTAAGTAAGTAAGTCCCGCGGGGAGAGTGGTTGCAGAGTGGTGTAGGGTGTGGTTTAGTACGTAGGCGTATTCCTGGCATCAATTATTCAGGCTTGCTTCTTTCGCTACCAACAAATTCGGACGTAAATGACATGTAACATTGCATGATACCTATTGTGAAAAAAGACTGCGCTCAAAGAGGAACATAAGTCCCTACACTCTTCCGTGATCTCAATTGAATTCAATAATGTGTGAGTTTATCACTTCAACTCATTAATAACAAACAGTCATCTCCGCCCATCTGTACTTAATTTCTCATCAAGCAAAACATAAAAACTCAACTCACAATGGCGAAAACGAAAAATCAACCAAAAGGACGACACTTTTCTTGTTGAAGAAGAATGCCAAAAAAATAAGAACCCAACAAAACACCACCCAAAGATCATGCCAAGCCCCCAAACTGATTTATGTCCAAGGCAACCCGCTACTGCCGCCTGCACTGCATCAACCTAGACTTGTACTTTTGTACACCTAAAAACTTCCGCAAAATGGTACAGAATGAAAGGACCAACCAAACAACATAGGATCTTTTGCTTTTGTCTACTACAAAAACGAAAAAAGGCAAAACGAACACAGTAGAAAACCCAAAGTCCTTCATGCACATGATGCCCTGAAATGGAAGGACGAGGGCTTACAGGGACGATTGAAATTTATGTTGTGACACTTTAAATTGCGCAATTTTATGAAATCCGTTTGCTGTAGTATCCTTGCTAAGAAAAATTAAAAAACAAAAATAAAATCGAAATAGTACAGTCAGTGGTGTGCACAAGAATTTATACTCTTCGAGGAGTGTGTCCGAAAATTGTACACGATTCTGTCTCTGCCTTCTGTTGAGCTGGGCGACCGGAAAGTCAATCATTTTACAAGTGATACAGAATATGCAACCTTAGATACTCAATTTGAAGATTTCTGATTGTTTTCGGCGATACTAAAGATACTAGTTTGATTTAGTGCATCCATTGATCGACAACTCTCCCCATGATAATCAATATTTTCCATATACATACTTGGTATCAAAATTCAATTACTTCGTTTCCTTTCATTTCATTTTGTCCGCCTGTCTATCTATTTCATGTTATCTTCAGCGGTCGTTGTCATTATGCGCGAACATTCTCATCTTTGTTTCCACTGTAAGGCATTTCCATTCCATCCATGTTCGATCGTAAATTACGATATTATACGCGATCGATCGTTCCTCCACATCGAATCACATTCGAGGATCTGTATAATTACAGGGGACCGTAGAGCTCGAGAGCACAGACAAAATGAATGATCCCAACTAAGCGGGCAGGCGCTCGAGATTTATGAAGCTCGAAACCAATCCCAACTCTGGGAATTGATCAGTCTTGCCGCGAACCAGTTCATCTGGATATGGTATGTGTGATGGTCGTCAATGTCTCGTCCAGTTTAGAGTGAGATGGAAGAGTGAGATGGACCCAACCGAGGTCTGACATATAAATTACCTGCGAGTGATGGTATCCTAATGCGATGGTGTGTCCCCCCGCTCATCTGTATATACATACATACATAACTCATGTCATTACCAAGCGAAGGTTGTTGTAATGAATTTGATTGGTTAAGGTGCCATCGTGCCATCTTACAAAAGAATCTGGCTTCGGTCCTATGCATAGTCACCATATGACACAAGCTGTACCACAGAATGATATATGTACACTCGTATCTAATTAGCATCCTAAATCATGTGATTTGTGTTGCTAAAAAGCTGACCCACCCACCCACACACATCGGCAGAGTTACTTTGGTGATATCAGCAAAGTGTCTTCCCTTTCGATACACCCTTCGTTCATTCTACATATACGGCTTGATGGTAAAGGATCCTACTGTCTCCTAATTAAAACGAATCCATGCTCCTGCCTTGATCTGATTTATGGTCGCCGAAGGAGTTGGGCGCAGAAATAGACGTATATATCATGTGCCACTCCATACCCATACATACCCTTTATGTTTGCAGCTCTCGGGAAAAGTGTTCCGGGGTGACAAAAACTTATCCCGAGATATGGCATCCAAGTGTCGTGCCAAAAAGCAAAAACACTATCAAAGACGAATCTATCTGTTTGCTTCCTTTTCGGTTTTCTTTCTTGGTTGTTGTTTTCCTGCAGAGTGACGCCTCCGATATATGATGCCTTCAAGCGTTTTGAATTACGCCCTCTTTTGACACGCACTCGCACTCCTTCAAATTTACCGTGGATTTGTTGGAAATGTTTTGAGGAAAAAGTAGTCCGAATTGTAAAGGACTGAATGATTCACCGGAGAAGGTTCCGAAGTAGAGAAACATGTTCGTCCTATCGGCTTCTATCAAATCTTTGTGAGCTGAACCACACTGATATACCTTTTTCTTTGTTTTTTGTTCTGTAGGTGTCCAACCTGCACTCATGAGGGAGAAGGTGGAGGACCCGCAGTCACATAGCAAACTGCTATAAATATCTGAAGGGATAACACGAGGACTACTACCCCAACGACGGAGGTGCATATAGTAACGGAGGTATACCTACGTATTGTATATGTATAGTAGTCTAGTATGAACCTTTTCTCGTATCATGTCTCGCTGTCAGGATAACAGTAGCTGCGGCAGTGAGAATGGAGACAGGCGGATCCTCCCACCTATCTGTCTTTCGATTGCACGGATTGGATCCTAGAACTAGAAAATATTTATGAATATCCTTTGCCACATACCTGCATCCGCACCCACAGCCACCCACCACGTTCTCGCTCTCTGTCGGTCGGTAGCTCTCAGTCTGTCGGTTCGTTCGTGTGCGCGAGTGTATTGTTTGAAAATGTAAAATGAAGAAAACTGTAATAAAATTTGATTTATTGGAGACAAGATTCAAGCATGTGTGTATCATGTGGAGGGTAGATCCTTGTAGTATCCTGCTGGGAGTGGTATACGACTACGAGTGCTACCTTTTGTGCTTAAATTTTTGTTCGTACGAGATGCCAGGCGGGGAGAAGAACATGGACGAGGACGAGAGAAAAAAAAAGGATAAAAATAATTTTCCCCGTTTGCGTTTTGAAGGATATATGCAAAAGTGTATGAAAAATTGTAAATAAGGAGTTTACATCCTGGCATGTCCTTGCCATTCTTTCTACGCCGCACCAAGCCGCATCATTGCTTGCTGTGCTGAGGTGAGCGGTGAGATTTTTGAGTTGCATCGGTTAAGTGATGCAGAAACGAGTTGTTATGGAGCGGGTGGCATCCTTTCTTATCTTGTGTCGATGTAGCGGTTTTTTTTCTGGGTGTGATTTTTTACTGATTTTTACCGCGCACCAAGAGTGAGACGGATTCCAAGGATCTCGGATCGATTTTTTTGGTTTTGGTTATACCTTTCCGTTTGATCTTTGTGTATGGAGGAGGAATCTATCTCGGTGGCAGTTTATGAACACCAGTACAGGTGGCAGTAGATGCAAGTTAGTCGGATGTAGGAAGGACGTTTCAGTTTTTGATCTATGGTCTTTCGAATGAGTTTAGCTTGTTGGGTTTTTATTTTCTGGCGGTATGGTGGATTTATAGTTTTTTGGGTATTTATGGATTTTGGTATAGGGTGTCAGGATCGATGATTTATGTAGGTGACAGAATGAACAAGAATGCAGAGATCTGCAGTCATTTGCTGCAAGGTGAATAGCTTTGATTACCCTCTATCCTACTTGTGGGAGTCGATTCTTGTTATTTGGTGGCATGCGTTATTTTTTTCTCGTGAACTGCAAATTTTTGCCGTGATTTTGCTTAAAAAACTGTTTACAAGTCAAGTTGCAAGTCTTCGAAATGTTGTGAAACTTTTAAGCCCCAACATTTTAGGTCAATGTAAGGTTTATGAACGGGTATTTGCGAAAAGCGAATTAAAAAAAATATAGACGAAAGGGGTAGTGTGGTTGGAGATAGTAAGTTTAACCTTCTACAACAACATAAAATTGTTTAAATTGTGTGGCAGGGAGGCAAGTCAGAAAGCCAAGTTTTTACCATAACCTTTGCAGGTGGCAAATGTGCAGATATTTGGCACCCAGGATGCACGGAAGATATCTAAAGATAGCGTCGTCAATCGACCGACATTTCAAAAGGAAACGTCAAATGGTAAGCGTCGGGCTCCTCTAAAGCTTCGATTTTTTTCTTGTTTTTGTTGAAGGCTTCTGCTATATGTTGCAGCACTCAGACGCAAATATTGGTCCATTACCTTACATTAATGTATTTTCTCCGTTTTCCGGAGAAAAATGAGAAGGAGCTTCATTGATGTAGAGATAAGAGATTCGGCACACACCGCGTCGGCCACTGTACGCGAGTAAAGGCGGGACAGTCACAGTGTCATCCTCCTCACAACATGCAGTACAGGAAGGCGTCTCATGCCAAGCACGCTGATATGCTTAGCAAAAGTGTAATGACCCGTAATGACTCCCATAAGTCTTTTGCAATCGATTCTCCTTAAAGACAGGAGGAATGCTGCGATAATCCCTCCATCTGCGGTTAGGTCCTGAACCCATTCTGGCGAGTTCATTAGAGATCTCATTTCCTGGGATACGAGGGTAACCTGTTCAAGGACTCAAGTTCATGCACTAATTTGTTAGGGGGTTGGACACAGCTTTGAGTGCAACTTGGCTGTCACTGCAGACGCATTTGCTTTTCCCCTCTACCTGTGCTTCACAACATAGTGTCTGACCATTAGGACTGCGTATATCTCTGATTGGAAGACAGACGAATATTTTCCTAACGAGACCCCCGTCCAGACCTGGAGCCATCCATGAAAATGCGAACACTACCCTTTCCAGGTTCAGTATCCAGCCAGAGCCAATCCTGATATAGAAACTCGACTGTGAAATTACAGCGCAGTAGGATAACGGGTGTTAATACGTTAGAAGATATATCTACGAGAGGTGTCGCAGGACGATACCTGCGCAAACACACTGTTATTCCTATGCGAGTTGTACCAAAAGCCATTTCGCCCGGCGTGCAAAGCCCGGCGTGGGAAAGCCCCCGTACAGCTGTGACAAACCGTTCTTTGGAGTTTGGCGAAACAGGATACGACGAGTTTGCGTGTTAGTCTGTTCCACCAGACAACCGATGTTTTGCCAAAAGCTCCTTTGCATTGCCAGAAAGCTGACAGCGCTTTGTTGGTTTTTGAATCAACATGCTTTGACCAAAGAAGCATACTATCTAAGGTGACTCCTAGATACTTAGCTTCCTTGGATACCGGGATGGAAGTGCCTTCTAGTACCAGCTGAGTCGTGCCAGTATTTTTCCTCCTTCTCGTGAAGAGAACGACATCGGTCTTAAGAGGATTCACCGACTGCCCTGGTACAACAATCATCGATCACATTTAGCGCCACCTTTGCTCTGAGATGGAGAGTCGCTAAGCATGAATCGAAAGAAAGAACGGCGACATCATCCGCATAGATTCCAGAGTCATTGAGAACATCTAGCAGAGAGTCAACCACCATGCATCATAACAGCGGAGACAGGACGCCACCTTGGGGACAGCCCCTGTATACGCCGGATTTGACACACTGGCCGAGGCCTGCATCAGCGGTCAATGTCCTATGCACAAGCATTACTGTGATCCACAATACCAGTGCTTCATCTACGCCATGACGTCTGGCAGCGTTGAACATGCTGTCGAAAGTTGCGTTATCAAAAGCTCCCCCAATGTCGATGAAAATGCCCAGCGCGGACTCTTTCCTTTCGAGCGCGCATTCGATTCTCCCAACCAAGACTTCTGGAAGGGAAGATTTCTGGATTCCCTGCGAAGACTTTAGAGCTCAGCATCCAACCAGAGAACCAATTTCCTGCAGGGAAGTTTGCTGACAGGACATACGAGCTCAGAACAAGAGTTTATGATACTATTTAGGTTATGAACGGTGTTCTCTACCAATTGCTCCGTTCTAAGTTTAGGTAGGGTCTGAGTGGATTTCTCAAGCTCCTCTCTAAACCTTACCCAGTCCGTCTTTCTCGGATTTCGTCTGGGTTGTAAGGTAGAAATTCCACAACTTAATCGGAATCCGATATATCTATGGTCCGACAGAATATCATCAGGTAAGACTCTCTAATTAGTGATGTCTTCACATATCTGTTGGATAGGATCAGATCAATCACAACCTGTCGTCTTGCCGTAAAAAAATGTTGGTTGAGAGCCAACATTGTTGATGGTAAGGTCAGACGAAGGAGTGAAGACTACTGCCCCAAACAGTGTTTTGGGCATTCAGGAACTTCCTTCGGTGGTGGGCGAAGTATCGAGTTGCAGGGAAAGTAGGCAGATGCAACGACGAAGTGTTCTATTACTCCATACGTTTTGTAGCTTACTCTAGCAGCCACCACAAAAGTGTCAAAGTTTGGTTGCCGATAGTGAGTTCAATATGATGGGGCAGACCCTAGGCCTTTCGGATCGCTCATCATAAAGAATCGTAGGATCACGCATACCACCAAGGCCACACAGGGGTTTCTTCCACACCCACGGTTCCTGAATGGGTACAACGCGATGATTTGTACTACTGCATGCAATTATACTACTTAAAAGAGCGGTAGCAGCCTTGCAATGCTGTAGATTAATCTGAGTTAAAATCATAGATTCATACTGCAGGGTACGTCTCATCCTCCGACTACTTGACATTAAAATGGAATAAGATCCTACCAAGGCCGAAGTAGGGACATGAATCGTATGCAGATTTCAGAGTCCCTACAACCAGAATAGAGCCCTCTTTTTTCAGAGAGCCCTTAAGCTCCCTGTAGGAATAGATAACCCAAGCCCTCGTGTCAAGCCCTGAATTCTGTGTGCGTAAACACGTCGGCACATCCACTTTATTTCCAGGTTTCCCCGGAATCCGGCAGATTGTGCGCATTCATTTCGGGAGACTAACTACCTGGTAGGAAGATTTTCGACACCATGCTCCTGATCCAGGCCGATGTCTGCTGTTAGGAACAGCTCACCATGAAGGTGCCATTCATCAAAGCAGACTCCTCTGCCTGAATACAGAAATCCGTTTCCGAAGCTAGCTCCAGTAGACGATCCTCGCAGTGTTCCAATAGTATTACTTTAAAAAAAATAAAATTCACTAACATAGTTGCATTTTCTGATACATGTATTTCTAAATAAGCTTGTCATTGTCAGGTTAAATAGGTTAAATAACTCTTCCTCAGACTAGCCATACACAGTTGGACTAACTTGTTAACGCAGTTTAACTAATTTATGCAAATCACAATCTGAACGAGTGTTTCAAGGCTCCTCATTGTTTATACGCCCGCAGTGAAAAACTGTTTAGCTGTTTAAACTTTCATCAACACACTCGAATTGGGCACTGAGATACTTCATTAATTTCCTCAAAGAAGAGACTTTCGAAAAATTTCTTCACTACCACTTTGGCCGCTACTGGTCGTTTAAAGGTCATAACTGTTTAGAGACAGGAAGTTCTAGTCTCTATCCTTCGATGGTGTAATTAAATTTCCCCGACTATCTTTTGTGTATAAGTACACTTTTAATCCGTGTATCCCATTTCGTAAGAGTGTCCTTCATCGTCAGTATTCTCGCCATCAGTGGCATTAACATTACCATCATCATCATCTTGGAATCGTAACGATATACATCTCATTCGAAGAGCGAGAGTATACTTTTATCATGTCACCTCCCTGCTCGTTTTACTGTTGTTCGGTGGTTTGACTTACCAGAAAGTAAAGAACGAGATGGAGAGAGTAATTATGGAAATTGCGCTCGATTGGTAAATTACCAAGTCGTTCTGTTCGGTCCTGTTCGTCCATTTCGCCAGTCTAATGTCGGCTGTGTTGTTCATTTGCGAAAAGCGCGCTAAATCTCTTAGCTATACATACGAATCTATGCATAAATAATTTGTTACGCCATCAACGGGACGGAAGTAAGACGATGAAATGTCCTTGGATCTATCACTTGATAGCCTCTGCAGATTTCTAAAACCTATTCCTGTCGACGGTGATGATGATACTGATGGCTATGTGCTGATGGTTGTATATATTTATTTCTGCACTGTCAAGACTTTATCCTATCCATATAAACGAGCGAATTTTCTGACGAATGATATTATCCCCTCGTTCGATTGTCGGTTGCAGCTTGAAGTGGCTTGAACATTGAAGCTTGAAGCGGGTCTTGTAACATCGAAAATCCTCCACTCGCAAGGATGACAAAATTAATCCCAGTCAGTTTGGAGGAGTACTCGTACCTACCTCGTATTTTGTGTTGCCTTCAACGTTTTTGTTTTTTCATTCTTCTCGAATAAGAAACTCAAGTATCTTGATGGTGAATATTTGAAAATGGAGATGAAACTGAACAGCTAGAGTGTAGTTATCTGCTTCCCCCTAGAGGGAACGAATGAATGAGCATGGAGATGAACAACTTTTTGTTGTTATTTACTGGGTTTTTCGCTCGAGGGTGCCACCCAAATGTCAAAGACTTGTTCGTCCTTTTCTTCTCATCGGACCATTCAGCGTCATGGCATCGTGGTAACATGAAGAAAAAGGAAGAAGTAAACGAAAAGTTTGTATAATTCGATGAAATGGAGGACGTCGAGGAGCTTGTGAAATACGTCAGACTGGGGAGTCATAAATAACTTGAAGAGATAGTTATGGGAAGAAGGAGTGCCTGTCGGGGCAGATTGAAGCGAAACGACAATGATGGTGGATCTGTGTGGGATGACAATGAATACGAAGACTGATTTTCAGATTTTGTTGTTTGATATCCCAAATGAAGTAAAGGAATGAAGCAAAATGTAGTGCACCAGGAGAATGCGCTGAACATTCGACCAATCAAAGTGAAGACATGTACACTTAGATGGTATGGGATTAAGTAACAATAATCGTCCATCAGTCGTTGCCCAAAAACGACAACCTATCCTTTCCAATCAGGCCGTGCCAGGATGACGAGAGACACCACGTCACTATAAAGCACTGTACACAGTGATTTTCAGAGCTCACGTTTGGTTGGTTAGTCGAATAACAAAAGGATCTCGCGAAGCCATTTGCATCCTTGCAACACGACGTTGCAAGGATAATAGAATACAGACATGAAAAAACGAAAACTGTCACCTTAGCTTGGTGTAGAACATGCGATAGTGGACAGAAACAAAACAAAAAAAAAAAAAAAAAACAAAAACAAAAAGGAGAGATAGTCGAGCAATAGAGGAGAACTCAAAACAGCAAGAAAAACGAAGGACAATAACTGTTTGTATAAATCGCCTGGTGCCTGCTTGTTGTTCATCACATGTCCGCAGAGGACATTTCTGTTCTTCACCCATCCCGAACTGAGCATTGTTTAAATTGCAGAACGACCATGGATACACCTTGTGCGCCTGCAAGAATCCGACTCAGTTGGTAATGCTATGATTCCACACTACCATAAACTCACTGTTCTGCTCTGCTAAGTTGTAGAGACTGGAAGCTCATTGTTGACATGTGTATGACGGAATCAGGACAACTCCAGCTTCTCCGCCATCCATCTGTTGTTTTGTTTCTTTTTATGTTTGCCTTCAAGTATCATAGTTTTCTGCTATCTCCTGCTGCAGCAGTGCTTTGTTCGTCATTGGTCACCATGTGCGCTTGTGTGTACATATATGCAGAACCTAAAAGGACAGGTGGAGCTATGATAAAATGGTGGACGTCTCGCATAAACGTTCGTTATCAACAAACAGATCCTTGTACGGTGAAAAGGATTATCACTGACTTTATCTTCTCTTTTCATTATTTTCGTCTACGTGACAGGTCAACAACTTTTGGGGTAAGTTTTCATTTTCTCCTCATTTCTCTTGATGGCAATAAACAAATACAAGCATTCTACATGGACGTTTTGGTCGCCCAAATATGCTCCATTCCGTAACGAGACTTGTTAATAATTTGATTATAATTTATGTGGACGAAGATGTGTATGTGAATGTTGCCTAGACCAGGACACCCCCATTAAACGGGACACTAATGACATTTAACATATTCTCCCACTCCCTTACTTTAACACATATATGTACGAGGAGATTGTTGTTAGACCACAAGAGCATATTCGTATAACCCGTTGGTTCGAAAAATACAAATTCTGTTGGTGAATTATGATTTTAATATGAGCGCCATCTAGTGGGTGTGTTGACTAATAAAATGTTATGTATACGTCCTGAAGGAACAATTACATAATTTTGCAGGCATTTAATGAATTTATTCGCAATTGTCTTGTAATTTACGTTCAGCAAGTCACAGAAGAGGAGAACGCTGTTTGAGGGCCGTAGTAAAAGAAGTTTGGGAGGGGTGTCTCGGTAATGTTGGTTAAGGAACGCGTTTTCATAATTCTGATTTGTGTGGGGGGAAAAACTCTTAAATAACAAATGGAAGCCGAGGGTGCTATTTGGAGGTTTGAGTATTCGCTGCTTGGACGAGTGTAAAGTGGTGTATTGACAAAAAGGAAATATTGTCAGGCGTGTTAGGATTATAGGGAAAAGTTCAATGTAGCAAAAGGATGGATTCATAGACCGATTTAGAAAAGTACCGGCCCCAATAGTTACTTTTTCCTACCGTCTTGAACACAAATCACAATGAAGGTGCAAATGAAGCATTCACCTAAAATCACTGAAGCTTTTGATATTATTGGGGTCGCTTAGGTGTATGGACTCTTTTAAATTGTTGAACTCATTAAAGACTTAAGATGCTTCTAATCGTTAAGGTCCCAAAGAATTTTTTAACTTATTGATGTCACCGGGGATCTTTACATTTCGTATGAGTTTTTGTGATGACTGAAAGCTTTAAAGTCATTTTTTTTTCCATTTTTGGTTTATACAATATTATATTTATTTCGAATCATTAAAGTTGTTCAGATCATTGAAGTGTTGGATCTCACTAAAGTCATTGATTGGAGTTGTTGATATCATTGAAGGGTTCTGAGTCATTTAAGTCAATTCAGGTTTTCTGTCTTTTTTTCGTTTTTTGAGAGCCACTAAATGACTTCGAATCTATTATGTGCGACGAATTATTAGCGGTCAGTTAAATTATTGAAGTCAGTGAAATCATTCCTTCAAGCACTTGAATTCATCATCACACGTTTTTCTGATTGAAGCCTTTGATGTCATTAAATGATTTTGTGTCACTGAAGTCCGTTACTTCAACTTCATGTCGTTTTTGCCTTCAGTATTCCGGCGTTTTTTTAGAGCAACAAATGCCCTTGAATCATGTATGTGAGGGGATTATTAGCATTTTTCAAGTGATTTTAAGACACTGAAGTCAGAACTCAGATAATTTAAGGTAGTCAATATCTTTGTAGTAGTTGAAGCCTTTCAAATATACCTTTCTTCTGGAGTCTTTAAAATAATTGAAAACTAAGAATTTGTTAGATGTTATTGAGTTGACAATATACATTTTCAAACAGTTTTGTTACTGAAATCTTTTGGTTCATTTGAATACTTGAAAACAATACAGTTTTTCCAAGTCACTGGAAATTACCGGAGTTGTGACCATTACGATTTTTAAAGAAATCATAGTTATGACGGTCTTTAGTCCTTGAAGAAATCGAAGTCATATAAGTCGCTCAAGGGTTTGAGGTGATTAAGGTCGTTAAAGTCATTGAACCTTTGATGTTTTCAGTTTCATGGAAGTTGAAGCTTAACCATAGAAGTTGTTAAATTTGGGTTTATATAATATTAAACGAATGAATTATAAAGCTAACTTTCGACATCTGTTTATCCATAAAATACGTTTTTTTTTTTTTAATATACATATGTATGTACATACATACATATGTACATACATATGTACATACATATGTACATACATATGTATATACATACATATGTATATTGGTTATGCTCTTGATATTCAATAAAGCTTAGCAAACACTTTCCCTATTGTTTCCTTGTATTGCGGCACAACTCTAAATCCTTGGCAGCATCAACCCAGCTCTCTGCAGAAGGACTAACCCAGATTCGCCGCGCAATTAAATATTTGCCTCTCGGCACTCTGGCAAATGATCCAAAAACAAAGTTACAAAAAAGGCCAACATTTCACCTAATTGCGGCACCTTTTGTTTAAATATTTACTCGGACCTGTAGAAACAAATTAAACGGAAAACAAGCACCACCTCCACGAATAACCATTGGGATAAAAATCGACTAGAGTGGATGATGACTATCTTAAGATAAATACCGCATCTGCCTTTCATTAGCAGAGATACGAGTATCGAATGTGCGCCCACGCATTCCACGGCACCGCAGTGTTTAGTGTGCTTAATGTCAACCGCTCCGCAGCTAACTGCAAACAGAAGCAATACCTTTCGCTCTCTCTCTTTCTGTCGGTTCGTTCTAAAATCAACAGGTTTCGGAAAGTCGAGTTAATTAAATGGGATCTTGTGAGATGTAAGACAAAAATGAGAATAAAAAAAAGAATAAATGGGTGATAACACCAAGTCAAACAACATGCAGAGCCACAAAAAAGCAAGCAAGCAAAGGTATTTCTAGGATACTTGCCTTTAGTTCCGATGTGATGCGCAGTAAAGAAGACATTCCCGCCCACCTGGCATGTGAGCATGCAAGAAGCGGTTCCCTTCTAGGTGGATTAATTAGGGAGAACCGCTGAGCCATGTTGACACTCCGTCGCAGATCGTATGCAGGCAGGGGTATCGCGTGTTTAATCACCCGCCACCAATGTGTCTTCGCTGGATGTATGGAGCATCGTCAGAGTTGGCGTTTCGTGTTCTCGTTTAATTTGAACTCAGACCGCATAAATCGTCTGGGCATCAAGTGATTTTTGGTTGTTTTTTCCTTTTTTGTTTTTTGTCTTTACTTCGAGTCGCACCAACACCAAAGTGAAGGCAAGCACTGAGATGCAAGATGTGACTGCAACAGCAACCCTTTTGCTCGGCGTGCCTTAATTTTATTCAAATTCCTGTCAAGTTGATGAGTTTGCCGGCCAAGTGAGGGTAGTAGGTAGAGCGAGCAAGTGGGACGTAATGTAACAGATCTCCTGGTTGATAAGCGGCACTCGGTAGATTAGACGAGTGAATTTATGGGTTTTAGATATGCGGTTGATTAGTAATTCTTGTCAAACGTTAACGAAGATAATGCCGACCGGGTGGAGGCAAGTTTGCTTACGGTTAAGGGGGGGATTACTTATAGATTGCTTTGTAGAGTGACAATGTTAAAGCCGGGATTGATGTGGACTCGAAGTCACAAAGCATGATTAGAAATAGATCGGATTTAAGATTTAAGGGAAAGAAAATGGTAAACATTCACGCCACTCGGTCTATGTTCATTTAGTTGTGATGCAATTAATTCCCCAATTGGCATTCAGATGGATCGTAACGACCATCTACTTCGTCGTCTTTTGCCCGATTCGTATGCAAATTTACGTGATTCCAATCATCGTCGACTGCAGGACAAACTCGCACAAAAAAAAAATGCCTGTATCCCCGCGACAATGTCGCGTTGAGTTATTTTCTTTAGGGAAAAGTTCGCGAACTGATGATCACTCCTGAGATCTTTATCGATAGGTCCGAAGCGTGTACAAACTTACACACGCAGGATGCGACTGCATGGAAGCTGCATGCACGATTTAACATCTGTAACAGACGATCACAACATCAACAGCATCGACAACAACCAAGCAACCCAGAACAAAGCGAAAAGAGGGAAGAGAAGAGCAAACGTCTAGATCAGGAGGGTCACTCCTAGACGTTAAATTACGCGCTGATCATTGGTCAGGATCTTCCGCGCATAAGTGACCCGTGCAACGAGTATCGAGTACCGAGTAGTCTATGGTGTACTTTTGATTACCGCTGATGCAGTTTTGCATAAAAATTAAATGTTATTGCGCCAACGAAGATACGTATATGTGGTTATATGGAAAAGGATAGATCGCAGGACAGTGACAGGCAGGGAAGGGAACAGATTTATCGTAAGCGATAAAGATTATTGAGAGGAGTGTTCGCACTGTGCATTCCGGCTAGCTTATGGTGCACAGGTAATTGCTGGTTCTGGTACCTATGTATGGATGTGTTTACATGCTCGAAACGTTTTGTATGATATGAGAATGGGACCGTGTGCCTGGAAGCGCGTGATAAACTCAATGTGGTGTAGATTTGGGCCTAGAAAATCGAAATCGATTGCTAGGATGCGATGCATTGAGAGAGTGTGTCTCTGGCTTCCAGTGGTCGTGAATGAGTAATTTTCGGGCGGAGATATCTTCGGGGTGATGGATTGCATTGAAGTAATCATCGGTTTATTCGATGGGTGTGAGGTAGGGGCATATTGTTAAAAAGAAAAAGAGAATTTCTAAGTTTCAGTCGTCCTTCATTGGACCAGCGCACACGGGAGTATTTCTACCGGCAGAAAACTGATTCTGGTTTCCTTTTTTTTTTTGTTTTTGTTGTTTAGAGCAACTGAATGACTTCTAATCTATTATGTGCGACGAATTATTAACGGTCAGTGAAATTATTGACGTCACTGAAATCTTTCAACTGGTCGAAACACATGGATTCATCACATTTTTCTGATTGAAGCCTTTGATGTCATTAAAGGATTTTGGGTTACTGAAGTCATTTAATTCATGTCGTTTTTGATTTCAGCATTCAGGTGTTTTTTTTTCTTTTCGGGAAACAAACGCCTTTGAATCATGTACATACATACATATGTATGTGAGGGGATTATCAGCATATTTTAAGAGATCTTAAGGCACTGAAATCAGAGCTCAGAGTATTTAGGGTAGCCAATATCTTTATAGTAATTGAAACCTTTCAAATAGTATGTACAAATGTACATATGTATATCTAACTTCTGAGGTCTTTAAAATAATTGAAAAATAGGAATTCGCCAGATTTTATTGAACTAAAACAATATCAATTTAAAAAGAATCTTGTTGCTAAAAACTTTTGGTCCATTTTTAAAGAAATCATAGTTATGGTAGTCTTTAGTCCTTGAAGAAATTGGAGTCATACAAGCCGCTCAAGTGTTTAAGGTGATCAAAGTCGTTGAAGTCAATGAAGCTTTCATGTTTTCGGTTCTATAGAAGTTCTCAAGTTTGAGTTTCTTCTTCGTTTTCAGCGATACATACAATTCGCTCAGGTATTTGAGGTGATTAGGGTCGTTGAAGTCATTGAAACTTTTAGATTTTCAGTTCCATGAAGTTCTCAAATTTGGGTTTCTTCTTCTTCTTTTTCAGTGCTACATGGCAAACCTGGGCCTCCTTTAAAAAAACCTTTTCAAATGCAAGGTCTTTCGCCAGCAGTCTCCAGTGCCGCATGGCTAGTTGGTTGAGGTCTTCTTCCACTTGCGTGCGCCACCTTAAATTTGGCCGTCCTCGACCGCGTCGCCCCTCAGGATTGGATTCAAAACCTTCCGATTTGGAGTTGTGGTTTCCATGCGCTCTACATGATCTAGCCATCTTAGGCGTTGGATTCGCAGACGTCGTGCTACGTTCATGTCACTGTACAGCCCGTACAATTCATTATTAAATCTTCTCCTCCACTCCCTATTCATGCAGGTCAGGCCGACAATCGTAAGCAGAATTTTTCTCTCAAAACGCCCAAGGCCCTCCTCATCCACTTTCGATAAAGTCCATGTCTCTTCTCTGTGCCATAAAGCAGGAGCGGGATGAAAAGGGTCTTGTACATATATGGTCACCTTGGTTTTTCGAGAGAAGTATCTGCTTCTCAATTGCCTCCCGAGCCCAAAGACATCGGCACTAATGTCATTGCTGCATGTCACTGCGGAGCCTAGATAGAATAGAATGTAAGAACAATAAATTTAACGTCCGAAAGCTGCAATCGCAGGAGACTGCCAGGACCTTCGCCGATCAAGTCTTCCTCAAGCTTTCTCAAGTCCCGATGCAATCTGCAGAAACCATAGGACAGCAACGGAGTTGTTGTCAGAACGCCATCAGAGAGGCCGCCTCAGATGTACTCGGTTTCGAACCACCACCGTCGAGAAACCCCTGGTTTGGTGATGAGTGCAGACAGGCCCAGGAACGACGTTCGAAAATTTTACCAAAAAGTAAAACGAACATGCCAAGGCTATAAAGCCAGGGCAGAAGCCTGCAGGGTTGAGCACGGACACCTAGTAGTGGAGTCACAGTCGATGCTGAGATTGTGGAAGGACCACTTCTACAGACTGTATAACGGCGATTATAGTAAAAATGCCGCCGTCAGGCAGAATGAACCATTTACAATGGACGAAGACGAAAGAGAATCCCGTCCACACGACCTAGACGATGTTAAGATAGCGATATCGAATCTTAAGCTTTGTAAAGCTGCTGGAGCAGGCGGACTATCCGCTGAACGATGATGGACTAAATATTTACACTTCCGTAGGTCTTTGAGAAGACCCGTGAATTCCAGGTCGACACGCAGCATCTTTTTGTCGACTTTAAAGCCGCGTATGATAGTGTTTATAGAGATATAGAGACGAGGTATACCTAACCTAACCTAACTAACCCACCCCTTTGATGTAAAAAAAGATTATAGACATGGTGACACACTGTCATATCATATCTTTAACATTATTCTTGAAAACATCGTGCGGGACTCTGCGGCCAATACAAGAGGTACGATCTACTTCAAGTCTACAGAATTGCTTGCCTACACAGATGACATTGTCATTATTGAACGGACAAAGCGAGACGTCAATGAGGCGCTGGCAAGCATTGAAGCAGAAGCGGCTAAACTAAAGTGGGTCTATGGGTAAATGGGGACAAGACCAAATATATGCTGTCATCAAAGAAAGACACACAACACCGACGTCTTGGTCAGAACGTCACCTTCGGCAGCTATATTTTGGAAGTAGTCAAGGATTTCGTCTACCTTGGCTCGATAGTGACAAGCAGCAACGACACCAGCGCTGAGATAAAAAACGCAGAATAACTCTTGCCAACCGCTGCTTCTTTGGGCTCAAGAGGCAATTGAGTAGCAGAGCCCTCTCTCGAAAAACTAAGGTATCCCTCTACAAAACCTTAATCATCCCTGTCCTCCTCTACGGCGCTGTGTGGACGTTATCAAAAGCGGATGAAGAGGCTCTTGGGCGTTTCGAGAGGAAATTTCTGCGTGCAATCTTAGGTCTCGTTTGTGTAAACGGAGAGTGGAGGAGGAAATTCAGCCAAGAACTGTACGGGCTGTACAGCAACATCGGCCTGGTTAGACGTCTTCTGATCCAACGTCTAAGATGGCTAGGCCATATGAGCGAATGGTCATCCCCGCTCCGACCAGAAGAGTCTTCGACTAAAACCCCGAGGGACGACGCAACAGACGACGACCGCATCTAAGGTGGCGCGCACAGGTGGAAAGGGACCTGGAAGCGGCTGACCAAAGATCGCAGTACGATTTTAACATAGTAATTGGGACATTGGGCATATGTTCTATCTACCTTTGTCCTCGGTAGGGGCGTAAGCGCAAATTAGGCTGATGTTGGCGCGTTTAGCCTTGATGCGGATTGTTATGAGGCGTTCGCTTACATGCGGGAAGCGCAGGACTTTTTGCCTAAGTATACCTCTAACTACAAATCCGCATCCGAATAAGCCTTGCCTTATCTCCTTGCAGCAAATGCCGTAATAGATGTCACAGTTCGTCATCCGCTTTTCGCCCGGCCCATCCCATCGCACTTCCTGGATTGCGGTAATATCTGCCTTGTCTAGGGCCTCCGCAAGTTGGTCGGCTGCACCGGTCTGTCTAGGGACCTAACATTCCACGTACAGAGCCGAATATAATTGTTCTTTTTCCTTTTGTTTTTGTTTCCTGGGTCGTCATCGCCTCGAATGTTAATCCCTCCGTGTTTTTAATCCGAGGCTTTTTTCGTATTGGTTTTCTTTTTTTCAGGTATGGCTGGCCGGGCCATAGCCAAAGCCTGGGTTTATACAACATTAAATGAATGCGTTATAAAGCTAACGTTAAAGGAAGGTAGGGGCATATTCTTAAAAAGAAGAAGAGAATTTCTAAGTTTCAGTCGTCCTTCCTTGGGCCAGCGCACACGAGATTTTCTCTTTTTTTTTTTTTTTTTTTTTGTTAGAGACTCGCGCAGGTTCAAGAGTTTTAATATTCTCTGAACGGAGTGCAGTGGTTTGGGTGGTTGTCCTAGATAGGACGAGAGTCGATCGAATTCCGCGTCGGTTATAGTCCGTCATAATTCGTTCGAGCACTTTAATATTGTATACGCAGAGGATGAATTTCAGTTAACCATATACTGTGAGTGTTATGCCTGCAGCAGTACGTCTGGTCACTTTCCATCCACAACTGCGTTGCATACTTTTTGTCCGTAAAGGAAATACTTTTTCTTGGGTACGAAACGAATTTTAACTATAGACCTTCCGCTCGGCGATCGATGATGTTAACCACTGCACCACGGCCACCCCAAGGTACCACCGGCAGAAAACTGATTTCAAGGAGAGGGAGCTGAAATGTGTCGTATGAAACGGAGTAAAATCTTCTACCGCATATGAGTAGTAGAATAGGGCAGAAAACTAACACGTACACAACACTTTATTTTTCGAGTCTCTGTCAAATGAAATGTCAGAAAGATGGAAACACACACAATAAAGCGGGGTTCATATATATAAATTCTTCAGCTGGAGTAATTCATCCTATTTGATTGCATACAGATGTGGCTTATTCTGTGCAATATAGCCACTACGTCTGTGGAGCTATGGTTATGTATGTAAGAGTGACATGCCCATTCGCCTTGCTTAGGCCAGCGTAAGTTTTTTGCATTACAACTCTTATTTGACTATCCTTGAAATCGTCTGAAATTTCTAATAAAGCTGACCAATTTTTGGAAGCAAAACGAACCTTCTTCGATTAATGGGAGTTAAGTGATGTCTGACACATCTTTTCTTCGTCTCGCCCAGGTTCAAGAGTTTTCTCTTATGATGTGATACTAACACACCCTGAACGGAGTGCAGTGGTTTGTGTCGTTGATGCTCGTTCACTACTCTCAGGGATGGTTGACCTAGATAGGACGAGAGCCGACCAAATTCCAAGTTGGTTATAGTCCATAGTAATTCGTTCGAGCGCTTTAGTATTACATACGCAGAGGATGAATTTTCAGTTGACCATATACTGTGAGTGTTATGCTTGCAGCAGTGCGTCTGGTCACTTTCCATTCACCTCTGTGTTGCATACTTTTTGTCCGTAAAGGAAATACTTTTTCCTGGGTACGAAACGAATTTTAACTATAGACCTTCCGCTCGGCGGTCGATGATGTTAACCATTGCACCACGGCTACCCGTTCATCGGTGGAAGAGTTTGTTAAAAATCTTGTTTTTTGGAAAAAAAAGTCATATTTCTGACTTTCCATGCCAATTGTCTACTTTAATCAGTACTGTAGAATTTCTAGGCATCAAGTAGACTTCAGGGGATAGAATGACTAAAGACTAAAAGAGAGAAAAATAGGATCCGAAAGTTTCATCCGCAAAAAGCACTTCAAATTCGTGACAAGAAAAAGACAAGATCGCTTTGGAAAAGAAGAATGTTGTTCTACGTATTCATGGCCCAATAAGGTAGATGCTCGAAACACCCTAGCTGACTCGGCTATCAAACTCGTCCTTGAATATCCTTCGCATCTAAATTCATAAGTTATTTTCTACGATTATTATTGCTCTTAACCACTATAAATATAACATTTCCATTAATTAGTGTCCTTCTCTTGGGTTTTTATTTCAACCAACCCCCCGTTGTGATAGTATGGCATGAAACAATATGACCCTTAACTCCTTAGACAATGACATGTACCCACCCATTGCCGCGCGTCGCAGTTGATGTTAATAAAAATTTATTATTATTGTTGCAGGGTATTGAAAATGTCGGTTTGCTTGTAATTTTCGTTATGGGTCCTAAATGACGTTGCCATCGTCCTCAAAAAAAAAAAAAAAAAAAAACACCCCAAACCACCAACTGTCCGCCGCTCTATATTAAACGTACATATGTATATATGCCGCTCTTATGGGTTTGGGTGGTAAACAAAAATATAATTTTTGATGATATATGACAGGACACGGTGCATTTTTTTTTTTTTTTTTGTATTTTTTGGCAGAGCGCTGAGTCATATTTTAATTACCATCCTCATAGGTATCCGAATAGGGCCACAGGGGTGTTTGGGCGGGCAGGTTGTAATAAATTTTTGTTGAGCCACTCTGACTCTCCTGTTCTCATTTTATGCATTTTGTCAATGTGTGTTGTGTGTTGCATATCAACGAACGTTGCAGGCGATGAATGTGTGTATATTGCAATGTCCTGTCGAAGATCAAATGCATAAATCAGCAACGAGAAGCCATCGAAAATTCCGCACAGGATGTCCGGTTTGTGTTATAAATGGCAACCAGTAGAACAACGATGACTAGGACAATTCGTGTAACAAGCGACAGAAAGTAAGTGAAAAAGAAGTAAACGAAGGATGGTGAAAAACACTGAAAAGCCATAAAAATGCATCATAATTTCGGCAACACACACTCGTTAATATTCACATAACCTCAAAAGAGAAAAAAAGCAGGGATCCGTCAACAGAGGAACAGGATAAAAAGTTCGATGCTGCAAAAATGCGTATATGTGAGTACGACGAATGCATTTGAGTACACAAAAGGAAGCAAAGGCCTATCCCTTGCTTTGTCCCGTCATGCTATGTGACTTATAGCACGTGAAAGTGGACTAATAAATTTTCCAGCTAGTACATGCATCCATTCATGCACAACGGATGACAGAGTGAAAGAAAGGCAGCTATCGAAAAAAAAGCTAACAAAAGTGTCCTCAAAAAACGCATTTCACCATTGCACACAACAGAATCTCCAAGGATGTGAGGTACAAATACAGCTCCATAGAATGATAACTGTCCCCTGTCAACACTAACCTCGAGTAATATTCATACTCATAATTCTCCATCCAGTGGTGGACTTATTGGCGTGCGCACGTTCATGTGTCCACTGTTTTCCGATAGATATCCATATCCTGTGACATGTCGAACGTTTTGTTTTTATTTTTTGGTTTTGGTGTTGTAGCTATGATGCACACGCCCGACATGCATCGCATCACAGCTCCAAAAACGAAAACGAGAAAATAAAAAAGTGGAAGGACCCGCGCCAACTTGTATTATTGTCTAGCTGTCGTCATCTTGCCCATTCCAGCCTACCGACTAACGGCCCAACGTCACTGCCAATGGTTCGATGTAACGCGTTATCGGTGTCCTTGCAAATGCAGTGCCACTAATAAATCAAAATAATATTTTTGTAACCATTGTACCGGCCTGTATTTCTTCCTTTATCGATTTGAATGCGTTTTTTTTTCTCTGTATCCTGCTTTACTGCCATCTTGCAACGGTACATTGCAAAATTCGGGAATTTGTCAATGTCATCGATGATTTCTGTCACAATTGCAGTTCGCATTCGCAGTTTCGTTGCACAGATCATCATTCTGTAGACGAACCCGCCAAATGGATTTATGGCATTTTGCGATTTCTCGTGCATTTTAGGATTGCCGAGAGGGGGAAAAAATTGTTTAATTAATATTTATTGCCGGCTTTTGTTTGATGCGGTTTTTTTAAGCCTTAACTTACAGTCGACGGATGTGGGATGTTAGATTCCTGTCTCGCTGTCTATTGTTTGAAATCAAACGTCCGTGACCGGTTATAAAACGAGTCCTTGATGAAGAAGAACAAAAAAATATATGTACATATATGTATGTATAAGCGAATTGCACAAAATTCATACGAATGTATTGTTGCATTTAGATATTGTACAAGGTCATTTCGAACAAGAACAAACCCTAAACGAAGGAATTAATTGATTACAATTAATCAAAACCAGAGCGACACGAATGAGAATAAAACAGAGGGGTGGGAATGCGCAAAAAAAGAAACCAGAATACAATGAATTTGAAGGGGATCAACGTACACTGACAGGACATACGATAATTTATGGCCACAGCCATTAGTCTGTGTCGATCAGATATTTGACGTGTGCCTTTTACATTGATCCCTGTCGTATCCTGTGCAAAATTTAATGAATTTCTGACACTTTTTCGAAGAAAAATTAATGCGAAAAAAGGATTTTCTCGATTTGTCGACGAATGACAGCTGGATGAGAATGGTTTCGCATAACGAAAGGATCCTTGTGATGTGTTTGTTTAAGTTGCGATCATTAGTCATGGAAGGTGAAAGTTGTATACATGAGATACACAAGAATTGCGTGCTGTCGATGGGATGATTTTATTAATGAATGACATCTGGAGCGGTACTGTGATAATGATGATATTTCGTCTAGTCCAGATGTTAGGTTGAGTGGTCATAACCATGTAGTTAATAGGAACGCACTTTGACCGTAAGCATCAATAGCATCTGTACAATAAATATGCAACTTCCAAGCCTTGGTTGTAGTATAACCGCTGAGTTATCCGGCCCTGACAGTAATATCATGGCAGCAGTTAATTGCAAAACTGTTTAGTGTCAAAAAAAAAAAGAAAATGCGATAAAATTTCTTAAATTAATTTAGAAGAGATAGATGGGAGTACAAGAACGATGCGATACAAAAATATTGTGGCGCCCTAAACAGCCGGAGGAAGGAGGAGTCTAAAATCGAATTAGAATCTGAAAAATAAAATATTTTCTTGCAAACACCAATGGAGACATTACTAACCTAATTTAGATAAACTTTTCAAATTAGAGAGGCCGCCATTAGTTCTGGCCAATGAGATAATTTTCACCATATTCCGAGTCCGGCTCGACAACTTTCATCAAAAGAATTACAAACTGCCCCAGACAAAGCTGAGAGAATTAGGTGCAGGAGTTACACATTGCCCAGCACCAGACCAATACGACGAATTCATCCAAAGTATAGCAAAATCAGCTAAGTAAGCATTTATGATTTCATTATGCCATTTCCGTTCCCATGCAATTGATTCGGAGAACTCCAAAATTAAATAGGTCAGTTCATAAGAAAATGCAATTGTGCTGATATAACGCTTTTATCAAATTAGCGAAAATAAATATTGGTATCAGGTGCTGGATAGTGTGTAGTTGGTTCCCCGTCGCGTTGTGAAACGTTCGAAATATTGTAAATCATTATTGGTATTATTGTTCAAATAAAGGAAAGAAAAAAAAATAATATATATTTTTTTTTAACTCTCCCACGAACAGTAATATTTTATTGGCGCAGTCGGTAGGATAATTCTTAAACGAATTATCCAGTGATTACGAACGCGAAAAGACAAAGTAAAGTGTACAAATAAAATCGTTTAAGATTAGTGTACGGTGAAAAGTGAATTAAAACAACACAACGTGGCAGTGCACAGATCAAATCGTTCAAGATTAGTGTACAGTGAACTTACTATCATATTGAAAATACGTAGGTACACAAATAAAATCGCTTAAGATTAATACAGTGTCACCCAGTTAAAAAAAAAAAAAAATATAAATAAAAATAAAAATTTTCAATACAAACCAAGTCCGCTTACGAACACATTCGGTGGACACAATAAAGTGCTTTAGTCAGAAGAAGAACATTTCAAAATCTAAAACCAAAAACCACATAAAATCCAAGAAAATGGCAGACAACCAAAATGTTGAAGAAATCCTGGCAGAACTCCAAAGGAGGAACCAGCAATTAGAAGCATTACGAAATGCTTATCAAGAACTACAAAATCGTGATCGAGATATCAGACGAGATCAAATCCTCAACAGTGTGAAACACATGTCTGTTTTTACTGGACATGGGGAGATTACAATAAATTCGTTTATCCGGAGTGTGGAATATTACCTGGCTGCAACTACCACCGAGGAATCAAGACGAGCATTCACATTAGCGATCTACCACGAGAAAATTCAAGGAGAAGCGAAGAACACAGTGATAAATGTGCCTCAACCAGACAACTGGAACCTCATTAAAGAAACCCTGAAGCCGCGTTACAAGCCCGACATCGAACCGTTTCAGCTGTACCGAAGAATAAGCAATCTTAGAGTAAATACGGTAAGTGAATTAGCAACAGAAATTCAAAACTTAAAATATAAGGCAGACGAATTGATTATTTATCACGAAGGTGACAATTTTATCAACCTTAGTAATATCAGTGGGATTCTAGTTAACACGGTCAAAGAAATGACCCAGGGAACACTTTTAGAAAGGATATACGAGGAAGATATATTGGAAAATATTCTTTTAATAATGAGGAGACGTAGGTACGAAGATTCTTGCATAAGACCGGAATTTACAAAAAGTAGAAATATTAATAGGGACAACAGAAAACCAATAACAAATAATTTCAGGCAAGAAAATAGGGATAGAAATAATTCAGGGAATAACAACTACCATAATAAGTTTTCAAATAATTACCAACCTAATAATTTAAACCCAAATAATAATCAAAATTATAACCAATCGGGGCAACATAGAAGGTATTTTCAACCTTCAGGCAATAATAGGGATTCTGGGCAAAATCGCCAACAATATAGGAACAGACAACCTGAGCCTATGGATGTTTCAAACATTCAACAAGGGCAAGTTAATTCAGTGGAGGGACAATCCACACTATCAGGAAACTTTAGATCATATTCGGGCAAAAATCATGTCAAACAGACTATGACTGGACAAAGATTAGATACGGCTTTAAATCATAATGATCAAAGTAATCAGGTCGAAATTGAAAATGCCGATTTTTTTATCAATTAGCCTCGGACGACTTGCCAATTATTGAAATAACAATAAATAAACAAAAATATTTAGCTTTAATCGATACAGGATCCTCTTTTAGTCTTATAGATGACAAAATTAATACTTTTAGCAAAGTAAAAATTAAACCAATTCAATTCTCTACAATTAATGGTAAGGGATCTATCAACTTTGAAGTACATACTTCCGCACCCGACGAATTAAAAGCACCAGCAGGGGCTCGTATTCGTTGGAAAGTAAAAAACCTACCCGAGCGAAAATACCAATTCATAATAGGTACAGACTTACTTAACCGACTAAATACGTTTATAGATTTAAAAGCAGGGATAATAAAACTTAACGGACAGACAATCAAACTGATATATAGACCTATTTCATTTGAAGAAATTCATACCCTAGAATATTCTGATGACAGTATTAAACATTTAAAGCTAGACCACCTTAACCCTGAGGAATATCAAGAAATTAAAAAAATAATTGCAAGATTTAGGTCATTGTTTTTCAAAGAAGGTGATAAACTCACCAGCACTCCCGAAATACTTCATGAAATTAAAACAACTACTGACCAACAGATCAATGCAAAGTTATACCGCTACCCACCGAAGCACGAAGAGGAAGTTAGAAGACAAATACGGGAAATGACAGAACAAGGTATTATACAACAGAGTAATTCAAAATACTCTAGTCCTTTGATAGTGGTCCCCAAGAAAATGGACAATTCAGGAAACAAAAAATACCGCATTGTTATAGACTATAGGAAACTAAATGACGTGACTATTGACGATAAGTTTCCGCTACCAAATATTGACTCAATCCTCGACAAACTGGGAAAAGCTCAGTATTTTTCAACGATAGACCTTGCAAAGGGATATCACCAGATTTTGATAAAAAAAGATGACCGACATAAAACCGCATTTGTCACACCACATGGTCTTTATGAATTTATAAGGATGCCATTTGGGTTGAAAAATGCTCCGGCTACTTTTCAACGCCTGATGAACCATATCCTTAGAGACTACATCAACAAAACTTGCGTCGTATACTTGGACGACATACTGATTTTCAGTACGTCATTAAAAGAACATGTTAAAGCTATAAAAGACATTTTTCAAGTATTAGAATCAAAAAATTTAAAAATACAGATTGACAAGTGTAGCTTTATGAGAAGGGAAACGGAATTTTTAGGTCATTTAATAACTGAGGAGGGTTTGAAACCAAATCCTAGTAAGATTGAAGCTATTAAGAATGTAGACATTCCTAAAACTCAACGCGAAATTAAAAGTTTTCTAGGCCTCAGCGGTTACTACCGAAAATTTGTCAGGGACTACGCAAAAGTAGCCCAACCCATGACAAAATACTTAAAGAAAAACTGCAAGGTAAACAGTAACGATCCGAATTACATAGAAGCGTTTGAGAAATTAAAGAGCCTCATCACCAGTCATCCAATATTGCGTTTCCCAAACTTCGAGAAAGCATTTACATTAACAACTGATGCTTCAAATTACGCGATAGGCGCCGTTCTTTCACAAGAAGGCCACCCTGTCTGCTTCGCATCCAGAACGCTAAATAATCATGAACGCAATTATTCGGCTACGGACAAGGAATTCCTGGCTATCATTTGGTCTGTCAACTATTTCAGACCATATCTCTATGGGAATAAGTTTAAGATTCTGACGGATCACCAACCTATTAAGTATCTCCACGCCAAATACCGAGGAAAGGATATGTCGCCAAGACATCAACGTTGGTTACTCAAATTGGGAGAATACCAATTTGAAATCGAATACCTAAAGGGGAAAGATAATAAAGTGGCGGACTTTCTAAGCCGAAAAAAGAATAACGCAGATGTTACACCGAAGGAGGGAGAAGAGGAACCGGACCCCCCTAACATAGAACATTTTTCGCCAGTTTCTAACAAAAGTGAAGAAGAATCAGATGTCATATTTAACATAGAGGACAACGTTACATTGGCAACCATACATTCAGGAGAGGAAGAGTTACTCGATCATATACCAATCAAGGAAGAAATCGTGAATAAATACAAAACTCAAATTATTCTAACAAATAATAAAACCCAAGAGATCGAAATTATAAATGGAAAGCGAATAATTTACATAGCGGAATACGACATGACAAAGTTGACAGACATATTCAGAAGATTCATAAAAAAAGGTATAACTGGAATATATTCCGAACTTTCCGATCACCAGTATAACACTGTTCAAGACAAACTCATTGAATTATTCTCCAATGATCCACAAATAAAATTTATTAAGTGCTCATACCGGGCACAGGATCTAAAAACTGAAGTAGAAGCGGTAAAACAAATAGCCTTGTACCATGTTAGGGAAAGCTTACACTCAGGTATCCAAGAAACATTTAATCAAATCAAATACAAAATATATTACCCCAAGTTATTAGAATTGATTCAAATCGTAATAAGTCAGTGTGACATTTGTAAGCAAGCAAAGTATGACCGTAACCCAATAAAGCCAAAATTTAAATTCACTGAAACACCGATGGACATAAATCAGATTATTCATATAGATACTTATGTATTCAAGAAGTGCAATTTTTTAACGGTAATAGACAAATTTTCGAAATTCGGTGCCGCATATTATTTGACAGATAGGAACCATATGACACTGATTGAACAGTTAGAGGAACACTTTGCCAAAATAGGAAAACCAAAAAAGATTATAGCAGATAATGAATTTAAATCGATTCAAATAAGAGAGTTTTTAGAAAAAGAGAACATAAGCTTACATTTAACAAAGCCGAACTCGCATACTGGTAATTCAGATGTAGAGAGGTTTCATAATACTTTAGCAGAAAAACTAAGAATACTGTTGATTAATAATAATACTCTAACGACAAAACAGGCAGTGCAGCAAGCAGTAAGAAACTATAATGAGAGGTTTCATTCAGCAATAAAAACTACTCCTCAGCAGGTACAAACACATAAGGTCAGTTTAGAAAAAGTTTACGGGAATTTAAAGTTGTCCAAGATAAGAAGATTAAACAAACTTAATACTAAAAGAGAAGATTACGAGGAAAGAAGAACAACAGGGTTTATTAAAAATTATAAAGCAGTTAGGCATAAACACCTACCGAAATACAAGAAAGCAAAGCTAGACAAAATTCATGTAACAAACGTTAAAAGACCACCTAAATTTTCAGCTGACGATTTGGATGATTCTACTGATAACTGTGACACAAACTAATTGTCAACATCTCCTCAACGCACAATCTATAAACGAACAGGATGGATTTGTAAAACTAAAACTAGGCGACGTCATAATTACAAACGAAACCGACATTATACTTCACTTGATTAATCCAGCAGAAATTATACAATTAGTTAAAAATATATCCTTAAATTCAGCTCCCCTGGAACGCGAACACAGAATCTTATTGAACACAGAAGTTGAAAGTATACTACACAAAATTAGAACGTTAACACCAATGAATATCAGGAAGAAACGAGGTTTAATTAACTTAGTAGGTACCACACAAAAGTGGCTATTTGGTACAATGGACGACAAAGACAGACAAATGATAACTAAACACATTGACGAAATTCGACGAAATGACCATAATATCATTAACGTAGTAAATCAACAAGTTAGGGTAAACGAATACTTTAACAATACCTTCCAAATATTGAAAGAAACTATTAATAACGATAGAGAGGCAATATTAAAACAAGTCAATTCTATACAAAGGGTAGAAAGAAGAATTATAATGAAACAAATTTATTTCGATCAACTTTTTAAACTGAAATACATTAACGATAGGGTAGAACACATTCAGGAAAATATAGTGTCAGCGAGAAACAATATATTGCATCCGAGTATTTTAACTAGTGAAGAAATTGAGACATATAAAATAGATTTTTCCAAATTGCAACATATAAAATTAGGAGTCACTAATTATGACGATGGCATGTTAATATTCGCTATTAAAATCCCAAGGAATTATATTACACTACCTCTAAAAGTCTTAACACCAATACCAAATAAGGAATTAATGGAAGTAGATGCTGACACTGAATCAATTATAGAATATAAAAATAAAATATATAAGTTTGAACAAAATAAAGTAATAAATGAACTTATTGAAAGTAAACATTGTATAATTAGACAAAATTGTAAACTTAGGATCAATAGCCAAACTGAAATTGTACCATTTGATGACGAAACTATACTTGTAAAGAACTATGAATCAAAAATAAATCATAATTGTGATGATAGACAACTTAAAATTAGCGGCAACTATTTGATAACATTTACTAATTGTACATTAGAATTAATGGACCATATATTTTCCAATGAAAAACAAATACAAAAGCAAAGATTTTATTATCCCAATTATGTTGAAAGTTATGAACCAAACAAGACCTTAAATTTCCAAAAAATTGTTTTTAATCATATGAATAATATTAAAGAGATTAAAGAAATTGAATTTAAAAGGAATCTGTCATATCAAATGAACATTGTATTTGTTGTTATACTATTAATTATGTTTGTAATATTATCAGTTCTTTGGATGAAAAGAAAAAAAATTCAACTTAATGTTACAAATAGAATTCAGGAGAATTCTAATCCTAAGGAGGGAGAAGTTACACATTGCCCAGCACCAGACCAATACGACGAATTCATCCAAAGTATAGCAAAATCAGCTAAGTAAGCATTTATGATTTCATTATGCCATTTCCGTTCCCATGCAATTGATTCGGAGAACTCCAAAATTAAATAGGTCAGTTCATAAGAAAATGCAATTGTGCTGATATAACGCTTTTATCAAATTAGCGAAAATAAATATTGGTATCAGGTGCTGGATAGTGTGTAGTTGGTTCCCCGTCGCGTTGTGAAACGTTCGAAATATTGTAAATCATTATTGGTATTATTGTTCAAATAAAGGAAAGAAAAAAAAATAATATATATTTTTTTTTAACTCTCCCACGAACAGTAATATTTTATTCAGGCGGGTCAAAAAAAAGAATCAGTTCGAACTGGAAGCCAAAATGTAAGAGGTCGACGCTCATCAGAGGTTGTGAGAGCATGTTTCAATACCACATCCTCTTTTTGCATCTTGTTCTGTTAAAACTTGTCTACAACTTCATTATTCGATGGTCAAGTTATCTTATCTATTAGAGCACAATATTACCCGGATACAACTTACATACTACTTACTTACATAGGTGGCGCTACAGTCCGTGGTGAACCTGGGCCTCAACCAACAAGCGTCTCCAGCTGGCACGGTCTTTGGCCAGCTGTTTCCAGCGCCGCACGCCCAGTTGGTTATGGTCCCCTTCCACCTGCGTGCGCCACCGATGATGCGGCCGTCCTCTGCCGTGCCTTCCTTCCGGAGTGGATTCGAAGACTCTTCGGGTCGGAGCTGTATTTTCCATGCGCTCTACATGGCCTAGCCACCTTAGACGCTGCATCCGTAGACGTCGTACCAGGCCGATGTCGCTGTACAACCCGTACAGTTCTTCGTTATATCTTCTCCTCCATACACCGTTTGAACAAACGGGACCGCAGATAGTACGCAGAATTTTCCTCTCGAAACGACCAAGGGCATCTTCATCCGCTTTTTTGTTAAGGTCCAAGTCTCTACGCCGTAAAGGAGGACTGGGATGATTAAGGTCTTATATAGTGTCACCTTGGTTTTCCGAGAGAGGGCTCTACTTCTCAATTGCCTCGTGAGCCCAAAGAAACAGCGGTTGGCAAGAGTGATTCTGCGTTTTATCTGAGCGCTGGTGTTGTTGTCGCTGGTCATCAGTGAGCCAAGGTAGACGAATTCCTTGACCACTTTAAAGTTATATCCGCCCATGGTGACGTTCTGGCCAATACGTCGGTGTTGTCCGTCTCTTCTAGATGAAAGCAGATATTTGGTTTCACCCTCATTAACCTTGAGACCCATCATACATTACATTTAGAAAAAGCGCCACTCTTAAAAAGGCGAAGTAACTACCTATTGACCTCTACCCAAATGTCATCCCATTCCGTTGCCAATCTTACCGACTTTCGCCATCGCCCCACAGGACATTGTTGAATAACAGCTTTCCCATTCGGATGCATTTCTTTTGCCCTGCATGCGAACTGACCTGATTTATGAGCGACAAAAATTCTAAAGTTGATTTACGATACTTCGCTCTCATCCTTTCAAATGAACAAAAAGAATCCCACTGGTCCACGGATGTGTAGCCAAAATTCGTATAGGTTGACAACCAACGGCTTCGGATGATGGTTTCTTGAAAAGAACATGCAACATATCTCTCTATGCGGTCCAGTTTGCAAAAAAAAAAAAAAGCTAGGCAACCGGAAGGATTCTTCCCAAATATTTGAATTATACGTAAAGAACGAGTATGAGAGACGAAGAATTGGGCCCATAATTCATAAGTCTATTTGTTCACTGCTTAGAAGTTCACTGCCCCGTTTTGCTCTCTCAAACTCACACATTCTCGCCGGACAAAGGGGCATTTTTTCCTCCCTTCCAAAGAGACCGATGTCCTGTCGAACATGAGTTATGATTTTTGATTGAAGTTGAGTTATTGCCAGGACACGAGATTTATTACAGGCTCCTGCGGTTTTCCCATTTTTTCCATGCGCATATACCATATGTCTGTTCGGTGTTTGGCAGGATCAGATACCAAGTTAAGGGGGTTGTAATTGCCGATAAGTAAGAACTAGCTGAGTGACTTGTACGTAGGTACATATGCAGATACACTCATATCCATCGTCATAGTAATTATTTATTTCGTTTTCGCTTGAAAATGTGTTTATTTTTGCTTTTTGCAATCGCTGAGGCGCTGAGATGGAAGTCCCGGGGTTGGATTTTTATCCAGGGTAAGAGGGGTTACGCGTTCGCGTCTTCTCATGAGGCAGGGAGGACAGACTTTATTGTTTGAATTATGAGTCGCAATTTATGGCGGTTGAAATAAATCATTTTTAATGTCTTTTCGACGATAAGGAGGGGAGTGGGGCCCTGGCAGTTGTGGTTGAAGAGTGCTTTTCGGGATTTTTTTCTTTTGTTGTTGTGGGAATCGGAGTTAATTGTTTACGTAGCATCCTCGAGTATGAGTAGGTATGATTATAATGAGCCGGTAAACAGGACGTCGAGTGGTGACAGCTGAATTGCCTACTATAGTATGCTTCAAGTGGATTTTATTTTAGTCATTTAATCTAGTCCACATATCCACCTTCTTTCTAGTGAGCTCATTTCTTTTTTCGCATGATTTTGGCTTTGAACCAAGTACGGAAACAGATGAGTAAACACAAGGAGGAAAGGAACAAAAACCAGATCCTTTTCTGTGCGACCAAACATTCACACAGCAATGGGGTGCACGGAGCGGTAGTAGTACAATTATTATCTTCCACTGTTGTCGGCATTATTTCACATTCTCACTGTTGCCATTATTGTTATTATTTTGTGCTTGCTATGTTGAGCTTTAGCTCTTAAAAACGTATTTTTCAAGCCCGTTTTTTTCTTTTTTTTTTTTGGTTTACCTTTCGTCTCTGCACTCGTTTTAATTTCTACTATCTTTTTTTCATTTGTCTACCTCATTGTCGTTCTGTATATATCTATTTTGATTGTAATATGAGAAAGATGTGTCCTGTATGTCCTGGCGTTTGTGTAGTATGTTTACGGGCGGCTTTGCGCTAAACTTTGGTGACCATTATTATCCTGTTTGTTTGCTATCTGGCACAGGTATAATACCTCAAGTATTATATTTCCGCATCGTATAGATACAGAGAAGTGGGAGCGAGACGAGGCTGGTGCAAAATTTATTTCATTTTATTCCTTTTTTTTTTATTTTTTATTTCGTTGTCGTTGTTATTTGGACCTTTCTTCCGGAGAATTTTCTCGGGTTATCCACGTTGTGATAAGTTGTCCTGCGGATAATTCGTCGCATAGGATGAATTGCTTTGTGTGACTGTTATTATTACGATGGTGTGCGGTGGTCAGTAGAGGTCGTTGAACGAATTTAATAGAATGAAATGAAACGTCAAGAGTGTCCCCAAAATAATAGCAAGATTTGAATACTGCGCCATTTGTGCTGTAAAGTATTGCCAACAAACAAAAAAGTCTGCTGAAAATTATTTTTAAAGAAATTACGGCTTGTCAATAATAATTTGCAATCTGTGCCACAATTGGCTGCCCAATAATTACTACATTGGATTTTTTCTTTGGCGTTTTTTGAGCTCTAAGATACAATATAAATGGATTAAATACTAAGTGACCATAGTTAATGGTCGGTGACCATCGACAAACGACTTAAAGGTCTGAATTTTCGGCAAGCAACCTGGTAAAATGGTCAATTCAGTTTTCTACTGTTCCCAAATTGACCATTTGGACAATTGATTTTGAAGTTGTGATGCATCTGTATAGCGTGGACCTTGCAGAATCTGACTACCATTTGTTTTGGTATTTGAAAAAACTCGAACGGTCATTGGAAATCACTTGGCGAAGTTGAAAATGACAAATTACTGCGAATTTTAAATAAACACATTAAATGCTCGCAATTCACTAGTTTACCCTGGACAACAACCAGGGTTGTTGTTCTGTCTATACTGCAGTTCGTTTTTTCATTTAGTGTTTAAAAGAGTTTCACGATTTAGGGTCCAGGACACATAGCACCCCATTGTAGGATGAAAACTTGTGTGATTAAAGTAATTGTTGAATTTTTTGCTTATCGAATGGTTCGGCGTTTGATTTCTTTCTCCAACCCCTCCTAGACGATGAACCAATGAACCTAATACTCGCGAGTCAGGAAAGTAGCAAAATAAGCATGACGTATACGTCAACACTACCACTTATAAGTTATTCCCCACGAATTTATCACTTACCATCCACCATGTCCACTTAACGAGTTTTCCAAATGTTGTCAAGCCCTGACCGAATAACTCTTCAAGATATATGACCCGAACAGGTGTTCACGCTCTATACTAGTATGTCGCATATTTTTATAACCGGCAAAACCCCCACTAATGAGTAGTAGACCTTTCTACCACTAGCACTCCTCCCTACCTCTCGAAATGGCCATTATCTCTCAACAAGCGCGTTGTCCTCTTTAAAACACCAACCTACCTCACACGACGACCAGTTGAAAGTCGGCGAGCTTAAACCAAAGAGAAGAGACAAAAAAAGAAAAAAAATGGTAAAAAAATACAGCAGCAAAGTGACAAAACTATGCATGGCGACGAGCGAGCAAAATGGACGGGACGCTGAGCGAACACACAACATTCATTTATCCCCCCCGAAGCAAACCTATTCGCACATAAAATGTGCCATAGTATGCATTATTTTAATGTCACTGATAAATCATTTTTATGTTCGTGGTAAATCAAGGAGTCTTCTATCCACCAACAGCACACCACTACCACTACCGCTATCAGTATCAGCGAGCGAACGAGCGGTGATGTTTTTGCGAAATAGCCCGCCTCTTATTCGTAGCATTTTACCATTGCATCTGGAATCTGTTCATAAGAGTGGCAGATCCACCATCCACCCACCATACATGCAAGGACTATGCGCCTTGCACTCTGTTGGTTTTTAGTGGACAGCACGCTACTGAATTGTTGTCCCTTTTCGGATTTCCATCGTTCGGTGTGTTAAATTGTATGCCCTAATGGGCTTTTTGTATATTATGCAATTATACAATTGCAGAGAAAGAAAAGCCAACCAACCACAAACGAAACAACAAAAGAAGAGGTAGAAGGATAATAACCATTCCTGGATCATTTTGGTTCTGGACAACAAAGACGAAATCGAAATGGCGACGCGCGAGGTAGTTATAATATATTTAGCGACTACTCTGTGAGGCATACAAATAATAAATGAGCGAGAGAGGTGCCATAAAACACTTTGCAGGATGACTCAAAATGTCGGACGGGAGAAATTATCGCCAAAAAAGGATTCCGAAGAAGGATTGCTGCAAATATTTCTCTCTGCTCGTCGTAGTCGTTGACTTTGTTATACTCCACTCGGTGTGTTTGTAAGCCGTTGTGTGGCGTTATGTTTTGTACGGATTGCGAATGTTGTCCTTGCGATGCACCTACTGTCGCACTGCACACTCCTACCGTCAGCGCGGTGCAATGGCAAATTTCTTTGTACATAATATATCTTTGGAGCCCCAGAGTCATAATTTATATGAGGATTCGGATTAAGATTCAGGATTCGGCCTGATGATGACGATGGTAAATATGGCGGATATCCGCCGGTTCCATACCCGCATAGGGGTGATTCCGGTGACTTTAAATCTTCAAAATTCTATGCCAACCGGTTTTTGGTTTTTGATGAATAGGCTATGACTGATTCGATACTGATAGCTCGTCCTGTACGAAGCACATACACACACGCGCACACACTTTGCTAATTTATTGCCCATTATTATCGTGTTCATCCACATCATATCAGCCAGGATATGAGGCGATAATATGTATTATAGCATAACGATACGAATTATCGTAGTTGCTCTAGTGTATGCGGAGTAAAAAGGACATATGGCAGGGAGATTGAATGTGAGTTATTGTCGTCACTTGAATTATGGTCGTTATACAAATGTTTTCCGGAACAATTACTCGGGAAACGTACGCTAAGAATTCCATTCACCTTTGACTGTGCTCTTTAGATAAGGCGCTCGTCAGCGCTGCAACGGTAGAAAACGGCAGTTTGAATGAGAATTATTGGATTTCATTCGACGGAAGGGTGTTTTTCATTCTTTTAAGACATTGTTGAAGAAAACCACCTGTATGCATTCACGCGAAAAGAACATTGCAAACCCCCGAAATAAACACGATACCATCAAGAGCACATTTTCAACTGTGCGAACACTTCGAAGAGAACACCCACTAAAGGCAATAAACAACTCAAAATGCGAGCCATAAAGCATGTTCAGTGCGCACCACTAACAGCAACGCAATTCTTCCTTACACCATCCAATCACAGATACATTCTCGTTTACATACATATATAAAAAATTCACCATCCTTCTGGGTGGCTATCTCTTTGACTCGTAGTCGCAAATAAAAAGCGCGGCGGCAATTTAAATGGACACAACACTTGTCTTGTACAAAGACGTACGCAGGATATTCTTGAGAGAGAAAGAGCGTAAGACCACGTGGTATCACACACATATTCCTTTTGATTGCATACGCATTTTCCAGGAATCCTTACACCCTCCCTGGAAAGATTTCGCTCAACAAGTTGTTCAAACCTTCAACTTGTTGAATCCTTTTACACATCCTGGAAGCATGTAAGCAAGTTCTTTGGAAATTTCTTATCCTTCCACCTCAGGTCTCAGGTGAAGATGTATTCGAAATATTTACCTAGCGATTCTACTGAACCACAGGCGGTAGTGTGTAATATTTACCATGGAGCAGGTGAGACAATGATAATTTCACGACGATGCGGTACGCCTTGATGTTCTATGCAACACAAGCGCGCATTAAGTCGGTGATATACTGCATGGATTTTCATTTGTCGGCGCATACAACAAGCGACCGCCCTCAAGTCGGCGTGTGTGTACAGTCTGGGGCAAATATTTGGTTACGCGGTAGATCAAGAGATTGACGAAGGGCTGTTGAAATCTCTGAGATGAAATTTAACTACACGCATCGGTAAAATGACTTTTAATTAGATGCCACAAGATAGGAGATCAATGGAGACTGTTGACTTGTGCTTAAGCTGATTACAGATCAGGGGCGAAATTCTGTTCAAATATAACGCAATAGAGAATGTGGCTTGTGATGTTATGGTGGATATGCAGGGTTTTAAAGCATTTTACTGACATCTCACTGGGGATGCTTGCATGTATTAGGGAGGATTAGAGTATGGCATAATCGCGACTCTTACAGCTTACATTTTCTAACACAATCTTGAAAGAAAATCCAAAACTTCGTCCATATTGGCCATTATTATCCATGACCTTTTGCCATTTTCCGAATAGCTTCATAAGCCCATCGGTGTAGAACTTCTTCGAAAAAGCCTGACAAGAGGATTTTCAGCGGCAGTTTGGTAGGCCAATTTTTTACCATCAAGAGAAGGGAGATCGAAACAAATGATGGTCAGACCGTGCAAGGTATGGGCTATAGGGTGAATGTTTGAAAATTTCCCACCCAAGTTCATTAAAATTTGTCTCGAGAGATCATAAATGTATGTAGCAGGGCATTGTCATGTTCCTCTTTTGTTGGCCAATTCTGGTCGTTCATACTTCAATGTTTCATTCAAACGGTCGAGCTGTGCGCCAAAACGACCATTTTGCCTGTTTTTCAGCAGCTATTAATCTAGTGCCTCTACTGTCTCCTTACAGCTTGCATGCCGCTTTTGCTGCCTCCACCAGCTGTAAAATTTCATCGACATTTTCAGTGACTGGCCGCCCAGAGCGAGGTGCATGTTTGACACCTAAATTTCCGGAATGAAATCGAGTAAACCATTCCTGGATCCGGCATTTACTCACAACCTTCTCACCGTATATCTCATAAAATGTTCAGCATACATATATTTACATCGCTTTTATCTTTCTTCTAGTCAAAAAGCGTCATGTAGCGTATTTCTTCAAATATTTCACTGATTTTACAAAAGTGTAGTCTGAAATGTAACCTTTCAAATGAGCGTTCATTTGTCAGAATCGGTTTAGTGCTATCCTATATGATTATCAACAACATTTGGTGATAGAAAAGCCGAGGACATTTTACTCAGATATAACCCAATACTCAAAAGTATTCTAGATTGAATAGCGCTGCGAATTTTCAAGGCAGAAGCATTCGCAGAGCGAATTGATCGCGTTTGAAAAGGCACGTCTACGTAACGCTCCTCCATTGAAGTTGGAACTTCACCTGCTATAGAAAGATCTGCATTTTACCCGCGCTACTATTGTTCAGCGCTGGAATACACGAAATCCAGTGAATAATAAACGAAATAAAAAAAAAATTAAAATTATCATACCGATCTGAAGATGTTAAACAAGCAAATCATCGATCTTAAAGAAACGATAAGAAACAAATCCAGCCAACTAAGTTCACGTCCTTACACAAAACCACCGGAAATAGGCAACCGGCCATCAGTATTCCAACATTGTCGCCCGAATTCCGACAATGCATGAAGCATGACTTCGACAATTTCCAAATCGATCGCTGCCAAGTCGTTCATCTTGAAAGGAAAAGAAATAAAAATAAATCTCCCAACGACTCCTTCCGACTTCCAAATCAAAAACAAGTCATTCAATTTCGCATCGGAATGTCATAAATAATATACATATGTAGATGCATGTGTGTATGGACATATACCATTCGCCATTTCGGCCAAGTATATAGTATATGAGAGCAAAAGACATTGGACTGTTGTAAAGGACAAAATGACATTTGACTCGAGAATAAAGTTGCCAACCAGGCAACGTTCTTATGATATATTCCACGTTGTATCCACGAGCCAACACTGGAAATTTATGGAAAATCAATTTTTTGACAAGACATCTAACGAAAAAAGGCAAAACAAAAGAAAACAACATGAGCAAAGCGACTTAGTAGACAAGAGATTTATTTGGAATCCTTTGAAAGTCATTCACGAAAGATCTAACAATACAGCGACCGAAAGAAAGGAAAAGAGAAAGTATCTGTCTGTCCAAATAAAGAAAAAACAGTGGAAAAAAAATCCTGACATAAGCAGCCATTGACGGGAAATTTATCCTTGCGTTTCTGTATAGTTAGTGTCCTTTTTAGCCCGCATTTTTATGTACATTATCTCCATTTCTCGCCACTGATCCAGGCACTATACGTACATATGTACATACAATTTTATAGATTGTAGTATCGTTTTGTTTGGACAACTACTATTCGAGTCTCTTCCTCACATATGTATCAATGTCCTGTCGTGTCGTTCAGAAGTACGACATTTTGTGATTGCAAGAAACGACAACGACGACGACGAATGCGATGGCGATGGAGTAAAAGACTCGACGAATAAATTTCGTTCTCCATCATAAAAATGCTGGCATTTATGTATGTTATTTGTTAGTGCTGCTTTAGCTACTACCATATTTGTATTCCAATGCGACTGTCCGTTTTTGGATGATGTTTGTCCCTTCCATTAGTTTTGTTGTTTTATATTTACTGCTAAGACACGCTAATGTGTCCTACATTTTTTTACTCTTGCTCGTATTGTTTGCTACAACGAATAATCCACATTTACTTTGCCAAATAGCTCAACAATATACGCGTGTGTGTATGTCTTTGATTATAAATCCTTTCGTGGAATGCCCATCATCTTTTATGTCCTGAGAATACGATAGGATAGGATACATGTACATAAGTTAGCGTGGCTTCAAAGTGATTGGAGGGATGTGGCAGGCACCATTTTCACTGTTGTCCTTGTTTACTCCAAGTGACATAAATATTTCGAAACGAGTGACATTTACGACCGCAAAACGGTTAAGGACTCCACGCGTTCCGCCACATTGACAGAGACTTCTTCCTCCGCCTCTTGTTTCTTTCTTGATCCTTTTTGTTTTGTGATTTATTTGTCAGTTGTGCTGTCAGCAAAATATCCTGTGCGGTTCTTGTTCTTGTCCTAGTCTCTCACAAGGACACCGCCACCATCCTCTTTGGCTATAATCCTGTTTGAGTGAAGTGTTATGTTATGTTGGACATGAACTTTTCGCATACACTAGCGTTGTCGTCGTACAGAGCATTCAAGACTCGGTGGCGGTCCGTCGTGCTTCACATCCTTTCGTCTAATGATGCCTTCGGAACAGCTAACTTCTCGCATATATCACTTTTAAATCACATGTACATATACATCCATATGTATATGTACATATATACGCAACCCATCCCATAGTTAGAGGAGATCGTCTTCTGTACACAGTTCTCCTCCTTCCAGGGGGACGTTGAAGATGATATTTGTGTCCTCAAACTAGGAAGAAAGTAAAGATATACTTATATAGCATATGGTTTATGGATTCCAGTATTTGACATATTTAAGGACCTTCACATCTTAACATTGTCGTTAGCGCTAGGAAACTTTTCCTTCAATCCAATGCGACAGGACGAATTATGACAAAGCCATCTCGTATTTCGTCCCGTTTCTCTAACTGAAAAGGATTTTTCCGACGTCATTTATTATGGAAAGGAGGATTTTCCCCACCCGCGATGGAATCATAAATACACTTGGAGCGCAACGATAGGTCAGGTCGCTTGGTTGGGCTTGGAGGCGGTTATTATCATGGTTTATTGTGCTAGGGTGGGTGGGTTTGCTGTTTGAGTTCTTATGAAGGCATCGTTACGTCTGGCTGAAACTGACCTCTTCTAATATACAAAAAAAGGCGGGAAGGGAGTGAGTATGATATCGCACAGTAGCTAAAAACCATAAATTGGAAACGATATACAAAAAGTATATCGTACGAACCGTCGATCAGAGAGACGAGAGGAAGGGTTGATATAGTCTTGAAGTTGGTAAAAGTGTGAATGTTGGGCACTTAGTGTGGGCGGATGTGCTTTTAAGACACGCCAGTGATTCCGCACATAATGCATCTCGACTAAATCGACGGCCTTTGCAGAAATCGCTATATTTGATCTGATCTGGCGTAAAAAAGTATATGGTATGACAAAAATATCCTTACGAACTTATATTTTAAGTACTTTCATGCTCCCATCCAAAGTGTTACGATATCGAAGTTAAAACATTGCGATCTTACTTTTAAAAACTTACGATATAGCACAAACTTGAACATAAAAATGTCCGATTTGAAAACCACATTTTCACGCCAAGTATCCTACGATATTCTGGCCTTATATCTAAAAGTGGAGTTTCTAAGCGACGACAAGCGACTCATGAGGACACAAGCGTTTGCACCTAGCCTCTGTCAAGCAACCTCTTCACTCACATCCATGTGGTGAAACTTGGGATCCTATTGCCTTCGAACGAAGATGGCGTCAACCACCGTCGGAAGTCGTTGGAGCTCCTAACGAGAAAGGGGGAAGTGTAAGAGTAAGTCGGTTCCAGGGCTTGATTCTTCTTCAGGACGGTGGCAGACGAGCTAATCAATCGATAGGTCAACGGCGGAGTTCACAGCTTCAGTTAGTGGGAGCCCTTTTTGGAGCTGTTCGAACATATTTCGATGCTCAGGTCCAAAAGGAGATCTTCATGGTCGGGTTGAGACCCTGGAAAAGAGACGGCGGCGGATGAGCCCTACATAATAGAGCCAATGGCGGCGCTCACAACCTCAGCGAGGTTACCAACACCGGGTCAACTCGGACCCTCCGTCCCTGGGTAAAAAAAGGGTCTAGTTCTCCTACCACGGTAAAAAAATAATGATTCGGAGATAACCCCCAACCCCGTACAAGGACGGATTTACTATTGACGACCCCAGCAAACAAAAAAAGGACAATGAATTTCGGCTCTGCACGTGGAATTCGCCGATGAACTCGCGGAGGCCCTTGACTGCTACAAAGCAGACATTACCACAATCCAGAAAGTGGGGTGGGGTGGGCTGAGCCAAAGAGGATGAAAAACTATGACCTCTATTACGATGATTGCTAAAGAGGGGGAAAGCATCGCTTATTTGGATGTGGATTTGGTGTTCGAGACAGACTAAGGCATAAATCTTAAGATATAAATATATAAGCGAGCGCCTCATAACAATCCCCAAGGCTACATTGCGCCCATGTTCCGACAGAGGACAAAGGGGAGCAAGGGTAACTTTATGATTTCCTAGAAAGGGCATATGATAAATGCCCCAGCTACGACACCAAGATCGTTCTAGGAGACTTCAATGCACAGCTGGGAAAGGAAGAGCTCTTTGCCAGAGTCATCGGAAAACACAGCCTGCACGACAACACATCCGGGAGCGGTGGTTGGTAGATTTCACCTCGCGGTGGAACCTCTCTGTAGTGTGTGCGCGGTTTCCACACCTCCACCTCCATAAAGGCACCTGGTGGTCAACCAGATTGATTACATTAAGATGGACGTCAGACACTCCCGAGGAGCCAACATCGAACCGGATCGTTTCGTTGTTGTGACGGATATCAAAAAGTAACACCTCCGTTGCACCAAAGTTTGACTTTGCGGACCGAGTCTCCCAAAAACTCTCTGAAAATTCGACACCGCCGGTACTAACGATAGAAGAAGAATGGAAGCGTTGTCAAAAAGCTATTATAGAAGGACTGAAGTCCGGATGTTTTATCAAAAGGTAAAACAACTATCCAGTGGATACAAACTCCGAACCGAAGCCTGTCGGGACGAGAACGGACGACTTGTAGTAGAGTCGCAGTCGATACTGAGAATTTGGAAGAATCATTTTTGCCGACTGTTAAACGGCGAGGAAGACTCAAATACCGTTGTCAGGCAGACAGACAATAATTCCGTTCCCCAGCTCATCTGTAAGATATGGTCGAAGGAAAGCATGCCTGATGACTGAAATCGGGTCGTTTGCCCGATCCACAAGTTCTACTGTTTCGTGTAAACGCCTGAAACCGTTCGTCAACACCCTGATAGGTCATTATCAGTGCGGTGTCAGGCCAGAGAAGCCTACAATAAAACAAATCTTCACACTGAAATGCAGATCGACACTCACCACCTATTTGTTGATTTCAAGGTCGCATATGAAGCGATCCAGTTGTGTCGCGCCACGCTAAAAAATACGCGATGCACCGTGCAACTCAGTTCTAGGACTTCAAACCGTCTGAAACATGCACCGGTCAATGAGGACAAAACCAATCAAGCAAAAACCAATCCGTCGCTCACCACCTGGGACAAAATACATATAACCAATGACAGCTACAATTTCAAAGTAGTTAAGGAACTCTACGAGCTGTACGAAGATGTGGATGTAGTCCAAAGATCCGTCGACTACACTGGCTCGGCCACATCGAGCGCATGGGCATCAACGCTCCAGCAAAGAGGGTCTTCGACTCCGAGCCTCCTGGTTCGAGATGAAGAGTAAGACCGAACGTCCGATATAAAGAACAAGTAATCGCGGATGTAAGACATCTTGGTATTGATAACTGGAAGCAGCGTGACCGACCGTCAAGGATGGAAGGCAGCTATAGCTCAGGCTCAGATCCTCCATAGATCGCTGCTCCATCAAGGTCGGTAACGAACTTACCGATACTTTCAATGCCAAAAAAGGGTTAGGGTTTAGAAATTCACAGGTTAGCATTAGGGGCATGGCCTTCCAAAAGTCCGTTCACCCGCTAGTCTAAGCCGATGATATTGACGTGATTGGTCGAACGCAGCGGGCCGTCAATGAGGTGCTTGCTGGCATTGAAGCAGAGGCGGCTAAAAGGGGTCTGGCGACAAATAAGAGCAAAACGAAGCATATGCTGTCATCAAGAAAGTACGTAGAACATCGACACCTCGGACAAAGGCATTGGGACAACGCAACAGAGGACGCCCTCTGTGGCGCGCACAAGTGAAGAAGGATCTCAACCAACTTGGTGTGCGTGACTGGAGATGGCTAGCAAGAGATCGTGCTGGCTGGAGTCTCTTGTTGGTTGAAGCCCATGAACACACCGGTCTGTAGCGCCACGAAGAAGAAGAATACCTAAAAGTGATTGATATACCCTTAAGGCAAGATCAAAAGTGAAGTCTTGAATGTTGACATTACACAGTTGGACATTTAACGATAAATATCTTAAGCTAATCAGGATTACAAATTACTTGAGTTGTTGAGTAACATATGTAAAAGTCAGCAATGACTAGGTTTCCTTCAAGGAATGGTGGCAAGACATCAATGATTCAATTAAACCTTATAGGTTCAACTTTAGAACTGAAAACATACGTTCACTCCGTTACCCTAAGGTGTTTGCCAATCTCACACCTATCGCAACTAACAAAACACCACTTCCCAATAGCTTGCCATCAAATTGGCTAAATTAATGCAAATGTTTATCCATCAGTAGCGCAAAAATAAAATGAAAGTCAGCAACCAATTAAGGTGTAAATTCAACAATGTCGTTAGACGCAAAACCATACCCTCGTGTTAATGTCATCCCCCATTTGTCCTGACATCTTAAATGTTTCCGTTTTCGTTCTCGTTTTGCAACCAAATTCCATTCCTTCCTAACCACTGACGGAAAAAACAAGGCTCAGATAAAAAATAGTAACGAATCCCGACCGTAACTATACGCCTATCTAACAAACGTAACCTAATTTGAATTAGCATAGAAAACTACCGACCCTAAAATAGCGCGCCCCCCATTCCGTAGATGGGATGCATTAAAATACCTGTACACTGGGCTTTGTTTGCTTTGATGGCGTTACAGCCCGTGAAGGGCCAGAGCCAAGGTTCTCTCAATCACCCATGTTGTGTGTGTTTTATTTTTCACACAGGTAAAAGGGACGTACAGTTTAATGCCAATTCGAACGGAGTGAGTCGAGAAGCCGGGCATTAACTGACATTTATTTAATTGAAGTCACATCTCAGTGCTGTAACCACCCATCTACTCATTCCTCTTCTTCTTTATTTTATTTTACGTAATAATCGTCTTTCATTTCAATGGATTGCTTTAGTACACCACGAACCAAAGAGTATAGAACAACAATAGGGTCCACCATCCCCTCTCTGACTTTCCAGATAAACGATGCTTTTTGCATTGGAATGTTTGATTTTAGTCCCAGTGCTAGTGTAGCATCTAACCATAACATCATTCTTCCATCAAAGTACCACGCGGCACGAAGAAAAGGATCGAAGGATTCTTCGAGCCAAATACTGAATGCCCTTTCTTAAGCTGAGTAGAAAACAAAGACAGGACAGGAAAATGCAAAAACCGACGATGATAGCATTTGCATATTATGTTAATTGAGCAGCATAAATATGTCAGGACAATTCAAAACAGACACAAGGATACTCTTAGGACATCTTCCAGCATCTCGCAAATTTCCTTTTTCATTTTCTGTTTTGGAATTATTTCATACTTTTTCAGGAATGTCCTTCCAGGTAGATTCACATACAATTCCATAATTAGGATAGTACGAATACGTATCTGACCTTATTCGAATCAATTTAAATTAGCCACGTGGTAGGACTCACCTTTTGCCTGGGATTAACGCAACAATCCGGAAAAACGAACTCAATCATCAAACTCGATGTGAGCGAGCATCCCATAAAATCATAGTCCACCGCAATGAATATTAATGAGCAATCATCAGTGTTACGATTGTGAGATGTGGGATCCAGTGTATGGATGAAGGTATATCTGAAGGTTGACTGGTGGCATGTAACGCATTCGAGACGGTAAGTTGGGTAAATAAGGATATAAATCAACCCTTTTAAGCATTACGGCGTGGAGATGTGGTAAACTATAACGACTAGTATCGGTGCGTCCCATTTAATGAGTACATAATTTTTTCCATTCAGTCTCGATGTACAGTGGGGTTGAAGGATAAGAAGACACTTTAGATATTTTATTCCTAATCGGTTTTCCTATTCATTTGCAAAGCAACTCACAGGTAAGCCGGAAAAAGCATGTATGACTTTCTGTCGAGTAATTATAATAACGATCCGCATCAAGGCAACATTTTGTAACATCAGCCTCATGTGTGTCCATGTCCCCACGGAAGACAAGGATGACTCGATCAAAAATGATTTCTATGATCTCCTAGATAGAACATATGCTAAATGCCCCAGCTAGATACCAAAATCATACTAGGAGATCTTGACGCTAAGCTGGGTAAAGAAAGAAACGAAACACAGCCTACATGACACCACATCCGATAACGGACACAAGCTGATCGACCCTGCCACGGGGAGAAATCTTCTTTTAGCTAGCACACGCTTTCCGCACCTCGATATACACCAAGGCACCTGGCGGTCGCCAGATCAATCAGTCACGAACCGGATTGATCACATCGCGATTGACGTCAGACACTCCTCCACTATTCCTGATGTTCGTACTTTCCGAGGAGCGAATATCGACTCAGACCACTATCTTGTAGTAGCCAATATACGTCAACGGATAACACGAACACCGTGGAGTAGAGTTAGAACACCAAGCTATGACGTCGGAAAGCCGGAGATCGCCAGTGCATTTGCCGACCGCGTCTCCCTCAAGCTCTGCGATACACCTCAACCCTCCACTCAGTCAATAGAGAAACAATGGAGCCAGTGCAAACAAGCCCTGAAGAGCACAGCAACGGAAGTGCTGGGCCTTAAAGCTCCACCACGGCGAAACACCTGGTTCGATGAAGAGTGTAGAAGGATTCATGCAGAAAAGTAGGAGGTATACAAAGCCTCACTACACAAAAAAACAAGAGCGGCTCGTGAGCTTTACGAGCTTCAAAGAAGGGAGGAACATAAGCTTCTCAAGAAATAAAAGAAGGAGCACGAGAAGCGGGGGATTGAAAACTTGGGGAGAAGCCACTGCAGGCGCGACGTTCGAAGATTTTATCAACAGATAAAACGAATGCTATAAAACCTGAACGGAGGCCTGTAAGAATGAGAACTGACACCTAGTAGCCGATGCTGAGAATTTGGAAAAACCACTTCTGTATAATGGCGGTGACAGCCAACCTACCGCCGTCAGACAGAAAGCCCCATTTCTTAATGACGAAGATTGCAGAGAATTCTGCCCCCTGACCTCGACGAAGTTGAGATTGCCATGTCGAAACTCAAGTCGAATAAAGCTGCCGGCGAAGACGGATTGCCTGCTGAGGTCTTCAAAGCAGCTGGGGGTGAGCTGGTTAGGAGCATGCACCGGCTCATCTGCTAGATATGGTCAGACGAAAGCATGCCCGAGGAATGGAGTATCAGCATTATTTGCCATTATTTGATGGCGAAGCGCTGTCTATGACTTTTTCTAACATCATATTAGAAATGATTGTGCAAAAATCTTAGGCCAATACAAGAGGCACAATCTATTTCAAATCCTCGCAACTCCTTGCATACGCCGACGACGCTGACATAATAGGTAGATCACAGTGATATGTCTATGAGGCGTTTGCGGGTATTGAGATTGAGCCGGCAAAAATTGACTTGGCAGTTAATGCGGGAAAGACTAAATATATTCTGTCATCGAAAAAGAACATTTACCACCGACGTCATGGCCAGAACGTGCATATTGGCAGATATACATTTGAGGTAGTTAAGGACTTCATATACCTCGGCTCTGCAGTGACCTTGAACAACGACACCAGCGAGATGAAGCGCAGAATTACTCTTGCCAACCGCTGCTTCTTTGGGCTCAAGAGGCAATTGAGAAGTAGAGCCCTCTCTCGTACGACCAAGTTGACCTTATATAAGACCTTAATTATCCCGGTTCTGTTATACGGCGCAGAAACATGGACTTTATCTAAAGCGGATGAAGAAATCCTTGGTCGTTTCGAGAAAAAGATTCTGCTTGCGATTTTCGGTCCTATAAACACAGAGGGTGGTTGGAGGAGAAGATCCAATCATAAACAGTACGGGTTGTACAGCGACATGAGTCTAGTCAGACGTCTACGGATCCAACGCCTAAGAGAGCGAATGGACACCACAGCTCCATCCCGTAGAGTCTTTGAATCCAACGCCGAGGGACGAAGAAATAGAGGACGGACGCACCTAAGGTGGTGCGCACAGGTGGAAAGGGACCTCAACCAACTGGGCGTGCGGCACTGGAAAAGACTAGCGAAAGATCGTGCTAGGTGGAGAGGCATGTTGGTTGAGGCCCAGGTTCACCCCGAACTGTAGCGCCCGCTAAGTAAGTAAGTAAGATTCTTTAGTTCTTTTTGAATACTGATTTAAGTCGAAGTCACGAATGGAATCACCGGAAATCGTTAAGTATTCAATTTTCGATAATTAAGTGCTCAATTTTCAAATAGTTATTTTTTACAGTCCATGAAGAACCAGAGCCAATCACCCATGTTGTGTGCGATTTATTTTTCACAAAATAGAAAGGGACCTGCAGTTTAATGCCGATTTCGATCGGCGTGAGCCGAAACGCTCTTTTATGCCAAGATAAACTACGGGAGGTTTTACGGGCCCCCTCGTATGAAAAGATGTACAAAATCCTCCAAATTGATGACACGAAGACATTCTGTACACTTTGTGAGATAAGTCATTCTCCGAAATACGGAAGGTATTTCGATCTTGAATTACTTGACCATACACTGCGAAAATGTACGCAATGAAGATCTCAGATCCCTGTCTTGTCGAGATTAAAAGTGATTAAAGGTTTGATTATTAAAATGTTACAGATGGAGAACAGATAATAAACAAATGGAGGACCAGCCAGGACCAGAAATTCTGCAAACGTGAAGAGCGATGGATTGTCAAACAATATAAGAATAGTCCTATGCTAAGCGCTCCAAAACTGACAAGCATGGTGGAAGAACAAATGGGCATTCACTGCAGTGCCGAAACAGTATGCAGAGTTTTATGCAAAAATTTATTGAACGGAAGAATAGCGAGGAAGAAACTTCTCGTTACTTAGAAAAACCCAAAGGTTCGATTGCAGTTCGCTTACAAGTACGCAATGAAATATCGCTTATAACTAGGCAATGAAAGTTCGCTTATTACTAAACGATGAAAGATTTTTCATTTTGGAAAAGCGTTTTATTTGCGGAGAAGGGAAGTTCAACCTCTTCGGTTCGGATGGGAGACCTAATGCTTGGAGAACGCCAAATCAAGAACTCAATCCTAATAATCTGCGTTCTACCATTAAGAACGGAGGTGGTCATGTTGTGGTCTCGGGTGTATGTTCAGCATCTGGTGTTGGTTCTTTGCATTTTCTTGAAGAATATATAGACATATAGGAATATATGAATATATTAAAGGATCATTTTAAACAAAGTGCACAGAAACTTGGCATTGCGCAGGATAATAATCCGAAGCACACTGCTGAGATCGCAAGAGAATGGCTTCTTTATAATTGTCCTCATGTGACTCAGACTCAACCACAATCTCAGAATATTAATATCATAGAGAATTTGTGGCACAAATGGGAAACGGATATAAGAAAACACGCCATATCTAATAAAAATTACTTGAAAAGGATTTTTTGGAAGAGTGGAATACCAATTGCCATAATTACACTAAAAAACTTGTGGAAACTATACCGAATTGTCTTAAATGCATTGTACAGCAAAAAGGAGTTTCCACCAAATATTGAAATAACTTTTACTACCTTATATTTAGAACTTAAGATACCTGGGCCATTTACACTGTGAGATAATTTTTGTTTTCGTTTTTGTTATGAAATAGTTTTACGTTTGTGTTATATTTAATTTTTTTAGTTTTAATGTTTTTGACTAAATAACTGAGTTCTCTATTATAACTGAGTTTTTTGTGTTTAGTGCAGAAATATAATTGGTCTAAATAGGGTGTTCAACTTTGGGAAAAAATAAAAAATAAATGGAACCTATCAGCACGTAACTTTGTGCAAATTATCTATCAGACATTTTCGATGGAACGATAGAGAATCGTTGAATTGAACTGAAGAACTCGAGGTGTGTCAATGTAGACACTAGTACTGCGACCATAAGGATCTATAGTACCCCCTTCTTTGGTCTAGGATTTGAGTGCTGCTTTTAAAAGTTAGACAACTTCTCTAGTCTTCACCTGTTGTTTTGTTTTCTTTATCATTTTAAATCTTTCTCGAATAGGGCTTGGGCAAACGATCAATATGTGCTCCACAGCTTCTTTAGCCTGCCCACATCGCCTACATATTTCTGTATTGTTGAGACCCAATTTATAAAGGTGATAATTGCATGCCCCGTATCTTGTTCTTGCTTCCCATAGCACTCTAAGGTCGGCTTTATTAAGGTATAGGGTTTCTTTGGCTCGTTTAGGATTGTGGTTTTCTTCCGTGAAAGTTCTTGTCTTTAATATTCTCATAGCAGTTTCAAAACTGGTTCTTTTGTTTGATGATTTATGTATTTGTGTAGGTGCAGGTGCAGGTCTGAGGGCTTGTGGTTAGTGAGGGTTGGTGGTTAGTGTATAGGACTGTGAAAAAAAAAATCACATACAACATGGGTGATTAAAAGAAACTTGACTCTGGTACTTCACGGCTTATAACGCCACCAAAGAAGAAGAAGAGGTTTGTGTCCAAGTTGTTGAAACCAAGAAGGGGGGATAGCCCCATGGAAGGTATCTGAGTACTTTTCTTAACTTGTATGTCAGCCTTTTCATTGCCTCAATGGTTTTCATGACCTGGCACCCAAATCAGCTGTAGTCTGTTATTTTCTGTCAACTTGTTTAGTATTTTGAGAGCACCGTAGCTCAGTGGGTACTGTGTTGGCCTCTGACGCCGATGACATGGGATCGAATCCCGACACAGCCATGTCATCTAACGTGTTTTCACGGTGTTTCTCCTCAGCGGGGTTCTGACAAAAACACCTGTAGTAAAATTGTCATGAAAAGCTTCTCGAAATTCGCCGTTCGGAACCGGCAATAAACTGTAGGTCCCTTTCACCTATGGGAAAATGAAATCACACACACATTGGTGATTGAGAAGCTCGGCTCAGGTTCTTCATGGACTGTAACGCCAACATACATACATACATGAGTACTTCGTAGTATCTATATTTCAAATTTCAACTCAGGGAACAGATCAGATCAGAATGTTCACTAAGGATGATTTTGAGAGTTTGAAGTTTGTTTGTTATTCTTTTTGTGAATCGAATTATATTTGTCTTGCTGTGATTAATGGAGAGTCCTTCTCCGTCGAATCAGTTCCAAGTTATTTCTAGGGCTCTTTGAGTGAGATTTTACTTTTAATAGTTATGGTTACATCGTCAGCACCCTCTGGAATTAACCATAGAAGTGCGGATAAGACACCCCCTGATGGCAGTTTTGATCACTATCTCTGACGTGCTTGATTTGGCTGTGGAGAATCATGTTAACGCCAAGTAGGATATTCAAATTTATGTGGCAAAATAAATAAAAACGATCGAGCTGGACATTTAAGTACAACATCAATAATAATGTTTAGAATGTTAACATGACATTCTGATTTGTCCAAACAATTTTTTTCTGATGAAGGGCTCCTTTATTCCTGCTTGAAATAAAAAAAAATGTTGCTGCTGAATTGATACACCTTTTTTCATCCTCACTGTTCCTTTGCGTCTTGAGCGTATTGGGCTAAAGGATTATCCCAAGCACCATCAACCACACATCGTCTCCTTCGAACAGCAACAACATCAAGGCATTACACAAAATTAAGGACGGAATGTCGACTAAGGTGAATGTGTCAGGACAAAACACTATTTACGCACACTAACAAAAACAGATCAACGAGACACCGTACGAAGGTGACGGAACGGATTTGCTAAGGGTGTCGAAAGAAACTTGTTATCGACGTTGGCGAAAGTTTACGAGCATGTACGAGTATGTATGGGTGTGTAATTCAAATAGTTCACATATGTCAGTGACAAATTATGTTTACCCCCGCAAAGCTGTTTACACCTTTTGCGTATGGTAAGGATCCACCATGTCAACAGCGTCTTCCTGTTCGACAGTTTGACGTTTGTCGAGCGATAGCGAGGAGAGGCACACCCAAGATAGATGCATTGCGGTTCATGTACATTATATACTTATCTATATATGTACATACATATGTGTGTTTGTGTGACTTGATTTCATCTGACAGATTTTGACTTAATCTTCAGTGATGGCAACCGAGCTGTCATAATATGGTAATAAGATGTTGATGGGCGCATTGAAGACGACGTCGACACTAGTACTGGTGGGTGGTTGTTGATGATTATTATGATGAAGGAAGGTGGGGGTTAAAGCTACCATCCGAAATGCGGGTGATTTATCTCCGAGATGACTTTTATCATCGGCAAGGTGAGAAAGTTATAATAATAATTATAGTGAGCTTAATGCCATTCGATTAGGAAGCGGTAAAGACTGAAGTGTCCTGTCTGCATATATGTACTTATGTACATACATATGTAGGTAAGTATTTTGTTGATAGTTTATTCGCTTCGTTATGATGAGTTGGCAGTGATGAGGGTTGATTGTTGTGATGACATGGGTTAAGCGGTTGGGAGCAGGCACTACATAACAGAAACCGAAAGGTAGTAGTAATAGTTTGGTAGCATCCTCCACTGCGCGATATATGTAACATGTGCGTACTTTACTTACTGGACCTTTCTTAAACAAATTGAAATTTAATAATACATGCGTCAATGACATATCTATTTTAAATGAGTCTACTTACATATACAGTGTCCCAGAAAATAATGAGATTTTACGTGCGTCAGGGTGGCATCGTGGCGTGGCACTCCACAGAGCTATAAAAATCCTCCTTATATCGCGCAACTAGAATACCAATGGGCAGCAAGTTGTCGGCGAGAAAATAAGAATTTTGAGCATTAGCGAATGTATCGTTCCGGTTTACGATCGGGCGATGTTCAATATTCAAAAAGGTGAGCGGACAAACACATTTAACCTCATCATCATCAAGTCGATTCAGGAAAGTTGAGTTTACCGGCATCTGTTACAAGAACGCTATGGTATGACGGTTTTTTTTCATTCCCTGGCGCCTTTGATTATGCAACAGATTGTGTGGGATTTAATTTGATACCATTCCCTTCCTTTTGCCTGTGAAATATCCAAAGCACAAAGGCTCAAAATTGAAAATCTCCATCGAGGAATACCTGTCCTTCTTGCTTTCGTCGATACTAAAGGGTTTCATAAGTAAACATGTGACGCGCACGAATTGACACTAAAGACGCAACTAACTTGGGTGAATTTTGAATTTTATTAACCAAAGTACGAAATAGATTCATGTATTGGGTGCACGGATAAAAATGCACGAAAATCGACCAAAGGACAACAAGGAAGGCAAAAAAAAAAAACAAAAAGAAACGGAAAGGATACAAATGAAATTCACTTTATTGGAATATGTAAAGCAGGATGTACTTAGATGCATTTGCTAGGTTCCCACGACGATGCGGGACGGTGAAATAAGATCTATAAAGTCTGGTGTGGTCTGGATATTCTTAAAATGAATTCTGCTTAAAAGTTGCTTTGCATTTGTTTAGAATTTTTCTTCATTCAGTGTTAGAGAGAGTCCTTGTAATTGAATTTGGCCAAGAGTCTGTAATGAATACGAATTGTACTACTTACTGAGTTGGCTGGAGAGAGATAATCGTGACTGTAGAGTATTTAGAAAAAATAAATACAAAAACCAAGTGCAGTTGAGTTTGAGTGCAATGCTTGTTATTTTATGAAGAAGATGTTTTGGGGACTAGATAAAGAATATTGTGGTATTATGCTATAACAGAAGTACTCAACCTTGGCCACTGGATATTGCAGACTGCAACGGAAAATTCAAAGCTGCGCATAAAGTTACTGAAGCTTCGTAGTATTTTTGTAAAAAACTTTCTTCGCAATAGAATTTCTAAAAATTGTATTTTAATTAAGGTAATCAAATTGAAATGATATTTTTAGTCCTTTTAGACGAGGGGCCAAAATTCAGTGTTGCCGGTGACGTGAAATTAGACCCAATGAAATAAAGCAAAAATAAAAAATTTGCCCTCATTTCGTTTTAAATCTGGAAATTACGCCAAATTTCGAATTTGCCTTTATTTCGCTTTAGAAAACGAAATAAGGTCAATTTGGTTTTACTTCGTTTTGCAGTTTCAAAAACTGGCGATGTTTGTTACTCCTATTTATCAATTACTTATCTGGACTTTCTGGAGTACGACCTTCTGGAGTACCATGGTCTGCGTGGAGGGGAGAAAGGACGGCGATAGTATAATATTTTGTGAAAAAAAGTTATTATTTTAAATAAATAACTACAACAACCAAGTACCATCGGTTGACAACAAAAAATCTCTTGTACGAGTAAGCGCTTGATCCTTTTCTAAAATACAGTCTACAAATTTGAAGAAATTACCCTTTTTTACCAACTTCTTGCACAGTCGGTTATTAAATCCTTTAAGTGCACTTGTTGTGCGTACGGTAATGTCTCGCTAATCCGATACAATTATTACAAGGCGGCATTCGAATTATCGAATTATTCAGACTAACAAGTACAGGACAGGAACAGAACATAATTTGTTATCTGACAATTTTATTTCTATTTATTGCAGCTCAAAGTTGAAATTCGGTTCCAAGACATAACGTTAACCTTAAACGTAAACACACAAACAAAGAGTCTAAGGAAAAAAAAATCATAAATTCGATACATATTTTGCATGTTTGAGGCTATAACAATGTAATGTCATTAATGGACGCTTACACATTACACTGCTTATGTAATTTTAATCTCGAAATCGGTTACACATGTTTGTTTTTTCCTTCGCTTTTGTAAAGCGATCAAAGCCTTTTGCTTGAGATTTTACAGAACCAATATATGTATCTGAAGCGGCAGCTTCATTTTCCAAAGCTCATTTTGTAGAAATAGCTAAAGCTGTGATTGCACCTTCATACTACATATGTCTTATCTTGATGCTCATGTACTGTCTCTTCTTGATTCGCTTTCTGCATGTGTGCTATTCTGAATGCTATCCTCGTCCAGCCAATCGATAAGTTAATTAACACTCAAATGAATTCCAGACAGACCTTCGATAGTTTCTGCAAAATTTTCGATTTCAGAATTTGAAATACCGTTGGATTGATCCATTAGTCGAGCTAGCGGAATGTAGTCCTCAATATCCCACTCATCCGACTCAGTGAAAGATATTAAGACTTTATCAATTTTTAATCATTTCCTATGACAGACCTTTCCATACACTGGCCAAAAAGAAAACTGCGTCTATTAACGTAATGCTTTTTAAATCAGTCGTTACGTCGACATTTTGGTTCATAACGTGAGATAGTCAATTTTTGTAGTTCAGCTTCGTAATTCTTATGACATTCTGATACATTGTGTGGTTTAGAGACGTACAGTTCGAAGGTGAAAATGTGGTCCTTATCATGCCGTCATTAGTTTTGAGATCATTTGCTGGTGGTTGGGATGACGCATTGTCAAAGAGCATCAACGCTTCTGTAGAAAGTCCATTTGCATGCATCAACTTTTTAACTTGAGGCACAAATGAATTGAAGAATCACTTTTTTAAAACTGTGGATGTTATCCAGGCACTTACAGTTGAATCATATTCCACAGGCGAATTCGCTGCACCAAAGGAACGTGACTTTTTTGATTTGCCAATGAATAGCATTTTTCAAGCTCTTTGCTTTTTGTCTTTGTCTTTCGTTAAGGAGCGGTTTTTTCGGTAAAGCCTACTAGGGTCCTCTCTGGCAAGAACTTCCAGTATAAACCACTCTCATCCGCGTTATAAATTTGCGACGGGTGAAGTTCTAGCTGGAAATGAACAATGGGAATATGTGTATGTACAATATTATCTACATTTATAAATGGGTCGAAAAATGACCAAATTACTGTTGAAACAAAAATAACAATATTCGGATTACAGAGTACAAGAATCAGGGTAGATACGGACTACAGAGTATCGAATCGGATTATTCGATATTTAATAGCCTAAAAAACGAATCGGCGTTTCCTTAAATAGAGTAGGTAACTTCAAAATATGAGCAAACAATTGTTTTCGAAATCGTTCTTTACATAAGTTAATAATTGGTTTTAAAAAGTACGAGTAATTCGCCACGAGTTTTCGGCTATTACTTTATATAACTTTTATTACTTGGACATTATCTTTGTTGACTTTCAGCTTTAGAAAATTTGAAAAAATAAAAGTCTAAAATTCACGCGAATTTCATGGTTTCTCAAATGTATAGTATTTAAATTTAAAAATAAGCACCTTTCTATCCATTGATTTTGAATATAAGTAACGAACTCCTTTAAAAGTATTTTGCGAGTTTTCAGCAAAGCGGCCAAATGTTGGAATGCTGTTACTATATCAACGGGTTTCAAAAGTGGAAGTGTTGGGAACTTCTGGACAATTCTGTTCGCATCCTGACTCTTGTGCAAAGTTTTGATTAAGTTGGGTATTCTCCTAGCCCTCCTTCTTAGAGCTTGGCAAAAGTGGTCTCAACAAGTATTATAGGTTGCGGGCGGAAAACATTTGTTCAATCCGTTATAAAGCAGTCTACATTAAATTTAAACAAATTTGCTGCACATTGGAAAAGCACCATTCCGAATATTAATTAACTGGCGCTGCATTTTACCGAACTGTAAATGTAGAGCGTTTTCCTGTTTATTGGCACATTCTTTGTTAAACACTTCTCTAATACCACATTTTCTTATCGTCATATCAGCATATTTTCTTTTAATTGTATTAACAAGTCTCATTCTTGATCCCAGATTTTCTTGCGATTCGTGATTGTATTGTATTGTATTATTAATATTTTTGGGTACGCAACAATATTTTGATCCCCCGAAATCAACCACAACACTTGCTCTGGATTTACTATTATAACAAACATATCTTCTACTACCAAAGTCATATGATTTATATTTGTACATTTGTTTTTCATCTGCAACATAAACTAATAAACTTCCTTTACGTATACCCTCACAATATTCAATCAAGAAAACCGATTCACATTGATTTTCCATGATTCTGCACAGAGCATGCTGACTACGTACTGACTCAAAAGTTCAAATGAGATACGAAGAGATGTAGTATTTTACCCATGTAATAGCTGTATTGTAGTTCGGTTTGCTGGTATCAATGCAAATTTATGTAAACAAAAAAAAAAAAAAACATATTGCAATTTCAAATCGAATTTGGCCTAATTCTAGCCTTATTTTAATTTTCAAAGCGAAATAAGGCCAAATTTTACATTCGGTCTTATTTCGATGGGCCTTATCAGTGTTGCCAATGAAAGGGAAAATACAAAATAGCAGCTGACAGTTCAGCAAAATGGAGTATTACAACCAGGGATAAAGAATGAGATACAAATCTATTGGCTTTGACAGTTTGCACCTACAAACGCGTTGCGGTTTGACGGCGTCTTGACTATGTCATTCTGCCTTGATGTGACCATTTTGCAACGTCTTGACCCTACACATCGATGTCTTGAGACTATCATTGTGTTAGTCAAAAGCGTCGTTTTTAAACGGTGAATAACATGTATAGTATCGGTGTATATTACAAAAGCAACAACCAACCCCTGCGGGAATCAACGGGCAGACGTACGGTTGGTATCTCATTGTTTATCCCTGATTACAACTCTACTGTTGAGCAATACTCTAATAATCATGATCAAAAATTTGACAGTTTTACAATCTCCTGCGCTCTGAGTCGTCAAAAGATTATCACTTTTGGTCAAAACACGTATGTATTTACGGTCAAAATCAGTTTTTGCATGCATTTTGGAACACACTTTACTTGGCAAATGATACACATCGAAATATTCTGAGACGGAGTATTCAACTTTGTATCAAACACAAGGAAAACAAAAATAAATCTGAAAACGTGTGCAAAAAATCTACTAAGCAAATCATTAGAGACAAATTTTATCAAATTGTTAACTTTTTGTAGGAATGTCTTGTCAGAAAATAAAGGTTATGACAACCTGCTGTAGTAAAAGCCCTTCTTGTAGATCTCCTCTATATGTTTGTGGTATAAAAAAGCCCACGGGAAAATCTGTTCATATTGATCAAAATAGTAGACAAACAGATCAGAAATCGTCAATCGAAAAGAGATTTGCTTCCATTTGAATCGAAAATTACAACCAATTCGAAATAAATGGAATTTCCTACGTCCATTCTCCTGTTGTCCTTATTCAAATTAGTTTTGCACAAACATCACCGTCACGCCACTATGAATAAAACACAAAAAAACCAATTTAGTATTCGCTGCGAATACAAGGTGCCTGGTCCCTGGAACCACCCTTTTTCTATGGAAAATGAACGCAACTAAACGAATGTTTAGAATTCCAAATAAAATGAGCGGACCCGATGCAGCAATAAAAATCCTGACACTGAAATTTCCATCAAGAGGGAAATTTTATTGCTTGTTTACCTCCATTCCCCCATTGGCGGGGAAGGAACCGATCATGCTTGTCCGTGTCCTTGTCGTCCTCGTCATCGGATAATCAACTCACGTATTGTCCAAGATGAAATCACTATCACATATGCATAAATGCGGAATTTATTTCGAAATGAATTTGCCTCACTCCTTGTTCGCATTCTCTTTTTTCGCTGAAGGACAAATTATATCGTATACATACATATATGTATAGTCCACCTGCGCGATGGACGGTCGATGATTGTGGTCTCGTCTTAGACCCATAGATTCGTCTCGTAATCCACTGTCGCCCCTGTGTGTATGTTACAATTACCGATTGTGCCGTATATTACCGATTTTTATGATGACAACATTGTTCGGACCACGGAGGTGTACACCGGAAAAGGTTGCAAAGTAGCTAGCTTTGAGTTGAGTACGAAAAAGAATCGTAAAATCGGGCGGGTTCGACCAGGGATCTAAAACGTATTAAGATATTCATCGGACGGACATCATATGTTCCAGTTAGATTTTTATGTTCACTGGTTACCTGAAAAGGACATTCAATGACACAAAAATGCCTATTTACGAGACGGGAGTGTTACTCAAGTGGAAATCGGGGGTTTCTTTCTACTTTACTGGACGAAATCCAAGAGTAATATGTACGTATAATACATTCAATGGGTACATACATAGGTATGCGGTCCCGTATCCTCGAATTATAGGACGATGTAACTGTAATTTGATGTGGGCACAAATATTTTGGTGTCCATTTAGTTGGGCTATCTAAAGTCTAAAAAGCGAACCATAACTTCTGATCTCAGATGAAAGACGAAAACGAGGCAAGTCGAAATGAAATGAAAAAGCCAAAGGGATAAAGGGTTAGATTTTGTAACAAAATTCTGAAATTCCTTTGGGGGATCAAGGATTGCCAGATAAGAGGACATTCACAGCATCTAACATCGGTGTTTTATGATGGGTTTAGTAAAGGGAAAAACCATAAGAAGTGTAATGTGGAGAATCCTACTGCAATAGATATTTTATGGTCGAACACGAGCATGTCCGGGGATGAGGACATTTTTGTTTTTCTGCATGATTGTGATGAAAACAATCCATAATTAAATCAGCATCCCAAAACAGCAATTCTCAAAAAAAAAAAAAAATACAAAAACATCAAATCCATACAATCATTCGTTCACATTTCCAATTCATTGGAGAGCGATCATGGCGTGGTATTTTGTCGTCGTGGTCGTTGCCAGTGCGTCACGGGGCCCAAATCACATGCAGATTAGTTCCAATTCGAAAATTTCCGAAAATCCAATCGAAAAACGAAATATCTCTGTCCCCAGGAACGTCCCATTATTTCCGTTTAGCTTGTCCGGGGATTTTATTCCCAACCACTGCCATCGAATCTATCGCTTTCGTGAGTGGGTGTGAGAGAGACAAGGATCCTGAATTTGACCGTGTCGTCGTATATATTTCTAAAACGCAGGACGAAATAGATCCGCAAATCTACATCAAATGGCTATATTATGATGTTTTGCTTGACTACAATGGAACTGATGCTATTGCTGTTGTTGCTGTCGTTTGTTGGTCACCAGTTTCCCATATGGTTTCGGGGGAGGAGATTGGACACAGTGGTATGGAGGTGGTGATTGGTGATTTGGCGATTGTGAGCGAGATTACCGTGTATTCCTTCCCGTTCCTGGATGGAGGAAAATTTACATTTGGATTTGCGAGATACATATAGTAACCGGTGTGTTGTGGTAATGTGTGTAGATTTACAACACCGCCGAGATGGACAATATCCTGGGCGATAGGATTGGATGGACACACTATCTGCCCAGCAGGTCTCTAGAGCTCGAAGTAGGCATTAGACGACAGTGCAGTATTTAATATTGATAGTGTCCTTAGGAAAAGAATTGACAAAAAAAAAATTGTGTCAATCTTGACAACAGTTGAGTTGAATTGATATCTACACTTGATAATAGAACAGCGAAAGTTAAGACTAACCGTGAGTTACAAGCCGAATGCAAAAAAAAAACCCTTCAAATCTTCAATCCTATGCCAATATCCCAACCGATATCATGGAAATGTTAGGATGATTATTTCGATGAATATTTTCAGGCGCCTTATCTTCACTAAAACGGATCAGAGCCTCAGTACGCACAACGGCCGGGATATATGGCAAAAATAAGCTGAAAATGGACCCTTTGTGGCAACTGCGGCACCACTGCGCGTACATTCAACCTAATCACTTCAAAATCGGTATCATCCACTGACAGATAGAACCGCATCAACTCACTTGAGTTCCATGTCCATGCCGCTAGACCCGAAATTGAAGCTATCGATGACATCATAAAAAAAAAACAGCATGCTTTTTCCTTCCTCGGTTCATGTAGGTATGTATGACCTGTCGACATAACCGTTAAATACGAACAAGCCACCATCACGTCTAGAGTTAGGAACCAATTGAATGTCCAGATCATACAGATATGCTAGATATGTGTATGTATATCTAGCCGCGACATCTGCACAAATCCACTGGAAAATGAAACGAAATCACTTCAACGGTATCATCTCTAAAAACACCGCCCTCGTCAAGGGAGGATGTTCAAAATGCAATTGTTGCGACAATAATAAAACTCGACCAGGAATTGTTATTAATTTATGCCCAATCGCCCTCGGCTACAGTCCTATGTGAACAACGGCGATGTATGGAGGTTACTACCTCAGTGTTTAGCGGGTGGATTCATACGAAACGAAGGAAAAAAAAAATTACTTGATTGCGCTTTTAATGCCAATTTATTGCGTTGCATGCAAGGGGGTTTTGATTGTATACTACCGAATCGTACAGGGTTCAATCACCACGAACATTTGCTGGAAATTATGGCAAGTGATTTTCAAATGCTCACCGTCGAAATGAAATTGTTGCGAGATGGTGTGGCGAGATTAGATACGCGTCGAAGCCATGTGTGAGTTATAAATTCCCACTTAAATGCTGATTGGCCGAATGAATATGTTTAGGATTTAATAATTCCCGATCGGACCTATTCGCTTTGGTCTACGATTTAAGGATGTTTAAAAACGATTCACCGCAGGTTTGTTGTGACATCCTTTGTTGTAAGCCATCGTGCAAAAACTCCAGCTTAGCCATGCACTCATTATGAAATTCAAAATTGTCATACGACTTTGTGAATATGACACAAGGGTGCTGGTATTACTGGTAGTCTGGCACCTATCCCCCCTTCTTCGTTTTAATATGTATCCAGTATGCGACTTTTGTGTACCTTGCGGCCAAAGTGATTACCTCGCACATTATTTTCCATTGTTTTAGTTTTATAAGTCAAGCGATCGTTTCACACGTTGTGACAACCGCAGTAGTCGTGGCAGTATAGCAATGGCAATAGTACGAGTACTGTCTGAAAGAGCAAAAGGACCGGTAAGAAGACTTAGCAAATCGCCCAGATGTATGCGTTTAGCACGCGCTCTTACCTCATAATAGCGCATTTTCTAGATTTTGTATGCGCGCAGGAGAGCTTATCTCCTCGGTCCTATCATACCGTCAACACTGGTAACCATGTAATTACCCCGTACGTACGTATGGCAGACTCACCTGCCTGACTTCAACCTTAATTACCTAAGGCGGGGTGATCCTAGGACATTCATTTAAAATGCTGCCTCATGTGCATGCATGCATCTTTTGAAGTACACACCTCTCTTCTTCCATCCCTACTGTACGACTGTATATATTGTGGAAAAGCCCCGAAAAGTCGCGACATCATTTCAAGCTGATGCGTCCTTGCTCTTTCCGTTCTTTCTAACTATTCCCCATACTCTTCTCTTACGATGTAGTAGGATAGTCTGTACGATGGCCTTGCCTTGCATCAGCATGTGTCGCTGTGTTTACCACCCTTTCCAACGGGGGTGGATTTTAGTGATGGTTCGAGCGAACCAAGCCAAAAAATGCATAAATCCCATTTTAATTAGAAAATTAGCTGAAAATATGCGCCTCACGTTAATCGTATGAATAGCAAAGCTAGCAGCCAGCTAACTTGGCGAACGAGGTTGTTATATTTGAGATTCCGGTTCCATGACTGGTTCATGACTGCAGATACACGACGACGAGAACGACCGATGGTGCTGGGGTGTTAGCACTCACGACTGAAATGGTGGATGGTGGTTGAGTGGATTGTAGTAGTACAAGCACCGCGGTACGTGTGTATTCTTTTTGAGCATCTTTACAATGCTCATCATCCTGGTATAGTAAACTGTTATTTTCAAACTTCAGGATAATATGGTTACAGATGTAAGTCATGTGGGTGGTACTAATAATCCGGATATCTTCAACCTCCGAATGAAACTATTCCATCGATTCTCACAATCAAATAGTGTACGGACATTTGCCGGATGACTGGCTACAGTTTTATATTGCATGTCCCGCGACCTTATAAAATTTCTAGTTTTTTCGGCCCATTTGTCTCCTGCTACTGCTAAGATGAGGCCGACATTTAACCACGCAATTGACTAAAGCTGATAAGACCAGAAAGTTGGCCAACGCCTGGAGTCGTGATCCTTTTCGTAAGGATACTCTAGTGACTTCTCTTGTTCTGCACTATATCTTTTCCATCCCATTCCATTTTGTTTCCCCGTTTCGATTCGTTCGTACGTAATGCAACGAGATGGTTGTAAATATTTAGGTGAAACGTTTCATTGTTGCGTGGGCCATGGAGTTGTTGTTGTGTAATGTGGCATAACAACTACCAGACGTCCAATAACTTTTGATAGCAAAGGGAACAGCCGACTGTGGAATACACGACCCCAGACGTAGCTATGGTATACACGAGATTAAAGGTAAAGCACTCTACGACCTGCTTTATGTTATAGGCCGTGAAATAAAACTCATCCTTACCTCTGGATTAATTAAATATTTATTTAATTTGTATTTTTTTTTTCCGTGTCTTTCTTGTGCTTTTGAACAGCCATTCACTTGGTTGAGGGCGCACAATGCCGAAATATCTTAAGATTGAATTGTGAGAGAAATGGAAATGAAGTTGTACGGCCTGGGTTTGAATGGTGGTTTTTCTATTTTGCGTCGGTTTTATTTTGTTTGTTTTTTGATTGAATTTTATTTATTCAAATTGAAAACGATGGTTTTAAAATTCGTTTCGTTGTAATAAGCAAAGGGGCACAGAAAAATTAAATGATTTCCAAGGTGGAAGTAAGCTGTCGGGAGTTATAAAGTATGCTTTTTAGAGTTATCGTCCACAGATGAGAGCGTTAGCTTACAAATTGAATATTCGATTTTCTTCAACTGTTTTTAGGCGCAATAGTACTCTTAAGACATAGCTCGCAACCGATAAAGGTATATTGTGTCTTGGTTACAGGTTGGTGAAGGTAGTAATGAACTATTTTGGGAATAGTGGTACATAATGAGTCTTGTGAAATGTTTAGCAATTCTGATAGATTAATCAACTCAAACCAAATATGGTTTCATCGATCACAAAAAAGTAAATTTAAAAAGCATATATTATTCTTCAAATCATCCCGAATCCCTATTCACGTAGTCTTACAATTAAAAGTAAAACTGAACGTTAACGTTTTGAATATACATATTTGAGATAAGTTTCATAAAAAGTAAATTATATTTTCCGGCACCAAGGTGGTTATTTTCTTACAAATATTTCACACAACTGCAAGATGATGCATTCGTTCATTTTATCTGTGTACCTAAATATGTGAGTATGTTTTTTTTTTCTTGATAATATGTACAACCGTGTTCGTTGCTCGATTAACTGACATAAAGTACCGAATTTTATTTTTCTGTTGATGATAGTTTTTGTTTTCTAAATCCCGGTCTGGGCACAGAAGTAGACATATTCATGGAGAAGAGAATGTATGTACTCATATCTCCTCTTTCTCCGTACTCGCTCACTCCCCTAGCTCCAAGGTAGAACAGCATACGCCGATGGATGCTTATCTAAGAGGGTACTTAACTACTAGTATGCGAACTTTGGATACCGGGCGACCTCCGATTTCATTAAAGCCTTCCTGCAGTGTCTCGGGCTCCGCTGTAGGTGACCGTAGTTTCCCGTGCACAAAAAAATTTGATGGCTATCAAATGTCATCGCCTGTGAGTCCCCAGCGACTCAGCAAATTGGGGCGATGTCGGTAAGTTAAGTATCTAGGTATTGACCTTGATCGCAGACTTAACTGGAACTCCAACATTAAAAACAAACTTACAAAGGCGACTAAGACCTTGTGGGCCCATCACACACTTACGGTAAAACCTGGGGATTAAAACCATCCTTTGGTTATATACCGCGATAGTAAGACCTACCATCACCTATGCATCCACGAAATGGTGAACAAAAGTTGAGCAAAAAACGATTATCGTTAAACTTCAACGCTTTCAGAGACTAGCATGTCTTGGCATTACAGGCGCTATGCCAACCCGCCCTTCGGCCTCTATATCATACTCTGTCGAATAAGACGTTTTGCGGTTTATTACATACAGTTGTTTTTTTTTATCAAGATAAGGTCAATGCAAAACGGGATGAGGACGTTATATTCACCACACATTTTAAATTCAATGCGAGTTTACAAATGCAAGACTTAAGGATATCGATCGATAAAACAAATTTTGGATTGCTGTTGCTTACCGTTCTACTGCCAGAACGTAGGGATTGATGGAAAACAACAAATTTTAACTTGCGGAAAAGAAAGAAAAGGGGTAGGACACATGGTCCTATATTTGCATTCTCACAGCACTGTTCTTAGGCTTAGCGGAGTTTTAAAAATTCTTCCAACAATGCAGACTCCGAGCTGTTGAAGCCTCACACTGTTCCAGGAAAATCAAGCAACCCCCTCTGCATTTTTATGAGTAAGAAAATAGTGCTACGCAACCCTTTTTAGGTGAAATATAAATCAGAATTCCTTATGAGCTTTTCCAATTCCAACGATCACCATTTCCTCGCTCATTTGTGCCTTAAAAAACTACCTCAGACTTGTGTGAGCTCAATTTAGTCTATCAATTTCCTTCACTCAATTGTCGCCACATAATACTGCTAATTAACAAGGTATTAAATCTCAAGAATCAATCTCAATGTATCAAACTTATTAGCAATCTTGCCCAGCACATTGTCCACTCAATTAATGGCAACTCCTTCATCTAGTTCAAAAAACAATCACTTAAACGAAAATGAACGTCATTCATTTCTACCTATCTCCTTAACGCCCATAGTCGGCTCAAACAGTCTTCAGTAAATAATTTATAGGACTCCATCACCAACAGCGGAAAAATCACATCTTTCCGCATAGTCGCCCTCAAATTGCACCTACTTAACGAGACCTATAAATTAATTTACACCCAGCCACCGTCAGTAAGCAAAAAGCATTTGTGTAAAGATGCTTCGTAGATACATATAAATTGTGATAATCCCTCATTTGGTAAGAGGAGATACTCGTCTAGATAATAGGCATTCATTTCGCATGTCTACAAATCTAAGCAGCACCAACTTACTAACGCAACTCGTTTGCTGGAATGCGGTAGCATCATAGTTTTCGGTACTGAAGGTGGGTGGGTTGAAAATTATGATGACACATTGGCGGCGTTAAACCATCAACCGGGCCAGTAACAACAGCAACAACATTGATGTCATTCACCGCCACCCACCATCTACCATGTTTGAGATGACAAATTACAAAACCATTAAGTCATTTTGAGGCCAAAAAGGATGTGCAAGGACACATGTGGAACGGCTGCTAACACCCGCCCGTCACTGTAGTAGAGTAAGTGCCATGACTAAATTGGCATTAAGCGAACTGGCGTTGTTGTGTCACTTATTCATCCAGTTAGGCACGTCAGAACGTGAAGAGACAGGCAACGACAACGCAATGAGACGAAGGCGCGTACGTTCTAAAAGAACGCCCGGATTAGTTTGTCTCAGGGCGACTGTGGAGTAAACTAGAACATAAATTCATCATAAAACGAGGCACACCGGTAGAGGTCCTGTCTCTGAAATTTGCGGAAAGATAATTCGAATGCCAACACATCGTAGGCTGGCATAGCATCATGCGAACGCTTACAGGATAAATATTTGTACAACCGACATACTCACACTCGGTTGATAATGGTATAGTAGGCCATTGAACAATAACCACGCAGTGACAGTGGCAACAGCAGCAACGACGAGGACGACAATGGTTTAAAGTGTTAAAAGCCAACCAGGAAGGAAGGAAAAACCCAGGATGCCGTCCTTGATGATAAACTGATGTTGGAGAGACACATTCTAGAGAGATGATGTTGATTACCGAGTGTGTTGTAGACGCGTTTAGTTTTCAACATTCATTTACCGCCTATGACAAGGGGTGGAAGGAGGACGTTGTTTGTAGGACAACACAGATGAATATCAACATAACAGGATAAATGCAAACACCTATGTACACTTTTGTGGCGCGTCCAATCTCGTCTAAGAGGATATGTCAACAGGCTTTACGCGCAATTGATGCAGTGTGGCCAGGACTAAGGCATGCGCCAATTATTAGGACAAAAGGGAGATGCTTCGCTCCATAACACGATTATCGTAAATCAACTAATCTCGAAAAACCCTTCTCAAAACTCCTTCACAACATTGCAGTTCGCGTTACCCTTCCATGCATTTCATGCTTCGGTATGTATGTATGTATCTGCTAACACGAACGCGTTTTTAAATCCTTTTTCTTAGTAGCCAAAAATTGTTAGAGCAGCCCAGAGTTTGGATCCGCCCTTCCATTTCGGATATCACATTGCCGGTAATTGCAAATGTAATACTTTATATATATGAGACGCGTTCGTCCATCTCAGCTAACGCGCATCGCATGGGGACACGATATGATCTCCAAAAGGATATCGCCGTAATGTCTAGTTTATTTCCCATTGAAACAGATGTACATACTCGTGCAGTTGGGCAGATGGCTAGCTTGGAATAAATCCTTACTCGTAAACAAGCGCATTTAATCGGTCCTTTTGGTTAGGAATAATGTTCTTTGAGATCCTGAAAAACTTTTTTTATATTTCTCGATTGGTTGAGATGATGTTCTCGAGTTGGTTTGTCCAGAGAGCATATGGTTGAAATGACTAAGGGATAGTACAACACAAAGAAATTGGATGTACTGCCAAGGTACTGATTCAAGTGTTGCTGAGATCGATGAAAACGTTTGAATTGACATGAAACAGAAATATTCGTCAAGAACAAGAACCTCGCAATAATATCGGTTTTGGCTAATATTCAGACTTTAACAGGATGTTTAAGTTTGCATGAAAATATTTTCAAAATAAACGTCTTGTCTGATATGACGTGTGTATTATCTAGTCTGAAATTTTTTAAATACGAATCTTCGGAACTTGTTGGACTGTATCCTCACTTTTAAATTTTTTTCTAAAGTTTTGTTTAAAATTTTGTTCCAGTAAAATGGAAGATATTTTATTACATATGTCTGTGCGCAAGAAGCAAGTCACGTAGCATTCATTTGGACATTTTATTGCCTAAAACCTTCTTTCTTTGAGAGCTAGGGACGACATTGAGCAGCTTCCCCAAGTAACAAAGGTGTACATCTATTCCGCCGAGCTCAACCCGGTTATCTGCGTAAAACTCTGTGAAAGAAAATCGTTATGAAATCTCGAAAAACTTATCATATCGAAGGATAAAATCTTCTTTGTAAAAGTGCCCAGATACGGTGCAGCGTTGTTGAGCACCTTGACTGTACTCTGCCTTTTCTGATGCCCTTTACGAAATCGACAATATTATTCCAAATGCAAAATGATATAGCACTAGCAATAGAAAGCCACCAAGTTGCTTGGTAGGGCCCGTTTTTTTTTTTTTTGATTTTGATTTATTTATGCGCTCCTACCCATGAACTACTTTTAAGCTTCTCACATTAGAACTAGCCATTGGCAACACCCGGTCGCTATAAAAAGAACCTGTCGGTATCCAGTAACCCCAATGGAATAGATGCAATATTTGTATCTTAACAATTTTTATTGTGATACCCTCATACGTATCGGTGCTCTTTCCGTTCCTTTTCGTTTCATTTTTTTTTTTAAACCCATCCTTGTCCGCCAGCAGCGTAACACACGGGTGGTTTCTATAAGATATGAGTAGAGATTGCCACATGAATGAATGTATGACCCATCCGTAGTGGACATGACTTTGGTGATAGAGAGGTAATAAAATAACCTAACACCAGTAGGATTCGGTAAGGATACACCCTTGAATCCCATCTGCGTGCACGGACAAATGACTTTATTACAAATAAGTTCTCCGGATCTATTCTTTTTGGTATCCGATGCGACAATAAATACAGGACACTCGTAACTGCAGACACTTTATAGGCGGGATTAGAACTAAGCCAACATCTCCAAAAAACGAAAAACAGGATTCCGCTTTTCGTGTGTTACAAATGGATCAAAGGACCAAGGGTGTACGTTGTTATTTTCTCAACAGTATAATTCATCAAATTTTCATGACGCTACAAAACAACCGCAACGAAGCAAGAGAGAGCACGAAATTAAAATATTTACGTGGAATGATAACGTCTACTTGTAATTCTGCTCTGTTGGTATTCGTATTTGCACGCTGTCATTCTGGTAAATCCTCAAAGTGTTCCAAACTAAGCTGTGCTGCTTTAGTGTGTATTTCCGGCATATCCATAGTTTCCACTAAGATGTGGAAAAATAGAATGCTTTCATCTCGGTGTAAACTTAAAAGTGTGAAACAGGACTAAAGCGTGAGTGTTTCATTCATGCTTAATGAGCCACCAATGTCCAATGGAGAGCGTATGTATGGAAAGCATGATGTACGTAAGTCAGTCTCATAACTCATTCACTGGATTATGGTGAATTGTTTTTTTGGGGTGAGGTTTAATCGTGGCCGTATCAGGAAGAAGTTTATGACCATCCAAACTAACATCCAGCACACTGGGATTAAGCTACGCTCTTATACTCCCGCACATACACATACTTACACACTTGTGATCATTTTCTGTTGGCAATGGTCATCATCAATGGCCTGCCATCCACCATACATCCATCTAATATGGAGCATTTTGGCAAAGTCCACCATAGACCAAATCTGGCACAGAGACTAAGCACCAGTAGTAGCAGTAGCAGCACATCCTCCACCAGTCATTTTAGCCAATTAAAGTGAATCAAGTGAAGAGAGACCTTGGTGGCTAGTGTGTGCTGGTTGGTTCGACAGTCGCTCGCTTGGTCCAGTACGTCTGCATTTATTGATATAATTCGTGCATTTATGGGTAATTTCGATTGCATAAACACCAAAATCCATTTATAATTGTACATTATGACCTGGAAAACCTGGCAGTATGGTGCTCGATGGTGGCACTCGCGTTGCTCAATGCATATACTCTCATATGCTTGTATGTCCTTCGACAGTCGTTTAGTATTAAGTCCAAAGCTGAGTGTCGATACATACATATCCAGATTATGATGATGATGATGGGGGATGTGCATCATCATCCAGATGATGATGATGGGGATGTGGTGGTGGTTGGCGACAATGATGATGTCCAAATGCGTTGAGGCGATATGGAAAATTGGTTAGGTAATAACTGACCAGGAACCATATGGAATCTATCCATGCATTGTTATGAATTCGTAATCCATTCACACCGCGTGCGTTGTTATATGAGCATCGGTCGTGGCGGATAAAGGGATTCATTGAATTACAACGAATGGCAATTGTTGTTGGGTTTCATTGCGCGATATTCCCCCAAACGCATGCTGTTTTATTACATGCTGAAACACATTTTCGTATTTTTTCCACCAATCCAGCTTTATTTGTTTATTTACGTTTTTTGACTTTACCAAAAATCGCTACGTCAAAAGTCAAATCCTGTTTTATTGTCACTATGGTATGGTCCTGTGAAACCATTTAATTTTATGATTTTTAAAGAATCCCTGTCATTTGGACGCATTGATTCCATACGGCTCTCCGTGTAGTAATGTGAAATAAAAACATAAATTTATTGGCTGGTTAATAAAGTTAAGCATTTACTACGACTGTCGTCGTGATGGGGCTTTTTTCCCGACTCAACTGTGGTCCGGTTATTATTATTGTAATCATTTAGGATTAAGGAAGTTCGATAAATAAAAAGTTATTACTCGTAGTCGACTCGGCATCGAATAAGTTCAGTTCATTGGTGCGTGATGCGTTTTATGCGGATAATATAAATTTTGATATTAACTGTGGAGGAGTTATAATCCAGACTAACTTAACCGATATTGTGTACAGGTACGTACTTAACTGTTTCGTCATTGCGTGAGTTATCCTAATTAATGGGCGCGGTGATCGAGTTAGTATATGCAACGAATAGGTAGGTGTTTCCATCCGCTAGGAGAAGGATACCCAAGCTATCATCAACAGCATCAACAGATTTCCAGTTGGTATCAACCCTTTTTCCCTCACATAAACACAGACTGAAAAGTGATGACAAAAGTACATATACACAGAGGATATCGCCTACATAAGCAAAAATATGAGATTGTTGATGGTTGCAGAAGCATCAGCGCCACTACTACCAATACCATTGTCATCACACCGCACCCTTTGCCTTTTTTTGTCCTTTGACTCCTTTCTTTTTTTTTTGGTTTTGTTCTTTTGTGCTTGTCGATAAGAGCTCCTGATACGAAGCATCATGGTTGCAGAGAGACTGAAAACAGCAACTGATGATGACGACGGATGGATGGTTGGTCGGTTGGTCTAGGTTATGTTGGTCCTTTTTGTCCCACTACTCGGAGGGCGTCATCGTTGTCGGCAACGAACAACGAAAGAGCTTGCATCAGATCTCAGTGCAGGATGTTGTTTTGTGGCTCACTGGAAAACTGTCATCGTCATTAAGCAGTGTTTGTTCTCCGTGTATTGGCAAACAAATACAACGTACATACATCGCCAGCGAATGGGGGCAACACAGCACGAAATTATTACATATATGCTTTCATCCAGCGTGGTGAAAAAGGACAGGAGTTTGTGTTTGTATGTGTAAGATAGGTCTAAAATTCTCGTTGCACTCTCGTCCAATGAGCTGGTAATTGTTCCAAAACTTCAACATCCATGGTGACTGCCTCGATACTATTTTTATTTGGGGTTTCGCGCGAAACGATTGGATACAAATAGCATGGGAGTGGGTGTTACGTAGCGATTAGATAATAGCTAGTCCACTTAGCGAGGTAATTTGCGTGTTTTAGTTTAGACTGAATGCATCATGATGAAAGCATATCTCATCTGCTCGAGCAAATCGTTTTAATGTCCATTAGGCAAAGGGTGGGTAAACAACAAATAAAGAAGAAAAAATCGCTCTACTCGCCTGCGGCTATAAAAAAAAAAAAAACTGGGAAGCCATTAAAAAATGTATTTATGGCCATCCAAGGATGCACTCACACTGCCATTTATCCGCTAACTTATACATATATATGTATATAAAGGTGTTCACACAGAAATATATTTTATCCTTTTATGTGAGTGCTAGTATGCCCTATACAGATTCGACCAAAAACATATAATTTATGTCAAAAGGAAGTCCTCGGTGTACACTAGTATGTGAAAAGCATAAAACAGAAACCAAGAGACAAACTCATCTCGAATCTCACGGTCCAGACCTAGGCTCAAGGATATCAAACAACAGCTCCCAACCATATACACATTTTGCCCTCCATTCTGTGCCGCATTTTTTTTTTGTTTTTTTGTTTATTGTGTCGTTTTTAACGTTGTCTTTAGGTTTTTTGTCACCACCTTAATTTCAGAATAATTTACGCGACACAACATCAATTAACTCCTTGAAATACCTGCACGAGTGGGTATGGAAAGAGGAGGAGGAAAAAAAACAAACTCTGCGCATAAATATTGCGACTAGTTGTGTGGTAGTAGCACGCAAATAATGGAGCGACCAAAGGACATTTTGTACTGATGCGGTGAGCTACTAGGATAACCATATAAAGTCCAGGACAAATGGTCCCATGGTTCGGGTGGTTCGTGCTGGTACTTAGGACACCACTCTGTTCGGTGTCAAGTGGAATTTCGCCGTAGTCACCTGGCAATCCCCTGCTCCTAATAGCCTTAGTGTTATATATTTTTAAGCTAATACCAAGCGATATTTTAAATGCTTGAGTGTTGCCGTTGAAGAATGGATTTACAACTAAGAAGACTCATTTTTCCCTCTCTAAAAAAATCAAACAGTTTTCGACTCTCTACCTACTACACATTCATTTAATTATTTTTCCAATGAACAACCCTTTTTACCTAGCAGCAATTCCGAACACCTGTCTCAATAAAGCCAGTTAAAATAACTCATCTTAATGCCACAATTAGGTTTGATTTGTTTCCGAATATGAATTCCAGTGAACAGTAACAATACCAATTAAGAAAGGATAACACGCAGTATACTTAACCCATGCTGCTTGCGTCAAGGATTTTTAATTGCCCGTAACAGCACATCAATCCAAGGAGAACAATTTCTAGCGACACCAACAGTTTCTTCGCATGGATGCAAATCTGACTGAATATTTAGCCTTTTGCATACCGTCTCATCTGAAGGGTGAGAAGATACTAAAATAGCTTACATACTCAATTTAGCAAGTCACACATGTGAGAGCAGTGAAAGCAAGCAACATAACTTCCTACCCATTGGTAGACTCGTACCGCGACTACAAATAACGTCCTAATTAGTTCCCGAAAATAAAATGCAAACGTTTCACAGAGGCTCAGCCTCCCACAGCCGCCCTTATTGCCTCGTTGCCACACACAAATGTCAGCGAGCAACAAGAAAAGAGGAAAACCTGACAAACGCCCCATTTAGCACATGTGTGTCCCAACATACGACATACAAGGGGTATGTGTTCTCCTTGTTCTATCATCTGAATGTTTTTTCTTCAGCCTCTGTCGAGGTTTGAGGGTTTTTTCATATTGCCTTCAGCTATCCTCTTCGAATAATTTTTTACCGTTAAATTACCCTTCAGGGATCTACATGCTCGAGATGTTATGCGTCACCTTATTTTCATATTTACCACTGTCAATGGGAAGTTGAATAGGTTTGAGATGATGAGCTGAGAAACGTAGAAAGGAGGTTGTTGTGCAATTATCCTTGGCGAGGATTAGGTTTTATACAGAAATCTTGACCGTGAAGATTTACTTGAGCTTCAGCGGGATTTAGGCCACAGCCAATACTGTGTGAGATCGCTCTAGACGTTTATTCGAATTGCTCGTATAAGCGAATTTCTGGCTATCGTCAAATCCTCAGCGTCAAAAGCAACGACTACACCAACCGCGTTTAACTACACGTCGGCTGTGATACCACGATTGCTTCTGTAACTATTTACCTTTGTAGAAAATTAATAAATTCAGGCTTTTGGAGAAGCCTTCTGTAATGAACTTGCTATATTGTAAAAGGAGTTTCCTTCAAGGTCTAAATTTAAACATTAAGGAAGTCCAAAAGTGTCGACTAGTAGCTGAGCCATGAATCCAATGGCCCATCCAACAAATTCAACAAGCAACCCCTTTCACTTTTTTTTTGATAAACATATACATATGTATATTATGCGCGCGACTTATGAGACTCAACGCAGCTGAATCAAAAAAAATTAATTTTTATGACTTTATTCGCCTCAATTACAAAATCAACTGGACTTAACTCATAGCTTAATTTTACTTATGACCTATGTTGCAGAGGTGAACGGATGTGCAGCAGACGCTGATAATGCATTTACCCAATTCACCTGTGCAATTACAATCGATCATGTTATGATTATTTCGCTGGAATTCGCACTACGTTGCTGTTATTGCTGAGCTTGTTTCCGCCGCTGTGTGGAATGCTGTCTGACGGTGTACTCTGCCGCTTGTACTGTTGTTGTTGTGGGTTATTCTGCTGTTTGTGTTGTTGTTGTTATAGGTGGAAGGTTGTTCCTGTAACTCCTCCCCCCTAAGACTGAAGCGAGGGTCCTGGAAAGCTTGATGGACTGGACGGGAGCGAAGTATTGAGTTTAGCCTTAAACTGTCTATTGCATAGAAATATTGGTATTATTATAATTATTGAAATTATTAAAATTGAAAATAGATAAATGTCTCGCCGTGTGCTGTCCCATGTTAGGATTTTGAATTTTTCCTGTTGATGAAATTTGAAATCGTTAAATTTTTTTATATTGAGATTTTCTATTGTAAGGTTAGAGTGGATGATATTATAGTTTGTGGGATAGATGTGGATTTTGTCCCAGTGGGTGTAGGGTTTGCTCCTGTAGACTACATTGTTTATATAGACATCACAGTCCTTGTATGTGATCAAGGCTGAGCCCTCAATGGTTTGCTCGAAATTACATGTGGAGTTGATAAAGGTGCGTGGGGCGTCTATAAGGAGTATGTTGTTGTCTTCTGGCTGGGTAATGGACTTTATTTCATTGATGTCTTCCGTTGTGCAGGTAGCGGGCTTATTTCTTAGGATTCTTCCGATGCATGTTGACTGTTGTAGCGTTTCTTGATGCGTTGATTCCTTGCAGATGAATATCTTCTCCACTTTAGGGCACATGTGTTCAAAGTACTGTATAACATTATCGTCTATAGCTAGGTATGGTTTTACAATTATTTGTTTAGTTTCATTAATAGGTATTGGGATAATGTGGAAAAAGGAAAAAGTGTGTTGGGAAAATATAGGGATTCTAATGTTGAAAATAATTTTAGAGCCATTGCAGAAAGCCTGAAGTTCGAGTAATTCGTATAAGTTTTCGTCTGATTTTATTTCTATCGTATTGTTAAGGACTTCATGGATGAGAGAAAGTTCGTCAGGATTTAGTATAATTTTTGGAACGCTATTAGTCTTGGCTAGTACCATTGCTTCCGAAATGTCGCGTATATGATTGGTTAAAAGGTCAACGTTAAAACTGATTCGGTTCAGGTATTGAGAGTGGATGAATGAATCTGCGTTTGATCGTATTATGACTAATGTTCTGTTATTGTAATCGGCTATGTACTTCTGAATAAGATTCTGTTGGTAATTTATGTGATCCGTAATATTCTTGAATCTTTGAATCATTTCATGGTTTAGTTTTGATTTTGAAGCTGTTTGGTCTATCAGGTGGTTTTGGGTTTGTTTTAAGTTTTCTATTTCATCGTTAATTCTTTCTGCGTCATAGGCGTCCATATTTCCTGTTATTAGTTTTATTGTACTGCCTAGTCCGTTAATGAGTCCTCTTTTTGGTCTCTGTTTTTGTCTCGGTAATAAAAGGTCTATCCTGGTTTTTAAGTCTCTGAGTTTGGACTCTACAATGTCTACGCTTGGCTGGAGGTTCTTGAATGTTCTGAAATGTAGAAGGGATGTTCGGATTTGTTCTACGTTCTCTATATATTCGTCTAGGTCTATAACATGAATGAGGTTGTAGAATGTCTTTATTAATTTTGCTTTTCCTAATTTAAGCGGGAGTACTCCGTTGTATTTTGAGAGGTCACGTATTTCCAGTTCCTGAGCTGATATTAATATTAGCCTTAAGATAAAAATGAGAAAATTTGGTTAAGCTTCAAGTGTGTTTACGTTTTTTCTTAATTCTAGCTTTATGGAATTTCTTATTCGTCGTAGTTAGAAGTGTTACTTTGTTGTTTTCTTTTACTACATGCCTACTGAATCTCGGGGTGAGCTTATTTCTTTTACACTCTTTTCTATATATAAAATCATGTGGGTTTCTGTCTTCTGGGTCGTTCCTATCGTTATTAAGTCTGTCTATTCTCTTGCTAACGCCCTGTTCTAGTCTGTCCTTAATTTTAGGGAAAAAGTCTTGTTGGAATTTTGTTAGTTCTGTCAAGTACTCGTGTTCGTTGGTATGAGTTAAAGTGTTATTGAATTTATATGGTCTTCCGTAGAAAAGTTCAAAGGGAGTGAGTTTTGTAGCAGAGTGGATTGCATTGTTATACGTGAATATTGTTTCAGAAAAAATTTCTTCATGATCTAATTCTAGTCTATTTTCTCTGAGCGTTGAAAGGATGATTCGATAAATTTCTGTTAAGGATGAGTGTAGTCGTTCGACAGGAGAGTTGCTACTCGTCTGTTGAAACGAGGTGGTATGAAGTTCGATTTGAAACCGCCTGCAGAAGTCTTTAAAAATGTTGGACATAAATTCGGATCCTTGGTCGACGACGATTTTGGATGGGATGCCGTGTAGGCTAATAAAGTTCTTAAGTGATTTCAGTACGTTAATGCTATTTCTGGAAGGGAGAGTATATCCCGTTGCGAATTTCGAAAATTTGTCTAAAATTGTTAGGATGTGTCTGTTGTTAATTGCATATATGTCGATATGGAGGATGTCGAGGGGTTTTGCCGGGGTTTCGGGTTTTTCGTATTTAATTTTTTGGGGGTTTCGTTCGTACTTTAGTGTTTGACATTTTTCGCAGTTATTAATCGTTTCCGAGATTTTAGTTTTCATATAGGGGAAATAGAAATTTCGTTTCAGATGCAAAAGGGTTTCCTCTATACCTCTATGGTTATTGTCTTTGTGGTAAGTTTCGATTAGTTTTTCTTGCTCGTCTGTGCTTCTTATGTCTTTTAGGATATCTGTACACCGAATAAGTCGAAAGGATTTCCTACTTGCGAAAAATTTAGAATAGGTTGATTGTATTTTGCGAAAGGTTTCGTCGTCCGTATAGATTGCGTTCAGTTTCTTCGGGGAAAACAGTCTTTTGAAGATGTCGATAATAGTACTCTCGTTAAATGTTTTGTCTCTAATAGTTCTGCGTTGTTTGTTTCTGAAGATAATCTCTAGTGTCATGGGTGATCCCTTGTCAGATTTTTGTAGTATGTATTGTAGACTGAATTCATTGAGAGGTCTTTCAGAGATGGGAATACCATCGTCTAAGTTTTCTATTGCCGAGTGTGTGGTTGAACCACTGGTGCCTTGAACTGATTCGGTATCGTTAACGTTGATATCTAAGCTCTGAAATGTTTTCGGACAATCAATTCTAACCCTGCTGAGAGCATCTGCGTTCGTATTGCTCTTACCTTTCTTATATCCTATTTCATAGTCATATTCCTCTAGTTTGAGGCGCCAGCGTAACAATTTTGAATTGGGATCTTGAAGATTCATAATCCATGTTAGTGGCTTATGATCTGTTATGATGTTAAATTTACGGCCAAAAAGGTAGGGTCGAAAGTACTTGGTTGCCCAAACGATGGCAAGAAGCTCTTTCTCTATTGTGGAGTAGCCAATTTCGGTTGTAGTCAAGGTTCTGCTCGCGAAGCATATTGGCTTGTCGCCTCCAATTGGACCCTGTGACAATATTGCGCCGATGGCAAAGTTACTTGCATCGGTTGTTAAGTTAAACGGCTTAGTAAAATCGGGGTACTGTAGAATTGGATCATTCGACAGTATATCTTTACAGGTCTGAAATGTTCTAATGTATTCTTCGTTGATCTCGATCTTCTTGTCCTTCTTTAAGCATGTTGTCAGGGGTTTAACAAGTTTCGCGAAGTCCTTAATGAACTTCCTGTAGTATCCCAATAGCCCGAGGAAAGCTCTTATTTCCTTTTGTGTGCGTGGGAGTGGAAACTGTTTGATGGCGTGAACTTTGTTGGGGTTTGGTTTAACGCCTTCAGTTGAGACAATATGACCCAGGAACGCAATTTCTTTTTTTAGGAAGTCAGATTTTTCTAGTTGGATTTTGAGATTGGCCTCTTTAAGTTTTGTAAATACCTTTTTTAGGTTTTCGAGGTGCTCTTGTAGAGATGTGGAGAACACAATTATGTCGTCCATGTATACCAGACAACATTTTCCTACCAAATCTCTCAGGATATTGTCCATAATCCTCTGGAATGTAGAGGGGGCATTCTTCAAGCCGAATGGCATCCTTAAGAATTCATAGTGGCCACCATCTACGGAGAAAGCGCTTTTAGCGATGTCTTTCGGATCCATCTCGATTTGATGGAAACCGCTTGCTAAGTCCAATGTCGAGAAATACAAGCATTTTCCCAATTTATCTAGTATCTCATTTATGTTGGGAATAGGATACTTGTCGGAAATTGTTTTCTCGTTTAATTTTCTGAAGTCGATCACGAGTCTCCATTTCTGGTTCCCGTTATGATCTTTCTTCTTGGGTACTACCCAAACGGGCGCACTCCACGGGGAATAACTATGCTTTATTATCCCTTGATCAAGCATTGATGTTACTTGCTTTCGGATTTCCTCCTTATGGCAGTATGGATATCGGTATGTTTTCGTATATATGGGGATGTCATCTATCGTGTGTATTCTATGTTTGATTTGGTTGGTGAAACTTAGATTCTGACCTTCTTTGAAGAAAATGTCTTCAAATTCTCTACACAATCTTATGAGACCTTTCTTTTCTTCGGAGTTCAAATGCTCTGTATGAAGGAGTTCTGCAATTTCGGGGTCACTTTGGGGACTATTGAGATTTATATTGAAATTGTTTATTTCTATGAAGTGAGAGGAAAGGTAGGGTTCGACCTTGAGGGGTTGTTCGACAAGAAAGGGTTTATCGATGGGGGAATTATTGGTTACTTCGATTACACAGTACCAGTCTTTCGCTGTGTAAATGCCCTCTGATATGGCAAGATTAGGTTCGACAAGAGTGTTTCGAATGAAGACGTCTCCGCTTTGCACGTCTACAGGTACTTTAACTATCGCTTTCGTATTGGAAGGGATTATGTGTTTTCCAGAGCTGAAATTAGGTTTGAACAAAAGTGGAATAGTGGAACTGGGGGTAGTCAACAGTTTGTTCTCTAAGTCTATTTTTGCACGAAGTTGGGATAAAATGTCTAATCCTAAGAGACCATCGAAATAGTTGTGGAATCTAAACAGAAGGAATTTAAATTTACCGGTTTCGTTAAATTCGTTAAATATAGGTACGGATACCCTTTTATTTAGTTCGTGGTTATTGAGAATTGTGGAAATTTTAATAGGGGAACAATTTTCGACTTTTAGGTTGCGGGCAAATTCGGGGTTTAAGAAGGAAGCTGATGCTCCTGTATCAATTAGGAATTTTAATGGGCGACCAAATGGGGATGAAATGTGGATATAAGGTAATATGAATCCGTGCTTATTGATATCTAAGTATCCGACGGGTTTTCTGAGGCAGTGTCTTGAAAATTTTCGTTTTCTAATTCCTGCATCGCAGCTAGTGTTTGTTGGTCTTGCTCGTTAAGGTCCTGGTCCTGGTAGACGTAGTGCTGGTCTAAGTTAGGTAGGTACGATGGTGGTAGATTGTTTCTTGAGTTATGTGCGTTTACATTGTGTACTTCTTCTATTGTGTATCTGGGTGTATTGCTGCGCCTTGTTTGGTTTGACATAGGCGGCCTGTACGTTGTCGGCTGTGTATAGCGAGATTGCGTTGTACCGAGTTCCATTGGTTCTGTCGGGGGAGTGGCACGTTGTGGTATATTTGGTCTGACGGGATGTTGGTTAAATGCTTGGGCGTTGTTTGAGGTTTGGTATGATGATAAAAGAGGGTAATTATATGCTGGTGCGAGAGCTTGGGTATGGTTTCGGGAATATTGAGGATTAGTTACGTTGAATGGAGTTGGTCTGTGGGGTATGTTCTGCTGAGGAGGTCTGTAAGTTTGATTTGGTTGTAATGATCTTTGGTTTGTAGTGTAGCCTCTTTGTGGGTTGTGGGACTTTTGTTGGTATTGATAAAGGTTGGGTTTCCTTGCTGGTGGGCGATACTCATACTTCATATAGAACATATTCTGCTCTTGTATGCAGTATGAGAGAGCTATGGCTAGAGATGTTGGTTTCATGGCCCTAATGTTAGAGCCAAGTGGCTCTCTTAACCCGGACAGGAAGGCATTTAAGCACATTTCCGAGAAAAGGTCTTTTTTTGCCTTGATAACGTTGTGATCTGTTTCGTGAATGAGGACGTTGTTGTTTAGGGTAGCTTGCAATTCGATCACTTCGCTGTGGAATTCTTCGATGCTTCTGTTGCCCTGTCTCAGGAGATGTAGATCCCTTATTAGCGAGGTCTCGTTGCGTTTATCTGAATAGTGTAGTACTAAATTTGTTTTTATTTCGTCCCAGTTCAAATTTGTACCGTACATATTGAGTACCTCGTTTGCTTGGCCGTCTATTTTATTCCGAATGGCCCTGAGAATAATTTGACCTAGAGGACTGTTTGTCACGCCTTTTACGTGCATTAGGATTTCCTCGACGTTGTTGATGAAATCATACAACAGTCTTGGATTGCCGTCGAAACGGGGTAAATCCTTTACAGCGTCCGGGATTCGAAGCGAATCGAAAATATCTCGGAAATTAGGGGATGCAATGGTAGCTGCCGCAGAAGTTGTAGCTATATTTGGATTCATGGTGGCGTTTGCGATTGGAGGTGAAGGAAATGAATTAAAGGTGAGGTCGCAATTGGTTTTACGCACTGATTCCGGGATAGAACTAAGGCTCTTAAATTTGAACAAGTTAGAAAGCTTAGGATAAGGGGATTTCCTAACGGAGGTTTTGTTTGGGGATGGCATACAGTGGAGAAAAATATTATATTCAGGTAATTTTAATTTTCGTGTGGTTTTACAATTGTATATTTTGTTTGCTTAGCGAATTGGAAGTATAGTATAGTATTGGTTAACTTTCAATTAGATACGTGGTGTAATATAGGTCTGATATATAATAATATAAGTTTAATTTTCGTTACAAAAAAAGGTATAATTATTTTCGTTACAAAAGGATATGTAATTTAAACTGGTTTTCGATTAGTATATTTATTAATTTATTATCAATCGATCAATCGTTGTATTTCAATTAATTTTCTATTTACGTAATAACTTCTTTTTCTTTGACCTTATTTGTTGTTATTCTTTTATTTATTTACTTTATTTTTTTTTTTTTTTTTCACTGCTTATTTATATACATATATATATATATATTTCTAAAATGAAGACAATGATTATACAGTATCTGACTCACATGTACTGGAGTATTAGGAATATATTCATCTTTGGGTTGACTTCTTGTTGAATAGCGAAGGCTGCGTTGGATCCCGCGATGAAGATTAACAGTAAACCTCTGCTTTTTCCTCTTCGATACTTGGTAGTGTCACAAGACTGAGATTAGTCCAAGCACTTCAACTGTTCTTAGGTTCACGACCGCAAAGAATTTAAAAATTCACTGTTAAACGTAAATCGCGAAACTTCGACACGGAAAACCACCGTTTCTTCGTTTTATTTTTCCTTTACGTACTTAACACCGGTCGGACTACACGACTGCGCCACTTATGAGACTCAACGCAGCTGAATCAAAAAAAATTAATTTTTATGACTTTATTCGCCTCAATTACAAAATCAACTGGACTTAACTCATAGCTTAATTTTACTTATGACCTATGTTGCAGAGGTGAACGGATGTGCAGCAGACGCTGATAATGCATTTACCCAATTCACCTGTGCAATTACAATCGATCATGTTATGATTATTTCGCTGGAATTCGCACTACGTTGCTGTTATTGCTGAGCTTGTTTCCGCCGCTGTGTGGAATGCTGTCTGACGGTGTACTCTGCCGCTTGTACTGTTGTTGTTGTGGGTTATTCTGCTGTTTGTGTTGTTGTTGTTATAGGTGGAAGGTTGTTCCTGTAACTCGCGTCACAGTGCGGGCAGAAGTTAGAAAGGAAGAGGGATAGAGGAGATGCCGATGGCTATTGATCCTAAATGCCTGCATGTCGTATTGAGGGGAAAGGCCAAATGCGGCAGGGAATGCTTCGTGTGGTTCGGTTAAAGAAGAATTCCTCATATTTGGCGGTACTTCCGAAAACGGGCTTCAGGGTATATTGGTGAGCATTCCTAGAGATACGTGTGTCGCGGGAGAAATATTGAAGGGGCGGAATGCAACTGGCTATTTCATTAGAGCTTTTTTGATGGAAGAAACGATAAAACGATAGAGGGCATGGGTTCGGACATACAGGGTAAAGTGTTGATTGCTCTCAACCTGGCGAGATGCCAGCAACGATCCTTGTTTAAATGCCCGGGTCAAGGTGACATACAGCATCCTCGGGGCGCCCTCTGGATAGCCTCTACAACAACCGTTGAGAGGTGAACAAATGTATGCAGCGATTGCCCTAGGCAAGAGGGCGCTACAATACCCCGACCATACTGGCGGTTGTGCGGCGGGCCAACAACCCGCCCACGTAAAAAAACAACAAGTTATGGAAGAGCAAAATGCCTCGCATAAACGAACGGATTCTCAAAGACGACATGGCGCGAAAAAGGAACACGATTTGCGAGTATGCTCTTAGAATGTCAAAACCCTGTACACTCCTGGAGCTGCTCATAAACTGGAAAGAACCCTCACGCAGTATAAGGCGGATATTACTGCGATCCAGGAAATACGCTGGATAGGAAACCGTATGATGAGGAAAAGATTTTGCGACATATATTACAGCTGTCACAAAAGATTGCACATGTTGGGGTGCAATTTGTCGAGGGAAAGCGATTAAGGAGGAAGGTCATCGACTGACTGGGATGCACATCAAAGGCAGATTTTACGACGACAGCCTCATATGTCTAAAAGAAAGGAGACCCCTATAACTGCGCGAACTATAGGGGAATAAGTCTCCTTAACATCGCCTATGAGATCTTCTCTGCCGTATTGTGTGAACGCCTGAAACCGTTTGTGGATAACCTGATCGACTATTATCAGTGTGGTTTCAGGCCAGGTAAATCCACAATAGACTAAATATTTAAGCTACAGCAGATCTTGGAGAAGACCCAGGAATACCAAATCGATACTCACCACCTCTTCGTCGATTTCAAGGCTGCAAATGACAGCGTGTATAGAGCTGAACTATACAAAGCCATGTCTAGTTTTAACATATCTGCCAAACTTGTCCGACTGTGTAGGATGACAATGGAGAATTTTCGCCGCTCCATTAAGGTCGGTAATTAGCAAACCGAGACCTTTCATGTTAAAAAAGGATTTAGGCAAGGTGACGCGCTGTCATGCAACTTTTTCAACATCGTGCAAGAGTCACTGGCCAACACAAGAGGTACTATTTATTCCAAGTCCTTGTAAGCATTGAGGTAGAAGCGGATGGGTCTCAAGGTTAATGGGACCCAAGGTTAAGGATGGGTCTCAATCTCACCATGGGCGGATATAACTTTGAAGTGGTCAAGGAATTCGTCTAAGTTGGCTCACTGATGATCGGCGACAACAACACCAGCGCTGAGATAAAACGCAGAATCACTCTTGCCAACCGCTGTTTCTTTGTGTTCAAGAGGCAATTGAGAAATTGTCTCGGAAAACCAAGGTGGCACTATATAAGACCTTGATCATCTCAGCCCTCCTTTACGGCGCAGAGGCTTGGACCTTACCAAAAGCGGATTAAGATGACCTTGGTCGTTTCGAGAGGAAAATTCTACACACTATCTACAGTCCCGTTTATTCAAACGGAGTATGGAGGAGAAGATTTAACGAAAAACTGTACGGGTTGTACAACGATATCGGCCTGGTACGACGTTTACGGATACAGCGTCTAAGGTGGCTAGGCCATGTACAGCGCATGGAAAATACAGCTCCGACCCGAAGAGTCTTTGAATCAACCCCGGAAGGAAGGCGCGGCAGAGGACGGCCGCATCTTAACCAACTGGGCGTGCAGCGCTGGAAACAGCTGGCCAAAGACCGTGCCAGCAGGAGACGCTTGTTGGTTGAGGCCCAAGTTCACCACGGACTGTAGCGCCACGTAAGTAAGTAAGTAAGCCTCACATGTGCACACGCCCCTACCGAAGACGCTGAAGACCCCGTCACAAATGCCACGATCGGAAAGGAGAACACCTTTGGCGGAATAGTCGGAAATTACAGCCTCCACGATACAACAACAGATAACGGCTTTCGACTCACGGACTTTGCGACAGCTCGTAATGCGTAATAAGTAGCACAAGATTTCCCCGCAAGCGAATCCACACAGCAACCTGGCGATCTTCGGATGGTCGAACCGCCAACCAAATCGACCATATGCTCATTGACGCAAGACACTCGTCAAACATCCTGGATGTGCGAACATTCAGGGTGGCAAACGTCGACTCTGACCATTTTCTCGTAGCAGCAAGATTCAAAGCTCGACTGCCCAACGTCAGATAGCTGCACCAGCCCACCATGAGGAGATTCGACATCTGACGCCTGAGTACACCGGAGATTACCAGGGTCTACAGGAAGCAACTAATCGAAAGGCTCTCCGGTATGCTTACGTCGAGCACAAATGTCAACAGTATGTGGCTGCATTGGAAGTGGATGTGTTTAAGCAGCATTTACAGCAGCTGCTTAATGTTAGTAAGCTAGTTAAATTTGATCTTCCTCCTAACGTCAGAAAGTGATCGTATTCAGTATGTCCGCATTACTTCGTTACTTCGGGCGTACCGCAGGGTAGTCATCTGGGCTCTTTGCTGTTCCTTTTATTCGTTAACGATATTCCCGATATTTTCCTTCATTTTAAAAGTTGTCCGAACTATCAAATCAGAGCAGGACTGTATTTATATACAGGAAGATCTTGAGAACTATCTGTTTGGTGTCAGCACAATGATCTTCACCTTAATGTCTCTTAATGTCTATGTCTTACGCAATATCTCCCCAATTCCATTCTTGTATTTAATTGATAATGTAACATTGTCCATTATCCCCCCCAAAAAAAGATCTGGGAGTTATATTGAGTTTTTGGTTGCTAAATGTAGCCATATGTTAGGTTTCATACTGCGGAATTCGAAAGACTTCCGAGACGCTTATACTCTTAAATGTTTTTTTGTCGCATTTGTCAGATTTCATCTCGAGTACTGCAGTATAGTATGGGATCCATTTTAAAAAGTTCATTCCATTAGAATTGAGAAGATCATTCGTAGACTGCGATGGAATATTGATTGATTCCAATCGCAGCTTTTGATTGCCTATTAACGAAGTTCTCGCCTCATCGTTTGCTGCTAAATCCACTGGGTGAGAACTACGAGGTTCTTCTTCTTCTGCCGAACTTAATTTATCGTTTACGCTTTCCGCTCTGTTCTTCAACTCATCCGTCTTGACCACAACCTCTTTCAACGGGTCATCAGCAACACCAGGGGGTTAATTCTCCTCCTCTGCGGTTTCTCTGCATTCACCAAATTTTAAGACCGTCTTTTCCTTGAGTACAATGTCACGAGAAAGCTGTATTTTGTTGGATTCTGGTACCCAAACGCGATAACCTTTGCTATTATCTGGATACCCAACAAAGACTCCTGACAAAGCCTTTTTGTCCCACTTTTGCCTCTTCTCTTTGGGAATATGTATAAAAACGTCGCTACCAAAAGTTTTCAGGTTACCTATACTGGGAGTTTCCTTGAACCACAGTTCATAAGGACTCTTGTTCTTGATGGGGCTTGGTCCAAAACGATTTAATAAATAGACTGCAGTTTTAACAGCTTCGCTCCATAGCCTGAGAGGTAAGTCGTTGGCATGCAACATAGTTCTGGCTATTTCCACAATGAACCGCACAGCCCTTTCGGCACATCCATTTTGTTGAGGAGTATAGGGAATTGACAGCTGATGGGTTATACCACGTTCTGTCAAAAGATCGTGGACACGTTTGTTTACGAACTCTAACCCGTTGTCTGACCTCACAATTTTTACATTTTTACTGAAAAAGGACTGAACTTCATTAAGATATTTTTCAATTAAAGATGGAATTTCATTTTTTTCTTTAATAAAATACACTTTTCTATAGCTTGAATAATCGTCTGAGTAATAAAAAGTACCTTGAACCTTCCGACGACTTCGTTTGCATGGGGCCACAAAGGTCTGCATGCACAAGAACACCAGCTTCTGAAGCTCTAGACTGACTTTCACCAAATGGAGAACGGTGCATCTTACCTATAGTACAAGCATCACAAAAAAAAATCGGATTGTCAATAAAATGTATACTATGTTGATTAAGCACCTTTTTTACTTGTCCAATGCACATATGACCTAGCCTATTATGCCACACCTCGAGAGATTCCTTTCTTGATGCAAAGTTAGCCCCACTTTCATTGTCTATTCTAAATAGCATTTTATATAGACGAGGACATCTGATGCCTATCGCGACTACTTGACTGTCCTTTAAAAACTCGCATTTTTTACTGTCAGATACTAAGGAGTAATTTTATCTAAAGCACTTCCTGAGGAGAACAAATTTATTCTTATGTCCGGGACAAAAAATACGTTCGTGATCCGTTTCTTAATCCACCTTTGATAATTAAATGCTTCGATATTAATTTCTCCTCTGCCATGCGCTCTTATCTGTGTTCCATTTCCGACTGTAATGATCACTGGTGTCTTCAATTCCTCATAAGAACTGAACCATTCTCTGCGAAAATACATGTGCTCACTTGCCCCGGAATCCAAGACCCAGTTCTCCGCCGTCAGAGCATCTCTGATGTTAAACGACTCGCAAACGAACGCGTCACAATTACTTGTACATATCACTTTTAGTACTCTCTCAATTGGCAAAATTAGGCTGTTTCGAAGTTTAGTGCATTATATGCCAAGTCGTTAACTCTACCACCTTGGTGCTAGGATTTGCTTTACTAACAACTGGCATGACTTCTATTCCAGTCACCACCTTGAACAGGAATTTCCAAGTGCACCACTGCTCCGAACACTGCAATTTGTCGATCTTGATTATTTCGGTGTCCATATTACACGAGTAGATGAGTAAAAAAGGGGAAAAAATTAAAAAAATTACTAAAAATGTGCGCTAGGTAGGACCTTTTTTATCTTTGGAATCCGGCTATCTATAACGAATCTGAAACTTTAATTTTCTTTCTCGCAAAACAACCAATTTTCTGCAATTTTAATTTCAATATTTAAATATTTAAACTTTTGTTCCGGTAAGTCGCGCCCACCAGCCCACAGAGCCTCCTATAAAAGAAAGAAAGAAAGCTGGACGATAAGCAGGATGGAGGAGCTGATTTTGGGTTTTTTCGAAAGAAAAGTTCTGCGTCGGATATTTGGTCCTGTCTGTGAGGAGAAGACAGATCCGCGAACTCTACGAGCTGTACAAAGATGTGGATAAATTCTGGAAGGCAAAGATCCGTCGACTACATTGGCTAGGCCACATCGAGCGCATGAACACCAACGCTCCAGCTAAGAGGGTCTTCGACTCCGAGCCTCCGGTATAAAGACCAAGTATTCGCGGATGCAAAACAACTTGGTCTTGATAACTGGAAGCAGCGTGCCCAGGACCGTCAAGGATGGAAGGCAGCTATAGCTCAGGCTCAGATCATCCATGGATTGCCGGCCTGATGAGTAAGTAAGTAACGATAAAACAGGGAGAAGGAGGAAACATTCCTGCCATGTTCCAGCGAGTCTAATGTTTTGGTAATGCTGGAGTCACTTATCAGTTTTATCGCGCGTTTTTGTATTCTATCCATTTGCTGCAATGAGCTCTTGGAAGCACCGGATCAGACATGAGCGTTAAATTCTAATTTAGGGCGAAAAGAGTGAGAAATATTTCTTGCATCTGTATAAGAAGCCTATGCATTTGGCAGCCTTGGCGACACTGAATATGTGGCCGCTCCAATTAAGATTTTGAGCAATACACACACCCAGGATGGAAACTTTTTCTGTTTTCGAGATGCAAGTGCCGTTTATGGATAATGGTTGCAGGTTAGTTATGTGCTCTAACGACAGGAGACAGCATTGCGTGTTGGTTGCCTTAAATTCCACTTTATTGTTTTTACCCCATTAGATGATGCTTTCGATGTCGGAATTTAATGAGCTTAACATACGCTGCCGCTAACTATCTACAGCCGAAGTGCAGGGTTGTAGAGAAGTGAACGAATATAAGAAGCTGCGGGTACTGTCGTCAGCGAAAGAGTGAATCGGATTAGAAGTAACAGACAAGAGATCACTTATAAAAATGAGAAAGGGTGTCGGAGACAAAACGGAGCCTTGGGGAACGCCAGCATTTACTTCATACCAAACGAGATATGTATGCCATCAAATCACCGATGGATCTGTTGCTGCGGAAACCATACTGAAGGTCATATTTCATAAGCCGATATTTCATAATCAGTGTTTCCATGACCTTGGAAAAAAGGACGTTACTGCAATGGGTCTGTAGATGGAGGGAAAAGATGATTCGCCTTTTTTGGGTATAGGCTGAGCAAATGCTGTTTTCCACCTACTTGGAAAGAGCCCAGAAGATTAGGAAAGGTGAAAAAGCTTACGCAGTGGTTTTGTCGTCGTAGAAGAACACATCTTCAGAACTATTGGGGCAATACCATCATGATCAGCGAATTTAAATAGGACGAAGTCCTTAAGAACACTTGCGGAGACAATGGAATAGAATAGTGCAAGATTTGAACTTTGCTCGTATATAAGAAACAATCTTGAAAACAAAGCTTTTACTTTTGAGCGTTATTATTTTTCTGATTGTTCTTTCCAAAAAGGAATTTAAAAGTCTTTCTGAATGAAATAATGTCCTTCTATTGGAAAAATGGTTTTCAAAATACATAAGTGCAAAAACACTCGTTCGGCCTCGTGTTTTTTTTTTTTTTTTTTTCTTAAGATCGATGTGTTTCATTCCATTGTCGGAGATAAGTAGAAGACATCCCCTTTAAAAGCAAAAATGATTCAATCTAGTGTTCTTAGGCAGGCACTAATGCCTAATATGATTAACTTTTCTACAAATGAGTGCAAAACAAAACTCACATTTTTGGGGAAAGAAGGCTTATCCATTTGCATATAGAAACCCTTATATGGAGTCATTATCCAGTATAATTTGTGGCTCTAGATGACTTTAATAATCATACATGTTCAGGTTTTATTTCATTCCCGAGTAGATGCAAATAACAGCTTGTGTTTTTGGAAAAAGAAGTTTTTCCTTTTAAGTACAAAAACTCCAGTTAACGATTCATCTCAAATCCATCCTATTGTTGTTTTTAGTCAGCAGAAGTGTTTTTTACCTTACATAAAAGCTCTTACTCGTGTTATGAGGCAGTGTTTAGTCTTTTTTCAGATAAATGCAGGATAATTAAAAAAAACTTCGTCTACCTTGGCTCCGCAGTGACCTGGAACAACGACAACAGTTCCGAAATGAAACGCAGAATTACTCTTACCAATCGCTGTTTCTTTGGGCTCAGGAGGCAACTGAGTAATAGAGCCCTCTCTCGAACGACAAAGTTGACTCTATATAAGACTCTTATCATCCCGGTCCTGTTGTACGGTGCAGAAGCATGGACACTATCAAAAGCGAATGAGGAGGCCCTTGGTCGGTTCGAGAGAAAGATTTTGCGCGTGATTTTTGGGCCTATAAGCGCAGACGGGGGATGGAGGAGAAGATTCAACCACGAACTTTACGGGCTGTACAGCGACATGAGCCTAGTCAGGCGTCTACGGATTCAACGCCTAAGATGGCTGGGCCATGTAGAGCGAATGGACACCACAGCCCCAGCCCGGAGAGTCTTTGAATCCAACCCCGAGGGACGAAGAAGCAGAGGACGGCCGCCCTTAAGATGGCGCACACAGGTGGAAGGGGACCTCAGCCAACTGGGTGTGCGGCAATGGAAAAGGCTAGCGAAAGATCGTTCTAGATGGAGGGGCATGTTGGTTGAGGCCCAGGTTCACCCCGAACTGTAGCGCCCACTAAGAAGAAGAAGGGAACTAAAAAAAATCCTTAAGGACACCATTTCCTCTTGAAATCAGTTTTATGTAATTGATTTAATTCTCACCGACTTTGGATGATGTACTAAGATTTTTCAATACCGACTATCTAAGTGACTTGCCGGATATTCTCCGAATGTATGTAAGTATGTATACGCCAATGTGTATGCAGTCGTGTATCATTATGAATAACCTGGTTACAAATTAGGATCGTGTCCAATTTGAATTTGTAAGCCACCCAAGTTATTGTATATTATTCAACTCTCTCTCCTACATAGTTACATGTATAACTGCGAGTAGTCCGGCCAGTCGACTGGCTGACTGTCTGGTTGGCTGGGTACGCAGCGGTTGGTTGCGTGTGTGTCTCCGTTTTGGTTGTATTTATGGCTGACTTAGAACATGACCCATAAATATTATCCCAATGAATTTTGCGAAAATTAATGCCAATCTGCATAGTGTACCGTAATGTGGACATTATACTCGCCGCAATTGCAACAATGAATCCGATTTTCTGTCTCTTGGACTATACTCGGGTTATGCGGCAATTGGATTGGATTAGACTCGATATTCCTACAATACATCCATGTGTATACACTGTGGCTACACCCTCAAACTCCCATCACAAATTAGCTATTAGTTATGCGACAGTAGGAGAATCGAAGTGGGAGAAGCATTACATTATTGGCATTACCAATAATCATGTTAGAAGTTATAAATTGTTATGTGTGTACTTAATTTTGACCAAAATAATAACACGAGTAATTAATTTATTGCCAGTTGCGAGAGAAAGGATAGGACTTACTGAGCTTTCTATGAGGTAACTAACGCCATTTAAGGGGTAATGATAGTTATAAAACCTGAAATAACTTCTTCTAATTCATTGTGACAACTCTCTATATATCTGTCAGATCCAAATACCATCTTCTTTGAAAGTCGTTAATCCAGTTTACCAGACTATGGAGCTGCTGACATCCTTTCTTACGTATCCTTGTGCAAATAATCGTAAATTAAAAAAAAAAGCACGAAAGACCGGATTACACTTTACGATAATAATAGTTAAATTTTATTGTCACACTGATAGTAGTGTAACAGAATAAAAAGTGTGGTAAGAATAATCACCCTACGACTACACAACCGGACTCCCTGATATCTCGGTCGTAAGGACAAAACGACAAAGAAAGGAAAACTAGATGATGACTGCAGCGTGGAAAGTAGCAAGTAGCAAGTGGTAGCAGTAAAATGGCAAAACGGAACAAACTATAGCAATTGGTAATCTTCAAGATATATTTTTTAGTATCCCGACTCTGATCTTGTGCCATATTTTTTCTCTCACCTGTCTGGCAATAAGGGGTTTTTTCTTCCTCTCGAGGACTGTCGTAAATTTCGCATACTTTTGGAGACGATAAAAAAGAGCATAGAAATGGATTGTTTGTGCGTCTCCTTTTTGGAAACAATCCTTCCTAGACTAAGACACTATCTGAAATTTATTTTATTTACGACTGCAATTAAAGATATCACATGGATTAAGCACAGTAATTAGAGAAGAAATGATTATATCCGCATGCAGTGCATCCCGACCATCAATATAGACGATGAAGACAATATCAGTTCAGGCTACGGATAACACTCAGCGTATCCTTCATAAATAGACCGACCACAGATGTATCCCAGATCGTGTTTCGATTACCGGAATGGTTTTTATCTTTTTTGTTGGCACTGGCACCTAATACTTTATCACTTGAGACCGCAACCAACGAGCTGTGTACAAGTAGTGTAATCCCAGCGGGAATTATTGACCCAACCAACGAAGCGCCATTTTCAATTTCGCGCTAACATGTGACCGATATGTCGTTGAAATTAACTGCCAACAGCTCTAAGTCTAAATCTCTTTTCTGTCTAACTGGCACGATGACGAAGAATACTAACCGCCGCATTCGTTCGAAACCGTAGCGGCAGATAAGTGGACTATGCGCCAGGAGGGGTAGGATGCTCGTAGATAAAGCTGTTGTCCGGGGAACCACCGTTAGACCATCGTCATTGTCATGTTGTTGTTGTTGTTGTTGTGATAATTGTACGCGCGGATTGGATTGGAAAAATGAAAACATTCAACACACGCGGTGTCTTCTTATTTATCTATGTTCGACGGGAGAAGAACAAACCGTTCAACATGCTACGATAGCAATATTACCCGAAAAGAGTGGTACAGAAGTAACGTGCTTGAGTGAGGATATAACAGTATGGGCGACATGGAAATGGCAAATTGTTAAGGGCATTTGCCTTTGGCCAAGAGGCAGGGCGGCAGTCGATAGGAAAGTGACAGAAAAATCTGTTGCTATCAAGGGCTTGTAATCGTTAAAGGCACGTTAAGAGAAACTTTTCAGGTATTTTGAAAAATCCATTAAAAAATGATCCGATATCTAGCTTTGTAGCGTATGCAAAGGCGTTTACGCTTGTGAAACCTTGTACAACTGTCGAACCCCCTATTTGGTCTTTGAATGCATAAAAAACAGGAAGTTTTATATGCCAAAAAATTTAAATAGTGGATAAATTGCGAAAATAAAAAAAATGCTCACGAGGTTTAATCGAAAACATATTTTTACACAAAAAGTTGGACACGCTCCCAGGTACTATTTTAAAACCAATGAAGTGGATGTTGACATGTTCACAAAAAATAAATGAAAAGAATATTTGCCGAAAGTTTTAGGCCAAGAAGTTTATTCAATTTTTTTTTCCAATAGAAGTTTGAACACCCTGTTGATAGACTTTAGGCACGGCAAATAGCTGGAGTCAGTATTTAACCGAGGGATTGGAGATATCTACATTATAATTTGTATGCGTTATTTCAGATCAAAATTTTAATTTCAGTGTTTTTGCTGCAAAGTCATACAACCTACTTGTGTCTAATTACATTTGTTTTAATCGTCATTTAAAATAACTTTTCATATAGCATTTTAGACCAACAAGTTTTACTTACATTTTTTTCTCTATAAAACGTTAAACACCCACTTTGAGACTGATAAAATGAGGGAAAGGTAAGAGGGACATAACTGTTCACGGTAAAAGTACAGTCATGGAATATTCACATAAAAATGTTAAGCAACAGGTGAACTTAATTTTTTTTTTTTAACAAAAATTCATACACCCTTTTTCGGCATAGCATAAATATAAATATAAAAATCGAATAATAAGTATTCCGATATAGAGTGAGCAAGTACGCAGAATTTGTATGGGATTTAAAGGCAACCATTTCAACTCAGGTCATTTCCCATAAAAAGTCAGCTTTTTCAGTTTGACCTAGAACTACTGGATACATCATGGCGAATGAATAGGCGATCGTTTCCAGTAGAGTAATTACGCATTAGCGCCGAAATTATTTTTCAATCGAAACGATCGGCGTCTTATCTTTCCAGTTCACTGAATGGGACTCGTCTAAGAAAAAATAGATCATTGGGTGACCAACAATGTCTCTGACCGTGCTTTCCAAAGATTTACATAAAAGCCAAAACCCAATATATGTAACTACATATATATACCTTTTGATGGAGACATTACAACTCATCAAAAACCCACCCACCGAACAGCACGACATCGAACCCTAGAAACTGTGCAATTAAAGAGACACACGAACAACAAAATTTAGAGACAACCAAATACAAGGCCCAACACACACACGCTTAATATGGTACACATAACTGCCCGAATGAAGGACGACAACGAGAGAAGGAGTAAAGGATTGGTCATTAGAACAGACCTCATGGATTTAAATCCGTACTGCATGTATCGAATTAGATTTACGATTTTGTATGACATCATTAATCAAGCAGTTGATTGGTGATCCTGTTTTCGTTAATTAATACAATAATATATGGCCCTGGTGTGTTGCCGTTTGTTATACATACATGTGCATTGTTGTACAAAGTACTAAAGTGTCTCACAAAAGCCAGTATGCAAATGCATTATTCGTCCTGCCGCTCTTTAGGGATATGAAACTAGAGATGAATAGAAAAATAAGAAGGCAAGGATTGAGGTGAATTCAAAACGAACTTAAAGGCTAATGAGGAGGGGGGTGGCAAACGTGCCTAAAATCTCTGAATATCTCTGTGTGCTGTGGTAAACACCTATTAATTTACTTACACATCATCAACAGCCAGAATCATCAACTCTCTATCAACCTATCCGACGTATTAGTGTATGCACCCCCAAAGTAAATAAATTAAGGATCCTTTCGATAGATTTACTACAAATTGAAAGGACGTCGAACGGAACGTCCTCCCGGAACCTGGCAACGAACAGCTTGAATAAATCTACAGTTTGTACGCACGCAATCAACACTCCGCAAAAGGATATGCTTCACTCACGCACCATCCTTCCATGAATTTTATTACTCTTCGACGCACATAAAAACGAGAACCTTCTCATCCGCCCACAATCCTCTATGAGTCAAAGTCTGAGTGTATTAGACTATCCGGTCTGTGATTGTTTTCCGGATGACACGTAAATTAGAAAGCGTTTAACAAATTTAAATTTAATTTATAACGAGATAGGAGTAGGCATACACAAAGATGGGACACGTCCTATAAATAAATCCTTGTGTTGTGTACATTGAAGTTATTCAATTGCCACCACTGTGCGGAGCCCACATGTGGTGGTGGATATTTATTACAATTATGTCTTGCATTGGCAACCGAAGTGAAATAATTTCAAGAACAAGAGAGAGAGAGAGAGAGAGAGTAAGAGCAGAAGCCCAACACAGGGATAGACGTGTGCCATAATGTTTCTTAAACAAATCACATAGCTCTTAACAATAAATTAAGCAGTTAATACCAATTAAGCAGGAGACAAGCAGATGTCCTTAAACAAGTTGCCTTTACATTACGTTCTAGTGATTGAACGGACGCCGTTGTTTTGTCGGCATGAAGTTAGGAGGTGGACAACCATCGACCACGAGCATAGAGCTACAATACAGACGAAACCATGAGCATTTGCTAAAACAATAAATGGCCTTAATTTATGTGCGCTTACACATGAATATAATACACTTACGATTTTCGCAAAACTTTACAAAAGGAACGACGGGAACAAGTAACTAGCCACCCAGTCAGCCAGTCAACCAAGCGACCAACCAAGGTTGGCAATGGGGTTCTCTTGCTTCCAAAATTTATCGCACAACAGAATGAGGATTTCACGTCATATATATACACATATACATAGGTTGGCCATAAGGATGTTCTGAGTGTGCCTGTGTACATACATATGTACATACATATTGTGTGTGTGTGTTTAAAGGATCCAAAACGGAGACAAATTGTCCTTTTCGGTCCAAATGTACATCTAATGATAGCCAATCGAGGCACACTCCATAAATCGACCAGAAAACGACATCCCGGTATGGATGCAATCGTATTGCATTTGAGGATAACAACAGCAACCAGGAAGCATTGGTCATCATTCTGAGACTTGAAACCATTTGAAGGATATGTACATACGTACAATCAGAATCGCATTTGCCAATCTGAGCAAAGAGAGAAAGGGAATAGAAGTGGATGTGGTATTCTGTGGTTATGACGAGGCATATGTAATAACGTATCCGTTTGTGATACGGGGATATATGTATGTACATATGTATGTATGTATGTATATATCTGCAGGTAGTCAACCAACCGCTTTATGTCTGATTAACGATCGTTTATGATGCATCCTTTTTGGGCTCTGTGGCCTTTGCCCTTTGCCCTTTTTAGAGTGCCAAAATCTCAGATGCAACAAATTACCCTTAGTAGGGTGGATTTTCAATCGACCTCCCAAACAACGAAAAGACTTAGAACTCCATCCAATCAATCGAGCAATAAACGCAAATCAGTACCACACGCGATAGCCACACCAATAAAATGCACCCTCTTCCATTCCATAAATAACAATTACGGGCTTCGTTACACAATATGCTGTTGTATCAACAACCCCTTACTTGAAATCCATGTCCACATTATCCTCAACTACAATAATAGTTGTTGGATGAAATCTGAATTCGAAGTTTTTGACGAAGAACAGAAGGTTAAGGACTCTTAAACCACTGTCAGTATCATAGTCTTTGTTTCCGTCCTTCTACTCAACTCCCAGTTATAGTCGTCATAGAAATACCTATGTGTTAGGTGAATTACAGTACGTCGCGACAAGCTTATATACGAGTAGCCATATATCCTGGTATTACTGCGAAGAAATTAAATTAGGCACTTAGGCGTCAAACTTATGAGTTCCTTAACCGTGACTGTTAAGTATATCACATTTTCCTACATCCTTCGCTTTACCACACCATCGTCTTTGTCAATAAATTTAAGTAAATGGCGAGTACTACATACAAGCTTGCTCTCGGGGAATCATCACACACATCAAGGCTAGGGAAAAGGAACATGTAATTACTCTCCTTTCACCGTGTTACCGAGTGAGTTGAAATCTTCAACAAGTCTTCTCCATGGGCCTTATGCAATTGTATTCCTGGATAAGTTTTCTTTAAGCGGCAACACTGCTCATCCCCACCACCAACCGAAATCAAACAGACATATCCACACTGCCAATGAGGCAGGGATGAGCGTCTGGAATTTGTGACACACAGACGACTCGTTACCTAAAACTTATTTGCAATAAATTCAAGCATGGCTCATAAAAATGCTGATGCCTTAGTCTTTGCTCCTGCCAAAGAACTAGAGTTCTATTGTCTGCCTGTCACTCGTCTTTTCTGGGTTGCTTCCGAGCGAGAGTTATGTGATTTTGCACAAGGTATCGGATTAAATTGGCAAAAACCGACAATCACCCTAACGTTGCACCTTACCTACTCATTCCCTGCCTAGATATTGCATCAAACCAAGATGTAGATAGTTAATCTAAGAAAAAGCACCACATTTAATGGGAAGTAATGATCTTAACTTATGATTGTTTGAGATGTCCTCCTGCCACCAATTGCTAGTCAGTTGGTATATAATTTTCATTAGGATTAACTATGATAGTACCGAACGGATCACGTCTATGTTTATATAACACTTACACCTTACTATCGTACTTGCTGTTCACCTTAGAGTTATTTATGAACAATATGAAGGTGAGTCCAATTGGATAGACGAGATCAAAATTATTCCTTTTTCTCCATGCGAATGAAGTTTAGGTAATGAGTCCCCTGATAGCAAGCAATAGGGATACCATCTTGTTTCTGGTTTCACATGAAAACCAGTGCGTCAGAGTAATCAGGAGGAACTGAATATTGCCTCATAAATTTAGTCTTTGTTCCTCTGGTATCCTTGTGTCAATTTAAGACAACAAATTAACCAACTCTCCCCAAACAAAACAAAAATTGAACTTGAATCAACTACCCCTTCTTGTGGCAACTACAGCCCCTGAATGTATTGGGCATTAATTATGATTACCGTCACGTTTTACGAGATATTCACAGTACTTTATGACACCCATCCAAAGTAGCCATCATGAATTCGTAAGGATAACGAATATTGACACACGAAACGAAAGTTACACAGTTGAAGGAGCACAAGATATAAAAAAGGAAAAAAATTGGTGGCACGCACCTACCACCTACAAACTACAACCTCGCAATCTACGACCTAACTACAGTCACTTCCATGTCATTGAATATTAAAAGAGATATCTTCTCATTATCCTTTGAGGTGAGGGTATGAATTCCAGGTGCGTGCGTTCATTTTCTATACATTGCTTGGTAATTTGAACTGGTTACGCCATACTCATATTACTCTATGCCCCCAATTCGGTATCCTTAATTGTTCCAATTCCAATTTTGTATCCTGATTTTATCGTAAATCTCTGTTAAACGAAATGATGAGTGGTTCACCGCAAGTGAGCTGGTAAGTATAAATGCACCATTCCTACTACTTTCCCCAAGAAATTGAATTGCAATTGGAACAATTTTCTGCGCATCCTTTTTTCGTCTTGTTTTGTTCATTTTCATCAACTCTGCATTGTAGAATATCGTTTTTCGCCACTTTCGGCTTCACGTGATGCGGAAGTCGTAACAGTTAGCATGATAGTTAAAATCCTCAATGTTAGCTTTGGTACAATTAGTTTGAGGGTCGTTTAATCAAAGGGCAATTACCCTAAGGAGCAAAACAATTCCAATTACCAATTAAGGGTAGAACTCAGTTTTGGTGGCATGACAAAAAAACAATGAGGAAAAACACGGAAAACCGTCAAATGTCATTGCATTAGCTAATTGGAAGACTATAAGAAAGGGAGTTGTGTTCCGAATTTTCCCAGAAAAAAGAAGGTGGCAGTACATGCGGTTTTTCGGGCCGTCTGGATGTATAAATGATTCGGCTAAAGAAAGGAGTTCCTATCCATTTAATTCCGACAATTATGCCATCAATTTTGCTGTACCATTTCGCGTGATTTGTTTTCATATAGTACATACTGAGCCACATGCTGTGACGTTGATTTCGCATTGAGCAACTTTGAGACAAGATTCTATCTTTAAAAATGTTAATCCATTAACAAAATTAGTAGAAAAAACTTTTCACTCGTATTTCACACGTATTGCACAAGTTGAGCTATGTTGACTTAGAATCTAAATAGAGATTTATATTTGATATAATGGACATTCTATTGGCCACAAAAATATTTGTTTATATCCTATCCTAATTTTTCCATATGTAGTAGTCGGGGGTGATATATTCTTAAGCGATACTGCGTTTGACAATTTTAGCGCCTATTGTAGTTCAACCGCAGGTCTCCACCACGGGCTCGTCTGACTTTTATATGTGCATTGACCTGAACCCTCTAACCCAAATTGTATAAAAGAGTGGCAGATGAAGTAACGCTTGTTCTTTTTTCAATAAATGTCGTGCTGTACTGACAACCGGTTACAGCCCATGAAGGACCAGAGCCAAGCTTCTCTCAATCACCTATGTTGTGTGTGATTTATTTTTCACACAGGTGAAAGGGACCTACAGTTTAATGCCGATTCCGGACGGCGTGAGTCGAGAAGCTTTTTCCAGGCAAGTTATACTACGGGGGGTTTTGCCAGTACCCCGCCGAGGAGGGACGAAATAAACATTCGATGGCGTTGGTGTTATCGGGATCCGAACTCGCTCATCGTGCGCCAGGGTCCAACACACTAACCACTGCGCCACGGCACCCTCACCGGTGACATTTGCTTTTTTTTTTTTTTTTCCTCGCGCTATCCTACACATTTAATAAACATTGAGCCACTTTGTGCCATAGTCCCCGTAGACAATTTTAAAAGCATCGTAGAATTTGATCATGTTTTTTTTTACTTTTCCTGCAGATTCTTTGCCAATAAAGTATGAAGTTCGACTGTTAATTCTACAGAGGTAAGACACAAAGTAAATATACAGATAACCAGCTCCAACATACCCCTTTTAAATTGCGAACTCAAATGATCGGAAATAAACAGCATCAGCCCCTTCCGACATAAGCGCGTAAACTTTAATTAAAACATTCCCAACCACCAAAGGTAGTATCCTCCTGTACACGTCTCCACATTTGATAATATTGTACAAATTAAGAAAAATGGCAAACGGACTGGGCGCAAAGTTGTAGAACCGAGCAGCAAACAGTAATCAACCTCAGCCAGCATTTTTCAACTGAAACTAATGCAAATATCGGGCATGGGCATACCAATAGCACCTTATGCAAAATACAGTACGCTTTTATACTGGTTTTCATAATTGGACGTGGTCGAGTCTAGTCCCAACACTAGCCTCGGCCTCTACTCTACCCTTAGGTGATGTGCGGAATCCAAATTGAAAGTTATACGTGCCTATGTAACCGATTCCATGCAAAATGACGGGGCTACTACTTCTCTTTCAACTGGAGCTTAATCCATTGCCCGACAAGGCAAGACGATGCCCAATGATTGTAAGGCGGCTACCGGCCTTAAATGCACGAATTTATTGGTTAATAAAAATAAATTTAAATATTTTTCTTCCCTCTTTGTGTGTCCGTTGTTCACTGGACTTTTTCTTTTCCACTTTGTTTCATCCCCCTAGCAGACAAATGTCGTCTATAGAGCAATATACAGAGAGCTTGGATAGTAAACTAGGTGCTTTCTTATTCGATGGCTTACCTTTCGTTTACCGCCCTTTTCATCACATACACCACGGTGTCCTTATTAGTTAACCTGATTTGTAAACTAGGTCCTTTTCGTACTCTCTTCCATGCTCGGCGCGAGTTCAATTTCGATAAATTTCACGCACCCTCCCGTGAAAAAGATGATTTTTGATGAAGTCGCACGAAGGAGAAAGTAACAAGTCGTTCGTCGTGGCAGACAAGGCAACTCAGACGCTCAGACTAGCGCATCGTTGTCGACCATTAAGTGTGAGAAATGAATATTGAATGAATGGCTAACACCGGAGAGGAAGTTATGGTAAATTGGCTCCAGTTTTTTTCACTTTTTTTTTTTCTAAATTTTATTTATGCGTCAAATTAAAAATTACAACAACTGCGAAGAGAAATACGGAAGAATGTGTCGTCGTTTGGGATTTAACTTTTAATTTTCATAAATTCTTGTTAAGTGTTCTTTTTCTTTTGTTGGAATTTTTCCTACCTTTTTTTTCTGTGTTTCTTATTTTTTTGCTTAATGAAGATCCAAAGGGGGCATTGTGATGATTAAGGTATAGCGGAGCGATGAAGTCAATATGGATGGACGAATGTTACTGGTTGGCTACTTAGTCCGATCCAATTATAATAACTTGTGCCTAATGTCACACGGTGGACTTAATTTAAACGAATGTCTAGCGGCTGTATATGGGGCCAATATAATTAAGAACGCTTCACAGTGCCAGATATTTTTTAACAGTTCTTTAACATATGTATCTGTGGTGAAAATTGATGAACAAGTTGCTCCACGTTTTAATATTCTAAACAAAATTTACTTGCATTTGAATTTCCGGTTAACTTGTAAGATAAGGAGCACCTTGGACCTGATAATATAATCATATTTCATAGACAATGATTCTTTGATAAATGCTTTTTTATTCATTTATAATTCGTTGGAAGGAGTTCTTTTTAGCGTTTATGTGTACACGTATTTTATGCATTCGTTTTTTCATTTTTCATTCTACCCCGATTCTTAAAATCGTAAAGTCGTAAATAGAGAGGTTTAAATTGAACCTATAGATCTAGTCAAAACCAAACAGTGGCTGTCGCATTAACTCTAGGCGTAGAAGAAGTTATCGTCAGTCAGAAGCAAATATCCTGTCTCAAGAAAAAATATTTAATCAAGACACACATAGAAAATTGTTTGAAATGCATCGCTTTCTCTCCTAAATCAGGAAAACAAGAAGGACTGCTTCACAGCATACCGAAAGGGAACTTACCTTTCGATTTCGAACATATTGACCATTTTGGTCCAGTGTCGCTAAAGAATGGTAAAAAGAAGTATGTGTTCTTAGTGGTGGATGGTTTTTCGAAGTATGTCAAGTTATACGCAGTGAGATCGACAGGATTCAGGGAGGTCACACATTGCCTTGGGTCTTACTTTAATTTTTACAGTAGGCCGAAGACTATAGTTTCAGATCGTGGTAGTGCTTTCACTGCAAAAGGTTTCGAAGAATTCATTAGCAATAATAACATTCGTCATATTAGGATTGCAACAGGTTCACCTCAGGCTAATGGACAGGTTGAAAGGATCAATCGAAGTTTAGCCCCAATGATCGCGAAGCTAACCAATGCATTATTGAATCATACTCTGGACGGAGTTCTTCCCGATATTGAATTCAGTATGAATAACACAATACATCGTAGTATTGGTACTACCCCAAGTGAGTTACTATTTGGTGTCAGACAAAGAGGAATAGCAGTTGATTTGGTAAGAGAAGGATTAGAGGAGACAAATGAGTGTAAAGAGGATCGTGATTTAGTTAGTATGAGAATGAGAGCAGCAAATAAGATGAAAAGGTGTCAGGAGTATAATGAACAGAGGAGAGGTAGTAGAGTTGTAAAGGTGTATAAGAAAGGTGATTACGTTATGGTGAAAAATTTTGTGAATAAGTCGGGTGTCTGCAAAAAGATTGTTCCTAAATCCAAAGGGCCTTATAGCATTACGAAAGTTCTACCAAATGACCGGTATGTATTAAGGGACGTTGAGGGTTTTCAGCTAAGTCAAATTCCGTATGAGGGTATATGGGAAGCGCGGCACATGAAAGCATGACTAAGTAATAGAAAATGATAAATCGGGACGATTTTAGTCAGGATGGCCGAGTTGTGGCATCTATATACATGTCACACTCATGTGAGTGTGAGGGTACACTGTTAAGTATGCTAGCATTTAAGTTAAAGAGGATTGGGCAGTCGATTGTAAACGAGTGGCGAGAGAAGTCGCAGATAATAAAGTTCCCATTATACATAAGTGCGTTTTATTTATATAAAGTTCGACTACTACATAAATGAAAACTACTAAATATTTTGGGCCTGTTTGAGTAATAAGAGCCAGATAGAGTTGCGGAAAAAACCGAAACGTGAGCTCTGATAAAAAGATTCAAATATACTCAAAAAGCAGAACTTTTAGTGTCACCAGCAATCATTTAATGGATATCAAACTAATCGATTGATGAAGACCCTAGCATGTGATTAAACCACATCAAGTGGTGACGTGAATACTTCCACTTTATCATAATTGCAATCAAGAAACAAAACCAAAACTTCAACACCCAGTGACATCCGGTGAAACCAGTGAGCGAGCGCAACAGCAGTAGGTAGGTACCTAACTGCAGTCACCATCGTGAGTTCCGGCATTCCTTTCCTTTCTCCACTTCTTTTCAACAAGAGAGCTGCTGCATTGGAACTTCAATGCCATTACCCTCCGTTACCGTGCCTCAACGACAATTTTCTTTTCGTGCGATTTTGGCAATCGAGCTTTGGATTTTGGTTATTCGCAAAAACTCCTGTGGATATCTGCAATAGCAAATCACAAGGCTGAACGCTCGCATTAACACAAATACATACACGCATATCCTCCAGGATGGTGGGGTAATAGAAATAGAAAAAGATTGCACAAGAACGGTCGCTTAAGGACCTCAACTTTTTGTTAAGTTAAATATCGCATCGTCGTTGTCGTTGAAGTTGAAGTATTCTTGAGGACTTACAATGCGCTCAATGCTATACACAAAGCGAGACGAAAAATGCCTCCAATTGCCTTCTGGCAATGGAACACCAACCAACTCGTCGCATTCTTTGAATGCTATGATACTTCTACTACTACCCAACTGTTTCCCATGCGACCTCCTTCTTTTAGATGGATGAATGGTAGAATTATATGTTTCTCACTTTCTCGAATGATGGCAAGGTTGGTTTTGTGCTACCCCTCCTCTATCTGTGTTGGGTGCCGTTGCTAGTGCTACGTACATATACTGCAACTACTGCTGCTGCTGTGTAGTGTAATAGAAGTGGTGTCATAAATTAAAACTTAAACTTTTGGAAATGTCAAGTATAAAACGGTAAATCTCTTCGAAAAAGTCGTCCCATCGCCATCGCCATACCACTACCGTCACAACTAGTGCCGCCGCCTGTTCGCTCATAAATCGCAGCTAACTGTAGATTACAAAACCCCTCGCCTTCCAAACCCTTAAAGTATTTAGTAGTGTAAAAGGAAAATCTTATATTTCGATTCCTGCTTAAGATACGTACTCACTTTCCGATGCACACGTATACAAGTACTCGTGTGTGTCTGCGGCCATAAGAAATACCTCAATCCTGGCTTGGGGTAATCCTTCATACCGTGGCCCATCGGATAGTAGATGATGTTTTGGGTGGGAAGACTCGCCGGAAAATGGCACTAAATTATAGGCGGCGGCTACCTCATTGCAGTTTTCGTAGGAGAGAGGAGGGTTCGTATTTTTGTTTGTCCTTTCGCTCGTTTTCATGTAGGAGTCGTACTTTCAATTGGAATCCGTTTTCCTGTTCACGCCGTAATTGTCAAATGCTTGCGCATGGAGCGAAGATTTAAAAGTTTCGCCGGAACCGGCGTGGCGAGGACTTCTTCTTTGAAGTTTCGGATCTAGCAATGCACGGAATAGTTTTGTGGGGTCCTTGAGAAAGTTTCCGTGATATAGTATGTATAATCTGCTCGAAGAAGAAGGATTTGCAATCAGTTTTAGCGAAGATGTTATGAGTGGTTTCTGGTCGGATTAGGATGACAGCATGATATGAAGTGGGATCGAAAATCTATTAATTAAATATCGCAAGTAAAAGACTCCTGCCCTAAGACCGCTTTTGCGATCACTTAGAAATTCATAAATCCATCCTACCTGGATCGTTTCGAAAAAAGAAGCTATTGTGTTGTGTTCTGGCCACGTAGACAAGGCTAAAGAATGAAAACTTTTTCCAAACAAAGCCAAGGATTTATCTCTATCCGAACGACACCAGACTGAAGGTGAGAAAAAAGGCTACATACACCTTCATGGCAAGGACTATTCTCCGCGTCAGACAAACTAATAATTTAACTTATTCACATTTAATTCTTCACCCAACGCCCCGGGCGAAAGTAAAATGTCCTACAAATCTTTCGGTCTTCTGTTCAATGGCAGCGACAGTGCTACTACCCTGGTCTCAAACCTGTCCTGTGGCTGCTTCTAGTGCGGAATTGTTTCGTACGAGTATCTCGCCTATACCCTTCTTCGAGCAGGATATGCCATAACAGTCATTCATCTTTTATTTTTGTATTTTTCTCTTGTATTCCCTCTACATATACATATGTACATACATATATGCACGTTCCCCGGTACCTTAATTCATTTCTGAGCATAAGGAGCATGATCCTCTCTTTCTGTCTGTCGTTTTGAAATAATAATTTATTCTCCTAGTGGTAATTAACGAACCATTTATTGCCATGTCCTGTGCCACGGTGCTTTCCATTCGTCTAGACTAAGGCCAGGGAGGTATTAAAACGCAACAAAAAAGAAATGCCAGGACCCAGATCTCTCGACCGATACATGGAGTTAACGTCGTCCTCCATTTGCTCTTTCCGGAGCGAGGGCAAAAAGCATAACTCGGACTTTGGACTGGTGTTTTGTAAAAATAAATCAATCGCCTTTATCCATTTCAACGAGGAACTTGTTTTACTCCAACAAATTTGCATCTACACACATTAAAGCAATTAATAATTTCTCTCAATGAAAATCTTTGATATAGAAGACAAGAAAAGGACATCCGCCATTTACATGTGGTATTTATAAATCCCTTTTCAAAGCCATTTGCTAGTACGCCTAATGGAATTTTACTCAACGACTTAAGATGTTTCCAAAGTTATCTTAAATGCTTTGCTTTCCTTAGTACTCATAGATAGAAGAACTTCATTTTATAGGGTTAGGTTAGGTCCTCTCATAGTCCTTTGCAGACAACTTTTCTGAGATGCGGTTGTCCCTTGCATCAAAACGTTAGGTTAAAAGAAAATTATCGATGATGACATGCGAGGATATACAAAAGTTCCTCTTCTCTACAAGTACACCCATCGTCGCACAACACGGCGTACACCATCTAGTGTAGCATAAATAATTTGGTGAGGCAAGAGAAGAAACCTCAAGCTCAAACTCACATACTCGGCACTTGGTACTAGGCACGGTGAACAAAGGAAATCCTTTCTCAATGGCATTCCACTTAAGTGGCTCAATGGTTAGTATGGTCCTCGGTGAGTCAAACCTCGCACTCACTACTCATTTGATAGTATATCTTCTTTGTGCCATTAGTACAAACTTCACTTATTTGTGCACCGGCATTTGGCTTTCTCTCATTCGAAAAGATATATCGCCCGGTTAGAGGGATAAGCCAACCATCCAACTAGCTAGTCCAACACCGAGCCGTAGTAAAACCAAACAGACATTCAGCAACCGATCGAATATGTATCTGAACAAATGAAAATTATTACCCACTGCATGCAGCCAAGCAAAAGAAGTCCTTTGCTCACCTCACTGCAGTGGTACAACTGTACCTTCATAGTTTGGTTGCCGAAAAAGGAAAGGAAGTTACCAAAGTCAAAGATGAAGTTTGCCTTGGCAATAAATGAAAAATTATTTCCAGAGACTCTCGGAATCTCCTTTCTATTTTTCAGTTTCATTTTTACTCACATTGCTACCTCGATCCTTTTTTGTTTTTCGTCTTTTTATTGAGAATCATTTGCATTTCGGCTGAGGAATACTGGCCCCACTCGTCTTCACTTTATCTCGGGCCTTTCTCGACCACTTTCAAAGGCATTCCTCCATTCCTCTATTTTGTGTGCGAAATTCCTTAAATGTGTGTTGTTCTATATCCACGCAAAAGGATTACGACGGCGGCGACGATGGCTGCTCTATGTGTGTAATCGAATAATTTGCGTAATCGAAATAATTTTTGTACTTCTGTAAGAGAGTGAGCTTTAGGATATAGTATAAAGTTATATGCATATATGTACATGTCTTGTCCTAACCCCGGTTAGTAGAGTGTGAGATTTATTTGGTTTTCGGAAATGTTTGTTGGAAATTTAGAGCACGTGGTATGGGAAAAGCAATGATGGTCAAAAGTCATATCAACAGCACTAAATTATTATTATCTCAAAAGGTTGCAAAAGGATATGAAAAGTTGTTGGATGTGGTGGTCGGTCATATGTGTTGTAGGAACGATTTGTTCTGCATTTGTAGTGTTCATTCCGTTCATTCGCCGGAGTTTTTAATCTTTGTCGTAACGATATGCATGAGTTGGTAGAGAAATAACGTTTTTCATTTCTTCAGAATGGAAAAAAATTATTTGTTTGCCAAGCGATTAGGCTCAAAAAAAATCGGACGCCTTTTGGAAACAAAATTTTTTTTGTAGATATTTTATCTGCATAATAAGTAGAGTAAATGGGAAAGTTAGGGGAGAAGGGAGTGAGCAAACAGAGCAAAGAAGTTGATAGCGTTTAACTTGGCAAACGCCAGCTTCGATCTCTGTCCCTGCTCAATCCAAGTTGACATACAGCCTCCGCGTGGCCTCCCCTGGATAGCTATACTGACACCCGCCAGGTAGTGAACCAATGTGTGCAGCGACCCGACCCCTTGTTCCCGGGGAAAGAGGAACCTGGCCCTCCAGGTTGGGGGTTGCGCTTAGGGTTAACATCTCTATCGCATAAAACGAACACTTGTTCAGAGACAACTAACAGCCTCGGGCACAGACGGATTACATGTTGACGACCCCGCAAACGTCAAAAAGGAAACGAATTCTGGATCTGCACCTGGAACGTTCGGTCCCTCAACTGACCAGGTGCAGCCGAATAACTGGTCAACTCTTTGGATTGCTATAAGGAAGACATTACAGCGCTCCAAGAAGTGCGATGGGATGGGTCAGGCAAAAAGCGGATGAAAAACTGTGATATACACTACGCAAACTGCTACAGAGAAAATAAACAACGCTTATTCGGATGCGGATTTGTTGTTCGAGGCAGACTCAGGAAAAAAGTCTTAAGCTTCCAGTATGTAAGCGAACGCCTCATAACTATCCGCATCTAGGCCAATCTCGGCAATATAAGCTTACTACGTGTACACGCCCCCACAGAGGAGACCTTTATGACCGACATAAAGACGACTTCTATGATCTCCTAGGCAGAACGTATGCGCAATGTCCCAGCTATGACACCAAAATCGTTCTAGGAGATTTCAATGCGAAGCTGGGTAAGGAAGCTATCTTTGAACGGGTCACTGGAAAGCACAGCCTACACAACACCATGTCAGAAAACGGACTAAGGCTAGTGGACTTTATGGCGGGACATAACCTGGTAGTAGCAAGTACACGATTCCCACACCTCAACAACCATAGGGGGACCTGGCGGTCTTTCGATCAATCGACAACCAATCAAATTGATCATATTGCGATCGACGGCAGACACTCCTCCAGCATCCTAGATGTCCGAACCTTTCGAGGAGCCAACATCGACTCGGATCATTACCTTGTTGCAGCCAAGGTACGGATGCGAATTTCTCGGAATCAACGGAGTCGAGTAAGAACACCAAAAATTTAACGTCGGAAAGCTGCAATCGCAGGAGACCGTCAGGACCTTCGCCGATCAAGTCTCCCTCAAGCTCTCTCAGGTTCCGATGCAATCTGCAGAAACCATTGAACAGCAATGGAGTCGTTGTCAGAAAGCCATTAGAGAGGCCGCCTCAGATATACTCGGTTTCGAGCCACCACCGTCGAGAAACCCCTGGTTTGATGATGAGTGCAGACAGGCCCATGTAGAGAAACAGAATGCATACATGCATCGACGGACGAGAGCAGCCCGCGAGCTCTATGAACAGAAAAGGAGGGAGGAGCAGGCGCTTCTGAGAAGAAAAAAAGAAGGAGCACGAGAAGCGCAAGATCGAAGAAATGGAGAGATGTTACTGCAGGAACGACGTTCAAAAATTTTACCGGAAAGTAAAACGAAAATGCCAAGGCTATAAAGCCAGAGCAGAAGCATGCAGGGATGAGCACGGACAACTAGTAGTGGAGTCATAGTCGGTGCTGAGATTGTGGAAGGACCACTTCTGCAGACTGTATAACGGCGATGATAGCCAAAATGCCGCCGTCAGGCAGAGCGAACCATTCACAATGGACGAAGACGAAGGAGAATCCCGTCCACCCGACCTAGACGATATTAAGATAGCGATATCGAAACTTAAGTCTTATAAAGCTGCTGGAGCAGACGGTCTCCCCGCGGAACTGTTTAAAGCAGCTGGCGATGAGCTGGTCAGGAACATGCACCAACTCATCTGCAAGATATGGTCGGAAGAACGCATGCCCGATGAATGGAATCTCAGTATCGTTTGCCCGGTCCATAAGAAAGGAGACCCCTATGACTGCGCCAATTACAGAGGGATAAGCCTGATGAACATCGCGTACAAGATCCTCTCTGCCGTACTGTGTAAGTACCTGAAACCGTTCGTGGACAATCTGATAGATTCCTACCAGTGTGGTTTCAGGCCAGGAAAATCCACGAAAGACCAAATATTTAAACTACGGCAGATCTTGTAGAGACGAGCTATACAGAACCATGTCATGTTTAAACATTCCTGCCAAACTCGTCAGACTGTTCAGGATTACTATGGAGAACTCTCGCTGCTCCATTAAGGTCGGAGGTGAACTAACCGACGCCTTTGATGTTAAAAAAGGCTTTAGACAGGGTGACGCACTGTCATGTGATTTCTTCAACATTATTCTTGAAAATATCGTGCGGCCTCTGCGGCCAATACAAGAGGTACGATCTTCTTCAAGTCCACAAAATTGCTTGCCTACGCGGATGACATTGACGTTATTGGACGAACAAAGCGAGACGTCAATGAGGCGTTTGCAAGCATTGAAGCAGAAGCGGCTAAAGACATACTTTAGCTTTAGGGTAAGTGGGGACAAGACCAAATATACGCTGTCATCCAAGAAAGACGCGTAACACCGGACGTCTTGGTCAGAACGTCACCTTCGGCAGCTATGTTTTTGAAGTAGTCAAGGACTTCGTCTACCTTGGCTCGATAGTAACAAGCAGCAACGACACCAGCGCTGAGATAAAACGCAGAATAACTCCTGCCAATCGCTGCTTCTTCGGGCTCAAGAGGCAATTGAGTAGTAGAGCCCTCTCTCGAAAAACTAAGGTTTTCCCTCTACAAAACCTTAATTATCCCGATCCTCCTCTACGGCGCTGAAGCTTGGACGTTATCAAAAGGGGATGAAGAGGCTCTTGGGCGTTTCGAGAGGAAAATTCTGCGTGCAATCTGTGGTTCCGTTTGTGTAAACGGAGAGTGGAGGAGGAGATTCAATCAGGAACTGTACGGGCTGTACAGCGACATCGGCCTACTTAGACGTATTCGGATCCAACGTCTAAGATGGCTGGGCCATGTAGAGCGAATGGACATCAACGCTCCGGCCCGAAGAGTCTTCGGCTCCAACCCCGAGGGACGATGCAGCAGAGGACGACCGCATTTAAGGTGACGCGCACAGGTGGAAAGGGACCTCAACCAACTGGGCGTGCGGCACTGGAAGCGGCTGGCCAAAGATCGTGCCGGCTGGAGAGGCTTGTTGGTTGAGGCGCTGGTTTACCCCGAACTGTAGCGCCATCAAAGTAAGTAAGTAAACGGGAAAGTTAGTTATTGTCGTCAGGAAATTAACTTAAATATCTTTACGCCAATGCCCCATTATCGGGCTGATTAGAAGCCTACATACATTCATATGTAAGACAAGCTCTTTAATTACGCCGAAAGTATTGATAACACCAGTGGAGCTTTCGCCTCGAAGCGAATTTCGTGCGCCCTCATTTATTACCACAATATTTTCCTATTGCCTTGTCTTATACATGAACACAACAACTATGTACTTGTAATTTTAGATTTCGCTTCAATAAATTATTCGTTCTAAATCCTCGCCCTTCCATAAACACTATCATCTAGGACTCAATTGGAAGCTGTTTTATAGGTTCCCGGTGTCCAGAAGACAACATCTAATCCTCACCATAACAATTATAAAAGATAAATGTCCTTGAGTTTATCTGAATGCCTTTGTCACGTTAGACTGAAATAAATTCGCGGATCTACCAGACAGGAAGAAATAATTAAAAACAGCCCAATATCCTTAGAAGTTAATCCCAAAAACGTCTTAGTCTCTCCCCCTACCCATAATCTATCTCGCAAGCTATACCAAGTGATTACCTTTTATACACACAATCCAAAGCCTTGCAAAAGCAAAAGGATCCTCAGATCGTTACGAAATGCCGGCCCAAATGAAAAACAAAACAAAAAAAAAAGTTGAAGACAAAATCATGCCGCGCGTTATCTGCATTTGCATGGAATGATAATTCAGCAACCGACGACGATGAATACGACTACTACGACAACAGAACTCGCGAAAGTCATTCTCCTTTAAGGATGCAACGTGAAATGGCCAATTGCAACACCATACCGCACACCAAGCACTATACTACACATTCGTTGCCATTTCAAGAAATCGCAAAAGAAAACTACTCGTAGTGCACCAGTACCATTGCCACGAAGTGAGTTTGTTGGCCGCATTTCGCCCATCTCCTGCCTGCTATCGTCTTATTTGATATTCGCACGATTTTAAATGCTCTATGCGCCTAATTTACTGTCTTTAATTAGATTCACTAATTGCCAAGTTGTTTTTTGTAATTGTCTTTTATAATGGCGGTAGCATCGCACATCCTGTGTGGCGGACTCCTTAAGCTTCCAAGTTGTGTAGATCCTTCTCGTTAGGATGGCGAATGATGTTGGGGATGGGGGACAAGGACAAAAGGCATAACTTTTCACGACACAGCGAACAATATCAGATGAAAGTAATAGTGTACTTGAGAGGTGATGGCGGGAAGGAGACATTTCGCATGCGTTTGACAGTGCAGCACATGTCCTTGTAAGAAACGGTGTAGGTTAGCGGAATTGAATTAAATTTGGTTACATCGCAGAAGTTGTTGTTTGCCATTTGATCTACTTTGGAGGTAGTGTAATATCTTCTAAGCCGGTCGTTATAGGAGAAGGTAGGTCAATAAATTCCCGTGTTTGAAAACATATGATGTTGCCCAGAAAATTGTTACATACATATGTATGTGCATATACTGTTATAATTTTAAGTTATAATGTCGCCGGGCTTAAAAAAAAATATTTTTTTCCTGAATTTTTCAATTATTAATGTTAAGAATTTTGATATATTTATGTATGTTATTTGAGACTTATGAATTATGAAGAAACTATTTTTAAGAACATTTTTATGAATTACGAAATAGAATGCATATCAGCTGTAAAAACCAGTACATTTTGTAGAGGAAGTGGAGGTATTGAAGTAAAAATTAAAGACAACGTTCATTACATCGTTCCAACTTATTTGAACTGCAATTATTGGCAACGAGACTTGGATAAGCTACGAGAAATTGCAAATCTAATGCTAATCGGGGATTTTAATGGAAGGATGGGTTTATCACAAAACAACTTCAATAGCGGAGTAAACACAACTCATATTTATTGGGGTGGCCGTGGTGCAGTGTTTAACATCATCGACCGCCGAGCGGAAGGTCTATAGTTCAATTCGCTTCATAGCCAAGAAAAAGTAATTCCTATACGGACAAAAGTATGCAACGCAGTTGTGAATTGAAAGTTACCAGATGTACTGCTGCAGGCATAACACTCACAGTATATGGTCAACTGGAATTCATCCTGTGCGTATGCAATACTAAAAAGTGCTTGAATTCGGTCGGCCCTTGTCCTATCTAGGACAACCACCCCTGAGAGTTAACGAACATCAACGACCCAAACCACAGCACTCCGTTCAGGTTGTGTGTATATGACACATTATAAGAAAATATAAAAACTCTTGGACCCCTGCGCGAGTTTCTAAAAAAAAAAAAATTATGACCGGAAATCAAAAGGTGTGTGACTCAAGGGGTATCAAAATTCTGGAGCTGGCTGATGCTTTGGACTGTCAAATTCTTACTGGAAGCTGTGAAGGCGATCGTGGTGGTGATTTCACTTTCATCCGTGGAACAGCGTGTTCAGTGATAGACTATCTGAAGATTGGATCCTCTGGTTTGACGAATTCCAAGTGGCAGTGAAAACGTTCTCAGACCACATGCCGTTGGAAGTCTCGTTTAAGATAAGAACATATCATGACGAAACAATTGATCCTAAGCTTTGTCTTCCTCCAAAACTCCATTGAAATCACAGTTGCAGAGAGTTTTTTCAGCAGAATCTAAATAGTCAGATAAATATGTGGATAGCTTCGGAAACTCCAGGCAACCCCTGACTTGGACACCCTAATAAACTTCATTAAAGTGCAGCCCCTCAAAAGACGTCGGAAAAAAAAGTCATTCAAAATAAGCAAAACTGGTTCGACAATAAATGTCTGGTAAAAAGAAATCTATCTTTTGCATACTTGAAATTATTCAGAACGTCCGACAACATAAACTTCAAAGTCCTCCACGCATCAGCAAACAAAAACTACAAAGAGTTTTGTAAGTTAAAAATACGAAATTTCGATCTAAAAATAATAAAACAAGCCAAAAACTCGATGGATTTTTGGAAAGTTAAGCGTGTGAGTGGAAAAACGAATTCAACCTCTTCAGTTCTTAAAACCCATTTTTCGAGTCTTCTCAACACAGTGCAAATATCGCCTCTAATTCAGTATGCAGCCCCTTTAATAGTAGATGAAATTCGCGAAATCTCAATTTTTAATCCGAAGTGGAAATAGTTATAGGAAACGCCCATATGGCAAAGCCCCTGGGGAGGACAGAACGCCTTTCCAATTTTTTAAAAACTTTACACCTGAATTTCTACGTCTCCTTACTGTCGAATTTAACAGAATTTTCAGACAGCTGACGCTTCCGAGAGCTTTCGAACGGCAATTATCTTTCTATTACATAAAAAAGGAAATTCTGAAGACCCAACAAAATACAGGGGCATATCATTATTAAACACTGCGACAAAGCTTTTCAGCTCAGTATTGTATACTAGACTCTGCAACCGGATTGAACTCAAAGGGATTTTGAACGAATACCAAGCAGGGTTCAAGAAAAAATTACTCAACAGTAGATCAAATCTTTTCTTTAATAAATATTGCCGAAATATACAAGAAGAATGTAAATAAACTGTATGCATTTTCTGTTGACTTTTGAGCAGCGTTTGACTCCATTCCACGGGAAGCACTTTTTTATAAACTTTACAAATATGGTATTTCAACGAAAATAATATCAGTCATTAGAGCAATGTATAAAGAAAATGGAAAACTACTTTCGGATGAGTTTCATACTTCGATGGGAGTTAAGCAAGGATGCGTCCTAAGTAGTCTTCTCTTCATATTATACATAAATGACATCACTGATTCAGTGAATGGTGGTATAATGCTGAGTGGAAAAACTATCCCAGGTCTCATGTATACAGACGATATAGTCTTCCTTGCCGAATCTATAACGGGATGCAGCTGATGATGAACAGACTTGAAAGCTATTGCAAAACCTGGAATTTATCGGTTAACCTTTTGAAGTCAAAAATGATGGTATATGAAGTGGTGGAGGGAGTTACTCTGGTATGTAAAAGTGGACGTTCCAAGAGCAAGCAGTGGAAACAGTTCTTTTCTTTTGGTGGCGTTACAGACCATGAAGGACCAGAACCAAGCTTCTCTTCAATCACCCATGTTATGTATGATTTATTTTCCACGCAGGTGAAAGGGGCCTACCGTTTAATATCGAACGGCATGAGTCGAGAAGCTTTTTCAAGGCAAGTTATACTACGGGTGGTTTTGCCAGTACCCCGTCGAGGAGGAACGCCGCTAAATAAACATTCGATGGCGTTGGTGTTATCAGGATCCGAACTCGCTCATCGTGCGTCAGAGTTCAACACACTAACTACTGCGCCTCGGCGCTCTGAGTGGAAACAGTTAAGGGTATAAATATCTAGGAGTCTTGATTACCTCGAACTTGAATTTAGATAAGCACCTTCGAAGAAAATCTAAACGTGTTATGTGTTCTGTCTGGATAAACTATAGAATAATAGCAATAATAGAATAATATAGCAAAATACAAAATATACGGAGCACAAGTGTGGGGATATCTTACGTACGATGCGGAAGAAAAGTTTCTCCGTTTTTTCATCAAAAGCACTTTTAGGCAGCCAAGTACGTCGTCCAACTATGAAAATAGGATTCCGAGGTTAGTGTTATCTCAAATCATAAGTGGTACAAACTGGCAACCGATTTCTCAATAACCTTGATAATATCAGCTGAAGAAAACCTAGCTTCCCTTAAGATGAAATTTAATGTTTTGTTGAAGAAAATGGGGAAAAGAATGTACGAAAAGTTTATTGAGGAAGCTGAATCGTCAATATACAGAGCTAAACATATTCTTAGACCAAAAGTCCTACTTCGTGGTCGACAACACCACAGAAAAAATAAATTTTATATTTAAAGTTAGAGGCGAATTCATCGGTTTAAGCTTCATTCCACACCATCCAGATCCTCCAACTTTGTGTGTTTTATGCAATCGCAGAGAACGTGAAGACGTATTCAATTTTTTGGGAATTTGCCGAATCCTCAAAGAATTTCGTATGCTATACTTTGGTGTGGAAGTCCTTAATTTGGAGGAGGTTATAAGCATTTTGAATGGAGAACGAGGTTGAGACCTTCAATGGCTAAATTCTAAATTCAAATTGGGACCTTCAGCTTTGTTTTAATTTTCCTTAAGTAACGTATACATATAAATTTTAATGAGAATGTCAGTTCGTAGACGGCCTTCGACCAAACCACTTAAAGACTTATAACATCCTTATACAACAAAGAAAATTGTGAACTGTGTCAATAAAACTAAAAAAAAAAAACTTCTGTTATTTATAAAATATTTACATTAATCACCCAATCACCCAGGTATTTGCATTGAACGTGTTAATGGTTTTTATCAATTTGGGAAAAGAGCAATTTCATTCATCCACTTTTGATTTTTGAAAGTGACATTTGGGCCTCTTAATACGATATGCGGATGCAGGTGCTTTGCACTGATTTCAAGCTTTTTTTGTTTAATAATATGCGCGCACTCAAGGTTTAATAATCTTATTATGTCGGCGACACCATTCGGGCAGATGGTAGAAAGGAAGAAGGATAGAGGAGATGCCTGAGGGGGGAAGACCTAATTCGGCAGGGAATTCAAGATAAGTGTGATTCGGTTAAACTTGGAATTTAGGGCGAATGGATGCCTTATAGATTGTAGCCAGATCTAAAGGTGAGAAATATTCCTTGCATCTGTATAAGCCTAGGCATTTCGCAGCATTTTTGGCGACACTACATATGTGGTCGTTCCAATTAAGATTGTGAGTATTACACATACCCAGTATAGAAAGCCTTTCGGTTTCTGAGATGCAAGTGCCATTCATGGATAAGGGCTGCGGGTTTAACGACAGGAGACAGCATTGTGTTTTGGATGCATTCAATTCCACTCTATTGTTTTTACCCCCATGCTGTCGATATCGGAATTTAATGAGCTCAACACACGCTGCCGCTCACTATCTAAAGCCGAAGTGCAGGGTTATAAAGAAGTGAATGAATATGAAAAGCTAAGGGTACTGTCGTCAGCGTAGGAGTGAATCAGATTAGAAGTGGGAGACAAGAGATAATTTATAAAATTGAGAAAAAGTGTTGGAGACAAGACGGAGCCCTGGGGAACACCACCATTTAAGAATCCGTACAAAACAACTTGAATTTAAAGATTCAAAAGGTAGCTTCTAGTCGAAGCTACACAAAAGGGCTTCATGCCAATCCCTGTCAAATGCTTTCGAAATATCCAGTGCAACTATTTTGCTTTCACCTGCTTGGTGAAGCGAGCGATTCCACTTCTCGGCGAGATATGCCATCAAATCACCCGTCGATCCGTTACTGCGGAAACCGTACAGGCGGTCATTCAGGAGTTTCCATGATTCAATATATTTCCTAATCTGACTGTTAATCAGCGTTTTCATGACCTTGGAAAAAAGGGACGTTACTGCAATGGGGCGGTAGTTGGAGTTAGAAGATGATTCACCTTTTTTATGTATAGGCTGAACAAATGCTGTTTTTTACCTACTTCGAAAGAGCCCAGAAGAGTAGGAAGGGTGAAAAAGCGTACGCAGTGGTTTTGTCAGCGTAGAAGAACACCTCTTCAGAACTACTGGGGCAATACCATCATGACCAGCGAATTTGAATAGGACGAGGTCCTTAAGAACACTTGCGACTGTACGAGTGTGGAAGTGGATTAGTCCCGTCTAGTACAGGCGGAGACAAAGTACAAGCTGGAAATTGAGAACTGACTGTGAAGTGGGCAGCAAGTAGGTTAGCTTTGTCTAAGGGTGTGACAGCTGGAATGTCACTGTGAATGAGCATCGGTATAGACGACGTAGTTGAGTTTTTATGTTTTTTTTTACAAACAATCAGAAACTTTTGCTACCTTTGGGACATTGAAGGATTTTACGCCTTCGTTTTTTGTCGGATTAGATTTAACCCATCGAATGTGGTGGTTGCAGTCATTTCAGGCTCGTACTTTTTTCGGTTTTCCTCAGAACTGTTTGCGTTATAGGCCCGAAAGCTTAGCTCCCTGAGCCTAATAGCTTCTTCGCAGCTCAAGTCAAACCATGTATTATCATTTGGAATGGTGCTTTTCATTTTTTCGCTAGGAATTAAATTTGCCATGCCGATTAGGATAATATTTGCGATAATATCAGTTGCGGCGTCCACGTCGTTGTCGAGGAATCAAAACGACCAGTTAAAGATCCGAAAGAAGTTTTTAAGGCCGCATAATATTCTCTTAGGAGTTTTTTCTTTAATTGGGTGGTTAACTCCCAACTCTCGTTGGGAGTTCGAGAATTTAGCTGATATCACGCAGTAGTCGGGCGAGCCTAGACGCGACAATACATCGATCGTGTAACATGTTACACATCGTGTGACATTTCAACATAGCTTCCTTCGTGCGTTGTCTGTTCAGAATGTCGAAGCCACTGAAAATTATGTACAATGAAATCGCCTGTTAACACGATTTCAGTGCGAGGGAACAGGGAAATAATTCTTTGGATGGAAACAGACAGTGCGTCGAATGCATCAAATGTTGCATTCCTGTCTAGATTGGGGCTTCTATAAGAGTGCTTACGAAGTGTAAATTTAAGCCATATGACATTAAATTCGGTGGAGGACTAATGGCTATATTGTGGTAAAAGTTAGCAAGCGATGTCACTATGGACGTAAACAGCGAGACCGCGAAGGAGTACGAATAATGGCACTAAGCTATATCCAGGAAGACTGAAATTCGAGGGGTCGGATTTTCCATCGATCTGTTTCACATAGTGCCGCCAAAACAGCCGGTTTATGGAGGGAAGCATGAACATGCATACGTAACCCACGAATGTTGCACAGAGATCAGGGAGATGGAAAACCTTTGATGGTTTGCATGCATTTTGGCGATATTTGCCAAGAAGCGGTCTGAATGGGAAACTGGAAATTCGTCTGTGGAAAGTCGTTTGCAGAACGATTTAACACACTAAACGAACTGAGTTTTCGGATATTGAAGACACAATCCCAACCTTCTCCGGCGACGACACGTATAGAATCTGGAAGTGGATTTGGGACTTCGAGGGCATAATCCAGCCCCTGAAGTGCAGCGACCGAGACCAATACCTGTTAGCCAGGCCGTTATTCACGGGCACCGCCAAATTACTCCTCCGAACATTTCATGTGGAGGGCTGGGAGGAACTCAAACAGGTTCTCCTTGAGGAGTTCGATCGCAAGGTGGGTCAGCCTCAGAAAGAGAGGCGAGCCCGCCCTGCATTATGTCCTCATTATGCAGGACATCGATAAAAGTGAGATCATTGAATTTATCATCGACGGGCTCAATGACTCTGCATCAAACCTCTCTATCTTGTACCCTTCCATGACCTTGACGGAGTTGAAAAAGCGTACGTACGAGAAGAGAAGAATCGCCAACCCACATTCAGTGACCGGGTTGGTCCACGATCGAACGAAGACTTCCGACTGTCAACTTCACGTCAACGCCAAGACGTCAACTTCAAGGAGAAGTCCAGCCACCTCCGCACTTCAAACACCAACTTCCGAAAAAATGCGCTGCTTCAATTGTTGGGGACACGGACTCCCCTCCGCTAGATGTCCGAAAGAGAGACGTCCTCCAGGGATTGCCCCAAGTGCACTCAACAGAACCGAGTTGGCGCAGTCGAGGAACACGAAGTCAACCAACAGGACGAAGAGCTGGCCCGGAATATGGATGGTGTTGGTTTTCAGAGTTGCAGGGGTGATAACAATATTCCTTCTCTCCTGGACACCGGTAGTCCGGCTAGTTTCATCTGTCTCTCACTGGTGCCCGAAAATTCCGCAATAAAATCCCGACATATTCCAAGTTCAGAGGAATGGGTGGAACCAAACTTTACACTTACGGTACAGTCCAAAACAACGTAAAGTTCTATTATACAACTTTAAGATCATTCATCACTCACTCTTCCGATCCTTCCCCCATTCAATAGAAAGGGTTCAGTATTGTTTCCGAAAATAGAATGTCGTTGGATGATGGCTTAATCTACGGCGCTAAGCTCGATGGTGCTAAAAGCATCGATTTATATTTGGATCTTGATCCAGTTCCTTCTGCGAGAAGGTTTCAGCCGAAAGCTACCTGCGCTTTGACAAGACGAAAGTAATACCTATCAATTTCAAGATGCACATCCATCTCAAGATAGACATTCCGTTCTTCAAATCATCAAGGCAAGTGATAGTTTTGGTAAGAAAGAAAACGTGCCAGACCCGCATGTGCGTTGAATACCGAGCAATGAGTAATCCGACCGTTCGCGATAATTACCCGCTTCCGCTAATTGAGGACTGTTTAGAATACCTGGAAGGGAAAAGTGTTCACCATACTTGATCTTAAAAGTGGGTTTCACCAGGTAAAAGTAATTTCAGCCTCAACTCGCCATACTTTCTTTGTTACCCCCAGCGGCCAATATAAATTTCCAAGGGTGCCTTTTGGGCTTCAATATGCTCCAAGCGTTTTTCGAAGGTTTATCAACAGAACATTCCGGAGGTTCATCGAAAACTACCAAACAGTAGTGTATATGGACGATATAATTATTGCGACTAAAGACATAGGAGGCCATAAAGAACTATTGACAGAAGTCCTCTAGTGTATCTCGGTGGACGGTCTAGAACTCAAGCTAAGTAAATGTCATATTGCCTACCCAACAATTGACTACCTAGGATATAAGGTCTCTGAGGCAGTTGTCCAGCCAAGTGATGCACACTTACGTGCCATTATCAACTATCCCCTTCCGACTTCTTCTTCTTTGGTGGCGTTACAGCCCATGAAGGACCAGAGCCAAGCTTCTCTCAATCACCCATGCTGTGTGTGATTTATTTTTTCCACAGGTGAAATGGGACCTACAGTTTAATGCCGATTCCGAACGGCGTGAGTCGAGAAGCTTTTTCATGGCAAGTATACTACGGGGGATTTTGCCAGTACCGCGCCGAGGAGGGACACCGCTAAATAAACATTCGATGGCGTTGGTGTTATCGGGATCCGAACTCACTCATCGTGCGTAAGAGTCCAACACACTAACCCCTGCGAAATGGCACCCTCGCCTTCCGACTAAGCCGAAAAAATTACAGTCCTTCCTGGGCCTATGCTCTTATTTCCGACGGTTTGTGGAATCATTTTCGCGAATAGCGAGGCCCCTACTCGATCTAATTAAGAAAGACGTTCCGTTTACATAAATTTACTTCGGATTGTGAGAGTGCATTCCGCCAACTCCAAAAACGTCTAACCTCAGCTCCCGTACTCTCGATCTATAGCCCTGAACGTGAAACATAATTGCATAGCGATGCAAGAGACGATAAGAAACTGCACCCAGTAGCGTACTTTTCTAGGAGCACTACCTTTCCAGAGTCGAGGTATCACAGCTTCGAGCTCGAGACACTGACTATTATCAATGCTCTGCGCCGTTTCAGAGTGTACCTACAGGGGATACCCTTCGTTATAGTCACTGATTGCAGCTCCCTAATTTTGACATTAAATAAGAAGAATGTTAATCCGAGAATAGCTCGCCGAGCTTCAGAGCTTGAAAACTTCGACTACAAAGTCAAATACCGGAATGACGCAAACATAAATCATGCTGACGCTCTTAGTCGGTGTAATGTAATTTCTACCATTGATTCCCTAGACATTGACTTTCAGTTAGGAGCTTCCCAAAGTCATGACCCCCTAGCTTCCGAGCGGAAACGAAGATTGAATCGCGAGAGCATGAAGTGCTATGCTCTCGAAAATGGTATTGTCTTCCGAAAAACTAAGGCAGGGGGGCTACTGTGCTATGTCCCTCCGGATATGGAGGACAGCCTTATAAGGGAAGTGCATTGTAAAATTGAACACCCTGGGGTTACCAAGTGTGTAAGTCAATTGCGAATGCACTATTGCACTATTCGTATGTATTTGTCCCCCGCAAGGTCAAACGAATGCAACCTATTTAACATTCCGAAAGAGCCTATTTCGTTCCACACCATTTATGTCGACCACTTGGGCTCCCTTCCGGCTTTGCAATCGAAACGCAAGCACATCCTTCTAGTGGTTGACGCGTTCACCAAATTTGACAAGCTGCATCCGGTCAATTCGACGAGTAGTCGGGAGGTGTGCGCCTCTCTTACGAAATGCTTCGAATATTATAGTCGGACGTCTCAAATAATCTCCGATCAGGGAACTTGCTTCACGTCGTTAGAATTTAGTGAATTCATGCTTGGGCGGAATATAACTCACATCAAGGTCGCCGTCCATTTCCCCAATGGTCAATTTGAGCGCGTAAAGAGAATACTGGTAGGCATGATTGACAAATTAAGTGATTCAATAGAACATACGGACTGTGTTAAGACGCTGTCCCAGGTGGAGTATGCCCTTAACAATACAGTCAACAGATCCATAGGCACTACCCCTAGTAAGCATCTGTTTGGCGTTAATCAACGTGGCGTGGTGGTTGAAAAGCTGACTGAATTCCTTGAGGAAAAGGAGCTGGACTTACAACAAAGACTTGTGCTGAAGCACAGCAGAGCAATAGTCGTCGCTTTGCGGAATGCCATCATCATAGATAAATTAACGAGATGGCAATCTCGATGGCTTTGACAGGCATTTTGACAACTAGCCCCTACAAACTCGTTTCGATTTGACGGCGTCTTGACTATGTCATTCTGCCTTGTTCCGACGTCTTGACTCTAAGTCAAAAGCGTCGTTTTTAAAGCGGCCTCTAGACGCTCAATATTATTGTGCGAAATATTGCACAATTTTATTGACTTGCTGCCCCAGACGGTTCAACATTTTTCCCAATAATTTAGTGGACCGGTCATATTTGTATTAAAAGTCAAAAGCGTTATGATTTTCCGCAATATATCGCACAATCTTGCAATATTATCTACAGACGAACAATAATATTGTGCAATATCAAATATTGCACAATATTATTAGGCGTCTAGGGGCCGCCTTAATTACAAATACAACAACCAACCCTTGCGGGGATCACAGGGCAGACGTACGAAAGTTTTCCATCTCGTTAATTTATCTATGGCCATCATCCAACTAGTAGTCCGGTACTAGTAAAAAAAACTTGTCAAACGACAGATATGTTATACGAGACATCGAGAATTGCCAGATTACACAACTCCCTTACGGTGGAGTGGTAGAGTCGCGCAACATTCGTAAATACGCGGAAACTCCAACTGATGGTTAAAGAGGCGGTCGCTCAGACAGCACTCATCATTGATGGCTTAGTATTAGTGATGTCTAGTAGTAGTCCGTAGTATCACCGCATACTTATGTAATGTGGCCTGTTATTTGAAGGAAAGAGAGTCCTCGTTTTTCTCAGGGATAAAGAATGAGATACCAAACTTTCGTACGTCTGCCCGTTGATCCCCGCAGGGGTTGGTTGTTGCTTTTGTAATTAAAGCGGCCGCTAGACGCCAAATAATATTGTGCAATATTTGATATTGCACGATATTATTGGTCGTCTGTAGATAATATTGCAAGATTGTGCGATATATTGCGGAAAATCAAAACGCTTTTGACTTTTAATACAAATATGAGCGGTCAACTAAATAATTGGGAAAAATATTGAACCGTCTAGGGCAGCAAGCCAATAAAATTGTGCAATATTTTGCACAATAATATTGAGCGTCTAGAGGCCGCTTTAAAAACGACGCTTTTGACTTAAGAGTCAAGACCTCGGAACAAGGCAGAATGACATAGTCAAGACGCCGTCATGCCTATGTCACAATGCTACAACACGGCGCGGCGACAGCGCAACTACAAACGCCGTAGCTGTCGAATCCGTATTCATTCAATGGAATTATATGGAGTAAGTCACATAGGCACGTATGCAGTCGTGTCGCAGCGCTGTAATTTCGAAAATTTGAAAAACTGTCGCAACTACACGGCGTTTTGCCATTTCGAATTCGACATTGGAGGAATACGTTTGATAACGTGGTCTAACCCACCACCTTCTTCTGACTTTTGTTTTATCTTTTAACTTTTTATAGGCTAAAGCAGCCGCACATGTTAGCAATAATGATTTTTTCAAATTATTTTGATCCATTTATGAACTAAATTCAGTTTCGATCTTCGAATTTTTTACTGATGCCAACTTCACTCTATAGAATTCACCACCAACTTCACTCACAGAAGTACCCTGCTGTCAAAAAAAAAAAAAAAAATGCCGATGAAAGTCGCTCCATTGTGTGTTGACTGAACTACTTTACAACCACAGCAAACGGCAGCGTTTGTAGTTGCGCTGTCGCCGCGCCGTGTAGTAGCATTGTGACACAGGCATCATGCCGCAACGCGTTTGTAGGGGCTAGTTGTCAAAATGCCTGTCAAAGCCAAAAGATTGGTATCTCATTCTTTATCCCTGGTTTTTCTTTTACTACTCGGTTAATCGGTAACAATAAATTCTCAGGTTGGCCGAGTTGTAGTATCGAGAAAGAAAAAAATCATTCATTGGAAGCGTGAACGGACAACATGAACGGAGCCAACTTCTTTTAAGTAACACACCACACCGAGAGCGTACATTTTCTTTTGACTTCGGTTTCCTTCTTCCACTTGGTGTGTTAACCTACCGGGTGTAGCACGTTCCCTTCGAACTTTGGTTATTTTTGCTTTTTCTTAATCATAATTATTTCGTTTTTCTGATCAGTTGCACTCTAGACTACATCCTTCATTCTTGTTCATTTTAGGATTCCTCAAGGGCTGTCAGTCTCGTCCAGCAACTGTTACATCTTTTTCCTCATAAACCGTTACTGTCACCACCTGCTGAACCGATTCGCAATTCGTTTCGCATAACCGCTAAGTCAAAGTGCACCAAAGGCACGCACCAAACCGTGGTTCGAAGCTACACTTCTTCATTTCGTTCCGTTCTGAATGCACTCCAAGTCTTAGCTGTCAATGCGCAGAGCTTGGCCAAACTGTCAAAATCGCCAAAAAGAATTCATTGCATTTTTCCTCCTTGCCCTTTTCGGTTTGTTTTCCAATTGGACTTGTTTGATTATCAATTAATTTCGATTTTATTCTTAAATTCGTTTGTACAGGATGACGTTTAGCTGCCATGAATTTCGACGACGTGATCTACCTCGTTTGCTTGCTCTCATGCATCGGACTTGGGGTCATTATTAGAAAAATCCCAAACAACTCACAACGTAAATTGATTTCAACTTCATTTGGCTTGTTAATCGTATTCATCGTCTCCGGCCTACATATCCTACATTGTATCATTTCGTTTGGTTTATGTGCTGCCGCTATTCGATATGTCCATCCGAGGTTAGTCACCCTGGTCACCGCGATTGAGATTATTGTTTTTTTACGGTTTCGTTGCAGCAAATGTCACTTGGTCAGCTTTGCTATCATGTTTGGATACTTGGCATTCTTCCGTGTAGCATCGTACTTTGGACTTCCACCCGTGCCGGGACATACCAACATGATCCAAATGATTCTGACACTCAAGGTGACATCAGCTATTGAGAGTGATGGGTTGAAGTAAATAATTTTATTTCAGGCTGCTGGATTGGCATTTGAAAAGAACGCTGCATTCAATAGGATACAAAAGGCGAAGGAGGAATCCGAAGGAAAGGAAAATGTAATGTCGGAAGAGCTCACGGAATATGATGTGGAACTGCAGAATATCGATATTATGGAGATGGTTCATTATTCGTTCAATTATATCGGCGTCTTAACTGGTGATTAGATTACTTTGTTTTCTGTCTAGTTTGCATACTAAATTTAGACGTAAGTGGGAAAAGGAAGAGATCTATGAGATTGAGTCAACGAGATATGCTATCACTTAATTAATCAGCTCTCGGTTGTCTTCTCTATTCCTCAATGTCAATTGAGCTGAACATGGAGGAAACTGATGATCATTCGATTCTTCTGTTTGTATTTTTTGTTTAGGTCCTTACTATCGCTATCGTACGTATCGTGATTACTTTGTTATGCCATTTAAGGATTACGCGGAAAGCAATAAGGAAACTCTTCAGAAGCTAAAGTTAATTCCACTCTTCTGCGTTCTCTACCTTATAGCAAATCATTTTTGGCCCTTAGACGTACGTTATGGTCATCCATCACATAGTTCCAGTTTTCTATAAAATTTTTCGTTCCAGTACGCCTTGTCAGATGAATTTTACCAACAACGGAGCTTCCTTTACAGGCTGTTCTACGTGTGGCCGACCTTCTTCATCTTTCGAATGCGCATCTATACCGGCTTGGTGCTCAGTGAATGTGTATGCACCTGTGCCGGATTCGGAGCATATCCAGTGAGTGTAAATGCAACTAATGGCGAAGGACCAACGAAGCCATATGAGCACTTGAAGAACGATAAGACCAAACAACCTACCAACTTTATTACGATAGTTAATCTGAGGGTTAAGGAGTCTGAAGAATGCACAACCATGCGTGAGGCCATGAAGAACTGGAATGTCTGTGTACAGTATTGGCTGGCGGTGAATGTCTACAAAAGATTCCCGAGCAAGAAATATAGGTACATACATCGATGGTTTATACTATGCTTTTATGAAATATGATCGAAGAAAAAATTACTCTTAGAACTCTTGCCACCCTCTTGCTGTCATCCTTCTGGCACGGATTTATGGCTGGCCATTACCTCTGCATCATGGGCGCTCTATTCTATGTTCCAGTCGAAGACATGATCCATAAACTTTACCGCCAGAATGCCAAGGGAACTCGATTGAAAGTCTTGAATGCGGTGTTCTGGCTCTCCAGAGCCTTTGCTCTTAGTTACCTCGGAACCACATTCCTTTTGCTAACATTCCAGAGAATTTGGTTCTACTATTCGTCCATTTACCACTTTGGCTACTTGTATTGGGCTGTCGTAATGGTATTTGCCGTTATAATGACCAATAAAAAACGCGCAGCCGAGCGCAAAAAGACAAAGTCGCAGGCAGCAGAGGAGGATGATTTAAAGAAGGACGAAGAACCAATAGCCCAAGAAACACAGAACACAGAAACCAAGAAGATAGAGTAAACCAAACACAGGAATAGAGTAGTTATAGCAACACGCTTCCATTTCACCGGTTCTTCGCAGCGAATTTAATAGCAGTTAAACGACCATGTGACACGAATTTTATCCTTCTCGTTTTTCAATGAGAAGACTGGCTTGTTTTCCTTCCAGGTATATTTACCATTAGTCGGTTTTGTTTTGTATCATGTACATCTGTATTGTAGGTTAGACTTATTAGTTTGTTTGGAATAAACTCATTTCCTTTTATTAGATATGCTGGATTGCTATTTTTTTAAAAAGTCAAGTAAGCAGTAGAAGCAATTGACTTTAGATCATAATTATTAGCATTTAAAAAAATATAATTGGTGGCCCACTTATCGGAAGTATCCTCCGTTAAACCGTAAGGCTCTTAGACCTTCAAGACTAGGACTTTAATCACTAAAGACTAATTCCTCAGTCTTCAAGAACTATCCCTTAACTGTCAACCTTTCAACATAAGCTATTTGCCCTTAAAACCAGGCTTTTCATCCCTCAAGACTAAATGTATACTGGGCTTTAATAGGGCCCTAAATCTTCATTCCCACAGACAAATTTTTTTAAGATGCAAGCATCCCAGGCTTACCATTCAACTTTCACAATTTTTTTCAGCCACCTGGCGGAATTAAAATGAAAACAGAAAAATGCTTTTAACTTGAAAAATACCGGACATTTTTGAATGTCGGCAAAAAAATCCCTTCAAAAATCATTAAATTGAGTTTTCAATATGACTACCATTAAATAGGATCACAGTGTCCAATATTTAAGTGAACCTATTGCATGGGTCGTGCATGACACTGCGAAATTTTGTTTAATTAGCAGACTAGTGCACGTTTTAAGACTTCAACTGTTTCAAATTTGTTGTTGCTTCTCCAAAATGTCCCATATTCCGAAACCTATCGGATGGGAACAGAGCCCAATCTGCCGTTGAAATCAAATCAGGAACGTTTTTTGTTTGAAGCCAAACCGTACTTGTCCTGGCTTTGTGGCCGGCTACAGAGTCCTGCTGGAAAACCCAGTGGCTATTTTTTTAAACTTTTGCCCAGCTGTCTACGGTTTGACATAACTTGAAGCACTCGGGTGTACGTTTCCACTCCTACCGGTACAATTCTTTGATTCAAATTCATAGTAGAGCGTTCAGACAGCCAAACTTGGCCGAAATGCTGCACAGTGAAGACCATTTCAAATCGCTGCGTCAACGACTACGCTCTTTGGAACCACGTTGCATTTTGAAAGGATTGACCGTCAGCTTATTCCATAAAATACGTTACATGCTTGCGGCAGACATAACTAACTCTTTTACATACATATGCGTTTCCACTAAGCCGTAAATTGCGCTCCAATTTTTTTTCCCACTTTCTCAATTGATGTGGCAGCCGGTCGACTTCCACTACCTTATTTTTTGCTTACTGTTTATGGTCTAGTAAATAAAAGTACGGGGCGCCATGGCTCCGAAGTTAGTGTGTTGACGCACGATGAGCGAATTTGGATCCCGATAACACCAACGTCATCGAATGTTTATTCCGCGGCGTCCCTCCTCGGCGGGGTACTGACAAATCCCATCGTAGTATAATTTGCCTCGAAAAACCTTCTCGACTCACGGCGTTCGGAATCGGCAGCTGTAGGTCCCTTTCATCCGTGTGAAAAATAAATCACAAGCATGTGTGATTGAAGAGAAATTTGGCTTTGGTCCTTCATAGGCTGTAGCGCCACCAAAGAAATGCTGATAGCAATGGGTATAGGACCGGCGTCGTCGTTTCCTTTTCTATTTTCATTCATTCATCTCTGAATCGATCATGTGTAACATGTTCATGCGGATGAAGTGTCTCTAACTCCTCAAAGCCCGCCTAATGTCCAAGGAATTCAAAGGGAATTGTCGGACTAGCACCCAGCCGTATTGCTCGTAAACTAGATACGTACATATGTACATATATTAAATTCGAACGTAACTCTAGTACACATCTCCAACACCTTATCATGGTATATACCCCATAGGAAGGTATGAAGATGGATGTAGGACCACCATTTTTTAAGAGAGTAAATGTCATTCTAGGTAGCTAAAAGCCTAGCATTTTTCATAATTTTTACTCTATACCCATTGCTATCAGCATTTCTCACCAAATGCCATTGATTCCAATGGATTTGCTAACTTCATCCAAAATAAGTGCCTTTCTCTTTGACTTGATGGCCAGTTTGTTGCAATATTCCTTCGCAGATTTGAGAACAGTTCCAAACTTCTCCCCGAATAGCAGCTAGAGGTTCCCTACGATAAGTAAATCGTTGTTAGAATGAATTAATTTCCCAGCAATTTCATTATTGAGAAGACACAAAATCCATTCGTAACCTGAATGTCTTAAAGAATAACACGAAACTAGCAAAAAATTTTCATGATACCGCTCATAAAGCATTCCTCACAAAATCATAAAAAGTCTTCTTGATTCCATGCCCATAGTCGCTTATGATAACACAGAATCCAAAAAAAGCTCGTGCACCTCCGATCATTCAACCTTATTTCGGGAACACAAACATTAATCTTGCAGCGATCGATCTGTTTCTTTCACGTTTTTATTACACTCACCCCTCGAGGTTGTTGCCAAAATGTGCATAAAGGCAAAATCCGAAACCAGATAACGAGATAACGAGGTGACAAAAAGGAAAAGAAAAACAAAAAATTAAATACAAAAAACGTGTTACGAGCTTTTTTACAGAATTTGTTTAACAACATCGGGAGCTTGGTCACGATCAAAACGATCGACTACACTGGAAGAGGAACAAGTGGAATAGATAGGCAATTTCTCGGATAGCTCGTATAGTATCTGAAGTTGCTCGTCAACTTTATGCCAGTCTCCGATTAGACGTCGCGTCTGCAATACGATTATATGCGCGTATTTCCATTGTGCTATCGTGGGAGACAGACGATCAGTCGCACATCAATCGCAATTAAGTATTGTGTGAAGGGTCTGAAACAGTAGAAGGCGAGGTATTCGGTTATTGGTTTTTGGACAAAACCAAATTCGAATTATGTGCTATAGTTGAGTGGCTGAGAAATGACTAATCCGCCTCGTAGCTGTGTTATGTTGCGCGTGGATAACAGATCAAAAAAGCCTGTAGCCGTCGTTGTTGTTTTGTATCTCTTTTATGCGATTTTTTTATTGTTTACAAATTCCATTAGTTTATTATACAAATACTTAAGAGTAATTTAGTGGCCACAATGAATATAGAAACAACAAACGAACAAATTGAATTGTGAAAAGAATAAAAGGCGTTTCGAGAATTTGAATTAGTGCTACCGAGCATCTGTGAAGAATCAATTTCCATTTCTCCAACACCTCTGCGATATGTTTTCGTACGTATGTATAAACGTGTTTGATGCCTTTTAAGTACCCGGATGGGAGATTATTTTTCGTTCGATCAATCGAGGGAGAAATTATGAATTTAATTAACGAACAATCAGTGGCAACAAGTGCACAGTACTCAAGTGAAGAATTATCTCAACCGCAAGTCAGAGTTAAATCGTCTTCTTTGGAATTATCATCATCAGTAATTGTTGAATCGTCATTGTCGTCCTCATCTACAGCATCGTCATTTGCTTTAGTTTGTTCGTCGGTTGAATCAATTAATAGACAAATTGAGAACTGTTCCAATAAAATAAGTTTCGGTGGTGCCAATCAAATCAATTTAATCAGTAAAATGCCAATAACTACAACGACCAAACAACCATCAGCTGGCTGCAAGGCAACAGCAGCAGTAGCGACAACAAATGTCTCACTATCACTGTCAACGCTATCGGCATCATTTCAGCCGGCGACGACGGATGTGGGAGCAGTAAGAACAGAATCCATTACCACTAGTACAACCATGATACGACCGTCGTCGACGACGACTGTCGATATTGATAATATAAATGACGTCAGTGATTCTATAAAGCACAAAAAAAATGGCGAGAGCAGTGAGAGTCCAACGGCAGCAACGACGACGCAGCCATCAGCGCCCCCGGACAAGCAGCGTAAAATCGGATGCGAACACTACAAGAGGCGTGCAATGTTTGTCGTACGTACCGTAAGGCTTAATGAGCTGTTGATTTAGTTTATTACATTTTAATTTGCCTGAACTTCTAAGTAGGTTATTACCGTTGTGCTGCTTGGTTTGAATGTTTATTTCTTCCTTTGTTTCAAAGAGAGAAAACGTGGACACGTTTTACGGAAGCTTCTTGAATCATGAGCAGCTTTTCCATTGATAAGCTCAACTCCGGGTTACTTGTATCGTTTGCATTTTTCGTTTCAACGCGTGTTAGCGGTGTAGAACTAATTAACAATTTATTGACGGATGGAAACAAATTTTCAGCGACTACCGTGGAATTTTCACTTATTAGAGATGTCAGATTAGGCGAACGCTATGCTGACAGCGTGTGAAGTGTTTATTTGTTCAAATCAGCGCTCTAGGCTCGCGCTTCGAAAGTTGTATTAATCGAGAACGAATATGTGCCGAGAGAACCGGATAACGTGTGAATGACGGCATTTTTAGCCGGTAACTTTGGTACTGACGTTTCTAAAATTTTTTTTTTGGTTTTGATTAATGTCAGAATAAAGTCACTTTATGGTAGCGGGAGCTATAAAAAAGCAGTAGGCTATCGAGTTCAGAATAAAGTTATGCTTAGGATTGACGAAAAAGTTCCATCAAGCTAGCTACAAGGTGTAACTTAGTTCCTCCTGAATTAATTAACGAGCCCTTCATTAGAAGAACGATCAGATCCAAATTCGCCCCACCACTAGTCGTCGACTTGCCCAAAAAGCGCGCGACAATGTAGAATTTTGCCTCCCAGGTAACTTATCGTCAACTATCTCCAATCTTTGAGAGAGACCGCAGAGCAGTACAACATTAAATTTCTATGGCATAGGAAAACTCGCCTGCCTCGATCAGACCACTGGTAACCCCGAGGTCGTAGAAATTTCTCTACGCTTTAAGTGTAGACCGCAAAGCTTGAAGCTTTCTAATAAAGCCAAAAATCCGTCCGAAACTTAGCTTTAGGCGTGCAAGGTGTATTTTAAAAACCAATCAGCTCTTACAAGACTCTATAAAAACACCTACAAACTATTTTTAGGGAAGCTGTATGAGCAAGAAAGATGATGATTTCTATTTCCATGAATTTCTCCGGCCGTTTGCACTAAACGCTTCGTCATATAAAAAGAATCCGCGTTTTTTGTCACTAGATGTTGTGTTGTGGGTAGCAATAATCCGATTCTGTCAAATGAATATACCTCTGGCAGGTAACATTTCAGACTTAATTTACATAATTCATAATTCCATTACAAATTTCAGTTCCGTACATAATTTTGTGATTCGCCATTTGCGTAAAAAAGTTATATTGATTTCAAAATGAGTGAAATGTATATAAAAACGACAAAAACATGCCAAAAAATTTGTTAAGTGTACTATGAAAATGCTATGAGTGAACGGCGGATCCAGGAGTGTTTTATTGCATTCCGTTAGGAAAATTTCGTGGTAAAAGATGCACGATGAAAAGCGCAAGCGATCATAGTCAAAGGCCGGTGGCTTCCCACTGACGACTTCAAAGCCTGAATTGACGGCGAACAAGGTGATGGGGAAGTTTTGACGCATCCACCGTATATCCCGAACCTTGCACCGTCTGACTACCGTTTGTTTCGGTTTCTGTAAAGCTCTCTTGATAGCAAATACAAGGGACGGAAAGTATCGAAAGTACCGGCAAGGTACCCTAATCTTTCACTGCTACTTTAAATCATTCTTGATCTTACATGTATGACTAACCCTACCCCATAGACTTATTCAAATATCTACCCAAAGCCCCTGGGTCAGATATGATAAAATGATAAATCGAAACGTGTTTCACGTTTACTCAGTTTACTAGTGCCTTCTCGTATCGTAGACGAGTAGTCGAATGCTTTCGAGTTTTATGAGTGTGATGTGGCAGTACGCAAGTGCGACATTTTTTTGACTTTATTTACCAACTGATTAGTAGTTGAGTTTATTTATGTATGGTCGCCTGAGCAAACATGTCTACATAGTTGGCGAAATATTATATACTAAACAACTTTACAGTGTGCTTCTTAAATATTTAGGTTTCTGGCGTTCGTAAATGGAAATTAGGTATATGGAAAGGAAATAAATTATGTTTTTAGAGCAGACATTAAACAGCGAATTGGAAGTAATTGTTCAATAGTTCTTCTTCTTTGGTGGCGTTACAGCCCATGAAGGACCAGAGCCAAGCTTCTCTCAATCACCCATGTTGTGTGGATTTATTTTTCGCACAGGTGAAAGGGACCTACAGTTTTATGCCGATTCCGAACGGCGTGAGTCTAGAAGCTTTTTCATGGCAAGTTTACTACAGGGGGTTTTGCCAGTACCCCGCCGGGGAGGAACGTCGCGAAATAAACATTCGATGGCGTTGGTGTTATCGGAATCCGAACTCGCTCATCGTGCGCCAGAGTCCAACACACTAACCACTGCGCCACGGCGCCCTCAATTGTTCAATAGTTATTATGAACAATAGTAAGAAATTGAAAGAAGACGCGATAGTTGCCTGGTAGATTATTTGCATGCCAAGGTTGTGACAGGTGTGCGATGGATTATTGAACTTGAACTTGATGTTAAGTTTACTAAGGTTGATATTTGAACTGAACGCTTAGACGCCGAGAACCCCCTGAAGCCAACACTCTAAACCTTTCTCTTATTTACCTATGTATGCGTCGATTTAGTCAGGAAGGAGTCCGGGTCTTACCACAGGGTTTTGCTATCTCCCTTCAGAGACGAGCCCTCCATTGGTTATGGTTATGATTATCCTAAGACTCTCCGGGTAGATCACTATAGGACCGATTGAGCCGAAATTTACACACAAAATTTTCCTAGCGAGAAAAAACCAAGACCAAACAGGTCCTCAGCAATTTCCTCAAATCCTCAATACGTGTGGCTCAAACCATAAACAAAGTCATTACCCCGATGGTTCAAATATTCTCAACTTGCCCATACGGTGAAACTTATAGTATATTTCCATCAGCGCCTTTCTATTTCGCCATTTTTCCACAACAACGCAAGAGAAAGTATTCGCTTAAGACTAATTTCGTATTCCAATCAAGCTCGCCGAATATGTACGAATCATCTAATGAAGCCATGAACAATCATACTGATTTAAACGAGTACAGATAACTTGAATCAAGATCGATCTGGACAGATCCCTCCTGGGCGTAACAATGAATACAACTGTAATAAATCAAACCTTACTCGGCGATTACAATGGCATTTGTACGAGTAGAAACGCACATCTACAACAATCACTATTATGTTTAACGTTGTGTGCTTGCAAAAAACAAAAAAAAAACTAAACAAATGGGTCACGAAAATAAACGTGACAACGTGCCACTCGGAGCGTGACTCAATTGCAAGGCAACGTATACCAGTTGCAAACCGGAGACCGCCTTCCCCAGTAGCACTCGTATAATTAATTATAGGTACGATTCCATGCCTCGAGCAGACGATGATGATGTACATATGTACCTATATGAAAGTATGAGTGACAGGAGACCTGGCAACACGCATTCAAATTCTTAACTCCTAGCGGAGATGGAAGGATATCGGAGAGCTTCTGATTGATATCCAAAACCATCTCAACGTGGTAATGACCGATAAAATGCAATATCAAGGCACTCTCACCCTCTCACAACATTGTTTGTCATTCGAATTCCACAACACGGCATCCCTCAACAAACAAGCCAACATACTGCTACTCAAATGCCTGCAATTCGAAAGCAATTAAAGTAGCGACAGGTTCAACACACAAATCAAGTTTCTGTATCTCGTTAATTTTTTTTTTTAAGCAATTCGCATTTAGAGCATCTATTTGCTCAATGCGATCGTATGCAGTTGCAATCGTCGTTCAGGGCAACATGTCCACCTTGATTTGCCAAAGTTATAGTGAAAATGAACTTGCAACCCCCGGGGCTACCTACTGGATGTTCATAATCGAATGACGATTTAGTGTTAATCTGATTTTGGCTTTCAATTTTTGATCGACACGAGCATTGCATCAGAAAGCTTTTGTGTTTCACGACGTTTTAATTGAAAAAAAAAAAAAATAAAAAAAAATACGAAACGACTGCGTTACGGCAGCAGTAGCTCTTGCTCTAGATTCCATTTACTTTATTCGTATGCTAAACGCTTTAGAATGGATTGTGTTAAATCCAAGTGGAGGTGGATACAAATTTCGAAAATAGATTTTATTGAAGGTTTCATTAAGGTGTGATTTTGCACCTCCATGAGGAATTAGATCCGCATGACTCATGATAAACGAAAAGGTGTCAGAAATAGAAGGGTTTAAAAATGGCGCAAAGTACGGGTTATATAGACAATAGTTTACGAGTGGATGATACGAACCCAGAGTACGCACAACTGGCTTAATATCTGTGCTTTTAATTTAGAAGTCGATAAAAAGATAATAATCAATCGAGTTCATTTGGCCGCATTTTTTCTTCTTTATCCCAAGTTGCGGGAAATGCGCATTTGCTAATGAGGCGATGAATATGCATGTGTGGAAGCTTCAATGTATCACACACCCATGCTTGTAGCCTTGACGTTATGATCTTTCCGCAATTTGGAATTCAGTAGATCTGGCAGAACCAAGCATCCAATAAAAACAAACTATTTCAAGGCGATGCCTCCTGTGCTATATTTTCAGTTGGTTAATGTCAATATCTATTGTGAAACTACTAACGTTCCCAAAGATTATGAAAATACGGCACACATTTAACATCTCAAGGTTTAATAAAAAAAATGCCGTACCTAACTAAGAAACATAGTTTTCATCTCATCCCCAATCAAATTGATTGGCCACACGTCAATTAGGACAATAAAACAAGATAAATAATCACTGTGACCAATTTACAGAAGCAAGTAACTTCCAACTGATAGGTGCTAAAAAATGTAAATCTGTCCAAGTGTCCGCACATTCACAGCTAACAGCAAATAATACTGCCTGCATTACACGATCATATTTGTCATTTTGAAGAACTCATCGAGCACGACCAGTTAATTTCGTATACAAATATTAAATATTCATGAGATATGCGTTCTACTGTTTATGTTCTGGTTTAAACGAGTTTGTTTACTTATTGACGAAAAATTGACAATCCAGACGCCTGCGAAATGCAGTGCTAATTGCTGAGACTATGTTGACGAAGACAGAAGAAGAAAAGAGGTAATGATCGTCATCGCCATTGCTACGCTGTACGAGTACGTGCCGAATGTTGTTGGTTTTATTTATCCCGCACAATTCTTGCTTTTACAATGCTTTTATTCGCAACTACGCTTTTTAGGGTTTATACTTGAAGCTTAACCTTGTACATGCATGGATTCTCATGATTAATTAAAGTTTAAAGTAAAAATTTGACAAATGAAATGATAGGTAATTGATAATTTTCGCTTAAATAAAAGTACACTCTTTCGAGCTTATCGTTTTTTTTGACGGGGTGGCCGTGGTGCAGTGGTTAACATCATCGACCGCCGATCGGAAGGTCTATAGTTCAAATTCGCTTCATAGCCAAGTAAAAGTAATTCCTAAACGGATGATAAAAAGTATGCAACGCAGTTGTGAATGGAAAGTGACCAGACGTACTGCCTGCAGGCATAACACTCACAGTATATTCATCCTCTGCGTATGCAATACTATAAAGTGCTTGAACGAATTACTACGGACTATAACCAACGCGGAATTCGGTCGGCTCTCGTCCTATCTAGGCCTAGGACAACCACACCTGAGAGTAGTGAACGAGCATCAACAACCCCAACCACTGCACTCCGTTCAGGTTGTGTGTGTCAACGTATCATAAGAGAATATGAAAAACTCCTTGAACCTGCGCGAGTCTCTAAAATAAAAAAAAATAAAAAAAGCCACCGATTAGTGGTGAGACTGCTATCGCAATCACTGCTACTCAGAACTATGTTCTTCGCTCGGAGCAGAGAGCAACTGTGATTGCTCTGAGCAATCTACTGAGCAGTGACTGCTCTTCACTGCTTCCTTACTGCCTGAACACAATGAGGTCGCAGTCGCTATCTCCGTTGCAGTCTCGGTCGCGGTGGGCATTGCTGTCGCTAGGATTGACAAAATCTCGCCCACAATGAGGTCGCTTTGTTATGTCAAATTTTAACAGCTGTTTCCACCTTTGTCTATATACAAGATGTCTCAAAAGAAAGTTTACATTTGTTTAGCTTATTGCGCGCTCACAATGATTCCGAGAGCGCGGGAGGTACGTCAATCGGTAGCCTGGCTCTTGGGAATTCAATCGCTATGGAGCGTTTCTCGGGTGCAGATTGCGTATGCGGGAGTTTTACAAAAACGGTGATTCGGCGAATGTGGCGCGTAGAAAAATCCTTTCATTCGAAAATGGGTAAAAAAATTTGAAGAGACTGGTTCAACACTAGGAAAACCAAAATCTGGACCGTCAAGGTCATCGATAACGTAAGAAAACGTAAAGAATGTTAATCAGTCTGTTCGCAGTGATCCCGACCATTCGATTCGGAAGCGCCCAGAGCTGTGCGATTAAATGGATGTCGCGAACGCGAGGACTTACATTTAGATGGGGTGGCCGTGGTGCAGTGGTTAACGTCATCGACCGCCGATCGGAAGGTCTATAGTTCAAATTCGCTTCATAGCCAAGTAAAAGTAATTCTTATACGGAAGATGAAAAGTATGCAACGCAGTTGTGAATGAAAAGTGACCAGACCTACTGCCTGCAGGCATAACACTCACAGTATACGGTCATCCGAAATTCATCCTCTGCGTATGCAATACTAAAGTGCTTGAACGAATTACTACGGACTATAACCAACGCGGAATTTGGTCGGCTCTCGTCCTATCTAGGCCTAGGACAACCACCCCTGAGAGTAGTAAACGAACATCAACGACCCCAACCACTGCACTCCGTTCAGGTTGTGTGTGTCAACACATCATAAGAGAATATGAAAAACTCTTGAACCTGCGCGAGTCTCAAAAAAAAAAAAAAAAAAAACAAGAAGACATTATTTTTAAGAACTAAATTCCCAAGTTGTGAACTTTAATGATAAATAAAATTGTTTTCGATAGAATGTTTACTTAGTTTTTAATCGATCCACTAAATATAAACTTTCTTTTGACACACCTTGTACTTACAACGAACCGTCAACCGCCGATTTGAAGATTTCCTTGCGTTTTGTTTTTTTTTTTCTACACAGCTGTCACAATGTCGTACTACCGAGTTAAAAGTAAGCCAACTCGCCCAACACACCCAACGACCGAGGCAGCGACCGCGACATCATTGTGTTTACATTATGGGATTTACGTACATTTAACTTTTGACAGGCGACCGAGAAAGCGACCGCGACCTCATTGTGTTCAGGCAGTTATTTGGTTTTCTGCTTATGCACAGTGCAGAAGCAGGTTAGAGAACATGAGAGAGTGATATTTGTTGTAGTATACGCTGCGTATATATTCCCATCCTCTTTCCGCTTTAGAGCATACATGTGCACAGGGTCATTTGTTTCATTTTCGCTGTGTGTTTGATATCTAACTAAAGAAAAGTGCAAACATGCTTTAGTTAACGAAAACTATAGAGTGAAAAGAGAAAACCGAGACGTGTTCCAATTCATCGGCGGGATGCGTTCAACAGAATCATTGCTATTGCTAATTATTGCAAGTTTAAGATGAGAAAATACATACATATGTATGTACATCAGGATACGATGATGTTTGTGTTTTTTTTTTCTGGAATAATTCATGTAGTACATGTATTTCAATATGTATAAATTGGCGAAATGTGTCCCTCCTCCATTATAATTTTATTGTTATTGATGTTGCTTTCTTAAGACTTAAAACCTCTATTCAATGACGAATGTATTTTTGTGAAATAACGTTCGCTTGTGAACGTCGTAATGTGGTATGAATGGGATACAAAGGATCAGATGAAATACAAAGGAACTAATAGAACTATTGGTCTGCCTTTGTTTTTTGCGTATAATTGAAAAAATGATTTCTGTTTCGTGTTTTGTGTAAGTTTCACATTTACTTTTTATTGGAGCGAAGCTCCTTAACACCCCAAAAATGTATTTCGTTGACAGACTACTCCTCCTAAACGCTTTGACGGATTTTGACCAATTTAGACATGTCAATACAAGGCATCGAGGGGAAGGTCTTAAAAAAATGAAATCAGAAATCGGACATGCCATCGAGGAATAATCTCCAACAGACTACTCACCATAAACGCTTTGACGGATTTTGACCAAATTAGACATGTCAATAGAAGGCATCGAGAGGACATACCAATGAGGAATATTCGCTGAAAACGTGTCCCATAGACTTAACATTAGAAATCACGCGCCTCCGCATTTTGATAATAAAACAACTCAGAAGGCTTTAAGTGATTTTAACCAAATTTGACATGGTGATAGTAAATATTCAGAGAAAAGTTCGTGAAAACAAAAATACATATTTTTTCCTTTAGACTTCAATAATCATGCCTCGGAAAGCACGTTCTAACCTTCGTCGTCAAACAGCTCTGTCAACGAAATACGACGACTTTTTTGCCCGTTTAGGGGTCAAAGTGGTAGAAGTCTGTTTTTGCAGGCGCCATTTTTTGAACACTATCAACTCTGCTATCCATTTGATTGGAATAGCCGCGGACCGTAAGGATATAGACTAAAGTATCACAAATATAAATTCATATGAATACTCACTGATACGATCGTCCTTCCGCACCTGCACAATACCTGAATGACAGCATACAGGGAAAAATTTTAAACATATGCCGATGGTCTGTTTTCGATGACCACCAGCTAGCGTAGGTCCAATGGACGAATTAACATAGAACCACAATTCTTTTTACAATCGATAAAGAAACTCAGTTACCATCTTTTAAGGGTCCGCTAAACATCTAAGTATTTGTAATGCATTACTGTCACCGTATTCGTATCAGAAGATACTACTTTGCTTGGATTATGATTGCTCACTCGCACTGATAGAATAATAAACAGAGTTTTAAAATGGATCGCTTTGCTCCAACTTGGATGCCCTGCGACCCACCTTGTTAACAATGGATCGAAAAAAAAACAAGCGACGTTTGGGTACATTTTACGCCAAAAGCTGGAAGGATGGCTACATGTAAAATTTGCAAACAGACGTTATCATTCAAAACGTCTATAACAAATTTGAAACGACACATGAGTGTGCGCCATAGCACAATTGTCATGAGAACAAGCACTCCTATGGATGTTGAAAGCACCGTACCACCGGTGGAAGATATATCCACTGCTGAAATTATCCATTGTCCATTACTTGTTCATTTTAATTTATTGCAATGCATGTAATCGCTATTTAAATCGAGCAAGTCTCATAACCAAATAATTGTTCCCTTAACTGTGATCATAAATGCGATTAAATCACAGCTTCGCTTAACTGCTCTTTGTCTTAATTGCTCACTGCGATCGCTGCTATCGTAAAAGAGCAGACGAGCCCATCACTCACCGATCGTCGTTTTAATTATAACGAAGTAGGCTAGCAAAAAAGACTCAACTGAATGACAGATAATCTGGTAAAAAATCAACGATGTAAACAAGCTATGTATCTATTATAGTAGATATATTATCGTTGGCATTCACATTTACGACCGTATTGTTAGAATCTGTACTTCGTAGTAGCAAACCTGACCTGCGATATTCGTGACTTTATAGAATCGATTCAAATTGAAAATCAATTGAGTCTTCCATCGAATTTATTAAATTATTTCTGTTGTCCAGTCATGCATGCCTCTCCGTTGGCACGGAATTTCCATTTAAATTTTCTCAATTGCTCATGTATCCCAATGTGGCGTATCTCACACAAGTTCGCATAATATTTGTTTGCTGACAGTCGCTATCAAAACTATCGATCAAGATTATGTAGTTAATTGGTTTTACCGAATCACATCGGGATTCCAAGGTCTACGTTCATGGTGAAGATCTCATGGCCACTACCCTATAGTCCTCTATATACCTAACACAACATTAAACTGATGTTTTTTATCTCATTTTCTGTTTTTTTTTTTCCTTTTCGTATGCCGACGAGATCTGGTGTACGAGTTTATTTGTATAATTAACACAATTTGATTGAGTTATACATAATTTCACACTTTTTGAGCAAATATTCTGAAATAAGGTAGAGTAAACACGATTTAACTCCATTCACTTCGGTGACAGTCGCTTATTGTCGTCTTAGCCAGCCACGGAAGAGTATTGCACAAGCATTGGTAACAAACGAAATGTGATAAAGCATTTAAGGTCGTTTAAAGGAGAAAGTTAGGAAAAGAGCAGGATTTGACTCCATTTATTTCATTTTCTTTTTGCTTCATTTGAAATATAGTTAGCACCGTTCATTAACATGAAGATGGGAATGACATGACCTTGCATTAGCTAAATATAATTGTAAGTCTTCTAAATGACTCAAGTCTTTTTTATTTTATTAAAAGTCATTTAACGTCATTGAAGTGTCGTAATTATTCATGTTCTATCAAATTATTCATCCTCTGCGTATGCAATACTATAAGTGCTTGAACGAATTACTTCGGACTATAACCAACGCGGAATTTGGTCAGCTCTCGTCCTATTTAGGTCTAGGACAACCACCCTTGAGAGTAGTGAACGAACATCAACGACCCCAACCACTGCACTCCGTTCAGGTTGTGTGTGTCAACACATCATAAGAGAATATAAAAACTCTTGAACCTGCGCGAGTCTCTAAAAACAAAAAAAAAAAAAAAAAAAATTGGTTGCGCAAAGTTACAGAAGTTGTTTGAAGGTTTTGAATTCAGAAAACTTTAATTCCTTCAGTTCATTTTTGAAACTGAAGCCTAATGGAGTTTAATTGGGATTTTCCAGCCTTTTAATAAACACGATCTAGGATTGTTTAAAGCCATTTCAGAGTTAAGGCTTCACTGAAGTCTTTTGAAAATATTTTCGTTCGCAATCTTTAAAAATGATATGCGATAGCGTAAAAGTTAAAACTGTTAATCAAGGATTTTGACTCACATTTGCAAGCACGGTTGAAGCCTTTACATTTTTTTTTTCACAAATGGACGTCTCTCTAATTTTTTTTAATAAAACAGCTGTTTGTATTGCTTTCTATGTGAGTTATACGCTATTTTTAACGTGGCAATAGTAATTTTTTACTACTTGCAATTTTACACACAGAAACACTTTACCTGCATTTATTTATCTACCAAATCACGTCTAACATAACAATTAAAAATATCTATGAAATCCATGTTATTATTCTAAGACCCAGACTTTTTTAAAGAGACCATAATGCACGAACGGGTATAATGCGGGTAATAATAATCTGTTGAAATGATTATTACATGAGATGTACATTTATGAGGGCTCGTTACACAATAGGGGCGGCAGTTCTAAAATGACCGCCACAAACTAAGATCTAATTTAAAGCGTCACGAAAATTTGTATTTCATTTTTCCACATCATTTGTGATCAATTTGTAGTGACACGAGCTACGTATATAAGCAGGGGTTAACAAAATTCGTCTTGCGGTTAACGTTTGTTTACTTATTCTATATACTTTCGAGTAAAGATAAACTTCATTAAGTAAAAACAGAAAAGAATATATATAGACAAATACGAGTAACAACTTACACAGAGGTGAGAAGTTGCTTTAGCAGAACTTGACAAGCTTACTTGTTCCGAAAAGCAATTATGATTAATAGGAAACTAGAAAGCTTTACATGATTTCACATAAGAGATAGTTAGTAAGAACGGAATAAACAACAAACGAACTCCCTGGAAATATTTAATTAATTTTTCTGTTAGAAAATACAGTAGATATAACGCACTCCTAAGGCAGCCCATCGTTTACGGCGAAATGATTTAAGCAGAACACATGACTTAGACAATTGAATAATTTCCAACTTGAATATTGATATTTAACTAAGTGTTGAATAATGTAACGTCGCCCTAATCAAATTTCTGGCACCACCTTTTTTTGACGTCTACGTAGGCCATTTTGGATGGTCTTGGGCTTTTCCCATTGGCATTAAAAAGATCGTCGTTGTACGGGGCACATGTGCTCTCCCTTTTTTGGTATTAGTTGTTAAATAAATAATAATACAATTCTTCGTTCAAAGCATTTCTCTTTTTTGTAATTATTCGTAACCATTTTGGTCCTTTGCTCGCCGGATATCTTGGATCTAAATTTGCAACCATTGAAATACACATTTGGGATTGAAAATCGTAGACCAGCCATCTTGGAAATCGAAGGTGATATTGTCCATTAATTTTTTCGTCAAATACAAAGATTATGGCTGAGAAATTTACCACTTTAGTTCAACTTCGCGGCCGACAAAAGGGGTCAATAACACGAACTTTGTCGTTCGCAGAAAATGCCGAAGAAACTCATACTCTCGAACACGTGGTCACTAGGTTAGGAAGACTAGAGGAAACTTGGCAGGAATTTGTGCAGACAACAAACAAGATGTATACTTTCAATCAGTTGTCCGAGTACGTTGATCCAGATACAGATTTCTTCGAATATGAAGAAAAATACTTACAAGCACGGGCGCGCCTATCAACCATTAAAAATGACTTAACACCCGGGTCGACAGATGCTCAGCAATCGGATCTCATGGCGACATTAATATCGGAACAAACGTCATTGCTTCAGCAAGTTTCAGCCAAAACCTCAGACACTGAGTTGCCCAAAGTCAATATTCAACCTTTCTCCGGAGTGTACAAGGATTGGCCATCATTTAAGGACATATTTCTGAGTACAATAGATTCTAAATCTTCATTAAGCAATACGCACAAGTTCTATTACCTAAAGGGATTATTGAAGGATGATGCTGCGAACCTCGTAAAACATTTACCTGTCACTGAAAGTGCATACAAAACAGCATGGTCCAGACTACAAGATCGTTTTGAAAGGTCGCGACAAATTATAAATTCCTTTATTGAAACCTTTATGGCGTTACCCTCCGCTTCTTGCGAAGATCATATAGTGTTGAGGAGAATTTCTGATGGTGCTAATGAGATAATTCGAGGTTTGGACTCTATTAGCCACTCCGAAAGAGATTGCTGGATTATTCATCTGTTGCTAGCGAAGGTAGACCCAGAAAGTCGTCGTGCTTGGATCCATGAGAGTCGAGACGAATCGGCACCTACGATTTCTGATTTCTTCGAATTTTTGGATTCACGCTGTGAGGAATTGGAGCTTAGCCAACGCAAATGTACCACCGGAAGATCTTCAGCCCGAAAAGTCAATCCCACGTCGTCGGTTCGTTCTTATGTAACCACAGAAGACAACTCTCAAAAATGCCCTTGCTGTTCGGAATTGAATCATACCATTTCAAAGTGTCCGAAATTTATCTCATTGGCATTAGAGGATCGTCGTGCAATGCTTAAATCAAAATCACTTTGTTTTAACTGTATCAAACCAGGGCATACTTCGTACAACTGTAAGTCACGTTTTCGATGTAAAGAATGTCGCCGACGCCACCACACACTTGTTCATCCAATATATTTGGAAACAACATCATCGCCGTCGCAAGCCCCCCCCGTACAACTAGCGGGTCCGACTAATGTACCTTGGTCTACCGTAGCTCATCTAACGCGTCCAGTTCCTTTGCTCACTTCGTCCCAACTGGAATCATCACCTACGAAAACAAACCCCGCTGCACAACTTGGTAAACATTCGTTGCTCCCAACAGCTGTTGTGTACGTGAAAGATAATCAAGGTCAATTTAACGAGTGCCGAGTTTTGATCGATACGGCGTCAGAATTATCGTATATCTCCGAACCTTGTGTAAAACGCCTCGGCCTTAAACGTTCACACTCTCGGATTGCTGTATCAGGGATTTCTGCTGTTAAGGCGGAGACAACAAGAGGTTGCTGTTTTGTTCATATCCAGTCCAGGACATGTCAACAGTCATTTACCGCGTGTCTTCAAATTCTTTGCAAAATTACGTCGAAACTACCTGGTTCTCCTCTTGATGCATCTGCTGTCGAGCAATTCAAGGGCTTAACATTAGCAGATCCTTATTTTCATATCCCAGCGCACATCGACATACTGCTAGGGGTCCAGTACGTTTGGAATATCCTCACCATGGAAAAGGCGTACGACGTTAGAGGAAATACTATTGCTGTATCGTCAATATTTGGTTGGATTGCAACAAACACGCTTCCAACTCTACCTGAACAGACTATCTCGCTGGTGACCGTGACGGACCTAGATAATTCCCTTCGATGTTTCTGGGAAATCGAAGAGCCGAACCAGGTAAAATTTACTGATCCAAATAATGATTTTGTTGAGCAACACTTTCTAGCCACACATTCACGAAGTTGCGATGGAAGATACACCGTGGAATTACCCTTTAAGCAGGAAGGAGTAACCTTTGGCGATACTATTCAAGGCGCTATATCTCGGTTTTATGCAGTAGAGCGTAGATTTTCTCAAAACGAAACCCTTCGCGAAGAATATGTAGCGTTTATGAAGGAGTATATACGATTGGGGCACATGCGTGAATTACCATCAAATGAGATAGAAGTACCTGATGGCAGAGTTTTCTACATGCCGCATCACCCAGTTCTTGGACAAAAACTTAGAGTTGTATTTGACGGCTCCTTTCAAGACACCCATGGAGTTTCGCTTAACGATACGTTACATATTGGCCCCAGTATACAACGCAACTTATTCGCAGTCTGTCTTCGATTTCGATTCCACCGGTTTGTCTTTTCTGCAGACATCGTTAAGATGTTTAGACAGATATGGGTTTGTGAGCAGCATCGAAACTTCCAACGAATTGTATGGAGGGATGATCCAGATCAACAACTCAAGCACTTTCAACTATGTACAGTGACATATGGTACATCATGTGCACCATTCTTGTCAGTTAGGGTTCTCGAGCAGTTGGCTTCTGACTACAAAAACGAACACCCTGTTGCATCTCGAATCTTAAAAGAAGATTTCTACGTAGACGATGTCCTTACAGGAGCGCCATCAGAAGAAGATTTAAAAAGGAAGAAGGATGATCTAGTAAAGTTGTTATCATATGCTGGTCTGCAACTTCGAAAGTGGATTTCTAATTGTCCTAATATTATACCTGAGGCCGGTGAACGATCTGATAAGGAGTTTTTCAAGGGAGATGAACATAAAGGCGCGAAGGTTTTGGGCGTTTACTGGAGACCCAGCGAAGATGTTCTCTTCTACAAGGTGTGTTTAAGGAATCCTGTCAGCGTGTGCAAAAGGCAAGTTCTTTCGGATGCATCACGTATCTTCGACCCGCTAGGACTCTTGGCACCAGTCGTGGTCAACTTCAAGATTTTATTTCAAGATTTATGGTTACATAATTTACATTGGGATGATCCTCTTCCTGCTGAATTGGCAGTCAGATGGACCCAATTTCGTGAGGATCTTAAGAATCTAGATAATCTGAAGTTGCCGCGCTTTGTAGACAACGACCCTGAGGTTATGGAGTTGCACGGATTTTCGGATGCGTCCACAAAAGCGTATGCTGCAGTTGTTTACAGCAAGAAAACGGAAAATAGCAAGGTATGTGTGTCTTTAATTGCAGCAAAAACTCGTGTCGCACCGTTGAAACAAGTGTCGTTGCCGCGCTTGGAGCTATGTGGGGCCTTATTGTTAACCCGATTGATGAAGACGATCATTAATTCCTTAACACATACATCGATTAAGATACACGCATGGTGCGATTCAACAGTCGTCTTGGCGTGGCTGTCGCAACCTCCCGTTAAGCTCAAGACCTTTGTGGGTAATCGCACTGCGGAAATCCTGGATACTCTTCCCCGTAGCGTGTGGAATCATGTAATATCAAAGGAGAACCCTGCCGATTGTGCGTCACGCGGGATGTTAGCAAAAGATTTACTGCACTTTCAACTATGGTGGAATGGTCCCAGTTGGCTTCAGGTGGATTCCGTGAACGTCGATTGTGTTACCTGTATTGAGTCACCTACAAATCCGAACGTAGCTGCTGAGTTTAAATCACAAACTGCAAGTTTTGTCTCCACGGTAGATCAAGCAGACAATCCATTTGAGAAGCTTTTTGACCGGGTGTCAACTTGGAAGAAGTTGCTTCGAGTCATGAGTTACGTATTAAGTTTCACAAAACGACTACTCACTCGCATAAGAAAGACGACACCACAAATCACCCTTTCGAAATTTGACGAAATGCGTCTTTCACGTTTGGAATGTTTGCGGCAAGCTCAAGGTTGTTATCAGCTAGAACGTAATTGTTTAAAAGGAAATGGTACCCTGGATAAGAAATCAAAATTGTTAAAACTTGCACCCTTTCTTGATAACGATGAGTTGATACGTGTAGGAGGTCGAATTCAACACTCACTTATCAATGAAGAAACCCGCCATCCAATAATACTCCCCAAGAATCACCGTATAACACATCTAATACTGCAGGATGAGCACGTTAAAAATCTACATCCGGGAACTACCGCATTGTTTTTTATTGTTCGGCAGAAATTTTGGATTGTTGGAGCAAGAAATCTAATACGAAAATTAACATTTAACTGCATAAAATGCTTTCGCCAAAAACAAATCGACACCAAACAAATGATGGCGAACCTCCCAGCAGTACGGGTACGACAAGCGTATCCTTTTGAAAAGACCGGTTGCGATTACGCTGGACCGTTCATACTAAGATTGTATCGTGGGAGAAATGCAAGAACTTCAAAAGGATACATCTGTCTGTTCATATGTCTGGTCACAACAGCAATCCACCTCGAGTTGGCAACGGATTTGAGTACGGAGTGTTTTTTGGCAGCCCTTCGCCGATTTATGTCAAGGCGTGGAAAATGCGCACACATATTTAGTGATAATGGGCGAAATTTTGTGGGTGCAGCCCGTGCTCTGAATGAAATGCACAAACTTATTCTATCCAAGGCGCATAATGAAATCGTTGCCGCATCTTTGGCTGAAGACGGCATCCGATGGAGTTTTATACCACCGTTCGCGCCTCATTGGGGAGGCATTTGGGAGTCTGCAGTACGCTCGGTCAAGTTTCATTTACGTCGAGTTGTTGGTGCTTCAGTGTTGACATTTGAACAAATGTCTACATTACTTACCCAAGTTGAAGCAGTGATAAATTCACGCCCAATAGGTGCTGTGTCAGATTCAGATATTGATTACCTCTCTCCCTCTCACTTTCTATTAGGTCGCCCATGTACAATGGTTCCTGAAGCTAACATCGACCACATCCATGTCAACAGGCTCACTTATTGGCAGAGCATTCAAAGCATGTATCAAGGATTTTGGCGAAGATGGCATGAAGAGTACCTGACATCGCTACAGAGTCGAGCAAAATGGTATTACAAGGAAACCAATGTTGCTGTGGGAAATATCGTTGTAGTGAAGGATGCCAACAGCCCCCCCGCTAAATGGATAATGGCTAGAGTCACAGAAGTATTTCCGGACGCGGACGGATTGGTACGAGTAGTGAAATTACACTCGGTACATGGAGATTTCATCAGGCCTATTTCCAAAATCGTTACCCTACCCATTCTCTGAAACGCTGTTTCAGCCGGGGCAGGATGTTGAATAATGTAACGTCGCCCTAATCAAATTTCTGGCACCACCTTTTTTTGACGTCTACGTAGGCCATTTTGGATGGTCTTGGGCTTTTCCCATTGGCATTAAAAAGATCGTCGTTGTACGGGGCACATGTGCTCTCCCTTTTTTGGTATTAGTTGTTAAATAAATAATAATACAATTCTTCGTTCAAAGCATTTCTCTTTTTTGTAATTATTCGTAACCACTAAGAATCTACGAATTTTCATCAAGTCAAACTTCTCACGAGTGAATCAGGCATGTCGCTTTTTGGGGAAAATCTTCTTTTTTTTTTGGGAGATTAAAGCTTCTACGTTTAACATCTTCTTTTATATCTTGGCATGTATTAATCGATGCATTTATTTTACGACACAACAAATCTATAAATAAACCAAAGTATAGATCCAAAAAAAAAGACAAGTAATTGGTCCTAATTGTCCATTATGGCAAGTTTTCGAGACAATTTACAAACGCTTAAGACGCTCGTCGTAACCATTTACAACTGCCTCGCATGTAAATGTTAAAATCATTCCATTAAATGTATGCGGTACTGAAAGACAAAAGGCAAAACAAAAGAGTCAATGGACTACCACGAATCTACGCTTAATTATTATTCATATTAAGTGGGATTGAATCAAGTACGACACAGCAACAACAATCAATATGCAGCGCAAAATTTTGATTGAAAAAATCCCCTAAGCACTACGAAAAAAATCTTGGTTTTTTTTTGACTTAATCCTAAGCAAACATGGACTGGAAGATCAGTAACAACAGGTTTTTGCCGGACTTTCCACGCTTATTGATTTTTATTTAGGCAATCATTACCATAAATTATTACCGCAGTGAGTGTAAAAAATGACGCTAAGCTGGTTATAGTTTTAAAATTAAAAAAAACCGGGCAAGTGCGAGTCGGACTCGCGCACGAAGGGTTCCGTACCATCTGTATATATAAATATGAAAGAGACTATGTATTTTACCTCATCAGTCATCACATTAAATCACATTTTTTGTATGATGACAGATCTTGGTTGCAGTTAGGTTATAGGCATATTACTTTGATAATCAAAAAACTTCATGATGAGATATAGCTGATCATCAAAGTGTCCACTGAATTCAAATCAATTATCTTACTTGACAGCAAGGATGTGAAAAGGTGAATAACAATAATGGGAAAAAGGTTTGCAGCTAGGATTAATACATCAAAGACACAAAAGAGATCAAAGCTGGGAAGTTTTCTACTGGTTGTGGGATATTGTCGACTAACCTTAGTTCAGTATGTGACCAAGGGGATTTTTTGGATGAAAATCATGTCTGTTGTATGGGAGCCCCCCTTAAATATTCATTTTGTTCTGTTTTTAGTATTTGTCGTGGTAGGGGCAACAGAAATACATCATCTGTGAAAACTTCAACTGTCTAACTACCACGGTTCATGAGACACAGCCTGGTGACAGACGGACGGACGGACAGCGAAGTCTTAGTAATAGGGTTCCGTTTTACCTTTGGGTACGGAACCCTAAAAAGGACCAATCTAGGCCGGTTTGGCTATTTGGGCGGCTATCATACAGGAGCAGCAGGACGAAAACAGGTTGATAATGTGGATAGATATTTCAATACCGCTATTTAGACGAAAACGACAAAGACTACGAGGACAGTCCACTGAACTGGTGGGCTGTTAATTGAATTAATTTCGTAATTATTAGAAATTTGTGAGCTTTAGATACGCCAGACTTTTCTATGAATTAGCGTAGAGTGACGAAGGTCAAAGTAATTATGCTGTGGCTCATTTCCTATTTTTTGTTTTGTGTTTTTTATGTAGACACCTTGTTGCAACAGATTCTACAAATGTCGCTATTGCCACGACGAAAATGAAACCCATCATTTCGACCGCAAAAGCTTGACCGAACTAATTTGTGTCGAATGCAATACGCGACAGAAAGTACAGGAAAAGTGCGAAAACTGTGGAGTTCGTTTCGGAAAGGTAAGACATAATACATCCAAATATACTCATCACATCACTCATTGGCATTCGTCCTCTGGATAGTATACCTGCCTGATATGTAATCTATTCGATGATGAAGACAAAAATCAGTATCACTGTGATGGCTGTGGGATTTGTCGTATCGGAGGTCGAAAGAATTTCTTCCATTGTGAGGTATGCAACATGTGTCTGCCCATCGAGCTTAAGATCGAAGGACATAGAGTACGTGATTCTGTCCATAGCTTCTTTACGAGGATAAAATTTTATAGAATATTTCCAGTGTGTAGAAAATATATCTCGTTCGAATTGTCCGGTCTGTTTGGGTGCCATACATACATCACGAATTCCTTGCCATATACCGGACTGTGGGCATCTGTTGCATAAAATGTGCTTTGATCAATTGCTCGCTTCGGGGCATTATGTCTGTCCGACGTGTCAGACATCGCTGCTGGACATGACCAGGATGTGGGAGTACCTGGACGCGCAAGCGCTACTAATGGCTGTGCCGAAGAAGTACGAGAATCAACGGGTTTACATTTTCTGCAATGACTGTCACGAGGTAAGCCCTTAATTGCCCCAAACAAGCTATTTTATACTATATTCCTTTACTTTTTATTAGACTTGCAAGACAAAATTTCATTTTGTCGGACTAAAATGCATCCACTGTGGTGGATATAATACAACCCAAGATGTCAAGAGACGAATGTCATGGGTGAATGGAGCTGGTGAGCCCTAAGCTTCGACGGATCTCGTGATAGATCGGTAGTTTTTGAAAGTTCTCTTCTAATTTCCAGATAGCTCAACATCAGCTTGACAGTTGCTCACTTTCATCTTCTGTGTCGGCAGACGAAGGTTTCAGCTATTTACATTGAAAGTGTGAAAGCATGAATTTGGTAGTGCGTTCAAGTATCAAGAAATACAAATCATACCAAATGTTCCTCTTACAATAAGTATTTGTTTGTGAACAGAGCTCAATATGGATTATGGAGGGAATGTATCTTTTAAGCGAATTGTACAATTTCATCTTTTTTTTTTTATACCTATGTGTATGTTATTTTTCTCATTTATTTTAAATGAATGTATGAAAAGCAACACGGAGATCGTGTTTCATTTGTGGACTAACTACTCATGTGGAGGCCCTCTGGCCAATTGACCTTACCATGTAGGAAATTCAGAATTTAACCTTCCCTCATTAGCAATTAAGCTTATAACGAAATTAACACATTTTTCCACATTATTTTTAAATTTGGACATCAATAATTTTAAAATTAAACTCAATGCCTTGCTATTGATTACCAACCTGATACGTATCATATTTCTGCCAATAAGAAGGAATAAATTGTTTCACAATGTCGTAAATAAAACGCGTTAAATCGATATGGCAATAATAAGACTCGCAAGAATGAATTATTCAAAAATTCCGAAAGATCTAAGAAAAAGAAAATATTAGTTAGACAATGTGATTGATGACATGCATCCTGCTTAGCCCTTGTCACTGAAGTCTATGAATATGCCACGACAACCTAGCCGATAGCCCCTTAACATGAAAGTAAAGCATTTCCCAACTTCAAGGTATGTACAAATGTATATCTATAAACGAGGCTTAACTCCATAGTATTGAATTAACTTGTCACCCCAAAAATAACACGACCAAAGCTCTTTTCCTACTCTTCATGCAATTTGCCCGCATACTTCAATGATAATTCAGAACAAGGCTAGAGAAACGACGCAGCATAAGCTGAATGTAAGCGCATTTTAATCACTAGCTATTTGTTGAGGATCTCGAGTGTCAGAACGCCAGACACGAATGATGATGAATCGGAGTATCATTTTGTTTTTTTTGAACATAAACACTTTTCAGTTTATACTGACAGTAATAAATGAACAAGTATAAATGTAGAACGCAAAACGGTAATGTGTGCAATGGGATCGGAGTGAAACGATTGCGAGAATACCAAACAACTTTTTTGTTTTTTGGATTGATGTGGATCCGAGTTGTGAATCATGAAATGGAATTTGGGTGAGTTGTAAGGGTCGTCGATCCGCTTGCGGCCCTTTAAAACCAGATACTGTCATTAAGCTGCCAACATATACATACGTACCTGTATCAGCTCTAATTGGTTACAACTCTATAGCTTGAGGGACATTGGCGATCTTAAGGTCAAATATGTGTCAAAGTGTTTTCTGACTCCAAGGAAAATTAAATTTAAAACTATACGCTAATGATGGTTAGATCGAAACGAGAAACCAATATACCGGTCCAAAATAAAACGATGACGAAACTAATTACAAACAGACGCGATCGAAAAAAATACCCCATATGAAGTATTATCAAAACCTAGATGTTAAGAGGTAAAACATGTAGTGAAAATAAGGAAATTGTTGATTTCTCAACCAAAATGGGCCGAAACGCAATTTTGTAAGAATTAAAGGAATAAACACTTAAGCCAGCAATGCCTCCTCTTGACTCACCAGAAAGGAGCCCTTTTAAATAGAAGTGCAGTTGAAAAATTAACTGGATGCAGAAAAGTTTTCAAGGATTCGCAAATTTCTATTGTCTTTACTGTGTTTTATGTATAAAAGTATAATTGTCGCTATAAAGAATAGTGTAAAGTCAATTGACATTTTATATGGAATCTGTTCTACCACTTCATGGTTTTCTCCAGCATCGAGAGAACAACTCCTTGAAATTATAGGAGGCTTAGAAAAATGACTGAGACAATAAATTAAAGAAATAAATAAATCAGTCATCATATAATGTGTAAAGCACAAAAAAAAATTAGTCCCACTTTCTTTTCTTTCGTTTTTTTCTTTTTCTCTCTAATTTGCACGCGCTTTCTTACAAACACATAAAACTCATGAAGTAAAAGTCTACGTACGTAATGATATTCATCTAGAGGGCCCCGTGCCACGGAGACGTCAACCGAGCCGAACGTTAAAAGAAAAGAAATAAACAATAATCCCTGAGAACGTTACCATACCGCGAGGGACGATAACAAACCATTAACTTCCTTCAGTATCTACGGTACTAGCATCCCCTGTCGGAAAACACGCTATCAAACATTAAAGTTACTTTACATAACACCCTTAACTCGTAAATGGCCGCTGTCTATGCCCCTTATCTCATACATGTACAGGGAATCACTGACGTTTTTAGGTTCAAAAAAACTCAAAAAGGATTCCAATTTGCCTCCGGTGTCGTGCTTCTCACTTTCGGTCGCTTCCGTCCACCCCTCATCAGTCAACATCGTCTGATACAACTTAACGGTTAGAGAATAATGCCAACTATTAGTTCATACCATCAACAGATGAAACAATAAATTCTGGCGTTCTACGCCATACTTACTTACTTACTTATCAGCCAGCGATCCATGGAGGATCTGAGCCTGAGCTATAGCTGCCTTCCATCCTTGACGGTCCCGGGCACGCTGCTTCCAGTTGTCAAGACCAAGATGTCTTACATCCGTGATTACTTGGTCTTTATACCGGAGGTTCGGTCTTCCTCTTCTTCTTGAACCAGGAGGCTCAGAGTCGAAGACCCTTCTAGCTGAAGCGTTGATGTCCATGCGCTCGATGTGGCCGAGCCAGTGTAGTCGACGGATCCTTGCCTTCCGGACTACATCCACATCTTGGTACAGCTCGTAGAGTTCGCGGTTGTGTCTTCTTCTCCATTCACCTTCCTCACAGACAGGACCAAATATCCGGCGCAGAATTTTTCTTTCGAAAGAACCCAAAATCAGCTCCGCTGTCCTGCTTATCGTCCAGCTTTCGGCTCCGTACAGCAAGACTGGCAGAATGAGCGTTTTGTAAAGCATGACTTTGGTCTTTCGAGTGCGGGGTTTTGACCCAAGTTGTTTGGACAAGCCGAAGTAGCAGCAGTTGCCAAGGGCGATTCTATGCCGGATCTCCACTGTGGTGTCATTTGTGGAATTTACGTTTGCCCCGAGGTAGACAAACTCCTTAACTACCAGTGGTGAGCGTGACAGTATGTACTTCGTTTTATCCTCATTGACCTTAAGACCAACTTGTTTCGCCTGTTCTTCAATCTCCATGGATGCTTCCACAATGTCACGGCGAGCCCACGCAATGATGTCGATATCATCCGCGTGTCCTAGCAACTGGACGGGCTTGTAGAAGATAGTGCCTTCCCTGTTGACGCCTGTCCGTCGCACTATCTGCTCCAGCACCAGGTTGAAGAAGTCACATGACAGCGCATCTCCTTGCCAAAATCCGGTGCATGTTTCAAACGGTTCCGAAGTCCTAGAAATGAGTTGCACCGTGCATCGCGTATTTTTTAGCGTGGCGCGACATAACTGGATCAGTTTTCCCGGGATCCCGAATTCGGTCATCACACCAAACAGTTCTTCACGATGAATGCTGTCGTATGCGGCTTTGAAATCGATGAAAAGATGGTGTGTATCGATTCGAAACTCGTTGATTTTTTCCAGGATTTGTCGAAGTGTAAAAAATTTGGTCTATAGTCGATTTGCCGGGCCGGAAGCCGCACTGGTAGCTGCCGATTAGTGCGGTGCAAAACGGCTTTAGACATTCACACAATACGCTGGACAGGATCTTGTATGCGACATTGAGCAGGGATATACCTCTATAGTTTTTGTAAGAGGTGGGATTACCTTTTTTGTGAATATATGCTTACGACCCGGCAACAACCGATCAATCAAGTGAATATCGTGCTTAAGGTGAGGTAAGACCAACAAATTGGGCCAAAGTCGCTCAGAAATCAAGTTCGTGTTGTAAAATATCAGGTTTTCCAATAGGGAATTGACAATTTTGAATTCAATTTGTGAACGCACCCTTTCACTAATTATCGAACTGTCATTGTCAATTTAGTCAGTAAACTCAACGTTTTGATCGTGGTAAAGTACACGAACAAGCAAGGTCTGCAAATTGTAAAAATTTTATTTAAAAAAAACAAGGTTGTCAAGTCGTTATTGGAAAACCCTATATAAGTTCTGCGTCACCATACTTTTTGGACACAATAGTAAGAACCCTTGAGTGCGGTTGCCGCGGGCGTCGAGAGAGTAAAGGAACAAGGTATGACTTCAATTGGTGGTAAATTACTTGAAAATTCCAATTAAAAAAAAAATCTTAGGGAAATCTTAAAAAATCTTTTTTAATGCCTCTTCTTAATTACTGTATTCAATGAGGTTGTTCCGATTTGTTCAGAACAGAAAAATACAGGTTTTTGTGTTCAGTGAGAAAATGTTCAGTCCGACAGTATTGTGCCGCGTTTAGGGAGGCTGTTTCGAACAGCTTGAAACAGATTGATTTTCTGCACCTACTCTTGATGTGGAACAGATACGTGGACAGTGTCAAAAAATTGCAAAATTTTCTGTTCTAACTTGATCTGACACTTCCCATAAATGTGCGCTGTTCTGCCATTTTCTGTTCTGCTTTTTTCCTCATTGAACATAGCTATTATAATGGTAGACAGAGGCTATATAATGTATTCAACGAAGCAAGTATATATAAGTCTCTTTGTTTTTAATTTGAAAGACGAGTATTGGCATCACTTGCGAAGAGACAACTGTTGCTGTCAACAAACGTCAGATTCTGACAAGTTTACCCATGAATCCAATGGAATCTGTGAATTGTTTATTCTTCTTGTCCGAACAACGAATTTGTAAATTAACTCCGTGAATTGCAATGGAAGACAGCATATCATGTAGTCCAGGGAACGAGCATCATCGATCGTGGTCCCAGAGGTTTCGTAAAAAGATGAAACGAAAGAAGCATCTCTTGGATCGTGTCCTCAACACTCCGAAGAACAAATCACAGGGAGAGTTGCCTTTCTTGGAAGCAATGTATGAAAACATCACAAATTCGCCACCACTGTGCAGATTTCAATCCTTTTGAGGATGCTTTCATCCTCGCCGCTGCTGATACTGTAGCTCCACAAAGTCAGCGCAGAAACTTGACCCCGCGTGGCTTCATAAAGCTGGAGGAATTGAGTGCAAGCGAGCTGGGAGTAGAACAATCGAAACCAGACGCACCAGGCCCAGAAATACAGTTTGGAATCACCGAATCCGAATTCGTGCGTTTCTGTGATGAAATTCAAATTGACCAAAACCCCCAACCATCAGCGCGGGTAGAAACTCCAAAAGCACCAACGAAATCAATTGTCGACATAATTCTGGGAGATTTCTGCGGATCACCTTATGATGAGGTTCCACTAAGGACTATCTGTGACGATGCAACGCCCATTTTTCGGTTTAAATCAAAATCACTGCGCACGTATAGTCGTCGTGCGAAGCAGAAACCATTACGAAGGAATATTGAGTGTGAATTGGCCAATGTTCACCTACTGAACGACGATTCCAATGGCAGCATGTCATCGGGATTATCTGTTCAGGAAGATCTAAGTCAGAATGTTGTTCCTCAGCTCGATACGGTAGATTTGAATAAATCAATTCGAGTTTGCGAGAATCTGCTGAACTTGAGCATGCACTTCTCGCAAGACAATCATTCGCCAGTGGAAAATCGCAATAATTTGTTGACCGTTATAGTGGAAGATATAATGAGATTGAAGCAGAAGACGTTTGCAATATCACGTGCTGCGATTGATGAAGATTTTTATGGGTTTAATGACGGTGAAAGTGACTAAGGATGATACGCTGAAAGATTTGCTGGAGGACGAGGATGAGCTACTCCAGCAAATAAACTGTGATTGCCATTGCTACGACGAGTCTATGCCGAAAAAGGAACAACAGTGCGGGTCTTCAGTGGGCTTGGAATCTATTCTGGAAGACGTTGATACTGTGATCGCGAGAGCAGACAGACTAATAATGTCGATGTGTCGTAAGGCACAAGCCAGAAATGGGATTACACACGCTCAATTGGTTCTCTTTTTCAGATGTGGCGATAAAAAACGCGGCTGATGTGGTTAAAATGGAAACAAACTGTGATACGAGTGATAGTGATGGTAAGTCTTGAATTTCGGTTCTTGCCTTCAGTCTAATTGAAAAATAATTTTTTCGATGACGACTTAGCAGTACCGAAGCAGAATTCACTGCCGGTTATTGAGCAGCTAGCTGTGGATCTTGATCTTTGGAACGATAACGACTTTCTGCTTGATTATGCGACTCAGCCGCCTAACGATGCATCAAACATTGTAGGCAACAGACCGAATACAGAGATAGAACAACCAAAATCCAACGAAAACCCTTTCGAAGCTGGATCTTCATTAAAAGCAGTTGTAAAATGCAACGAGTCTTCGAATCAATGCAATCAAACAAGGGTTAGCTGCAATGAAGCGAGCTTTGCGCATTTCGAAGGATTTTCTACAGCATCCCGGAAGCCTATTGCAATATCGACTGAAGCTAAGCGGAGAGCTGATGAACTTCTAACCAAATTCGAGCGAGAGGTAGTGGGGCAAATAGTGTGCGGCGATAAGGAACCTCAGCAAGAGGCGTCTACATTTATAGGCTTTGTAACAGCTTCTAAAAAGCCCATTGCAATCTCCGAAGAAGCAAAAAGAAGGGCAGACAATCTACTAGCCGAATATGCTCAAAAGGAAAACGGCAGAATGGAATTGCATACTTCATCGATATCAGAAGCGCCCGCACGAAAAGAGCTCGACGGGTGGGAAGGCGTTGGATTTTCTACAGCGTCCAGAAAGCCCATCACAATATCAAAAGAAGCACAACGAAAGGCAGAGAAACTCCTAGAACAATTCGAACAACCCGACCAAACGTACCTCGCAGTGTCAAATGACGCTGAAAAAAAATTACAAGACGTCGAGAAAGAAGCCCAGGAGATGCTAATGGGAATTGAGTTCCTTACAGAGGCGTTCGACGAAGAAATTCCTGCAAACGTTCCCTCCCAAGTGCCTGTCTACTGTCCGGAGACACGAAAATCCGTGAGTCCCATTTTCGAGGGCTTTAAGACTGCTTCTAAGAAACCCATTCAAATCTCTGATGCGGCCAAGGAACGCGCCGAACTGATATTGAAAACTGTAGAAACAACAGACGCTCCGCGAGACTTTTTAAAATGCCTTGAAGCTGATTTGGAATGTGCTACTACCGCACTGACCTCGATTCCCGAAGAATACCGGCATGTAAACGGTGTAAAATAGAAAAACGCAATCAAAAACGACTGCACTCCAACACCGAAGGGCAAGAGTAAATTGCTTTCATGTGATAATCCACAAGATAGCCCGAAACTTATGTCCCCGCGCCGACTGAGCTGTGATGAGCGAAGCCCTCTCAATGCGATAGGAAACATCAACCTTCGCAAAACCCCTTCTCTTCCATTGATTAAGTCAACTTCGAAAGCCTCTTTCCTCTCCCGCAGAAACCTACTCTCGTTGAGTAAACGAAAGAAATATTCTTCGCCTGAAAAGACCACCAACCCATATCCAGTAGCACCAAAGACTCCTCTAAATGGAAATTACTTGCCTTCTCCGGACCAAAAAACGATTGCAACTCCCAATCTAAAGGCGTTCTTCGATTCAGTATCCACGAGCACTCCGCGATTAGTTCGTCAAACGGATGCTTCCGCCTCCATCGACACGTCGATAGATCCCGATGTCAAAAAAATCGACTGGGGGGAGTCGAATAATTCAGTGCATGTGTCCAGTACACGTTCTATTACTGACTTGAATGTGACTGAAATGGAAGTAAGCCCGTCGCCAAAACAGAGAATCGAACAGCTGAAGATGTACGGTGAACCGCCGGCTATATCACCAATATCGATGATAAATAAGTGTCGTCCCTCAGGCTTGAGAAGAGGAAGGAGCTTAATGAAATCGTAGCGTTGTTTTCAGGAATGTTACGTAAATAAGGGCAAAATATAGTTTTATTTGTTTAATTCTTTGCTTAAACTTTTGGGGTTTTGAATTAAATTCAGGCGGAAACGTGAAAGGTAATCTAGTAGTTGATACCATCCTTGCCAGAGCATCTGGTTAAACGACTCATAGGAGCAGATATGTAGGTCGGAGGCGCAAAATCCCTACTATGTCCCAAGATCCCCACTATGTCCCAAGATCCAGACTATGTCCCAAGATCCCTGCTATGTCACAAGATACGTACTATGTACCAAGTTCCCCACAATGTCCCAAGATACCTACTATGTCACAAGATCCCTACTGTGTCCCAAGATCCCTACCACGTCCCAGGATCGCTGCTATGTCCCTAGATCCCTGCTATGTCACAAGATCCCTGCTATGTATAAGATCCCTATTATGTCCCAAAATCCCTACTATACCCCAAGGCCCTTACTATGACCCAAGATCCCTACAATGTTCCAAGATCCCTACTATTTCCCAAGATTCCTACTATGTCCCAAGATCCCTACTATGTCCCAGGATCCCTGTAATGTCCCAAGATCCCTGCTGTGTCACAAGATCCCTACTATGTCACAAGATCCCTGCTATGTTCCAAGATTTCTACTATGTCCGAAAAATCCCTACTATGTCCCAAGATACCTACATATATAGTGAATCGGTGGCTATAGCCAGCCGGGTACATATATACCTAGTGAATCGGCGGCTGTAGCCAGCCGGCCAGATATATAGTGGGTCGGCGGCTATAGCCAGCCGGACACATATATAGTGAATCGGTGGCTATAGCCAGCCGGGTACATATATAGTGAATCGGCGGCTGTAGCCAGCCGGCCACATATACAGTGGGTCGACAGCTATGGCCAGCCGGCCACACATATAGTGAATCGGCGGCTATAGCTAGCCGGCCACATATGTAGTGGGTCGGCGGCTATAGCCAGCCGGCCGCATATATAGTGAATTAGCCACATATATAGTGAATCGGTGGCTATAGCCAGCCGACCATATATATAGTGAATCGGCGGCTATAGCCAGCCGGCCAGATATATAGTGGGTCGGCGGCTATAGCCAGCCGGACACATATACTGCCCGATAACCTGCAGTGACCGTTCCCCTTTGTCACTGTTAATCATAATCCCTGCAAAAATACGCTCTCCTCTATATTCGGACACTCTGCCGTCTTTTGTAAAGAACCAGCCTTCGCTTGATGTACTCACTTGTTTGAGTAGCAAACTGTGCTTCGAATTCTCTCTTTTTCTGTTAATGTCATTTAACCATTTTTCTCTCTTCAAATAAAGCATTCTACCCAATAACCTGCAGTGACCGTTCCCTTTGGTCACTGCTTATCATTATCACTGCAAAAATACGCTCTCTATATTCGGACTCTCTGCTGTCTATTGTAAAGAACCAGCATTCGCTTGATGCACTCACTAGTATGAGTAGCAAACAGTGCTACGAATTCTCTCTTTTTCTAATAATATGTCATTTAACCATTTTTCGCTCTTCAAATAAAGCATACTGCCCGATAACCTGCAGTGACCGTTCCCCTTTGTCACTGCTAATCATTATCCCTGCAAAAATACGCTCTGCTCTATATTCGGACTCTCTGCCGTCTTTTGTAAAGAACCAGCATTCGCTTGATGCACTCACTTGTTTGAGTAGCAAACTGTGCTACGAATTCTCTCTTTTTCTATTAATATCTCATTTAACCATTTTTCGCTCTTCAAATAAAGCATTCTACCCAATAACCTGCAGTGACCGTTCCCTTTGGTCATTGCTAATCATTATCCCTGCAAAAATACACTCTCCTTTATATTCGGACTCTCTGCCGTCTTTTGTAAAGAACCAGCATTCGCTTGATGCACTCACTTGTTTGAGTAACAAACTGTGCTTCGAATTCTCTCTTTTTCTGTTAATATGTCATTTAACCATTTTTCTCTCTTCCAATAAAGCATTCTACCCAATAACCTGCAGTGACCGTTCCCTTTGGTCACTGCTAATCATTATCTCTGCAAAAATACACTCTCCTCTATATTCGGACTCTCTGCCGTCTTTTGTAAAGAACCAGCATTCGCTTGATGCACTCACTTGTTTGAGTAGCAAACTGTGCTACGAATTCTCTCTTTTTCTATTAATATGTCATTTAACCATTTTTCGCTCTTCAAATAAAGCATTCTACCCAATAACCTGCAGTGACCGTTCCCTTTGGTCATTGCTAATCATTATCCCTGCAAAAATACACTCTCCTCTATATTCGGACTCTCTGCCGTCTTTTGTAAAGAACCAGCATTCGCTTGATGCACTCACTTGTTTGAGTAGCAAACTGTGCTACGAATTCTCTCTTTTTCTATTAATATGTCACTTAACCATTTTTCGCTCTTCAAATAAAGCATTCTACCCAATGGGCCTGTATACACGAGAATATCGCTAGCAGCAGGAAGACCGGTTTGATGCTCTACACTGAAGCATACACGGGATTCATTTTTCTAGAAGAAGAAATTGTATATGTGAACCTTGTTCAATTGTGTTAGTGTTTCTGTCTTTTTGACATTTCATTTGAAAGAGACATTTCCTTTGACAGAGATATTAAGTGCAACCACGCACTAAAATGTCCCTTTGTTTTTTCCGATGTTCACTGCTTGAAAGACCAATGGCGATTGAAGCGCAACACCAGGCAAAAAAAGTGCGGACTCGAAAACTGAAGAGTTGTGTATGTATTAGTTTTCCACTTCTGTTCACCCACTAAATTTGCGGAGGAAAATGGTACTCCGTTTCGTACCGCAACCTTCAGCTCCCTCTCCCACAAAACCGGTTTTTTTCGGGTGATATATTCTCGTGTATACAGCCTCAATAACCTGCAGTGACCGTTTCCCTTTGGTCATTGCTGATCATTATCCCTGCAAAAATACGCTCTCTATATTCGGATTCTCTGCCGTCTTTCCTAAAGAACCAGCATTCGCTTGATGCACTCACTTGTTTGAGTAGCAAACTGTGCTACGAATTCTCTCTTTTTTAGTAACATGTCATTTAACCATTTTTCTCTATTCAAATAAAGCATTCTACCCAAAAACCTGCAGTGACCGTTCCCTTTGGTCATTGCTAATCATTATCCCTGCAAAAATACGCTCTCCTCTATATTCGGACTGTTTTCTGTCTCTTGTAAAGAATCAGCATTCGCTTGATGTACTCACGTGTTTCAATAGCAAACTGTTCAACGTGAGTGTAGTAGATAGACAGAATGTCGGGGAAAGTTACGTGAAAGCGGTGGTAACTCCTCCCTTTTAAGAATGGGTTGATGGAATTAATGGCCGAAGTTCATTGGTGCGGCGATTGGTGGGTTGTTTTGCTCTCCTTTTTGTGATATCCGATCGCTGTCGGTGGGTGAATTCGGTTTGTCCACATTTAAAGCGAATTCATTGCGCAAAGGGTAAGGAGTAATTGGGAGTTTTGTTCAAAGCACGAATCAGAACTTTGGTTGAAGAAAATGACTCCGACCTGAACATGTTCAACAATTACATTCTTCAATCCGATAATCATTATATATTATTGAGCGTAAACATTCATAAATACACTCACAATGTTATGTATAAAGAAACCAAAATAATTATTCATTACTGCCAGATAATGCCAGTTAAAGTTATCCTTTAAGAGGATAACAAAAAAAAACAAAAAACCGCGAACGGATTTTTGACCCTCCCTCCCCCCCACGTAACGCGCCGTAACGTTTTTCTGCACCCCCCCTATAGCCAGCCGGCCACATATATAGTGGATCGGCGGCTATAGCCAGCCGGCGATCGGCGGTCCGCTATATACATATGTGGCCGGCTGGCTATAGCCGCCGATCCACTATATATGTGGCCGGCTGGCTATAGCCGCCGATCCACTATATATGTGGCCGGCTGGCTATAGCCGCCGATCCACTATATATGTGGCCGGCTGGCTATAGCCGCCGATCCACTATATATGTATGTGGCCGGCTGGCTATAGCCGCCGATCCACTATATATGTGGCCGGCTGGCTATAGCCGCCGATCCACTATATATGTGGCCGGCTGGCTATAGCCGCCGATCCACTATATATATGTCGCCGGCTGGCTATAGCCGCCGATCCACTATATATGTGGCCGGCTGGCTATAGCCGCCGATCCACTATATATGTGGCCGGCTGGCTATAGCCGCCGATCCACTATATATGTGGCCGGCTGGCTATAGCCGCCGATCCACTATATATGTGGCCGGCTGGCTATAGCCGCCGATCCACTATATATGTGGCCGGCTGGCTATAGCCGCCGATCCACTATATATGTGGCCGGCTGGCTATAGCCGCCGATCCACTATATATGTGGCCGGCTGGCTATAGCCGCCGATCCACTATATATGTGGCCGGCTGGCTATAGCCGCCGATCCACTATATATGTGGCCGGCTGGCTATAGCCGCCGATCCACTATATATGTGGCCGGCTGGCTATAGCCGCCGATCCACTATATATGTGGCCGGCTGGCTATAGCCGCCGATCCACTATATATGTGGCCGGCTGGCTATAGCCGCCGATCCACTATATATGTGGCCGGCTGGCTATAGCCGCCGATCCACTATATATGTGGCCGGCTGGCTATAGCCGCCGATCCACTATATATGTGGCCGGCTGGCTATAGCCGCCGATCCACTATATATGTGGCCGGCTGGCTATAGCCGCCGATCCACTATATATGTGGCCGGCTGGCTATAGCCGCCGATCCACTATATATGTGACCGGCTGGCTATAGCCGCCGATCCACTATATATGTGGCCGGCTGGCTATAGCCGCCGATCCACTATATATGTGGCCGGCTGGCTATAGCCGCCGATCCACTATATATGTGGCCGGCTGGCTATAGCCGCCGATCCACTAGATATGTGGCCGGCTGGCTATAGCCGCCGATCCACTATATATGTGGCCGGCTGGCTATAGCCGCCGATCCACTATATATGTGGCCGGCTGGCTATAGCCGCCGATCCACTATATATGTGGCCGGCTGGCTATAGCCGCCGATCCACTATATATGTGGCCGGCTGGCTATAGCCGCCGATCCACTATATATGTGGCCGGCTGGCTATAGCCGCCGATCCACTATATATGTGGCCGGCTGGCTATAGCCGCCGATCCACTATATATGTGGCCGGCTGGCTATAGCCGCCGATCCACTATATATGTGGCCGGCTGGCTATAGCCGCCGATCCACTATATATGTGGCCGGCTGGCTATAGCCGCCGATCCACTATATATGTGGCCGGCTGGCTATAGCCGCCGATCCACTATATATGTGGCCGGCTGGCTATAGCCGCCGATCCACTATATATGTGGCCGGCTGGCTATAGCCGCCGATCCACTATATATGTGGCCGGCTGGCTATAGCCGCCGATCCACTATATATGTGGCCGGCTGGCTATAGCCGCCGATCCACTATATATGTGGCCGGCTGGCTATAGCCGCCGATCCACTATATATGTGGCCGGCTGGCTATAGCCGCCGATCCACTATATATGTGGCCGGCTGGCTATAGCCGCCGATCCACTATATATGTGGCCGGCTGGCTATAGCCGCCGATCCACTATATATGTGGCCGGCTGGCTATAGCCGCCGATCCACTATATATGTATGTGGTCGGCTGGCTGTAGCCGCCGATCCACTATATATGTGGCCGGCTGGCTATAGCCGCCGATCCACTATATATGTGGCCGGCTGGCTATAGCCGCCGATCCACTATATATGTGGCCGGCTGGCTATAGCCGCCGATCCACTATATATGTGGCCGGCTGGCTATAGCCGCCGATCCACTATATATGTGGCCGGCTGGCTATAGCCGCCGATCCACTATATATGTGGCCGGCTGGCTATAGCCGCCGATCCACTATATATGTGGCCGGCTGGCTATAGCCGCCGATCCACTATATATGTGGCCGGCTGGCTATAGCCGCCGATCCACTATATATGTGGCCGGCTGGCTATAGCCGCCGATCCACTATATATGTGGCCGGCTGGCTATAGCCGCCGATCCACTATATATGTGGCCGGCTGGCTATAGCCGCCGATCCACTATATATGTGGCCGGCTGGCTATAGCCGCCGATCCACTATATATGTGGCCGGCTGGCTATAGCCGCCGATCCACTATATATGTGGCCGGCTGGCTATAGCCGCCGATCCACTATATATGTGGCCGGCTGGCTAAAGCCGCCGATCCACTATATATGTGGCCGGCTGGCTATAGCCGCCGATCCACTATATATGTGGCCGGCTGGCTATAGCCGCCGATCCACTATATATGTGGCCGGCTGGCTATAGCCGCCGATCCACTATATATGTGGCCGGCTGGCTATAGCCGCCGATCCACTATATATGTGGCCGGCTGGCTATAGCCGCCGATCCACTATATATGTGGCCGGCTGGCTATAGCCGCCGATCCACTATATATGTGGCCGGCTGGCTATAGCCGCCGATCCACTATATATGTGGCCGGCTGGCTATAGCCGCCGATCCACTATATATGTGGCCGGCTGGCTATAGCCGCCGATCCACTATATATGTGGCCGGCTGGCTATAGCCGCCGATCCACTATATATGTGGCCGGCTGGCTATAGCCGCCGATCCACTATATATGTGGCCGGCTGGCTATAGCCGCCGATCCACTATATATGTGGCCGGCTGGCTATAGCCGCCGATCCACTATATATGTGGCCGGCTGGCTATAGCCGCCGATCCACTATATATGTGGCCGGCTGGCTATAGCCGCCGATCCACTATATATGTGGCCGGCTGGCTATAGCCGCCGATCCACTATATATGTGGCCGGCTGGCTATAGCCGCCGATCCACTATATATGTGGCCGGCTGGCTATAGCCGCCGATCCACTATATATGTGGCCGGCTGGCTATAGCCGCCGATCCACTATATATGTGGCCGGCTGGCTATAGCCGCTGATCCACTATATATGTGGCCGGCTGGCTATAGCCGCCGATCCACTATATATGTAGCCGGCTGGCTATAGCCGCCGATCCACTATATATGTGGCCGGCTGGCTATAGCCGCCGATCCACTATATATGTGGCCGGCTGGCTATAGCCGCCGATCCACTATATATGTGGCCGGCTGGCTATAGCCGCCGATCCACTATATATGTGGCCGGCTGGCTATAGCCGCCGATCCACTATATATGTGGCCGGCTGGCTATAGCCGCCGATCCACTATATATGTGGCCGGCTGTCTATAGCCGTCGATCCACTATATATGTGGCCGGCTGGCTATAGCCGCCGATCCACTATATATGTGGCCGGCTGTCTATAGCCGCCGATCCACTATATATGTGGCCGGCTGGCTATAGCCGCCGATCCACTATATATGGGGCCGGCTGGCCACATGGAAGAGTCTACCTACAAAAGCTACCTTGTACAAAAGAAGACTTACGAAATGAAAAAGGAGGTCCACGAACTTAAGGTCCAAATAAAAAAAAGAAAAATTGAGTTGTTGGACCTTCAGTTGAAAGCGCTGAGGTAGTTTTGTTGGATGTATTTATTTATTCTGTGACTTTAGATTTATTGAAACGCCGTGAATATTATTTCATTTTTCTTACCTATAGTTTTAAAATTAAGACTGAATTCTGTGAACTTAGATTTATTCAAACGCTGTGAATATTATTTTATTTTTTTTTTTACATACAGTTTTAAGATTAAGACTGGATTCTGTTTTGTTTTTTTTTTTTACATACTTAAATATTAATGCAATATTAATTTTTCTCAAAGAGATTGCATTATATTCTAACTTCTCTTGCTCCTGCTTCATTGCTTATATCCACTTCATCGACATCATTGAAAATTGAGTCATCATCAACACGCTGCATTTCATCTGGGTACTCAACTTTGTAGTGTTGACTTATATTGTGAAGAGCACAACTTGCGTTCACAAATTTTGCAGCTTTTTCAGGACTGTAGTGAAGTCCTCGGGCGGATAGAAGACATCTAAATTTGCTTTTGATCACCCCGATTGATCTTTCCACAACGTTCCTTGCTTGTGCGTGTTTCTTGTTGAAATTTGCTTGTGGACTTCCGCTTTCAGCAACCCGGAAGGGCGTCATTAGGTGTCGCTCAAGAGGATATCCCGCATCTCCCAAAATCCATGTATTGTCGCTCACTTCATTTAGAACTTGTCGATATTCACTCATATTCCAGATGAATGAATCGTGGTTTGCACCGGGATGTCTCGGGTCTACGAAACGCACATTCATTTTGCAATCGCAAACCTGTTAATATTGTTATTGTTAGAAGATAAAATAAAGAAATTTTTAACACCCTTACAATCATAACATTCAGGCTATAGTAACCTTTCCTGTTTAAATATAAATGTTGATGGCTTTTTCTTGGCGCAATTATTCGGACATGAGATCCATCGACGCATCCTATTATCCCAGGAAAACCGGTTTTCCTGTAGAAGTGAATTTTCGATGCGTTTTGTTCCTCATTTGTCAAATGGGCCTTAATCCATTTAGGACAAATACGTTCCTCAAGCACTTTCAACACTTCACTCAAAACAACTGAAACTGTAGGCTGAGCCAGTCCCAAATTAAAATCGTTACCACTGCATTTTTGATAGCTTCCTTCTGCCATAAAACGCAGAGTGGTAGCGAGTTTAATAATTGGTGGAATTGCTGAGGAACGCTGTGGTTGTTTCAGGAAATCATTAATTTCGTTCAGCACGTACGCAAATGCCTCTTTGTTCAGTCTGAAATAGCTTAAAAACCTGCAACAGGATGAGACACACTTTGTAATATGAAGTTTGATACACATAATCGTTGCTTACAAACATACTTCGTATTTGGAAGTTCTAATGGATTGGAGTGATCCCGGATACTTCTTCTTAGAACTGCAACATTAGCACACATTTCAGTTTCAAAATCACCAAAAAATAGATCAAAAGAACTCTCCATTTTTGCTGTTTTAGTTTCTTGTTTTCTTTTTAGTTATATTTTTTCAAATCAAACGTTCACATATGACGTTTAGCCGCTGATTCTGACATGAAATAAGCGCATAAAAGTAGGCAATCTATTTTTTTCAACACAACTGAAAATGGTTGTCTTGCATAATACGAAAAGTTAGTTTGGTTGTCTCAAAGTTGAGTTGTGTTCGTGACAACTCAACTCAGTTGAGTTGTCATTCGTAATAGGGGCACATAACACAAACAAGGATAGAAAATCTAAATAAATCACGGGAAGAACCTGAGGATATTAGCGAAAACGGCGTTGTTTTCAGGAAAGAAGCCAGAAGAAATAAAATTACCCGGAGATTTCCTAGACATATAACCCATAAAAACAATAAATTCACAATACTTACCAAAGAACAAAGAAAAATACATAGGAGCAAACTAAGAAGAACAAAAAAAAAAAAGTAATAAACAAAAAAATAATTATTCACTTATCCTTAACACATTCACGGCACATGAATGTGAACAAGATAGTACGATCACGGCATATGATCATGAGGCTATCCACCCCACCTTATAATCTAGTTTAACTTACCTTCAACTCCATAGGACACTGCACACTGCAGTCAACAACCCTATAGCCCCTCTTTTCAGTTTCCCACTAACATCATACCCTTTATTCCTTCTTAACACAGATGAGATAATAAGAATAGAAAACAAACAATCTCAAGAAGACATAAAAATCATACCAATAGAACATATTTATGAATTACTGGGGCTACAAGCGTACTACAATTACCCCAATATAATATTCAATTATGCGTACATTAATATATTAATAATTAATATACAGTAAAACCCCTTTAATTTGGAAAACTCGTTTATTCGGAAAAAAAATATTCCGAATAAAAGAGATTTTTCCGAATAAATGAGTCGGGTTTCTATTTTTTATGTAAAAATTGAATTAAATTAGCAAAAATTAAATAACGCAATGACTGAACACGTACAGGTAGCAAATAGATCTCAAATATGAAAAAGTTGGAACAAATCATCAAAATGTCTATTGGGGAAGACCCGGCAATTCACATTTAGAAGTCGGGAAAAACCATAAAGGAAAAATTGTATTAGGGGAATCCCGGTAATCCACATTCAGATATTGTTTGGGAAAATACCAGTACAGTTTGGCGACAAATGTTTCGTACCATCTGTATATATATATAAATATGAAAAAGACTATGTGTGTACTATCTTCATGATGAGATATAGTTGATCATCAAAGTGTCCATTGAATTCAAATCAATTATCTTACTTGACAGCAACGATGTGAAAAGGTGAATAACAATAATGGGAAATATGGGAAAAAGGTTTGCAGCTAGGATTAATTCATCAAAGACACAAATGAGATCAAAACTGGGAAGTTTGCTACTGGTTGTGGGATATTGTCGACTAACCTTAGTTCAGTATGTGACCAAGGGGATTTTTTGGATGAAAATCATGTCTGTTGTATGGGAGCCCCCCTTAAATATTAATTTTGTTCTCTTTTTAGTATTTGTCGTGGTAGCGGCAACAGAAATACATCATCTGTGAAAATTTCAACTGTCTTACTATCACGGTTCATGAGATACAGCCTGGTGACAGACAGACGGACGGACAGCGAAGTCTTACTAATAGGGTTCCGTTTTACCTTTGGATACGGAACCCTAAAAAGGAAGCAGTTCCACCATATCAATTTCTGTCCAGTCATTTCGGTATCGACGAATACCATACAAATTCGTCATTTCTAGAACTATTTTTTCAAATGGTTCAGTAAACAATAAAAATGATGTACGGATATCCGTGCACTGAGCAGAAGCAAATACTGTGGGTCCTAGTAAACAGAAAAATAACAAATTACAATACGGACTGGGAAGCAAAAGAACAAAATGTTATGCCTTGTCTATTAGCGAATGATGCGACTGAAAATCTATTTGAACGAGACAATGGCATCGGCTCCTTTGAATATTCAATTTTCTTATCTTTCGAAAGAAGCATGATATTTGGCTGTCTAACGGCATCTTCTCTCGTCTGTTGCTCAAAATATTCTGCGTCGGAATCATCATTGTTATATATCTCTTCACTACTATATTCATTATCGCTTGGCACAAAATCTTCATCACTATTTGAGTTATATTCACTGCTAACATCACTTCCGTATTCATCGAAAAAGGATAAATCCATTTTTATAAAAACAAATGCACTTTTTAGCGTCTTACTTCAGCAAATCAATCACGAGAAGTGGAACAATAGAAGGATAACAAAGAAGATAAGACCGTTATCTCGTTGTGTCAATTTGACACACAGGATCTTATTAGGGAAATTTTTTGTACAGCTCACCAGCGACATCTGTCGTCGATTTTTACCTTGAGCCAGGATCCTCTCCCGATATGACGAAGTAATAGTAGAGTAATCTGCACTAAAATTTTAAAAGTGTGTCAAATTGACACAAGGAACCGATGAAGGTTAAAACTGCCCAATGATAATGTGCAACTTTGACGGCCGTACTGTGGCATCTTTTTTTTATAGGTAATAGCGAATAAATACTTTAGACTTATTTTTATTTGTTTTATTTTTATCACAATCGAAAAAACAGTCTCAGAATTATTCATTTTCTTTTGTTTCTTAATAGCAAGTGTATATATAGTTTATATTGGTTCAAATTAATTTCTTACAACTTGTATATAATACAGGGGTTATATTATCTTATTCGGAAATTTTGTAATTACAACGGGTTTTAACTACCTTCAAGACATGCATATGTATATCTATGCAGGTTGCAACTCTATATGCATACATATGTATTTTCAAAACACTACACTTTAAGATTTTTTTATAAAACTATGATTACGGACCTTAGGAGCTTATTTACTTACATTTCTTAAAATACATAAGAGTTTCTTGAAAGCCGTAGAGCACTTACTACTTTATGCTTTGTCTTTAGTTGTCACTTGCGTTATATGCACTTGTAAACAGACCACCGTATTCTTTAGTGGACAGTTAAAATGCATTAATTGACTATGGGTGAATGACGCAGTTCCATGAACATGTTTATGTGCATATATGGTCTGCATTTTTATAGCCGATGAAAATACAAGCGTGTTGATGGAAATCGCATATTTAAAATATATTGGTAAAACACATAGTGAGATAAATATGAACAAATCATAATATGACCCCGTTATCATATTTCTTATTTCATCTCAACAAATAAGGCACAAATTTGTACTCTAGGAAAAAATTATTTCCGTTTTTAAGACTTCGAAAAATAATTTTTCCAATAACATACATACATACATCATATGTCTTTTGCTTGTAATTACAATAGTTTATAACAAATTTTGAAGACACTAACGCATATAGTTGTTTTGTGTATTGTTGTGATTGAGTATTGTTGTTAACATATGTAACAAATAGACGTGTGGGTATTGATTAAATGATTGTCGAAAAACGAAGCGAAATTATAATTCAGTTCACTACTTCGATTAGGATTAAAAATAAATTGTTTGCTTCCAGAAATGGACTTGATATATCTGGAATCTTTAAGGTTGTTTGGTGTTTGTTACTTAGTTATAAAATTGTTAGCTACTTAAAATTAATATTAACATAAATACGTTTTATCAGCACACATTTTTGATATCAGGAATTCTTCACAATATTTAAAGTAGAACGTTATGTTTTCGTGTTATTTCTACAAGCTTCTTATATATATAAGTTAACGAACAATATGGTCAACGCCATTGATACTTAGAACTACTTATAAACAACCCAATCGCCTTACTAAATACACACTACGTTTGTTCACAGTATGGATGATCATTTACGGTATAATTAGGTCTTACATACTTTCGTTTGATTTAGTTTCGTTATTTTTGGCAACAATAAATTCTTTAGACGCTTAGATAATTACTTATATCTATTGCTTGTATGATTTTACGAACAATCTCTTTAATATTTCAATTAAAACAACACAAATTGCATGCTTCTACTTGTTAAAACTCGTATATCGAGTATCGTATGACATTTAACGTGTTAGGGGCAAGCAGTACAAAAACAAAAAAAAACATATCTAAATACACCTTAGGTTGTTAGGTTATGGACAAGGACAGTTGTACAACTGTATGTGAAATAAAAAAAAATCAACGAGATTGTATGTACACTGATGGACAAAAGTATTCGTAATGTGGTGTTACTAACAATAAAAAGCGGAAAAAACACTTTTAAAAAGTTATTATTTGGAAAACGTTTTTCTTATCTTATAGAGAAAGATATATACAACAAATTATATAAAACTCAGAATAAATTCCATAACGAAAACAAACAGTAGCAATAAAAGTAATTAAACAATTGAGAATTTGGTTGGACAAAATTATTCGTTATTTCTAAATAGCATACAATATTTCCAAACACAATAACAAAATACAATGCTTGAACGAGTATATTTTAAACTTTAAGGTATTTACTGTTATAATTTGATATCAGCTCTGATACAGCAAAGTACAGTTTACTGATATGAGCAGGATGGTACGTAAAAGTAAAGAAACTACTTCTGAAGAGCGAAAGATAATTTGAAATCTTTTTAAAGTGGTGAATCAGGAAAAAAAAATTAGTGACATAGTGAAAAAGAGTGGTCGTCCGAGTAAACTGACATTGAGAGATAAGAGGAAAATTATTTCAATGATAAAGAAGGGACCTAAGACACTGTCCTCCAAAAATTGCCTCAGAAATAAAAGAGACCTCCCGAACAGAAGTTGACCCGAGGGTCAGTCCGAAGAGAACTCAGAAATGAGGGGTATAGGGCTAGAACTTGCAGAGGTAAGCCTTTTATTACTCATGTGAACAATAGGAGGAGACTGGATTTTGCAAAAGAATTCTCGGGCAAACCAAAATCGTTTTGGGAGGAAGTTTTATTCTCCGATGAGAGTAAATTTTGTGTTTACCGATCGGATGGACGAGTTTTGACTTGGAGGAAAGCAGGCACCGAATTAGATCAAAAAAATGTTCAATCAACTGTCAAACATGGTGGTGGTGGAGTTATGGTATGGGGATTTAGGGCAGCTTCTGGTGTAGGGACGCTTGTATTCATCGACCAAATCATGAAAAAAGAAGTATACCTTAAGATCTTCAAGGAAAATTTAAAGATCAGTGATAATGATTTACATCTGAGCAACGATTTTTACTTTCAGCAAGATAACGACCCAAGGCACACTGCTGAAATCGTGGATATTATATAACTCTCCTCATACCTTGAAAATAAACGGGTGCAACAACACAACATAACGTCTAAACAGCAACTTACAGACTTGCTACAGGAAGAATGGACAAAAATACGTACTGACTTCACCAAAAAGTTGGTACATTCCTTGTCAAATAGACTGCAAGCAAATAGACTGTAGACTGTTATTAAGCCAAAAGGCAATTCAACCAACTACTAAATTTTAAGTAATTAAAAGTGTGTTTTGAATTAACATAAAATTACGAATACTTTTGTCCAACCAAATTCTCAATTGTTTAGTTACTTTTATTGCTACTGTTTGTTTTTGTAATGAATTTTATTTTGAGTTTTATTTAATTTGTTGTATATATCTTTCTCTATAAGGCAAAAAAAAAAAACCTTTTTCCAAATAACAACTTTTTTAACTTGTCTTTTCCTCTTTTTATTGTTAGTAACATCCCATTACGAATACTTTTGTCCATCAGAGTATGTATATACCACTGAACTTTGTAAGATTTAATGTTTTAGAAATGCATCGGGTACGTCTTTGAAAACACACTTAGGTTATACGCGATATGATGAAATAAAAACAATTACATATGCGTTCCCTGATTTTAAATTAAAATAGTGCGATATAGGATGATATGCGTAGAATGTGCTATTTAATTACGATAGCTAAAGTTTCCAGTTAAACTGTTGACAAGTGACAGCCACCCACCATCACCACGAATAGATGAATAAATTACTAGACAGAAACAGAAATATAAATCTATTTTTTAGACTAGATGATGTTAAGTTAAAATTACAACTGTAGCAGAAAATTGTGAGTGAATACAGCGTTCAGTAAGATGCAATCTGTCGTACATTTTTGGTCATTGTGCTTACAAAATATGATTCGCTTAATCTAATCTTATATCGTTCAGCTATACAATTTGTTTTCTTTGTTTATTGTTCTGTTGCAGTACAATTTGAATAATCTAAGCATTTAGGTTTTTTACATCTATTGAAATATGTGTAGCCGAACAAGTCTTATAACAGTGTCTGTATATTAACACATTACGGAAATAAATACCTGATCATAGCCTTAACATAAGAAACATTGAGGTTTAATATTGTTAGTATTAAATAGGATAATGTGCGATGCGAATGAAGCTTACTAACTTAAGGTTTAAGTACGCCAGTTACATGCATCCCATTTGTCTTCATAAACTTTTTCTACAAAATTCATTACAACCGTAAGCATATGTATGTACATATAAGGCGTTACGCACCGAACATCAACGTTTTGTTATATAAGTTTAAATTAAGAGCATGGTGAATTGAATTACTGGTCCCTTTATTTTTCTTTCCAGTATTCCGATAACCTGTTAAAATACCCACGTTAGTTGAGGATTTTGACTCTCTGACAAATAAATAACTGCCATTAAGACGTTCTTACATGTGTACCATTTAAATTATCCAATTCCTATGCTCTTCACGTGTCACTGGCTTAGAGATTTAATTATATAAATGTATGAATACAATAAATCTAATCTTTGTAAAAGGTCCGCCATCTAACGTTTTTTTTTTTTTTCAAGTAGTGCTTATTTCGTGAATGGGAACACTTAGCTCATGTCTGATTTGACAGATAATTAGTTTTATCCTTCCGCTGAACGAATATGGTTGTGTATACGCTTGAACAACGCTGGGAAATATTGCGGCATTACTTTGAAAATCATGGTAATGTTGTAGAATGTGTGCGAAAATTGCGTACGGATTATGGAAGAAGAGAAGCACCGTCAGCTCCGTATGTTCGTTATCTTGTGAATAAAGTGAAAGAAAGTGGCATCCTCATCGATAAACCAAAGCGTGAAAAGCCAAAAATAGTGCGTACACCCGAGAATATTGCTGCTGCGGCAGAACGTGTGCGTGAAGCGCCATCAACATCAATTCACCGTCGTTCTCAACAATTGAACATTTCGGAGACATAATTGAGACGAATTTTGCATAAAGACCTTGGTATGACGCCATACAAAGTCCAATTGGTTCAGGAGTTGAAGCCAACTGACCATCCAATGCGTTTTCGCTTCGCTAAGTGGGCCTGCGATCGACTTACAGAAGATGCCGATTTTGCCAAAAACATCATCATTTCAGATGAAGCTCATTTTGATCTTGGCGGGTATGTAAACAAGCAAAATTGTCGCATTTGGGGCACAGAAAACCCGCACGCATACATTGAAAAGCCGGTGCACCCGAAACGAGCCACTGTTTGGTGCGGATTTTGGTCCAGAGGCATAATTGGGCCATTTTACTTTGAAAGTGAGCAAAGACTGGCCGTTACAGTCAATGGCGATCGTTATCGGGCCATGTTGAACGAATTTTTGTTCACAAAAATTGAAAAGAAGGATATTGGCAACACTTGGTTTCAACAGGGCGGCGCTACGTGCCACACAGCCGAAGCTACACTCGATGTTTTGTGCCCTGTTTTTGAAGATCGCATTATCAGCCGCAGAGCTGATGTCGTTTGACCACCTCAGAGCTGCGATTCGATTCGACACCGTTGAACTATTATTTGTGGGGTGCCGTCAAAGATAAGTGTTACGCTGACAAGCCAGAGACAATTGACGCTTTAAAGGACAATATTCGTGAAGCCATTGGTGAAATACAGCTGCACACAATCTATAATGTGCTTAAAAATAGGACCGATCGTGTAGGCTACTGCATGGCCAGCTGAGGCAGCCATTAGAATGAAATTATTTTCCATTATTAACCGGAAGGATTGTACTTTCAAATAAAAAAAAAATTTGAGAAAATATTCAGTAGTTTTTTCTTAAAGCATTTTCAAAAAAAAAAAAAAAAAATTATTTGGCGGACCCTTTATTTCCCCCGAAACAAATAATTGTTTCACGTAACTGCTGTTAAATATAAGGACCGATTCGTGATATAAATTTACTCTTTAAAAGAGACTTCTTATAATCATATGCTCTTTTGGAAAAAAAATAAATTTTTTCATTGGAATGTCATGCTATAAGACATGTACATATTACAATTTAAGATAGATGTTCTTAGCTCCAATTTGCAATTGTATTTATTTTTACATACACTGATAGAATTTTAAACTAAAAATGATCACACAGATAATAATTAATAATGCGATTTGACAGTATTTGAACTATGCTTGGCTTTAGCAAATTGTTTACATATTTTTCTATTGAAACATGGACTTCACTACAAGTTTCACATAAAATATAAATCACATGGTGGAACTTTGTTATAATGACATAATAATAGTATTTGAGGACGGTGAGTGCAGATTGAGCTTTCATAATCATTTGTTTCACTATAATAAATAAAATGATTTGTGATTGCATCTAAATCCATAACAAAAAACATATCATTTCAAAATTCTGCAACGTATTTTTGGCATTGAAAATAAAATAAGAAAAAATAAATAAATAAACTATCACATATACCGACATTGAACATTTTCTATCTATTTTTCTAATGTAATTTTATCGTTTAGTGATAACTATTAATTCGAATGCCTCATAATGATACACAAGAAAATGAATAAAGCAGAATGAAAGGGTAAGCCCTAACGTTTTACTTAAATTATGAGCTAATAAAATTAACAAAAACAAAATGCCTGTTACTTAGTCATGATTAAAATAGATGTCGAAATATTTAGCTTTACAAATTTAAGGCGTTAACAAAGGACTTTTTCTGGGATATACATATGCGTTGGTTTCCCTTACAAAAATATGGATATGCCACGGCATTGACAAATGCACTTGTTTAGTTTATCTTAGAAATATTTGTACATCCTACCGTGGTGTTGAGAAGTCACTGAAAGTGGATTACTGTTAGTATTATTGCTCTTGTTGGAACATTGGCTAAACGAATTCATGTAAATATTACAATTGGTATTATTATTCATGTTGAATCCATAAGCGGCAGAATTATTTGCAGCAGTTTGATTGAACAAAGAATATAAATTAGTTGAGGACGTCACTTGTGCTTTGTTATTAATGTTTCCTCTATTATTGTTATTATTCAAAGAATTGTTATTTGTGTAACTGTGGAAATTGTGACTAGCGGGGACAGGAGAAGTAGTTTGATTCGAGCATGATAGTGCAACATTATTTAAAAAGTTTTGTGGTAAATTGTATTTTGAAGTGGGGTTCGTTGTGTTATCATTGCAAACATTGTGTAGAATTGCGTTGACATTATTGCTAAAGCCCATGTTATTTTGTATTGTTTTATTAGTGGGAGCGTTTGGAATATTAACAGCATATGCTGTTGTTAATTGCGATAATTCACTGGGATTTCTTGAGGCGCCAATAACGTTGGGGAACTTATTGAAATTATTACTAATATTTGTCATGTTGTCGATGTTTTTGCAAAATACATCGTTCAATTTTGTTTTACTAGCATTATTTTGATTACATAATTGCTTATTAGATAGCTCTAAATTGTTTTTATAACCTGCAAAAAATTGTTGATTAATAAAAGGTGTAGCATTTGATGCTATTTGCGTAGAGACGGTTGTTACTTTTGTTGAAATATATTCTTGTTTTCGATTGGAAGCGGTGGTAAATGTCATTGGCGAAGTAGTTGTTGAAGACAAAATTAGAGACGTTTCACTTAAGTAACTATTAGGGCAATCACTTGTATATTGGAAATCACAGCATTCACATTTATTTATTGTATAAACAGGTGTCAGACCATTTGGACCTAGTCGATTATAAAGAGATCGATTTGCCCAAAACATCGAAATGTTATTTTTTTCCGGCAAGTGCGAGTATCGAAAATTCCAGTTTGTTGAATTAGTTATCAAATTGCTGTGTAGATCAAGGATATCTCGACCATTGCAAAATATATGCAGATTTGGCTTTAACGCGTCAGGCCTCCTGGGTGCGATTTGTTTAACTTGTTGCTGTCGATAAGAAAGAATGAAAAAGAATTTTAAACAGATATCTTCGATGGGCTATTCGTTTTTTATGCTTTTTCTTGTCAAACTGATTTAGGATAAACTGCATATAAACTAAGTTCTTTTTTATTCTTAACTTAATCCCTTTTTTCAAAATGCTACAAAGGCTGTTTGCATAATAGCGATTTAACAATGACGATTAATTGAATACGAAAATTATTCACGGTTTTCATTCACAATTTTACTACTGACCTGATGTTTGTAAACAATTTAGGTAATATAGAGCTTGCAAAATATGTATGTAAAGTATGGCACTATGACCGTTTATTATTAAAAATACAAAGAATACGAAAAATGCAAGGAATAGATATAAAAGGAATACAAAAATACAAGTAGATATCGATAAACAACTGAATGCGACTGCGCGCGGCTACTTCCTCTGACTGACTGCCGTATTGAACCCTTTCCTCTGATCAACCGTCCACGACTCTTTTTCTGTCTCTCTCTCTCTCTGTCTCTCGCACGTTGGTATTGATAGACGCCACCGCCATTCGTTGCCATCTCACACGTATGTATGTGTGTAGTAAAATCAAAATACGACAGGCACCCAACTAAACTATGTAATTACAATTCCTAAGAAAGTATGCACATACAGTGGTGTTCTCATAAATAGCACACCCTTATTCAAATATGTATTTGCTTGCTGGCAAAACCCCCGTAGTTTAACTTGCCTAGAAAAAGCTTCTCGACTCACGCCGTTCGGAATCGGCATTAAACTGTAGGTCCCTATCACCTGTGTGAAAAATAGAATCCCACACAACATGGGTGATTGAAGGGAAGCTTGGCTCTGGTCCTTCATGGGCTGTAAAAGGTAGTACCGTTATGAAAATGAAAACATACGACAAAGAAGATCCCGTTAGGTTTTCCTGGTTTTGCAATCGTTACGAGTTGGTGATCATTGCAAATTGGATGTTCATATAAATAGCACATATCATGGTGTGTCAGAATAAAAGTATTGGTCAGTGATTTAAGTGAGGTTAGTGTAAATCTTTTTAAGGATAGCCATAATTACACTCATTTCTTTTACAAATACTTACTTACTTAGGTGGCGCTACAGTCCGTGGTGAACCTGGGCCTCAACCAACAAGCGTCTCCAGCTAGCACGGTCTTTGGCCAGCTGTTTCCAGCGCCGCACGCCCAGTTGGTTAAGGTCCCCTTCCACCTGCGTGCGCCACCGATGATGCGGCCGTCCTCTGCCGCGCCTTCCTTCCGGAGTGGATTCGAAGACTCTTCGGGTCGGAGCTGTATTTTCCATGCGCTCTACATGGCCTAACCACCTTAGACGCTGTATCCGTAGACTTTGTACCAGGCCGATGTCGCTGTACAACCCGTACAGTTCTTCGTTATATCTTCTCCTCCATACACCGGTTGAACAAACGGGACCGCAGACAGTACGCAGAATCTTCCTCTCGAAACGACCAAGGGCATCTTCATCCGCTTTTGTTAAGGTCCAAGCCTCTGCGCCGTAAAGAAGGAGTGGGATGATTGAGGTCTTATATAGTGTCACCTTGGTTTTCCGAGAGGGGGCTCTACTTCTCAATTGCCTCTTGAGCCCAAAGAAACAGCGGTTGGCAAGAGTGATTCTGCGTTTTATCTCAGCGCTGGTGTTGTTGTCGCTGGTCATCAGTGAGCCAAGGTAGACGAATTCCTTGACCATTTCAAAGTTATATCCGCCCATGGTGACGTTCCGGCCAATACGTCGGCGTTGACCGTCTCTTTTTCATGAAAGCAGATATTTTGTTTTACCCTGATTAACCTTGAGACCCATCTTAGCCGCTTCTACCTCAATGCTTACAAAGGCCTCATTGACGTCTCGCTGTGTCCAATCACGTCAATGTCATCGGCATACGCAAGCAATTGCGTAGACTTGAAATAAATCGTACCTCTTGTGTTGGCCAGTGACTCCTGCACGATCTTTTCAAGCACGATGTTGAAAAAGTTGCATGACAGCGCGTCACCTTACCTAAATCCTTTTTTAACATCAAAGGTCTCGGTTTGCTCATTACCGACCTTAATGGAGCAGCGAGAATTCTCCATTGTCATCCTGCACAGTCGGACGAGTTTGGCAGGGATGTTAAGACTACACATGGCTTTGTATAGCTCATTCAAATACACGCTGTCATATGCAGCCTTGAAATCGACGAAGAGGTGGTGAGTGTCGATTTTCAAATCTGAAACAGGAGTGAAAAGGAGATAAGGAAATGTCGAAAAAACCCACGAAGTAGCTACCCGCACGGGACTGTGCCAATGTATTTCTGTTTCACTTACCCTCTCTTTTACACTTATTTTAGCCCTCATCAGATAGCCCTCGTGTAAACTCCGACTAGCTACTTCGTGCGGCTTTTTGACATTTCCTTATCTCCTTTTCTTTGTTTTGCGATGTCGCTTCACTCCTGTTTCAGATTTGAAAGTGTACGTTTGGATACCATTCTTACTTTTCAAATTTCACCACAGGCTAACGATGATGAAATGTCAAAAAACACGCACACTGCTGCGAAATGAAAAAAAGCTCCATGGACCTGCACGTCAAAGACACGCGCCGTGGAATAAGGGACTTAGCGTATCGATAATGATACTTCGTTACTCAGTAACGAATACATACGATTTGCTACAGCACTATTCGTTATACTCAAATACGAAGTAACGAAATCGTGCTAGTAACGACACTTATTTGGGAGTAACGTTTCGTTACTTGATTGGTACAAATTAGAGTACCCGTTACTCAGTAACAAATACATACGATTTGCTACAGCACTAATGACTATCCAAAGCATACTTCGCAGATGGTGAAGAATTGGCTTTCGGAGCGACAAATTTTCGTGCTTGATTGGCCGGCCCAAAGTCCCGATCTGAATCCTATCGAGAATCTTTGGAATGATGTTGACTCCCTGTTAAAGACTCCAGTTCAAACAATTTAGAAGAAGTTTGGCAAACCACAAACGCTTCTTGGGAAGCTATACCTTCCCAGAAATGTAAGCGCTTAGTAGAGAGCATAGATAAATGAACAAGATGGAAAACCTTCGAACGTGTGCCCTGTGATCACCGCAGGGGTTGGTTGTTGCTTTTGTAATATAAAGCGGCCCCTAGAAGCTTAATAATATTGTGTGATATTTGATATTGCACAATATTATTGTTCGTCTGTAGATAATATTGAAAGATTGTGCGATATATTGCGGAAAATCAACACGCTTTTGACTTTTATTTTAAAATATATTTTTTTTATTATTAAATTATTGGGGAAAATATTGAACCGTCTGGAGCAGCAAGCCAATAAAATTGTGCAATATTTTGCACAATAATATTGAGCGTCTAGGAGCCGCTTTAAAAACGACGCTTTTGACTTAAGAGTCAAGACGTCGGAACAAGGCAGAATGATGCGCAACTACAAACGCCGTAGCTGTCAAATCCATATTCATTCAATAGAATTATATGGAGTAAGTCACATAGGCACGTATGTAGTCGTGTCGCAGCGCTGTAATTTCGAAAATTTGAAAAACTGTCGCAACTACACGGCGTTGTGCCATTTCGAATTCGACATTGGAGGAATACGTTTGATAACTTGGTCTAACCCACCACCTTCTTCTGACTTTTGTTTTCGCTTTTAACTTTTTATAGTCTAAAGCAACCGCACATGTTAGCAATAATGTTTTTTTTCAAATTATTTTAATCCATTTATAACCTAAAATCAGTTTCAATCTTCGAATTTTTTACTGATGCCAAATTCACTCTATAGAATTCACCACTTACTTCACTCACAGAAGTAACCGCGCTGTCAACAAAAAACGCCGATGAAAATAGCTCCATTGTGTATTGACTGAACTACTTTACAACCACAGCAAATGGCAGCGTTTGTAGTTGCGCTGTCGCCGCGCCGTGTAGTAGCATTGTGACACAGGCATCACTCTATAGAATTCACCTCCAACTTCACTCACAGAAGTAACCGCGCTGTCAAAAAAAAAAACGCCGATGAAAGTAGCTCCATTGTGTATTGACTGAACGACTTTACAACCACAGCAAACGGCAGCGTTTGTAGTTGCGCTGTCGCGTCGCCGTGTAGTAGCATTGTAAAACAGGCATGACATAGTCAAGACGCCGTCAAACCGCAACTTGTTTGTAGGGGCTAGTTGTCAAAATGCCTGTCAAAAGCCATCAGATTGCCATCTGTTCATTTATATATGGTAGAGAGCAGGGATAAAGAATGAGATACCAAACTTTCGTACGTCTGCCCGTTGATCCCCGCAGGAGTTGGTTGTTGCTTTTGTAATTAAAGCGGCCCCTAGACGCCTATTTGATATTGCACAATATTATTGCTCGTCTGTAGATAATATTGCAAGATTGTGCGATATATTGCGGAAAATCAAACCGCTTTTGACTTTTAATACAAATATGAGCGGTCAACTAAATTATTGGGAAAAATATTGAACCGTCTGGGGCAGCAAGCCAATAAAATTGTGCAATATTTTGCACAATAATATTGAGCGTCTAGAGGCCGCCTTAAAAACGACGCTTTTGACTTAAGAGTTAAGACGTCGGAACAAGGCAGAATGACATAGTCAATACGCCGTCAAACCGCAACGCGTTGGTAGGGGCTAGTTGTCAAAATGCCTGTCAAAGCCAAAAGATTGGTATCTCATTCTTTATTCCTGGTAGAGAGTTTGCCAAAACGTTGTCAAGAGTGATAAGGAACAAGGGATATCCTACAAAATATTAATAAAATATTTACTTATACATTCGTTTTTTGGATTATTTATTAATTTTTTTAAGTATTCCGCTGACTGCTATTTAAATGAACAATTTTTTTTATTGTTTCCCATTTTGAATTATTTTTTTTAAGTTAATTTAAAGGAATTATGTGTTTTTTAATAAAGCATATATAAACGCGCATCAGTTATAAAACAAAAACAAAAAAAAAAAACTGAACCTCTCTTTAGACTTTTGGCACAACATAATGTATGAGAACTTACGGGTGTGCTATTTATCTGAACACCACTGTACATACCAGCCTATATACACACATATTTTCTATGCACAACCGGATTGAACGTACTTAGATGAAATAAAAAAATCACCAAGCAACGAATCAATTATTAAATATGTCAATAGTTTGTCGGATATTTAGAAACCGATTAATTGAAGCAAAAAATAAATATCGAACAGATATTGGATGTGTGTACAAATAAAATTTGTTTGGTCTGTATTAACATGTAAACATGATGGAGAAAATATGATTTCATACCTTTTAAACACATCCATATCAAAATATTGGAATCGAAAACAATGTGTTTGTATTTATAAAATTAAGACGTACCTTGGCGTCCTCAGAATCCAAGGAACTTACACCACTAGATTCACTACCTATTGGTGATACAAGCGTTTTTATATTTTCCCAGTAATCTATTCCGATAGGAGATATGGGGGACAAACCACCTAGTCCAGAAAGTGGTACTGCTATATTCAAAGCCATTATCTGAATATTTTGAAGTGACCTGTTCTTAAAAACATACAAATGGCAAACGTTAACTTATAGACTTTCAATATAAAAACGCACCTTTAGTTTATAGGATATATTTAAACAAGATATGTATCCTTTACCGCAATTGCTATGAGAATTACACCCTGCGTTCATTTATTGTAATGGCGATGCACGAACTTTTCCTTCGTGTTTGTAAGGCTTTGGACGTAAGTTATTTTCAAAACAAATACAGCAAGGCAATTCACTTGCAAGATTTTTTTTTTTCAATTCATATTCGTTTTCTACGAAGCACAAATCACCTTTTTTGTAAAAATATGTGTATAATGCAATTCAAAGAGCTGTTTGCACGAAATTCCAAATTTGTACTTACTTTCGTTAGTATAGCAACAAAAAAAAAACATTTACTTCATATCTTATTAAGAGTAACATATATTCCAAATTGCAGAACAATTTCCACGGCTTTTTCGAAACTCCGTTGAAACTTTTTGCACGAAGACGAATAAACATGAAGAGAATAAGGTATTATGTCTGTCTCGTGCTCACCGAAATGCTTAGAAAAGGCGTACGAATCTACTACTATTACGTTGAAAATGTCGGCAATCACACATAGACTCACGAATCATGGTTTTTACCCTGAACCTAATAAACGAAATGCAAGAAAAGTACATACATATAGTAAAAACTGCATGCTCCTTACTTTCTTTGGAACTTTATTAGTGGAAAAATAAGGAACATTAGGTGGAAATGGATATAAAATTGCAATTGCTAATACGATTGTGCAAATCTCCATCGAATTGCAAGAACGTCAACTGAACAACGAAATAAAAGTAGAGGAAGATGAAAAAAACCAAAGTGAAATGACTGGATTCTACAAAAGAAAAATCGAAAAAAAAATCAATATTTCATATTCCATATTCGCAACGACAAATCGTTCAATGTGAACCGCGCCTTAGAATTTAGTTTGAAATCTTGTACAATATTTGTAATAACAGCTATTAGTACCTTTGCTAGGTTGCTAGCACATTTTTAGTACTAAATTGCAAACAAAATCAAAACTGCGTTCTAGAATTGTGTTTTGTCTATTTCGTACTTTAATAATTGCATCAAACCCAAAAACTAATTAAATTAAATGTAAGAAAAGTATAATAAAAATCAAAGGGATGGAAAGCACACATTTTGAAAAGAAAATATATTATTATGACATTATAACTGGATGCCTCTCCTTTTTTTTAGTACTTTTAGTACTTTTACTAGGTTGCTAGCACAATTTTAGTACTAACTTGAAAAGAAAATTAAAACTAAATGCGTTCTAGAATTTCGTTTTTTATACTTTCTAATTAAATACTTACTTACTTACTTATCAGGCCAGCGATCCATGAAGGATTTGAGCCTGAGCTATAGCTGCCTTCCATCCTTGACGGTCCCAAGCACGCTGCTCCCAGTTGTCAAGACCAAGATGTCTTACAAGATTACTTGGTCTTTATACCGGAGGTTCGGTCTTCCTCTTCTTCTCGAGCCAGGAGGCTCGGAGTCGAAGACCCTCTTAGCTGGAGCGTTGATGTCCATGCGCTCGATGTGGCCGAGCCAGTGTAGTCGACGGATCCTTGCCTTCCGGACTACATCCACATCTTGGTACAGGTCGTAGAGTTCGCGGTTGTGTCTTCTTCTCCATTCACCTTCCTCACAGACAGGACCAAATATCCGGCGCAGAATTTTTCTTTCGAAAGAACCCAAAATCATCTCCGCTGTCCTGCTTATCGTCCAGCTTTCGGCTCCGTACAGCAAGACTGGCAGACTAAGCGTTTTGTAAAGCATGATTTTGGTCTTTCCGGTGAGGAGTTTTGACCCCAGTTGTTTGGACAAGCCGAAGTTGCCAAGGGCGATTCTATGCCGGATCTCCACTGTGGTGTCATTTGTGGAATTTACGTTTGCCCCGAGGTAGACAAACTCCTTAACTACCTCGAAATTGTAGCTGTCAATTGTTATATTTTGTCCCAGGTGGTGAGCGACGGATTGTTTTTTGCTTGACAGCATGTATTTCGTTTTGTCCTCATTGATCAATCGCCGTGAATTCTTCCACAATGCCACGGCGAGAACACGCGATCATGTCGATATCATCCGCGTATCCTAGCAGCTAGATGGACTTGTAAAAGATAGTGCCTTCCCCGTTGATGCCTGCCCGTCGCACTATCTGCTTAAGCACCAGGTTGAAGAAGTCACATGACAGCGCATCTCCTTGCCGAAATCCGGTGCATGTTTCGAATGGTTCCAAGGTCCTAGAACCGAGTTGCACGGCGCATCGCGTGTTTTTTAGCGTGGCGCGACACAACTGGATCAGTTTTACCGGGATCCCGAATTCGGCCATCGCCCCAAACAGTTCTTCACGATGAATGCTGTCGTATGCGGCTTTGAAATCGATGAAAAGATGGTGTGTATCGATTCGAAACTCGTTGGTCTTTTCCAGGATTTGTCGAAGTGTGAAAATTTTGTCTATAGTTGATTTGCCGGGCCGGAAGCCGCACTGGTAGCTGCCGATTAGTGCGGTGCAAAATGGTTTTAGACGTTCACACAATACGCTGGACAGGATCTTGTATGCGACATTGAGCAGGGATATACGCAGCCTCCCAGCTCAAGGATATCGAGGAGTCTAGGGATGGACATAAAATACGAGCCTTTTACAAGAAAGCCAAAGGCCTTGCAGGAGGCTTCAAAAAGGGCACCCTGGCTCTTCGAAACTGCGAGGGTAATCTTGTCACCGACCCGCAGGGAATAGTGGATGTATTTAAGCAGCACTTCCAGCAGCTGCTTAACGAGCATGACCAAGAGAGAGTGGTAGGGACCGAGGAAATCCCAACTCCAGCCGCTGAAGTAGTCCTCCCACCCAGCATAGAAGAAGTCGGCACAGCTATTCAGAAGCTAAAGAACAACAAGGCTGCAGGCTCAGATGGCTTGCCATCAGAGCTCTTCAAGGCTGGCGGCGATGTTCTGGTAGGGAGCATGCACCAGATCATCTGCAGAATTTGGGAAGATGAAAGCATGCCTGACGACTGGAATACCAGCTCTATATGCCCCATCCACAAAAAAGGCGATCCTACCTCTTGCAAAAGCTACAGAGCTATACGCTGCTCAATGTCGCTTACAAGATCCTATCCAGTGTATTGTATGAACGTCTTAAGCCGTTTTGCACCCCACTAATCAGCACATACCAGTGCGGCTTCCGGCCAGGCAGATCGACTATAGACCAAATGTTCATGCTGCGACAAGTCCTGAAGAACACCACCGAGTTTCATATCGAAACTCACCACCTCTTTATCGATTTTAAAGCCACATATGACAGCATTCACCACAAAGTCTTGCTTAATGCGATGGCCCAATTCGGAATCCCCGGATTCGTCGAGTCACGCTAACAAACACTCGGTGCACCGTGCAGTTCGGCTTCCAGTCAACACGGAAGGCACTTTCTTCCACAAATCGGTATGCGGACGCTATTGATATTGTCGCAAGTTACCAGCGAAGCACTGGGGAAGCGTTCACGGCGATTGAAGATCAGGCGAAACGAGCTGGTTTTCACATCGACGAGGAGAAGATAAAATATACGCTGTCAACAAAAAAGCGGCCGTCACCCATCACCTAGAACAAAACATAATGAGCGGCAACTACACTTTCGAGATGGTGAAGGAGTTCGCATACATCGGGGCAAACATAAACTCCACGAATGACATTACAGTGGAGATCCGGTAGAGAATTACCCTCAACAGCAGCAACAGCTGTTACTTTGGCTTGTCAAATCAGCTACGGTCCAAACTCCTGTCCCAAAGAACCAACATTATGCTCTACCAGACCCTTATCCTGCCAGTCCTGTTATATGAAGCCGAAAGCTGGACGATAAGGAGGACAGCAGAGCTGATCCTTGGCTCCTTCAACAGAAGAATTCCACGAGGGATATTCGATCCTGTTTGCGAGGAAGGCGAATAGAGCAGAAGACAAAACCGCGAACTCTATGATCGGTACAAAGATGTGGATATAGTCCGGAAGGTAAAAAACCGTCGACTACAATGGCTCGGTCACATCGAGCGCATGGACACCAACACTCCAGCTAAGAGGGCCTTCTCGAGCCTCCTGGTTCAAGAAGAAGGGGGAGACCGAACCTCCGGTATATAGGCAAAGTGACGGCGGACGTTAGACAACTTGTTCTTTCCGACTGGAAGCAGCGTGCCCGGGACCGCCAAGGATGGAAGACTGAAAACAACAACATTATATGTACAGTCACTGGCAAAATGATTTACACATTACTTGAAGAAGGAAATGAAAGAGCCGACACACTCGCCAAACAGGGAACGACGCTACAATCGTTCGTGGCTTGTGAGGGAATACCCCTTGCAACCATTAAATTTAATCTTACAAATCTCGCCAGGGCCAAGACGAACCGGAGATGGACTCAGGGACATACCGACAGTCAACGGACAAGGAGTATAATCTCCCTAAAAAGAACTGACATCTACAAAGTCATCGGTGTCATCACTGGACGCTGTCTTGTTGGCAGTCACGCGCAAAAACTAGGTATAGTTCCGAATGATTTCTGCAGAAGCTGTCTAGACGAGGAGGTGGTCGAATCCATTCACCACTTTCTCTGCACTTGCCCGGCATTCTGCACAATCAGGAAACGATACCTCTGATCTTACTTCCTTAACGATCTGACAGAGGTTCAGCAAGTAGGAATATCTGATCTTCTTAACTTCTTAAGAAGCACAAAATAGTTCCACGAACTGCCTGGCCTATGTGTGTTCTTCTCATTTCTGAGAAGGCTACGATCCGACCTACCTACTTACCTACTTGAGGAACCTTTAAAGCTAGAGAGCTTCTAAAATAACAATAAATCGTCCATGAATTTCCCAGTTTAAGTCTTTATTAATTTTTTTTAAACAGTAAACAAAAAAACATGTCCAATTCCAATAAGTTGTGGTTCCTCCTTTTGCCACAATAACTTCTGCAAGTCGTCTGGGCATAGGATCTATTAATCCTTGGACTTGCTCTAATGGAACTGTACTCCAAGTTGCAAAGAGTTCCTTCCTAGCCTGATCAGCAGTTCTGCCAATGTTTGCGGGCATTTTCAATTTTACCACATGCCACAGATTTTCTATTACATTCAGATCGGGGCTTTGGGGGGGCTATTTTAAAACTTGTTGGTCTACTTCTGCTAAATACTGTTTAATGTTAAAGGCTGTATGTATCGGAGTATTGTCCTGTTGTAGTATAAAATGACTGCCTATAAATTTGGAGCCTGCGGCCAGTGCAACATTATTTAAAATATTTAGATAATGTGATTGTGTCATATTTTTGGAGCATCAAGGCGGCCGACACGACTATACGATATGCAACCCCATATCATGATCCTAATACCTTTGGAATGTATTCTGGGTTGCGTGATGGGTTGTTTTGCCTTCGTTTAAGCGTCGGAGTAAAAATATTCATATCCATAGGTACCATCTAAGGAGCAAGCAGTTTCATCCGTCCAAAGATTGGTCCTCCAAAACTCTGGTGGCTTGGTAATGTGCTCTCTAGCAAATTGTAATCTGAGCTGCTTGTTTTTTGGGGTTACATATGGCTTTTTCTGGATGACGTAGGCTTTTATCTTATCTTCCTTCAGCCTTCGACGCAATGTTCACGCACGCTGTTTGTTCGAGAGATAGTTCGGCAGTTTTCGGCATCTTGGACGACTATTATCATGAAAAATCCTTACAAAACTGATCCCAATAACTGAGTGATGCGCAAAGCATACATTTACCAAAGACATTTAAAACCGTTATCTTCCAAGTGCAGTTGTGTACTTGTGTAAATAAGGTTGGCAGTGTTCGGTGGCCGTGTAAATAATTTTGCCTCTTATTTTCTTGAATTTTTAACAGTTACTTGTTGGAATTGGACAAGTTTTATTTTTTGTTTACTGTTTCAAAAAATGAATAAAGATTGAAATTGAGAAAAATCATGGACGATTTAATCTTATTTTAGAAGTTCAGCAGCATATAAGGTTGCTTACGAAACAAGTATTGCAATGTGTAAATTATTCTGCCAGTAACTGTATGTATGTACATATGTATGTATGTATGTGTATTACCTTCAACGTGGGATACCATTTATATGTATATTAACGATATTCTAACGAGCAAAAAATGCTATGAGAATAAATAAACGTACATACATGCCTACGTCAATCACAATAACGTAAAGCACATGATGTATTCAGATGAGAAAAAAAATAATAAAATGAATTTATTGTACATACTATGTACATATGTATGTACATGCTAAAAGCTTAATCAGTTTTTTACTTCATCTATCACCCGTAGCGAATTTGCGGTTTTAAACACATTGCTTTGGATAGTGTTAACGACGATTCTCGCACCCTTTAAAACTGCTAGAATACTATAGATACATACATACATACATATGTACATGTATGTGTACATATATATTAACCCGTGTGCGGTATAACCATCTTCATTTATTTATTTTATAAACAGGTGTTAGACCAATTGAACTTAGTAGAGTATAATTTGTCGGACATTTAGAAACCGATTAACTGAAGATAATTGTTAGTTAATAGAGCCTAAAATCACAATAATGTAGTGCACAAGATATATTCAGATATGTATATACATATTAAATAGGTACATATGTACATCCTTAAAGCTTAATCAGTTTTTTACTTGATCTATCACCCGTAGCGAATTTGTGGTTTTTACACATTGCTTTGGATAGTGTTAACGACGATGCTCGCACCCTTTAAAGCTGCAAAAAATACTCATATATCATATGTACATATGTATGTATGTATTTTACTGATTAACCCGTGTGCGGTGTAACCACTTTCTGAAGCTATCGAAACGATTCCGTAGAGCTCTTGCAATGAAAAATAAACCACAGGATTAGAGCTTAAGCCTCTTTGATTGCTGGCAATAGAGAATGTTCTATGTATGTATGTAGGGCTCTGCAACATCTGTTCGAATTTACAAATTCAGATGATTGCAAGTACATATGTATATGTACATATCTACATATTATGTAATACGTACGTTTATGTATTTGATTTCAATATACATATTATTTCACACCAAATACATACATACATACATATGTACATATGTATGTCGAATGGTAGAAGTGAGCTTAGGTTAATCAATAAGCCAATTTCTGCATTTACCTACATTAGTTACTGAGGGAGAAGACAGTTAGTTGTTATTTTTTATATTTTTTATTTATTACTTACAGTTATAAGTGTGCATATGGATATCCATGTTCATAAAATATGGCATGACAGTTGATGGAGTTTACTTTTATACTCTTTTTCTAATAAATTAGTATTTACACTTTTTGATACATACATATGTACATATCTATAGCAAGTATTTACGTGTAAGTAAATCTGTGAATATATTTCAGGTTCATTTATAACATTATAGTAGCACGTGTCTGTGTAGTCAACCAGCTTCTGTTCTTAGTGAGGGATGTTATTTCATCCGGTTACCCAATAGTGGTGTGTATGTTTTATGAAGCCACGCGCGATACTTTGATAGTATCTTTTGATAATGTTGACAGCTATGATGCGTTGTCAACCACATAGCGCATAGACATAGCTGTCATGCCTTTGGTCCAAAAATGATGAGGCAAACGACATCTAAAATCACTTACTGTCAACTTCGATAAACTATCGTATATTTACAGCTGATTAAGTTTAACAATCATTTATGTTAGCGTGTACATAATTCTACCAAGGATTTTTTTTTAATAGCAAGAGGAACCCAAATGTACCAATACGAGCAAGATATGTACATATGTACAAAATATGTAGTACACTTATATTATTGCGATTCATTTGTGCAAGCTCATTATTGTTTCTATAAGTTCTACATTATGTTTCTATAAGGGACTCACTATCGGAACAGAATACTACAAAAAATGCTATTTTCTACAAGTTCTATATCTCTATAATGGAACTCGCCTTACTTACTTACTTAGGTGGCGCTACAGTCCGTGGTGAAAAGGTTCTCAACCAACAAGCGCCTCCAGCTGGCACGGTCAGTTGGTTAAGGTCCCCTTCCACCTGTATGCGCCGCCGTAGATGCGGCCGTCCTCTGCCGCGCCTTCCTTCCGGGGTGGATTCAAATACTCTTTAGGTTGGAGCTGTATTTTCTAAGCGCTCCTCATGGCCTAGCCACCTTAGACACTGTATCCGTAGACGTCGTACCAGGCCGATGTCGCTGTACAACCCGTACAGTTCTTCGTTAATTCTTCTCCTCCATACTTCGTTTGAACAAACGGGACCGTAGACAGTGCGTATAATTTTCCTCTCGAAACGACCAAGGGCATCTTCATCCGCTTTTGTTAAGGTCCAGGCCTCTGCGCCGTAAGGGAAGACTGGGATGATCAAGGTCTTACATATATAGTGTCACCTTAGTTTTCCGAGAAAGGGCTCTATATCTCAATTGCCTCTTGAACCCAAAGAAACAGCGGTTGGCAAGAATGATTCTGCGTTTTATCTCAGCGCCGGTGTTGTCGTCGCCGGTCATCAATGAGCCAAGGTAGACGAATTCCTTGACCACTTCAAAGTTATATCCGCCTATGGTGACGTTCTGGCCGATACGTCGGCGTTGACCGTCTCTTTTTAATGAAAGCAGATATTTTGTTTTACCCTGATTAACCTTGAGACTCATCTTAGCCGCTTCTACCTCAATGCTTACAAAAGCCTCATTCACGCCTCGCTGTGTCCGTCCAATCACATCAATATCGTCGGCATACTCTTCTACCAACTGTTGACTTGAAATAAATCTAACCTCTTGTGTTGGCCAATGACTCTTGCACGATCTTTTCAAGCACGATGTTGAAAAAGTTGCATGACAGCGCGTCACCTTGCCTAAATCCTTTCTTAACATCAAAGATCTCGGTTTTGCTCATTACCGACCTTAATGGAGCAGCGAGAATTCTCCATTGTCATCCTGCACAGTCGGACGAGTTTGGCAGGGATGTTAAAACTAGACATGGCTTTGTATAGCTCATCTCTGTCATATGCAGCCTTGAAATCGACGAAGAGGTGGTGAGTGTCGATTTGGTATTCCTGGGTCTTCTCCAAGATCTGCCGTAGCGTAAATATTTGCCCTATTGTGGATTTACCTGGCCTGAAACCACACTGATAAGAGGCAATCAGGTTATCCGCGAACGGTTTCAGGCGTTCACACAATACGACAGAGAAGATCTTATATGCGATGTTAAGGAGACTTATTCCCCTATTGGCGCAGTTATTGGGGTCTCCTTTCTTATGGACCGGGAAAACGATGCTGAGATTCCATTCGTCGGGCATGCTTACCCGCGACCTTACCTTGCAGATGAGATGGCGCATGCTCCTTACTAGCTCATCTACAACCGGCTTAAAAAGCTCAGCAGAGAGGCCGTCTGCGCTCGCGGCTTTATTAGACTTGATATCGCTATTTGACTTTGTCTAGGTCGGGTGGACGGAATTCTCTTATATCATCATCCATTACGAACGGATCGTTCTGCGTGACAGCGTTATACAGTTTGCAGAAGTGGTCTTTCGCATTGTTCATCTAACAAGGGGTTTCTAGGTGGTGGCGGTTTGAAACCCAGCACCTCGGAGGCAGCGTCGCTGACAGCGCTCTGGCAATGCGCCCATTCCTGCTCTATTGCTTGTGCTGCTGCGGGCGGATTTTGAGAGAGCTTAAAGTAGACACGATCGGCAAAGATTTTGGCAGTCTCTTGCGATTGTAGCTTTCCGACGTCAACCTTACGTTGTCCTACTCGATTCCTAAGCATTCTGATATCCCCATTCGTACTTTGGCTATAACAAGGTAGAGGTCCGAGTCGGTGTTGACTCCGACTAGAAATATTTTTGTGCCGTAGCTGGGGCATTGGGCATAGGTTCTATCTAGGAGATCGTAGAATTCTGCTTTGAGTCGATCGTCCTTTTCTTCCGTTGGGGCATGAGCGTTTATCAAGCTAATATTTCCAAATTTAGCTTTGATGCGGATTGTTATGAGGCGGTCGCTTACATCCCGGAAGTTTAAGACTTTTTGTCGGAGTCTTCCTCTAATAACGAATCCGCGCCCAAATAAGCGCTATTTGTTCTCTTTGTAGCAGTTCCCGTAGTAGATGTCGCAGTTTTTCATCCGTCTTTTGCTTGGTCCATCCCATCGCACTTCTTGGAATGCGGTTATATCTGCTTTATAGCAGTTGAGGGTTTGCTCCAATTGATCGCCTGCACCCGGTTTGTTAAGGGACCTCACATTCCAGGTGCAGGCTCTCAAGTCCTTTAGTCGTTTGCAGGGTTCGTCAGCTTTGTATTCGTCCGTATCTGAGGCTTGTGGTTGTTTCGGAAAAAATGGGTTTTTTACGTGATAGGGATGTTACCCCTAAGCACAATCTATAACCTGGAGGGCCAGGATCCTCTTTCCCCAGGAACAAGGGGTTGGATCGCTACACACATTGGTTCACTACCTGCCGGATGCCAGGTCAGCTATCCAGGGGAGGCCACGCGGAGTCTGTGTGTCAACTTGGATTGAGCAGGGACAGAGATAGAAGCTGACGTTTGCCATGTTAAGCGCGATCAACTTCTTTGCTCTGTTTGCTCGCTCCCTCCCCCCCATAAAGGGTTCGCCAACGAAACAAAATACTATCACTATAATATTGCACATGTACCACGTGTAAATGAAACGTCTGTTAAGTTCAAATGCACTCAAGGGATAGAGAGTATTCGTATCTATATACATACTAGCAGAATGTTATTTTAATACGCTACTGTAGACGATATTATATGTCTTTCCATTTGGGGATAGAATGTAAAGATTCTGGGCATTTCCATTTGGGGATAGAATGTAAAGATTCTGGGACACACGCGGGAAAAGCACGGCTTTTCTAAGTTCACCTCAGCCACCTTTAATGTTTGACCTTGCGCTTTGTTAATGGTCATAGCGAAACTAAGCTTTAGAGGAAATTGTAGCCTTTTAAACTGGAACGGGGGATCTGTGGGAATTATTGGGATTCGTGGGATCATTACATTTTCACCCTTTCCTACGCCGGTTAAGATAGTGGCGCTAGTGGTATAGCGGCCAAGTTGTGTGACACGAAGTCTCGTCCCATTACATAATCTCGGGGCATCTAAATTTCGTATAAGCATGACTGGGACGCTTAATAGTCAAATAACAGAGTATAGGTACCGTATGCACTATAGTGTGAAGCGCGGCCCGATGACCGCACTTAAGTACAGATAGAGAGCATACAACGTTAGCGCGTTTCAGAAGCATATCAGCGCCATCTATCGTAATTCAAGAGTAACACTTATTTATGTTTCGAATGTTGATTGTTTCCTCAAAAGCTGATTGATTTATGGCTGTTTTAAATAAATTATTTTATTATTCGTTTGTATCATACTAATTTTGCGGAGAGTCTCCCACAAATTTCCATCCCCTACTGATTTTTTTTTTTGCTGCATACAAACTTAACGGGGGCTAGAAAGAAACAAAAAGTAGCCTACGTCACTCTCCATCCCTTCAACTATCTCCATTTAAAAATTCGTCGCTCCGTTTTGCCGTGAAAGACGGACAGACAGACACACACTTTCACATTTATAATATTAGTATAGATGTACATACAGCCATTGGTAAAATTATTTACATACACATTGCAATGCTTGTTTCGTAAACAACCTTTTAAGCTACAGAACTCCTAACATGACAATAAATCGTCCATGATTTTTCTCGATATCAGTTTTTATTCATTTTTTGTGACAATAAACAAAAAATTAAACTTGTCCAATTCCAACAAGTAACTGTTAAAAACCCAAGAAAGCAAGAGGCAAAATTATTTACACAGCCATCCAACACTGCCGAAATTATTTACACAAGTGCAATTAACTGCACTTAGAAGGTAACGGTTTTAAATTTCTTTGGTAAATTGATGCTTTGCACGTCATTCAGTTATTATGGTCAGTTTTGTAAGGTATTTTCATGAGAATATGTAGTCGTACGAGATGCCGAAAACTGGCGAACTTTCTCTTGAACAAAGAGCTGCGGTTATACGCGGAAAACAATTTATATATAATCAAATTTCAAAGTTTAAAGAATATGGAAGTAATAAAAATAAAAGTGGGAGAGGCAGAAAAAGGGTGACATCGAAGAGAGAAGATGCTAACATTGTTCGGTCCTTCAAAAAAAAAAAAAAAAAACCCATGTGAAAGTGTCTTAAATGCACTCGCCGACCTAAACAAAGAACGGGAAAACAAGATCAATAAAAGAACATTGCGTCGAAGGCTGTAGGAAAATAAGATAAAAGCCTACGTCATCCAGAAAAAGCTGCTTATAACCCCCAAGGACAAGCAGTTCAGATTACAATTTGCTAGAGAGCCCATTACCAAGCTACAAGAGTTTTGGAGGAGCATTCTTTGGACGGATGAAACTGCTTACTCCTTAGATGGTTCCTATGGATATAAATATTTTTACTCCAATGCCAAAACTAAGGCAAAACAACCCATCTTGCAACCCAGGAGATATTCCAAGGTAGTAAGATCATCATATGGGGTTGCATATCATATAGTGGTGTGGGCCCCCTTGTCAGATGCTCCAAAAATATGCCACAGTCACATTATTTAAATATTTTAAATGATGTTGCACTGGTCGCAGGCTCGACATTTATTGGCAGTTATTTTATACTACAACAGGACAATGCGCCGATACATACATACAGCCTGTAACATTAAAATGTATCTGGCAGAAATAGACCAAGAAGTCTTAAAATGGCCTCCGCAAAGCCCCGATCTGAATGTAATAGAAAATCTGTGGCATGTGGTAAAATTGAAAATGCCCGCAAACATTGGCAGAACTGCTGGCTTGGAAGGACTTCATTGTGACTTGGAGTGCAGTTCCATTAAAGCAAGTGCAAGGATTAATAGATTCTATGCCCAGACGCCTTGCAGAACTTATTGTGGCAAAATGAGGAACCACGACTTATTGAGTACTGTTACTTTAAATAACCGTTTTCTTCAAACTTAAAAAGATTTCCTTTTTTTCTTATAGAAGTGAAAAAAATCAAAAAATGGATTTGTGTAAGTAATTTTGCCTCTTATTTTCTTGGGTTTTTAACAGTTACTTGTTGGAATTGGACAAGTTTAATTTTTTGTTTACTGTTTAAAAAAATCAATAAAGATTGAAAATGAGGAAAATCATGGACGGTTTATAGTTATTTTAGAAGTTCCGCAGCTTTAAAGATTGCTCAAGTAACAAGCATTGCAAGGTGTAAGTAATATTGCCAGTGACTGTATATACATATATGTACATACATATACATACATACACATGTATATATATATATATATATATATATATATATATATATACATATATGTGAAAATAAAAATCGCATTTAGCGAGAACGAGCAAACATGAGCACCCTACTTTAAAGCTTTTAATGTAATCGAATTGGTTTCTTTTGTTTTGTTTTAAACTGTCTATATATTTGGTTTAAACATTTGAAAAATATGTACTATGATTAGTTTTATATACATATATGTACATATGTAAGCTTGAACACATACAGTATCGGACAAAACATTTGCAACTCGAACAGAAACAGGGAAATTTCATAAAATTCACTAAATATTTATTCGTAAACATACAATGTCTTCACATATTTTTTAAACTCAATATTTAGGGAAAACAAAAGACATGTAATTCACAAAAATCCAATATATATTTCTTAAGTATTTATTATTTCTGAGTTGTGTCATATTGAGCACATGTCAGAGGTTCGTTGACTGAAGGCTCACTTACGTAAATATTTTTAAACAGAGCAGGCTTCGAGTAATCTTGAAAAGGGGTAATAATGGCACCTAATACATTCGGTGATGCATTAAGACAGCATATTGTGGATGATGTCACATCAGACATTTCAGGAAAGGAAATAGTAATAAAATACAATATAAATAAATCGTCGGCTTCCCAAATTATAGGTCGATATAAGAAACCAAAGAAGTAGATGTTGTGCATCGCGGCGGTCGACCACGTAAAACAAGCTCCCGAATGGACGCTTTGTTGGCCCGAACAGTTAAAATCGATTCCTTCATATCTGCGCCGAAATTGGTTCAAGATTTTCAGTAGCAGTAAGTGCTAGAACAGTATCTCGTCGGTAGACCGAAGTTAATGTGGGCCCCTTTCGACATGCCAAAAAACCAGTGATTTCGATCCGAAACCAGAAAAAACCGGCCAAGTGCGAGTCGGACTCGCGCACAAAGGGTTCCGTACCATCTGTATACATAAATATGAAAGAGACTATGTATGTTACCTCATCAAATGACAGAACTTGGTTGTATGGGAGCCCCCCTCAAATATTCATTTTGTTCTGTTTTTAGTATTTGTCGTGGTAGCGGCAACAGAAATACATCATCTGTGCAAATTTCAACTGTCTTACTAACACGGCTTATGAGATACAGCCTGGTGACAGACGGACGGAAGGACGGACAGCGAAGTCTTAGTAATAGGGTTCCGTTTTACCTTTGGGTACGGAACCCTAAAAACGAATTCAATTTGCAAATGAACATCTATTGTGGGACATTCAGAAGTAGAGCTCAGTCCTTTTTAGTGATGAGTCAGGATTTAATATCATGGGTAGCGATGGAATTTCGTATGTTAGGAGACCACTTGGCAGGCGACATCAAACTCGCTATTGCTTAAGAACTTTTAAGCATGGTGGAGGTAATGTGATGGTGTGGGGTTGTTTTTCTACTGCTGGTTTGGGTCCATTGTCTCGCATAAATGGTATAATGGACAAACACCCATATAAGAACATCTTAAACGATGTTGGGCTACCATATGCGGAATGGAAAATGCCGTTGCTTTGGGTCTTCCAGCAGGATAATGACCCAAAAAACACATCAAAGCTTGTCAAATCGTGGCTCAGTGATCGAAAAATCACTGTTATGGACTGGCCTGATCTAAACCCAATTGAAAATCGTTGGAAAATTTTGAAATAAAGAATAAATTGGATTGATGTTCGAAATGCGGACGATTTTTTCTCAAAAATAGAGAAAGCCTGGAATAAAATCATCTTGAATATTTTAAAGAATTTAATTGAATCCATGCCATGGCGATGCAAGACAGTGACGGAGAACAGAGGATTTGTCATGAAATATTGAATATTTCTTAATTTTTCTGACTTGGATTAGAAGTTGCAATTGTTTTGTATGCAATTGTTTGCAATTGTTTCTTATCATAATTTATCGTAACTTAGAAATATATATTGGATTTTTGTGAATTACATGTTTTTGTTTTCCTTAAATAAAGAGCTTTAAAAATGTGAAGAGATTGTTATGTTTTCAAATAAAAATTTAATGAATTTTATAAGATTTCCCAGTTTCTGTTCGAGTTGCAAATGTTTTGTCCGATACTGTATGTAGGTCCTTAATATATGTATGTATGTATGTATGTATTTTTGCGTTACAGTCCATGAAGGACCAAAGCCGAGCCTCTCTCAACCACCCATGTTTCGTGTGATTTCATTTTTCCCATAGGTGAAAGGGACCTACAGTTTATTGCCGGTTCTGGACGGCGAATTTTGAGAAGCATTTCATGACAATTGTACTACAGGGAGTTTTGTCAGAACCCCCCTGAGGAGAAGCACTGTGAAAACACGTTCGATGACACGGCTGTTGTCGGGATTCGATGCCGTGTCATCGGCGTCAGAGGCCAACACACAACCCACTGCGCCACGGCGCTCTCTTAATATATGTAGTATAGTTTTTAAATTGCGAGTTTGTTTAAGAACAGGTGCGACAAAGCATTGAATAAATTAAATACAAAATGGTAATTTTATTATTAACATTTATTAAAATAAACATGTTTTTTCGTTTACATACATACATGTGTACATACAAACAACCAAATAAAATAATGACTATTTTTAATAAACAAATGCGTTAATTTATAAAGGAATTGATAGCAGTAATATAAAGTCCAGTGCAAATATGCATGTAAATACATATGTACATACGTACATATTTAGTATGTTTCAATATCAATCGTTAAAAGCAAACTTTACATTAAATTGTTGAATCACTTGAATACCTGAATAATAAGAATTGAATGGGATGTTTCCGAACCGGGTGTATCAGCCGGAAAAGGATCAACCGAAATTTGCGTAGATTTTATATCCTTGAAGAAAACGGAAATAAAAAGGAAAGCAAACATAATGCTTACCCGTAGCTGCTAAGTTTGCAGTATTTTTCAAGATAATTTTCCGCTACTCATTTGTATATGAAGCATATCTAATGCCTTATAATACAGCAGAGCAATTTGACAATCATATTTCATATTAATAAACGAATCAATTGTACCTAAATGTAAGCAACCTATGTATATATAAACGTATGTAAGTATGTATGTACATTCATATATGTATTTTCGTTTCCTACTTTCGCTCAGCAGTGCAGCTTTTGGTTTATTTTTTCATGTTGAATTTTTAGAGCAAGAAATTAAATACAAAAGATGAAAAAAAGTTGACTGTTATCACATAGTTGTACATATAGCGACGATGGATACCAATAGTCTGATTTCAATAAGCTTTTACTGACAAGGATATTTCGATGAGTTTATCCGACGAGTCACTAGTGACATTGCGAAGAAAAAAAAAACATTTGACGGTCTTGCTGAAGTTGCTATTCCCAAAAAAAGTAGCGAGGCATTCTTTAATCCCTTGAAAAGCATTTTTTACTTCATCAAAAGACAGTAATGAGACAAACTTTTTAATGCTAAACACTATCAAACAGAATAAAATATTTACTGTTATATTACTGTTCTTTATGCTCTAATTTAGGAATATGCTTCCCATTTACTTGTCGAATGGAGCAGTAACAGTGTTCTGTGTTTAGTATTTTAGTTAATGAAATCGAATTTTAAAAAACAAGAAAGTCTTCCATTTTTTATTTCACCATGTCATTTGTCGGTGAGAGTTTTCTATTCTTCTATTTCAAAAATTAGACAAACATAGGATATCTAGGTGATTGAGAGAAGCATCATTTCGAACCTTTGATAACGTCTATTGTATTTAAGTAGACCTTCGCTTATAATATATTCAGTCTACATTTTATGTTTTGTCGAATTCGAGGGCGCCGTGGCGCAGTGGTTAGTGTGTTGGACTCTGATGCACGATGAGCGAGTTCGGATTTCGATAACACCAACGCCATCGAATGTTTATTTCGCGACGTCATGGGCTGTAACGCCACCAAAGAAGATGTCATTTGTCGGTGAGTGTTTTCTATTCTTCTATTTCAAAAATTAGACAAACATAGGATATCTAGGTAATTGAGAGAAGCGTCATTTTTAACCTTTGATAACGTCTATTGTATTTAAGTAGACCTTCGCTTATAATATATTCACTCTTAATTGCTTATTAAATCCGGCGAAAACAGAGGTAGTACTCTTTACAAAGAAAAGATCTGTACCAAGATACACCTACCCCCGTATGAATTGTATAGATCTGATCCCTGGAAAATCTGCGAAATACCTGGGCATAATCCTGGACTCCAAACTTAGTTGGAGAGAAAATATTGAGGAAAGAATCAAAAAGACCTATGTGGCACTATATTCGTGCAAGGTAGCCTTTGGAAAGACATGGGGCCTCAAACCGAGGTTAGAACATTGGTTGTACACTGCGGTAGTGAGACCTATCCTAGTCTATGGCTCGGTTGTCTGGTGGAAGGCGCTTGAGAAAAAGTGTCATCTTCAGAGTGTGTCCAAGGTTCAAAGGGCAGGCTGTCTGGCGGTGACGGGACTTATGAAGTCCACACCAACGGCGGCCCTTGAAGTCATGCTGAACCTCCCACCCCTGGACTTGTACTGCGAGAGCGCCGCAACCAGAACTGCGCTAAGATTACAGGAATCAGGTCTCTGGAAAAGGAGTCCTCACGGACATGCATCAGTCTTGGATTGATGGGCCGTCTCGAGATTCAGAACCGTAACGGACTATGTCACCCGACTTCCTTCCTGGGAGAGGAGATTCTCTATTAGAATTCCCTCCAGGGAGGAATGGACCGGTGATTTGGTACGCACGGAAAGTGAATTGGCACTCTACACCGACGGATCCAAAATGGATGTTGGCACAGGTGCCGGAGTCTACTTTGAGTCTCGGGATATGCATCGCCCCTACAGGCTCGATGATGGATGCAGTGTCTTCCAAGCTGAGGTCTTCGCTATCAAGCAGGCGGCGGACCTGATCAGCAAAGAGAATATTACAGGAAAAAGGATCAGCATCTATATTGACAGCGAGGCAGCCATTAAGGCTCTGCAGGCAGCATGGATAAGATCCAAACTCGTCAAACTCTGCAAGGAGAAGTTAGAAGAGATATCCAATGTAAATGAGGTGACCCTTTGCTGGGTACCTGATCTTATGAATATCTCCGGAAACGAGAGGGCGGACGAGTTGGCTAGGGTGGGATCAGGTGCTAACATTGCGCAGATCTCAGCTGAGGCCACCACTCAGTGCGCTCTACAGGGAGATACAGACGGAGCTATTGTTGAAAGCCAATAAGCGATGGTGTCGCTTAGATACATGCGCAACGGCGAAACCGACTTGGCCCGTCTATTATAAGAAAAGAACGGAAAATCTGCTGAAGTTCAATCGTGGGAACATTCGACTGGCAGTCGGTGCCCTCACCGGGCACTGCATGCTATCCTATAATGCAGCTCGACTAGGCCAGCCCTACAATGACTTCTGCAGAAGCTGCAGGGACGAAGAGGAAATTGAGTCCGTTCGTCACCTGCTTTGCGAATGCCCGGCGCTAGCCCAAAAAAGGAATATTTTCCTGGGAAGATACTTCCTTTCGGGACTAGAAGAGGTAGGTAATATCGGGCTGAACAGAATACTGGGATTCTTATCCTCGTCTGGCTGGTTCAGCTCGACGGTAAATGCATAGGTATCAACGGGTTAAACAAAACAGGTGGGCACAATGGACTTAACGTAGTCTACTTGAGCCTTGACTTTACGTCAATAGGCCACCCATATACCTAACCTAATTGCTTATTTTTTGTCGAATTCCAGAGAAGAAAAGGTAGATCATTTTGTTGGTCAGTTTAATAAGTTATTTACTATGATAAAACAGTGCGTTATTAGTTTGCAGGTTCCTACTATTTGTTTAACAATTTACATGATTGATTAATTTGTATAAATATCTACACACTTATGTATATACGAGTACAATATGGAAGCTTACTCGTATTCGATAATTTCGATTAAATAAATTAATTTTATAAAAAAATCGAGATGTTGAAATGGAAAATATTTAATAAAGCAACATTACACAAGAAATTCTTTTTGCTTGTTTTTCTACATTCAACCTAAATTGTTTCCACGAGTATGTGATTACTTACGTCCTGAAATTACATTTGAGAATAATTGTCTTAACTAAGCACAAAACGTGTCCTGAGAAAAATGTGACTAGTACTTATAGCACAAATGTATGTATATACATCGCATACATACCATGACTTCTGCTTAACAACAAATTATTCGGTCTTGCTTAGTAAGGAACGCCTTGCGAAATGATAAGAATAGCGTTTTAATTATAACGTAAGCACCTCTACATGCTGCATTAACTAAACAACACACCAAAAATGGGTTCATAAAACAAGGAGGCCAACCTCATGGTAGACCCTTCTATGAAGTAGTTGCTTGCATTGCAGATGGTATTCAAGAAAGATGGGTGCTAACCACCACTACCAACTTGAGATTCCAATTATGATGATGATGGTGACGATGAGTGATGAAAGGATTGTGAAATATGATGGGGTGCCTCTTCTTTACAACATAAGATATGGGTGTTCCTACATGCCTGGGACTTTATTTTAAGGACCCAATTAGCGACATTTGTAGCGTCATGAGTGCAATAAGAGAGAGAAATACTGTGTTATGAAACATTCATATTTGTCACTGCGAACTCTGTAATACTTCAAAATTAAAACAAATCCAAGTGAACCTTTTGAAAAAGAAAAAAAAAAAAAAAAACACAATTAAGCTTCTTAGCCTGATCATAGATGCGTGAACTTCTTATGATCAATTAAAAGTTAAGTATGCGAAGATGTATGTATGTAGCGATGTTTTTAAATTTTATTTCAGTGAAATAAAACTGCGAGTACGGTCTGCTTAGTATTTTTCCATTCGTCATGAAACTTGGCAACCAAAGATCTTGTTTTCATAAGTGGGGCAGTTCGTTACTTTTTGGCTTTATAAATAAAAATGAAATGCAATTCTTTGCGATCATCGAGCTTCCAAATGGTGTAAGAAAGCACTTAAAGCTAGTTTGAAACACGAACACTCACTGCAATTAAAATTTGATGAAATGAAATAAAAAAGTAAGTACATAATAAGAATAAATGTAGGAGGGCGTCGTGGCGCAGTGGTTAGTGTGTTGGACTCTGACGCACGATGAACGAGCTCGGATCCCGATAACACGAACGCAATCGAATGTTTATATCGCGGCGTCCCTCCTCGGCGGGGTACTGGCAAAAGCCCCCGTAGTATGCTTGCCATGAAAAAGCTTCTCGACTCACGCCCTTCGGAATCGGTATAAAATTGTAGGTCCTATTCACCTGTGTGAAAAATAAATCACACACAGCATGGGTGATTAAGAGTAGCTTGACTCTGGTCCTTAATGGGCTGTAACGCCACCAAAGGAAGAAGTAAATAAATAAATGTATAATATGACGGTGCAAATATATGAAATATTACTTGTATTTAAAAATGACGTTTGTATGCAAACATCCTTATTTGGATGTGAAAAATCTTACTTATATTTACGCTTTATTGGAGCATGCGATTGCTCATAACATGCAAATGTACATACTGTAGATATTTACTTACATACATATGTACATATCAAAGCATATTTGAGTATATCAAATGTTGTGGGTTAAAAGTCACGTGTGTACAATCGAGTGTCGATAATTGAGTGTAAAATGTTAGGCCTGATTTTGGCATAAATTAATATGAATGCCAATGGGTATAGTAAGAGCACTCCCCCTGGGTGAATTAGAAGTCCATATAACGCTTCATCGGAGGTAATTCCGAAGGGTTGATGGTGTGCGAATAAACATTGAAATATGTACGACTGCCTAGAACTTATGCATTAAAAATCTTATAGTTAACAACGTTCACGACGAGCTGCCAATTTTTGTCCTGTGCTCGGTTTTTCATTGTACGGATATACATACATATGTATGTACATATTTCAAGAATAATCAGACAAGAAGCAGTTCAATTATAATTATCGCTAAGGGTTGGGCGGCTCTTTCGTCCCGTCTTTTTCGAACAAACGTAGTCTGCCAAAACCACAAGTTGGATTAGTATATTCAATGGAAAGAAGTGAGCTCCGATAGACTTTATTAACAATTCGCACTGTGGCGCTTTCACAAGATGCACACGCGACCGGCACGTGACGTATATGGTAATCTTCCTTCATCGTCAAGATAACCTCCCAACGAATGAAGCCATAGTGAAATCTTCATGTAAAGTTAGGCTCTTAATTTTGGTATGCCAAATCACCCGCCCTCTGGACGGAGTTGACATGTGTTGTGACAACTTGTCGAACTCCGGCCAAATGAATTCAAATGCACCCTCTTGAATTCCCAATGGGCGTCTATAAAAAAGAATTACAACGTTGATTGATACATTGAATTTGCTGGGATTTGCCTTAGTTACTGCATGCCACGTAAAGGAATATTTTATTCGTGCATGTGTTTGTAGTCTGTTAGAGTGCTGGTTTCAAGTAAAGTGAATAAGTTGTACACGTTTCTCGCTAATGGATTTTCTTAAGTGCGAATTTAAATAAAGTTAAGAAAACAATTTAATATATATTTTCTATTCAGAATATTTATTCAATTTTACTATTTATGTATGTTTTCTATAAAAAGGTATCTATGTAGTATTTCGTATACAATTGGTTTGTAATTTGTAGATGTGTTCCTTTTGCCTGAACAATACTACGTAGTTTATTACTAATAGGATATTTTAAGTAAGAATGTCATTCGAGATAAGTTTTTTTTCTTACTCATGACAAAAGTATATACATATGTATGTGCATACACATGTACCTATGTATACATCAACAGATAAAGCGAACATGCCAAGGTTATAAAGCCAGAACGGAAGCCTGCAGGGATGAGAACGGACACCTAGTAGTAGAATCGCAGTCGATGCTGAGAATATGATAAAATACAATGATCGTAATGAATCTGTTATTTACATATATATTACCATAAGTTTCGTTAGAATTCTATTAAAATGTTACCTATTCAAAATGCAAGCTAAAAGTGCTTTGCAGAAATCCGGCATTTTGGGGAAAGACAAAAGATCTTTGTATGAGGTTGTTCAAAAAATAATGTGGGTTCTTATGATACTCATTTATTTGTTTTTGTTTTGAAATACAGTTTTTATTATTTGCATATACATATACTACATATTTTTAAGTATTTTGAGGTGTAATGGAGAGGAAGCAATTGCGCGTTTTATTTTTTGTATGAGTTCAAACTGAGCCACAGAGAAGCGGAGGCCGGCCGTACAATTTATAACGCCTCGGGCACGAATAACAAATGTATGCTGCAGCGTTGGTTCCAAACATTTCGAAGTGGAGATGAGCCCCTCGAAGGTAAGAAGACACTCATCGACAGTGATCAATTAAAAGCCTGGTAGAGGCAAATCCAAGTACAACAGTAATAGAACTTGCAGGAGATCAAGGCGTGGCAATTGGGACGGTTTCTATTCACCTGCAAGAACTTGGGAAATCAAAGAAGCTCGACAAGTGGGTACCGCACGAATTGAACGTGACCCGAGAATCGTGACGTGCGATGAAAAATGTATCCTGCACGACAACCAGCGCAGCGTCGCTCAGCTCAACCCTTATTCTTCTTTGGTGGCGTTACAGCCCATGAAGGACCAGAGCCAAGCTTCTCTCAATCACCCATGTTGTGTGTGATTTATTTTTCGCACCAGTGAAAGGGACCTACAGTTTAATGCCGATTCCGAACGGCGTTAGTCGAGAAGCTTTTTCATGGCAAGTATACTACGGGGGGTTTTGCCAGTACCCAAGGAAGGAACGTCGCGAAATAAACATTCGATGGCGTTGGTGTTATCGGGATCCGAACTCGCTCATCGTGCGCCAGAGTCCAACACATTAACCACTGCGCCACGGCGCCCTGCAAGAAATTGAAAAATCAAAGAAGCTCGACAAGTGGGTACCGCACGAATTGAACAAGACCCGAGGATCGTGACGTGCGATGAAAAATGTATCCTGCACGACAACCAGCGTAGCGTCGCTCAGCTCAACCCTTATAACCCTTATAAAACCATTATGGCTGAGAAATATTGCTAACAAATCGATGAAATGCACGAAAAACTTGAACGCATCCGCCCGTCTTTGGTCAACAGAAAAGGATCAATCCTCCCCCCTAACAACGCTCAACACCACGTCGCACAACCGACCTTATGGAAGTTGAACGAGCTGGGCTACGAAATCTTGCCCCATCCACCATACTCATCGGACCTTTCTGCAACCGATTACCACTTATTCAAGCATCTCGACAACTTCTAGCATGAGAAATTCTTTAAGAGTCAAGACGACGCCAAAACTGCCTTCAACGAGTTCATAGTCCCTAGACCTCCAGAAAAATATAAGCTTCCTTCCCATTGGCAAAAGTGTGTTGATTAAAATTGTTTCCCGTTTTGATCAATAAAATGTTGTTTCATTTAAGATCTATGTTTTTCAAGTTAAAGGTTAAAAACCAACATTGTTTTTTAAACAACCTAATATATTGCTATAGCACATTTATATATGATAGTACATACTTATGTATGTATGTACATAAAAATGTTTATCATATGCTCAATTAAATTTCCCACAATTTTTTTTAACAAACACAAACAATTATTTTCAATTTTTTCCTGTCTTGTGTTCTATTTTTAAGAAGTGTCAAGAACTTGTTTTTCTTTGTTATTGAAGTGATATCTGAGTTGTTAACTTACAGGGCACACTCAACCTCAATTAAAAAATATTCGCTTTGCGGTTTTGAAACGTTCAAGAGACCGTAAAACTTTTGCGTGTTGTAATCTGAACATTGCAATGTGGCAAACAATTTAAAAGAACTCTTGATTGTTCATGCATCGATGGTGAAATATGAATATTCCTTGAATCTGACTAGGGCCTGTAGAGTGATAATTTTCTTTTAACTTTTTTTAGCCTTACTCAAATTACATCTGGAATAAGAACATTTTATGTTTCATACAGATATGCATATGAGCATATACATTGTGTTTTTGATCTTAAATGATTAGCATGAAGTATACATAAGTATATGTATGGATATGTATATATGTGTATGTTATGCTTTTAAATGTAAGCTATGGGCATAGTTTTAGAAAAGTTGTATCTACCTAAATATCCTGTATAACTATTTTTGCATAAAGTTAAAGGCTTTATAATCGTTCACCATAGACGGAAACAATGGTAATCACTTGGTGCACAAGAATCTCTCGACCAAGCTCCCGGAACACAGCAAGTCACTATCGATGTGTATGGCCTGGCGTTTTCCTGATGGAACGCAATTACTTTTCTAATGCCAACAGCTGGCCACTTCTGGACAATTGTATGTATGTATGTATGTTGGCGTTACAGTCCATGAAGGACCTGAGCCGAGCTTCTCTCAATCACCCATGTTGTGTGTGATTTCATTTTCTCATAGGTGAAAGGGACCAACAGTTTATTGCCGGTTCCGAACGGCGAATTTCGCGAAGCTTTTCATGACAATTTTACTACAGGGGGTTTTGTCAGAACCCCGCTGAGGAGAAACACCGTGAAAAACACGTTCGATAACATGGCTGTGTCGGGATTCGATCCCGTGTCATGGGCGTCAGAGGCCAACACACTACCCACTACACCACGGTGCTCTCTTCTTCTGGACAATTGCTTCCTTAAAATGGTCCAGCGGTTGATAGACAGGTCCGAATTAAGAGTTTTGCCTTGGGTGAGCAGTAGATGATTCTCTGCCAATTCCACCAAACACAAAGCAAAATCTTCCTAGTCGTAAACCCTGGCTCATTCCGATATGACCACGACCGATCTCATTTTTTTTTTTTTTTTTTTTTGCGTTGAACATGTGGCACCCATACATCGAGCTTCCTTTTTGTATCCGGACTTGTTCCAATGACTCTTAATGAATTTTTGCTTATATGATGGTCACGATTTGTATGAATTAATCGATATTGTTGGCCTTCCATGGGGTGGTGCATCGTTGACATCGAATAACTTGAATGGAATCGGCGAAACCAAAAAATGCGCGCGATTGGTTGCTGCAGTATCATGAGCATAAACAATATTCACATTTTGAGCGATTGGCTCTGTATGTATATTCATACATATGTACATCCCGCGGGAAACAGTTTATAAAACCAATAATAATGAATTTCTTTTAACTACACCTGATATGTGTGTATCCCTTTCTTCTTGTATCACGATGTAATGGTTATCTTCGTTGGTCTGAGGTGATCAAATCTGCTCGATTACCCCATACATTCAATGTTTGATGTTAGCTGGCTCCTGTAAATTTCCCTATGAATATAAGCAACATTATAAAGGCACAATGAAAATAAAGTAATAATGTATTGTGTGAGTCGCGACTTATAAGAAGAGCCCCGGGCAATAAGTGTCATAATGTGTTAGCAAAGTGTTCGAAAAACATATGTCAAAATCACAGCGAAAATGCTTGTATCCGGTTACTGTTTACTGCCACCCCAGCGGGGCGCTTTCAAATGTGAAAACAAGCATATCGACTTTTAACAGTTCCATAAACAGTTTACATACTATAAAGAATAGGGGAGTAGAGGATTTGATTTAAAACGTACGTGATGTTAGAAAGTTGAAAGTAACTTTAAACGTACGTACATATCTACACACATATGTTGATTTTGTCAATATAGTATTCCGAAGAATGTCCTTCGGTTTTATTTGATAAAGTAAAAATGATATCCGATTCTTTGAATTTTCTGATTATGATTATAAAATATCTGTTTTTTCTTTTTTTGTTTGTGTTTATTTTCATGTACGAAATTGATAATAATAATTTGTAGAGAACTAAATTGACATACATATTTGTAATTATTTTTATCCCTTGGCTCGGCTCTTAATTCTACTAATAAAGTTTTACTAATCCGAAGTAAACAAGTTCAATTTTGAGTGAACTTGTCAACAAATTTGTTGATATTGTATTTATGGGTGTACGGATGGATCTGTCACATTAGTTTGCGATGTGTTTTAAAAACATCTACAAGGCAGAAATGTCCCCCTAGGGAAAATATTATGCAGTAATATTTTTGCTTTCCCACTCCACACCTATTACAACCCCTTCTGAAGCAATCTTGATTTTTTTTTTCAGCCACCACAAACACACCCTCATCACAAGAAGGGCGAAAATTACATGGAGTTCCCCCATCATGATACATATTTCTCGTCATCGCCAACAACATGGGGATGTAATAGCATTTTCTGCTGATTTCATTTTGACTTCTTCCGGTTGCGTTGTTCTCGTTTGTTTTTTCCCTAAGGCAGAAGTTTTTGATCCTATGGGAATTTTCTTTACCTTCGAGATAAATATTTATGCCTTGTCTCCTGTGCTTATCATCCAAATTGGTAAGAGTTTTAGTTTATCACTAAACTAGATTGTATACCAAAGTCAATTGCAGAGTTGAACTGTTGTAGATTTCAAGCAACTGATTTTTACAGACAAAATACTAACAACATTGGTATGTACATAATCCATATCGGAAATAGTTTAGTAATTAATAAAATTAGTAAATATATAGCAATCTACACATCAAAGTTGGAAAGCGTATTCCCATATTTGTACAAATATGATTCTAAAACATTTCATTGAAGGAAAGGAAACCCAATTCTGAATACGAATACATATATGTAGCTAAGAGGATAAAAATATGAAAATACCAACAAGTTGAAACCCACAAAACACATCTGAATGTTCTATCTGAATTCGTAAATGGATCCTACTTATTGTTGTTGTTTTTCCATTATATCACTTACGTACGTGGATTTGAATAGGTTTGGCAAAACTGACTGTCCTTATGGTGTAGAAAAAGTTGTCCTTTTGAATTTATACACAGCAAAGTGGGAGTACAAAAATAACAACAGAACAGTATATTCAAATATATGTACATATGTATGTACATATGATATAATCGTATGGAGTGTACAGCGCTTTGTTTATTCCACTTTAAGTTGTTGTACCATATATCTTTCAACCATATGTGAAGGTTAGAGTGCGGATCCGGAAGACTTGTGGAATTTCTCTCGCGGATTTGTTTTCGTAAAGTGCTTCGGTTTTACAGACAAAAAGGTCAAATATCCACTTATAAGTTTTTAATGAACCCAATTTGATAGTCGTATGAAAAAAATCGAAAAAGCGATTATGTACACCCTTTAAATGTACACATGCAGCAATATTTAATTAAATGTATGATCCTGAAAAATACGGAAATTGCAAATATTTATTTTGATTTATAAATTATAATTCGGCGCAAGACAATATAAGTATGTATGTATGTATGTACCTACACATGTATGTAAAATAAAATATGTATATATACATATGTACATATACAAATACATACATACATGTACATATATAATTTAATTGAGCGGTTAGCATTCATTCTAAAAAAAAACTACACACTTCTCGCGTGCACGGAACATTTTTCAATTATTTTATCAAATACATGCATTTAAATTTAAAGTTGAAATGGACCAATATATTGCTGAAGAAGGGACGCCCAAAATTCATCATGAAGAAAATGGCCACTAAATTTAAACAAAACAAAAAAACATCCTATAACGAGCAACAACAAAAAACCCATTTACTTCTTAACGTAACAGTGGGGCAATATAATTCACCTTCATAACTCATACCAGTGAAATTTTATTTTTACAGACACATTGAAGATCAACCCCAATCAGGCGTACTCAACCCCCATATTTATCTTCTATATTCATAGAACTGTTGACTGAAACAGTCGAATAGTAAACTTGCAAAATGGGATACAACGTCCCTTTTTTGGTGTGAGACGACATTTTTCCGACACGTCACCTGCGCAAAATCTCTCGCCCTTTTACTAACTTGTATTAGTAAACTTCATTCCAACACAGAGCCAAGCGTACTAACCTGTGGATTATGGAGATCTTCCTGATTATATACATACATACATATATTTATTCGTATGTTTTTTGTTGTTATAATTTTCTTTATTTTTTGCAATATTCGAAACGTGACGAACAGTATAGACTAGACAATACAAAAAAAAAAAAAAAAAAACAGAAAAAATATTTCCACAAGGCGACAACCCTTAACAATTGTTAAAATTACAACGCGTCTATAATACGAGGTCTGTAGAGCATGCGTTGTAGTGCTTAAAGTATGTTTAGTAGTAGATTTTTTTGCACGCAAAGGAATACTTCTTCCCTTATAGGTAACTTTTTTTTTACAAATACCGGGAATTTTAGAAGAGGGTTGTAAGCTACATACGTGTTGTTGCTTTCTGTCTTGATATTTTTTCTCATTGCACTTCAAAACAAATTCTTTAAGAGATTCGAGGAAAAAATATAGTACTCTAGTGTTAGTGATACGACATATCCAAATACGTATCTTAGTATTAGTGCTCGTTTCCTACTGAGATGAATATGAAGCCGGCTTGACGACATTGAATGATACAAACTCAGTTCATAAATGTGTAAGTCGTAAACGAAATTGCTACCCTCTCCAGGGGGTCGGCCAGGTGTTCAAGTGCGTCGGCCTCTAGAGATGCTTCGTGATGTTGATGTATGTACATACATATATATATTTTCGTGTTGAGGTGTGTGCTATTTTTTGCTTACAGTTCCGTTGGTAGAGATTTCAGTTATTATGTATTTCAAAAGTAGTTTATGATGATCTGTTATCAAACAGACTGCTTATGTTTACACATGAAATTTTGTATAATTCATCAAGTTTGAGATTTTTGCATGCAATTATTTTAGGACAGTCTCTTAAATTGATACCTACATGTTCAGTAATTTTTGCACATTATACAACCAACATTTCGAGCTACGTTTTGCTATTTGTATATATGTACATTTATCTAAAACTAAAAGGTTTGTGTATGTATGCGTTTGTTTTGTGTATACGAGGTTAATTTATACATATATATGTATATACATGTACATATATATATATATATATGTATATATACGTACAGTATAGGTAGGCAAGTCGCATTTAACTTACGACGACAAAATAGCCTGAGAATGTACACGTTTGTTGAGGTTATATTTATGGGAATCAGTTGAAAATGAGCAGATGTGTAAATTTTGAATGGCATCCCTAAATCAGAATGCGTATACAATATCTGTCAATCACTCATTTTCAATTGTGGTTTACATCCGGATACGGTCACATTTGAACTGGTGAAAAAAAGTATATTCTTACACCCACATAAACATACATTTAGTAAATAGTATATGTATGTGTGTATGTACATATATCGGCATATGTAGGCATGTGTATATATGCATAGCTATGTAAATACGTATGCACATATTTACATACATACATTTATGTATCTATGTAAGTTTCAGAATTATAAGGTCAGAAAATGTTTATAAAATCTGGTTTAACGATGTATGTACATACATACATATACATATATTTTTTTGGCAAATGTACGACTTATGCAATTATGTATGTTAATATATTGACGCCGTCGGTGTTTTGCATAAATACCTATTGTATGTATGTACATATATGTACCTATACATACATATGTATGTACATACAGATGTACATATCAATAAAAATAAAGCTAAGGTTATATGTATGTATACATTTTTTTTTCTCTTTTTATTAATCAAAAACATATTAACAATTTCGTATATTCCTGCGAAGCCGAGGCTTTTCTGCAGAAGATTGTGTTACTATCTTATTTTAAATAATAATAGAAAGTGAGCTTTAGTTGAAAAGTTTAAACAGAAAACAATGGATTTAAAAAAATAAGGTAGTTAATTACATACATAAGTTGGTTTTATCGGAGCTTAGTTATTTTATTTATAAAATATTTCAAGGAAGAAATTTGAAGGGAATTACATACATATGTACATATGTATTTACATACATACATACATAACATATATGTATACCTACAGTACAAGTAATCTGTGCAAGACGTTTTTAGGTAATTGCTCTTCTATCCGTATTAAATCGTTAGCGCGTGCTAGTTACTCGTATATACATACATACATATATCTACATATCTACACATTTTCAAGACTTAGTTGCTCTTGCAATCTAACGCACAATTTATTCATCTACTTTACGGATGCGGTTTTTTAGTTATTTGATCTTTCCTTCCCCGTGTTGTAATACAGGTTTGGTATTTATCTATAGGATCCCAACTATTTATGTCGTTTGTAATTAATTCGACCTAATTATTAAACCTGCATAGCAAGCAATGGGAGGACATTGATTAACAAGAAATGTTTTATTAGAAAATGCGGGACAAAATACGGACTGTAATTTGATTGTAAAGAAGATCCGGATGTAATTAGAATCAATTAGTTTAAAGACTATCTTGCACACAATTAAATTTCCACCAATGTTTCGAAATAACTTTTTCATAATAAAATATGTACATAGGATAAAAAGTCACATATACATACACATATGTGTGTATGTAGGTTTACTTTTTATGTTTTGAACTAAAGTGATAGCAAATTACATTTTTTTTTTTACATTTTAAAAGCACTTTATTAATCTTTTTCCAAATAACTTATTCTAGGTAAAACGCTTAAACCTATCTTAAATATCCTATCTATTTAACGTAGCATACTGGACCTGAACGGGCACTCTAAGCTATACAGTATGTTTTTAATTTTGTCTTTCGACGTCTATTCTATTTATTGTGGAAATAGCAAATTACAACTAAACAACAGATGAACATTTCATATCAATAAAAACGATAGATTGTATTTAGTATGTACATATGTATGTATATATGTACATATATACATATGTAAGTACGAGAAAAATAAGACGGTTCTAACTACATACATATGTATGTACATACATGTATGATTGTATAACTATAAACTATAAATTGCATCGCATGCGGATTTGACTGAACACACCTTACTACATATACATACATATGTATATGTATAGCACCAATATTTGATTTATTGCAAAATCAGTATTTGCGGAAGTACTCGTAATAAATAATGCCTACTAAAATTCCTGATAAGATAATAGATTGCACTCAGTCACATTATAGTGTAAGTTACACATATGTATATGTAGGTATACATACATACATAGATATGTACTAACATACATTCATACATATTTGTAAACTATGCTACGGGCAACATAATTTTGCAACATACATGTACATACGTATACATACATAAATACATATATACCCTGAAGCCCGCTTGCGTACGTACCGTCAAATATATAGAATCTTTCATTAACCGAACCACACGAATCTAGAACTCCCTACCGGATTCGGTTTTCCCCCCCCATATGCTACATGCAAGCATTTAAGATCAATGTCCATCGGCATCTCCTCTATCCCTCTTCCTTTCTACCTTCCGCCCGCACTGTGTCGCCGACATAATAAGGTTATTAGACCTTATTAAATTATTAAAAAAAAATATATAAGTACATATGTTCAAATGTACCTACGTACATACATACATACATATATGTAACTTCAAATTTAGGTTTAGTTTCTATAACTAAAGCGTAAAAAGTAAAACGAAATTGCCAAGGTTATAAAGCCAGGGCAGAAGCCTGCATGGATGAGCACGGACAACTAGTAGTGGAATCACAGTCAATGCTGAGATTGTAGAAGGACCACTTCTGCATACTGTATAACGGCGATGATAGCCAAAATGCCTTCGTCAGACAGAACGAACCATTCACAACGGACGAAGACGAAAGAGAATCCCCTCCACCCGACCTAGACGATGTTAAGATAGCGATATCGAAACTTAAGTCTTATAAAGCTGCTGGAGCAGACGGACTTCCCGTGTAATTGTTTAAAGTAGCTGGCGATGAGCTGGTTAGGAACATGCAGCAGCAGTTTTTTTTTTTCTAGATATGAATAAATAAACTGTTTTAAACCAATGGTCCAGTATGACCCGTTAGCGTAAACTATGTTAAGACGGGCTAAAATACGCCAACGAATACTCCAAAGTTATTTCATAACCGTTATACGATCTGCTGAAGTTATTTTTTGTACGTTATGTTTTACTTCCCTAGAATTTTCACGTCTTCGGGCGGTAACCTGGCAACTTTTCATACATACATATGTACAATTGTTACTGATCTTTTTCATTTCTCTTAGATCTATCCTTATATATATTGTACTCCTCACTCACTATTCTTCTAACGGTTTGACTACTTTATTTGTCCTACGTTACTTACATACATAGGTACATATATATTACATATACTATATAATATGTACATACGTTGTATATAAGTATGTGCACTTCAAACAATATACACATATGAAAATAGGATATACGCTTGTCTGTTTTAATACGTTTCCATCACGCACGCATTAGTGCATAATTGTTTATCAATTTTTCGTGTCATAAATTTGTGTAAATATTTTAGTAAGTGAACAGTTAAACACATGTTTTACCAAAATTCGTTATTCGAAGTCTTATCAGACCAATTGGGAAGCTATTTAATGTATAGGAAAATACGGACAAAGTTACTGGCTACAACAAGTAGATACGTAGATGTATGTATGTATATACAAAGTATGCGTACATAAGCTTTTTATTACAATAATATTACTCATTCATCTGCCAGTCCTATAACAAAATATGTATAATTGTTTTCTGTCCTTGGAAACTCGGGAACATCAAAGGTTGTACTACATTGCTGAGACATCTTTATGGTTTCCTTTTCATAAGGGAACTTGAAATTATAAGGCCTACTTTTAAAGCATAGCTGAAAAGCTATACATACGTACGTAGGTAGTGTATTCTTGCACATAACCTGATATTCCAGGAATAAATGTAATATGAAAATGTATACATAATGGGATTTCTCTTTTTTAATTTAGTTGTAATCCTCTTATGGAATATTGAAAAATAAATTGAAAAAGTGATATAATATATACAGACTATACCTATGTATGTATGTACAAAGCAAACATTTAATTGCCATTTTGGTGCACGAAAGAATCGAAATAGAAACTAAAACGAATCATTCTATAAAAAAAGGAAAGTAAAATGCACTACTATCTTATCAAAAATCTGTACCTTCACTTATTGTAGTATACCTAAATATATCTCAAGATTATATCTCTGTTAGGTATTGCGCATACCTATAGTAGCACGCTTCATGAATATGATATCTATTTGTTAAAAAGTTAATTTGTTGACTTTTATGTCTTTGGTAGATAAGCCATTAACAGAACAAATGATATGTCTATCATTCTCAAGTATTTCGCGGTGGCGTGAAACACAGTTGATGTAGATAAATACCTTTACACAAAACTGGGGCAGTAAATCAGTAGTATGATTACTTTACGGAAATTACTTATTAAATTTGGCAATATCTACTAAATTCACAATAAACATAAAAAATATGTTTGCCCTTACAATCAATGGAATTATTGCAAATCAAGATGATGTATTTTATTGGAAATTTATTAAAAAGGAAATTGTTATGAGCCTCATTGACTGCGCTTCGATTAAAAAGGATGCAGCTGATTTAAATGATGATGACATTTATAATGGTAGAGGGATGAAAATATTCTCTTGAATGTACCATTATATTTTCATGGTTGATTAAACTCATCATGAAAATAGGATGTTCATTTTTATTGTTTTTATGACGAAAATATTTCTGATTATATTTAGAAGACATGAAGTTAATGTATAACACTTAGTTCTATTTGTTTAAGTTTTATTTCAAGGTATTGCTGCTGTTGGGCATACTAAAACTATTATATAAACAAAATTTGATTGAAAGCAGTTTTTATGTTTTAATTTTTGGATGCCGTATTCCTTTTACTTTAATTTGGCGTACATTTAATGTTAATGAAAGAGTAAGGATATTCATAATTAGATGACACCATCAGGGCGTTATTAATTTTTAGCTCCTTCTTATCCTTTTGCTTCTCATTATTTTCCTTATCGCATCTATGGTAAATGGGAAAGTTTTCTCGTTATAAGTTTCTACTTTCTACTTATTCAGGAACTTTCGATATTTCCCATTATGAATATAATATCATGGTTTTGGTCGTTCCAACGCGGTCTTACTAAATCCACTTCTTCTTACAGGGAATACATGTACATATGTAGGTACTACATACGTATTTGCTAAGCTTCCATTTTACTCATAAAGAAAAATCAAAATAAAATAGGTGAGTAATGGGTATTTGTTTACGTTTCTTCCTGCCGCAAGATTTCCACTTTAATAATAAAAAGAGAAAATAGGACGGACAAGTTAATTCAATAGACATATTACGTCGATTGAAGATATACAATGTTCGTTAAATACACCTTAATTATGTTTTAATGTAAATTTATGATGTGTGTAAAAAAGGAGACAGAAATTCATAACGCGGATTTATGTACGCATAGTTATATACATTCATAGCAATAAAGATGTTTGTAGAAAAGAAATAAGACAAACACATACATTTATAAAAAGTAAGATAAACAGAGACGACATTTAACGTTTCTTTGAAGCAGAACTATTAAAGCCGAAATACTGAGCTATTGTACATATATAAATTGACTTTAGAGTATAATTAATGATATGATATGGATTTTGCCTGTCAATGAAACTGTCAGGTAATTATTCATCAATTCTAAAAAATACGTAAGAATTGATATTCACGTTTCGATAGATGTATGCATGTTTGGCATACATATGCCCACATATGTGCATATATAAATAAATGTAAATATCGGAATATGAAAGACAAGATACTAACTTTTTGTATTGAAAACGGTTTACTTGCATGTAATGCACGCAAAAACAAAATGCGCGTACAATACTAAGTTAAATGCAAATATCTTATTTTTCTTTTTTCAACTCCATTACGGTAAATTATCTTTTCGACGGGTATTAACAATAAAAGCTCTCCCCCTTTCAAAGAGGAGAAAATTAAAATATTCACACAGGAAATCCCATGCAGATTTTGGTATCATATAGCCGTACAGGCGGAAATCAATCAGTGGAAAACTAACAGCCTCCGCTGAGTATGAATGGACTAATGATATTCTTTCGCGCCAGATTTCTTCTATCCATTAAGGATTGCATTTCTTTCGGAGTTGGCCAATTTTTTCCATACAACTTTCGAGATTTTAATGGCCGTTGATGTCTTTAAGTGCGCACAGGGAATCGTGATTGTGCCAGAGCTGAAAAAATGGCCAATTAGCGAAATTGTGTGCTATTCAAAAGCAACTGACTTACATGGTGGAATATGTTGAAATTTATAGACATAAAGCACATTTCAAGGAAATCTAGCGCATCAATGCGCTAATGGAGAACAGAGCTGAAAAAACACAAGCTGTAAAACAGGTACTTAAAATTATTAGTGTGGTAAGAATGTCGCCGTATTTCGTAAATATGTAAAGACATGGTTATATGTACACATAACCCATACCATGCAGACATACTTTATATAAATACAACTAGACGTATACCTACGATTTGGAACGCGTAAATGCATGTGTACTGAATGTCGTCCAATTCATACAGAAATTGGTAAAAACATTCATTCCTGCCTATAAGCAAATATGCTTTATAATTACCCACGTAACAATTACAATTGTAACAAAATATCACATAAAAGAGTAAGCAGAATTAAACTAGTGTTAGTAACACATTTTTGCAAAGATATTATATTAAATGTTTTCTATATGAAAAGCAAACATATTCGGCACATAATAATCCCATAGGATTCTTCCGATAAGCCAGCAGTGTAATATAGAAACTCGTTAATGTGAATACGGCTGGGAAATATATGATGGATATTTGACAGAATGGGATCAGTGAGGATAATCCATGGAATTCGAAATATTAACTGATGATGACATTCATAATTCTTTAATGACGATGAAAATGGGGAGTGGAAAATGTATGTATGTATGATTAGGAGTCTATGAACTTAATATTGGTTTTACAAAAAAGCGGTTTTAGTATAATATACAAATAATTGTTCAAGACTGTCATTACGTTTTTTTTCTAAAAAATGCAGTAATATGAAGAAATACATGTTACACTATCTAATTACCAAATATGGAGTTCTGATTAGTAAAAGAGTATACAGTTTCGTCATAAATATTTTTATTATGTTAAGTGAAGAAGAAGCATGCGCTTCTGAGAAGGGTAAAGAAAGAGCACGAGAAGCGCGACATCGAGGAGAGGGAGAGATGCTATTGCAGGAACGATGTTCGAAAGTTCTACTAAAAAGTAAAACGAAATTGCCAAGGTTATAAAGCCAGGGCAGAAGCCTGCATGGATGAGCACGGACAACTAGTAGTGGAATCACAGTCAATGCTGAGATTGTGGAAGGACCACTTCTGCATACTGTATAACGGCGATGATAGCCAAAATGCCTTCGTCAGGCAGAACGAATCATTCACAACGGACGAAGACGAAAGAGAATCCCCTCCACCCGACCTAGACGATGTTAAGATAGCGATATCGAAACTTAAGTCTTATAAAGCTGCTGGAGCAGACGGACTTCCTGTGTAATTGTTTAAAGTAGCTGGCGATGAGCTGGTTAGGAACATGCAGCAACTCATCTGCAGGATATGGTCGGAAGAATGAATGGCGGATGAATGGAATCTCAGCATCGTTTGCCCGGTCCATAAGAAAGGAGACCCCTATGACTGTGCCAATTACAGAGGAATAAGTCTCCTAAGCGCCTGAAACCCTTCGTGGACAATCTGATAAGTTCCTACCAGGGTGGATTCAGGTCAGGAAAATCCACGATAGACCAAATATTTACACTACGGCAGATCTTGGAGAAGACCCATGAATTCCAGGTCGACACGCACCATCTTTTTGTCGACTTTAAAGCCGCATATGATAGCGTTTATAGAGACGAGCTATACAGAGCCATGTCTTGTTTTAACATTCCTGCCAAACTCGTCAGACTGTGCAAGATGACTATGGAGAACTCTCGCTGCTCCATTAAGGTCGGAGGTGAACTAACCGACCCCTTCGATATTAAAAAAGGTTTTAGACAGGGTGACGCACTGTCATGCGATTTCTTTAACATCATTCTTGAAAAGATCGTGCGGGACTCTGCGGCCAATACAAGAGGTACGATCTACTTCAAGTCTACACAATTGCATGCCTACGCAGATGACATTGACGTTATTGGACGGACAAAGCGAGACGTCAATGAGGCATTCGCAAACATTAAAGCAGAAGCGGCTAAAGTGGGTCTAAGGGTAAATGGGGACAAGAAAGACGCGCAACACCGACGTCTTGGTCAGATCGTCACTTCGGCAGCTGTATATTTTTAAAGTAGTCAAGGACTTCGTCTACCTTGGCTCGATAGTGACAAGCAGCAATGACACCAGCGCTGAAATAATACGCAGAATAACTCTTGCCAACCGCTGCTTCTTTGGGCCCAAGGGGCAACTTAGTAGTAGAGCCCTCCCTCGAAAAACTAAGGTATTCTTCTACAAAACCTTAATCATCTCGGTCCTCCTCTACGGCGCTGTGGCTTGGACTTTATCAAAAGCGGATGAAGAGGCTCTTGGGCGTTTCGAGAGGAAAATTCTGCGTGCAATCTTTGGGGTCCCGAGTTAGACGTCTTCGGATCCAACATCTAAGATGGCTGGGCCATGTAATGTGAATGGACATCACCGCTCCGGCCCGAAGAGTCTTCGACACCAACCCCGAGGTACGTCGCAGTAGAGGACGACCGCATCTAAGGTGGCGCGCGCGCACAGGTGGAAATGGACCTCAACCAACTGGGCGTGCGCCACTGGAAGAGGCTGGCCAAAGATCGTGCCGGCTGGAGAGGCTTGTTGGTTGAGGCCCTGATTCACCCCGAACTGGTCTGGAAATGCTGCCAGTGTCGGCAGTGAAAAGTACTGCGGTGCTGAGGAGCAAACTTCGACTGTAACGGAAAACTCTATCGGCAGCGAGTCGAATATCTTAGAACTCTTCTCAGATCTTCTCAGCGTCTAAGGAGAACAGATACTTTAGCCGGAAAAAAAGAACGTTGATAAGCAAAATGGTCACAGAAGGTAATTTTATCGGAGTGAGAGAGCTTTGGTATAGTTCGCACTCAAAATTCGAAGGTATTTACTATGGCTACCAAAAATCAAGGCACTAATCGGAATAGAGGAGTTTTACGGCTTGCTCTATGTAGCAAATCACTTTGCTCGAAACACACTGAGTTGAATTTCATCAACGCTTTTACATTTCCCTTTTTGAGGTCGTAGCGCACCATGCAAACACTGCTTATAAGTTGTATAATGGCTTCCAGCTCCAATTTGAACCGAATGCCGAAACATGTGACCTCCTACAACTTCGAAAACTGAACATAGCCTTTTAGTATCCAGTTGACTATTCCCATAACTCAACATCTGTAAGGTCCATAATTAATCAACAGTCAATCAAATGGACTAACCTTGTAATTTTCCCAGGAAACAAGTTAGCTAGGTGCGACAAGTCTGCCACCATACCATTATCCCATTGGGTGCTCTTAGAAACTAGAAACTAGTACACTAGAGATGCTTAAAAACGGATCCAAAACCAGTATGTACATATTTTCATTTGTTCTCAAGATGTTTATTAAAATATTATAGTAGGAGTAAACTAGTAACCGAGTTATTTTGGTTTATTATAAAAAATGTATTGTTCTCAATCACGCCATTACACGTCGAATAGATTTATTTATTTTTTGAGGTATCGAATGTATGAACACACGCACGGTCGTGCTTGTGATGTTTTCAAAAAATAGGGAATCTTTTCGAAACTTTGTGAGCTACATAAGTATGGGGTCGGCCATCTAGTGTTTTTTTTTTTTAAATCATAGATTATTTTGATACTGACATCTGTTTCCCGCTCGAAATTTTGACAGATAGTCATTATCATACCTCCGCGGAATGAAATGATTCGCTTTACGCTTGAACAACGTGGAAAATATTGAAAAGTGAGTGCTGTGTAGCACAAACAGTGCGTTTTTTTGAAAAGAAGTTTCGGCCGATATGAAGCACCCATGTACGCAAGTTTGTGCAAAAAGTTCGTGAGACTGGTATGCTAGTGACAACACTCATGGTCGCGTTGTCGTGCGGTGCGCACAGATGAGAATGTGGCTGCTGTGGCCGACAGTGTGAAACTCAATTCACGAACATCAACTCGCCATCCATCTCAATAGCTCAACATTTCACGCACTAGCCTGAGAATTGTGCGCAAATATCTTGGATTATTCGCTTACAAGGTCCAATCGATTCAGCAATTGAAGGCGTGCGACCATCCGCTTCGTTATCGCTTCGCAATTTGGGCCTTAGAGCAGCTTGAATTGGACAACGATTTTGGGCGAAAAATCATCTTTTCTGACGAGGCGACTTTTCACCTCGGCGGCTACGTTAGCGAACACAATTGCCGCATCTGGGGCTCGGAAACCCGCACGTTATTGCCGAGAAGCCAATGCATCCACAGAGAGTGACAGTTTGGTGCGGATTGTCGAGTGGTGGCATCATTGGACCATTTTTCTTTGAAAATGATGCTGAGAACAACATTTCGGTCAACGGTGGGCGTAACAGAGCCATGTTAACTGACTTTTTTATTTTTTTTACTGAAAATTAAGACATGGATTTGGGCGACCTCTGGTACATGCAGGATGGATCGCCATGTCACAGCCCATTCCACAATCGATCTTTTGCGCATCGAATTCCCAAATTGTGTTATCGGACGTCTTGGCGATGTCAATTGTCCACCTCGGAGCTGCGATTTGACCCCTTTGGACTTTTTTTTTTTTTTTGTAGGGAACCGTGAAGGACCGATGTTATGCCAACAATCCGAAAACGATTCAAACACTTAAGACCAATATCATCTAAGCAATTCGTGAGAGCGCCGTGGCGCAGTGGGTAGTGTGCTGGCCTCTGACGCCGATGACACGGGATCGAGTCCCGACAACCCATGAAGGACCTAAGCCGAGCTTCTCTCAATCACCCATGTTGTGTGTGATTTCCTTTTCCCATAGGTGAAAGGGACCTACAATTTATTGCCGGTTCCGAACGGCGAATTTCGAGAAGCTTTTCATGACAATTTTACTACAGGGGGTTTTGTCAGAACCCCGCTGAGGAGAAACACCGTGAAAAACACGTTCGATGACATGGCTGTGTTGGGATTTGATCCCGTGTTATCGGCGTCAGAGGCCAACACACTACCCACTGCGCCACGGTGCTCTCTACATACGTATACATATATACAAGCCTCTCTTCACAAATTTTAACTCTAGAAGCCTCAACAGTTTTCAGTAAAAAAATCATTACAATACCTTTCATGTGGTAAGCTAAAAATAAGGATAAGAGGAAGCACGATATTGAGGAGATGGACAGACGCTATCTGAGGATTGACAATCAGAAGTTTCATCGAAAAGTGAACCAAACATGGCAGGGCTGTATAGTTTGAATGGATGGCCGACTTGGCTGAAGATAGGAAAGAGATATCAAAACTGAAATTTAATAATTCTTCCGTCTCGGAAGAGTTTCCTGCTGAACTAATATGGTTGTAGATAACTATGTCCAATTATGAAGAGTAATCGCGAATTGATCCTTCTTTTAAAAAATGGAAATATGTGTTTATTAAAACGCGATCACCCACAGCATAGAGTTAGACATTATCGAACAAGGATGAGCAGAACGTCTGTTTCGGTTTTAAAATTCTGGGCGTAATTTTTGGCACACAATTGTGACGTAAAGTAAAGTCAAGGTTTAATTGCGATTGTGAAATCAACTGGCTCAAAATCGCTTAGCCTGGAGACCCGAAAGCGGATTGTGGCTAATGGACTATGTAACAGGATATTAATTTTTTGTAGTCAGAACACTTTTCTAAATAGTGAATTGAAAGTTCATAATTAAACAAGAGTTAACTAAATTGAGATCGACATCAGGCCTTCTTCCAACATTTCGCATATGTGTACTTTTAGAGAATCCAACTCGTATCATTACTTTGTTGTCGTATCAAGAAACGATTGAGGGGCCATGGCACAGTGGTTAGTGTGTTGGACTCTGACGCACGATGAGCGATAACTACAACACCAACGCCATTGAATGTTTATCTCGCGGCGTCCCCCATCAGCGGGGTACTGGAAAACCCCCCGTAGTATACTTACCATGAAAAAGCTTCACGACTTACGCTGTTCGGAATCGGCATTAAACTGTAGGTCCCTCTCACCTGTGTAAAAAATAAATCATACACAACATGGGTGATTGAGAGAAGCTTGGCTCTGGTTTTTTCTTGGGCTGTAACGCCACCAAAGGAGAAGAAGCCAAGAAACTATTATACTATCGCACCTGCCAAATATGTTTACCTTAAAGTCTCGCAAAATTACCTATTGATTTGATAATGAGTACAGACAGGGCCATGTAAAGTAACAGATCGCCAAGATGGTGCCAAGCATCAATGGACGAGAGTAGTAATTTAGTGCTTACCTTCTTATTTATCAGGCCGGCAATCCATGGAGGATCTGAGCCTGAGTTATAGCTGCCTTCCATCCTTCGTGGTCCCGGGCACGCTGCTTCCAGTTATCAAGATCAAGTTGTCTTACATCCGCGATTACTTGGTCTTTATACCGGAGGTTCGGTCTGCCTCTTCTTCTCGAACCAGGAGGCTCGGAGTCGAAGACCCTCTAAGCTGGAGCGTTGGTGTTTATGCGTTCGATGTGACCGAGCCAATGTAGTCGACGGGTCTTTGCCTTCCGGACTATATCCCCTTCTTTGTACAGCTCGTAGAGTTCGGGGTTATATCTTCTCCTCCATTCACCTTACTCACAGACAGGACCAAATATCCGGCGCAGAACTTTTCTTCCGAAAGAACCCAAATTCAACTCCGCTGTCCTGCTTATCGTCCAGCTTTCGGCTCCGTACAACAAGACTGGTAGTATAAGGGTTTGGTAAAGCATAACTTTGGTTCTTCGAGTGAGGAGTTTCCACCCAAGTAGTTTCGACAAACCGAAGCAGTAGCGGTTGCCAAGGGCGATTTTATGCTGGATCTCCACTTTGGTGTCGTTTGTGGAGTTTACGTTTGCCCCAAGGTAGACAGACACACTCCTTAACCACCTCGAAATTATAGCTGTCAATCGTTATATTTTGCTCCAGGTGGTGAGCCACAGATCAGTTTTTGCTTGACAGCGTGTACTTTGTCTTATCTTATTTTTGTCTTTCTCTCGAACCGACCAAGGGCCTGGCAAAGACGTCGGTGGGGAGCGTCCTTTTTTGATGACAGCATATATTTAGTTTTGCCCTCGTTTACTGCCAAACCAATTTTCGCCGCCTCCATCTTAATACCCGCAAACGCCTCATTGACAACTCGCTGTGATCTACCTATTATGTCAATATCGTCGGCGTATGCAAGGAGTTGCGAGGATTTGAAATAGATTGTGACTCTTGTATTGGCCAGTGATTTTTGGACATTTTTGGATCATTTCCAATATGATGTTGAAGAAATCACACGACAGCGCATCGCCCTGCCTAAATTCTTTTTTGACATCAAAACTATCGGTAAGGTGTTCACCGATTCGGATGGAGCAGCGAGCATTCTCCAAAGTCATCCTGCAAAGTCTGATGAGTTTAGCAGGTATGGCAAAGGTAGACATAGCGTTGTATAGCTCGTCTCTAATTAATCAACTTGGGTCACTTGTGGTGAGTGTCGACTTGAAATTCATTGGTTTTTTCCAGGATCTGCCGTAGTGTGAAGATTTGGTCGATGGTGGACTTCTCTGGCCTGAATCCGCACTGATAAGGACGTATGAGCTTATTTACAAAAGGCTTCAGGCGTTCACACAAAACGGCAGAGAAGATTTTGTAGGCGATGTTAAGGAGACTTATTCCTCTATAGTTGGCGCAATCAGAGGGGTCTCCTTTCTTGTGGATCGGGCATACGACGTTTCTAACCAGGTCATCCCCAGCTGCATTGAAGAGCTCAGCAGAGAGTCCGTCTGCGCCAGCAGCTTTATTCGACTTGAGTTTCGATATGGCAATCTTAACTTCGTCGAGGTCAGGGTGACGGAATTCTCTGCGGTCGTCGTCGATTGAGCAACATCGCCGTTATACAGTATGCAGAATTGTTTTTCCATATTCTCAGCATCGACCGCGATTCTACTACTAGGTGTCCGTTTTCATCCCTGCAGGCTACCGTTCTGGCTTTATAACCTTGGCATGTTCGCTTTATCTGTTGATAAAACTTTCGAAAGTCACGCCTGCAGTAACACCTCTTCAAGTCCACAATCGCGCGCTTCTCGTGCTCTTTCTTCTTTCTTCTGAGAAGCTTATGCTCCTCCCTTCTTTTTAACTCAGAGCTCACGAGCTGCTCTTGTTCTTTTATGCAGCGAAGCTTTATATGCATCCTGCTACACTGTGTGAATCCTCCTGCACTCGTCACCGAACCAGGTGTTTCTTCGTGGTGGAGCCCAAAACTTCGGATGCAGAGTTCGAACATCAAAAATAGTGGGGGAGTGTCTGACGTCGATCTCGATGTGATCAATCATGTGATCAAGGGTTCGTGGTCAATCATGTGATCAATGGTTGGTGGTCGATTGATCAAAAGACCGCCAGGTGCCTTTGTGTATATCGAGGTGCGGGAAGCGCGTACTGGCTAGACGGAGATTTCGCCCCGTATCAAGATCAATCAGCCTGTGTCCGTTATCGGATGTTTTGTCGTGTAGGCTATGTTTGCCGATGACTCGTTCAGAGATGCTTTCCTTACCCAGCTTAGCACTGAAGTCTCCTAGTACAATTTTGATGTCATAGCTGGTACATTGGGCATACGTTCTGTCTAGAAGATCGTAGAAATTATCTTTGACGGAGTCATCCTTGTCTTCCGTGGGGGCGTGGACGCAGATTAGGCTGATGTTAAAAAATGTTGCATCGATACGGATCGTTATGAGGCGTTCGCTCACATGCCGAAAGCTTAAGAAAGCCTTAGTCCACCTCGAACAGCAAATCCGCATCCGAACAATCGTTGTCATCTCTCCCTATAGCAGTCGCCGCAGTAAATATCGCAGTATTTCATCCGCTTTATACCCGGTCCATTCCATCGCATTTCCTGGATGGCGGTTATGTCCGGTCTAGGGCGTCCGCAAGTTGTTCGACTGCACGTGGCCTGTTTAGGGACCTAACATTCCACGTACAGAGCCGAAGATCATTGTCCTTTTTTCGAATGCTCTCGTATGCGGCTATAAAATCGATAAAGAGATGGTGTGTATCGATTTGAATCTCGTTGGTCTTTTCCAGGATTTGTCGGAGTGTGAATATTTGGTTTATAGTCGATTTTTCGGGCTGGAAGCCGCACTGATAGCTGCCGATTAGTGCGATGGAAAAGACTTTAGACGTTCACACAGTACGCTGGGCAGGATCTTCTATGCGACATTGGGCAGGGATATACCGCTATAGTTATTGCACGGGGTTGCCGTGGTAGCATCACCGACTGCCGAACGGAAGGTCTATAGTTCAAAGTATGTATGTCCATAGCCAAGAAATGCAACTCCTATACGGACAAATTGTGCAACACAGCTGTTGTGAATGGGAAGGGATCAAAAATACTGTGAAGGCATAACACTCACAGTATATGGTCACTTCAAATTCATACTCTGTGTGTGCAATTCCAATATAAGACCATAAGTGCATGAAATAGTAGCTGAGAAGTACAACCAACGTGAAAATTCGGTTGGTTCCTCTATACCTACATATCTAGGACAACCACCCCTGGAGAGTGGTGAACGAACATCTACGACCCGAACCACTGCACTCCGTTCAGGTTGTGTGTCTAAAAAAATATCATAAGAGAATATAAAAACTCTTGAACCTGCGCGAGTCTCTAAAAAAAAAAAAAAAATACAACATGAGTTTTTGAAAATATTTCCTGGCTTTGTATGGCGAACAAATGAACGCAAGTGCGACAATCGAGAAGCGTCAGTTAATTACTTTCAAAGTCCAAAGTCACGATTAAAATTTTACAATTCATTCTGTATATATGTACATATATGTACGTGCATAAAAATAGTGAATGAAATTACATACATACATATATCTATACTAAATTGTAAACCTACATAATTATATTCATGCATCTATTTTATTAAGATCACCACAGGAGTCTATAATCCTCGTAGTATTAAGTAATGACTTATTCAAATGTGCTAGCTATGTCAAGCGGGAGTTGTATTGTACATTTCGGGTACCATGCATTCAAGGAGGTACAAGTATGTGCATACATATGTATGTAATAATACGGCTTAAGATAAAAGAGGATTTTATATCTGAGTCCTCGTACAATCTTGTGACTGGGTGTAAAATATATCCTAGCATATGTGCACAAAAGGATAGTATTGGCAAATAACAAGCCTGCGCTTTTTTGATAACATACATACATATGTACATACGTACATACACACACTATCGGACGTAAAAGTAATTAAGAAAAAGAACACCATATGTATCTAGAGTACTAGGGATAATCTTACTTTGATCAAAAAATTAGTTTAAACCAGTATTTAGTTGGTTTCTGATAAAAGGGAATACTCTGTTTCTTTCGATCAAGTACAGTTTAATGGATTATGTATTAATATATTTTTGTATATATGTACATACATACCATCGATGAAGTACGATAGCATCTGTGGGTGAACATTCCCATTTTAATGTCGTATTATTGTTATTTTTATTATCTTATTTTATTACCTATATGTACCTACTTAAAAAACAACATTATAACGTATTTTGCCGTGAGTTTTCAAAATAACTTCAATAATTATGCATATCTTAATAATGAACGAGATCCAGTCCTCATTAACGCGTCTCTCATGTTATGACAATAACACAAACAAATGTCTTACAAAAAAAGAAAACTTTTTTTTTTAGCATCTAAGAGCTTCTCAAAGAGTGCTGTGATTATACATACATATGACATAAGAGCATAGAACTTCCTCGCACATGTGGTTCTTATCGTTTTGTTTAAACTCATTGTGGGACTTTTGTATGCGAGTATTTTTGCTGCATTATTGTTGCCGAAAGGATTAAGATGAGTAATTAAAAAGTGTTCATGCTATTTCATTAAAAATCAAGATACACTAGATGCCTAAATAAATGGAAATATGTATGTAACATTCTGAACTATTTTTTTCTTTGAAGCATGCATGGCAACATATCTACTATTTTTAATTGCAAATAAAAATGCCTTTGGAATCAGTATTGTTATCTGAACGATTGTCATAAAAATTACAAAAGCTCTCTAAACTAATGAAAACAATTCTGGCTGAAAAGATCGAATATTTGAAATAATATTCATGAATATAATTTTATAACTTTAATACGTGATTACAAAAATTATGCGAAAAATAAGAACTATATTAAGCCCATCACTATTTCTTCTAATGGAAATGTGGCACAAAAACATAGACATACATATGTACATATAATGCTGGGCACTCATATGTACGTACAGTATCAGTATCAATTTAATAAAAGGGGTTCTTATATTTCACAAGTGATTGCGCGAAATATGGCCTAAGTTCAGAGCGATTTTTCACTTTGCGCCAGAATAATAACGAAGATTATCACTTGTTTTTGTCACGGTTTGCTACTTTCATTGTCTTCTGTCGAAACAAACAAAATAACTGCAAAGTAGTAATTAATGAATATTTTTTCGCTGCCTTTTTATGAAAATGTTATACGGCTTTTGAAGCATGTGCATAAATGACAGCTGAGTTGAACAGACATTGGAAATGGGGTGTAAATGCTGAAACATCAAAGTGTAGAATAGCAGGATAATCGGTCCTTCTAATAAAAGCAAAGACTGATGTATACATGCATATATTTCTTCGCAGCCAGTAGCAATTCTGTTGGGTACATGCTTGTATACATATTTGTTCATACTTTTACTTCTGGTTGAAATGTAGAACAATTTTAATATGAATTCTATATAAAATGCTATTTAAATTCTGATATAGTGATGATCTGACACAACTTATTTGGTATTAGGAGACGTACATACATATATGAGTTGATTTTTTAAAATTTGATTATAGAATGTCAGATGTATACTCATTCAATATAGATGTTATTATAAGAAATATGTATGTAGATATGTATATGCGGTTTCATATTTATACACAATTGTAAACTTAGTGCCTGTAGGAGAAGCCTTCTTCTTTTCCGAAGAAAATTAAAATCTTTGTAAATGTAAACAGATTGAAATGAATACTTGCTAAAGAGATGAGTTGCGGCGTAGAGGAGTGCATCTCGAATAATCTAGGCACTTTTGTTGATATATGTACATGTTTTTCTACACAGTGTAAATTTACATTTTCGCCAACATTCAAACTGGCTCTTATAAAACGGCGAGGGTTTCAATGTCCAGAAAGTCAACATGATGAGAGCTCGCCTTTGACTTTTTACTTTTGTAGCTTGTCACTTTTCTTATTTTTTGTTTTTGCACAGTGCCTAGTGACACGACATTTGTATCATAGCTATAATATATTTACTAAGCAATCTCTCTCAGGTAAAAAAGCTTCAGGGGGAAATCTCAATTAATCACAAGTAGATATGTATGTATATTTTGTAGGGTTGCAAAAGTGAATATTTAAATAAATATGTACTCGTATACATACATACATATGTATGTATGTAAGTACGTAGGATGTATTTGTAAATATGACTAGTTCGAGTGCATTTTACAATGTACATATTGTATAATACCTATGTACATATACTGTATAATCCTAAAGTCTATGCATATAATCAATGCATATAGCCAATGTATGTATGTACATATGTATATGCATATTCACATAACACGAAAACAAAACAAAATAGGTAATATGTACGTTTTTTCGTAGACTATACCTACATACATGTAATATCGAGAAGGAAATGAACACAGCGTAAGTACCTAATCATTGAAGTACAGGTCGTTCGCTTCAATGATCAGAATACTAAGATAATATCCCTATTATTTTCAATTTGCAAGCCGATAAATGTGATTAAATGTAAGTGCGGAATTTAGAGAGAGAGTAGTATACTGTGCAGATGAATGACAGCTTCTGCTGATAAGTTCATAGAATACGTTCCGCTGCGCCCAAACTCTGTCAATCCAATGCACCGGTTTGGAAAACTTTACGCAACAAATAAATAAAATCACGATCATTGGTATTGGCACTGGAATCATCCCTCTTCTCAAATTGAACACCCTCTATTTTAGTGTATATTTAAGGAAGCGCGAAGATTAGATGATTGCGCCAATATGCTACTCGTATATCCAAATTAAATTATCTTCCAGCAGGATAAATTTTCTCCCTTTGTTTGGAGCGAACACATAGATTGCAAGGATTGTTGAACAGATTTAAGCCTCTTGCTCTGTCATCAATATTGCACTACCACTCGTTGTACCCTAATCTCATTCTTCATTGCATTTTTTTTTTTATACAACTTTTTCACCCTCAACACGGCTTCAACTCACTATTATTTGACCTAAGGCATCAATTGAAATTCAGAACGTACGCCTCATTAACATATGGTTTAGAAAAATAAATAGTAGAGCCTGTCCAAAATATAAGACATAAGTAGCTTAAAGTGATTTAGCAACGCCTTATCTTCGTGATTTTGTTTAACTTTAATTAAATAATAAAGTCAACCAAGATCTCCTAATATTATTTCCTCACAGTACCCTTGTGTGGTACCATGCCTATTTGATATTTGTGAAATGCTACTCTTTAAATATGTTGTTTGCTTGCATTTTTTCATTCTAAAATCATTTTTATTAATATTAATCTTATAACTATCGTACGCTAGACAAAATGATTTAAACTAGCTTAATTAACTTAATTACGTTATTTAAAAAAAATACCTTACTGGCGCCATGCGGACACTCTAGGATAACCCATATTTATTTCTTAAAAGCAATTTCTCTCGACTTATATACATGTACATATAATTGATTGAAATTAAATTTAAAATATTTATCAAAAGCTAAGAATCGTTTGTTTGCATTTCAATTATACCTGTACCCACTAGTACAACAAATTCTTAAATAACTTGATATTGTATTGCTCGATTTCTTACATTTCTAAGTAAGACTTTACTGATTTAATATTGAAAAATGTCCCCATTAAAGTAGAGTTTTGGCATCAATTAATTGAAATATTCATCCCTTGTGTGTATAGAAGCAAAATGTTATTGGGTAGGTCATTAATTCATTTATTATATTATACTCCATCCTAAATAATTTAGTTTTTTTTTAAATCGACCCCTGGCATCTGTATATACATGCATACATAGATACATACATATGTATGTATCAATAGTGCTCACTGGTTTGCTATCCAATTTTACCAACGTTAACGATTGCATAGGAAATGAAGTGCACACGAATGTCAACGTCTGCTGTAAAAATGAATATTTTGGAACACCTATTGAAAGGCCACAATTATCCTTGACATGCGGTGATGTCAATGACATTGATTTAAATGCGTGGCTATAGCAATAGCAAGAGCAATCTGAAAATAAATTCACTTCTCATTTTATTGTTTTGAAGAAGCAGCACGTGTCGGCATTAAGTTGTTACCCTTATCCAAAATAATGGTTTCTTAGATCAATATTTTTATATGTACAAAAATATGCATATCTACATACATATATGTACATATATGTAACCGTTTCTTATACTAAACTTTTTGTTTTTTTTTTTATATTTTGTCATGTCGAAAATTCTAAATTTCCCTAAAAGAAATCCATATAAATGTACGTATAAAATCACATTCATATGCATTACATTGTATATAAGACCACCACAAAAGGAGGATCAAATAACTCTGTGCTTAAGAAAATCGTTGCAGTCATAGTGTAGTGGTTGTCATATCCCCATGCTTTCGTTAACTAATTTCTTATATCTTCTTAAGCTGACGCACTGTTGCCCTTTTCGCCAGTTCTACAAGTTTGCCGGAAGATATTTGTAAAGCTCTTATGACAGGGTGCTGCAGAGTTTGTAATAGAGATGATAATATACGAGCAACTAATTGTTTGAGAACGGAAATACCCGGAAGTTTTAAGTTCGGTAAATGACAACTGCATTATTTATATACATATGTGTATGTTTCATACTTGGTTTTGTAATAAGTATTAAGTAAAAGAATAAATGTTTGTCTCAAACTTTTTTTAATGTTGGCTCTCAAGCTTAAGATTAATTTTGATTTGAAATATTGAACAGATAAGGACGTAAAAGCGGTTCAGATAAAACCGTAACCTTATTGCTTTTATATAAGACAGGAACATAACTAAATGTTCTATGTTAGGCAAACGACAACTGCATTATTGGTTTTGCACTAACATATTAGGTAAAAAAAGATATTTACATATCTTAAATTTTTTTAATGTTGTCTTTTAAGCTTAAGATTGGTTTTGATTTGAAATCTGAAATAGATAAGGACGTAAAAGCAGTATGGTTTAGATACAAAAGAAATATTTACATTGTAAGTGTTCAGATAAAATCATAACTTTATTGCTTTTATAGCAGACACGCCAAGAAGAAGAAGATACGCCAATAGATAAACCAATTCATTCTTCTAAAGACGTAAAAATTGTCTCCTTAGGCAACTCCGAGAACACGACTTAATTAAGTAGATTGCAAGTTTACACCACACGTAATTAGGATTGTGACGATGAAAACAATAAATCTTATATACATAGTTGGTACATTGCATCACACTCACACATGACAACGACGATTAGACTAGTTTTGCTAATAATGTCAGACCAAGAAGTTTAATTTCCTTCCTACGAACTAGTATTCATAATAGAAATAAACATGAGCAAAATGGCCCTAAAAAGACATTTCATAGTGCAAACTTTCATAACATGTTTGGTGCTACTGGGAAGGACATTACTATTGTGGGTTAAATCAATGAAATGAAGTTTAAGTGCAGACATACATAGGTAGATATTTAATATTTATTTATATTAGACGACGTTAGATGTTAAACTCATTATTTGTGTACTAAGAACAAGATTTCTGTTAATCCTCCCCACATCGTGGCTGATCTTTTTATGAGAAGGGCAGGTTGTCTGGCGACTGGATCTATGAAATCCAGCGGTGGCTCTTGAAACAATGCTGAACCTTTAACCCTTAGACATACATATACTGCTAAGCATCGCAGCCAGAGCTGCGCTAGGAATGCAGGAATCCCGTCTCTCGGCAAGGCGTCCTCATGTCCACGCATCAGTATTGGATCAATGGGCCTTGTCGAGATTCAAAACCGAAACGGACTATGTGTGTACATATGGAATCCCGTCTCTGGATAAAGAGTCCTCATGGCCACGCATCAGTCTTATATCGATGGGCCATCTCGAGATTCAAAACCGAAACGGACCATATATGTTTTTTTTTTTTTTTGTTTTTTTTTAGAGACTCGCGCAGGTTCAAGAGCTGTTCATATTCTCTTATGATGTGTTGACACACACAACCTGAACGGAGTGCAGTGGTTGGGGTCGTTGATGTTCGTTCATTACTCTCAGGGGTGGTTGTCCTAGGCCTAGATAGGACGAGAGCCGACCAAATTCCGCGTTGGTTATAGTCCGTAGTAATTCGTTCAAGCTTGATTCTTAAAGAAAACCTCTCAGATGAAAGAATCAACAACTATGTTGGCGGTTAGGCAGCGATCAAGTCTCTGGAGGTAACATGGATAAGATCCAAGCTTGCAAAACTCTGCAAGGAGATACTAGAGGAGATATAAGATGTCAATAAGATGACCTACTGGGTACCAGGTATTAAGAATCTCTACGGAAATGAGAAGGAGATGAGCTAGCTAGATAAGATCACAACTGAGGCTAAAACGTTGCTCGGTACACTTTTCAGAAAAATAGAGGCTGAGCTAATAGGGAAAGCCAATAAACGATGGTATCACTTAAATACATGCGCAACGGCAAGATCAACAATGACAGAAAACTTGCTAAAGCTTAGTCGTGGGAATATTTGACTGGCAGTCGTTGCCTTCACTGGGCACTGCATGTTATCCTACCATGCAGCCAAATAAGGCCAGTCCCACAATGACTTCTGCAGAGGCTACAGGGACGAAGAGGAAATATAATCCATTCGTCACCAACTGTGCGGATGCCCAGCACTAGCCCTAAAAAGGAACATTTCCTTTGGAAGTCACTTCCTTTCGGGACTAGAAGAGGTAAGAAACATTTAGCTAAACAGACTAATGGGATTTATTTCTGCTTCTAGGTGGTTCAGTTTAACGAGTAACTTTTAGGTTTTTTCGGGTTAAACTTTAACTGGGTACAACCTTTGCCTCTCGTCAATAGGGCAAACTCTACCAGTCTCTCCATGCTTTTCAGCAGGAAGGATGTTAGACTAATTGGTCTGAAGCTCTTGGCAAGTGAGTAGTTCTCTTTTCCTATTTTGGGAATGAAGACCACTTTCACTGTGCGCCAAGGAATGGGTATGTGAGCAAGTGCTAGACTAGCAGTGAAAATTCTTATCAGAGTAGGAAGCAGCTGCCTTATACCTTTTTGCAGCATAACAGGATATATCCCGTCGGTGCCCGGCGATTTGAAGCCATCGAAGGATGCCACAGCAAATTGAATAGCTTCATTCGTAACTACGCGCGACGCAATATACCAGCTACGCTCAGTTGTTTTCATCGTGTCAGTAGCAGTTTCCCTTGAAGGAGTGTGCAACGAGCCGATGTCAATCTGATTTCCCGGGAAATGAATCCCAAACAGTAAACTAAGAGTTTCCGCTTTAGACTCAGTAAAGGTACTGAGTGCTAGTCGCACTCAGAGACTTGATCTCTTCGCAGAAGGTCCTATAAGAATCGTTCTTCGATTTAGGAATAAGTTTCTTATATTCTTTCTGCTTCGATCGATTCTTGTTCCAGTCATCTTCCGAATTCGATGCGAAGACTTTGGAGCTCGGCATTCCACCAGGGGACTAATTTTCTGCAGGGAGGTTTGCTGACATGACATGCGAGCTCGAAACAATTGGTGATGATGCTATTCAGGTTATGAACAGCGTTCTCTACCAATTGTTTCGTTCTAAGTTTAGGTAGAGCCTGAGTGGATTTCTCAAGCTCCTCTCTAAACCGTACCCAGTCCGTCCTTCTCGGATTCCGTCTAGGTTGCCAGGAAGAGATCCCACAACCTAATCAGAATTCAATATATTTATGGTCCGACAGCGTAGCATCAGGCAAGACTCGCCAGTTAATGATGTCTTTCACATTTCTGTTGGACAGGGTCAGGTCAATCACCTCCTGTTGTCTTGTCGTCTGTCGTAAGGTCAGACGAAAGGATGAAGTCTAAAAGACGGTCCCCTGTTGTGTTACACTTGCTGCTGCCCCAAGCAGTGTTTTGGGCATTAGCATCGCAACACAAGATGAGACCAATCCTTTTGGCTTCACAGTACTCTACGAGTTCAGAGACTTCCTTCGGTGGTGGAGGTAGTTACGAATCGTAGGCAAAGTAGGCAGACGCAACAACGAAGTGTTCTATTGCTCCGTGCGTTTTGTAGCTTACTCTACCAGCCACCAGATCTTGTCCACACAAGTGCCCAAGTTTGGTTGCCGATAGAGAATTCGATATGATGGGGCCGACCCTAGGCCTTTCGGATCGCTCATCATAAAGAATCGTAGCATCACGCCACATAGGCGTTTATTCCACACCCACGGTTCTTGAATGGATACAACGTGATGATTTGTACTACTGCATGCAATTCTACTACTTAAAAGAGCAGTAGCGGCCTTGCAATGCTGTAGATTGATCTGGATAAAAACTATCCTGACCTTTCAGAGGAGATGGCCGCCTCTTTATAAGAGAGCTGCTTCTCTCGACTCCTTACGGTCATTTGGATCTCCTTCTGGGAGGAAGGGGTTTTGTTGTGTGGTGTGCCCGCCTCCGAGGGGTGATTTTTGGCTATCATCGCCTTGCTTTGATCCTTCTGGGTCGCCACATCTGCCATTGTACTCCGATTTCCCACCGCCCCACCGGAAAGGGAGGCATCGCACACTCTCTCCCTAGCGAGGCTATCCTTAGCGACGGTCTTCCATTTGCGGGAGCCTTTACCTTTTTCGGTTAAAGCACCTGCTCCCTTCGGACGAGGGCACTCATTCACCTAACCTAACCTTTTATGAGAAGGACGAAGTTAATAGGCAGTCGGCTTTCACCATGGTCCTAAAATAAAATAAAAAACTATGCATATGTGTACATACATACATATGTATTTATGTATCTAAATACATATCTTTCCCGAAGCTTCTCCATCGGAAGAAGATTGCCTATCAGCTGTAGACGGTTGCACAAGCAATTGACCATCATCTCTATGTTGCGAACATTTCACTCACACATGTATGTACATATGTACATATATGTATACATACATATGTACATGCATAAGTACATATGCACATCACCCACTAAAGTACAAACACTCTACACATTATAGTGTAATATTTCTTTTGGTGAATTGTTCAATTGATTGCATAACTTATTAGCCAGGAGCTATTTAATATTACATATGATATATATATGTATACTTTTATGGCCTACAGTTCATTCGAGCTTATATTGTTACTGCACATTTTTTATTAATTTCATTCCTTGTTGAATTTCGAAAGTTTGCTAATAAACGTTCACAACGGAATATGTCATGCATTTTTTATGGCAGTCATGTGCAAATATAATTTACCACCAACACCAATAATTCAGAAGCAAGATTTAGCATCCCTTCATTTTCCTTCGCCTGGGGATCGAAGAATCGACAAATTGCGAAACCTTTCCCTGACATCTCACACTCAGATTTCATTATTCATTAAATATTATCAAGGAAAATATTATGACGCAGCCAGTGGCACAGGAGTCGTGATACACGAATGTGTTTGCTGACGGGGTTTCAATGTGTACTATACGTACGTGTGCTTGAGAGCGTAATCATTTCGACGTACATACATACATACATAGTATGTATATTTTAAATCATTTTATTTTTTTCTAAGAGCATAATTTCGTATGCGTAGATAAATATTTACTTGCCGTCCAGTCAATTAACTTTTTCTGAGCACAAAATTACAGGGATTTTATAAGCGTCAACTGCATATACATATATGTACGTATGTATGTATGTATGTATATTTTTATGTAAAGTAAACAGAAAATGTATGAGCTACAATATAAGTAAATATGTATACATACATACATACGTATGTACGTGGCACAGCAAGGGACAATTCGAATATTGCTGTGCATTCAAAAAAGATGTACATATTATGAATAACATAGTGGCCCGCACTAATTGTACACGAAACGCATCTGACCTGTGCCACCAAGTTTAAGATACATATTTTTTAAAAGCGTACATACATATGTACATATGTATGTAGACCAAACTGTGAAAGTTTTTCCAATTGACAGTTGTAGATCGAGCCCTGGCCCGATTCATTTGATTGAAATACTATAACATAATGTTGTTCTAGTGAACTATGTACTATGTAAAGCATGTCAAACTCTTGTAAATCAAATAAATAAATTATAAATGATACATACATGGGGGTGGCCGTGGTGCAGTGGTTAACATCATCGGCCGTCGAGCGGAAGGTTTATAGTTCAAATTCGTTTCATAGCCAAGAAAAAACAATTCCTATACGGAAAAAAGTATGCAACACAGTTGTAAATGGAAAGTGACCAAACGTACAACTGCAGGCATAACACTCACAGTATGTGGTCAATTGAAATTCATCCTCTGCGTATGCAATACTAACACCAAAAGTGCATGAACGAATTACAGAGAATTATAACCAACGCGAAATTTGGTCGGCTCTCGTCCTATGTAGGACAAACCACCCCTGAGAGTAGTCAACGAACATCTACGACCCAAAACCACTCCGTTCGGGTTGTGTGTCAAAACGTCAACCTGCGCGAAACTTTCCCTCACACTGTTACCTTCGCTCGCACAACGTTCAATACGTTATAGGGCCTTAGCCTTGAGTGCGCGTGTGACTGTATAAAAAAAAAAAAAATATATATATGTTTAAAGATTTTAATTTTTCTTAATGCAAACTTGACTTAAATTTCAGAAGATAATACATTATTGTGATGCCTATTTATGTCGGCCTTTTAGTTTCCTTTTGCGCACTACATATATGATAAAATAAGCATGATTACGTCAGAGACGTACATATTTGCATTTAGGCCATTTCAATCAAACTAAATATATATGTACATACAGTAGTGGCCAAATAAATGTTACCAGGGCTTTGTACATACTAGTCATTTTGTTGTTCTTTAGCTGAACAAGACTAAGCCTGAGTACTTTTTCGCACATTTTTTGCTCACTAGAAGCCAAGCTTCTCTCAATCACCCATGCTGTGTGTAATTTATTTTTTACACATGTGAAAGGGACCTACAGTTTGATGTCGATTCCGAACGGCTTGAGTCGAGAGCCTTTTTCATGGCAAGTATACTACGGGGGGTTTTGCCAGTACTCCGACGAGGAGGGACGCCGCGAAATAAACATTCAATGGCGTTGGTGTTATCGGGATCCGAACTCGCTCATCGTGCGTCAGAGTCAAACACACTAACCACTGCGCCACGGCGCCCTCCAATAAAAAAATTACACGGCGGAAAGACAGTATTATTTTAAGAAAATGCCAATCGAATAGTTTTTTGTCATCTGGAGAAATAAGCCAAGAGCTTGCATTTCATTACGAATTAAATATTAGCGCGTAGAAGACTCCAAAATATGGAACTTAAAGGACAAAGGTCAAGGAAGAAGTCTTTTTTGACAAAAAAGATGCGAGCTGCCCAATTGTGTTTTGCAAAAGAATATGAAGATTGGAATCAGAATGACTGGAAAAGCGTAATTTTTACAGACGAGTCCAGTACGGGTAGATCCAATTTTCCAGGACGACTCTGCACCATGCCACAGGGCCAAAATAATACTTTTTAAACAGCATAGTATTCGCCCACCTTAATTCTTGGCTCAATACAAAAGTTAAGCAATACTTGCATATGGCTGGTATTAAAACATTGAAATGGCATGAAAATAGCCCAGATCTGAACCCAATAGGAAATTGTTGGTATCTCCTAAAACGATTCGTTGGAAACAAGCATACAGAAACCAAGGAGGAAGTTAAGCAAGCCATCTGTGCGCGCCATCATAGATGCGGTCGTCCTCTGCTGCGTCGTCCCTCGGGGTCGGAGTCGAAGACTCTTCGGGATGGAGCGGTAACCTCCATTCGCTCCACATAGCCCAGCCATGCCAGCCATAGAGGATCTTGTACGCAATGTTCAGGAGACTTATCCCTTTATAATTGGCGTCATAGGCTTCTCCTTTCTTATGGACTGGGCAAACGATGCTGAGATTCCATTGATCGGGAATGCATTCTTCCGACCATATCTTGCAGATGAGTTGGTGCATGTTCCTGACCAGCTCATCGCCAGCTGCTTTAAATAGTTCAGCGGGGAGTCCGTCTGTTCCAGCAGCTTTATAAGACTTAAGTTTCGATATCGCTGTCTTAAACATCGTCTAGGTCGGGTGAACAGGATTCCCTTTCGTCTTCGTCCATTGTGAATGGTTCGTTCTGCCTGGCCGCGGCATTTTGACTATCATCGCCGTTATATAGCCTGCAGAAGTGGTCCGTCCACAATCTCAGCATCGACTATGACTCCACTATTAGTTGTCCGTGCTCCCCTGCATGCTTCTGCTCTAGCTTTATAGCCTTGGCATGTTCGTTTTACTTTTTGGTGAAACTTTCGAACGTCATTCCTGCAATGGCATCTCTCCATCTCCTCGATCACGCGCTTCTCGTGCTCCTTCTTTTTTCTTCTCAGAAGCGCAGGCTTCTCCCTCCTTTTCTGTTCATAGAGCTCGTAGGTAGCTCTCGTCCAAGGGTAGCCATGTATGCATTCTGTTTCTCATTATGGGCCTGTCTGCACTCGTCATCAAACCAGGAGTTTCTTGAAGGTGGTGGCTTGAAACCGAGTATATCTGAGGCGCCCTCTCTGATGCGTTCTGATAATGTCTCAATTGCTATTCTATGGTTTGTGCAGATTGCATCGGGACTTGAAATAGCTTGAGGGAGACTTGATCGGCGAAGGTCCTGGCAGTCTTTTGCAGTTGCAGCTTTCCGACGTTAAATTTTGGTGTTCTTACTCGACTCCGTTGAATCCGAGAAATTCGCATCCGTACCTTGGCTGCAACAAGGTAATGATCCGAGTCGATGTTGGCTCCTCGAAAGGTTCGGACATTTAAGATGCTGGAGGAATGTCTGCCGTCGATCGCAATGTGATAAATTTGATGGTTGTCGATTGATCGGGGGACCGCTAGGTATAGATACCCAGCTTCGCATTGAAATCTCCTAGAACGATTTTGGTGTCATAGCTGGGACATTGCGCATATGTATGCTCTGTCTAAGAGATCATAGAAGTCGTATTTTTTCTCTGTGGGGGCGTGGACACATATTAAGCTTATATTGCCGAGATTGGCCTTAATGGGGATAGTTATAAGGCATTCGCTTACATACTGGAAGCTTAAGACTTTTTCCCTGAGTCTGCCTCGAATAACAAATCCGCATCCGGAAAAGCGTTGTTTATTTTCTCTGTAGTAGTTTCCCATCACACTTCTTGGAGCGCGGTAATGTCTGCCTTAGAACAGTCTACAGTCTAAATCTAAAGAGTTGACCAATTGCCATAAATTGTAAAATTTCCTGATGAAAAGGACTGGTAACATTTTTTGGGCCACTACGTTATATGTATGTATATTTCTATTGATATACATATGAATATACATATACATATATAAGGCATGGATTTAAGAATGCTATAAGACGAAAACATATGTAAAGGTTTAAAGGTGTACAGAGTAGCAACTTTACAATTTACCATCTATTTTCCGTATTTGCTTTTTTTTATCCATTCCTAAAAACGTGAAAAGACGAGGCCTAGCTTATTTCACTATACACATACATATATACATATGTATGTATGTATGTACATACATATGTATGTACATGAAAATTACTAAAACATGGTGTCAGATGCATATAGTATGTAGTAGATACGTTCTGTTACAATGAAAATGGGAAAAGGAACTTGATTTATTAGTTAGTGAATTATCTATCCATGCCATACTTAAATCTTGATTTACGGAAAAAATACCGTGCTCTTCTTTTAATATTACAATCGAACGCTAATTTCTTTTATGCACGCAAACATCATTTCCCAAAAACTCTGAGGATCTTAATGTAACCCATCAATCAAACTGAAATATTCCACCAATACATTGTTTCCTATATCTACATATGCATGTATTTACATACATATACATATATACATATATATGTATATATATATATATATACAAGTGTTTTAAGGCATGAAAGGAGTAGTTTAAGGTCGAAAAACAGTTTAAGAAAGTGTAAATTTTTAGTTTGTTTTGTCGGGATGTAGTATCCTCTCATGGTAAAATGTTTAATGTAACGTTTAAATTCATCGTACTTTGAAAGAAATAAGGACCAAAAAGAAACAAATAATATTATACATAGTCACTCCACACCATCTATTTAATTTCTCGTCTCCATTTTTTTACATTGACCACGAACAGCAGCCATACTGTTTCCCATTACTGATGACTGCTGCTGACTATTTACATATCTACATGCGCAAGTATATACTTATGTCAGTATCATGGATACTGCCCGAAATAAACATCCTTTCCTATGGAGAAGGCAAACAAAAACAACCAATGCAAAGGGATAAAATAATAAATGAGTACATGCCTGTGGATATAGTTCTATCCCAACCTCCATATGAACGAGCATGTACGTAAATGCGATTCTGATTCAAGGATCCACATACAGGGCAATATTTCGTCGGTGTGCCTTGCAAAAGTTCTAACTTGTAAGAGGGTGTATATGTATTTTGCCGGCGTTTATCTTTCTCGTTTTCTCTTAAGGGCCACAGAAGCAGCAACAGTATCCTGCATAATATAAAGTGGAGTGGACAAAATCAATTCATACTTGCTTGATGAAGCAAGCGGAGAAGAGCGATTCGCCCTAGCTTAGATACCTTTCGGACTTAACGTTATTTTTTTAGTCAGGCAAAGTGGGTAGCTCTTTTAATGTTCAATTCTTATTATTTAATATATTTTAAAACCACATATACGAATACGAATAATATGAAATGGAATATTGATAACAAACATCATTTTTTCTTAAAAAGGTGTAACCATCAATCGTTTCTCTGAATTAAACTTGAACTCTGCTTTTCTTAAGTCTTGTATGCTTTTGATATTATCAATATTTCAACCTGTTTCGGTCCTACTCGTTTCACATGCGAAAGTTTGAAGGACACATTTAATCACAACGCAATCTGTTCTCTTCGGTTTGGAGTCTATTTGCAATGGGCTAACGTGTATCTGTAACAAAATTGTTTTCTTTTTTTTACCTTTTTTTCGTTTATATTTTATGTTTTGGGTAATGCGTCCGCTTTTAATTAATTAGTGAAAGCTTCCAAACTGTCAGAAATAGGGCATAACTAGTGATTTATGCGACATCAATTTTCAGATTTTCAAGGAAATTCGATCGAGGAAAACATCCAAATATCTATAGGTAGGTTGGTACCTACGTATGTACCTTGTTAAGGACCGTCATCTCGATGTACATATGTATGTCTGTACATATCTTTATTACTGGATACCATGCATGGATTGCCTTGTAAGACTTTTTGTTATTAAAACTACGATGCGCAAATAAAATACTATAATAGGTATTTATCGAGTTGTTTTGTTTAATAATTCCCTATCCACTTATTAGCTTTAAATTGCTAGTTTGAAGTACTTCTTACTGATAAGTAGGTATGTACATAACTATAGAAAACTTGTTGTTGAGCAGGTATTCCGTATGTATGACTGCAGTATCGGGATCGAGCTGTAACGCCTTATTACAGCACACTAGCCACAATGATCTTTGTCTCGTATAAATCTCCTTCCGATTAATTGCATCGCATGCGATCAGTTCTTCAACTATACCATTGATTTTTCCTGGCTAAATAACAATCTCAAGTATCTATTACTTTTTTTCTTATCTTAATCAGAAGATATGTATGTGAGGAATTTATGGTTAGGTTAGGTAAGTAGGTGCCCTACTGACGAAAAGTCAAATCTTACCTATACTACATGGAGTCCTCTGTGCCTAATTCCTTTTTAAACCGTAGAAACCTGGAAATTTTCCGTTGAGCTGAACCATCCAGACGAGGATAAGAATCCTAGTATTCTGTTCAGCCCAATGTTACTTACCTTTTCTAGTCCCGAAAGGAAGTGTTCCTAGGAATACGTCCCTTTTTGGGCTAGCGCCGGGCGTTCGCACAGCAGGTGACGAATGGATTAAATTTCCTCTTCGTCCCTGCAGCTTCTGCAAAAGTTATTGTGGGACTGGCCTAGTCAGGCTGCATAGTAAGATAGCATGCAGTGCAGTGAGGGCACCGACTGCCAGTCGAATAATCCCACGATTGAACTTCAGCAGATTTTCTGTCCTTATCTTATTATAGACGGGCCTAGTAGATCTCGCCGTTGCGCATGTATCTTACTGACACCATCTCTTATTGGCCTTCATTAATAGCTCCGTCTCTATCTCTCTTTAAAGCGCACTGAGTGGTGTTTTGGCTTCGGTTGCGATCTGCGCGAAGTTTGCACTTGATTCTAGCCTAGATAGCTTGTCCGCCTTCTCGGCAGAGGGTCTTCTCGTTTACATCCAATATTTCTTCTAACCTCTCTTTGCAGTGTTTGACGAGTTTGGATCTTATTGGCTGCCTGGCTGTCAACATACATAGATGCTGATCCTTTTTCCTGAGAGATTCTCTCTGCTAATCAGGTCTGCCGCCTCTTTGATTGCAAAGACCTGAGCTTGGAAAACACTGCAGCCATCATCAAGTCTATAGGATGTATATCCTGAGATTAAAAATAGACCCCGGCACCTGTGCCGACATCCATTTTGGATCCGTCGGCGTAGATTGCCAGTTCATTTTCCGTGCGTACCATATCACCGGTCCATTCCTCCCTGGAGGGAATTCTAATAGAGTCACATAGTCCGTTTCGGTTCTGAATCTCGAGATGGCCCATCGATCCAGGACTGGTAGTTGTAGGCAACATCAAGTGTAATCAGATAAATTCAATAATTGAATAGAAATAGTGGCTCTAACTAACATATCCAAGCATTTATTTTTTATATAAAAATTGGTCAAAAATACACAGTGATGCAGCTTTTTGTGGTATGGGCGGGCAGGAATCAGTGGTACAGTTAGAAGTAACTTGGCTACAACTAATATATCTATTTATTTTCAAGTTAAACTAAGGACAGAAATGTATAATAAAGACATTCAATAATGTGAACATCAGAAAAACGTAGCGTCCCACGAAAACCGAAACGTTTTTATATACGAGTTTATTCAGTCTGTAATATAATATTTTTATGAGATTCTATCTACAATTCTTATTCTGTTTAATGTACAATTCCTCTTGTAGGTACCCAGTTACAGTACATAATATGTACTGCAAATACTAATTTCCTTATTCTTATATTACACACGATCACCTGAAATTGAAGCTGTGCTTACTATTGCTCTTATTACAGATATCGGTATATCTGTGCCGGATATATGAAGGTATGTACTTATAGAATCGTATACTATGAACGCACGTAAAAACAGCTATATGTTGTATATATATACATATATATAAGAATGTGTATATGCTTTTTCAGTCAAGGATCTTTTAAAGGCGATGGTACATATCGGAACGACTACGGAGTGCAAATCCAAGTTCTTTGTTATCTGAAAGTGAGTGGCATGCAGTCCCTCATTTGCTGGTTGATCATTGTATTGAAGAAAAAATACCACTGCTTTGTAACTTGAGATGCATTTTCCTGCTCTCCGCGGTTGTCGATTTCTTTTACGCTTGCACTACCTATAGACAGTTTTCGTACCTACATATATACATACATATGTATATACCCATATACTAGCTTGTTTTGCTTCTCTAAAGAAATCAGGTTCTAGACGAATTAAATGCGAATCTTTTTAATCTGAAGGTTCGGTACTTAAAGTAGATATTGTGCGAGATATGTATGTACATACATATGTATGTACATATGTACGTTCATGTACAACTCAGTAAGTAGGTAAGTACACACGGAATGGATCAGATTCATTCTTTTTTTTTTTTTGCTTTTTATTTCCGCCGCGACGTGGGAAAGGGCTCTGTTAGAAATTGATCACGATGCATGTATATATGTATGTATGTATGTACATAGGTATGTATGTATCATAATATATTTATGAGCTATATACATACATATCTACCTACACTCAGGTACGTCTGTATGTATGGTAATTGAATTGTAGATCACTGGCTTGTTTATTTTCATAACCTCCACAAAGTTTTTTTTTTAACATTTTATATGGGGAAACGGAGTACCTACTAAAAATCTGGTGTAACTTAAAATATAAATATATTTTTTGATAATTATTTTTCTTTGTATAAATATCCTGATTTGTGAAGATTGCTTTTGCAATCCTTGACTATTTTCAAGAGAATTATCCCTAAAACGCAGATGGTTACCACAACCCTTAAAAAAGGAAAAATAGAATGAAAATTGGATGAGATGACAATAAAGAATAGAAACTGTAACTTAGTCAGCATTAATATGGGGGATACAAAGGGGCTTTTGCGCTGACAGTTAAGACGGATCTTTGGATATGCTATAAATGAGTGCGTATAACAGCAACTTATGTACATATATAGATTCATACATATGTATGTATGCATGTACTCGACATGTACATACATAAGTATGGACATATATATACATACATATATGCATATGTAGATACGTATATACGGTATGTATATATGTACATACATAGCAGTATTTTAGTGTCATTACCCGCGTATCAAATCTTAGAATTAACCTTCCGGCTAGCTTAGGTATGCACATATGTGTGTACATACATATGTGCATATACATATGTATGTATGTACCACATATATACACACATACACGTACATATGTACCACCTACATATGTATATATAAATGTACCACATATGTACATACATACATACATATAGTGTATAAGAATTTTCGTTCATTTTTATTGCTTGTACATACATACATACGTCTTCGGGCAGAATTTTGCAAATTGACACTAAATAGCAGCCATAATCTGAAAATCTTAGCCAGTGTATCCCAGATACATATTTTTGTATGAATGAGATGATCATCGTGATTTGTCGTAATTGGAACCAATGTTGCACAATAGACATTTGGTGGTTGAAGGGACAATTTTCTGATTAAATTGACTCTTAAGCCGGAACTCGTTTATATCAAGGCAAATTCTTGTCTTGATTTTTTTTTTTTTTCTTTTTCTACATCCCATTCTGTCCGTTTCTTTTACTATGGAGAGACATCTTTTTCTTTTCTATTGTTCGAAATATGTAGATATCATATTAAGACGAAATGATTTTAACTTGTAGTAAGTGTCAATTAAAGTAATAGGTATTGTGACTCCGTATATGTACATATGTATGTATACATTTACATATATAAATCAGCGAGCCGTCTGACTTGAGCTACTTTTTTTATAAACATGAATGTATGTACATACATATGTGCAATATATGTATCTACACATGAACACAAATATATGTATGTATGTACATATATGTAAATGCATGGTGTGTATATAAAATATAATATGTATACGTTTATTTAATTCGTTCGCAATTAAATAATTTATAGATTAAAATTGGATCTCAATACCGTACGAAGTCACGTTCTATTTAAGACCCTTCTTATAATTTTTCTAATCATTCAATTTTTGCAAATTGCATTGTATCTATCAAAGAAGCTTAGGTACTTGAATAATAAAGTCGCATTGCACAAACGTAATTTAGGTTAAAAGACAAATCCTTTAAAAATTAACTAATTCAGTCCGAATAATTTTGATAAGTCTTTACCCTTACAATTTATTCGTGATATACATACATATGTACATACATATGTACAATATATGCACATAACTTCTGTTGCCTTACCTATCAATATGTACATACATATGCATATATATATACATACATATATGATATTTTCAATCACACATACATACCTATGTACAAAATACATAGCTATCCGATTGTTGCGGGATTTAGGCTAAACTATTTCATCTGCTAAATGTTGAGCTTTCCAAGTCACCGTTCATTTTACAATTGTTGAGTTGCAAAAACAAAGCAATTTCATATGCTCTGATTTCGTTTTTAAGTTAACGGTAAATTATCAGCGTAACAGCTGCTTCAACAGTGTTATTTCCAGTAATCTGGAGACTTCTGTAGCAGACGGTCGTTTTTGTATTGTGCAATTTAATAAGAACAGAAGCAATCTCGGTTTACTAATATTTGCAAAGGCATTCGTTTTAGGTTTTTTTATTGGTAAGTTTAACAATGCGTATTGAGGATCAATATGCGTTAGAAGTCATGATTATTCTTGAGAAAGAAACCATTGCACTGCAGAGCGTCTGGAAATAATTAGAGGTCCTAGAAAGGATGGGACATCCTTGAGACAAATCGCCAGAACTGTTTCTTGCTCTCTAGGAATGGTGGTAAATACTTTAAAGGAACAGAAGACTAAAGAAACACGTGGTCGAAAACGTGAAACAAGCTCAAAAACGGATGGGAAAATTCTTCGGTGCGCTAAAAAGAATCCGTTCATGACTTCAGCGGAAATCAAATCTGAGCTAAATCTTCAGGTAGACACTTCCTTGATCAGACGAAGATTTATAGAATATAACTTAAAAGCTTACATTCCAAAAAAATGTCCTCTCTTATCGAAAAAGAACATCAAGGATCGAATCAATTTCGACAAAAGCCACCAACATAAAACAGTTGAGAAGTGGCGCAACATACTCTGGTCAGACGAGTCCAAAATCAACTTGTTTGGGCCAGATGCTAAATGTTGAATAAGTACGTATATACATATATTGTTTATTTCTAGATTTTCAGAATAGAACCGTTGTACCTACATATGTCTCAACGAAAAAAATCACAGAAGTATGCATCCGTAATAGATACACAATTCCGCCCATCAGATATCTGATCACTTGGGGCAACAAGTGTTTTATTTGAGTGTAAGATAAAAAAAAGTTTAAATTTTCACCTGACCCGTAAAACAAAACTCTTGTTGAATATGTACATACATATATGTATGCATATACATACATACGTATGTGCAAACATGCATATACATACATACATATGTATGTGAGGTAGGTTAGGTGAATGTTTTTATTGTCTTGCGTCACAATATGATACAAACAAAGCATCTGATCCCTATATTTACTACGAGCAAATTGTTAGCATATATCCAACCAATGCAACCGTTATAGTACTTCAATTGTTTAACATAAACCGCCACAATAGAAAATACGTAAACACAGACGTAAAGTCCCGAATGAAAAGAAACAAAGTCAAGGTCATTCCAAAGAGTTTAATTGTTTGAATGAAAAAAAAATACAAAAAAAAAAGGAAAAGACTGAATGAATGGAATTGAATTGAATTAAAAAGGAGAAGAGGGTGCTACAATGTAATAATTATTTTTACTTTTTATATTTATTTTTTATTTTGTGCTGCATATAACTTTTATTCTATTCAGAATTTCAGTCACCGGAGACTGGTGGCGGCGAAGTAGTACGTTCATTGATGTTGGCCAACAACAGTCAGTGAATCTGAATGTACGAAAAGTCTGTTATTGTTATCATAATAGTAGCTAGCATTGGTTGTGGGCGAAGGCAAAGTGACAGCAGTATGTAGGTAAAATACATATCGACCATGAGTACGATACGACACGATACGAGTCTAAGCGAAACTCAAGCACAATAATACAAATAATATGAAGAGGACAAAAAATGTGTCATCGAACTTTACACTTTTTATATCAAAAGGCGAGTGTTCTTTTTGTTTCGCACACAATGGCAGTCGGAGGTCCTTTGCTGATCGGAGGGTATTCCCGTAGTACCTAGTACTTACATACCATCGGTCTGAATGATTTTTCTTTTTTTGTACTGATTTGAATAACCGCTTGAAAGTTAAACAAGCGGCATCGTACACTTCCTTCTAAGTATTATTGAAAATCAGTGTCAGTGCCACTTTATATAAAATTCTTTTTACATGTTCATATCTACACAGTGTGAACTGAACCTATGAGTATTATGTACATATGTATATGCAAATTATATACACAGCTGTCTAAATATGTTTATTTTAACACCTTATTTGCCTTGATTCAATATCATTTTCGTATTCCCAATATATGTACATACATATGTATATATGTATGTATTTACATGTTACTATTGTATGTACATATGTATGTATATCTATCCACATATTTTTTACTTAATGTTACTTCTAATTATTAATTATTTCGAGTTTAATATATTATTTTATATTAGATATGTATATTTTACTAACGCATGAACAATGTTGAGTTACGCATGTACTTATGTACATACTTTTTCGATGGCATTTTGGATCTTAAAAGGCAAATTTTGCCATAATGCCTAAGCTCGTATCACGCAATATGGCAACATAGTTTCCTATAAACATTCCTGGCGCTTGAATGAAAATACAAATTATAGGTCTATACCAATACGCAATACCTACATATATACTCTCATTTCCAACCCATAGTATCTATACATACCTAGCTACTCTACTAGTAACAAGATTCACGTGCAAAATTATCTTAGGAAAAATGTCTGCCCAATTTTGTCGCTTTTAGTCGTTTTGGGTCATAGACATGGATCATCCCCACTTTTTAAATCCAATGTTAACTTTGTTGTGTACATAAGGTCTGATAAGAACCTCCTTCTTTATTGCTGACTTGCTAGCGAATGCTGAACTCTAATTGGTCACTTTTATTTTAGTAACATCAAGTGGCGCGCATAATCCAGCCCTCTTAAGTACACACAGTTTGTTGGTATGTGCACAGTTTAATTTATTTCCATGGCAGTGGCACTGGTCATAGGCTGCATTCACACACTGTCAATAACACCCCTAAAGTGACATTCGTCTCTACTAACACATTCGCTACTACGCCAAACCTGTCCAACCAGTGATAAAATGTGATTGTGGTAGTGATTTGACAGCACGTATTCGTTCACGAGGTATAATAGTATTTTCTGCTGTGCATTTCTCATAGGAGTTAGAAGAGGAAAAATAGAGTAAGTATAATAAGCAGAAAAGCAGACTCACACAACCTCAAAGTTAAATACAGAAGACGTTGTGACCAGAATTGTTTTTGGGTACTTGGAACAGGTTTACAAAACGTTTACTGACAACAGAAAGGTGCTTAATTCACTGCGGCGTGGAGGTATTTTCGTGTCGCTTCCCGATTTAATACTTTCAGAAAAGTGCAAATGATAAAAAATGTTTTCATAAAGTTTTATGAATTATTTTGTGAGAATTCTCGTTATGATATATATTTTTGCAAAATCGGGTCCCGGTTTTACATAAAAATTCGTCGACGGATTCGGAGAAAAAATATAAAGACAAAAACATATTTGCATTCCTTGAACAAGGTTAATTGTAAACAATTCGGTTAAAGAAGCAACCCAAAATGTTACGGCATGTGTGTGTATATGTAATAGTGAAGCAAACACTTGTCATTGTCCAATAGAAAAGGATAAAATAGTTCATAGAAACCATCGGAGCCATATTTGAAAAAAATAAACAATGTTTTCTTTTAAGTGATCTAAAGTGCGACATTTTAGGCTAATAAAAGCATGCATACATACATATATATGTATATATGTATATAAATTAGTCCTAGATCTGCAACTATACGTAAATATGGATACAAGTGATAAAGTACATGTAATACAAGAGAATAAGATGGTTTCAGATGAAGTTCAAAATTCAGAGAAAAAAAGTGTTATTACTAATTGTTACTATAAAATTGCCGATGTGTGACAATCAAGCGAACGTTTTTTTTTTATCTGTTCACGCGAATTTCTGAAGTAAAACATAAAATAAAAGAAATTATCGAAAAAGGTAAACAATAAATTTATTGGGATTATATTAAGGAATACAGCAAAATGCTCACCATGGAATCGGACATGAAAGGGGGCATTTTGCACGCAACAATGCCTCCACATCATGCGTCTACGGCTCTTCATGGGCATTCAACTTCACCTTACAGTGCACTTGGGCCCCTAAGCATGATGAACTTAGGACAATCACAATTAGCACAATCGCATTTGTCAGGTCATCATCACCATATGACTTCACATCATATTTCATCGAATAGTGGTACAAACGGAAACGGTGGCGCCGGCGGAAACGGCACAGGGAATACTAGTGCAGGTTCGGTTAATACTCTTCAGTCCAATTTAGGAAATTCTCTAAATAATAACTCAAACAATGGTGTCCAACAGCACGTAAATTCGCATGGCTCGCCATTACATAGTTCTAGTGGCCTTAGTCCGACACAATCTTCACATAATAGTGTAAACGGCGGTCATCACATAACTTCACCCGTGAGTCAATCGCATCATCATCCTCACCACCTATCAGCTATGGGACAAGGAAATATGAGTAATAATGGTAGCAATAATGGATCGAGCAATGTTAATAATAATAACTCAGCAACAACCAATAAAAACCAACAAAATGCTGATCGCGTCAAACGACCAATGAATGCATTTATGGTCTGGTCGAGAGGGCAACGTAGGAAAATGGCTTCGGATAATCCGAAAATGCATAATTCTGAAATATCAAAAAGGCTTGGTGCTCAATGGAAAGATCTCTCTGAGGCAGAAAAGCGACCATTTATTGACGAGGCCAAACGATTACGTGCGGTTCATATGAAGGAACACCCTGATTACAAATACCGGCCTAGACGTAAAACAAAAACGTTAACAAAAAACAAAGAAAAATATCCACTAGGTGTAGGTGCATTACTGCAACCGTCCGAGTCAAATTCAATGCGCAATTCAACCTCCATGTCAGCAGTGCAACAGGCTGCAGCAGTAAATAGAGATATGTATCAAATGACTGCGCCGAATGGGTACATGCCTAATGGATATATGATGCACGATCCGTCGGCGGCTGCATATCAAACTCAACACAGTGCATATATGGGTAATTATCATCGATATGATATGGGGCAAATGCATCAAGCGGCAGCTGCCGCTGGCTCGCTGAATTCATATATGAATGCGGCGGCTTCCACGGGCTACAGTATGTACAGTACTGTTTCAGGTGGGCAAACATCACCTTATGGTAATTTGCAGCAACCTAGCTCTCCATACAGTAATGTTCAGCAACAACCAGGTTCACCGTACGGCCTTACAGGACAACCTGGTTCTCAATTATCCTGCCAAAGTCATAGTCCCAGTGATTCCAGTATTAAATCAGAGCCAGTATCACCCAGTCCCCTGCATAGTTCGGCACAAAGTTCTTCGACTTTAGGGAACAACAATAATCTTATAATGAAAAGAGAATACGGATCAACTCAGCAGTCGTCAGATCTCAACCACCTCATCAATATGTACCACATACCAGATGGAATGCAGGCTTCCGCCGCAGCAGCCGCAGCCGCTGCAGAACATCAACGTAATTTAATGCATTATCAAAGTAGCGTGTCTCCTGATTTGCAACAACAACATCAACATCAACAATCAATGAGAACTATGGCACCACTTGCTCATATGTGAGAAATAGCCACATGCTTTGATCAGGCATCAATAGATTCTAACTCAATTCCATCAGCTAATTCTGCCACTTTACAACACCATTTACAACATCAACACCATCAGCTCAATCAGCAACATAATAATCAAAGTATTCAACAACATCAGTTAATTCACCATCATGCTCATAGTCAGCATCGTTTGTTGAATCAAACGTCGGCATCTACGTCGTCTTCAGCATCTTCTGTATCTTCCCTAAGCAGTGGTATTCACAGTGAAATTAGCGGTACCAACAATCATAGTGCCCTTCTTGTAAATTATGTAAACAGCAATTCTAGCAACTTAGCGGCAACTGCGAATGGCCGTTCACTATCAGCCACTAGTTCACCAGTTTCTGTTTCCCATCATCATGGATATATGACATCTCCTGGCACCCTTTCTTCCACTTCTACTACTGGTATTATATCATCACCTGATGGCAGCGGCAATTCTGTCGTTGTGATTTCTAATGGCCTTTCCGCACTACATGATGCACCAGGACTCCTGGATATATCCACATTGTAAATTATTGCCAATTTTATATAATACATTTATGATAAGCAAATAAGATGTTATTTAAGGAAGCATAATTCTATATGAGTAATAATATGTATAAAAGTATATCTGAGCACACAATTTTTCATTCTTAACCTTTTCCCAATAATCCTGGTTAAATTACTAATGAAATATGTCTGTTCTAATTATACTAAATTGTAAATGTCCAAAGGGTTAAAAAATCAGTCCGTGGACTTGTGCTCTGGTTTCACAATACGAATAAAGACGAAATTGCCTCCTTGCTGACATTAGGAAACATGTATATACATTTATCAATTTAGAACTATAATGGTAATATGTACTAATTGGGTAGCTATTCTTTACTATTTTCGTTTTAAAGTTAAAAAAAAAAAAAAACAATTAAACGGCAATGGGAGGTGATGACAGTAAATTAAAAAAGAACGAACTTTAATAAAAGTGTGATAAAAGTGTTTATGTAATATTAAAAACATTTAATTTCCGATATACACCATTGTTTTTGTTTTCATTTTCCCTTGTCTAAAAAATAAATAAAATATTGCACAATTAAATTATATACTTACATGAGTTTAATTGAAATACTTTAATTTGTTATCAGGCTTTATTTCTTACAAATAAGTTTTATTGATTTCTTAAATGTTTTATTAAAATATATTTATACCTATAAAAAACATATATAACTTTTCAAATAAATTATGTTTTATTATATGTGACTCAATAAATTGTCAAGGAGAGATGGTTGAAAAATGAGACAAAAAGAAAAAGTATTAAATCATATTATGCCACAATAAAAAAAAATCTTTAAGTTCTTAAACACCCGCGTTTATTTTTGTATACAAAAACGGATATTTCGAGGAAACTGCATACTCTCTTTACTTTCCTGGTGGTCTTACGCACGTACCTACATGTGTTTTTATTTCAAGGAAAGTTGATCATTTATTTTATATTACCGACGGTAAAAGGTACACAGTTTTTCAATTTGTGACTATTTTGAAACATTATTAATTAATACGTTACTTCGCCATAATCCTACCATCCACGCAAGTACACATGCAAACGCGCCAATAATTTAAAGCCATGGATCATTAAATCTACATAAAAAAATACTAAAAGTGGCATATGCTATGCATAAAATCAACCGGCAAATTAATTGGTGATAAAAATTAATAATGGAAACGTTTTTTTGGAAATATCACATCTTTAATGAATAGATGTAAACGTATTAATTAGTAGCCCGATTTGTTTATTTCACTGATTTGTAGATAGGATGGAATAGTTGATAGAGCGTAATGAGCGATTGGAAACAGTGAATTACTGACTCTGATAACTTCACACTTGGAGTGATTGCTTAAATAAGTGACTTGCTGACGAGATTTTTTATATATTGATAAAAAGCCCACTTTTCTACACCAAAAAAAAAGAACGAAGAAAAGCTTATGGTAATCATTTATAACAAATGATTTGAAACGTGAACTAGATGGAAATTAGTTTGTTGATTTGTGAGTGAAAGAAATTTGAACTGATTTTTTTTTTCTTGAAAAAAAAAAAATAATTAAATTCGTTATTAAGTTATAAGCCGATTGCTATTGTGTTAGATAATTTATCATCTACTTTCAAGCCTACTTATAGCCGACAGTCAACCAGATCCACGTATCAAGTTGAAAAGCAGTTGTTTTTAAATTAGCATAAATTATACATATTATGATAATCAAATAAATGACGATGTACTTTATTGTGCAGGGATCTAACTTATTTCTTGTATGTCTTTAATTAATGCCTTTAGAAAGTTACGTTGACTATTTTGATACTATTAAAGGAATATCCTAACAAAAAATGCATAAGTACATACATACATTGCACTTCGCGGTATCATATATTATATAATTCATATACATATGTACATATATGTACGTACTTATATCTATATATATCTCTCCATTCATTTTTCAATCAAATCTCTTTGGCCTTGTTATTTGTCAAAAAGATAACACTATTCAGGTCATAATCTTCCTGATTTAAATTTCATGTTAGTCTTCCTTTTGATATTTCTTATATAGATTTAGGGGTTTCCATTAAAAATGTTCGGTATATTGTAGAAAATGTATGATAAAATGTATGTATCATTGTTAAAAACCCGAAGAGATAAATTAATAAAAAAATATTCAGTTAAGTGACGAAATATTAAAAAATCCGGCAAGCTGATAACCATTAGATATAACATCAGAATAGCAAATATTTGAGAATATGTATACACATATGACCATAGATTTAGTGAATAAAATAAGAAATCGACAAAAAAAGATTAAAATAAAGAGATTTTGACAAACCGTTGCCGTTTCCTTTCTAGCAAAGACGATCTAACTCAAAATGTTAAATTGAATTGACTGATTCGTTAGTCAAATTACTTTTGAGTGAGCAAATAGAAAGCACATCCACATGGAGCTATTAAAATGAGTACAATATAAGAATGAACAAAAAAGTTAATTAGTTATAGGCCTTGAGTGTACCACTAACTTATAGACGACTTTACCTTTATTTACCAGTACTGATTCAAAATGCAATGCCATTACCGGCTGACTATGTACTCAACTAATATTATAGTGACTCACAATTACATATATATTAAAGTGATATACTATATATGTTCATACATACAATAGACAATCGAATGTGAATTTGTGCATATACGCTGTGCTGTGGACTGGTTTCAACCGGATCTTGTACACTTTTTCACCTGCATACATACATGTTTTAGCGTTTGGGATCAGAAACATTGACCTTAAGTTATACGAATTTGTAATATCATAGTATACATTAATGCATCACATAAAACTTCCCTTTTAGGATTCCGTACCCAAAGGTAAAACGGAACCCTACTACTAAGATTTCGCTGTCCGTCCGTCTGTCACCAGGCTGTATCTCATAAACCGTGATAGTTAGACAGTTGAAATTTTCACAGATGATGTATTTCTGTTGCCGCTACCACGACAAATACTAAAAACAGTACAAGATGAATATTTAAGGGGGGCTCCTATACAACAGACATGATTTTCATCCAAAAAATCCTGCCTGCAACCAAGATCTGTCATTTGATGAGGTAACATACATAGTCTCTTTCATATTTATATATACAGATGGTACGGAACCCTTCGTGCGCGAGTCCGACTCGCACTTGGCCGGTTTTTATGTTACATCCAGAAAATATTGTATTAATATAAGACTACGTACATATGTATGTACTTATAATATACATAATATATGCATGTAACATATCCACATCACGTAAGCCGGATTCGTCGTCTTCACATAAATATTCATTGGTAATTGTTTACTGTATTCAAACATAGCATTCAATTTCTGCAAAAGACAGCAACACCGACAACCTCAAATGTCGTATGCAAACTGCGGGGGATTTCAACTGTGTTTGATTTCTCTTACCTTCGTCCAAGTTTTCAATTAACATCGTTACAAACGACGACAATGAAGACATTTTCCTTTTTTTAAGCTGTAATCTATTTCCACTCCAACACTCACCGGAGTACCTCTTTGCTTCAAGTACACATTCTCTTGCCCAACGTCTTGGCTTATAAAATTTCCCTGAGAAACATTAAAATCGCAGTTGTCCTTGGGGATTATTTGATAAACATATGTATGCACATATTCATACGTTCGCATGTATATAGTGCTTCTATTCTGTGTACATACATTGGTATTATATTATCAGCTGTAATATCTGTATTTTATTCAACATTCTAAACATAGAGAAGGCTACTATTCTACAGTAAACCTGTACTCACTAAAACTTACAAAATGACAAGAAAGTTTTCTTGTAGTAAGCAAGAATTTGATACAAATTTATAATTACAATCCATATCAGATATATGTACCATCCTCAAAGATGCATTTGTACACATATCTACATACATATGGCATTCACGATTTTTGGTAAGCACATTTTATTGTATTCAGTTCTCGTTACCGTTCTTAGCTAAGTAGTGTGTTTTTCATAACTGTAAGATTAGTGTCTGCACTCGTATCGTCTTTCCTTATGAATTAATATTTCGTCCTCCCACCGGTTTTAATGATAATCTCATAAAATATGACTTTTTAAATATTGTTGGCATGCAAATTTGTGCAGGCCTCTTTACCTTTACAACGAGGTGAGTGCCAAAAGAACTTTGGTTCATATGCCTACGTTCCAAGGGCTTAAGGCTGAATGACGAATGATCCTGTCCGCCTACAGGCTGTTCAAAATGAATTTTACTACCTACCATTATTTCAACTACCCTTTTCGGCCCATCGCCATCGCCTTCGTTCGATGCGATTCTGCGACCGGGACCGGAACCGTTTTTCGTTCACTGTTTGGGAATGCAAAAGCTTATACAGGCCGATGTGCATTGCATACATATATACATAGGTATCTTTGAGTAATATGTAGAAGAAAATACAAAATTGTAGCGCCAAGTCACGACTTGTGTTGTAAAGTTGTTGGAATATTCTTTTCAGAAAATTTGTCAGACTGACAAAAAGTAAATCGTATCGTTACTAGGAATAAATTTCAGACTTACATATGTACAGTATGTAATAAACGCAGTGTGGGCTATGAAGTGATAACTATACTAAGTTAACAGTTGCTGGAGTCAGATTACAATCATTTTGATATCTGTGGGCAACCATTGTTTTTTTTTTATGTATGTGAGGATATACTATGTGTATATGTGGGGATATGCATATGCCCATAGTATATGTATCCTCACATACTTTAAGAGTAATTAAAGAAACTGCTATTTTTAACCAACCTACCTTAAAGGAATTTGAGCGGCTTTGTTGCCAGTGTTTGGTTTTACATTCGGTCATATTAAAAGTTTCCGCAATTTTTTTATACTGTGTAACACTAATTTGATTCTATCAAACGAAAGGTGACATTTCAGTTTACGGTTTTATGTACACAGTTTTGCCATTCGTCTTTTAGCGGAAAAATGATAATTGATTTGAAAATGACTAATTATATCTGAAGAATAACGCTGTGATGCGTTTTTACTATAAAAATAGGTTAAAGCGCTGCAAACATAGGGTAGACATGTATGTACATATGTGCATACATACTTACTTATCAGGCCAGCGATCCATGGAGGATCTGAGCCTGAGCTATAGCTGCCTTCCATCCTTGACGGTCCCGGGCACGCTGCTTCCAGTTGTCAAGACCAAGGTGTCTTACATCCGCGATTACTTGGTCTTTATCCCGGAGGTTCGGTTTATACATACATACATTATTTACATATACATACATATGTAAATAATATATGTATATGTATCTACGTATGTAAACATTAATACTTTTCCTCCCTGTAAAATGTATAAGCACACATACATACATATGTATAGTGTATTTTTAACACATATACGCGAGGGAGTAGGACATATTGTCCAGTAGATTAAGAGTTGATTTATTCTAACACTTCCCTTCTCCCCTTATAAAATGTTAACGCTCTTGTGGCGGTAAAAATAAATTAAATCTGCCATAAGACAATTATCCCAATAAGCACATTTTTTATTTAATTTATATATTCAACCAGTAAAGTCAACGACTTGTCAATCATTTAACATAAACTAAGCATTCCCCTGTTTTTCTTGTTATTCGTATTTGACATAATCAGAGATGCATTAGTACGCGTAGTTGTTTACAACTATTATTGTTACCGCCTTCATATGCGAATCCATATCAAGTGTTGTCAGTTCAAATAGACTGGGGTTGAATGCAGACATCTACTATTTGTAATCAGGGGAAGAAGTGAATTGTTTTTGTCGGACTCCCATAGGAAAACATAGTAATTGAAGTAAAAGACGCCAGTGGGTCGGTGTTGCAGATGGTAAATTTGCGCTTATATATGCGGTTAATTGGTTCCTGGGCAATTGGCCAAAATCTCCGTTAAGGAACTTATAAATATATTTTGTTTACGTTCCCCTTTACACGATATTCGTATTGAATGAGTATAATGACAATAGGAAAAGCGAATTCATTTACTTCAATTAAGGGGTTACAATTTTATAGTTGACTGCTTGGTGTCTACTGGTATGATAGTAAGTAGGTATTGATTGAACGCTTTATGCTTGCTAACGTGAGTAATGCCATTACATGTTAGATGGCAGATTGTAGACGGTAGGTATCAAGTACATTTAATTTAAAAGATGAGTAGTTTATTTTATTTAAATATCTTTAATAATTATGTTATACAATCGTAAGTGTAACACATCATAAGAGAATATAAAAACTCTTTAACCTGCGCTAGTCCTAAAAAAAGAAAAGTAAGTACAGGTCTTTTACACCAATCCTTGTATGTATACATATGTATGTATGAGTTAACATATGTGCATATGTAAATATCTAGTTTTCAATTAACAATATTTATTAGAGGTGTTTTGCGGTCATCCTCAAACTTTTTGACAATTTGTATTTATTATTCTAGGGTTAAGTACAAATGCATATTTACATACATACATACATACACACAGTATGTATATGGATGAGTATATTGTACAATATGGGATGACGGTAAAATGTACCAAATGTTTGTTTTTTTTTTTTTTTCTAGTGGTTTTTCAGAAGAACTAATTGATTGAAATCCATGACGTCATCGTGTCGAATTCCGATTTTCTATTTTGTCATGATTAAAATTGTGCTCAAATACACGTATATTTATTTGTGAAGGAAACGACAAAAACATTCGGCCCATCACTGTCATCCATCATATCCCTTAGCATATTAAGGACGTGTACAATAATCGTCCCTTACCTATAGCTACCCGCAAAGTACTCACAGTCTCAATGGTTTTGTGCAGGGTTGCAGCTGCGAAAATAAAACGAACCCTCCCAAAACCACGAACACTATTTTTTGTTTAAATTGTTGATCCCAGGGTGGTAGCGGCAGTTCGTGGAATTTGAAATATGCTGTGATGAAAGTTATGTGCTCAACAATTAGACCACGGTTTAGGAGGGTTGAAGCTTTTTGATTTCATTATTGATTTTGCTGCTCCTGTAGCTAATGATTGCATATACGTATTTACAGCATTAATTTATGTGCTGAATGATGCTCAATATGACGCTAGTTACATACATATGTATATAATTCATATTTTTTCGGTTAACTTTCTTACTAACTTCTTGCTAACACGTTATTTGTCTTCCCTTAAATCCCTTAAACTTGTCGAAACATCAATGTAATCACCTGCACGTGTGATCTTAGACTGAGACTTCAGTTTAAAAACGCCAATGCAATACAGTAACATTGTTCTTGAAGGCAATCGCGTAATTCAAGTCATAAAGGGTATACACATGTATGCACATGTATCTACATATGTATGTATGTACATACATTCATACATACATATGTATGTTTGTATTATGTCACCAGATGTTCTTTTGAAAAAGCTAATTTCATTTTTCAATTTAAGTGAAAAACCTCTAACATTGTCAGCTTCCCTTTAAAATGTACTGAATGAGATGAGTGAAGCAGTAAGTTTGAGTCCGTCTGTATAAGACTTTATAATATTATAAATCTAATTTTAATTAAAAAAAAAAACACATACCATGTATGTATTCCGTTATTTATTATACAAACATGCTTTAATGGTACATTGCAGGACACTTTCTGAACAATAAGGACACTGACCACCTGCGAGATTGTAACACAAAAAAAAAAAAACGCACACATTTGAAAATCCTTCTAAATTACTCTATTCGTTTTGCTTTGTAGTCAATTTATGGGAATACATATTGGTAAAGGTAAAAGGAAACGCATTTCAATTTCGCCAGGATCAGCTCACACATAATAAGGTTTAGAAGTGGATTTACCTTCAATTCTACGAAGGTATGTATGTATGTATGTATGTATGTCCATAGTAAATCTTTCAGCTTCATATCACCAGATAACATAGAAACTGCGTAGCAGAGCAGGTAACATGTTACATATTAGTTTCCTAAAATGATTTGTCATTTTGTACATACATACATATATATCACTGCTATCATTTGTACATTTGTGATTGTTCTAATCTTAAAATATACGCATATATGTACATATGTACATACAATGCATATGCATACTTTAAATACCTATATTTTTTAATTAACAAAAGTTTTACATTATATGGATCATTGAAACTGAGGTAGGTTTTAACAATTTTAAATACATATATGTATTTCTGCATATCTTCAAAACTACACGTACGCATACCTACAGTCGCTGAGCAAAAATCAAAGCAGAACTGTACACAAAAATGTATACGCATATACATATGTACATACATACGTATGCACAGATGCATTACCCTTAATTTTGCCGACATGCATCTTAAGTAGACACTCGGTCGCCCACTTCGCATTAAAAGAAATCTATTAACCTGCAGGCAAACACAGTCAAACCTGAAATTTTCATTGGAAATAAGAGATTCGAATAACAATGGTTCAGCAGCTGGGAATGAAGCAAGAGCGCCGATTTGTCTACACAGAATAAAGGAGGTCTTTTCTGACCTGGACGTAGGTAAGTTATCTATGCAGGTTTCAGCACCGAGAAAATCGGAATATCTACCTACAAATATTTTCGATTTTCACCTTCCATTGTTTCCACGTGATTTCTGCTTACATCACGCTGAGGAGGTTACAACCAAAAATGATCGCTGAGTCTGCACCTTAGCCCCTTGACTAGATACGTTCGGTTCCCTAAGGAGTTGTCGATTCCCTAAGGAGTGTTTATGGTTCAAAAGACAGTAAACTACAAGCCCAGTGTCGATATATGTACATACATATACAAATAAACGTATACATACGTAAAATACAATAGATGTATGTACATACATATGTACGTTCTTTAACTGCGGGACATCGAAATACTTATTTTCAGTGTTGTTGTTTTTTGTTTTTCTTTGCTCACCTAACCATTATGTACTATTAGATATGCCCTCCATTGACCGGTATGGATTTTACTTTCATTGACTTTTTTACTTAAACGTCATATCTTTTATGGGACAAGTTAAAGCTGGATTGTTTATGAGACCGTAAGGTGATCAAAATTACATTTTTCCCCTTCGTCGAAAACAAGGTTAACGTAAAATCATAAATGTTTTAGAGAAGCCAACAGCACCTTTGAATTTATTTAATGTGAAGATCCATCCAAAAAAATGTTTGAACATGTATGTATGTACATACGATGTATGACGGTAGACAAGCAGTCTGGAGTAAAACTAAAATAATGCAATTAAGCTAAATGAAAGAAGGAATGAGGGATTTTATATTTTTCTCAATATGTTTGGGCGCAAAATACGTACATATATGTACTTAATATTTATCTGTACTATTTGTAAATGATATTTCCATACATACGTATGTATGTATTTGTTTTGCACAAAATTAGGTATTAGCCTTAGCTGCTAGGCAACAAGATAAAAGATAGAGTGAGTGTTTGAAAACATTTCACCATTATTATTGTTATTCAATCGAATATCAAGTTTATACAAAAAAGTATTAGTGTAAATGTGTGTTACACGACACAAGTTTAAGTAAAGAGACAAAAATGCATAATTTCTTCCTTGAATTCGACAGAATACAAGAGTTGTTGGACTGGGTTAAATATAATGGTGAGGCTTACATTATGGGCACGCAGTAATAATTATCTGGCATTAGACGTCAATTAAGCCGATTTGCATCGAAATCGAGTTGATGAACGCTAGATATTGTATCAACCACCTTACAAACTGTTGTTTACCATAAGAAAGCAATATCATATATGCATACATACATACTGAGATACGCTGGCCGTAATTACCTAAACTAAATTTATGTTCCATGTTGTTGTCAGATGTCTGCGATTTTATAAACACACGTGTTACGGTTCCATATGAATATACATACATACCTACATAACCTAAACATATTCGTGTCAACATTTCCCTTCGAGTTAAACGTTACTTTGCGAGAAAGCATATACGAATAAAGTCGGTAGTATATTGTACATTTAGTTAATTTAGTTTTTTTATTTTATTAGTTTCGAAAACAAAACTCTTAGAAAATCATAGTTTCTATTGGTATCTCAATACATGTTGAACAGCTTGGTTTTTAAAACTGACATAGTTAGTTTCATTATTTAGATTTGGGTCTAGATTGTTATACAATTGTGCACCTTTATACAAAATATTATTTTGGCTTCTTTCTCGCTTATAAAGGGGCAATCGAAAATCTCCTACATTTCTTAAGTTAAAATAGTTACCTACATATTGCAAATTTTTTTGTAAATACATAGGATACAATCCATTTTTAATTTAAAAATAAAAATTAAAGCATTTAGGGCCAGTCTTTGTCTAACATTCATCCATTTCAATTCATTTAGCATTTCTGTTATATGGGTTCTTGAACCACATTTCAAAATACAACTCATCGCTCTGTTTTGTAAGGCTTGCAGGCTGTTCATTTTTGTAATATTGCACAAATATATTACTGATGAACAATAGTGAAAATGGGGTAAAATAATAGAATTGTAGATATTAATTGCACATTTTTTTGAAATCTTCTTAGCAATTTTGCCACATAAATAATCTATATGATCGTTAAACAATAATTTATTTTCCGTAACTATGCCCAAATACTTAATTTTGTCAACACACTCAATATTACTACCATTTATTTGAACATTAATTTCTGAAATCTGAATCTGAAAAAAGTATCACTCCCAAAATTGATCCCTGTGGTACTCCTAGGTTGACTGGTATTGGTGGTGAGTAGACATCTTCTAGCTTTACTTTCCGAGTCCTGTCTGATAAGTAAGACTCGAACCATCTAAGCTCTTTTTCAAATTTCTTCAATAAAATCTTTCTATCCACAGTCTCATGTTTCCATCGTCCCTTTTCCAGTCATTTAAGACCCATGCTAGCGCTGTCTCAGTTGAATGATTCTTACGAAAGCCTGATTGCTCTTCGCATAATATTCCGTTTTTCAAAAGATACTTTTCTAGCTGGATACAGACCACTTTCTCCAATATTTTCTCGTACAAAGGCAGCATGTTTATTGGGCGGAACTTCTCAGGATTTTTAGCGTTTTTTTCTTTTTCAACTGGAACTACTACAGATTCCTTCCACGAACAGGGAAACACACCCTCCATTAGCGAAAAATTAATTATTTTTATTAATATTGGGAAAATAGCTTCTTTACAGCCTAGGAACATTTCTGATTTCAAGCCATTAAAATCACTTTTATTGTTTGTTTAGTCTATCCGATACAAATAAACACATAAAATGATTTAATTATTTTTAATTACCATTCGTGCATTATTACAACAAAACAATTTGTTCATCTTTAAATCGCATATGGTGTCACAAACCATGAAAAGCCAACGTTTTAGCTTGTATTAAACATCTGTGTTGTAAGTGGATCAATTTTTTTGCACTGTTTATGGTCTATTCCCATACACCGATAATGACCATATAGCGAAATGTATGTATGTATGTTGGCGTTACAGCCCATGAAGGACCAGAGCCAAGCTTCTCTCAATCACCCATGTTGTGTGGGATTTATTTTTTTCACACAGGTGAAAGGGACCTACAGTTTATTGTCGATTCCGAACGGCGTGAGTCGAGAAGCTTTCTCAAGGCAAGTATACTATGGGGGATTTTGCCAGTACTCCGCCGAGGAGGGACATCGCGAAATAAACATTCGATGGCGTTGGTGTTATCGGGATCCGAACTCGCTCAGCGTGCGTCGGAGTCCAACACACTAACCACTGCACCACCGCGCCCTCATAGCGAAATGTAACGTAAATTTAATTGCTGTTGTCGACATACCGATCCTGCATTAATATCTAAAACGTTACCCACTAATAAATTATCACATTTTTGCTTCTATAAACTAGCCTTTAAGCATCTGTATTTTTTTGGTGAAGCGTAGAAGAAGTATAAAGCATACAATCTAGCTGAAAGTCAGTTTTTACGCAGCCTGTATTAACTGAAATACAAAAAAAAAATTATTTAACTGTCGTAGCTGACGGTTTTCAATTCGCCTTGCATCTTATTATTTCTTGTTTGAAGATTGAAGAACAGCAAATGTATATATGAATATTAATAGCAATGATGACTCGATACCTAAAGTAATATTCATTTTTTTAGGTTGACATGTAAAAGCTTTTCTGAATACTAATAAGAATAATGATTTATGCGGTATTATGGGGCCATTAAAAACAAATAAACATAAAACACTTTTTTATTATTATTCGAACTGTGTCATTGTGCGGAATACTGTTTTTGTATGCGTTGCTAAAGTCGGAGCAGTAGAAGCACATGGACATTTGAGATCGGATCATTCGTCTTTTGGAATTCAAACAATTTACATATGACACCTGCATACTAATTAATTGCCTTACCACAGGCACTAATTTTGTGAGCAGCACACGTAACTTTCACAGTGTCGGACTGTGGTCCAAGTGGCAGATACCTTTGTATTTTGAAACCCTATTTTACAAAATTTTGTAAATTTTTATTAAAAAATGAAATGATGCGTAAATGTGATAAAAATATTTCTGCCATATATTCGTACATACATATGTGCATGTTATTTATTGTTTTTTTTTTTTTTTTTTTTTTAGCAAAAATTTATGAAGGAAAATATAGAAAGCATCCATAATGGACAATGTTTCTGAATGTAAAAAAAAAGAAACTAACAACGAATAATAAAATGTTCATGGAAACCGGAAACGGGAAGTCCATCTTTCTATCGAAGGAAGACATGTGCAGGCCATAGAGACACAAATCCCCTTCGAATCTTCATAGCTGCTTCGTAGCTTGCCACGAGGAAAATACCGAGTAAATTACATGGGGGTGTCTAATGTACCATTAACTTAAGTCCAACGGCCATCATCCATCTATGGGTCTATGAAGTACTAATGTGTTTTCAATCTGTGAAAAAAAGTAAGGAAGAGTGGGTGGGTGGTGGTGATGGTGATGATGGGTTATATTGCATATTCATCTCCACCATGCAGATATGTATATACATAAACATATTCATATATGTATGTAGTACATGGCAATGTGAAGCGTGCACTCTTATGCTATGTACATACATTATTTACATTTTGAAGCAAGCTCAAACGTTTTCTGATTTGCTAATTCATTAAATCACAGCCTACCTTAAAATCTCATATTGTGCGTAGCTGATTTGGATTAGTCCCGCAAGACACACTATTAAGCTGACTTAAATTATTAAGGTTATAATTTGAAACTTTTGAGCTGAGCAATTTACATTTAAGATATGATAAATTCTGGTAGGTATATGTGTACATATTGCAACTGTCGTTTATTTTATTAGTCGCAAACAAGGCAGATAAGTATCGTTAATATATCGTTTTCGTACATTACATCTTTTAAAGAAGTACTTTAAGGATGCCTACATCTTGAACACCTGAAAATGTAAACACCTGTGTATTTTTTTTAAATTCATTTGTACCATATACATATGTATGTGCGCATACATACATATGGTCCACTTGCAACAACTCTACCAAGTAATACATTGTTGTAAGGCCTCCATAAAATATGAGCAAATCCTTTTGCAAATAGAAAAATAAAAGACCATATATTCCATCCATATATTCAGTATGGATACTGGAATTTATTGCAGTGGCCAGGTAACAAAATCAAGAAAGGTGTTCTTAAACCTTACAATGTACCTTCATGTATCTAATATTGTCAACTAATACACACATATATGTACAATGCATATTTAGAGTTTTACAGTAGATATACATATATACAAGTATTTGTAACACTTTCTACATATTTACATGAAAAAGAGATTGTTATTTTATAGCTTAAGGCTTGGCAATTCTTTGAATCTACTTGAGCCTTTCAAGAAAATAAAATCGCATTAATTTCTTGATAAATATACATATATGTGATACTGAGACACCTCTGCATGTACATATTTATGTATGTACACCTAATATACATAAGTATGTACGTACATACATACATTATAGTTAAATCTTCTTCTTTGATGGCGCTACAGTTCGGGGTGAACCAGGGCCTCAACCAACAAGCCTCTCCAGCCGGCCCGATCTTTGGCCAGCCGCTTCCAGTGCGGCACGCCCAGTTGGTTGAGGTCCCCTTCCACCTGTGCGCGCCACCTTAAATGCGGTCGTCCTCTGCTGCGTTGTCCCTCGGGGTTGGAGTCGAAGACTCTTCGGGCCGGAGCGTTGATGTCCATTCGCTCTACATGGCCTAGCCATCATAGACGTTGGATCCGAAGACATCTAACCAGGCCGATGTCGCTGTACAGCCCGTACAGTTCTTGGTTGAATCTCCTAGCTCGTATAGCTCGTCTCTATAAACACTGTCATACGCGGCTTTAAAGTCGACTAAAAGATGGTGCGTGTCGACCGGGAATTCACGGGTCTTCTCCAAGATCTGCCGTAGTGTAAATATGTAGTTAAATATTAGCCTATAAGAGTGCCTAATTAGATAGAATTTTTTTTTGTTTTTTTTTTTTTAATGGGCGCTACAGTTCGGGGTGAACCCGGGCCTCAACCAACATGCCCTTCCACCCAGCACGGTCTTTTCCTAGCCTTTTCCATTGCCGCACACCCAGTTGACTGAGGTCCCCTTCTACCTGTGTGCGCCATCTTAAGCGCGGCCGTCCTCTGCTTCTTTGCCCTTCGGGGTTGGATTCAAATACTCTCCGGCCTGGAGCTGTGGTGTCCATTCGCTCTACATGGCCTAGCCATCTTAGGCGTTGAATCTGTAGACGCCTGACTAGGCTCATGTCGCTGTACAGCCCGTAAAGTTCGTGGTTGAATCTTCTCCTCCATCCCCCGCCTGCGTTTATAGGCCCAAAAATCACGCGCAAAATCTTTCTCTCGAGCCGATCAAAGGCCTCCTCATCCGCTTTTGATAGTGTGCTTCTGCGCCGTACAATAGGACCGGGATGATAAGGGTCTTATATAGAGTCAACTTTGTCGTTCGGGAGAGAGCTCTATTACTCAGTTGCCTCCTGAGTCGAAAGAAACAGCGATTGGCAAGAGTGATTCTGCGTTTGATTTCGGAACTGATGTCGTTGTTCCAGGTCGCTGCGGAGCCAAGGTAGACGAAGTCCTTAACTACCTGGAACTTATATCTGCCTATACAAACGTTCTGGCCAAGACGTCGGTGGTGAGCGTCCTTTTTTGATGACAGCATATATTTAGTTTTGCCCTCGTTTACCGTCAAACCAATTTTCGCCGCCTCCATCTCAATACTCGTAAACGCCTCATTGACATCTCGCTGTGATCTACCTATTATGTCAATATCGTCGGCGTATGCAAGGAGTTGCGAGGATTTAAAATAGATTGTGCCTCTTGTATTGGCCAGTGATTTTTGGACAATCATTTCCAATATGATGTTGAAGAAATCACACGACAGCGCATCGCCCTGCCTAAGTCCTTTTTTGACATCAAAACTATCGATTCTCCAAAGTTCCTGCATAGTCTGATGAGTTTAGCAGGTATGGCACAGGTAGACATAGCGTTGTATAGCTCGTCTCTAATTAATCAACTTGGGTCAGTTGTGGTGAGTGTCGACTTGAAATTCATTGGTTTTTTCCGGGATCTGCCGTAGTGTGAAGATTTGGTCGATGGTGGACTTCTCTGGCCTGAAGCCACACTGATAAGGACCTATCAGCTTGTTTACGAATGGCTTCAGGCGTTCACACAAAACGGCAGCGAAGATCTTGTATGCGACATTAAGGAGACTTATTCCTCTATAGTTGGCGCAGTCCAAGGGGTCTCCTTTTTTGTGGATCGGGCAAACAATGCTGAGACTCCATTCCTCGGGCATGCTTTCCTCTGACCATATCTTACAGATGAGCCGGTGCATGCTCCTAACCAGCTCACCCCCAGCCGCTTTGAAGAGCTCAGCAGACAGTCCAACTGCGACAGCAGCTTTATTCGACTTGAGCTTCTATATGGCAATCTTAACTTCGTCGAGGTCAGGGGGACAGAATTCTCTGCGGTCGATTAGAAATAGATCATTCTGCCTGACAGCGGTATATTGACTAACATCGCCGTTATACAGTCTGCAGAAGTGGTTTTTCCATATTCTCAGCATCGACTGCGGTTCTACTACTAGGTGTCCGTTCTCATCCCTGCAGGCTTCCGTTCTGGCTTTATAACCTTGTGTTCGCATGTTCGCTTTATCTGTTGATAAAACTTTCGAACGTCACACCTGCAGTAACAGCTCTCCAAATCCTCAATCGCGCGCTTCTCGTGCTCTTAGATTGAATTAGATGTTGAATTTTTTACTTTTATCATTAAACTTATGTACATACATATATATGTACGCATACGACATACATTCATACGTACATATGTACAGCATACATATGTACATATGTATGTCACAAATGATGCTTGATAAATTATTCCGTGTCGTTAAACGGACTGGAATTTTTTGTTTTTTTTTTTATCACTACATAGGGATGTAAGTTCTCATTTTAAACATTATATTATATGTTTCTTTCTGCAATACGAAATCACAAAACGAAAAGAAAAGCACACGGTATTCACTGTTTCAAACTTGATATCATTGTCTTAATAAACCGCAATTTCCGAAACCAAAGGGTGTCTTAATTATCAATCGGGAAATAAGCAATGTTACCTCCTCGGTATATATATGTACATATGTACATATATCATTTTTCATGGCGGTAATTCATTTCTTTGTTTCCTTTAGGAACAACTTTTCCCAGTAATATTAAATTACGATAGGTATGTACATACGTATGTTCATAGGAAATTTGCAGTTTATGGAATACGGATAATTCAACATTTTCAAATTAACATTGATATGTATCAGATTGAACTTAACTACATATGCACTACACTTGTAAATTTTTTATCAGCTGGTCAACAGGTATCAAATAAAGAATAATAGATACGTATAGTGATACAGCACCATTAAGAAATTCAAATTTAAGAACATTTGTCAACTTTACACTGACTTAAAGACAATCAATTAAAAGATCAGACAACCGCAACCACAGGTCCATATGTATATACATAAATATGTACGTACGTTGTACACGTGTATGATCTTATATGAGTATGTACATACATACATATATCAATCTACCGCATATGTACATACACATGCATAGGAATATTCAAACTTCTGATGAGTCCATTATAATATGTTCGCGCGCACATTCCTTACACCTCAATCTAGTCATAATTACGCAGTCGGCATTAACCGCGAGGTGTCTATAGATAAGTGTGAAACCTAAAAGCCATTCGTCAAGCCGTCGTTCCTCTACCAGAAAATGATATATGAGTTGAGGCGAGCGTTCCGGCGGCATATCTATAAGCACAAGAAATGTGAAGACGAAGCCTTTGGCAGTTTGGACATCAATCGGGTTTAAATACATGTACACATACATACATATACATATGAGTATGACTATGCATTGGATGTATGCCTACGCGTAAAGGTATTATCGATATCTGTCCGTGGCTGTTATTACACCAGGTGTAAATAATAAAGTTGCGGTATGGATACAAATTAATCTCCAAACTCAAGAAGCGGAGTGCTGAGATGATGATTTGTTGGTGCATTCTATTGTAATATTACACAGCGTTTTCTCCACATATTTCAAATATGTTACAGAACATGTTTCCCTGCGGAACCTATTGATGCGGTATTCAAAAGTTTTTTTTTACGTTTCGTCAGCGGCAAGCATTGAACGTACATTATCTATAAGAAAATATATGTATGTACATATGTACGTGCATACATTTTTAAGTTGCACCGGTTTCTAAGTAATGATCATTAAGTTAACAACTAAAAGTTTAATTGCGCACAAAACAAGTAAATTCTAATTTGTTGCTGACAGGCGGCGTACAATTCTACCTATTTACGTATATACATACATACATATGTAAGTGTTTTCTTTCTATTCCAAAGGAGCAATATAATTTAATACACGTACATAATAATTGTGTTTAGATAACAGGTCTAACGAACGTGCGTTCTAATTATGTATTTTGACAATGTGAACAGCCGCAAGTTCAGATAATCTAAACATTATTTTTCGGTGCGTCTATGTATGTTCATTTCTTCCCGTCATTCTTGTATTGTTCCTGATTATGATATTTTTTTCTTATTAAGCCTTGATAATATGATATGATATGATTTCTATCTAATTTTTACATTATATTACTCTGTAAAAAAAAGCTATGGTATTCAGGTAAAACGCTTGCTGTAGACTAAATAACTGAATGAATCACAGCCCCAGCTTAAAACTGTGTCAATGTACTTTTGAACATTGCACAAGCCATTTGTGTAAACAAAGTAAATTGAGATAAAACAATCTTATAAAATGATTTAAACGCCCTCAACAGATTGTAATATTGATTCATTCAAACAATCTGGAAGATATTTATTTACACAAATGTATGTATGTACATATATTCATGTTTAAATACCTGTGTTTGTTTATTATTAATATTTTTGTATTATTTTAATTTTGCCAGGGTCAGGAAAAAAGCTGAATTATTAATTTTATAAATGATTCGAATTTTGTTTGTAAATTAATCAATGCCAATAACCGGTACTGAGTTTAATAACATGATTGTATTAAATATTTCCAAATGTGTATGTGTATGTACATCTGCATAGAACATTCGTGATCAAGTATCAACCAACCTTAAGTTTTTAATATTACGAAATTCCCCTATCAGTAATTTTACTCAATTCAGCATTTCGGTGAACGAAGACCACGGTCATTTTCTATCTTCCCCCAAATCAGTGAGGCTTACTACCGGTATCACGGTTATGTTGCGCAGAAACCATTACTAAAATATTGATTTATGTATATTATGGATGTCTTTTTCTCTTTAATGGCTCTTCGGTGTCTCCAACATTTGAAAACAACGAAAATGGTAATAGCAAGAACGGCGGAGACACGTCCGACCGGTAGACCGTTATCATCAACTTCATACTAATTATGAAATGCTGCCATTGTTGAATCTTATCCTCAATAAATTGCATCACTTATTAGATCGACCTTTAGTACTTTTAACACGAAGTTTGTGTCTGTTTGTGTATCTCCATACTCTTTGACACTGTAATTATTAATTGCACGACAATCAGAGAAACGCAATTTACACATTCATACATGCATACATACAAATATATTACCAACTGTAAATTTGCTAATACACTCAACATTCATACGTACACGTACATATGTACGTAGAGGGTGGATAAGTTGGAATAGCCTAGTAATCGACAACCGGTTGAATACGGAATATATGGGTAATGACATGAAATACTATGAGAAAAAATGGGTTTAACCGGAACCGGATGTATTATCTGCGCTAACTACGCTTCGCTCGGCGGAACTTCGAACATATACCACATTCGTTACGCTCGAAGTACATACATATATGTACGTGTGTATGGACTTACGTGACCCCATCAAAACTGCTACTAGTGATGAAATTGAGTACTGGCTATCGTAGCATGCCTTCTACCATACATACATACATACATACATATGTACATTCCATAGTGAATTAATTAAAAAAATAGAGGAATGGCTCTGATCGCTTAACTACATAGTATTTGTCGTGAACTAATTAAATGTAAAAACTAATTAAATGTAGTTTATGTAGGTAATTGTAGCTCCTTACTGTCATTAAAAATTAGCCTAACCTTAACAAATCTACTACGATTCGATTGAGAAATAAATGGTATTCATTTGTTAGTTCCTATTCGATCACATCGTCGATCGATTCGAGGGCATGGGTTCGGACATACAGGGTAAAGTTGTTGATTTCTCTCAACCTAGCGAGATTCCAGCAACCATGCCGGTTTCAATGCCCGGGTCAAGTTGACGTACAGCCTCCTCGCAGCGCCCTCTGGATAGCCTTTACAACAACCGCTGAGAGGTGAACAAACGTATGCAGCTATCGCCCTAGGCAATAGGGCGCTACAATACCCCCCATCAGATTGGCGGTTGTGCGGCGGGCCAATAACCCGCCCATGTAAAACAAAACAAGTTATGAAAGAGCAAAGTTCCTCGCCTAAACGGACAGATTCTCGAAGACGATATGGCGCGAAAAAGGAACACGATTTGCGAGTATGCTCCTGGAATGCCAGAACATTGTACACTCCTGGAGCTGTTCATAAACTGGAAAGAATCCAAAGCGGATATTATTGCGATACAGGAAAAACGCTGGATAGGAAACGATATGATCAGGAAAAAAGATTGCTACATCTATTAAAACTGTCACAAAAGATTGCCCATGTTGGGGTGAGATTTTGTTGTGGGAAAGCGGCTAAGGTATAAGTGATCGCCTGGCTGTGTTCCGCATCAGAAGCAGATTTTTCAACATCAGCCTCTTATGTGCACAAGCCCCTACCGAAGAGGCTGAAGACCCCGTCAGATAGGACTTCTACGATCTCTCGGACAATGCCTACGTAGCAGCCTCGTAGCAGCAAGATTCGAATCGACTATCCGATGTCAGAAAGCTGCACCAGCCCACCATGGGGAGGTTCGACATTGGACGCCTGAGCACACCGGAAGTCACCAGAGTCTACAGGGAGCTACGGAGCGAAAGGCTCAGATTACGTCGAGCACAAATGTCAGCAATATGTGGCTGCATTGTCGCTCAGCCATTCAGGAAGTAGCCGAGAACACATTAAGCTATCTTCCCACCCCCGACAATAAACCCGTGATATGATGTCGAGTGTGAGCAAAAAAGGCAGCAACCGACGAAGCCCACCAAATCTTACTGCAGCGAAAAACCAGGGCAGCGCGAGAGGAGTACAGAGCCAGAAAAGGGGAGAAGAAAAAACTGCTGCGGCTAAAGAAAAGAATCTTCGCGTCCTCCCAGCTCACGTACATATATCGAGGAGTCTAGGGACCAGCATAAAATACGGGCCTTTTATTAGAAAGCAAAAAGCCTTGCGGGAGGCTTCAAGAAAGGCACCCAGGCTCTTCGAAATTTCCAGTAGCTGGTTAACGAGCATGTTACGTGCATGTCGAAAGAGCACTGAGGAAATCCCAACTCCCGCCGCTGAAGTAGTCTTCCCACCCAGCATCTTAGAAGTCGGCACAGCTATTCAAAAGCTGAAGAACAACACGGCCGCAGACTAAGATGGCTTGCCATCAGAGCTCTTCAAGGCTGGCGGCGATGTTCTGGTAGGCAGCATGCAACAGATCATCTGTGGAATTTGGAAAGCTCCTCACTTAAAGAACCAGTCATGTTTTACAAAATGCTTATACTGCCAGTCTTGCTGTAGGGAGCCGAAAGCTGGACGATAAGCAGGACGGCGGAGCTGAATTTGGGTTCTTTTGTCTTTTCTTTTTTTGTCTGTGAGGAAGGTGATTAGAGCAGAAGACATAACCGCGAACTCTATGAGCCTATGAGCTGCACTAAGATGTGGATATAGTCCGGAAGGCTATCCGTCGACTACCTTGGCTCGGTCACATCGAGCTCATGAACGCCAACGCTAAGCTAAGAGGGTCTTCGACTCCGAGCCACCTGGTTCGAGAAGAAGAGGAAGACCGAACCTCCGGTATAAAGACCAAGTAATCGCGGATGTAAGACAACTCTTGGACCGTAAAGGATTGAAGGCAGCTATAGCTCAGGCTCAGATCCTCCATGGATTGCCGGCCTGATAAGTAACTAAGTAAGTACGTCATTTTTGTGACCCCAACTCACCAAGAGGCACTGGATCCTGCACCACGACAATGCGCCGGCCCATTCCTCGTTGATTATGCAGGAGTTTTTGGCATTCACCGCCCCATCTACCGTATAACCCCGACATTGCCCTATACGATTTTTTTTAATTTCCCAAGATGAAGTCACACCTCGAGGGAACTCATCATGACGGTGTAGAAAAAGTCAAAGAGGCTATTAGCATGGTTCTGAACGAGTCAACTTCGCGTGTTTCGAATCGTGGGGGCGACATGGAAATCATTGTGAAGGTCAATAATACAATTTCGCGATACATATAATTTGCTTGCTAGATATTTCCGGAATCTAACTGTCGCACCTCGTAAGTAATTGCGTATTTCTCGCACACTATTCTGCAGAAGAGCTTAGCCTCTTGTAGATCTTCTCTGCCGTATTGTGTGAACGCCTGAAACCGTTGGTGGATAACCTGATCGGCTCTTATCAGTGTGGTTTCAGGCCAGGTAAATCCACAATAGACCAAATATTTACGCTGCGGCAGATCTTGGAGAAGACCCAGGAATACCAAATCGACACTCACCACCTCTTCGTCGATTTCGAGGCTGCATATGACAGCGTGTATAGAGATGAGCTATACAAAGCCATGTCTAGTTTGAACATCCCTGCCGACTGTGCAGGATGACAATGGAGAATTCTCGCTGCTCCATTAAGGTCGGTAATGAGCAAACCGAGACCTTCGATGTTAAAAAACGATTTTGGGAAGGGCCACGCGCTGTCATGCAACTTTTCCAACATCGTGCTTGTAAAGATCGTGCAAGAGTCACTGGCAAACACAAGAGGTACGATTTATTTCAAGTCTACTCAATTGCTTGCGTACGCCGACGACATTGACGTGATTCGACGGACACAGCGAGACGTCAATGAGACCTTTGTAAGCATTGAGGTAGAAGCGTCTAAGATGGGTCTCAAGGTTAATGAGGGTAAAACCAAATATCTGCTTTCGTCTTAAAGAGACGGACAACACCGACGTATAGGCCAGAACGTCAACATGGGCGGATATAACTTTGAAGTGGTCAAGGAATTCGTCTACCTTGGCTCACTGATGACCAGCGACAACAACACCAGCGCTGAGATAAAACGCAGAATCACTCTTGCCAACCGCTGTTTCTTTGGGCTCAAGAGGAAATTGAGAAGTAGAGCCCTCTCTCCGAAAACCAAGGTGACACTATATAAGACCTTGATCATCCCAGTCCTCCTTTACGGCGCAGAGGCTTGGACCTTAACAAAAGCGGATGAAGATGCCCTTGGTCTTTTCGAGAGGAAAATTCTGCGCACTATCTACGATCCCGTTTGTTCAAACGGTGTATGGAGGAGAAGATATAACGAAGAACTGTACGGGTTGTAGGTACAGCGACATCGGCCTGGTACGACGTCTACGAATACAGCGTCTAAGGTGGCTAGGCCATGTAGACGGCATGGAAAATACAGCTCCGACCCGAAGAGTCTTCAAATCCACTCGGGAAGGAAGGCGCGGCAGAAGACGGCCGCATCATCGGTGGCGCATGCAGGTGGAAGGGGACCTTAACCAACTGGGCGTGCGGCGCTGGAAACAGCTGGCCAAAGACCGTGCCAGCTGGAGACGCTTGTTGGTTGAGGCCCAGGTTCACCACGGACTGTAGCGCCACCTAAGTAAGTAAGTAATTATATTAAAGCAAAATATGTGCATACAACGGATCTGCATTTCCGTAATTCTTTAATGATTGCAAGTAGATTCAAATACGTGTGGCAACAAAGAACCTCATATTATTAGTTTACAAATAAAAGTAGATTTCATTTAGTGTATTATTAAAAGCATGTAAAAAACCATCATATGTCTTGGATGAGACGTCGATGAAAAAGACAAAATCAGCTGTTTTTTCTTCCAGTGGACTCTTTACCGAACTACTATCAGCCGACATCGCAGAATGGTCACGTCGTTGTGTTCTTGTTTATGAGTTAGTTTCACAAATTCACAATTTAACTGCGCAAACACGCGTCTTTTATGTATACCAAGTACCAAAGGATCATTATCCAGACTTAACAGATTCGTATATGTATAGACACATGTACATACGTTGCCGATTGACTCAGAGCCCTTTAGTGATCATTATGTCCGTGCGTGGATAGGTATAAAATTACTTGGCACCCATGTTGTTTTATTTTGACGCCTTAAGACCTAATTTATATGCCACGACTTCTTCCTTGAATGAAACTGATCCAGTATCCCAACAATTTTAAGATTGTATGTAAACGAATCGTTTCCCGAAATAAGGTTAGATAGCCTATTAATTCTAAAGATGGACACATGCACATACTAGACAGTGCCGTCTGCATATACGTACATACGTGTACATACATACATATGTATGTACATGAATGCATATATATATATATATACATGTATATGAAAACACACGCATTTCTAAAAGTATGCAAGCCAAAAGTTAATTTCACGCCTTGCACGCAAAAGCAAAATTATGTAAGGGAAAAATAATATTTTCAGTGCAATATTAGTCACAGTCACGGACGGGTTTTTAAAAAATTGCAGAAACTTCAACGCATAAAGTTTGAGATGCATTTTTTACGCCAATAAATAAAAAACCTAAAAACATAAACATGCGTAGATTCTGGCTAGGCTAAGTATTTCTTCCCTAAAGATAACTCAGTAATCTTTCTGTGGTTTCGCCCACACTCAACAGAATATAAATCGTTAGCAATAACACAACACACAAAAGATATTTTCTACTCGTAATTGTCATTATATATCAAATATGTACTTTTTTTTATTCAGATAATTATCTAGGAGCTGTATTTCGTCTTTACGTCTTAAAAAAAAAAAAAATAAAAGAAAAAACGCCAAATCAAGAACCCCAATGGAACTGCAGCATCATGCACTGAAACTGCAGTAGCACAAACCAGCAAAGGCCACACATACAATATTAATGTTTGTAATAAATATTCCTCCCAAATTAAAATATGAGTTAAGATCGCAGACGTCTTTTATCATCACTTGTTCGGACAAGAAATAAAACGCAGATTTGATACCGACGGACGCAAGAAGTTTAATATTGATCGTTCGTGATGTAGTTATTTCCCGACTACCTTAAAAGTGTGTAACATAAACGTCCGTAAAATGCATATTAACGGATAAGTTCTTGGACTACGCTGTTCGGCAGTTTGTTAGCGAAATCTGAGAAATCAACAAGCGTTGGTTCGTTCTGGAGTGTAGGTGGTTCATTTGTTCGTTTTGCCGACACTTTGTTGTTGGAAAGTTGTTAACACTATGGAATTTACCCCTGAAAACGTATTTCGGATGCTTACATATGGACGTCTATGCAGAGTATAGTTACGTATGTATCTTCAGCTGCCCACGTACATTTAAGTTCATCGAAAGATATGCAAGCGAATGTGTGCATATTTATATCGAACAGTACTCTTCTTGTTTCGATAATGACATGACCACCAGATACTTTTGTAAGTATCGATCACATACAATCCGGCGTGAATTATTAATTGTATTCTGTTCTGTACAGCGATTATCTCTGTTCTTAAACGAAATTAGTCAACGTTTCGTTAGAGAGACGATATTGTTTATATGATGCATGACAAAATAAGCTCAGAATACATACATACATTTACACATGGGTTAAAGGTGACAACTTAATTCGAAAAAAAAAAAAAATTTAAATAAATTAAAGAAGAAGAAGATAAAACCCATTTCACATTATACCGTTTGTCCGCATAACACAGCCTACCACCACCTAGTTGAAGAGCAGTTTCATGTTTATAAGTGCGTATATCATCAGACTCATTTGAAAGTCCAAACATGAACCTATAACTCTTCTTCCCTTTCACTCGCCGCATATTTTTGGTTGTATCTTAATCTGAGCTGATGTAGATATGTCCAGTAGAACTACCCGCTTACTTGAAGCAGCATACTTAAATAGTTAAATTCTCATATAGCGCATACTCTAGCTGTTAATGATACTCCAATAAATCACTTTGAAAGTGACATATTGACCCAAGAGCACGGTCAATAAATATGTTTACCTGAAGGTACAAAAACTAAAGGAACCAGCTAACTTCAGTAAGAAATCAAAAGAAGATGTAGAAAAAAAACGACAGAGTAACAGAGACCACTTCTGATAGGGAAATAGAACGCTGAAAAAATATATGCAAATCACTTGGATAAAGGCGTAAAGAAAGATCTCTAAGAAATTGAGTTATTGAAGGATCATTGAGAATTGATAGTGGCATTTGGTGTCAATAATGACCGCGTGCCCTTGCATTCCGAAATATTTTAAATGCGCTGGAAAGAGATGAAGAAATGATAAAGCTAGCTAATAAAAAGTAAAAGGCATTGGCATACTTATTCAATATTTAAATTATGTGAATATTCAATTTTTAAATAACTACGTACATCGTTAGGAATATGTAGTTTTACATTCATTTTGAGTCACTCTAAATAAATTGATGTTTACGTTCATCAATTCCGCCGTAAGACATTGAAGTCCAGTAACCAATGTATTTTTATTTGTATATGCACATACATACGGTAGTGGCCAGATAAAAGTGACCATCCTTAAAATAGTTAAAAAAGCTACTTTTCGAAAAGTATTTAGTATGTACATATATATTTTAAATAATTTATAAATTTATACTTTTAGGAAATAAAGAAGAAAAGTCGCTGATGATAGTAGTAAATTTAACAATTGGGTCAGTTCAATTCCGATGGCCTCTGGCAACATTTGACCTTGAAATTTTCATTTTAGTGGTTTAACCCGGCTTTTTCTCGGTTTTCTGGCTGATAAGCCACTATCCTGCAATCTTCTTCGAACTGTTTTTGGACTTAATGCGTGTTTCACAATGCTACTACACGGCGACGCGACAGCGCAACTACAAACGCCGTAGCTGTCAAATCCATATTCATTCAATGGCATTATATGGAGTAAGTCACATAGGCACGTATCTAGTCGTGTCGCAGTGCTGTAATTTCGAAAATTTGAAAAACTGTCGCAGCTACACGGCGTTGTGCCATTTCGAATTCGACATTGGAGGAATGCGTTTGATAACTTGGTCTAACCCACCACCTTCTTATGACTTTTGTTTTCGCTTTTAACTTTTTATAGGCTAAAGCAGCCGCACATGTTAGCAATAATGTTTTTTTTTCAAATTATTTTGATCCATTTATGAACTAAATTCAGTTTCAGTCTTCGAATTTTTTACTGATGCCAACTTCACTCTATAGAATTCACCTCCAACTTCACTGACAGAAGTAACCGCGCTGTCAAAACAAACGCCGATGAAAGTAGCTCCATTGTGTATTGACTGAACGACTTTACAACCACAGCAAACGGCAGCGTTTGTAGTTGCGCTGTCGCGTCGCCGTGTAGTAGCATTGTGAAACAGGCATAATTCTTTTTGGGTTTGTTCCTTAAACTCAAGACTAATTTCTTCGGACGTTGTTTTTCTGTCTTTCCTACATAATTTTTTGAGCAAAAGGCCTATTTAACAGTGTTTCGAACTAAAAAGCACTTTTGTTTGAATTAAATAGAGAGAGAGAAAAACTGCTAACTTTTGAGACATATAGAAATTGTTAACTTTTATATGGCCACTACCGTATGTATGTACATATGTATGCACGTGCATGACCAAAAACAAAACACATCCGTGCATCCATACACAGATAGAACTAATCCAATGAGAACACGGATACTTACACATGTACATGCATACATACAGTGGTGGAAAGATAAATAGCACTCATCCCTTATTTGTATTAAAATGTACTATAATAAAATAAGGAGTTATATGTCTTTATGAATACTTATTTTTTTTATTTTTGTTTGGAACATAAGATCACGTTTCATTAATTTTTTTTCTAAAAAATAAAGCACACGGCAATAAATACCAAAAAAATAGATTAAATTCTTGAAAAAGGCTGGAAATATAAATAGCACTGAAAGTAATAATGGAGATAAATTAAAAAATTACTTACTTTTTCTTACTGTTATGAGCTGTAAAAGTTGTATAGCTTTAATATTTAGTAGGATAACCTTTGTTCAATATGACTGCATTTAGTCGGCGGGGTAAACTTTCGACAAGTCTTTGGCAACGGGTTTGGGGTATGGAATACCAGCCTTCTTGAATGGATGTCCACAAATCGTCCAAATTTTTGCACATTTTCTGCTTTAAACGAGTGTCCACGTCGTTCCACAGATTCTCAATTGGATTGAGATCTGGACTCTGTGGGGGCCAACTTAAAACATTGATTTTATTCTCCAGAAGCCACTTTTTAACCGACTTAGCAGTGTGCTTCGGGTCATTGTCATGAACAAACTTCCAATTTATGGGCAAATTTTCGAATGCAAAGGGCTCCATATGAGTTGCTAATATTTCTTTATACTGATGTTGGTCCATCCTACCAGATATTTTTACTATGGGCCCAACACCATGCCAAGAAAAAGCTGCCCATACCATTATACTTCCGCCACCATGTTTAACCGTCTTCAGTGTGTACATTGGATTATTGTCTTGACCTTTTGGGCGGCGAACATAAACTTTTCCATCAGAACCAAGTCTATTAAACTTGGATTCATCGCTCCAAAAGACATTTTTCCAAAATTGAAGAGGTTTGTCCAAGTGCTCTTTCGCGAACTCTAAGCGCTTCTTAAGATTTTTTGTTGAGACGAGTGGTTTCCTTCGGGCAATGCAACCGTGCAACCCTGCTTCTGCTAGACGATAACGGACAAGCCTTGAAGTGATGTTAATGCCATAATCGTTTTCAATATCTTTTCTTATTTGGCTAGAAGTTATGAATGGGTCCCTCCTGCTTGACGCTACAATTGCCCTGTCCATGGCTTTTGTTGTCTTTCGACGTCGATCTTTTCTAGCGATATTCTCGAACTGTTTATGCTTCTTAATATGATGTAGGGCATTGTAAACCATCTTCTTTGAGCATTTGAGATCACTCGCAATATCACTTATTCGCCTTCCACTTTCAAACAAGTTGTACATTACTTCCCGTTTTTCCGCTGAACAATGCAATCCTCTTCCCATAATAAATTTTAAAATCTAATAGAATTTCAAACTTAATCGATAAATTATAATACTCAGTACATAACATAATAGAAAACTTACGCAACAAACGTTTTAAACAAATTTTTTCACTTAAAATATGTAAGGTGCTATTTATATTTCCAGCTGCTTTGCCAACGTAACTTACTCAAATGCGAACACAGATGTACATGTATTGACAAGGTAGAAAAAAATAACTGTTTTGAATACAGTAATGTTTTACTTAGAAACTGGCATTTAAAAAATGTTGCCAATTTTATTTTTAATAATGTAGTTTTGGATGTCGTATGATTTTTCGTAAAGGTGCTATTTAAGTTTCCACCACTGTATGTATGTACATATGTATTTGCTACACTGGCCCATACTTGAATGTTTTCTTAACATTGAACTGCAATCGAAATGCTGGGCGGTTCTAATTGTACTCTTAAATCGATAGTCATGATATCTGATGACTCATTTGAAAATGAACGGACAGACTTTACGTCGACTTTGAAAAGGACCGCTGAACTTCAATCAATGCCGATGATGATTTGATGTGAATCGTGGATGAGTATGCATTAATCGATGAAGTGATTTTTCAAGACGGTAAATAAATAAACTTTTCGAATACGCTTAATTTAAACTCAAGTAGGTACAAAACATAACAAGCGGCATACATATTTTTTTATAGAAAAAAGAAATGGAATATTCACTACTTTGGTAGAAGAAAAATTACTATAATTTAAATAGGGGTTTACTTTGAGGTTCTAATCCAACTAAGAAAAAGCGCATATTAGTGGTTGCATTTCTTAATTTAAAGTAATGTATATATGTAATAATAGATATACACGCCTTAAAATCACAACAATAGTAATTTACGTAGGTACGATACAAAATAAGGTTTCTGAACAGATGTTGTAAACACGACAGCAAGAGCTTCTCCTCATTTTTTATTTGCAAATTACATTTTATTGCTTTCATATAAAATAAAGCAACTAAAGATCATGTAAATTTCCCAATTTTCAAGCATGGTTGACTGCTAACCACAAGATCCTTTTAGCCATAGTAAATTAAATGAGCATTTTTAACCACAAATTGGCAAGTACCTTCGAGATTAAATTATACATTTAAAGTTTATCATTTCCTGAAATACATTTTCGTAGACATACATATGTATGTATGTATGCATACAGAGGAAAGAATTGCATATGAAATAGTACATACATACATATACACATATATATATAAAAAGAATAGATTAACCCTTTTGGTTCACCCTCAATAGAGTTGAGTTGCGAAATCAAAGGCAGGGAATAACCTGAGATAATAGCCTAATCCTGGCCACCGACGTATGATTAAATCAGATATTAAATCAAATCCGCCCTCTCTATTACACTTTTTCAATAGTATTTTATTTGAAGCGTAAATTTATGCACCCTTACTTGGTGAAAATAGGGGATTTTATAAATTTAGCGCACAACCACGGAGATCAAAGTTTAACTTTATCGATTATTAAGATCTATGAAAAGGAATATGGTTCTACATAGATAACTAACAATTTATTGTCAGAATGTCGAGTAGACATACTATACTTATGTATCTACATATATACATGGGCATGTATGTACATACATGCAAACAATTATGTCCGATATGCTAAACGACTAACCCCCCGCGGGATAAGGGTTAGAATATTCTCGTCGTCCGTCTTAAGGGGCGACTTAATTCCTAATGAATCTCTGACCCATCAAAAAAAGCATAACACAGGTAGGCACAAAGCCGGTGACTTGGATTTCTATTTAAAACTTCATAAAAATCGTTGACGCACTTTTTTTTGATTAAATATAGTTATCCTTTTTGAAGTGAAAAATCCCGGAGGTAAACTAGTTCACCAATTTAATTTTCGGGGTGGGGTTGCCCGGAAAGATAGCATATGTACAAGCCAAATGTCTTTCAGGCAGCAGTCAATAAACGAAGTAAATATAAATACACAGCTTACAGCGGTACAAGAAGCCCGATTTTCCAACGAAATGTTTGTTAAGGATATACTTTGATCTGTGGCAGTATGGATACCCTTAATCTTGGAATAGGTTGGTTTGACGAAAAAGGCAAGAAAAAGGTGGACACCCGTACTGTGAGACATCAAGCTATGGAAAATGCTGATATGTACGATAACATTTATAAGATATCAGACCTGCCGAAATCAAATCAGCACAACAATGGCTAAACAATAAGATTTTCGAAATTCAAGAAGTGTGTCCTGCGAAAAACATGACAGCGATGTACGTAATATAGAGATAAACGCTAGACGAAAAACATACCAGGCATACCACCATGAGGATTGAAATGTAACAAATTGGGAGCTTGTTTCGGAGAATGAGATGTATGAGGCCTAGTGAAAAAATACGTGAACGGTTAAAATAAGGAGATGACTTATCATTTCTTGTTTTTAATTTAGTGCTGCTCTACGTCATGAAATCATTTCGAGAAAATAAAAGGGATAATGGAACTGCAGCCAATCCAGCTTGCGCTTACGATCTCGACTTTCTGTGAGCTACTAAGGAAACAGGAAATAAACTAAGGCAGCGCAAAAAGTCCTAAGCTTTCGGCATGTGAGCGAACGCCTCATAACGATCCATATCAAGGCTATATTTTCAGCCTGATCTGCGTCCAGGCCCCCACGGAAGAAAAGGATGACTCCACCAAAAATGAGTTCTAAGATCTTCTAGACAGAACGTATGCCCAATGTCTCAGCTATGATATCAAAATTGTACTAGGAGACTTCAATGCTAAGCTCGGTAAGGAAAGCATATTTGAACGAGTCATCGGCAAACATAGCCTACACGACACCACATCCGATAACGGACACAGACTGATTGATCTTGCTACGGAGCGAAATCTCCTTCTAGCAAGTACGCGCTCCCCGCACCTCGATATAGACAAAGGCACTTGTCGGTTATCAGATCAATCAATAACTAACCAGGTTGATCACATCGCGATCGACGTCAGACACTCCGAGGAGCTAATATCGACCCGGACCACTATCTTGTAGTAGCCAAGATGCACCTACGGATATGGATATCACGAATGCAGCGGAGTAGAGTAAGAATACCAAGTTACGACGTCGGAAACCTATTATCGCCAGATACCGCTCGTGCTTTTGCCGATCGCGTCTTCCTTAAGCTCTCCAATACACCTCAATCCTTCATGCTGTCAATTGAACAACAGTGAAACCTTTGCAAAACTTCAAGGTTCCACCACGAAGAAACACCTGGTTCGATGACGAGTGCAGGAGGATTCACGAAGCGAAGAGAGGTGTTACTGTAGGCGTGACGTTCGAAAGTTTTATTAATACATAAAGCGAACATGCGAACATGGTTTTAAGGCCAGAACGGAAGCCTGCAGGGATGAGAACGGACACCTAGTAGTAGAATCGCAGTGGATGCTGAGAATATGGAACAACCACTTCTGTAGACTGTATAACGGCGATATCAGTCAATTTAGCGCTGTCAGGCAGAATGACCCATTTCTGAACGACGAAGATCGCAGAGAATTCCGCCTCCCTGGACCTCAACGAATTTAAGATCGCCATATCGAAACTCAAGTCGAATAAAGCTGCTGGCGCAGACGGACTGACTGTCTGCTATGCTCTTCAAGGCAGCTGGAGATGTCCAAGTTAGGAGCATGCACCAGCTCATCTGTAAGATATGGTCAGAGGATAGCATGCCCGAGGAATGGAGTCTCAGCGTCGTATGCCCGATTCACAAGAAGGGTCTCCTTTCTGACTGTACAAACTACAAAGGAATAAGTCTCCTTAACATCGCCTACAAAATATTCTCTGCCGTTTTGTATGAACGCCGGGGGGGGGGGGGGGGAGGGGGGGGGGGGGAGCGAGCAAAGAGAAGTTGATCGCGTTAAACATGGCAAACGCCAGCTTCGATCTCTGTCCCTGCTCAATCCAAGTTGACACACAGCCTCCGCTGCGACATCTACTACGGGAACTGCTACAAGGAGAACAAACAGCGCCTATTTTGGTGCGGATTCGATATTAGAGAAATACTCCAACAAAACGACTTAAGCTTCCGAGATATAAGCGAACGCCTCATAACAATCCGCATCAAAGCTAAATTTGGAAACAATAGCTTAATATGCGCTCCCGCCCCAACGGAAGAAAAGGACGATCGACTCAAAGAAGAATTCTACGATCTGCTAGACAGAACCTATGTCCAATGTCCCAGCTACGACACAAAAATAGTTCTAGGAGATTTTAATGCAAAACTGGGCAAAGAGGAGATATTTGAGTCGATCATAGGAAAGCATAGCCTCTATAACACCACATCCGACAACGGACTTAGGCTAATCGAGAATTCTCGTTGCTCCATTAAGGTCGGTAATGAGCAAACCGAGACCTTTGATGTTAAAAAAGGATTTAGGCAAGGTGACGCGCTGTCATGCAACTTTTTCAACATCGCGCTTGAAAAGATCGTGCAAGAGTCACTGGCCAACACAAGAGGTACGATTTATTTCAAGTCTACTCGATTGCTTGCGTCCGCCGACGACATTGACGTGATTGGACGGACCCAGCGAGACGTCATCGAGACCTTTGTAAGCATTGAGGTAGAAGCGGTTAAGATGGGTCTCAAGGTTAATGAGGGTAAAACCAAATATCTGCTTTCATCTAAAAGAGACGGACAACACCGACGCAAAGGCCAGAACGTCAACATGGGCGGATATAACTTTGAAGTGGTGGATGTGCGAACATTCAGAGGGGCAAATGTCGACTCTGACCACTTCCTCGTAGCAGCAAGATTCAGAGCTCGACTGTCCAATGTCAGAAAGCTGCACCAGCCTATCAGGAGGAGGTTCGACATTGGGTGCCTGAGCACACCGGAGGTTGCCAGAGTCTACAGGGAGCAGCTGAGCGAAAGACTCTACGGTATGCCTACGTCGAACGCAAATGCCAATAATATGTGGCTGCATTGCCGCTCAGCCATTCAGGAAGAGCCTCGTGATTCGAGAAGAAGAGGAAGACCGAACCTCCGGTATAAAGACCAAGTAATCGCGGATGTAAGACATCTTGGTCTTGATAACTGGAAGCAGCGTGCCCGGGACCGTCAAGGATGGAAGGCAGCTATAGCTCACGCTCAGATCCTCCATGGATCGCTGGCCTGATAAGTAAGTAAGTAAGTAATATTATGCATACAGTACAATACACCAATCCACGCCCGTACCTATTACACCAACCAGTAAGTGCATTCTCTTGCCTTGGAACATAATAGCAATAAAAACATTCTACATTTATGCCGTTGGCCTTCAAATAATGTTATAAAGTGTTGTTACCTTGCAATCAGACAAAGAAATAATAATAATAATAACAAATAGGCTATTTTGTATGAGTGAGATGAGCTGGTCTATCTTATAGCAAGCATAATCATGGATGCCTTGAAGTTTAAAGTTCACATTGAGCTCATATATACAATATGTACGTAGATACAATGAAGGTTGAATGAAACAAGTCGACTTTTATGCTTAATGAATATAAGGATGGTAACGTACACCTACACATATAGGGTATAGCGATTTTCTAAATTGAACAAAAATAACAGAAAGCCCAATGCCTTTAATGGGCTTCAAGCATGACATGAAGTGTGCCCAATAATGAGCAATTACGGAGATTTTCTGAAGTCTTATTGTTAACCATTTCCAGCTTGGTTTACTGAAATGCATGCAATGTACATGAATCAGTTTCTAGATATGTTATATCTAGCATGTGTATGAAATAACATTTTTGGAAATAAGATTTAGTAGGGAAATTTAACAGAGAATCTATCAAGTGGTTAAATGATCTGGTTTTGATGCGGAACGACTTTGATTTGCTTTTATTTCAAAAAATTTAAAGTGGAATCGATCCGAATGGGAGAAAGTGTACGTCTTTTCATTGAAATAATCAGATCACTGACATTTAATTGCTTAATGAGCTTAGATACGCCTTGGGGAAATTTTGACAATAATCAAGCGGTAGCAATCATAAATTGAGACATTGCATTGGGCTGACCGGCTTATATCGTATCACTATATTCTTCCTCTTTGCAATGACTTAGACAATGACTTAGACATGCTTACACCTACATGTTTAAACCTACATACATATGTATGTGACCTACTATGTAACGAATTTGTGCACTGTCTAGGTATATTTTTTAAAACTTGTTCTACCGACCTGATAATTGTGTCAATATTTTTTTGCGGTCAATTCTAAGGAATTATAAGCCTCTTAGCCTAAATGGACATATTTCGCGGTGTTACCTTTTTGCTTTATATTGACTTTTAGTTTTTAAATGAATTAGTGATATGAGGGCGTCGGTCGAGGCGCAGTGGTTAGTGTGTTTGACTCTGATGCACGATGAGCGCGTTCGGAACCCGATAACGCCAACGCCATCGAATGTTTATTTCGCGGCGTCCTCCTCGGCGGGGTATTAGCAAAACCCCCCTTACACCCCGTCTCCCCGAGACATCAGCGATGTTAAAATTTCAGTTATGACATAAATATGTCTCGTGTAGACCGGTAGTTTTCGGACCAGACAGACGCATGGACAGATGTCGGGCGTTTTTTCCAAACATCTCCTTCGGACATCACTTACTTATTTACTTAACGGGCGCTACAGTTCGGGGTGCCTCTCCACCTAGCACGATCTTTCGCTATTCTTTTCCAATGCCGCACGCCCAGTTTCTTTGAGGTCCCTTTCCACCTGTGCGCGCCACCTTAGGTGCGGCCGTCCTCTATTTCTTCGTCCCTCGGGGTTGGATTCAAAGACTACGGGCTGGAGCTGTGGAGTCCATTCGCTCTACATGGCCTAGCCATCTTAGGCGGTGGATCCGTAGACGCCTGACCAGACTCATGTCGCTGTACAACCCATACTGTTCGTGATTGAATCTTCTCCTCCAACCCTCCTCTGTGTTTATGGGACCGAAAATCGAACGCAGAATCTTTCTCTCGAAACGACCAAGGGATTTCCTTATCCGCTTTAGATAAAGTCCATGTTTCTGCGCCGTATAACAGGACCGGGATAATTAAGGTCTTATGTAAGGTCAACTTGGTCGTACGAGAGAGGGCTCTACTTTTCAGTTGCCTCTTGAGCCCAAAGAAGCAGCGGCTGGCAAGAGTAATTCTGCGCTTGATTTCGAAACTGGTGTCGTTGTTCCAAGTCACTGCGGAGCCGAGGTATATGAAGTCCTTAACTACCTCGAACTTATATCTGCCAATATGCACGTTCTGTCCAAGGCGTCGGTGATAAATGTCCTTTTTCGATGACAGCAGATATTTAGTCTTGCCCTCATTAACTGCCAAACCAATTCTTGCCGCCTCCATCTCAATACTCGCAAACGTCTCATTGACATCTCGCTGCGATCTACCTATTATGTCAATGTCGTCGGCGTATGCAAGGAGTTACGAGGATTTGAAATAGATTGTGCCTCTTGTATTGGCCTGAGATTTTTACACAATCATTTCTAATATGATGTTAAAAAAATCACACGACAACGCATCGCCCTGTCTAAATCCTTTCTTGACTTCGAAACTATCGGTCAGTTCTGCACCGATTCGGATGGAGCAGCGAGCATTTTCCAGGGTCATCCTGCATAGTCTGACGAGCTTAGCAGGGACGCTCGTCTCTAATTACGCTGTCGTATGCGGCCTTGAAGTCGACGAATAGATGGTGCGTATCGACTTGAAACTCATTGGTTTTCTCCAGGATCTGCCGTAGTGTGAAGATTTTATCGATGGTGGACTTCCCTGGCCTGAAGCCACACTGATAAGGACCTATCAGCTTGTTTACGAATGGCTTCAGGCGTTCACACAAAACGGCAGCGAAGATCTTGTATGCGACATTAAGGAAATTTATTCCTCTATAGTTGGCACAGTCCAAGGGGTCTCCTTTTTTGTGGATCGGGCAAACAATGCTGAGACTCCATTCCTCGGGCATGCTTTCCTCTGACCATATCTTACAGATGAGCCGGTGCATGCTCTTAACCAGCTCACCAAAAGCCGCTTTGAAGAGCTCAGCAGACAGTCCATCTGCGCCAGCAGCTTTATTCGATTTGAGTTTCGACATGACAATCTCAACTTCGTCGAGGTCAGGAAGACGGAATTCTCTGCGATCTCCGTCGATTAGAAATGGATCATTCTGCCTGACAGCGGTATTTTGACTAACATCGCCGTTATACAGTCTGCAGAAGTGGTTTTTCCAAATTCTCAGCATCGACTGCGATTCTACTACTAGGTGTCCGTTCTCATCCTTACAGGCCTCCGCTGATAAAATCTTCGAACGTCGTGCTTGCAATAGCACCTCTCCAAGTTTTCAATCGCCTGCTTCTCGTGCTCTTTCTTTTTTCTCTTGAGAAGCTTATGTTCCTCCCTTCTTTTAAGCTCGTAAAGCTCACGAGCCGCTCTTGTTTTTTTGTGTAATGAGGCTTTGTATGCCTCCTGCTTTTCCGCATGAATCCTTCTACACTCGTCATCGAACCAGGTGTTTCGTCGTGGTGGAGCTTTAAGGCCCAGCACTTCCGTTGCTGTGCTCTTCAGGGCTTGTTTGCACAGGCTCCATTGTTTCTCTACTGACTGAATGAGGATTGAGCTGTATCGGATAGCTTAAGGGAGACGCGGTTGGCAAAGGCACTGGCGATCTCCGGCGATAGTAGCTTTCCGACGTCATAGCTTGGTGTTCTAACTCTACTCCGCGGTGTTCGTGTTATGCGTTGACGTATCTTGGCTACTACAAGATAGTGGTCTGAATCGATGTTCGCTCCTCGGAAAGTGCGAACATCAAGAATAGTGGAGGAGTGTGTGACGTCAATCGCGATGTGGTCAATCTGGTTGGTGACTGATTGATCTGGCGACCGCCAGGTGCCGTTGTGTATATCGAGGTGGGAAAATCGTGTGCTGGCTACAAGAAGATTTCGCCTCGTGACAAGGTCGATCAGCCTGTGTCCGTTATCGGATGTGGTGTCATGTAGGCTGTGTTTGCCGAAGACCCGCTCAAGGATGCTTTCTTTACCCAGCTTAGCGTTAAAATCTCCTAGTATGATTCACTCACTTCGCTGGTGCCGTCTCAACCAGAATGGTCAGCAAAGGTACACCACAGGGTGGAGTACTCTCCCCTCTCCTCTGGAACGTGGTGGTCAACGAACTACTGCTGTTGCTGGAGCAGGAAGGGTACGCTGTGATCGCCTATGCGGATGACATTGCTATTGCCGTCACAGGAAAATTTCCCAGCACTCTATCGAAACAAGCATTTTACAAGCATTTTAACTTAAGGCTGACTTTAATTGATCTCTGCAACTTAGCTGTACATATTTTATCCTCATTTTACGAACAAAGAAAATATTAAGATCAATTTCCTTCCATTATAATTTTCCTTTTATAGCAGGAGAAGGGAGCGAACAAACAGAGCAAAGAAGTTGATCGCGTTTAACTTGGCAAACGCCAGCTTCGATCTCTGCCCCTGCTCAATCCAAGTTGACACACAGCCTCCGCGTGGCCTCCCCTGGATAGCTATACTGGCACCCGCCAGGTAGTGAACCAATGTGTGCAGCGACCCGACCCCTTGTTCCTGGGGAAAGAGGAACCTGGCCCTCCAGGTTGGGGGTTGCGCTTAGGGCTAACATCCCTATCGCTTAAAACAAAAAATTTGTTCAGAGACAACCAATAGCCTCGGATACGGACGGATTACATGTTGACGACCCCCGCAAGCGTCAAAAAGGAAACGAATTTCGGTTCTGCACCTGGAACGTTAGGTCCCTCAACAGACCAGGTGCAGCCGAACAACTGGTCAACTCTTTGGACTGCTATAAGGCAGACATTACCGCGCTCCAAGAAGTGCGATGGGATGGGCCAGACAAAAAGCGGATGAAAAACTGTGATATATACTACGGAAACTGCTACAGAGAAAATAAACAACGCTTATTCGGATGCGGATTTGTTGTTCGAGGCAGTCTCAGGAAAAAAGTCTTAAGCTTCCCGTATGTAAGCGAACGCCTCATAACTATCCGCATCAAGGCCAATCTCGGCAATATAAGCTTACTATGTGTCCACGCCCCCACAGAGGAGAAAGATGACCGACATAAAAACGACTTCTATGATCTCCTAGGCAGAACGTATGCGCAATGTCCCAGCTATGACACCAAAATCGTTCTAGGAGATTTCAATGCGAAGCTGGGTAAGGAAGCTATCTTTGAACGGGTCATTGGAAAACACAGCCTACACAACACCACGTCAGAAAACGGACTAAGGCTAGTGGACTTTATGGCGGGACATAACCTGGTAGTAGCAAGTACACGATTCCCACACCTCAACATCCATAAGGGGACCTGGCGGTCTTTCGATCAATCGACAACCAACCAAATTGATCATATTGCGATCGACGGCAGACAGCATCCTAGATGTCCGAACCTTTCGAGGAGCCAACATCGACTCGGATCATTACCTTGTTGTGGCCAAGGTACGGATGCGAATTTCTCGGAACCAACGGAGTCGAGTAAGAACACCAAAATTTAACGTCGGAAAGCTGCAATCGCAGGAGACCGCCAGAACCTTCGCCGATCAAGTTTCCCTCAAGCTTTCTCAGGTCCCGATGCAATCTGCAGAAACCATAGAACAGCAATGGAGTCGTTGTCAGAAAGCCATAAGAGAGGCCGCCTCAGATATACTCGGTTTCGAGCCACCACCGTCGAGAAACCCCTGGTTTGATGATGAGTGCAGACAGGCCCATGTAGAGAAACAGAATGCATACATGGCCAAATTGCATCGACGGACGAGAGCTGCCCGCGAGCTCTATGAACAGAAAAGGAGGGAGGAGCATGCGCTTCTGAGAAGGAAAAAGAAGGAGCACCAGAAGCGCGAGATCGAGGAGATGGAGAGATGTTACTGCAGGAACGACGTTCGAAAATTTTACCAGAAAGTAAAACGAACATGCCAAGGCTATAAGGCCAGAGCAGAAGCCTGCAGGGATGAGCACGGACAACTAGTAGTGGAGTCACAGTCGATGCTGAGATTGTGGAAGGACCACAGACTGTATAACGGCGATGATAGTCAAAATGCCGCTGTCAGGCAGAGCGAACCATTCACAATGGACGAAGACGAAGGAGAATCCGGTCCACCCGACCTAGACGATGTTAAGATAGCGATATCGAAACTTAAGTCTTATAAAGCTGCTGGAGCAGACGGACTCCCCGCGGAGCTGTTTAAAGCAGCTGGCGATGAGCTGGTTAGGAACATGCACCAACTCATCTGCAAGATATGGTCGGAAGAACGCATGCCCGATGAATGGAATTTCAGTATCGTTTGCCCGGTCCATAAGAAAGGAGACCCCTATGACTGCGCCAATTACAGAGGGATAAGCCTCCTGAACATCGCGTACAAGATCCTCTCTGCCGTATTGTGTAAGTACCTGAAACCGTTCGTGGACAATCTGATAGGTTCCTACCAGTGTGGTTTCAGGCCAGGAAAATCCACGATATACCAAATATTTACACTACGGCAGATCTTGGAGAAGACCCATGAATTCCAGGTCGACACGCACCATCTTTTCGTCGACTTTAAAGCCGCGTATGACAGTGTTTATAGAGACGAGCTATACAGAGCCATGTCAAGTTTTAACATTCCTGCCAAACTCGTCAGACTATGCGGGATGACTATGACCGACCCCTTTGATGTTAAAAAAGGTCTTAGACAGGGTGACGCACTGTCATGTGATTTCTTCAACATTATTCTTGAAAAGATCGTGCGGGACTCTGCGGCCAATACAAGAGGTACGATCTACTTCAAGTCCACACAATTGCTTGCCTACGCAGATGACATTGACGTTATTGGACGAACAAAGCGAGACGTCAATGAGGCGTTCACAAGCATTGAAGCAGAAGCGGCGAAAGTGGGTCTAAGGGTAAATGGGGACAAGACCAAATATATGCTGTCATCCAAGAAAGACGCTCAACACCGAGGTCTTGGTCAGAACGTCACCTTCGGCAGCTATATTTTTGAAGTAGTCAAGGACTTCGTCTACCTTGGCTCGGTAGTGACAAGCAGCAACGGCACCAGCGCTGAGATAAAACGCAGAATAACTCTTGCCAATCGCTGCTTCTTCGGGCTCAAGAGGCAATTGAGTAGTAGAGCCCTCTCTCGAAATACTAAGGTTTCCCTCTACAAAACCTTAATCATCCCGGTCCTCCTCTACGGCGCTGAGGCTTGGACGTTATCAAAAGCGGATGAAGAGGCTCTTGGACGACATCGACCTGGTTAGACGTCTTCGGATCCAACGTCTAAGATGGCTAGGCCATGTAGAGCGAATGGACATCAACGCTCCGGCCCGAAGAGTCTTCGACTCCAACCCCGAGGGACGACGCAGCAGAGGACAACCGCATTTAAGGTGGCGCGCACAGGTGGAAGGGGACCTCAACCAACTGGACGTGCGGCACTGGAAGCGGCTGCCCGAAGATCGGGCCGGCTGGAGAGGCTTGTTGGTTGAGGCCCTGGTTCACCCCGAACTGTAGTGCCATCAAAGTAAGTAAGTAACAATGCTTCGACAATGCCATGTCTTTAATAAAAGTTCTTATAATTACCCTACCACTTGAATTCTTGAGGTAAGAGAAGTATTGTTTTCTCAGATTAAACGTGTTACTGGCAGCACTTTTTTTGAAAGCCGATATTTCTGACAGTTTGAGTTCAGTGACAGTTAAACTTCATTTTGACTAGTAGCCATTTTTGTTTAATTCTATTCTATGGATTTTCTAAATAAATATATGGGCGTTTAAAATAACAAAAATAATTAAGTTGCATTTCAATAGTATGGGGAAATCACGTTCTAGATCGCGAAGTTCAGCGAAACGGCGACATCATAAAAGCAAACATAAACGAAAAAGCAAATCTAGAGACAGATCGGTAAGGAGCTCACATTCTCACAGTCGACATCGCGACAGAAGCCGAGATAGAAGTTCAAATAAACTAAAGTACAGAAAAGCCTGTAAACGGGTCGAGAAAAAAAAGTAATTCCTTATATTTGTTAATACTCTTTTCAGGAAGCGCTCCTTGTCAGTTTCATCTTCAGATAGCTATGGATCAAGTGAAAATGAAAAACGTCACCAAAGGAAGAGAGGACGAACTAAAAAGCTGGATGAAGTGGAAAGATTGGCCGAAATGGAACGACAACGAAGACAAAAAGAAGCCGAACAAAAGGTTTGTATACAGTGGATGGTTCGGATCTGCATATATGTATATACATATGTAATTATCTTCTATTCGAAGATCACATTTTTTATTTCCTGATACAGGCATCCAAATATTTCACATTTTCAGTCTTAATGTTTTAAAAAAGGATGTGTACGATGTTTGATTTAAGAAAAGGCCTTGGACTTACGCAACATCACGTTGCTGTTATGGGATGTTACAGGGACGCCAACTCCCTACTCCCTACCAATCCCTTTTGAGCTTCTGTCGGCAAGCATGTACATATACATATGTTAAGATGGAATTTCTGTATTAGAGGATTAAGGCAGAAGATATTTCTGTCTTGTTATTCCGTCTTGTATCGTGTAAGTCTGGAATACGTACATATATTTCTGATTTCACCACGAAATACAATCTTAGAAACATTGCGCAGGGGATAATGTTTTTTGTTCTAAAAATTTGAATACGCTATTTCCATCAATTAATTATAATAATTACTATATTTGGTATATTTTTAATTAAGATCATAGAAGAAGAGGCGGCAAAGAGAATAGAACTTTTAGTGAAAAAACGCGTAGAAGAGGAACTAGAAAAGCGAAAAGAAGAAATAGAACGTGAAGTTAATAGGCGTGTGGATGCGGCTAAAAAGGACATGGAACGAGAGATGATGCTTGAGTTAGAGAAAAGAAGAGAGCAAATTCGTGAAGAGGAACGACGACGCGAGGTAGGACTTTCATATCTCCATTGAACTTATGTATTTGACGGTTTCCTTGAACAGGAGGAAGAAAAGAAGAAGCGTGATGAATTAGAACAAATACTTGCTGAAAACAACCGAAAAATTGAAGAGGCTCAGCGAAAACTGGTAAGAACAAAAACAGTCGTAAACGTCTCATTAATTAATTAACTATTGTTTATTAAGGCTGAGGAACGGCTAGCAATAATTGAAGAACAACGACTTATGGATGAGGAAAGGCAAAAAATGAGAAGAGAACAAGAGAAACGTGTCAAAGAAGAGCAGAAAGTAATACTTGGAAAAAATAATTCCAGGCCGAAATTATCTTTTTCATTAAAACCCGGTGCTTCATGAGTACGAATTATAAATAAACCAAGGTTCTTTAATTTTTATTCAATTTAACTTTTCGATGTAAGCCAAATAAAATAATTCATATCGTGTGCATAGTACGTACACGCGGATGCATGTGAAAATACGATTTGATTAATTTCAAGTATACTTATTGGAAATAAGTGCTTGCTTCGTAGGTAGTTATGAATGTGTACAGGTACATAAGATCAGTGGGCACGGCAGTCCCCCGTCAAGTCGAGCGCGAAGCAAACACTGCCGTACCATCCTTTACTGGAACCATTTCGCCACATTTTTAGGCCCCTATTTGAGAACCTGGATAAGACCAGAACGCAGAAATTTCCGTCATCCAGTAAGCTATAATCATATACTTAAAATCCAAAATTTCAAGTCTGTAGGTCATTTAGTTCCGAAGTTAAGCGAAAGCAAAGTTTCGCATCTATGACACTCATCATCAGAATGGGACTAGTACTTCCCATAAACTCAGAGAGCTGATATATCGTGCAGAGTTGGGGACATAAAGGGAAAACTATAAAAACTAGGATAATCGAAGAAAAAGGGGGGTCGTGGCGCAGTGGTTAGTGTGTTGGACTCTGGCGCACGATGAGCTGATTCGGATCCCGATAACACCAACGCCATCGAATGTTTATTTCGCGGCGTCCCTCCTCGGCGGGGTACTGGCGAAACCCCCCGTAGTATACTTGCCAAGAAAAAGCTTCTCGACTCAAACCGTTCGGAACCGGCGTTAAACTCTAGGTCCCTTTCACCTGTGTAAAAAAATAAATCACACACAACATGGGTGATTGAGAGAAGCTTGCCTCTGGCCCTTCACGGGCTGTAACGCCACCAAAGCAAGCAAGCAATCGAAGATATGGAGTACCTGGTGACCCTGATTAGAAAACACAAGAGCCCAACTAAACTATTAGAGATCGACTACTTCTAAAAAGAAAAAAACTGTAAAATAAGAAAATCTAATAAAATAAATCATATGCCCACGTTTCTACAAAAAGAAGTGAAATCCCACCAAAAACATTCTGTAAAAAACTAGCCAAGTCTCGATGGAGCTGCTTGTTTATCTCTAAAAAAAATAATGAAATCTAGCCAAGGTTGCACTTACTGGGATGCGGATCTGTCGTGGGAAAGCGGTTAAGGCCGAAGGTCATCGACTTTAAACCTATAAGTGATCGCCTGGCTGTGATCCGCATCAGAGGCAGATTTTATAACATCAGCCTTATATGTGCACACGCCCCTACCGACGAGGCTGAAGACCCTATCAAGGAGGACTTCTATGAGCTCTTGGACAACGCCTACGGAGCTTGTCCGGAGTACGATGTAAAAATCGTGCTCGGGGACTTCAACGCCAAAATCGGTAAGGAGAACACCCTTGGCGGAGTGATCGGAAAGCACAGCCTCCACGCTACAACAACAGATAACGGCTTCCGACTCACTGACTTTGCGACAGCTCGAAATGCGGTGATAAGTAGCACAAGATTCCTTTTGTAAATAAGTAAATAAGCTGATAGGTCCTTATCAGTGCGGATTCAGGCCAGGGAAGTCCACCATCACACTACGGCAGATCCTGCAAAAAAACCAATGAATTTCAAGTCGACACTCACCACCTATTTGTCGACTTCAAAGCCGCATACGACAGCGTAATTAGAGACGAGCTATACAACGCTATGTCTGCCTTTGACATACCTGCTAAACTCGTCAGACTATGCAGGATGACTTTGGAGAATGCTCGCTGCTCCATCCGAATCGGTGAACACCTTACCGATAGTTTTGATGTCAAAAAAGAATTTAGGCAGGGCGATGCGCTGTCGTGTGATTTCTTCGACATCATATTGGAAATGATTGTGCAAAAATCACTGGCCAATACAAGAGGCACAATCTTTTTCAAATCCTCGCAATTCCTTGCATACGCCGACGATATTGACATAATAGGTAGATCAGAGCGAGATGTCAATGAGGCGTTTGCGAGTATTGAGATGGAGGCGGCGAAAATTGGTTTGGCAGTAAACGAGGGCAAGACTAAATATGTGCTGTCATCAAAAATGGACGCTCACTACCGACGTCTTGGCCAGAACGTTTGTATTGGGAGATATAAGTTCGAGGTAGTTAAGGACTTCGTCTACCTTGGCTCCGCAGTGACCTGGAACAACGACATCAGTTCCGAAATCTAACGCAAAATCACTCTTGCCAATCGTTTGTTTCTTTGGGCCCAGGAGGCAATTGAGTAATAGAGCCCTCTGACGAACGACAAAATTAACTCTATATAAGACCCTTATCATCCCGGTCCTGTTGTACGGCGCAGAAGCATGGACACTATCAAAAGCGGATTAGGAGGCCCTTGGTCGGTCCGAGAGAAAGATTTTGCGCGTGATTTTCGGGCCTATAAACGCAGACGGGGGATGGAGGAAAAGATTCAACCACGAACTTTACAGGCTGTACAGCGACATGAGTCTAGTCAGGCGTCTATGGATTCAACGCCTAAGATGGCTGGACCATGTAGAGCGAATGGACACCTCTCCAGCCCGGAGAGTCTTTGAATCCAACCCCGAGGGTCGAAGAAGCAGAGGTGGAAGGAGACCTCAGCCAACTGGGTGTGCATGTTGGTTGAAGCTCAGGTTCACCCCGAATTGTAGCACCCGTTAAGAAGAATAGAACCTAACTAACTTACTATTACCTAAATCTATAGTCAGCTATCGGCCTTTAATGTACGTAATGTTTTTTATGACACTAGGCCCAAGGAATTCAGCGACGGGGTCCCTTCGAGCCACCAGAAATGTTGCGCTTGTCAAGCAACATCTGCTCGATCTTGACCTGATGTTGCCATACTGAAACGGAGGGGCCCAGGCTCACGGAGTGCAACATCGCGTTCGTAAGATAAACTCTTTTCCACAGACCTTAAGGCCACGTGGGAGATTAACGTCATTGCCGATGTGTCTTGTATCAGTTCGCGGTTGTCGTAATATAAGAATGCTTCTGGGGGAACAAAACCGCTAAGGCGGGCTCTCTCGTGATATAACACATTTGGGTAATAAGCCCCAGATATCAAGTTATTGGTCGAGAACATTGCTCTTGCAATGTAGTCGCATTGGGCCAGAGATTCCAGGGCTTCACAGTTCCGGACAATAATTGCCTGTCTCAGTCTGCCTTTTGGTTCCTCCAGCTTCACGACATACCAATCTCCTGTTGACAGATTGGGGTTACAATAGTTGATAGTCTCAACAATTTCGAGGGGGGTTGTCTGGTGTCAGCGGGAGCCAGCATCTTGCTCGCGGTCGTTTAGGGCTCTGGTCCTTAGTTACGACCTTCAGCCTAGCTCCCTCCCATATTTCCCCTATTTCTGACACTGTGACCGTAAATAGATAATAGATAATACGCTCCTAACTTACATATACGTTTTTCATCACTCAACACCTAGTTAGCTGACATTGATCAAAAATGGTGACAGGGGAAATAAAGTTAATTACGAAAAGGATGTACATATTCACTAGTTTTTTGGTTAATTAAAGTGAAGACAACGAAATACTCAAAATTGAGGATTTCGTTAGCTTTTAACATTTTAATTCATTTTTATTCGCATAACAATTATTGCGATCAAATTTGCAATGAATTTCGTCGGTGTATGAAATAGTTCAGTGAATTTCAAAATTATTGGACGCGTCCATAATATACATTTTACTTCCCTGAATGGTGCCATTCCGTTTCCAATAAATAGTTGTATGAGGCAAGGTCCTACATGATTGGACATCTTTCTTTTTGAAAGTACGCCATTGCAGGCGTGTAGTGTTCTGTAACTTCGGTCAAAAAATCATAAAACATCCAAAATGGTAGGTGAATTTTTAAATATAGGCTATGTGATTTCGAATGGTGTTAATAGTGGAATAAAAAATGCATTATTATTTTATTGAATAATTCGATTGTTAACAATGAAATATGAAAAGAAAAAGTATCGAGTGTCTGCCATTATAGTGTGACGTGTGCTTATTTGCTAAAGGATATTTGCCTTTTTTTGCAGTGGTGTATAACTAGTTATAATTTAGAGTATGATTTTTTTCTAGGTTAACTTTACTGTAGATGAAATTCGTGCCTTGATGGATAAAAAACGGAACATCCGTAATATGTCCGTCATTGCTCACGTCGACCATGGAAAATCTACTTTGACCGATTCCTTGGTAATTAAGTACTAAAATCTATTCGTTTAAATATTGAGGAAAAAAATCGATTTAATTTACAATTAGGTCTCTAAAGCAGGAATCATTGCTGGAGCCAAGGCAGGTGAAACTCGATTCACCGATACCCGCAAAGATGAACAAGAACGTTGTATTACAATCAAGTCTACGTAAGTTTTATTTTAAGAAAATAGATTAAAGAAATTTAATACAATACGGTGAAATGATGATACCGATGACGAGACTGAGTAAGTCTTGTAATAAAATTGTTCGTATTTTTCGTACGATTTTTTCAAAGACGTACAAATGATTATCTGGCAATCTGATCCTATATCTTACATTAATTTGATTTTAGTTAATTATGTCCATGCGATTCTATCACACACAATAAATTACTTTTTACAGTGCCATCTCAATGTACTTCGAAGTTGATGACAAAGATTTGGTATTCATTACCAATCCTGACCAACGTGAGAAGGAGGAAAAGGGCTTTTTGATCAACTTGATCGATTCACCTGGTCACGTTGATTTCTCATCGGAAGTGACTGCGGCTCTTCGTGTAACCGATGGCGCATTGGTAGTTGTCGACTGTGTATCAGGAGTTTGTGTCCAAACTGAAACCGTATTACGTCAAGCAATTGCTGAACGTATTAAGCCGATTTTGTTCATGAACAAAATGGACCGTGCGCTCTTGGAATTGCAATTGGAAGCTGAAGAGTTGTATCAAACTTTCCAAAGGATTGTTGAAAACGTGAATGTTATCATTGCTACTTATAACGACGACAGCGGTCCAATGGGTGAAGTACGTGTTGATCCATCAAAAGGCTCAGTTGGGTTCGGTTCGGGTCTTCACGGATGGGCTTTCACCTTGAAACAATTTTCGGAAATGTATTCTGAAAAATTCAAGATCGATGTCGTAAAATTAATGAATCGGTAAGTACGGTGTAAAGTTGTGTTTAGTTTGTATACTTGCTGTCAACTTCTAGCACATACAGTGTTTCACATAGGACTGGTTTTATTAACATTGTCCTGTAATTGTGCAACTAGTGCGTTTAATATAGAAGAAGATTAATTTAGCTCTTGAGTTTTTTCGACTTTCATTAAAAAGCTGCTTTGCAACCTCTATCTTTATGTTTGGTCTAAGTAAGCTTATTGTTAGTCGTACAAAACAATTATAAGATGATATTCTGTACTTGCAACATCATACATACATTTTATACGTTTTTAATTATTATTACAGTCTTTGGGGAGAGAATTTCTTTAACGCCAAAACTAAGAAATGGGCCAAACAAAAGGAAGCTGACAATAAGCGTTCTTTCTGTATGTACATCTTGGATCCAATTTACAAAGTATTCGACGCTATAATGAACTATAAGAAGGAAGAAATCCCCGTCTTACTTGAAAAAATTGGTGTCAGTTTAAAACACGAGGACAAAGATAAGGATGGAAAACAACTTTTGAAGGTTGCTATGCGCACATGGCTGCCAGCTGGAGAGGCTTTGTTGCAGATGATAGCGATTCACTTACCATCACCAGTTGTCGCTCAAAAATACCGTATGGAAATGCTGTACGAAGGTCCTCATGATGATGAAGCTGCTGTTGCTGTAAAGACATGCGATCCAAACGGACCACTTATGATGTACATATCAAAAATGGTACCCACAACCGATAAAGGCCGTTTTTATGCTTTTGGACGCGTTTTCTCGGGCAAAGTAGCTACTGGCATGAAAGCTCGCATAATGGGTCCTAATTATATCCCCGGAAAGAAGGAGGATTTATACGAAAAGGCTATTCAGCGGACAATCTTAATGATGGGCCGATACGTAGAAGCTATCGAAGATGTTCCATCTGGAAACATTTGTGGATTGGTAGGAGTGGATCAGTTTTTAGTTAAGACGGGAACTATTACGACGTTTAAGGATGCTCATAATATGAAGGTAACTTTTGATCAACACTTTTTTTTTTTTTTTTTTATTCTAAAAGATCTCAATGATGAGAAAAAATTCACAGACCTGTACTGAGTAATTTGAAAGAAAACAAAACACATCTGATAGCCATTGTCTCCAATATAAAATGCAACTGTACTGAATAGATACTAATTCTACAAAAAAATTACGTTATTTTGTTAGGTTATGAAATTCTCCGTATCACCTGTTGTACGTGTTGCAGTTGAACCTAAAAATCCAGCCGATTTGCCAAAACTCGTAGAAGGTCTTAAACGTTTAGCCAAATCCGATCCTATGGTACAATGTATCATTGAAGAATCCGGCGAGCATATTATCGCTGGGGCAGGTGAATTACATCTGGAAATTTGCTTAAAGGATTTGGAAGAAGATCACGCCTGCATTCCTTTGAAGAAATCTGACCCTGTCGTGTCATATCGTGAGACTGTATTTGAAGAATCGAATCAAATGTGTCTGTCAAAATCTCCAAACAAACACAATCGTCTATTAATGAAGGCTCTCCCAATGCCGGATGGACTTGCAGAAGATATCGATAAGGGTGATGTAAGTTCAAAGGACGATTTCAAGGTTCGTGCACGGTACTTGGCTGAGAAATATGACTATGATGTGACTGAAGCCCGTAAAATCTGGTGTTTTGGTCCTGATGGAACTGGCCCTAATTTCATAATGGATTGCACAAAATCTGTACAGTACTTGAATGAAATTAAAGATTCCGTTGTTGCTGGTTTTCAGTGGGCAACAAAAGAGGGTGTTTTAGCCGAGGAAAATATGCGTGGTATGTATTTTTTTTTTGTTTCTGTTTTATTGATATGCATCACTCATTTTTGTTGACTATGATGAAGAAATAGAAACGGAATTGCATTGTCGATTAATAATATTCAAGCTCAACAGGCCTGAAGTCACTTGTATTAATTAACATAGCAAACCGATATTTTCTATTCGGATACTATTTTATTTTTAATTTTTTTTTATTCCTTTTTTTAATCCGTAGGTGTTCGCTTCAACATTTATGATGTTACACTTCACGCGGACGCTATTCACCGTGGTGGTGGTCAAATCATTCCAACTGCCCGCCGTGTTTTGTATGCTGCAGCTATAACCGCTTCACCACGTCTTATGGAACCGGTATATTTATGCGAAATTCAATGTCCAGAAGTAGCAGTCGGTGGCATTTATGGTGTTCTAAACCGTCGTCGTGGTCACGTTTTTGAGGAAAGTCAGGTTGTTGGTACACCAATGTTTGTGGTTAAAGCATATTTACCTGTAAATGAATCATTCGGTTTTACTGCTGATTTACGTTCAAACACCGGAGGTCAAGCTTTCCCACAGTGCGTGTTTGATCACTGGCAAGTACTTCCTGGCGATCCAATGGAACTTTCAAGCAAACCGTACCAAATCGTGCAGGATACACGAAAACGTAAAGGTCTGAAAGAAGGACTTCCCGATCTTACTCAATATTTAGACAAATTGTAAACTGGCTATCCGGGGCGCCCGCTCGCCATTAAGTTTTGAGTTTATATCCAAGATTGAATACATTAAAAGCACTACAATTATAAAATAAAACTATTTTACAGAACTTTTTTTTTTATATATGTACATGTGTATATTTTTATTTTGATTGAAATAGTTCAGGGTTGAGTCGTACACTCTATGGCGAGAAATACGTATTTTTCTTTGGTTTATAGCTGGAAAATAATTTTGCTAACAAAATAAACTGAAAACTTAAGGCTAACTCGTAGTGTATACTTATTTTCTTGATTGAATAAAAATTGCTGTCAACCGCGTTGAGCTTTTCAGATATCGGGCGCCATTTTAATGTTCGCGCTCAAATAATTGGAACATTTTGCCTGTCGGAAATTAGAATTGAAAATGTCAAGGAGATGTGAACGTGGCCTTAGTTTTGGTTTACTTATTATTGGACATATTCACCATGCCATAGAGGTCTTCTTCAACTCGGTTTCCTTCATTTTCAGATTTAATAAAAAATTCGATTCTCTTCGGTGTTTCTCGTGGCGAAGAATTTTCTTGAACTAGAGGAGGTTTCTTATGTTTTATTAGCAATTGTAGAACTGCTGAATTTCTCATTTTTTCGGATTCTGCATTTTGAAATATGGGGTATATAAATTTATTCGATATGCTTTAATATCTATTGTAAAAAATCAATTAAAGAAAGGCGAGGGAAGTGTCGGTGTTCCACCCGTCTGTTTGCGTTTAATTATTTTTCATTGTAGTACAATTATTTACACTTTTAAGAACTTTATTTGATTAGTGAACAAATAGTATATATATAATTTGTTGATGTTTTATACATGGGTATGTATAATTTGTGTAGTACTACAAAATGTACACCTTTTTTGCAATAAATCGATGCCAATCGTCCAGTTTTGCCTTGGAAGTTCGTAATGCAGTCGGCAATTATAACTATGTATAATGAAAATTGTTTTTTAAAGCGTATACATATTTAATTGTTATTCTATTGTGACGTAAATGTGTAATTTGTTTCGTAATGAAATTTTTAGAGAGCAACCGATATTCACCTGTCAAGCCCATGTCTTTCACATTGACCCCAAAACCAAGCGAACATGGATAACTGCCAGCATGAAAGCTGTTGCAGTAAGTTTCTTCTACGATTCTTCTCGAAATCTTTATCGGATAATTAGCGTCGAAGGTAGTAAGGCTGTCATAAACTCTACGATCACTCCAAACATGACATTTACACAAACTTCTCAAAAGTTTGGTCAATGGAGCGATGTTAGAGCTAATACTGTGTATGGATTAGGATTTGCTTCCGAAGCTGAACTCACAAAGGTTAAATCGATTTATTTAATTAAAAACCAAGAGATTCCTGAGTAACCTACATATATTATTTGATTTTGTATAGTTCGTTGAGAAGTTCCAAGAAGTTAAGGAGGCTACAAAGAATGCAATGGCCAAGTCACCAGCTAATGGTATCTCATGTTTAAATAATAACATTCTTGTAAAGTGATATTTCAATTTTATATTATGCTGTCTTACAATTTTTGCTCAGTAGGTAGCGCATCCGCTACCCCGACAACATCAGCTAATACATCGCCAGTAACATCTCGTTCAGGTGGTATGCAAAATGATAATTCTTCGTTGGACCACACTGTCGAGCCTCCTAATTTGTCAAATACAAACACCCAGAACGCCAATCTTGATAGCCCATCACATAAGTTAAATCAAACTAGTAACAGCGTTGCAACTGATGTCAAGCAGCTTATAACGCAAAATGTTGGGGATGTAGGTAGTCATCCAGGTGCTGGAGTTGGTGGTGATCAACAATTAAAATATGAAAACGAAAGACTTAAAATGGCTTTGGCCCAGAGGTATACAAAAAATGTCAATATTTTAAGCATTTTCGGTATGTATGTATGCATTTTTCTGGTTTTATTTTCAGTTGTGCCAATGCAAAAAAATGGGAAATTGAACTTGCGACATTAAAAAACAATAACATTCGCTTAACTAGTGCATTACAAGTAATTGATTAATAAATATCATTGATTTAATTGATTAAATAACTTTTTTGTCTTTTGTAGGAGTCAACAGCGAATGTAGACGAATGGAAACGCCAACTTCATACATATAAAGAAGAAAATATACGGTTGAAGCGAGAAATGGATTCTATTAGGCAAGGAACTATAGTTGGATCTGGGGGCAGTGAAATAACAGAAGATCTTCGTAGAGAAATTGGCCTCCTAAAGGGGCGAATAGAATCTCTAGAAAAGGAGCTAATGAATCAGGAAATCGAGTTAAAAGCTGCTAATAGAAGCCTACTTGATAAAAGTGGCGACCCAGATGTATTTTGATTGTATTTATTAGTCCTTATTTGATTTGTAACTTGCTGTTATTGCAGATGAACAAACTAGCGGAGCTGAATACTCTATTTGCTAAACATTTATCTGAACTCTCAACTGTACAAAAAGATATGGAAAATTTGGTCCATCCAACGAAGAAGAGCACTTGAGACCTGCATTTGGATTTGCTAGACAAGGTAACCTTTGTACTATGTCTGCTTTATTTAAAAAAAATTAAATTGAAGGATATCTATGTTTATTTGCATCGAGTTGTATTAAAAAGAAAATCAAATACATGTACAAAGTATATATTTTTAGTTTTCGGAATCTGAGCAAATGGCTTCAAAAGAAATATACGTTCACAGAGAAAGCGGACATTTAAATACTATAGAAACTGAGAATACACTCTCGAACGTAACTTCGATTCAATCTCAATTACAATCATATTATGATTGTGATGACCCATTAAAAAACTGCGATAAATACAATAATTACAAAAACATTAAAACATTGAACACTACCGACAAACTTATTTATTTACATACAACTAATATTAATGAAAATAAAAATACTCAGCTCCTTAGTAATAATGTCGTTGGAAGCTCAAATAACTGCAAAACGACAAAAGAGGTACTACACCAGAAACATCAAAACCCGGATATAGAATCAAAGGCGAGTAACGCTACCATGTCCGATTTGAAGAAAAACGTCTCGCCGCAGATGAAAAGCAAACAATGTTTAAATGATCCGCTAAAGGATCGAAGTGAAAATCAAACACGTACACTAGAAACGACTAAGGTTACCGGTCTCAATAATACGAAAACGGCCACCATACTTGTATCAAAAACAAAAACCAAAACAGGACTTCCGTTGTTGTTGAAAAATTCGATTAACTAAATATTTGCTATCGTTTAACTCAATTGCATTCGTGTATATCATTAATTGCTAATTATGTAAAGCACTATCGGTGAAATTAACGGGTGAAATAATATTTTGTTGTAATAGCAGTGCAGTATATTACATTTCCCTCACATTTAAACTAAATTCGTGGTTTCGCAATTAGAGTACGGAAAATATCTACACTTAGTTACGTTTTGTTGTTTTTAATCTTTTTTTTATATACATCGATAGCATAAGTTATTAAAACAGCAGTGTATATAACTAGTTCCATAATGGACATTCTTCGAACTATGTATCATTATTTTAACTAATTACTAAAGGAGTAATTTAAATGTTTGTAAAACGAGATATAATATAAAACAGTAGCATTAAGTTAGTAACTGAAAATCACATGGCAACCATCATACATATATGTATACCCTATAAATGTTAAGTTTTATTAAAGATAATTTATTTGCATACCTACATGACAAAAAAAGAACGATTAACGTACCATGTTAATAAAATATCCGGAGAACAAAGTATGTGTTGAATACTACTTCCTAGTTGAATATAAATACAAGAAAAATAGATAATGTTTAGTTGTGTTTTAAGTTATTTTCAAGTATAAATCGAATGTGAACGACGAGGGTCGCAAGGGTCATTGTGAAATATCTAATTATTTGTGTTGGTTAATGAATTAAAAGAGACATTTAATTGACATCTATGAATCGAAATAAAAATAAGGAAATGAACCCATGCCGAATGGCGCCTTCATTTCAAATAAATATCCTTGAAAAGAGTATTACAGAAGGGAATTGGCAGTTGTAATTTATTGGACATAAAAAACAGGTGGTTTTATTACATTCGAGCATGTTCCCAGATTTAACAAGTATTTCTAGTACCACAAAATATACTTTTCCGTTTTTCTAATGCTCAAAATTAGCGTGAGATACACATTGTAAATTCACTGAAATATGCTATAAATAAACAACTATATTTCTGACACAAAAAAAAAGAAATATGGCACGGAAATGTGATCTGAGCCTAAAAGGTGAATTCCAATGGAATTCGCTTGGAATATGACAACTGGAACAGTAATTACATTGACGTTTGTGTTTTTTTTTTCGTTTGAAGTTGAATTTTGTTCTTTGTATGAGCGTTGGAAGGCTAATGTTTCATCTGATGTGCTATATGTGAAAATACCAGAAAATACTTAACTCGGAGAAAAAATAAATAAAGTTTAGTTTATATTTTAAGTTCTATGCGATCGACTGAAATTAATATGCAATCATCGCTTGATTTCAAGTCAATGCATCCGAAGAAGTCGACTTTCAGCTCGCCAAAATATGAATCTTTATCTGAGACAAATTACTCTGTGCAGGAAGCTTCTGTATCTCCACCATACAGAAAAGTACGAGCCTTAAGGTATCGACAAAAAATAAATAAATTACTAACACCGAATCATAACAATATGTTCATATTATTCGCAGACTTTTTGATACACCTGCGACACCAAAAACTATTCTACAGAAATCATCAGGAAAATGTCTGAATTATTTGCCTGATGGGCCGAAACCCTGTTTGGACGAAAGTAAACTTTGTAAGGCTCTTGAAGATGGTGATGCGTACGTACTGGATAAGCCGAAACCTCTTCATTTGCATAATAGGGCTCTAGAAAACTCGATGCAACAAGCAAATGTTAATCCCTTTAGTCCTGACAGTAGTTATTATAATGAATGCCTTCCATTTTTATGTTACTCTTTTTTGTCTTTTTTTTATAGGTTTATTAGCGCAGAGTAAAAAACGCTGCAGAACAAATATTGGCAGGGAAAATCATAAAAGAACATCTCTTATATCATTCCTTAATTCTGATTTAAGTTCTATTGATTTACTTGAGGATAATAGCGCGGAAGTTTATCAGGCGCCCAAACGATTAGCACTCCAAGACACTAATATAAGTCGTTACAAAAAGGAGTTCCTTGAAATTTCGTTAATAGGTACAATAATGATTTATAGTAAATTAAAACAAACGTGTACGTTTCTCAGCTGACAAATGCTTTATTATTGCAAGAAGCCTTGTTTCCTCCTTTCTATTTGTAAACAAAAAAAAAAAAAAAAAAAACATCCGTCCGCCGTTTGCTGTAATTTACACATAATACATAATATTCCTACATTGACATTGGATTATGTACATTTTAAGTACAATATCTGATCAGATCGTTTTATCAAATTAATATGCTTTTTAAATTTATCAATTTTGTTAGGTGTTGGAGAGTTTGGCTTAGTATATCAATGTTTGAACCGCTTGGATGGTTGTATATATGCAATCAAAAAAAGTATTAAACCCGTTGCTGGAAGCTCTTTTGAGTGAGTGTGCCGAACAGTTTATTTGTATGATTGAAGGTAATTTAAAAAAAACTCGACTTCTAGAAAACGAGCGCTAAATGAAGTCTGGGCTCATGCAGTGCTAGGAAAGCACGACAACGTTGTGAGATATTATTCTGCCTGGGCTGAAGACAATCACATGCTAATCCAAAACGAATTCTGCAATGGTGGAAGCCTACAGTCGTTGATACAAAAGCGTTGCTTGAACGAAGCTGAATTAAAGATATTGCTTCTGCATGTTGCAGAAGGTTTAAAATATATCCATTCCAATGATCTTGTCCACATGGATTTGAAAGCGGGAAATATATTTTTGACGAAAGTTACACCTAAAAGCTCGCCCTTATCGGAAGAGTGCTACGAAGATGGGTTTGATGGGATTTATGATGAACTTGAAAGTGCCAATTGTATAATAACGTATAAAATTGGTGATTTGGGTCATGTTACCTCAGTGAAGGAAGCTCATGTAGAAGAAGGCGATTGTAGATATTTACCAAATGAAATCTTGCAGGAAAATTTCAGCAACCTCCAAAAAGCTGATATCTTTTCCTTAGGGATTACATTGTTTGAAGCAGCTGGTGGGGGACCTCTCCCAAAAAATGGCCCCGATTGGCACAAGTTAAGAAACGGTAATGTTCCCGACATAGCAACGTTAAGCAGAGAATTTAATGATCTCATCAAGTTAATGATGCATTCAGATCCAGAGAAAAGGCCATCTTCTACGACAATATTTAATCATCCGTAAGTTATTTCGTTGATTTTATTGATTAGTATAATATATCTTTAATATATACTCTTTAAAGGATTCTTTCTTCCTTGGAGTTTAAATCCAAATCCCAGCTTTCTCAGGAACTAGCGATCGAACGAAGAAAGAATGAAATTTTATTGAAAAAACTAAAAGAAGCAAAAAGATTGTTGCGAACAAACGAACAAACTGGGAGTACAAGTATGCTGTTAAATTGATATGTAGTATATTATGTTTACTATTGGCTTACATCTTCTTTTGATATTTTAAGTGTATACTGCTCATTCCCAAGATACAAACATTCTATTTTCAGGCTATAAGAATATAAAGCATTCGCCAGCGTCTGATAGATGCTTACGATCCTACGCTCGAAAAAGAAGGAGATCATGCATACCTACGTTAGAAGGGCTCAGATCTAAGAATTCAATCAACATGCAACGATAAGTTGTTCACCCATTTTGTACACAAGATAAATTAGAAAATAAAACTTTTTTACGTTATGTTTCCTTCCTCATTTTTTTTATTCGGTGTGGAAACCGATGTTTTTGTATCCAAGGGACATTTAGGCATCCAGAAATCCCGACTGTCCGGTTTCCACAAATCGTGTTTCGAATTGTCCATTGTATTTACGGGACTGGGCTCGCAGTGTCTTTAATTTATGATTGCTGTGGTTACATTCTAAGAGAAGCGTGTTTTCGGTTATGAGAAATAAGAAGTGCGTGTTCATGTGTATTAGAGGGCATGGGCTCGGATATACAGGGTAAAGTTGTTGATTGCTCTCAGCCTGACGAGATGCCAGCAACGATTCCTGTTTACATTTTTCTTTTTTTTTTAGAGACGCGCGCAGGTTCAAGAGTTTTTATATTCTCTTATGATGTGTTGACACACACAACCTGAACGGAGTACAGTGGTTGGGGTCGTTGATGTTCGTTCACTACTCTCAGGGGTGGTTGTCCTAGACCTAGATAGGACGAGAGCCGACCAAATTCCGCGTTGGTTGTAATCCGTAGTAATTCGTTCAAGCACTTTTAGTATTGCATACGCAGAGGATAAATTTCGTTTGACCATATACTGTGAGTGTTATGCCTGCAGCAGTACGTCTGGTCACTTTCCATTCTCAACAGCGTTGCATACTTTTTTTTTGGCGGTATAGAAACTACTTTTTCTTGGCTATGACACGAATTTGAACCATAAACCTTCCGCTCGGCGGTCGATGATGTTAACCACTGCACCACGGCCATGCCCGGGTCAAGTTGACATACGGCCTCCTCGCGGCGCCCACTGGATAGCCTCTTCAACAACCGTTGGGAGGTGAACAAACGTATGCAGCGAAAAAAAAAACCCGACCAGAATGGCGGTTGTGCGGCGGGCTAACAATCCGCCCACGTAAAAAAAGATAAGTTATGAATGAGCAAGATGCCTCGGATACACGGACGGATACTCGACGACGACAACGCACGAAAAAGGAACACGATTTGCGAGTATGCTCCTGGAATGTCAGAACCCTGTACACTCCCGAAGCTGCTCATAAATTAGAAGGAATCCTCACGCAGTACAAGGCGGATATTACTGCGGTCCAGGAAATACGCTGGATAGGAAACGGTATGATTAGGAAGAAAAATTGCGACATTTATTACAGCTGTCACAAAAGGTTGCACTTACTGGGATGCGGTTTTGTCGTGGGAAAGCGGTTAAGGTCGAAGGTCATCGACTTTAAACCTATAAGTGATCGCCTGGCTGTGATCCGCATCAGAGGCAGATTTTATAACATCAGCCTTATATGTGCACACGCCCCTACCGACGAGGCTGAAGACCCTATCAAGGAGGACTTCTATGAGCTCTTGGACAACGCCTACGGAGCTTGTCCGGAGTACGATGTAAAAATCGTGCTCGGGGACTTCAACGCCAAAATCGGTAAGGAGAACACCCTTGGCGGAGTGATCGGAAAGCACAGCCTCCACGCTACAACAACAGATAACGGCTTCCGACTCACTGACTTTGCGACAGCTCGTAATGCGGTGATAAGTAGCACAAGATTCCCTCGCAAGTGAATCCACACAGCAACCTGGCGATCTCCGGACGGTCGAACCGCCAACCAAATCGACCATGTGCTCATTGACGCAAGGCACTCGTCAAACATCCTGGATGTGCGAACATTCAGAGGGGCAAACGTCGACTCTGACCACTTCCTCGTAGCAGCAAGATTCAGAGCTCGACTGTCCAATGTCAGAAAGCTGCACCAGCCCATCAGGAGGAGGTGCGACATTGGGCGCCTGAGCACACCGGAGGTTGCCAGAGTCTACAGGGAGCAGCTGAGCGAAAGAGTCTACGGTATGCCTACGTCGAACACAAATGCCAATAATATGTGGCTGCATTGCCGCTCAGCCATTCAGGAAGTAGCCGAAACCACCTTAGGATACCTACCACCCCCGACAAGAAACCCGTGGTATGATGGCGAGTGTGAGCAGAAGGCAGCAACCGACGAGGCGTACCAAAAGGCGCTGCAGAGGAAAACCAGGGCAGCGCAAGAAGAGTACCAAGCCAGAAGAAGGGAGGAGAAAAAACTACTGTGACAAGGATATCGAGGAGTCTAGGGATAAACATAAAACACGAGCCTTTTACAAGAAAGCCAAAGGCCTTGCAGGACGCTTCAAAAAGGGCACCCAGGCTCTTCGAAACCGCGAGGGTAATCTTGTCACCGACCCGCAGGGAATAGTGGATGTACTTAAGCAGCATTTCCAGCAGCAGCTTAACGAGCATGGCCAAGAGAGAGAGTGGTAGGGACCGAGGAAATCCCAACTCCAGTCGCTGAAGTAGTCCTCCCACCCAGCATCGAAGAATTCTGCACAGCTATTCAGAAGCTGAAGAATAACAAGATCCTGTCCAGCGTGTGTTTGAACGTCTAAAACCATTTTGCACCACACTAATCGGCAGCTACCAGTGCGGCTTTCGGCCCGGCAAATCAACTATAGACCAAATTTTCACACTTCGACAAATCCTGGAAGAGACCAACGAGTTTCGAATCGATACACACCATCTTTTCATCGATTTCAAAGTTGCATACGACAGCATTCATCGTGAAAGACTTTTTGGTACAATGGGATCCCGGGAAAACTGATCCAGTTGTGTCGCGCCACGCTAAAAAACACGCGATGCATCGTGCAATTCGGTTCTAGGACCTCGGAACCATTCGAAATGCGCTGTCATGTGACTTCTTCAACCTGGTGCTGGGGCAGATAGTGCGACGGGCAGGCGTCAACAGGGAAGGCACTATCTTTTACAAGTCCATCCAGCTGCTAGGATACGCGGATGATATCGACATCATCGCGTGTTTTCGCAGTGGCATTGTGGAAGCATTCACGGCGATTGATCAATGAGGACAAAACGAAATACATGCTGTCAAGCAAAATCCAATCCGTCGCTCACCACCTAGGACAAAATATAACTATTGACAGCTACAATTCGAGGTTGTTAAGGAGTTTGTCTACCTCGGGGCAAACGTAAATTCCACAAATGACACCACAGTGGAGATCCGGCATTGAATCGCCCTTGGCAACCGCTGCTACTTCGGCTTGTCCAAACAACTGGGGTCAAAACTTCTCACTCGAAAGACCAAAGTCATGCTTTACAAAACGCTCATTCTGCCAGTCTTGCTGTACGGAGCCGAAAGCTGGACGATAAGCAGGACAGCGGAGCTGATTTTGGGTTCTTTCGAAAGAAAAATTCTGCGCCGGATATTTGGTCCTGTCTGTGAGGAAGGTGAATAGAGAAGAAGACACAACCGCGAACTCTACGAGCTGTACCAAGATGTGGATGTAGTCCGGAAGGCACGGATCCGTCGACTACACTGGCTCGGCCACATCGAGCGCATGGACATCAACGCTCCAGCTAAGAGGGTCTTCGACTCCGAGCCTCCTGGTTCGAGAAGAAGAGGAAGACCGAACCTCCGGTATAAAGACCAAGTAATCGCGGATGTAGGACATCTTGGTCTTGACAACTGGAAGCAGCGTGCCCGGGACCGTCAAGGATGGAAGGCAGCTATAGCTCAGGCTCAGATCTTCCATGGATCGCAGGCCTGATAAGTAAGTAAGTAAGTAATCGCGGATGTAAGACATCTTGGTCTTGACAACTGGAAGCAGCGTGCCCGGGACCGTTAAGGATGGAAGGCAGCTATAGCTCAGGATCGGATCCTCCATGGATCGCTGGCCTGATAAGTAAGTAAGTTAAAAATGTTCCTACATTAGTAGATTCTTGTAGCAAATTCATATGTATGTACATATGTATAAACATACAACCTGGAATCGTTTCATACGAACATTGTCCGTATTCAATAAGTAGCTCATAAGGTATTTGCGGAAAATAGAGTGGGACATTTATTCCCAGTCCGATTTATGAAAAACGTGCAAATCTGCTTACCAGACAATTCCAACAAAACAGAGTGAGACATTTTTAGGGTTCCGTACCCAAAGGTAAAACGGAACCCTATTACTAAGACTTCGCTGTCCGTCCGTTCGTCTGTCACCAGGCTGTATCTCATGAACCGGATTGTTAGACAGTTGAAATGTTCACAGATAATGTATTTCTGTTGCCGCTACCACGACAAATACTAAAAATAGAACAAATTGAATATTTAAGGGGGGCTCCCATACAACAGACATGATTTTCATCCAAAAAATCCCCTTGGTCACATACTGAACTAAGGTTAGTCGACAATATCCCACAACCAGTAGCAAACTTCCCAGTTTTGATCTCTTTTGTGTCTTTGATGAATTAATCCTAGCTGCAAACCTTTTTCCGATATTTCCCATTATTGTTATTCACCTTTTCACATCGTTGCTGTCAAGTAAGATAATTGATTTGAATTCAATGGACACTTTGATGATCAACTATATCTCATCATGAAGATTTTTGATTATCAAAGTAATATGCCTATAACCTGCCTGCAACCAAGATCTGTCATCATACAAAAAATGTGATTTAATGTGATGACTGATGAGGTAACATACATAGTCTCTGTCCCTTTGTGGGCGAGTCCGACTCGCACTTGGCCGGTTTTTTCTTATCATCCGATTTCTTGTTTACGACAAAGAATTAGACGGTTATTTGCACGGGAGTGAGTTCACACATTCTACTAGTCCATTAACATAATTTTCAGTTTGTTAATCCTCTTTTATTGGTGAATGTGTTATATATATACATAACAAATAGCAGTAAATTTGTACGGATGGTTTTGAGGAACTTAAAGCCTAAATTTTTTACTCCGTAAATATAATTTTTGAGGACCTTGGTTTAAGAAAAGAAAAAGTAACCCCCATTCTGAAACGTTTCGCCTCCAAATAGGTTATATTGTGTATAATGTAAATTAAGTTCAATAATTTGACTTTTGATCGCGTATCTATAGTTCTTGATACATTAATTATGCATAGATTGACGCATCTTTTAATAAAAATAATATCATATATTTAGATTACCAAGGGATATAACATACAAGGATTGTCTATAGAATGGATTTCACTTTACAAGTGCGTTAGTTGCTAAAGCTTTCTGACTAGTGTAGAAAATTAAGCACAAAGAGAAAATATAAAAAGGGCAGCGAACAACAAAATGCATTATTCTTTTCAAACATAAAGCAAACTAGATGCATACAAATATAAATGAATTCTTCTAAGGGAAGACTGGTTTCTTAAGCAGCATTGATGACTAAAACTTTATTTTTACAACAATTAAAATATGTTTTGGAGAAGTAACACAAATTTACATGTAGAAATATGTAAGACTTTTAAGTACAATGACATTTGCAAGGACACCGCAATGTACGTACGTTTGAGGTATAAGACAAAAAGAAAAAAAAAAAAAACAAAACCATAGTAAAATAAAATAATAGTTCATGAATAGGTGTTAAGGATTTGAACCGTGTCGTCTGTGATAACAACAATCGAGTTATTGGTTATGCTCTGTGGGTTTAGGAAGCAACGGAGTTGTAATCACGGAATGATTTCCCATCGTTTCCATATCATTTTGATGTTCTAATAATCCCTGATCATTGACTAATGGCTTTTCTGCTGGTTCATTTTCTGGGCTGCCTGCGCTGCTACGCGTGATGTTGTTAACTGCTAGTGAGGCGCGCCCGCTCAGTGTAGGTTCCTTAAATATGAGGAGAAAATGAAAGGTTGTTAACGTGTGATCATATTTTGAAACTTTACTTTATTTTTTAAGCTGCTTACATTTAATGAGGGTGAACGTGTGGTGCTCCCACTTTTCAGTAATGAAGACTTTTTAAGATTTCCCTTTGAGCCCCTATCATCTTCGTTAAGAGAATGTAACAACTAAAAACCAGATTTATTATATGCATCAAATTTGGCGCCAATTTTATATTACCTTCTCCACTTCAGCATCTATTATTTCCCCTTCATTTTCAACCCCCGATCTCCTTGATTTTTCTAGTAACGTTGCTCGCTTTGCCGCTAAATAAAGACTTCGCTTTATTGCTATATATGTTACATCGCCAACGGAACGGACAGAATAGTCGGGAACGAAGGTTTGTTTCAAGGCCGAGTCGACATTTAGCGACTGTAATGATCCTCTTATTTGTTGGTTTGGAGGATCTGAATGTTTTTTGTTTTTTATTTCTTTCATAATTTAATTTCATTGCTTAGATTATACCTAATACGATATTCTGTAATAAAGCCTGAGTCCCAAAGTAAGTGAATGGTCCACTCTCGAAAAGTAAGTTTTCTTTCCCGACGGTGACTTCTACGCGGCCCTCTAATATAAGTACAAAAAAGTCCACAGGTTTGCCCTGTTGGAAAATATACAACCTTGGGTCATCCTTTTCCTTGCCTTTACTTTTGATATGATGAATAATGTCTTGGTTAAGTAAACGCCGTAAGATCGGTTCAGAAATAGTATCTTTTCTAAATGCATCCACAGCTGTTTTATTACGAAAATGGCATGTAATTATATTTTAGTGATTTATACAAGATTGTTATACCTGTGCTTAAGTACTGGAATGTAGCTAAAACTAATTGGGGCGAAATTCGAACTGTTTGATGTTCCCTTCTTTCAGCAAATACACTGAAATCCTGCTTTTTGTTTCTCTGTCGTCTTACCTTTGTTCGATTATCGACGAACACATCGGTTTCGTCAATGATTTCAGATTGGATAAGTTCCTCAATTACATCTTCCAGTGTTAGTAAACCGACAGTTTCGTAAAAGGGATCGCCTTCACCTTCATTATTAACTCGATGAACAAATGCCATATGTCCTTTATTGCCTTCCTTAAACTGGTTAAACATAACGTCCAAGGTCATGTCTTCAAAAACGAAATGGCAAGGATTTTGATAAAATTCGCATAGAGTTTTTAGTGGAGTATTATCGTCGGTATCGACAAACGCAAGATCTTTTATATAAAGTAATGTAACTATATTTTTCGGATGACCATCGTAAACAGGTATTCGAGAGAACCCGGATTTCATTATTTCCGAAACAGTTTCAAAATCAAGTACAGCATCTAAGGATAGCATAAATGCATCCTCTATTCTTGTCATCACATCGCCTACTGTTTTTCTTCGTAATTCTAAAGCACCAGATATAATATTGACTTCGTCTTTATCTAAATCATTTATTCCGGTGGTGACCTAAACGTCAAGATTTATTTCACTAAATATAAATGTACGCATGCCTCAAAAACTTTACCTTTACAAGTTCCTTGAGACGTTCGCGATTGTATACATTTCCGATCTCCTCGCCGAGAAATAAGTCTAAGATCTTTGATATTGGATATGAGAGTGGAAACGTTAGGGCCATTACTGCCTTTGTTATATGGATCGTTTTTGCCCCTATAGCTAAACCGTGTCTTGAACAAACAGCCTGTAAAAAAAATCATACAACGTTGCGCAAAATATAAACAATTGCTACTACCTCAATTTATTTTTATGAAATTCTGATCGTTTTGCTAGTCTTTTTATTTTTCATGTTTTTGTTCTTTTTTTTTTTTTTTTTGTATGTACAGTTTGTCAAGGAAATGTTTGCAAAACGTAGAAATGAAAATCAAATAATGTCAAAAGTTACTAAGTAAAATAAGATTTTTTTTAAAACCTTATTCATAATTCCATTTTCGTATTAACTGGTTACCGTAATATACAAAAAGAAAAAACACAATCAACCAATATCAGTTTATTTACTGTCAAACAATTCTTTGCAAAATGCTGTTTGCCGACCGAATTAATTAAAATTACAAGCAAAAGAACCAATTTTCTTATTTTTAATACTTGGTATGGCCACCATTAGCTTTAATGTCAGCCCGTAATCTACCCTGCATTGATTGAATGAGCTTCTGAAGGTCATATTCCTCGGGAATCTTAAGCCATTCTTCGTTGACAAACTTAATTAAATCATTTTTTGATTTCGGACTTCTTTTTGCCACCTTCTTTTTCAAATGGGCCCACAAATTTTCAATAGGGTTCAGATCGGGGCTTTGCGCAGGGGTGTCAATTGCTTTTTGGCAGTTATAAAGCAACCACTCCTTGCACAAATATGATCTATGCTTCGGATCATTGTCCTGTTACAATTTAAAAAGTAATTTGTTTTCGTTTTCTGGATCCACAAAGCCAAATTTCTGAACACTTCTTTTCAAGTCTTCTTTTCAATAATTTTTAACTCACCAACACTTTTTGCAGCCCCATATCATCACTGACAATTTCCCGAATTTTACTGTTGGGATGATATTCTTGTTGTCGGGAGCTGTAAGCGGTTTTCGCCATACTCTCGGCGGTTCTGCATGGTAGTACAGCTTTATACTAGACTCGTCACAAAACACAACATCGTTCCAATACTCTACCGGAAGACAAATGTGCTTTGTTGCAAAATTGACTCTCCTGCAAATATTCAACGGTGAGAGTTATGGTTTTTTTCTACCGACTCTTGATGTGTACTTGTGCTTGAGTATAGTTTTTCTAACTGTCTCATGAGACACTTGAACTCCTTAACCGTTTCTTAAGTCCGCGGCTAATATTCTGGTGCTGGTATGAGGGTTGTCTTCCATACGTCTTATAATTTTTCTTTCGTCCCTGGCTGTTAGTTTTTTGGCCTGCCTGTTGACTGGTTCAGTTCTAGTCTGCTTTCTTTTTCTGCACGGCTTATAACGTTGTACACAGTTCTTAATTGTATACAAAACATTTCAGTCAATTCCCTAGCGGATTTTCCTTTGTGGTAGTTATAATACACCAATTGTATGACATCATTACTTAACCGTTTGCCTGGCATATTCAAGATTACTTTTTTTAATTTTCTGGACACTATGAAATCGTTAATGACTAACAAACAGACACACAACTCCAAAACGCAATGAAATTACAACTAACGTGACGGGTTCTTGTTTTCTTTTATTATTATTAAAGAGATTTCTCGGACTCTATGCACTTTTGCAAAGAATTATTTGACAGTGAAAGAACAGCATTGGATAGGTTTTGTTAAATTTCTGTTGGTTTTTGGGTTACATTTGCCTTTTTTTTTTTTTCTACATTACGGCAAAGAGTTTATATGAAGATGGATTAGTTATAAAAAAAGAATAGCTCATTTGCTGTCTTCTTAGTAAATATATGCTTTTAAATCAGTTTTTTTCTATATTTACGTTTTGCAAACATTTTCTTGACAAACCGTACTTTTGTATTCTTCCCATCTCTCGCTTGATTTACTAAACTTCGCTATTAAATATTTTTCACATTTTTCTTTCTTGTTAGTGGTGGTGGTTAGTAGTAAATTTCTTTATCACGCTCTTCAAACCATTATCAATTTTTTCGCGTTCTCATGTTCTAACTCGTTTTCCAACTTCAAAAATCGAAATTGCAAACGAAAGCGACTTATGTACATATATTTATACTGCATACGATACTGCACAAAATAAAAAAAATACTTACTTGTGGCGATATTTCACCAAATATAACAATGCAAAGTGTAGAGAATATGACAGCTATTAAGCCAGATGTTAGACCGTCCAACAATATAGTAAATGTAGAATTGACCAATACATTTCCCAAAAGAATGCTACATAATAAATAGTTTCCCTTTTCTCTCACAGGCTGAATTGTACTTGCGTACCTTCTTTCCTTAGCTGTGCCGGTGTTACATAATATCTATTCGAGTATGTATAAAATATTTGATTATCTATTTATATTTTACTATACATATGTACGAACATACCTTTAATTCAGTTCGATCAATGGACATTAAACCAAGATTCAATCCGGAAAACAGCGAAGAAAAGCCTAAGCAAACAACAATAATGACAATGGAAATCCATATAGGGAGAAGAGTTTCAAATGTGCCTATTTTAAGCCAATTTTCGGCACCCTGGTGTATCAGTGGTTTAGCTAGTTTATAGTTTTCCTAGTTTACAAGAGCAGCAACAACAAAAAAATTTGTCTCGTCATTTTAGATTATAACACACATAAATAGTATGAAATATCACATAGGACTTAAGTTACAAACTGAATTATTTCTTTATAAAGTATTACTCGACAAAGTGTTTTAGAAAGTAGCCAGTTTTAATAAACTGTGTGAAGTGTTCACTGAGCACTATGGAACTTACATAAAGGGTCCGCCATATAACGTTTTTTTTTTTTTTTTTCAAGTATGGTTGGAATATGGTTGTGTATACGCATGAACAACGCTGGGAAATATTGCGACATTACTGTGAAAATCATGGTAATGTTGCAGAATGTGTGCGAAAATTGCGTACGGATTTTGGAAGAAGAGAAGCACCGTCAGCCCCGTATGTTCGTTATCTTGTGAAAAAAGTGAAAGAAACTGGCATCCTTATCGATAAACCAAAGCGTGAAAAGCCGAAAACAGTGCGTACACCCGAGAATATTGCTGCTGCGACAGAAAGTGTGCGTGAAGCGCCATCAACATCAATTCACCGTCGTTCTCAACAATTGAACATTTCGGAGACATCATTGAGACGAATTTTGCATAAAGACCTTGGTACGACGCCATACAAAGTCCAATTGGTTCAGGAGTTGATGCCAACTGACCATCCAATGCGTTTTCGGTTCGCTAAGTGGGCCTGCGATCGACTTACTACAGAAGATGCCGATTTTGCCAAAAAAATCATCTTCTCAGATGAAGCTCATTTTGATCTTGACGGGTATGTAAACAAGCAAAATTGTCGCATTTGGGGCACAGAAAACTCGCACGCATACATTGAAAAGCCGGTGCACCCAAAACGAGCCACTGTTTGGTGCGGATATTGGTCCAGTCATAATTGGGCCATTTTTCATCGAAAATGAGCAAGGAGTGGCCGTTACAGTCAATGGCGATCGTTATCGGGCCATGTTGAACGAATTTTTGTTCACAAAAATTGAAGAGGAGGATATTGGCAACATTTGGTTTCAACAGGACGGCGCTACGTGCCACACAGCCGAAGCTACACTCGATGTTTTGCGCCCTGTTTTTGAAGATCGCATTATCAGCCGCAGAGCTGATGTCGTTTGGCCCCCTCGGAGCTGCGATTTGACACCGTTGGACTATTATTTGTGGGGTGCCGTCAAAGATAAGTGTTACGCCGACAAGCCAGAGACAATTGGCGTTTTAAAGGACAATATTCGTGAAGCCATTGGTGAAATACAGCTGCACACAATCGATAATGTGCTTAAAAATTGGACCGATCGTGTAGGCTACTGCATGGCCAGCCGAGGCAGCCATTTGAATGAAATTATTTTCCATTATTAACCGGAAGGATGTACTTTCAAATAAAAAAAGAAATTTGAGAAAATATTCAGTAGTTTTTTTTTTTATAGCATTTTCAAAAAAAAAAAGTTATTTGGCGGACCCTTATATGTACATACATATATCGTTTCTTTTCGCGTATAATAATATTAAAAATAGTTATACACAAATAGTCAGTTCTAATTATGTAGCTGTTTAAAGTGCTCACTAAGCATTATGGAATTTGGATATTATTATTTTTGTTTTTTTTTCGTAAAATAATAATAAAATACAATTTTTTTACCCCCACATTTAAGTCATCATTTTTTGCACAAAAATATAAATATGTATCCCCTTTTGGCAATTGAATGTTAAATAAAGCAGTCCAATCCAGAGCAGATTCGCTTATAACATGAAATATTCCTGTTGAAGGGGTAAGGCACGATCCACCATAATTATTGGAAGCTTCCGTAAAGGCGATTGCTGTTTTGTTAGTTATGCCTTGTCCGAATATACGTATCGTCACAAAAGTTTCGCTGAGTACTCTAGGAGTGCCATCATCTGCAACTTCTGGTTCTTTTTCGCTAACATCTATCCGAAATCCAATAATACGGAGTTCCTCATTAACTCCTTGAACGGCTCCTATATGACTGCAATGAAAACATATCATAATGGTGTTATCGTATACGGTAAATAGAAATAAAATACTGCTAAATTGCACAACACATATGTAAGTTATGTACACCGTTGCACTGATTTTAAATTTCTTCTAAACTTGTAATATAACACATCATACAGACTTATAAAAGCACGACTTAAAAAAAAAAAAATAAACCGGCCAAGTGCGAGTTGGACTCGCGCACGAAGAGTTCCGTACCATCCGTATATATAAAAATCGGTCTCAAGTAAAGCAACATGAACATCTCACGTAAGGGCCCTACGCCTTACTAAGAACTTTTATTTTTTATACCGCGGGCGGAATTAAATTGAAAATTTAATATCTCCTAAAATATTGGCCGTAGAATGCTCATTGTGGGCTTATTTTTTTCATTAAATATTCATCTACAAACCGATTCAACAAAACTTAACATTGGAGTTGAAAAATATGTTCTCCCACACCATCCACCTGCAAATGTAAGTTGGTAATCTATAAGTAGACAACTAATTTCTGTATTTTTTTCAAAATTTTAGGTTAAGTAGATTCGGAGATAAGGGGGGAATGGTCAATTTTCGTCTATTTTCTTGAATAACTTGGAAACTTTTTTATTTTAAAATTACAAAAATAAAATACAATTAAGATCTTAAGCTTCCATTTGATATATCACACGATGCAGTTTTCAATTTTTTTTTTAATTTTCCACCCTCCTCCCAAAAATGACCTCCCATATACCGATTTCATCTATTGACGTCACACCTCTGCCTTTGGGTCGCAGAAATTGATATGTGTACCATGTATGTGTGTATGTGACGGACAGACGGACACACGAGTGATCCTATAAGGGTTCCGTTTTTTTTTTTTTTCGGACGCACGGAACCCTAAAAATACGGGCCAAGTGCGAGTCGGACTCGCGCACGAAGGGTTCCGTACCATCTGTATATATAAATATGAAAGAGACTATGTATGTATGTACTATCTTCATGATGAGATATATTTGATCAAAGCGTCCATTGAATTCAAATCAATTATCTTACTTGACAGCAACGATGTGAAAAGGTGAATAACAATAATGGGAAATATGGGAAAAAAGGTTTGTATGTCTGTATGTATGTTGGCGTTACAGTCCATCATTCCTGTTTCACAATGCTACTACACGGCGACGCGACAGCGCAACTACAAACGCCGTAGCTGTCAAATCCATATTCATTCAATGGAATTATATGGAGTAAGTCACATAGGCACGTATGTAGTCGTGTCGCAGCGCTGTAATTTCGAAAATTTGAAAAACTGTCGCAACTACACGGCGTTGTGCCATTTCGAATTCGACATTGGAGGAATACGTTTGATAACTTGGTCTTACCCACCACCTTCTTCTGACTTTTGTTTTCGCTTTTAACTTTTTATAGGCTAAAGCAGCCGCACATGTTAGCAATAATGTTTTTTTTTCAAATTATTTTGATCCATTTATGAACTAAATTCAGTTTCAGTCTTCGAATTTTTAACTGATGCCAACTTCACTCTATAGAATTCACCTCCAACTTCACTGACAGAAGTAACCGCGCTGTCAAAACAAACGCCGATGAAAGTAGCTCCATTGTGTATTGACTGAACGACTTTACAACCACAGCAAACGGCAGCGTTTGTAGTTGCGCTGTCGCGTCGCCGTGTAGTAGCATTGTGAAACAGGCATGAAGAACCTGAGCCGAATTTCTCTCAATCACCCATGTTGTGTGTGATTTAATTTTCCCATAGGTGAAAGGGACCTACAGTTTATTGCCGGTTCCGAACGGCGAATTTCGAGAAGCTTTTCATAACAATTTTACTACAGGGGGTTTTGTCAGAACCCCGCTGAGGAGAAACACCGTGAAAAACACGTTCGATGACATGGCTGTGTCGGGATTCGATCCCGTGTCATCGGCGTCAGAGGCCAACACACTACCCACTGCGCCACGGTGCTCTCGGGGGAAAAAGGTTTGCAGATGATTAATTTATCAAAGACACAAACGAGATCAAAACTGGCAAGTTTGCTACTGGTTGTGGGATATTGTCGACTAACCTTAGTTCAGTATGTGACCTAGGGGATTTTTTGGATGAAAATCATGTCTGTTGTATGGGAGCCCCCCTTAAATATTCATTTTGTTCTGTTTTTAGTATTTGTCGTGGTAGCGGCAACAGAAATACATTATCTGTGAAAATTTCAACTGTCTAACTATCACGGTTCTTGAGATACAGCCTGGTGACAGACGGACGGACAGCGAAGTAATAGGGTTCCGTTTTACCTTTAGGTACGGAACCCTAAAAAACGAATTAAAACTAAAATTGTATAACGAATTTGTCACATGATGGTGTTAAGTAAGTGTTTTATTAAGAAAAAAAAAAAACAGTTTATGTATGCATTATTCATAAATATCCATAATACGTAAGTATTTATGAAGACAACTTACAAAATACATAATATAATATAATACTACTCATATTTAACTATATTACAATTCGTACGTATGCATTAAATACTTAGTCAAATAAAAAAAATATTATTATCATCTATTACAAACAGCTATTTAGGGTACCTAACTATAACTTTTCAAAGTATGCCAATATATTAAATTATTTTGAAAGTATGGAATACGTACGCAAACAAGCAAAAATATTCAGATATTGGGGAAAACCCCAATGCTGTTTTGTTTTTTATCTAAAATAAGAAAAGCTCTTTCAATGTCCAAGATGTTTTTAAAACATTTATGTCTTATTCGTTGACGACATTGCGATAAGTGTGCGTACACGACATGACAAAGTACGCCCACTGTCCCAGACAGAATTTTTGAGATGACGCACTACTGATACATATGTACATATGTATGTACATATATTACTATTATTATTTTTTATTTTTAATAAAAATAATGGTATTTCAAATTTAAAGAAGTATACGCTTTTCTTCTTTGTATTATAAATAGATACATAATATATGTATATAATGTATTTGCTCTTAAATGATTTGAGATTATTAGTGTTTAACTATCAATTAAAAACTGCATTTGATATACAATTTAAATGCAGTAAAGATCTGAAATGAGTCCCTTTTTTCGCCACATTTTAGATGTGAATAATAAATGTTATTGTTATAAGCGATAGGTAGTTGGTTACCGGTCGGTAGAAGTAAATTGCAAAACGATTAACGAATGGTATAATATACTGCTATATATGAGAATATACATACATATGTATATATGTATGTATGTAAAAAGGCACTTAAACTATATTATAAATTATATTCGTGCATATAGTATGTATCAACGTGCATATAACCTACTGTGTATTTATAAGTTCACATATATGTATATATATATATATATGCATATGTACGTTGTTGTATGTTGAAACTTTTCTGCACATAAGGCATTCACGGCCAGTCTAAGAATAGCTATTAGGCGAAATATTCACGTCTCCTACATTTTTTTAAATTGTTTCTTTTTTTTCCTCATACGTTTTGGGCCAACTGCTGTGAATCGAAATTTCGACGGTTTCTTTTTAGAATTATAGTTGATTATACGAAAAAAACTGCTATAATTCAATAAATCGAATTAGTACATGAAAAACGATACGCGGTGGATGAGGATGACCCAATCTGTAAGTTGATAAGGATACAGATATAAGTCACTCAATAATCCCAAGGAGACGACTGTACCCAAGAATCAAAGCAATATAAGGCCACAGATTTTGTAATATAATCAGGACATCAACAATAATAATTTATCGTTTTAAATTGTCTGCTTTGATCTGGTTTGTGGTCGGCTAAAAGGAGATATGTATAAATATCAAGCGCAGATAAGATCGCTCAGATTATGATAAACAATGATGGCTAGGTGTTAGTACGTAGGTATGTGGGTACGTATGACATAATTCTCCTGAAGAATTTAAACATTGTTTTCTGATTTATACGTACATACACATATGAGTAATGCAGCGTAAAACTTAAAAAAATAATCTAATATTTACAACACATTAACAGCGTTATACACACACGTTTATATATGCATGTATATTTTGTACTTTTTTTCATCAGTACCTGCCAGCATGAAGACCATTATTATAGAAATCATGATTAATTATTTGAGAATCACTTTTGAAATCACTGCTCATACAAAATACATTGGAGGATAAATTTAATATAAATAGAATAATTAATAGAACACTTAAACTTTTCTTCCATTTTACACAAAAACGCTTGCTTTGCAAGTTACTAGTCCGATTCAATTCCAACGCACCCATAATACTGAATATATTTAAGGAGTTTATCTCTAAAAAAACAGGAATAACATGCCAAACGTTGGATAGGGAACTGAATTTTCCTATTAGCATACCGCGTTATATGTCAAAACTTGAGGTGTTTAGACCTGTTCGCTTGTAAAATTTGGCGCATGCCACGATAGATAAGGTTAAAATTTAACATAGCTGCGTTAACACCGCGAAGTATGGTTTTTAGTATTTTCAGTAATAATGTATAATTGAGTGCTACTTAAAAATTGCGAACAGTCAAATGAAAAACTCACCATGTCAAAAGTTAATTCATCAGCTCAATGGAATTGTATTTTATGAGATATTTTATTTCTTTAGCTAGGTTGTGCGAATATATTTACATAGATCCTTTTGATGTCGACAAAGTATAGTCTATAAGAATTGTACAATTTGACATTGCTTTACTACTGCATTTCGTATTGGTCGGGATCACTTCTACTACCACCATACATACATACATACATACATATATGCTATAAGAGGAAATCAAAACATTTCCTCTTGAATTCAAAGAAGCAAGCTTTGGTGGGATTAACGCATAACATTGAATGCTTTTATGGGGTATTTTTATTAACCACCAACAGTGATAACATAATCTCGTGTCAATGTAATGTACTTATTTTAAAAATGTGAAACTTTACCGAATAATTATTAACATTTTTATTTTGCTCTTACAAATATATATTATTTTTCACAATATAAAAACACCATCAGGTTTTATAGAAAATACTAAATCTTCAGTTACATTGATATGCGACTCACTATCATATATTAACTTTATTTGTGTTTTGAGCTTTTTATACATACATACACTACCACTGCAAATATTAATATAGCAATTCAGTTCTATGCTCCTCTCAGATGCATCATCATAATTTGCATTGACAATTAAGAGAAAACTTCCTTCGGTTATAAATCCAGATGTTTGCTCCGCAGAAAACCCTTTATTTGGTAGATGCAAGTTCCATTTCTGAGGTGCATTTGATGTCAACTTTACATTATTATCGCACGAAAATTTTGCATTTAAATTTAATTTACAAATTTTATTTATTTTTATCGTCTTTTCCAATATTACCATATTTTCAATTTTCGATTCATTGTTATCAAGCTTGTTAAATTTCAATACAAGAGGCCAAGTAAGCATCGTTTCTAGGTCAATGACTTGTATGGTATGATTATTTGTGTCGACGACATATAACCGTTTACCATTTGAATCTATGCATACACCATCCGGTTCGCTAAATTGAAATACCTCTTTGCGGATACTATCACGAATCGCACAAGTTTCCACGGTGTTATTTGCAATATCAACTCGTTTAATTTTGTGATTGTATGTATCTGTGACATACAAATACCCATCGAGTGTGTTATGGCAAACATCTAGGGGATGTTGTAACTTTGCAAAATACTGCTTTCCGTCAATATCTCCAAATGAAAATAAGTTCTAAAAAACATAATTTAAAATGAAAACATTAGAAGTTAGTTAATTGTCTCACCAAAGGATTTCGATCGCCTCCAACAACTGCAGTAACTTTGCCATCTAACATTGATGCTTTTCTTATACTTGAACTCTCACTATCTGCTATGAAAAGCATATCTTTAAACAAAGACAAACCAGATGGCTGTGCAAAAGCGGCATTTTGCGGATAGGAATTATTACGATTTTCTTCCGAGCCATTGCCAATAATAGCGGCACAGGAAAGAGGTTCATATTTTTTGAACTTCCACCATATTATGCCATCTAAGAAAAACCCCCATATTTGATGTGTGCCTGCCATAGCTATTAGTAAAACATTTTTTGCGGGAACACTTTTTTCGTCAACATGGAATGACATATCCATATCGCGAGTGCTATAAACGACAATGTCCCAGGGCGAAGAAATTTCCTGTTTCGTGCCTATCAATCCACCAACTTTATCATTCCCTTGTTTACCATTACCAACTACCGTAGATACATATTTATCTCGCAGGCAAATTTTCCTGATGGCATGATTCCCAGTATCAGCAATAAAGAGTTCATTGGCATTTAAGAAAGCCAATCCTTGAGGCGAGTTGAACTTTGCTCTATAAAAATTTCCATCTACAAAACCACTTTGAAAACCACCAATTTTTTCTAGGACATCACCATTACTATTAATGATTAATATGCGATTATTTCCAGAATCAGACACAGCAAATAGTTCCTGGTTTTCGTTAGCGAAACAACTAATTTTGCTGGGGAATCGCAAATTCGATGCCCGCATCAAATTCGTTGATGGGTTTAATGGAAGTGAGGAGCTACTAACTTCTCCGCGAACATTATAAAATGATACTGCAGTCGCAATAAATTGATTCAAAAATAATCTGTGCCCCTCACCCATTAACACAAGTAGTGGTTTACCGCTTGGAGAGATGATAAAAATTGTAGGCCAACATTTTATTTTTAGTTGCAGCCACATACTGGAATTGGAATCATTCACGACAGGGTGTGTAATGTTGTAACGCTGTATAGCTGACAGAAGATTGGCAGAATCTTTTTCATTATCAAATTTGGCGCTATGAACACCTATAACCACAAGACCCTTTTCAACAGAGAATGAATCTTCGATCAATTTTAAGTCTGGCAAAATGTGCATGCAGTTTATACAGCAGTATGTGAAAAAATCCAATACAATCAATTTTCCTTTAAGGTCAGCCATACGAATTGGTTCCGTCACATTAAACCAATCTAGGTCTGAAAATATTTAGTTTAACACAGAGGACATTAGGAAACCTTGCTTCATACCTTTTTGAAAATCATCTATTTGCTCTACCTTGCTCTCGCTATGCTTTCTCAAGTACGATTCAATAGCATTTTTTCGTTCCGATTCCTCGTCCAAATTTTCAAATTCACTGAACAATTCGCTTGAATTATAGGCCAGGACGTCCAGCAAATCAATTTCCTCTGTATCCATCGTAACTAATCCGATCTTCTCTTAAAATAGAAATGATCAACTAAGGCCGCCCCAAACACCGAACATTCAACAAATGTATCTGTCAAATTAGCTGTCAACATTTTCATTCAAATACGTCATTGAACAGATTACTTTTTCATAGAGATGAGTAATAAAATAAACAATGCTTGATATCGGAATTTAAAATGATGAATGGGCCATAAATTGAGGGTGCAATATCTCGTTCGTGACACATGACATTCTATTCAATTTAACTGTAATCCTCAAAAGTTATGGCTAGCTTTCCACGTATGTAGATATTTAATACAGTGTATGCCGATAAGAAAAACAATTAATTGCTAAATCGCCCAAAAAAGAGAAGAAATATAATGGACCACCTCTTTAAAGATGACTTACTAAAAATAATGGGTGCAAATATTTGCTAGAAGGAAAGAGCGATTTCGATTTCCAATCGAAATGAGTGCATTCCATTACAGTAAATTTTTTTTTTCGATTGCGGATTGCAGTGGCAGACGTCGACGTGTCAACCAGGTGTCAACTGTCTTCTGTATTATCTTTGACGAATGCCTCAATAATCGGAGTAATGATTTGAAACGAAGATATTTTGCATTTCGTGAGATATAAATTGTATTTCTTCCGTTTAAATGTTAACAAAAAAGCAAGTAATTATCTTCAGTTGCATTATAGTTCTAATTTGGATCTTTATTCAATATGCACTGGGAAATGGAAAATCAGTAATTAAGGAAATCGTATACAATATCAAATTTTTACTAACATTATTTCAGGTGGAAATTGCAACCCATAAACCTGGCACTCCGGTAGTTGTTTCAGTGTATTATGAAGCTTTATGTCCAGATTCAAAGCATTTTATAATAAAACAATTAGAACCTGCATACAGAGCAGCCCCTTCGTTGCTAGACATTGTGCTTGTGCCGTATGGAAAAGCATCAGTAAGTATACATATGTACATATGTATAAGTGGTTTGTTCAATGCTTAACGAACGTAAGTAAATGTTAACCATGAAAGGTGTTCAAATTTTTTATGTTAGACATCCCTTGGTGAGGATGGCACATTACAATTTGACTGTCAGCATGGACCACTAGAATGTCAAGCGAATATATATCACGCCTGTGCTATAGAGGCTATCAGAAATACTAAAACTCGGTTGGACGTTGTCGCTTGTATGATCAGAGATAATCGTTTGCCCAAGGAGGCTTTGCATAAGGTAAGATAAGTGAATAATATACATGTTGTTTGTAGAAAACATAATTATTGTTATAGTGTGCTCGAGAACACAATTTGGATTCCACCGATCTTATACAGAAATGCCATGACTCGGCGCATGGAAGTGAGCTGTTAAAGATAAATGGCGAAGCGACACATGCACTAAGACCTACAGTATCATTTATACCAACGATTACAATAGATGGATTTCAAGGAAAGCAAGCGGCGATTTTGAAAAATCTATTAGGAGAAGTTTGCAAAATTGCATTCGGAGATTCTCTAGCAGAAGGCGTTTGCTAGATTAGGCATTACAGAACTTGTATATGGTGAAGCATATTTAAATCAGCTGAAATTTTGAAAAATCTAATGGAAGAAGTTTGCAAAATTGCATTTGGAGATTCTCTAGAAGGCGTTTGCTAGACTAGCCATTCCAGAAATTGTATATTGTGAAGCATATTTATATACATATATATATATATATTAAAATTTGTTTTCTTTGCGTATATGCACGCACATATTTTTTTTATTTTCTTAGGCGATCTTAGGCAATAGATATAATGAAACGAATCTGTTATTTTATTTAGAATTTTATACAACTAAAAGAATAACCTACACACCTTGGCTTTTGCTGACAATCTAGCCCTGAACGCACTCTACATATGGTGACAGCTTTATAACATTTAGAAAAAAAATGGTGTAAATCATGACAGCTCTTTGTTTACGCCGTTGTTTTAGTGTATTTGGAACACGTGAACACGTGGAACTAAAGTTAAAAGTTTTGTGCTATAAGTCGCTTTTAAATCAACGTATAAGTTGACAATGGAGAAAAGAATTCCAAATTATATCAAATACAGTAAAGAAGAACTAGACAAATATAGTAGGACAAGCGGATCATGTGTTAAAAAAATAAACTCGGTGCTCCATTTGAACTTTGTTCCAAGTGGATTAAGAGAATTTAAAAAGTTTCTAATGGAGCTTCTTTTAACCAAAAAAATCGGTACATATGACCAAAAAATGCAAGGCATTATACTGGATATACAAAATATAAAATTACTGGGAGATATTGGTTCTATTCGCTTTGATGATCCAAGGATTCATATTAATATAGAAGGTGATTGCTATGTTTTCAGACCTGTGATTGGAGCTGTTGTTAGAGGAACTGTGCGGCATGTATCATCCGCACAAATCGGTGTAATTGTTTACCGAGTGTTTAGTGTCCCAATTCGACTTCTAAATAAACCAGGATTGCCCATAGAAGTCGATTCTGAAATTGATTTTAGAATAAAGAAATATAATTTGGAGTCAATTTTCCCCTATATAGAAGGCGAACTTGTAGAGACGACTAGCAAGAAGGAAAATGTAAGTCTCATTGGCATTGTAGCCAATTTATTCATTTTCTTTTATTAATAAAACTTTTTGATTCAAAGGTTTCGGCAGAGTGTAAATCTGGTGAAAATGAAATTAATGAGAAATACTATAAGGTAAAAGAGGAAAGCGATGAATCGGAAAGCGATGAATCGGAAAACGACTTAGTAATACAAGAGGCGAGGAGAAGAAACCTGAGTGAAGAATCCGAATAGAATGAATAGTGCTTTATTGGACTTTCGAATAAATAAATAAACATGTTATGTCGTATTTACATATATTGCGTGTTTAAGTTTGAATGCATTCGAATCATCATATTAGACATGAATCTGCTTTTCCTGTGGATAAGTATCGCAATATTTTCATAAATGAACAATAGGTACATACTATGAAGGTATTTGTTCAGTTCCAATTACGAGAAATTTAGAATATCAAGATTCCAAGGAATACAAAATTCACTAAACTTTGTTTATTTTGACATTAACTGTATCAAAAAGTAGGCAAATCATGTTAAGAATGATCCTTGCAGCATTTAATACCGAACTTATTTAAATGTTGCAAACGGCTATATTCTAAATGGTAAATATGCCGATTACGCCAGCAAAATTGTTGCATTGCAATTCACTAGGTACGTAGTTTCTGAATGCTTTAAGTCTTATATTTAACTGTGGGCACTAATTTCCAAATATAAAGGCGAATCATAAATAATGTGAAATGATTTCTCCACGAAGATTAACTTTGAGATGTCATCGGTATTGAGTGATGTGAAGACTGTATACCATCTGTAAAAGAGAGCATGTATCGCAATCTGTGAACGAACCTGCGCAAAACATATGTATATACGTTTAGCATTAGCATTTTACATCGCTCAAGTAAGAAAGTTTGTCGATGCAACACCAACATATATTTTCATTGTTTTAAATATAGGAAGACATTTTGCTTAAAACTTTTAAAAAATAACTAGAAAAAAGCATGCCAATTACGCAGACACCGTTACAAATATGTTTCCAAGTTTATCTAATGTATTTCGGAAAATATGTCCTATCGTGAAAAGTTGCAATACACATCCCTAAAGCATTTCATGCCACATTTAAGAGATTAAGATGCTTTTTATCTCAGTGAAGTGAAAAAAACAATCTCGATGAAAACCATAATTTGCAGTTATTTTAAGCAATCATTTAATTAACGTATTGTCTTACAACCATTTAAGGTATGTGTACACATTTATACATATATGTATAAAATATACACATTTTTTTGAGTTAAAGTCACACCCAATCTTACGGATGAAAGATAAATAATTGAATAAAAAAAAATTGAGGAATTAAATCACCAGTTCCATCAAAAAATGTTTAAACTGCTCGATCATAGTCATTATGAGGCTATGTTATCATATAGTAAACAATAATAACAAACGTATCATCTGTGTTAGGATAGTTAAAAAGCAATTTATATTCCGTTTTTAAAAATGATACGCCTAAATGACGAAGAAAACGAATGTGCATACATAAATATAAAGAAGTAATTAAAAAATGTTTGCCTTATTGCCGACTGTGAATTCAGCCATTAATAATTCAGAAGCCAACATCAACAAATCGGCTCCCAACTCAGGGTAGGCCTTAAAGTCAGTTGCTTAAATGCTTCTTTTGATACAGTTGATTAAACTTACCAGACAAGCACAAATAATGGAAATATTGCTACTCTTAAAGAAGCCTTGTAGACAGGAAATTGTTGATATGACATACAAGAATGCACTATGATGAATATACTCTCTTCCTGGTTTCTAACCAGGAATATATGCGTATGTCGGGCCAAAATGTCTACTTAAGATACCGTGAACTCTTGATTTTTATTAGTAGAGTTCTGCACTTCAGTGAAGACAGTTACCAGTACGTTATCATCATCGGATTAAGAAGTTATGGGGCATTCATAAAAAAAAATATTACAACCATTAGCTGTTATTAGCACAAAATGTGTAGTTACAAGTTATTACAATTAGTCAAGCCATAAAATCGGCATCACAAAATTAACATTCAAATTGTAAGCGGCAAATAACCTTTCGTTTATAAAACTTAATGTCTTTCTTATTTGCTTTTTTTTTTCGATTACAATTTTAAAAATAATGAAAAAAAAAAAAAAACGATATTCAGTACGAGAAAAAGTAGAAGTAGGTTACTATTTACATAATATAAATTACAATTAGTTATCTTTTCAGAATATAACATTTACGTCGAAGGCAATTGTTCTGCCAGGACAGCGAACAAAAAATAATATTTAAAATCAAAGAAAATATCAAAGCTAATGAAAGAGACACGAAAAACAAAAGCTGTGAAAATGAAAACCTTCAATGCAAAATATCACTCGAATCTAAAAGTACACATACGATATGGTTAGCAATTATATTAAAATATTCCGAACCTATGTTTGCCGAAGGAATTACTACAGTATTCTCCACTAATAACTCGCCAAACGATGTGGATAAGAGGAAAAATTCTGAATATTTTACCTTAATAATAAATTCCAAGCATTTGAAACAGTTCTATCCATGTAAGCTGTTCAATTTTATAAACATCTTGTTAACTTTTTCCTATATGATACCAAGGAATTGTGAATGGCGTGCAAGAGACATCGACTGTATGATTTCATTTACAAAAATACGGACAAAATTGATATTAGACCGATATCAATACAATTTCATTCAGAATAAATTGACGTACTCATATGAGCTTATTTGTCCTTTTGACTATTGTTACCCCTATCCAACAATTTATATAGCATCTAGAAGATATATATTAAAGGATTTGAAAATATTATTAAAAGTTAACGGAATTTCGTTGAGAAGGCTGATAACTCACATACTAGCTCTACTAAAAAAAGTTAAAAAGAATCACAAAGCATCAGTTAAAATTTATTTGTTTACCTTAATGAGCGCTACGGGATTCATGTCTAGTTTAAAACCTAATAGTCTTACAAGTGTATTGAATAGGCTAAACTTGGAAGACATTGCCGAAGAGAAATTACATGGTATTGATGAATGTATGATTAGAACAAGGAATGTTAAAAAAAATTCGACAGCTACAAGATTCAAGATTCAATTCTTGCGGATATTGGTTTTAATATTTTCAATGTCATCATTTTCGTGTGTCTTTACTACATCTTCATATCCAAATATTAAGTATGGTGCGAATACTGTCAAAACTAAATACGGTATGCTTCGTGGAATAGTTGTTAGATCCTCCCCGCTGGTTGAAGCATATTTGGGAATACCTTATGCATCACCTCCAATCGGAAGCTTAAGGTAAGTTTTAGGTAAACAGTTTTCTCCTAAAAATGTCACAATTTTACATTCATATTACTAACTCGTATTTCCTCCTAAGAGTCATGGAATTAATGTTGAAATACTTTGAGATTTATTTCTACAACAAAAAAAAAAAAAAAAACAAAACACTAACCATATGTTATCATAAACCTACATCATTTCATCTTCTTGCACACTTACTTCATGCCATATCACCCTGCCAGCTTGTACCTATAGGTATTTCCTATAATCTGCATGGGTAGTCAATTGTTGAAATCTAATAAAAGGTCTGTAAGTTGGCATGAGGTTTACTTTGTCCTACATCGTTAGTGCTGATCGATGTAGGGTAAATTCCATGTATTCCGAAAAGGCTACTCTATTTCGGTTCTCTTTGTTTCCTGGATTCACTTGTCAAATTCTGAGAAAAAAAGCATCATCGGGACTAGAATACCTATCTTAAAAGACATGACTAAACAACATCAGTTTCTTCTTCTTTGATGGCGTTACAGCCCATGAAGGACCAGAGCCAAGCTTCTCTCAATCACCCATGTTGTGTGTGATTTATTTTTCACATAGGTGAAAGGGACCTACAGTTTAATGCCGATTCCGAACGGCATGAGTCGAGAAGCTTTTTCACGGCGAGTATACTACGGGGGGTTTTGCCAGTACCCCGCCGAGGAGGAACGCCGTGAAATAAACATTCGATGGCGTCATCGCTCATCGTGCGTCAGAGTCCAACACACTAACCACTGCGCCACGGCGTCCTCACACAACATCAGTTTATACCAGTGGTTCCCAATCTTTTTCAGCCCGCGGCGCACTTACAAGTTTAGTATTTCGTCACGGCGCCCTACCTTAGCTATTTGAACGAACGCCACAGTTCGGGGTGAACCAGGGCCTTAACCAACATGCCCCTGCGGTTTACACCTTTAGAAAATGTAATAACCCGCAAGAGAACTAAAATACTTCCAATTTTAACAAGTTTATTATAACCGAAATCTATCGAGTCACAAATTCATTTGGCGGTAATCAATTCAAAATGCACTACTGTTATATAGCAAAAAGGTACAAAGGGGATATACATACATATGTACATATTTAAATACATTAAAGAAAGAGATGAATATACAACAAAATGGGCTGAGTGGGTGATGCCAAATGTCTTACATCATGTATAGCTCATCTTTAATTTTCAACATACACCGCCCGCGAAAGATTGCGTACCTCCAGTGGGTATAATAACTGTACGGCTCTTCTCACCCTTTTACCAGCAGCAAAGCGAACTTCAGCTGCTCTCACTTTACTATCTCGTCCTGGAAAACAGATCTCCACGACGGCCAATTTCCAATGTATCCTAGGTGTAGCAGCGTAGCAACAAAGGATTTACTTTGTTGAACGTAGAAGACTCAGATACTCTACCTTCCATCTTCTCCAAAGAATAGATGTGTATTTAAGTCTCGCAATCCATTTGGTCCGAAGTTCCTTAGAATTGTTTGGATCTTTGCTCTCGTTTTCATCCATGATCTGTGTAGAACTACCAGTAAGAAAACTGTCGGGCGTTAGCGGAAATAAAACGAGAGGTTCATCACTGATGTACGTAAGAGGTCGCATGTTGATAACACGTTCAGCTTCTGTCAGAAGCGTATAGAGTTAATCGATGTCAACATTCGCTTTCCAGATGGTAACCTTAAGAATATCTTTGACGCTCTTCACTGGGCGCTCGTTCCACACTGAAACGCCAGACTATTCCGCGATTGCTGAGAAACCCATGAAAGATTTCGCTCTTAAAGATTTCACCAACTGATTTCACTTCCGTGGCCGCCTTTTTAAACGTCTTAGCGTTGTCTGAATAAATTACGTTAGGAATACCTCTCCTCGCCATAAACCGTCTCAATGCCAATAAGCAGCTTTCAGTGGTGAGGTTCAGAGCCAACTCCAAATGTAAGGCACGTACAGCGGCACATGTAAAAATCATAACGTAAACCTTACGTCGCATATCTTCATCCTTGGCCGTATATAGTGGGCCAGCGAAATCCACCCCAACTGTTTCAAAAGGACGGGACGCCTTTATTCATGACAGCGGTAACGGAGCAAATGGTTGTGAAGCAGCCTTTCCTCTCAACCTTCTGCAAACTCGGCATTCAGCAATGACCCTCTTGATGACCTGACGTCCACTTAGCATCCAACATTTTTCTCGCATTCTTGCCGTATTAACTCCTCCATGAAGCATTAAAGTATGATATGTAGTAGGTCGCAATAAGTTTATTCAAAAAACATGCCTTCGGCAGGATTATAGAACTAACGACGTTTTGGGACTCATCAAGTTCAACACACGCTTTCTTAAGCTAAGAAATTGAGATTTGGAAAATACGCATTGCGCATGTCACAGGTTTGACATTTTTTTATTTACCTAGTTCTCGCTGGACTGATGTGTCAAAAGAGAGGCAAAGTAAAAGTTTAAAAACTCAGTTTACAAGCAGCGCGAAGCTTATTTTATCTTAAATATAATTATTATCTTTTAATCTACCTTACTCACAGCGCGGCGCCCTTCTTTACTTTCTACGGCGCACCAGGGCGCCGCGGCGCACACTTTGGGAACCCCTGGTTTATACTCTTAAATTTTAAAGCTTAAAAGGTCTATCCCGTCTTTATACATGATATTTGTTGTGCGAAAGCCTAACTTATGCACACACGTGTTTATGTACATACCTATGTACGAATGTTGTTGGCGTTACAGTCCATGAAGGACCTGAGCCGAGCTTCTCTCAATCACCCATGTTGTGTGTGATTTAATTTTCCCATTGGTGAAAGGGACCTACAGTTTATTGCCGGCTCCGAACGGCGAATTTCGAAAAGCTTTTCATGACAATTTTACTACAGGGGGTTTTGTCAGAACCCCGCTGAGGAGAAACACCGTGAAAAACATGTTCGATGACATGGCTGTGTCGGGATTCGATCCCGTGTCATCGGCGTCATAGGCCAACACACTACCCACTGCGCCACGGTGCTCTCATACCTATGTACCTCAGTAAAATACGCAAATTGTGTTGAACGGCATATAAAAAGTCGTAAACTGTTTCCATTGTAGATTTATGCCTCCAATAACACCATCGTCATGGAAAAATGTCCGAAACGCTGACAGATTTGCACCAGTATGCCCACAAACGGTTCCAATGCCACCAAATGGCCCAGAAGCGCTCTTAGAAGTTCCTAGAGCCAGGCTAGTTCAATTCCGTCGACTGTTGCCATTGCTTGGAAATCAGTCAGAAGACTGTTTATATTTGAATATTTATATGCCAACGAAGACTGTGTCAATGAATAAAAATAAGATCTGTAAGTACAAGTATTGCAATTATCTGTAAGATTTCCTACTAAAATTAGTACCATGCAATTCAATAAGCAGATGGCTTCAATTCCGTAGTGCATTGCAGTGTAACGGTAACCAACTGCAAGCATTTCGGGAGTGAAGCCTTTTTGGCTGACATATCAACGGATAATTAGTTGCAAAGCTATCTTATAGCCTGATTGTTTGCTCATACAAAAAATAATCGGACGATTTAGAAACTAATGCGATTTCATGCTTTTTTTAGATTATAAATTACAACATAACACAAGTTCGGATGTTATAAGTCAGCAAACACTTTCGGATGATGGAAAGCTATCGACTGTTTTATTTATACATGGAGAATCGTTTGAATGGAACTCAGGAAATCCATATGACGGCTCTGACTTAGCCGCTCAAGGGAATGTTATTGTAGTTACAATTAATTTTCGATTAGGAATTTTAGGGTTTTTAAAAACTGGCGGAAAAGAAAGTGCCCAAGGTAACTTTGGACTGATGGACTTAGTAGCTGGTATTCACTGGCTAAAAGAGAATTTACCAGCTTTTGGCGGAAATTCGAATAGTATAACAATTATGGGTCATGGGACTGGTGCTGCATTAGCAAATATACTCCTGGTTTCTCCTGTATCCAGCGGTAAGCTAAGGTCATATTAAAAATGTGTACGTAACTAATTGTTACCTGCGTTGTGTGAATAATATTACACTAATACGCAACACAAACATGCTCCATACACAGATCTAATACAGAGAGCAATTTTGATAAGCGGCTCAGCATTATCACCATGGGCAATACAAACATCTCCACTATTTGTAAAACGTCGAGTTGCCGAACAAACAGGATGCCACGGTGATTTACTATATGATGATCTTGCTCCTTGCCTACGTACTAAATCATTGGCTGAGTTGCTTGCTGTAAAAATAGATAATCCAAGGTAAGATTTTCTTAAACGTTTTTAAATACCAGTTAAGACAATCTGTTCATACATATGTATGTATGTATCCATTTTCAAAGGTTTCTTACGGGCTTTGCACCGTTTGTTGATGGAACTGTAATAGTTCCTAGTACAGGAACCATTGGTGGCGCCTTTAAATTACCTCTGGGTTCAGCTATTGTTAGGTAACTTATACAATGTATAAACGCATATCTGTTATGAAACTCCTATTTATCGAGCTTATTTTAGTACTTCGGGAATTGAATTTGCAAATTTCCCCAAACAAGATTTATTATTTGGCGTGACATCAATAGAATCATACTTGGATTTAAGTGCTCAAGATCTAGAGTTCGGACTGAACGAAACCCGTAGAGATCGGATACTCCGAACCTTTGTTAGGAACGTATTTCATTTCCATCTCAATGAGATATTCGCTGTTCTTAAGGTATGAATATCTCTTAGTGATTTACAACTATATTACATGTTGTCGAATTCAGAACGAATATACTGATTGGGAAAAGGCTATTCGAAATCCATTTAGCGCCAGAGATGCAACGCTTTCGTTTTTAAGTGATGGACATACAGCTTCACATTTAATCAAGATTGGTTATATGCATAACCTACGTGGTGGACGGAGTTATTTCTTGCATTTTAAACATAAAACCCAAGAAGAGGAATATCCATCAGTAAGACAACTGATTAAAATAAAATTAATATTCTCAATTTTAAATGCAATAAAAATAATTAGAGGACGGGTTCCGTTCGAGGAGAAGACCTTCCCTTCTGGCTAGGACTTCCTGTTTCACCACTATTTCCACAGAATTATTCTATCCAGGAAAGACGACTGAGTTCGATTATGGTTAAATACTTGTCAAATTTTGTCAAAACAGGGTATGCTTATTATTTTTTGTTCTTTTTAGTTATTATTTATTTGCTTCTTTGTTTTATGTTTGTTCTTATGTAAGTAATCCAAATCTTTCGAGTCCTCTGGAAAAGGATAACAGAACAAAGGAAAATAATCCTCATAGTGCGTTGGAAAATTACAATCCAAAGCGAATATACGCAAATAATGTAACAGACAATAATTCAAATGTTGATTTCTATGCACTGCCAAAAAAGAAACGACGAAATACACAATCATTAACTCTATCATCAAAAGCTAATCCCAATTCCTTTGAGCACGATATGAAAGCAATAAGACAGAAATTTAAAAGGAATGTGAATAAGGATTATCAGGTTAGAAATATGCACACTTTTCCACGTAAAAAACACGGGAATTATGGTGATGTTTTGAACGATGGGATTGACGAACAAACAGATATGATGGACAACATTCCTTATTGGGAGACATATGATTGGGTGAATCAACTCTATTTGGAACTAGGTAATATTAGAATAAATTTATCAATACTAAATGTATGTATGTATTCTATTCAGAAGTGTTACGTTCTCTTTTGACTTTTAATTTCAAAGGGAGTAAAGCTGAAATTCACAGTCACTATAGAGGACACAAGCTCTCCATGTGGCTTAATTTAATACCTCAGCTACATAAGCACCCGAACTTTAACGAGATGTCCATAAAGCACCACCAATTTATGGAGGATGGCGGACAATTTTACGACGGTATTCATTTATTTTCATTTCATAATATCGATATGTAAATATATGTACATTTTTAAGGAATTGTTCGAGCTTATTTACAAACAATTCCTAAAGATGAGGTAGAAGAACTTGTTGTGAATCTGCCAACAGTTAAAGATACTGGGAAAAGTGTTAAAATGGAGCCAAACAATCTTTCAAATGTTGATGTGACTACAGGTTAAAGTTTACATTTATACGTATTTTTATAATATTTTTGTTAATAGAAAACTCTAATTTTTACATGAATAAACAGTGCCTTTTGATTGTTCAAAAACTGCAGATAACAGTCTCGTTTTCACTTCTAGATTGCGGTGTAAATGTTACACAAGTTCCGTATGTAATACCACCAACAAGTTCTATGAACAGTTCTAACACATCAGAAAGCATACCAAATGTCCTGGAAAATTTGGATGTCCTTCGTCGACTAAGTAATAAACAATTACAAAGCTATACAACAGCCCTTGTCGCCACAATTGCTGTCGGAAGCTTTTTGCTTGTCTTAAATATTCTTATATTTGCGGCTATATATCATCAACGGGAGAGAAGAGCAAGGGATACTAAGAAAAAGGAACAACTTGAAGAGAATGAACTATTCATCCATGTTACATCCACAAAAAATATTTTGGGAACTCAATCAATCGCGGGGAAAGTTTCATACGGTGAATATAATTGTTTTGAAGAAAAACAAGCACAATTTGCAGACAAGAATAGTGCACTTGATTCTTCCGAAAAGATAAGGTCTGGTGAGAATGTTTGGGCATGTAGTACGAGTAATATGCTCAATATAAAGTGTTCGAATGAGAATTTGAGCGGAAATGTCTGTTCCTCCTCTCTACAAACTCATGACATAAACTTAAAATTCAACAAGGACGAGCATTCATTAACTTGTGCAGCTCAAAAACTTGAAATGCCATATCAAGATACAATAAACAATTTTCTTCATACGACAAGTGAAGAGGTATTGGAACACAATATCCCGGAGCCACCGCCACCGCCCAAATCCATTCAATTAAATCAAGGAGGTATTCTTCGAATATCTGGGACAAATTCAATAAGTTCTACAAATAAAAAACGTGTACATATTCAAGAAATTTCAGTATAGTATTATATTTTATAAATGTAAAAATGTGTATTTATTTGTTATATATATACATCAAGTAAACGATAAAATGTAATTTGCTTTCCATTTATTAATAAAACAACAATTTGGTTAAGTCAAATCTTTATTTCATAGCTCATATGTAGTGTGTTATACTCTGACGCACGATGAGCGAGTTCGGATCGGATCCCGATAACACTGAATAGCTGAACGGTCCAGATCGTAAAGCCGAAAGGCTCTACGTTGAAAGATATCCCAATCTGAGGTGTCCCAGTCGTAGTATGTTTTCAAGAATCCACCTACGTCTGCAAGAGCACGGAGTGCTAGAGCGTCGAAGAAGCGAAAGATTAATTACAGATGGATCAGCAACTTTAGATGAAAGAATTTTGGATTTGGTCCGACGTAATCCCTCCCTTAGTACAAGGAGGATAGTTTTTATTTTTGGAGTGCCCAAATCTAAAGTATGGAGAGTGCTTCATACCGAGAAGTTACACCCGTACCATTATACACCAGTTCAATGTTTCATACATGAATTTGCCTACAAGTCGAGCCGCGTTAAAACCAAATAAAAGGTTATTCTTAGAAAGAAGTGGTTTGGGATTTTTTTTTTAATTTCTCAAAAACTACAAGACATTTTTGCATCCGGTTTTCTGTTTTGAACTAAAAACTAATAGGAGAATTTATGTCTTGAAAAAAAATTAGTACTTAATTACATAAAATTTTGAGAAAAATTAGTTCGAATTTTTTTTTTTCAAAATTTTGAGTTTGAAAATTCATTTCTCTAAAACTATTCCTTAAAATAGGTGCATTTAAAAACAAAATGAAAGAAGAGGTTCATGGCTTTACAAAAAAGTATATCACGGCATTGTGGATGTAACCGTTGATTTTTAATATTTTTTTTTTCAAATTAAGTCAATTTTTTAGAAAATTGCCCCTCCCGCCTTAACGGGGGGAATAGACCTCCCCCCTCCCATGCGATTTTTTTCTAGTCTTGACCAGACCTATACGCTCTAGCTTTTTGGCACACTGCCCGTGGGGCACCCTGTATATGTGTACATCAAGTAAACGATAAGAGAGCACCGTGGCGCAGTGGGTAGTGTGTTGGCCTCTGACGCCGATGACACGGGATCGAATCCCGACACAGCCATGTCATCGAACGTGTTTTTCACGGTGTTTCTCCTCAGCGGGGTTCTGACAAAACCCCCTGTAGTAAAATTGTCATGAAAAGCTTCTCGAAATTCGCCGTTTGGAACCGGCAAATTTCGGTCCCTTTCACCTATGGGAAAAATCAAATCACACACAACATGGGTGATTGAGAGAAGCTCGGCTCAGGTTCTTCATGGACTTTAACGCCAACATACATACATACATACAAGTAAACGATAACGCACTAGAGCGAGTTCGGATCGGATCCCGATAACACCAACGCCATCGAATGTTTATTTCGCGGCGTTCCTTCTCGACGGAGTAATGGCGAAACCCACCGTAGTATAGGTACTTGCCATGAAAAAGTTTCTCGACTCACGCCGTTCGAAATCGGCAATTAACTATAGGTCCCTTTCAAAATAAATCGCACTTATGTACATAACATGGATGATTGAGAGGAGCTTGGCTCTGGTCCTTCATGGCCTATAACGCCATCAAAAGAAAAAAATGTATGTATGTACATGCTATAGTTAATAATCAAAACTTGTTCATGCCATACACATATGTACATATACATATATATATATTTCGGAGATCGGGCAATAAGGTCCAAGAAAGCAGTCAAGTACCTAGGAGTCATCCTAGACAACAGGCTTTCTTTCAGGGAACACATACTGTATGCCAGCGAGAAGGCATCACACGCACAACGAGCTCTTTCGCGAATGCTTCCGAATATACGCGGTCCCGGATATGCGCACAGAGTGCTACTCTCACGGGTAGTCAGCTCAGTCCAACTCTACGCTGCTCCAATTTGGGCGGAAGCCCTTGCAGTAAAAGGACTAAAGCGGAAATTGGATTCAGTCTATCGACTGTGCGCAATAAGAGTAATCTGCGGGTTCAGAACCATATCATATAACGCAACGTTCGTGATGGCAGGAATGCTACCCATCGATATATTGGCAGACGAGCTCAAAAGGGTATACCGCAGGTGAACACCAGACCGGCAACAGACCAGGCTTATAAAAGCAGAAGAACGGGCAGAATCCATGGCAATGTGGCAAGTCAGATGGGACACTTCCACAAAAGGAAGATGGACGCACAGGCTCATTCCCGTCATCGAAACATGGACATCAAGACCGGCAGGAGACTGCAATTATCATCTTTCGCAGTTTTTGTCTGGACATGGTGGCTATCGAAAGTATCTGCATAGATTTGGATATGATAGCTCGCCCTTTTGTCCACAATGCCCAAATTCCGAGGAGGACGCAGAACACACAGTTTTCATTGTAGTCGCTTTATGGAGGACAGGCAAAGGCTAAATGTACCGAGTCCTGAAAACTTGGTCTCCTATATGATGAACTCGGTGGAAAATTGGAACCAAACATGCTCGTACGTTGCATCAGTACAAATAACGCTGCGGCAAGCCGAAGCAGAAAGAAGAACCCAAGAGGCTTCTACTCGAGATACAGCGTAAATCGCTAACCAGCCCCGCGAAGTAATACCTAACGGCAGTCCCGCGGGGAGAGTGGTTGAAGTGTGCAGAGGTGTGGTTAAGTACGTAGGCGCGTGGAAAAAGGAGAATAATATCCCGCGAATCGTGCATACTGGCAACACGGCTTACCAGTATCTTTTGAAGATTCCACATCCTTGGGCGCAACCAAAAAAAAAAATATATATATACATATTGATCATTTAGCTATACTGGCACCCGCTAGGTAGTGAACCAATGTGTGCAGCGACCCGACCCCTTGTTCCTGTGGAAAGAAGAACCTGGCCCTCCAGGTTGGGGGTTGCGCTAAGGGCTAACATCCCTATCGCGTAAAACAAAAATTTTGTTCAGAGACAACCAATTGCCTCGGATACGGATGGATTACATGTTGACGGCCCCCGCAAACGTCAAAAAGGAAACTAATTTCGGATCTGCACCTGGAACGTTAGGTCCCTTAACAGACCAGGTGCAGTCGAACAACTGGTCAACTCTTTGGACTGCTATAAGGCAGACATTACCGCGCTCCAAGAAGTGCGATGGGATGGGCTAGGCAAAAAGCGGATGAAAAACTGTGATATATACTAAGGAAACTGCTACAGAGAAAATAAACAACGCTTATTCGGATGCGGATTTGTTGTTCGAGGCGAACTCAGGAAAAAAGTCTTAAGCTTCCAGTATGTAAGCAAACGCCTCATAATTATCCGTATCAAGACAAACTCGGCAATATAAGCTTACTATGTGTCCACGCCCCCACAGAGGAGAAAGATGACCGACATTAAGACGACTTCTATGATCTCCTAGGTAGAACGTATGCGCAATGTCCCAGCTATGACACCAAAATCGTAGGAGATTTCAATGCGAAGCTATCTTTGAACGGGTCATTGGAAAGCACAGCCTACACAACACCACGTCAGAAAACGGACTAAGGCTAGTGGACTTTATGGCGGGACATAACCTGGTAGTAGCAAGTACACGATTCCCATACCTCAACATCCATAAGGGGACCTGGCGGTCTTTCCATCAATCGACAACCAACCAAATTGATCATATTGCGATCGACGGCAGACACTCCTCCAGCATCCTAGTTGTCCGAACCTTTCGAGGAGCCAACATCGACTCGGATCTTTACCTTGTTGCAGCCAAGGTACGGATGCGAATTTCTCGGAATCAACGGAGACGAGTAAGAACACAAAAATTTAACGTCGGAAAGCTGCAATCGCAGGAGACCGCCATGATCTTCGCCGATCAAGTCTCCCTCAAGCTCTCTCAGGTCCCGATGCAGTCGTTGTCAGAAGGCCATTAGAGAGGCCACCTCAGATATACTCGGTTTCGAGCCACCACCGTCGAGAAACCCCTAGTTTGATAATGAGTGCAGACAGGCCCATGTAGAGAAACAGAATGCATGCCATGGCCACATTGCATCGACGGACAAGAGCAGCCCGCGAGCTCCATGAACAGAAAAGGAGGGAGGAGCATGCGCTTCTGAGAAGGAAAAAGAAGGAGCACAAGAATCGCGAGATCGAGGAGATGGGGAGATGTTACTGCAGGAACGACGTTCGAAAATTTTACCAGAAAGTAAAACGAATATGCCAAGGCTTATAAAGCCAGAGCAGAAGCATGCAGGGATGAGCACGGACAACTAGTAGTGGAGTCACAGTCAGTGCTGAGATTGTGGAAGGACCACTTCTGCAGACAGTATAACGGTGATGATAGTCAAAATGCCGCCGTCAGGCAGAGCGAACCATTCACAATGGACGAAGACGAAGGAGAATCCCGTCCACCCGACCTAGACGACGTTAAGATAGCGATATCGAAACTTAAATCTTATAAAGCTGCTGGAGCAGACGGACGGCTCTTGGGCGTTTCGAGAGGAAAATTCTGCGTGCAGTCTTTGGTCCCGTTTGTGTAAACGGAGAGTGGAGGAGGAGATTCAACCAGGAACTGTACGGGCTGTACAGCGACATCGGCCTAGTTAGACGTCTTCGGATCTAACGTCTAAAATGGCTGGGCCATGTAGAGCGAATGGACATCAACGCTCCGACCCGAAGAGTCTTCGACTCCAACCCCGAGGGACGACGCAGCAGAGGACGACCGCATTTAAGGTGGCGCGCACAGGTGGAAAGAGATCTCAACCAACTGGGCGTGCGGCACTGGAAGCTGCTGGCCAAAGATCGTGCCTGCTGGAGAGGCTTGTTGGTTGAGGCCCTGGTTCATCCCGAACTGTAGCGCCATCAAAGTAAAGTAAAGTAAGTATATTGATCATTTTTTGTACAGATTCATTCATGATCTTCTCGCATCTTAGTTGTTCACGAAAACTTTGTTTACCGCTCTATATATGTAGGTACATATGGAAAAGGTCAGACTTCGCTACGGGTATACGATTTTTGGCAACTTTTTAAACATTTAATGCACTTCCTCTCATATGTCTATCGTTTGACTTCGTACCATACCATAAATTGAATTTGCCACGAATGGTTTCAAAATACATGCACTGATCCATACTGGTCAATTGCTTCCACTATACATATCTAAGAGGAGCAATCGAGTTTGTCCTTAGAACAATAAAGCTTTTCCTTAAAGCAATAAAGCTTTTCTTATGACCAATGTCCACAGATATTCGAAAAGCTTTGGAAATTGCACGAAATAGCAGATAGATTGTGTGAATGTAAATGTATATATCATATTCCTCCCGGAAAGATCTTCGGCATATATGGGTAAATTGAAATGCTAGCTTTAATCACTGAATTGTAGGTGCGAAATATGCCAAAACCATGGAAATAGAATTCGATTTTATAGATATGTATACATATATGCACAAAGGAAAATGTCACTTTTTTCTCGTTCTTCTTCTTCTTAATGGACGCTACAGTTTGGGGTGAACCTGGGCCTCAACCAACATGCCCATCCAACTAGCACGATCTTTTGCTAGCCTTTTCCATTGCCGCACACCCAGTTGGCTGAGGTCCCCTTCCACCTGTGTGCGCCATCTTAAGTGCGGCCGTCCTCTGCTTCTTTGCCCTTCGGGGTTGGATTCAAATACTCTCCGGGCTGGAGCTGTGGTGTCCATTCGCTCTACATGGCCTAGCCATCTTAGGCGTTGAATCTGTAGACGCCTGACTAGGCTCATGTCGCTTTACAGCCCGTAAAGTTCGTGGTTGAATCTTCTCCTCCATCCTCCATCTGCATTTATAGGCCCGAAAATCACGCGCAAAATCTTTCTCTCGAACCGACCAAGGGCCTCCTCATCCGCTTTTGATAGTGTCCATGCTTCTGCGCCGTACAACAGGACCGGGATGATAAGGGTCTTATATAGTGTCAACTTTATCGTTCGGGAGAGGGCTCTATTACTCAGTTGCCTCCTGAGCCCAAAGAAACAGCGATTGGCAAGAGTGATCTGCGTTTGATTTCGGAGCTGATGTCGTTGTTCCAGGTCACTGCGGAGCCAAGGTAGACGAAGTCCTTAGCTACCTCGAACTTATATGTATCTGCCAATACAAACGTTCTTGCCAAGACGTCGGTGGTGAGCGTCGTTTTTTGATGACAGCATACATAGTTTTGCCCTCGTTTACAGCCAAACCAATTTTCGCCGCCTCCATCTCAATACTCGCAACCGCCTCATTGACATCTACCTATTATGTCAATATCGTCGGCGTATGCAAGGAGTTGCGAGAATTTGAAATAGATTGTGACTCTTGTATTGGCCAGTGATTTTTGCACAATCATTTCCAATATGATGTCGTAAAAATCACACGACAGCGCATCGCCCTGCTTAAATTCTTTTTTGACATCAAAACTATCGGTAAGGTGTTCACCGATTCGGATGGAGCAGCGAGCATTCTCCAAAGTCATTCTCCATAGTCTGACGTATGTCAAAGGTAGACATAGCGTTGTATAGCTCGTCTCTAATTACGCTGTCGTATGCGGCTTTGAAGTCGACAAATAGGTGGTGAGTGTCGACTTGAAATTCATTGGTTTTTTTGCAGGATCTGCCGTAGTGTGAAGATTTGGTCGATGGTGGACTTCCCTGGCCTGAATCCGCACTGATAAGGACCTATCAGCTTATTCACAAAAGGCTTCAGGTGTTCACACAAAACGGCAGAGAAGATTTTGTAGGCGATGTTAAGGAGACTTATTCCTCTATAGTTGGCGCAATCAGAGGGGTCTCCTTTCTTGTGGATCGGGCATACGATGCTGAGACTCCGTTTCTCGGGCATGCTATCCTCTGACCATATCTTACAGATGAGCTGGTGCATGCTCCTAACCAGGTCATCCCCAGCTGCCTTGAAGAGCTCAGCAGATAGTCCGTCTGCACCAGCAGCTCTATTCGACTTGAGCTTCGATATGGCAGTCGATGTCAGGGGAACAGGATTCTCTGAGGTCGCCGTCGATTAGAAATGGATCATTCTGCCTGACAGCGGTATATTGACTAACATCGCCGTTATACAGTCTGCAGAAGTGGTTTTTCCATATTCTCAGCATCGACTGCGATTCTACTACTAGGTGTTCTGGCTTTATAACCTTGGCATGTTCGTTTTATCTGTTGATAAAACTTTCGAACGTCACGCCTGCGGTAACACCTCTCCAAATCCTCAATCGCGCGCTTCTCGTGCTCTTTCTTCTTTCTTCTAAGAAGCTTATGTCCCTCCCTTCTTTTTAACTCGTAGAGCTCGCGAGCTGCTCTTGTTCTTCTATGCAGCGAGACCTTATATGCATCCTGCTTCGCTGTGTGAATCCTCCTACACTCGTCATCGAGCCAGGTGTTTCTTCGTGGGGAAGCCTTGAAACCCAAAACTTCGGATGCAGAGCTTGAAAGGCTCCACCGCTATTCTATTGACAGCGTGGAGGATTGAGGTGTATTGGAGAGCTTAAGGGAGACGCGATCGGTAAAAGCACGAACGGTTTCTGGCGATAGTAGCTTGCCGACGTCATAACTTTGTATTCTTACTCTACTCCGCTGCGTTCGAGATATCCGTAAGCGCATCTTGGCTACTACACGATAGTGGTCCGAATCGATGTTAGCCACTCGGAAAGTTCGAACATCAAGAACAGTGGAGGAGTGTCTGCCGTCGATCACAATGTGATCAATCTGGTTGGTAGTCGATTGATTAAAAGACCGCTAGGTGCCTTTGTGTATATCGAGGTGCGGGAAGCGCAATTTCGCCCCGTAGCAAGATCGTCAGCCTGTGTCCGTTATCGGATGTGGTGTCGTGTAGGCTATGTTTGTCGATGACTCGTTCAAGGATGCTTTCCTTACCCAGCTTAGCATTGAAGTCTCCTAGTACAATTTTGATATCATAGCTGGGACATTGGGCATACGTTCTGTCTAGGAGATCGTAGAACTCATCTTTGGTGGAGTCATCTTTGTCTTCCGTGGGGGCGTGGACGCAGATCAGGCTGATGTTAAGAAATGTAGCCTTGATACGGACTGTTATGAGGCGTTCGCTCACATGCCGAAAGCTTAGGACTTTTTGCCTTTGTCCACCTCGAACAACAAATCCGCATCCAAGCAATCGTTGCCCTCTCTCCCTATAGCAGTCGCCGTAGTATATATCGCAGTTTTTCATCCGCTTTATACCCGGTTCATTCCATCGCATTTCCTGGATGGCGGTTATGTCCGCTTAATAGCGGTCTAGGGCGTCCGCAAATTGTTCTGCTGCACGTGGCCTGTTTAGGGACCTAACATTCCACGTACAAAGCCGAAGATCATTGTCCTTTTTTCGTTTTTTGCAAGGGTCGTCTACATAAATGTATGTACGTGTATGTATGTTGGCGTTACAGTCCATGAAGAACCTGAGCCGAGCTTCTCTCAATCACCCATGTTGTGTGTGATTTCATTTTCACATAGGTGAAAGGGACCTACAGTTTTATTGCCGGTTCTGAACGGCGAATTTCGAGAAGCTTTTCATGACAATTTTACTACAGGGGGTATTGCCAGAACCCCGCTGAGGAGAAACACCGTGAAAAACACGTTCGATGACATGGCTGTGTCGGGAAATACGGTCCGTTTTATCCGAGGCTTGTGGTTGTTTCGGAGTTTGAGGTTTTTTTTACGGTTACGGCTTATTAGGCCGTAGCCCAACCGACTAACCGACCCAACGACTTATTTCTCGTTATACGATAATAAATCCTATAATACATTAATGTAGGAGTAATAGGTTATTCAATTTACAGCAAAAATTTAAGATGTTACGCACATCATAATTTGAGTATTAATAGAAAACCCACATGTTTTGTTTTCAGGGGGCTTTATTGAATTAAAGTGTAAATTCTTAGATGATTTATTGTTTTATGAAGTCCAAACGCTTATTTACCGTCCACAATATCTTTTTAATTGTTTGGCAATAACCTATATAACACGCAGCATTTTAAACGATGATGATAATAAAAACCGGCCAAGTGCGAGCCGGACTCGCGCACGAAGGGTTCCGTACCATCTGTATACATAAATATGAAAGAGACTATGTACGTTACCTCATCAAATGACAGATCTTGGTTGCAGGCAGGATTTTTTGGATGAAAATCATGTCTGTTGTATGGGAGCCCCCCTTAAATATTCATTTTGTACATCATCTGTGAAAATTTCAACTGCCTAACTATCACGGTTTATGAGATACAGCCTGGTGACAGACGGACGGACAGCGAAGTCTTAGTAATAGGGTTCCGTTTTACCTTTGGGTACGGAACCCTAAAAATGAATATGTGATATAATTTTTTTCGGCTTACAGCTTTCGAGATTGCTTTCTTTTACTGATTCCCTTCAGAATACATCGTAGTGCTTCGTTACCATTATTAAAACATTGAATGATATAAAAATGTGCCACTTAGCGCTTGGCTTTCCCACTATTTTATTTTGAACAGGATAAAATATGTATGACCCCGTTAACAGGCGTAGTCGAAAGATCGAGTCGAAATTGAGTTGAAATTTCGACCTAGGTTTTTCCGCTACGTAGTCGAATGATCGAAGAGTTCAAACGTAGTTGAAGTGACAGATAGTATGTATATACGGACCTTTTACTTTGATTGTGTTAGTCCTGCGTTGTGCCAACCAGCAAGCGAAAAGAAAGAAAAGCAAAAAAGATATCTCACACATACAGAGACAAAATGTCAGTTCGAGTCCTCGACCCAGGTTTACATGCATTTTTTCAACTCGATCCAGCTCTGCTAGTTGGATCGAGTCGAGTCGACTCTATCTTAACTCGATCCGCGTTTATATGGATTTCGATCCTAGTTGAATCCGGATTCAACTACGCATGTAAACGGGGTATATGTTATTGTTTTCAATAGGATTAAGTGATATTTTTATCATTACACTTGGTTGTATTACGCACTAACATATTGGTGCGCATACATCCAAAAAACACTCTCATATAGTATGTGTGAGCAACTGCCAGGGAGATTGAAGTAAAATAATAATTAACTCAATTGGTTGGTTGTGACAGTGTTCGTTTACAATAAAAAGTGTTAACAACGAACATATGTAGTGTATATGCACCACACAGGTAGACTTTATACATCCGTGTCTAGGAATTTCTTCACTATGCGTCTTATCATATGTTATTAACAAACTACAGTCGTCTTGCTTTGTTCCATTTCAACATTTAACACTCAAAACGGACGCAAACCTATAAAGTAATGAGACACGTTCGATCATTTTTCAGTGCGGTTCCGAATAAAATCATAGATTGGTAGAGAGTAGAGACCTCACAATCCTCATTGGAGTCAGCTCATTCTTAAAAGCTCCATACTTGATGGTATCAAGTATTTAAATAAAATTCAGTTAATTTGTTTAAACATTATTTTTAAAAAAAGAAATAATAATACAAAGTTTTGAAATAATAAGTTCTTAATTGTAAAAAGAATTGGTTAGATATATTTATTGTATATTTGGATATCACATATTTTAGTAAATGTTACACATTTCTAAACGTCATTATAATCTTTTTGCTATGCAAAATTAAACAGTGAAACGTGCTTTAAATCGATAAGCGTTTTATAAAATTGATTTAATCGGAGTGAAACAATCTAAGCGGTTTTTCTGTTTTTATTCAAAATTCGGACTATTGATGTGAAGGTTAAATGAAAACTGAATCTTTATCCATTTTGTTTTATTCATTTTATTACTTGTAAATACAATTTAAAGCGCATTATTATACAAAAGTAGGGAAAAAACCCTGACAAGTTTGAAATATTTTATAATTATTGAATGTACACCTCTATAGTATATTCATGTACATATGCGATATTTTTTAATGTCATCAGACACAATCTTTTGGATTAATCAACTATTAAGTGGTAACGCTAAAACGTTAAGTTAAGGTAGCCAGTTTTATTGCTTTGATAACAAAATCTACATCTACTTACGTTAAATCTGTTCGATCGAATGGGTTTCGATGTTATCAATTATTCCCTTAAGCAATTGATAAGTAGTATTTCTTACTTATGTCTTAGTAATATAGACCGTAAATAATCTTAAATTACTTTATTTATTGCCGACACTATAAACATACATATGTATCTGTTTTTATACTGTCTGGTTTATACATACATATATGGTTTGTATATGACAAAATTCTACTGAGAGGTTGTGTCTCATTAAGACCAAATTCAAAGTGCCGGTAATAGAACATGTGATTTTAATATAACTGCATATTATATAGCACACCGTCACGCGTGTTTGAACTCTATGAGTGCAATTTAAGCTGTAAAGAAATTACTTTCAGTTGTTAACTTAATAGCAAATTAACAATACAGATGAGAAACAGATTGTCTTTAAAGAATTTACGAGGAAATACATACATATGTATAGCTTCTGATTTTATAATGCTCTTACCTACATACCCAAATATGTTTTACTAATAAAATATTGAACCGTACTTTTCATAGTGACTGCCTCCTTTTCGACACAATATTTTATACTTTAACCTTACCGATGATGGTGCTATACACTTTCAATGTTCTAACATGGTGTCAACGTCAATATTGCATACCCGTATACTCGTATAATACTTCAGTTGTGATTCAACGCTCTGAAATTTTACTAAAGAAAACACAAATTGAATGCTAATTAAACACTTCGTCACTTTCACGTGATGTTGAGTCGTGTTTTAAATATTTTATCAAACTATTGACAATATAAGTACAGAAAATATCATCACCCCGTGACAGTCTCTATGCTAATTTAATTACAAGCGTTTTGCGACATTTTATTTCTCTTGTAAGCGCTGCAACGCACAAGGAGTTTTGTATTAACAAATAGTTATGCCTCTTAATTTTCAATCTTAGCTTGTGTAACTAAAGATTAATTTAATAAATGTGACCTTTTCAACAGAATCTTCATCATGAATGAAAACGCTAGCCCAGTTGCCGGTAATTTAAGTACACCTGTCACAAACTTAGCAGTTCCAAACGCTTCGGGAAATGAGATATCATCGTCACCAATGCCAAGTTATGGAACTAATGCAAATAAGAATAGTGTTATATCAAGTGAACCAAAAAGACGTGTTAGTATTGCATCTGACCCTGTGTCCGAGTCTAGACACAGTTATGACAACCCCGCATTCGAGGTCAATCCAAGAAGAAAAATTTCTCAGGTAACTAGCATTAGGTATCATCACTACGATGAATAGTTTACAAGTAGAAATGAATATATGTATATTATATGTATCTAGGTACTTGGTTAAGCTGTTTTTTTTTTTTGTTTTTTTGTCTTCACGCTTTTTACACGACTGCCAATCCTAAAGAATCTTTTTCAGCGAAGAAAAAACACAGTTTTCTTTAACCGCATTTGCTACTAAGATAAATGACTAACTAAGAAGTTTAAGTCATCGTTTTATGACAGATTCGAGATCCCGAATCAATCCAACTTTTCAATTCAAAGTTGTGAAATTTACTTTCTAATTATAAGAATACTAGCTTTTTCCCGCGGCTTCGCTTGCGTTAAATTCGCGGTAACACGGTTCCCCTTTCCTGATTTAGAACACAGAAGAGAACTCGGAACAGAATGTTATTTTAATACGCTACTGTAGACGATATTATATGTCTTTCCATTTGGGGATAGAATGTAAAGATTCTGGGCATTGGACACACGCGAACATGCTACATACAATTGTCCATGGGAAAAGCACGGCTTTTCTAAGTTCACCCCAGCCACCTTTAATGTTTGACCTTGCGCTTTGTTAATGGTCATAGCGAAACTAAGCTTTAGAGGAAATTGTAGCCTTTTAAGCTGGACCTACGCCGGTTAAGATATTGGCCGGTTAAGATAGTCTCGTCCCATTACATAATCTCGGGGCATCTAAATTTCGTATAAGCATGACTGGGACGCTTATTTCTCAAAAGCTGATTGATTTATGGTTGTCTAAATTAAATTATTTTATTATTCGTTTGTATCATAGAACCTATACTAGTTTTGCGAACAGTCTCCCACAAATTTCCATCCCCTACCGATTTTTTTTTTTTTTGCTGCATACAAACTTAACGGGGGCTAGAAAGAAACAAAAAGTAGCCTACGTCACTCTCCAACCCTTCAACTATCGCCACTTAAAAAATCACGTCAATTCGTCGCTCCGTTTTGCCGTGAAAGACGGACAAACAGACACACACACTTTCACATTTATAATATATATGTATAGATATAGATCCTACTATGATAACATAAATGTATCAATATGGTGCCCCAGTAGGTTAAGATACAGCACATCTCTCAATCACCTACATTAGCACACATGTTTAATGTTTGTTACGTTACATATGTTACAGTAATATTTGCTTCGGAGCCCTTATATCATATACACATGCGCCTAGTTCTGTTTTTACACGAATTTGCTTTTACACGAATCAGAAAAGAATTTAATTTTCCTTTTTCACGATCTCTTTTTTAAATAACACGAATGTAACGGCAAACAATTCTAAATTCGGGGTTTCCCCCAATTTACATCTAATGTTATTATTGGCGCCTTACTTAGGTGACGCTACAGTCCGTGGTGAACCTGGGCCTAAACCAACAAGCGTCTCCAGCTGGCACGGTCTTTGGCCAGCTGATTCCAGCGCCGCACGCCCAGTTGGTTAAGGTCCCCTTCCACCTGCGTGCGCCACCGATGATGCGGCCGTCCTCTGCCGCGTCTTCCTTCCGGAGTGGATTCGAAGACTCTTCGGGTCGGAGCTGTATATTCCATGCGCTCTACATAGCCTAGCCACCTTAGACGCTGTATCCGTAGACGTCGTACCAGGCCGATGTCGCTGTACAACCCGTACAGTTCCTCGTTATATCTTCTCCTCCATACACCGTTTGAACAAACGGGACCGTAGATAGTACGCAGAATTTTCCTCTCGAAACGACCACGGGCATCTTCATCCGATTTTGTTAAGGTCCAAGCCTCTGCGCCGTAAAGGAGGACTGGGATGATTAAGGTCTTATATAGTGTCACATTGGTTTTCCGAGAGGGCTCTACTTCTCAATTGCCTCTTGAGCCCAATGAAACAGCGGTTGGTAAGAGTGATTCTGCGTTTTATCTCAGCGCTGGTGTTGTTGTCGCTGGTCATCAGTGAGCCAAGGTAGACGAATTCCTTGACCACTTCAAAGTTATATCCGCCCATGGTGACGTTCTGGCCAATACGTCGGTGTTGTCCGTCTCTTTTAGATGAAAGCAGATATTTGGTTTTACCCCCATTAACCTTGAGACCCATCTTAGCCGATTCTACCTCAATACTTACAAAGGCCTCATTGACGTCTCGCTGTGTCCGTCCAATCACGTCAATGTCGTCGGCGTACGCAAGCAATTGCGTAGACTTGAAATAAATCGTACCTCTTGTGTTGGTCAGTGACTCTTGCACGATCTTTTCAAGCCCGATGTTGAAAAAGTTGCATGACAGCGCGTCACCTTGCCTAAATCCTTTTTTAACATCAAAGGTCTCGGTTTGCTCATTACCGACCTTAATGGAGCAGCGAGAATTCTCCATTGTCATCCTGCACAGTCGGACGAGCTTGGCAGGGATGTTAAAACTAGACATGGCTCTGTATAGCTCATCTCTATACACGCTGTCATATGTATGTATGTATGTATGTATGTTGAGCCGAGCTTCTCTCAATCACCCATGTTGTGTGTGATTTCATTTTCCCATAGGGGAAAGGGACCTAAAGTTAATTGCCGGTTCCGAACGGCGAATTTCGAGAAGCTTTTCTTGACAATTAGAACCCCGCTGAGGAGAAACACCGTGAAAAACACGTTCGATGACATGACTGTGTCGGGATTCGATCCCGTGTCATCGGCGTCAGAGGCCAACACACTACCCACGGCGCCACGGTGCTCTCGCTGTCATATGCAGCCTTGAAATCGACGAAGAGGTGGTGAATGTCGAACTGGTATTCCTGGGTCTTCTTCAAGATCTGCCGTAGCGTAAATATTTGGTCTATTGTAGATTTACCTGGCCTGAGACCACACTGATAAGAGCCGATCAGGTTATCCAGACACATCTTTTGCCGGGATTCCATCCCTTGAAATAAGGCACTCCACTATACGGTGAATAGTAAAAAAAAAACAACTGCAGGCCCAGAGCCCCCAAAAAGCTCGTTTTTGACAAAATCATATGTGTTAAAAAGACATGCGTGTATGTTAATAGGCTTATTCAAGAATAAGTGGACAGTATGTGGGCGGCATAAGTCGCAATTAATTAAACAATTAGTATAGTCCTAGGCAAGAAGTACGTTGACTATTAAACATGATTTAAAAAATATTATGATTAAAAGATTACTTTTACTTAGTATGCTTAATCAATTAATACACATCCGGTTGTATATTTTACTTTCATAGATATAATCAGTAATTGTACATAATTGTCAATTTTAAATGTCAAGATAGAGTACCGATAATAAAACTGTCAATATTTTGTTAATGACACCCCAATAAGAAGTTGCTGACAATAGTGAGAACATTCTCATTAGCGATTTGATTACGGCTTTGTTAGTAGCGCCAGTTTTCAAGATTGAGATGTGCTGTATTTAGAACTTCATAAATGAACAAATTTTAACAATCGTTCTCAAATAAGTTACATACATATGTGTGTATGTATGTATGTCAGAATCATTGTACCATGAGTGTACAGACAATAAAATATAAGTTGAAAGAAGCTGGAAATATGTACATACCGCCACCATTTTTGAGATAAATTCATATAGTGGTGTGCGAAAAAATAGGTGTGAATTCAAAAATCATGAATCATATTTGGTATAATAACGAAAACAATCATGAAAATTTAAACAATTTGAAATTCATTCATTCTGACTTATATAATAACAGCGAAAAAAAAGTTAGAAACATATAAACAAAATTACTAAATACATTTAAATTTTTTATTGCTGTGCAAAAAAATAGGAGCGTTACTCTTGGGCCTAAAAAAGAAGATAAAAACATGTTAGTTTCAAACGAATAAATTTGAATATGTAGGTGTATGTACTGTGCATCAATATTTGGTTGCAAATCCGTTATTATTTTTCACCGCTTGACATCTCCTTGGTATGAAATCAACCAGTTTTTGGCACCTTTCCACAGGTATAGATTCCCAAGCGGCTCGTACCGATTGCCACTATTCCTCCTTGTTTTTATGCCTGGACTCCCCGAATGCCCTCTTGACGTCGGCCCATAAGTTCTCTATGAGGTTAAGGTCTGGGGATTGCGCAGGCCATTCCATAAGGTCAATCTTTTTTCTGTCAAAAAAAGACTTTACCACCTTTGAAGTATGTTTGGGGTCGTTGGGGTCCTGTTGAAAAGTCCAACGTAATGGCATCTCTTCTTCAGCATAAGGTAGCATTACGTTCTCCAAAATATTGCTGTAATCTACGGCAGTCATTATGTTTTTGATCCAGAAGATTGGACTAACGCCGTACCAGGAGAAACAACCCCAAACCATCACATTTCCACCTCCATGTTTTACTGTTTTTAATGTGAATTCAGGTGAATATTCTTTACCCGTTGGTCTCCTTACATGTTTCTTTCCGCAATCTGCCCCGAATAAATTTAATTTGGACTCATCTGACCATAGAATATTTCGCCATTTTTCTTTTGGCCAATTGAGAAGTTCTTGCGCAAACTTTTTTCTCCTTTTAACGTTTCGCTAGCTCAATAATGGACTTCCGTGGACTTCTGGAAGGTAATTTGTTGGCTACTAACCTTCTTCTTATGGTTGGCGCATTGACATCCAACCCCAGGTCTCTCTTTATTTCTGCAGGAGTGGCAAACGGTCTTATTTTTACCATCCTTACAATGTGACGATCGGTGTGTTGGGTGGTTTTTCGGGGTCTGCCTTTGGTTTCTTTCGTTTGGTACCATTTTGAAGCATTAGTGATCATATTTTGTGAACACCCAACAGTTTCCGCAATGTATCTGTAAGTTTTACCGTCCTGTCGCAAAGATTTTATGAGGTTCCTGACTTCCTCGGAGCAATGTGCCTTACATCCCATTTGCAATTCGTTTCGCTCTTTACAGGTACAAATTGAAGAATTTCTTACCAATCCACAAGAATAAATAACGCTTAACAACAATACACCTATTATTTTGCACACCCAACTTTCGCGTCCATACACAAGAATGAGCAAGGAACAATTAAAAAAGGAAACACATTTCACTAAAAATCCTACAACCCGAATCAAAATTTACAGTTAAATGTATTATAACCGTTTCCTTGAATATTTCACAGTTTCCTTCTGAGAAAAATTACATTCATGTGAAAGGCAACTCTTACACCTATTATTTTGCACACCACTGTACATATAGATTCACGTTATTATCAACGTCAAGCGGTAATTCATGAAATCAGTATTTACGTACCTGTTCGTAAGAGGATTGCATGTTCTTCTCTTTCTTCATTCTAGTAAAACAAGTCTAAATTGATTAAGCAGTTTTTCTCCCACTTCTGATTTGTATGATCATGTTATACAATTCTTATCAACTTTTGTATAACGGAAGTAAAGCGCCACCTATCTTAGAAATAACTAGATAACACAGCAAAATACTGATAAACATTTGTAAGTTAGGTTTAATTTGCCCAGCTTATCGTCAACATTCCTAAAATTGATAATTCAATGTTGCGTGCTCAAGGCATTTTAAACACAACAAGTTAAAAGAGTTTGGTGGTGGCCGTGGTACAGTGGTTAACATCATCGACCGCCGAGCGGAAGGTTTATGGTTCAATTCGCTTCATAGCCAAGAAAAAGTAATTACTATACGGACAAAAAGTATGCAACGCAGTTGTGAATGGAAAGTGACCAGGCGTACTGCTGCAGGCATAACATTCACAGTATATACTTATCAGGCCTGCGATACATGGAGGATCTGAGCCTGAGCCATAGCTGCCTTCCATCCTTGACGGTCCCGGGCACGCTCGTAGAGTTCGCGGTTGTGTATTCTTCTCCATTCACCTTCCTCACAGACAGGACCAAATATCCGGCGCAGAATTTTTCTTTCGAAAGAACCCAAAATCAGCTCCGCTGTCCTGCTTATCGTCCAGCTTTCGGCTCCGTACAGCAAGACTGGCAGAATGAGCGTTTTGTAAAGCATGACTTTGGTCTTTCTAGTTAGGAGTTTTGACCCCAGTTGTTTGGACAAGCCGAAGTAGCAGCGGTTGCCAAGGGCGATTCTATGCCGGATCTCCACTGTGGTGTCATTTGTGGAATTTACGTTTGCTCCGAGATAGACAAACTCCTTAACTACCTCGAAATTGTAGCTGTCAATTGTAAGATTTTGTCCCAGGTGGTGAGCGACGGATTGGTTTTTGCTTGACAGCATGTATTTCGTTTTGTCCTCATTGATCTTAAGACCAACTCGTTTCGCCTGTTCTTCAATCGCCGTGAATGCTTCCACAATGCCACGGCGAGAACACGCGATGATGTCGATAACATCCGCGTATCCTAGCAGCTGGATGGACTTGTAAAAGATAGTGCTCCAGCACCAGGTTGAAGAAGTCACATGACAGCGCATCTCCTTGCCGAAATCCGGTGCATGTTTCGAATGGTTCCGAGGTCCTAGAACCGAGTTGCACGGTGCATCGCGTGTTTTTTAGCGTGGCGCGACACAACTGGATCAGTTAGACCATATACTCACAGTATATGGTCAACCGAAATTCATCCTCTGCGTATGCAATACTAAAAGTGCTTGAACGAATTACTACGGACTATAACAAACGCGGAATTTGGTCGGCTCTCGTCCTATCTAGGTCTAGGACAACCACCCCTGAGAGTAGTGAACGAACATCAACGACACCAACCACTGCACTCCGTCCAGGTTGTGTGTGTCAACACATCATAAGAGAATATAAAAACTCTTGAACCTGCGCGAGTTTCTAAAAAACAAAAAAAACAAAGAGTTGAGTGAAAATCTATTGATTCTTAAAGATAGTTGAATCAATCTGATTTAAGTCTCTTTTATTCGTTGTTTTTAATATATGTATATTTTTTGTGATTAATCTATGCCTAACTCTTTCATTTATTAACAGACATCAATCCATTCACATGGAGAAATTGGACCTGTTCGTCGGAAAAGTATACTTGTGAGTCAACTTCATGATAATGAATCTGAACATGGATCAATTCATAGCTATGGTAAGATTTTCATATTTGCAATTAAAGTGTCCATGTGATGTGATTCATATTTACATATGCGCCTACAGATATCAGGACTAACGGGGGCAAGTTGTCAGCTCTTGATTCGTTAAATGCCAGAATAAACCAACAGCAGTCTTATGGAAGTAGCAGTCTAGAGGAATCTTGGATTTACACATTTTGTTTGAAGTGCCACGGTGAAGAAAACCGACCATCTTGGGAGCCACCATATTGGCAAAAAATCTGCCCATATCCGCTATGTCCATCGTTCCGACAATTTTCTCGAATAATTTCCCTTATATGTATAGGTAATTTTGCATAGTGCTTCTGTAAAATATTGGCAAGTATAATATATATAAGTACATATTTCGTTTCCATTTGTAGGAGTTCTTATATGGGTCACAGCCTATGTCATAATTGGCGACTCGGCTGCACCTGGAGGACAATTGTTTGGTCTGGTCGTTCTCGCGATCGCTGCAAATTTTGGTGGTTTTTTGATTTCCCTAACCACTCTTCCACGATTGATAGGAATGCTGATAGTTGGTTTACTATTTCAGGTAAATGTTTTAAAGTGTAGCAATGAGATTAAATAATGTACTTAAATGTTAGAATCTTGGATGGGTGGACTTAGATGGTGATTTTGGAAAAGTAACTGCAATATTGCGAAAGTTTGCTTTAACAATAATACTTATTCGGGCTGGTCTTGAAATGGAGCATGAGGCATTCAAAAAATTTTGGAAAACAATACTTAAACTAAGTGTCATACCATGGTTCGTGGAGGCGATTGTGATGACACTCATGGCACACTTTTTACTAAATATGCCATGGATGTGGGCTTTTCTGTTAGGCGCAATAATTCCAGCCGTATCGCCAGCTGTTATTGTGCCTTGCCTTATAAGATTAAGAACAAAGGGATATGGTGTCGCAAAAGGCATTCCGACCCTGATTATAGCTGTCACGGGAATCGATGATGCATTGTCTGTTGCTATTTTCGGCATTATTTCCAGCTTTCTTTTTTCGGATAAAGGATTTGCTTATCAATTGTCACAGGCTCCAGTTTGCATAATTGGCGGGATCGGCATAGGTGTTGTTTGGGGCTACTTGGCGAAATTCTTTCCCGAAAGGGGTGACCCGTACTCTGTGCCACTGCGAACATTACTACTTTTCACTTTTGGACTTTTTTTGATTTTCGGCAGCGAAGAGATTGGTTATGAAGGAGCTGGACCTCTAGCAGTAGTATTTGGAGCATTTGTTTCCAATTTGTTTTGGTGTAAGCAAGGCTGGGAAATTGAAGATAATCCTGTTTCAACGGCTTTTGAAATATTTTGGATGATATTCGAGCCAATTCTTTTTGGCATGACTGGGGCGACGGTAAAGGTATGTTGTTATCTTATACTATGAATGCAAAATGAATAAAAAAGTTGAATATTTCAGATAAGGCAACTTGATACAGAGATAATTTCCATCGGAATCGGGTGTCTGGCTACTGGTGTTATTATACGTGCATTCTGTACTGTTTGTATTGCGTTCGGAGATAGACTCAATTTGAAAGAAAAGATATTTGCTTCTTTGGCATGGATGTCAAAAGCAACTGTCCAGGCAGCGTTAGGACCTGTTGCATTAAAACACTTAACTAGTTCGTCGACTAATGAGGAGAGACGCTATGCAGAAATTATACAAACTATTTGCGTTTTAAGTATTTTATGTACGGCGCCGCTCGGAGCTATAGTGATGTCAATTACCGGATCTTCACTTCTAACGAAAACAAAACAACCTAAAGTATTAGAAGGTACATATATTATTTTTTGCTGTTTTTGGAATTCAACCAAACAACAAAAAAAAAAAAAAAAAACTTTTTCTTGTATTCAGGTTGGCGTCGTAGTCATAGGCCATCCCTTCGTGATATTAGTATTATAGATGAAGAAGAAGAAAGAGAAGATCCAGAGATCCCTGATGACAAGGCAACGGTCGATAATACTCAAACCAACGCACAGATATCAAATCCGAAATATACATATAACAAGTAATGAGTTCCTCCTCCTTAAGTTGTTTCATAGGATAAGAAAAAATGTTAAAACCATATAAAGAATGAACCTTACATTATGTATACGGCAATGTACTTATAAAGTTCGCAACAAAGAGAAAATATAGCAATAAGTAGATTTAGACGGATATTTATCATCGGCTGATTATAAATTATGCGATATATACGAGCATTATTTCAGATATAAATTACATACATGTAAAAGGTATCGGTATTTTTAGTTCATTATAATTGAAAAGAAGAGGGCATGGGCTCGGACATACAGGGTAAAGTTGTTGATTGCTCTCAACCCGGCTAGATGCCAGCAACGATCCCTGTTTAAATGCCCGGGTCAAGTTGACATACGGCCTCCTCGCGGCGCCCTCTGGATAGCCTCTTCAACAACCGCTGGGAGGTGAACAAACGTATGCAGCGTCAAAACCCCGATCAGAATGGCGGTTGTGCGGCGGGCTAACAATCCGCCCACGTAAAAAAAACTTAAAGTTATGAATGAGCAAGATGCCTCGGGTACACGGACGGATACATGACGACGACAACGCACGAAAAAGGAACACGATTTGCGAGTATGCTCCTGGAATGTCAGAACCCTGTACACTCCCGGAGCTGCTCATAAACTAGAAAGAATCCTCACGCAGTACAAGGCGGATATTACTGCGGTCCAGGAAATACGCTGGATAGGAAACGGTATGATTAGGAAGAAAAATTGCGACATTTATTACAGCTGTCACAAAAGGTTCCACTTACTAGGATGCGGATTTGTCGTGGGAAAGCGGTTAAGGTCGAAGGTCATCCACTTGAAACCTATAAGTGATCGCCTGGCTGTGATCCGCATCAGAGGCAGATTTTATAACATCAGCCTTATATGTGCACACGCCTCTACCGACGAGGCTGAAGACCCTATCAAGGAGGACTTCTATGACCTCCTGGACAACGCCTACGGAGCTTGTCCGGAGTACGATGTAAAAATCGTGCTCGGGGACTTCAACGCCAAAATCGGTAAGGAAAACACCCTTGGCGGAGTGATCGGAAAGCACAGCCTCCACGATACAACAACAGATAACGGCTACCGACTCGCTGACTTTGCGACAGCTCGTAATGCGGTGATAAGTAGCACAAGATTCCCTCGCAAGCGAATCCACACAGCAACCTGGCGATCTCCGGACGGTCGAACCGCCAACCAAATCGACCATGTGCTCATTGACTTTTTTCGGAGAGGCTGCTAAAAGTTGGCAATGGAGAGTTAACACAAAGTGATGGAAGGATTAACCTAGAAAACTTTTGAGTTTTGATAGACCACATCTAAGAGTTGGCCAACAATGTCGATCCCGACATTGATAACATAAGTTGTAAGACTATATCTTGGCTTAAAGAAAGAGCGATTCTGTCACCAACTAACGAACAAGTAGATAAGGTAAATAGCTTGGTTCTTTCAAAGATTGATGCGTCGACGCGAATATGCTACTCGATCGATATTGTTCTCGATTTGGAAGAAGCTACAGAATTTCTTAATTCTTTGAACCCGTCTGGTGTTGAAAGTAGGTTGTCTTGTTATTTTATTAAGAAACCTAAATCCACCTGAACTTTGCAATGGCAATTCGTTTGCTGGTAAAATCACTAAAAACTTTTATAACAGATGTGGTACCCGAGAAGATGTATTGATTTCCCGAATTCCTCTGATACCATCGGATTTACCGTTCTAATTTAGGCGCCCTACAATTTCCGGTAAAGATACCTTTTGCAATGACCATTAATAAATCGCAGGGTCGAACTTTCAACGTTGCCGGCTTAGATTTGAGCGTTGAGTATTTTTCCCTTGGCCAATTATATGTCGCTCTTTCAAGAGTAACATCTAAAGAAAACATGTTTGCATTGTCTAAGGAGAAAAAAGCTGTAAACGTTGTATATAAAGAGATTCTGTAGCATATTTAGTATCAGTATTGCACCCGTGCGAGGTCGGGGCGGGTCGCTAGTAAAACAACACTAACAAGGCCGTGGCGCAGTGGTTAGTGTGTGAACTCTGACGCACGATGAGCGAGTTCGGATCCACTGAAAGAACCAACGCCATCAAATGTTTATTTCGCGACGTCCCTCCTCGGCGGGGTACTGGCAAAACCCCCCGTAGTATACTTGCCATAGAAAAGCTTCTCTCTCCCTTTCACCTGTGTGAAGGGTAAGCCACACACAACATGAGTGATTGAAAGAAGCTTGGCTGTGGTCCTTCTTGAGCTGTAACGCCACCAAAGAAGAAATAAAACAATCAGTTTTAGATACAATAATAGGCTTCTATTTCTTAATTAATGAAAATAAAATAAAAAAAAGAATTAAAAATATTTCTGCAATGATTCACCAAGTATGACTTCTAGTTCTTGAACAGCTTTTCTTGTATTATCTACTACTTGGGCATTTTCGTCTTCGAACAATTCGGCTATAAATGGAATTGTTTCAGGCAGGAGAGATGTAAAGTCGTCTCCTAATTTTCTAGCGACCTCTATACAGCAATTGAAAGCAACAATTTGCACTGTTGGTATATTTGTTCTCGTTTTCAAAAGAACTTGATGATTAAGTTGTTTCCATAGTACATCGCTTGATGAAGCTACTGCCAACTGGGCTATGCAAGACAGGAGCAAACTTTGTAGCCCTTCATCCCGTTGCACCAAATTATTTTCCAACTGATCGACAATGGGTTGCAACAGTGTGTCAAACTGATAAGAATTCGCTAGACCTTTGCTGTCATAAAGGAAGATATTTCTTAAGGTGCAAAATAGATTCATCAAGAGTTCGATGTTTAATTGTTCTGACTTGTCGAAATAAAGTTGTTTATTCTTAGATGTATTGCATGCGTTTAATAGGAGTACAGCATCTTCGATAAATTCCAATGCAAAAAGAACAAATAATGATTTCAATGATTCGGAAATGCATTTGCTCAGAATGAAAAACGTAAGAGCCCTTTTCTTTGGTCCGTCTCTGTGAAGAGCCCAATCATAGATCTTTCTATACACGGGTCTGAATGTACTCTCTGATAGCTTAAGAATCCACGTATTAAACGAAATTATGATTTCCATCTCAGTTTTAATTTGATCGTCAGTGTCTACATCAGTAGAGCTCTCAATATCAGATCGGAATGACAAAGCTTTTAAGAAAAAGTCCGTAAGTTCAATTTGAAGGGCCGACAGGTCAGAAGTATCAGAGTTCGAGATACATTGAGTAAACAATTTCATGAGAAAATATATACTTGAAAAATCACCTTCCTCTATAAGTGCGTAATAAGTCTTCTCACAATTAGGTATCAGTATACGAGTTGGAACTTCACTTGCCATTTTGGACCATAGTAAATTTAATTTAGTTATGCTGGCAACTTTCCGCTGCTCCTGTTCAGTTTGAGATATCTCTATTTTTGACCATATTGTACTTATTGCTGTGATGATTCCCACAATATATGGTCCGAGAAATCGTGGCATAGTTTCAAATAACTTTTGAATACCAGTTATTAAAGCCAAACACACGTTGTCTGAGGGTTGCTTTTGTAACATTGATATTTGGTCATTGAGTGCCGCCACTAAATGTGGCATAAACATTGGTAAATGTGATATTGAATGAACTTTAAGGTTTGATGCAACCTCGACTGTTGTAAGAATCACGGTGGCTAGAATAATTTTCGACATACGGCGACGTTTTTTCATTATCGTTGTTAGTATTTCGATAACATTTCTAAATTGTTCGATATAACTCAATGCAAAGTGTTTGGAAAGCAATTTAATGGCAATCAATCCTGCCTGTTGCACTATTATTAGATCATTCGTATTTGTAACCGTATCTTCGCATTCATTTGTTTGAATACCACTGACTAGTTCGCTTAGTGATTGCAACAATTTTAGAATATTATCTTCACTACATTTTTCGAAGTAGTTTGCTTTCTCCTGTAATTTGTTAATGAATAATTCAATAACTTTTTTTCGGATAGTTACGAGTTTGTGTTGCATGAGACCATGGACGACCACTAGGAACATATCCGGCGAAAGTAGAGAAATGATGTTGTCAAGAGCGTCGTAGCAATGGTGAAGGATAACTTTCCAGAATTTCGATTGACCCGTGCCTTCGCTCTTTTCAACAGCCTCTGTTATAAGTGGCACAAAACATAAAGTTTTTATTATGAATTGTTGATACAGTGTCTTCGTAATTTTTGTATCTCGTTCTTTTAATTCAGTAATGGCTTTTAAGAACTCTACAGAAGATGTAAAGCTGGATATGAACTGAAGAATAAGGTACTTATAGTGGCGCAACTGTTTTGCGCTGCGAGCCTTAACATCAAAGAGTTCCATATCAACTGTTTCAAACCCTTTTACAGAAGAGGCATCTAAAGAATCCTCCTTAATCATAGGAAGGGTTCCGACATATGACATAAGCGCAATACACGTTTGAAGGCAAACATTTACGTCGAATGTATGCATTAATTTTAATGCTATTCCAATCCGTTTGGGAATCCTTTCACTTGATGCTAATGCGGAAACTTGCAGTTCATCTTTCTTTTCAATATGCTTTTCTTTTTCTTCGTTAATTACTTGAGACTCAAAAATAACGCAAAGCAAGAGCCATAAGTATTGCTCGGCGCCGAGAGTTTGGATAACCTTTGAGTATAGTGGTATCCTTCGATGTTCAGGAACGTCAAGTAATATGTCAGAGAATATTTTTAAGACGGGTATGGCCAAGTCCCTGGCAAACGTTGTATCTTTTGAATTGTTCTCTTTAACAATTATTGGTATTATAGATTCGACTATATTCGATATAACTTGGAAACTAAACGAATCGTCATGGCGGGCTATGGACGATCCCATAAATGTGAAAATACTCACTAAGTTGTGCAATACCTGTTGAGGAAAGAGCACAGCACAATGGGAAAGTAGAAGGAGCGCATTGTAATGAGTTTGAGGATTTTGTGTTACTCGAATGCAATGGACGATTAGATCAATCCTAAATAAATTTTCGGGCAAATCTTTTAATAAACTTATTGCATCTGATCTTTGACAACTTTGTAAGAGGACAGACAATATTAGCTGTTTTGTATATTCGAGAGGGGGTTGATTTTCCATATCTAAACATTTTTTTAATATATCGAATAATACTGGAACCAATTTATATGTATTGATTATCCTTTTCTTGTTTTCTAACAATTCCAAGAGAATAACACCCCCTTTCCATTCCTTCGTGCCAACTAAATTCGTATCGCTGGTAGCCTTTGTACCAGACACTTTCTTCTGCTGAACCGTTTCGGCTACACTACAAATTTTGCTCATGTTCTCAAGCAATGGTATAATGTGTTCACAATCAATACAACATCGTCGAAGTGATTTGTTTATATCCAAAAACAATGAATCATTGTCCGAAAGTGAAATTGTTTCGATAACTAATTTCAAGAATTTCAATTTATAAATGGCAGGCAGTTTATCATAGGTAGCTTCGTCGAATATTTTCAGCGTACCACATGGTACCGGCGTTAGTTTATCGTTCGAACTATTCATATATATCTTGGTCATTTTCAGAGAGTTTTCGATCAACTGCCACGCTTGTTTATTTCCTGTTATTATTTCTTTGATGCAACCCTCATCAAATCGAACGATCACTGAATTGAAAATGTTTGCAGCAGTTTTATCAAGGATCGTAATGCCGCCTTCTGAGCGGATTTTACACAGGGCATCCAAGGCTATTGGAATAACGGCTTGTAAAATATTTACACCTTTAATATGTTTTATGACTTCGAGTGCTTTGGATTTGAATTCCAGACTTTCGTTTGGATTGCAAATCTGCATTATGATATCGGATAGTAAATCATGATTTAAATTTTCTTTTTTTGTCTTACTACTTAATAAAGTGTAAAGAATAAGGGATATCTGCTCACCGTCAAATTGGATTTCTTCACTTCGTGCGATTATTTTTTCTGATATTCTCTTTAAATCACCTTCTTCAATGATTGCGTAGATATCTTGTAAAATCTCCAATGCGCACGTACGTATCATGGAAATTGGGCTGCTCAATGCTATTAGAACTTTTAAAATGAATTTCAAATCGATTTCAAATGATTTGCTCTCAGCTTTTAAAATAAATCGTAATAACTTAATCGCTCTTATGCGGAGCTCGGTAAAATTATTAAAGTTGTCAAAGCTCTCAATTAGGAAAAATTGCGAGAGAAAATCTATCTTGTTTTTTGCTGAGGAAAATAGAAAATTCAAAACATCTTTCAAGCATATAGCCCAACTCTGTTTCTCAACACGTTCTTTGTGAACCGTGAACGACTTTGTGACAAGTAAATTGAACACGGTAATAAAGAGTTTTTGAGATTCTGTAGCAGATTCCCAGTTAGTTAAATTACCAAAATTAGTACGCCGCACAAGAGTGTTTAAAAAGTCTAAAAAGAGTTGCAATGGGATGATATTTGACTTTGTTTTTGATGCCCATTGATTATTGTTAAAATTGATGATTTTATAATTTGAAAAACGTTCGATAACGAAATTGAATATGTTGAGCGATTCCTTTGGTTCGTTATTTGTTTTAAAGCAAGCAGTTATTAACATTAAAATATGCGAAGCTTGAGTTGAAGTTCGAAAATAGTTTCCTTGACCATTTTGAATTGATGCAATCACTTGTGAAGCACTCGGAGTTCCTTCATCGTGTAGCAGTGCGTTTAAAAAAAATCGTTTAAATTCACTAGGGTCAATTAGGCTGTGTTTAAACCTCCCAGCTAAAGGTTTAAGAAAAGTCGTATTTTCAGTGAAGTTACTACCTAAAATAATTTGTATAAATTGTGCACTTCTAGAGTCATCACTAGCTGGAACTAAGTAGTGCATTAGCAGCAAAAGCAATAAATTGTTGTCAAATGTTTTTACAACATCTTTAGAAGTTAGATGTTTTAAAGCTGTAACTTCCACTCGACCCCAGGTTTCAGGATGTAGGTTTGCTTTGTTTATAACTTCGAATAAACTTTCAATAAATCGATTAATGCCCAAGATTTCGATAAGCAAGCTAGTTGATAGACGAAGAATTATCTCGACGACGTTTTCGTTATCATCTTTAATGCGATCGACCAGAGTTTCCTTAAGGATGCCGAAGAGCGGAGAGTTTGCACTATTTTCATTTATTTTTTTGACGATTCCTTCAATTGAAATTGCTCGTATTTTGGGATTTTGATGATAAAGATTTTGAAAAATGGTGCACGTGTCTGCATCCAAGAATTTATATCGAAAAGCTAGAATGATGACATATTGTACGTACTGTAGTCAGAGAAGTGTTGTGAAACACAAATTATTGGAGAAATTGTTTTACTTACATATTGCAGTTTTCAACACGTTCTGCGATACATCCTCATCACTACTCTGTAAAGCTTGTTTTATAGTCTTATCCATTTCAACGGGATACTGTCTTTCCAATAGCTCAATTATTGTTATGTGCCAATTACTAACATTCTCCCCTGGGCCGGGTTCATCGTAAAAATCCAAATCGATAATATCCTTATGTTTAGTTCCCTTTTTATCTTCATGTGGTACAACTAATGTTTCAAGGATAATACTGAAAATTAAAATAAAATTATATACAAGTCCCTTTCGGAATACACAATTAAGCTTACCGAATTACAATCATAGCTGAAGCTTCAGATAAACGAATCTCATACAAAAGATTCTCCAGAAAACTTTTATATTGGCTTATGTTGCCCTTACTTTTATATATGAAGTTAATAGTGGTTCGCACAAGTGGAATCAGAACATGATAAACTGGTAGGCCTTCTCTCAATAGAGTATTGATCAATGGTATTAGTCCTTTTTTAGTAATGAGCATTTCATATCCTTCTTCCGGAAATAAAGTAAATATCTCATTTTGTGTCTGAGCCATCAAACTTAGAAGAAGTATAGAGCAGGATTGTAGTTTTTCTGATTGAACTTTACAAACATTCAAAACTAACATGTTTAGAAGTTTTTCAGTGATCTTAGTTTTCCTTACAAGTTGAGAAATGATCATTAAACTCGATGATATGAAATCATTCGCAGATGACTTAAGACCTCTCAGAATTACAGGCAAGACTGTCGTTATGTGCCATTCTTTTAATTCGTTGCAATTTTCAAATGCTCCTATTACAACAGAACTGTAAAAGTTGATTAGGCATTGGAGTGTCGATAACCTGCTTTTTAATTCTTTCGTCGAATCTAGAACACTTTTACAAACGAATGACAAGAAACTGTGTTCGCATGCAACTCTATTTATGATAGCACTCCTTGGCAGCGGGACACCCGGTTTCTGAATAGGAAGCAGCCAATGCCATGGATCTGTAGGAGTCTTTACTCGAAGAACTTGGACACATTTAACAAATATGTTGGTTTCATGGTATGGAATTATTAGCAACATGAAATCATCCTTATTATAATCTTGCACTTGGAATCTTCTGATCATCCACTCTAAGCACATATGCGAAGACCTTAGCATAAAATAGGGTGATAAGTGTATAAAGAACTTTCTTATGTTTTTATTCAATTCCTTATTAAAGTTGAAATCCTCCACTGAACGTTCAACGTGAAGTGTAGTGTGTTGGAACAACGTTTCTTCGAATTGTGCAAACTCATGATTTATAGCAATAAGCTCTTTCAGACCCTGGCAACCCAAATCATATATTATTTTTCGATCTTTCACTGCGGCTTCCTTAGGATCGAAGAGTATGGATGGGCGTTTTTTCAAGTCGGCTAATCCAGACGTTTGCGGAACCGCAAGTCTCCTAAGTTGTTGGCTTAAGGACGTCATTGCGTATGCTTTTTTATTTTGTTAAGAATCTTGTTAATACGTTTAATCTTAAAATTGCTCCAAAAATATTACAAGAAAACCTAAAAGCGATACACAAGTAAATGAAATGGTTTTGACAGTTTATCACCACGTGCGCTTGCTGACAGTTAAGCCCATGCACTCTTTTGTGGAACGTAAACTGTGGACTCTAACGGGTAGTTCACACTGCCATAGCGATTATCTTCGGTATAACATGGTTATAAAATATAACGAAGTTTAACAAATGTTTTATTTGAAAAATATTTATTTATACATAGCAAAGAAAGCTCAGCATAAAACGAGCTTTCGTAACTTACTAATACATCATAGAAAAATGTATATTTGATGAAGAAAAAAGGTATAGAAATTGGAATCATAATAAGAAATTAATTCTTGTTTGCCCCTTCGAAATTTAATATGCCCTTTATTAATTTTTTATTTGTATAAGGTATTAAGCCAAAAATCAATTGTTCCTGCTTGAATAGTAAATCCAAGCAAAAGCATCATGTCATCTGCCTTACTTCCGAGATTATAATATATTAAATTGCATTTAAGAACATTTCCCACTCGGAATATGCCTCGCACATTCCCTTTCTATGCGCATCCCAACAGACATATTTAATATTTATTGGTGTCTCATTAATTTCACCGCAGTAATCCTATTTGTTCATTGAGCATATTACAATCCTCTGGAAGTGGTGATATTGAATAAATCAATAAGTAAGAGATTTTAAGACAAATGATGCTTTAAAGCATTTTTCAATAAACACGATATCTTGCCGATGTAAAAAAGAGCAATATATATATGTACATATGTACGTACACGTAGGCGTAATGGTATGTATGTATATGTACATTTTTGGAAATGCCGCATTGAATTTAACTCATCAACAGTCTCAGTGTAGCTAGTGTATAGTGCATTAGTACTTTTTTTCTGATCGGAAATGAAAAGTGCATTTGAATATTAAATCCAGATTTTCCATATATGAAGGTCCCATTTTACTAGCCTGGTACATATTTGTATCTTCAAGCCTGTATGTATACACAACGATTCGTATAAGCATGTATATGTATGTATCTACAAACTACAAAAAGCATTTAAGGGTTATGTATAAGACATTATTTAATTTATGGGGTGCAATTAAGCATTCCCAGGTTTATCTATCTCATAAGTTAATTCCGATTTCACATTCAACTTTGCTAAGAGATAAGGGATCAAAGTGTTAAAATCTGTTGATGTCGTTTACCAAGTAAACTACCCTATCTATGTTAGAACGCTGATACTTCAGGTAATTTGTTTTATTTAAAACTGAATGCTGTCAGCGCAGGATTTCCTTTCTTTTCGTTCTAATTCATTTATAGTAGCCAAAATAAGTAAACGTTAGACACATAGATAATTTGTTGGGGGTGGATTGATGAAAATGAGGGTTGAGATGAATTCTAGAAATATTTGACTGCAATTAAACATATTCATGTAATTAATTCTGCCTATTGGTTGAAAGATTGATATTCACTTTTGTTTTTTCTTTTTTGTAAGTACATTTAAATAAAATCATAGGAAACTCTGAAAATCTCCGTCGATACAGATGTTAAGCATTAATGGCATTCTCCTCCGTGGTATATGTATATAGTTAACACATGTATGTACTTAGTTCCAATTGAAGTTGCATCAAAGTGCGGATAAAAGGAAAAGCAGAAAAAACACTTAGAAATTCAATTAATTTAATTGCAGGAAGTATGGATCTGTAAACTATCAAAATGTATACAAAAATATTTTCACGCATCAGAATATAATAAGGTGATTTTTGCACATACATACAAACGCTTTTAACTCGGTTAGCTGGACGCATGTAGAAAAGTCTTTAATTGACATGGATTTATTAAGGATTGTCATCGACTATTTTAGCAACAGGAGGCTAAGGTACAATACCGATGAAGGCGTAAAATTCTACCAAGTAACGCGGGTGTCCCTCAAGGATCAGTCCTTGGACCTCTCCTGTGGAACATCATGTACGATGGCGTTCTATGACTAGCGCTTCCCGAAGGAGTACGAATAGTTGGCTTCGCCGACGATATTGCCATCGTCACTGTGGCTAAGCATATAGAAGAAGTAGAGGCTACTGCGAACGCAGCTATCGCTGAAGTGAAAGATTGGCTCTCAATTGCCGGTCTGGAACTAGCAGCCCAAAAAACGGAGGCTGTGCTTATAACCAGCCGTAAAAAGGTGGAATATGCGAGCTTCTTAGTCGGAGATCGGGCGATAAGGTCCAAGAAAGCAGTCAAGTATCTAGGAGTCATCCTAGACAACAGGCTTTCTTTCAGGGAACACATACTGTATGCCAGCGAGAAGGCATCACACGCACAACGAGCTCTTTCGCGAATGCTTCCGAATATAGGCGGTCCCAGATATGCACGCTGAGTGCTACTCTCACGGGTAGTCAGCTCAGTCCTACTCTACGCTGCCAATTTGGGCGGAAGCCCTTGCAATAAAAGGACTAAAGCGGAAATTGGATTCAGTCTAACGACTGTGCGCAGTAAGAGTAATCTGCGGGTTCAGAACCATATCAGATGACGCAGCGTTCGTGATAGCAGGAATGCTACCCATCGATATATTGGCAGACGAGCTCAAAAGGGTATACCGCAGGCGAACACCAGACCGGCAACAGACCAGGCTTATAAAAGCAGAAGAACGGGCAGAATCCATGGCAATGTGGCAAGTCAGATGGGACACTTCCACAAAAGGAAGATGGACGCACAGGCTCATTCCCGTCATCGAAACATGGACATCAAGACCGGCAGGAGACTGCAATTATCATCTTTCGCAGTTTTTGTCTGGACATGGTGGCTATCGAAAGTATCTGCATAGATTTGGATATGATAGCTCGCCCTTTTGTCCACAATGCCCAAATTCCGAGGAGGACGCAGAACACACAGTTTTCCATTGTAGTCGCTTTATGCAGGACAGGCAAAGGCTAAATGTACCGAGTCCTGAAAACTTGGTCCCCTATATGATGAACTCGGTGGAAAATTGGAACCAAGCATGCTCGTACATTGCATCAGTACAAGAACCCAAGGGGCTTCTACTCGAGATACAGCGTAAATCGCTAACCAGCCCCGCGAAGTAATACCTAACGGCAGACCCGCGGGGAGAGTGGTTGAAGTGTGCAGAGGTGTGGTTTAGTACGTAGGCGAGTGGAAAAAGGAGAATAATATCCCGCGAATCGTGCATGCTGGCAACACGGGTTACCAGTATCTTTTGAAGATTCCACAACCACATCCTTGGGCGCAACAAAAAAAAAAAATACATACATATCCACATGCATGCATAGGCCCATTTCTGTCAGTTTTGCATATTTTCCACTCTGCTCACTTCTTAAAAAAAGTTGACTGTCAAGACAATAAAGGTATGTACATATGTATTTATCTTCTTCTTCTTAGTGGGCGCTACAGTTCGGGGTGAACCTGGGCCTCAATCAACATGCCCCTCCATCTAGCACGATCTTTCGCTAGCCTTTTCCATTGCCACACAACCAGTTGGTTGAGGTCCCCTTCCACCTGTGTGCACCATCTTAAGTGCGGCCGTCCTCTGCTTCTTCGTCCCTCGGAGTTGGATTCAAAGACTCTCCGGGTTGGAGCTGTGGTGTCCATTCGCTCTACATGGCCCAGCCATCTTAGGCGTTGAATCCGTAGACGCCTGACTCGGCTCATGTCGCTGTACACCCCGTAAAGTTCGTGGTTGAATCTTCTCCTCCATCCTCCGTCTGTGTTTATAGGCCCAAAAATCACGCGCAAAATCTTTCTCTCGAACCGACCAAGGGCCTCCTCATCCGCTTTTGATACTGTCCATGCTTCTGCCTGCATACGATGCTGAGACTCCATTCCTCGGGCATGCTTTCCTCTAACTATATCTTACGGATGAGCTGGTGCATGCTCCCAACCAGGTCAGGACAGTCCGTCTGCGCCAGCAGCTTTATTCGACTTGAGCTTCGATATGGCAATCTTAACTTCGTCGAGGTCAGGGGGACAGAATTCTCTGCGGTCTCCGTCGATTAGAAATGGATCATTCTGCCTGACAGCGGTATATTGACTAACATCGCCGTTATACAGTCTGCAGAAGTGGTTTTTCCATATTCTCAGCATCGACTGCGGTTCTACTACTAGGTGTCCGTTCTCATCCCTGCAGGCTTCCGTTCTGGCTTTTAAACCTTGGCATGTTCACTTTATCTGTTGATAAAACTTTCGAACGTCACGCCTGCAGTAACACATCTCCAAATCCTCAATCGCGCGCTTCTCGTGCTCTTTCTTCTTTCTTCTAAGAAGCTTATGCTCCTCCCTTCTTTTTAACTCGTAGAGCTCACGAGCTGCTCTTGTTATTTTATGCAGCGAGGCCTTATATGCATCCTGCTTCGCTGTATGAATCCTCCTACACTCGTCATCGAACCAGGTGTTTCTTCGTAGTGGCGCCTTGAAACCCAAAACTTCGGATGCAGAGCTTTCCAGGGCTTGTTTGCAAAGGCTCCACTGCTGTTCTATTGATAGTGTGGAGGATTCAGGTGTATTGGAGAGCTTAAGGGAGACGCGATCGGTAAAAGCACGAGCGGTTTCTGGCGATAGTAGCTTTCCGACGTCATAACTTTGTATTCTTACTCCACTCCGTTGCGTTCGTGATATCCGTAAGCGCATCTTGGCTACTACAAGATAGTGGTCCGAGTCGATGTTAGTCCCTCGGAAAGTTCGAACATCAAGAATAGTGGAGGAGTGTCTGACGTCGATCGCGATGTGATCAATCTGGTTGGTAGTCGATTGATCAAAAGACCGCCAGGTGCCTTTGTGTATATCGAGGTGCGGGAAGCGCGTACTGGCTAGAAGGAGATTTCGCCCCGTAGCAAGATCAATCAGCCTGTGTCCGTTATCGGAGGTGATGTCGTGTAGGCTATGTTTGCCGATGACTCGTTCAAATATGCTTTCCCTACCCAGCTTAGCATTGAAGTCTCCTAGTACAATTTTGATGTCATAACTGGGACATTGGGCATACGTTCTGTCCAGGAGATCGTAGAACTCATCTTTGGTGGAGTCATCCTTGTTTTCCGTGGGGGCGTGGACGCAGATCAGGCTGATGTTAAAAAATATAGCCTTGATACGGACTGTTATGAGGCGTTCGCTCACATGCCGAAAGCTTAGGACTTTTTGCCTTTATCCACCTAGAACAACAAATCCGCATCTAAACAATCGTTGTCCTCTCTCCCTATAGCAGTCGCCGTAGTAAATATCGCAGTTTTTCATCCGCTTTATACCCGGTCCATTCTATCGCATTTCCTGGATGGCGGTGATGTCCGCTTTATATCGGTCTAGGGCGTCCGCAAGTTGTTCGGCTGCACGTGGCCTGTTTAGGGACCTAACATTCCACGTACAAAGCCGAAGATCATCGTCTTTTTTTCGTTTTTTTGCAAGGTCCGTTATATCCGAGGCTTGTGGTTGGTGGTTGTTTCGGAGTTTGTGTTTTTTTTTTTTACGGTTACGGCTTACTAGGTCGTAGCCCAACCGACTAATCCTGTTTTTTGGCGCAGGAGGCTCGCCATTCGCCCTTCCCCGTCTGCAATTTCCTTAGGAAATCCCCAGATGGCACCACGAGGAGGTGGGGATAGGACTTACTAACAGTGCCGCAAGATGTTCGACTGCGGTGGCTCTTCTCGCTTTTTAGCAGGCCAGCATCTGTCGGATAGATGCTACCCCTACGAGGCCTTTGTTAGTCCTTTGCCATCCATATGTATTTATGTATATATGTATGTATTTATATTCTGTTAAATATTGAACCTTCCAGACGCTAATTGCCAACCATTGCTATCGAAACCACCTGTATTCTATTATTAGAATCAGCGCGTTAGCTTCAATAGGGACTTCTGGAGAAGAATGTATGGCAGTCAGTAGCCTGGGTAAGAATGCCATCGTTTACTCACAGTCATCCTCTAAACCTGTATCTACATACATATGTATATTGAAGATTTAAGAAGAAATTGAATAAGCTTATTGTGACTAAACCTGCTGTTGACGAAAGCCAAAGTTCCTAGTAGAACAATCAAATTTAGTACCGTGGTGCGTATCTATCATGTTACCCTAATGACATACATACATATGTACATATGTAGGCTTTTTATATGCACTATGCGTGTGTAATGCTTTTTTTAAGCTTGCTGATATTGATTTAATTTTACGAGTATTTAGGTACACATATGCACGCATGAGATAATACTTATAAACGTTTCAGACACATTTGGATCCTGTTTTTGTGTTAAACTATTACGATATATTGAATATGCAAGTTATTGATTGTTTCTCCCTGTCATGTACTTTGAATTAAAAATTCGCAAAGTTCATTTAAAATGCAAATTTTTGCGATACGAGCATATGCGAAAGAAGATGAGTATAAAAATTAATCAAATCAATCAATATCCACGTTTTTGACGTTGGCACGTGCTCACATCAGGTGAAGAATATATATATGTGTATCATATATATATATTACTTACTTACTTTGATGGCGCTACAGTTCGGGGTGAACCAGGGCCTCAACCAACAAGCCTCTCCAGCCGGCCCGATCTTCGGCCAGCCGCTTCCAGTGCCGCACGCCCAGTTAGTTGAGATCCCCTTCCATCTGTGCGCGCCACCTTAAATGCGGTCGTCCTCTGCTGCGTTGATGTCTTAAACGTCGGATCCGAAGACGTCTAACCAGGCCGATGTCGCTGTACAGCCCGTACAGCTCTTGGTTGAATCCCCTCCTCCATTCTCCGTTTACACAAACGGGACTAAAGATTGCACGCAGAATTTTCCTCTCGGAACGTCCAAGAGCCTCTTCATCCGCTTTTGATAACGTCCAAGCCTCAGCGCCGTAGAGGAGGACCGGGATGATTAAAGTTTTGTAGAGGGAAACCTTAGTTTTTCGAGAGAGGGCTCTACTACTCAATTGCCTCTTGAGCCCGAAGAAGCAGCGATTGGCAAGAGTTATTCTGCATTTTATCTCAGCGCTGGTGTCGTTGCTGCTTGTCACTATCGAGCCAAGGTAGACGAAGTCCTTGACTACTTCAAAAATATAGCTGCCGAAGGTGACGTTCCGACCAAGACGTCGGTGTTGTGCGTCTTTCTTGGATGACAGCATATATTTGGTCTTGTCCCCATTTACCCTTAGACCCATTTTCGCCGCTTCTGCTTCAATGCTTGTGAACGCCTCATTGACGTCTTGCTTTGTTCGTCCAATAACGTCAATGTCATCTGCGTAGGCAAGCAACTGTGTGGACTTGAAGTAGATCGTACCTCTTGTATTGGCCGCAGAGTCCCGCACGATCTTTTCAAGAATAATGTTGAAGAAATCACATGACAGTGCGTCACCCTGTCTAAAACCTTTTTTAACATCAAAGGGGTCGGTTAGTTCACCTCCGACCTTAATGGAGCAGCGAGAGTTCTCCATAGTCATCCTGCATAGTCTGACGAGTTTGGCAGGAATGTTAAAACATGACATGGCTCTGTATAGCTCGTCTCTATAAACACTGTCATACGCGGCTTTAAAGTCGAGGAAAAGATGGTGCGTGTCGACCTGGAATTCATGGGTCTTCTCCAAGATCTGCCGTAGTGTAAATATTTGGTCTATCGTGGCCTGAAACCACACTGGTAGGAACCTATCAGATTGTCCACGAACGGTTTCAGGTTCTTACACAGTACGGCAGAGAGGATCTTGTACGCGATGTTCAGGAGGCTTATCCCTCTGTAATTGGCGCAGTTATAGGGGTCTCCTTTCTTATGGACCGGGCAAACGATACTGAGATTCCATTCATCGGCCATGCGTTCTTCCGACCATCTCTTGCAGATGAGTTGATGCATGTTCCTAACCAGTTCATCGCCAGCTGCTCCGCGGGGAGTCCGTCTGCTCCAGCAGCTTTATAAGACTAAAGTTTCGATATCGCTATCTTAACATCGCCTAGGTCGGGTGGACGGGATTCTCCTTCGTCTTCGTCCATTGTGAATGGTTCGCTCTGCCTGACGGCGGCTTGACTATCATCGCCGTTATACAGTCTGCAGAAGTGGTCCTTTCACAATCTCAGCATCGACTGTGACTCCACTACTAGTTGTCCGTGCTCATCCCTGCAGGCTTCTGCTCTGGCTTTATAGCCTTGGCATGTTCGTTTTACTTTCTGGTAAAATTTTCGAACGTCGTTCCTGCAGTAACATCTCTCCATCTCCTCGATCTCGCGTTTCTCGTGCTCCTTCTTTTTCCTTCTCAGAAGCGCATGCTCCTCCCTCCTTTTCTGTTCATAGAGCTCGCGGGCAGCTCTCGTTCGTCGATGCAATTTGGCCATGTATGCATTCTGTTTCTCTACATGGGCCTGTCTGCACTCATCATCAAACCAGGGGTTTCTCGACGGTGGTGGCTCGAAACCGAGTATGGCTTTCTGACAACGACTCCATTGCTGTTCTATGGTTTTTGCAGATTGCATCGGGACCTGAGAGAGCTTGAGGGAGACATGATCGGCGAAGGTCCTGGCGGTCTCTTGCGATTGCAGCGATTGGTGTTCTTACTCGACTCCGTTGGTTCCGAGAAATTCACATCCGTAGCTTGGCTGCAACAAGGTAATGATCCGAGTCGATGTTGGCTCCTCGAAAGGTTCGGACATCTAGGATGCTGGAGGAGTGTCTGCCGTCGATCGCAATATGATCGATTTGGTTGGTTGTCGACTGATTGAAAGACCGCCAGGTCCCCTTATGGATGTTGAGGTGTGGGAATCGTGTACTCTCTACTACCAGATTATGTCCCGCCATAAAGTCCACTAGCCTTAGTCCGTTTTCTGACGTGGTGTTATGTAGGCTGTGCTTTCCAATGACCCGTTCAAAGATAGCTTAGCATTGAAATCTCCTAGAACGATTTTGGTATTATAGCTGGGACATTGCGCATACGTTCTGCCTAGGAGATCATAGAAGTCATCTTTATGTCGGTCATCTTTCTCCTCTGTGGGGTCGTGGACACATAGTAAGCTTATATTGCCGAGATTGGCCTTGATGCGGATAGTTATTAGGCGTTCGCTTACATACTGGAAGCTTAAGACTTTTTTCCTGAGTCTGCCTCGAACAACAAATCCGCATCCGAAAAAAAAAATAATGTTTCATTAAAAAAAATGAATGTCAATATGTAATATGATCATACGTTCACGAGTACATATACATACATACATATCTGCATACAAGTGTACGTATGCTAGGTACATAAACTAAAAAATATGTATCTGGGTATTTGTTCAAGGAAATCTTACAACAACTGAATAAGAAAACAAGTAAATGAATCCTGTTTAATATTGATTCGCATGAGAATAAACCTTAACTAAATGAACCACTGACCACAGATGATATTACAGTTCAAATATTTGACCACTATACGGACATATGTTCTGTAATTGTAATCCTGGCAGTACTCCTGCAAACAAACCTGACAAATTGAATGCATAACAAAAGTGGGGGTTACTCATATGATTATGGTAATTTTACCAAGTGTGTCAACAAACATTTCAAAATGTACTGGGCATATGTGAATATGAAGGACTTAAAATATGTACAAACATACATATACACATACACATACTTGATAGAAAATAAAATGTTACTAGGGGAAATAACTAAATATACATGAATATCAGTGTATGAGTCAACATATGGATATGGAACCAATAAGTAAATTCATTCTACGATTTTTTCTTGTTTTTGATTTCTGTTTTAAATAACATATTACACGTTCAACATACATATGTGTAGTGTATGGACAGTATGGTCTATACGTTATATTTTCCATATTGAGTTTAATGCAAAACACAAAAAAAAAAAAAAGAAAAACTTTTCCTTATTGCGCTTTGACAAATGTTTAAGAAAACAATTCAAATTACTTTTTACCCGTGGCTGACATGAATTTTAACTACATTTACTAGACAAGGGTTCAAATTCAATTGACACATTCCTTGAAAAAGAACCTTTCCCGTACATTCATCACTTTGCGCTTTCTGATAGTAGCTAAAGAGTTCACGTTCATACTCATAGACATTTCTTTTTTACTTTTTCGGCACGTAAGCAATATCTGTAAATTAGAGGAAATTAATTCATGGTTAACTATGTAAATGCAATCTGCCTTTCATTCAGTTTTACCAGTTGAGAATGCGAACACTGTTGACACTTTAGAATCTAAAGCTTTAAAAGAAAAGCAGGTAAGTCAACCTTTTTAATGACCCATGATTAGTGTATTTAAATTTGTCTGTCCCTATTCAAATGGCCAGTTTGTTGTCTAATTGACAGTGACAAATTATAGGCTTTCTAAGCCCCAGTATTTTGGTGCTATTCTCCTAAGTGATCTCTTTTTTGTGTGAGGTTCTTTATCCATATATATGTATGTACATTTAAATAAGCAAAACATATACTTAAAACGAATCCTCCACATCCGTAGCCGACCCGAATACGCAAATATGTGAAGTAGTAGCACTTACATTTTAGATATTTCATCCTCTCGTCTGTAACGCTTCATATTTCTAGTACTAATATCCCTTAACAGGATTATTATGAGTGCACCAGTTTGATGTTAATGGGAGTAGAATCACAGTATAACATAATTCTGAGCACAAATAAAGTTAAATATCGCTTCGAATTTCTTTTATCTAATCAAGCCTTATGCACATACATACATAGTACCTGTAAATATTTTGCTCTTCACATTAGAGAGAGCAGCAATTTAAAATTGTTATGTTCTTGTTAATTCCATTCCAATAAATCATTTCTCGTTATTGGACATATTACTGAAAGATTTATTCACCTTAACAGCGCACAATTTTGAAAAAGTCGAAAAAGAAAAAGCACTCGAAATTGTATTACTGTAAAGATGAAAACAGAATCCGTAAATTGTTTGAATCTATAGGGAGTTGGATTGAAAATTTCCACGTTCGCCTTGTAAGTTGATACTCCCAACAAGACAGAAATATAATACGGGATTCACCCGATTCACACAAAGTATAAAGTGGATAAAGGATCCCAGCAAAATCATCTGCGAACGGACAAGTCCCTGTGGAAATGAATGATTTTTCCACCCCTGATAATTACTATTTTCATCATTTCTTTTATTGTCTTTATTTACGCTTGTACATACGGATACCTATGAATACTTATGATGACTTTTAATTGAGCAAAACTTTGCTTTGGCTGAATGTGGACTCTGACCTTTTCATGCTTCCAAATATCCTTTGCATAATGTCACTGCGAGTTAGTAATAACCACTTGTTAATTTTTACAATAAAGATATAGATATCTATGTATGTATATATGTAAATTTGTCACTGGTATCATGTTTTTGAAGGATAAGCCAACAAATAGTCTTAAGAAATCATGTACGCGATGTGGAAACGATGGTATTAAACACTTCACCCTCTGATGTGAGAAATCACTTGTGGGAAATATTTCAATTTTATAAATTTTAGGTGGCTTACCCAGCCACCGTGAAATAAACATCAATATGGGCTTGAATGAGAAAAGTAAATAATTGCCAGAAATATTTACGACTTATGACACCGAATGCAAGTATTGTTACTGTACCGTGCAACCCCTCAGTTTGCGACTGTCTATTCTATCACCCCTGTGGGATTGAGTAGGCCAATACTGGTTACCCCCGCTGAGTAGTTAGGCACGAAAAACACTTGAACAAAATGCTCTGATGTTTTCATTGATACCAGTGGCGGCAGTGGTGTTGTAAGGAAACAACTGAAGAATCAAGGGGATTTAATTCAATTGAGTCATAGCGCTCTCCATTGATTAGACGCTTGCCTTTTCATGGCACACAGCATCATCATGGGTGCACACATAACAATCTACAAGGGTGTTGCCGACTAGCCAACGCTACTTACCATCATTTTCGGAAGGGCTATCCTAAATGCCTATAAACGAGGGATGAATTTAATATCGATAATGAGTATTGTGTTTATTAGAATTTCGAGAGAGTACACTTGAATTTGTCAGCAGGTGTTTTGCACTAACTTTACTTTATGCACACATGTACATAGTACATACATATGTATGTTTTTCCTGACTGTCAATCTTTTCCGCAACCAAATGTTGCATACAAACACTTTGACTTTTAAATTGCTTTTTACCAAAAGTTGTTTTATGGAGTTCGAGTATAAAGTAAATAGATGAGCAAATATACTCATTATAGCTTCGTGTACGAATTGTTTTTTTTTTTCGTAAGATAAATGTATGTTTCACTATAGTATTATTCACATTATCGCATATGTTATACGAGTATTCGAAAGTACTTTCGTGGGGCTATAAAATTTAAGTTTTAATTTTTTTTTTCTTCCATCCACCTGCGACTCACTGATTTTATTTATACGTATTACTCGCAAATGTTTTCGTAGTTAGAGGGCTGCACATGGGAACTTAACTACTCAATATAACAAAAAGTAAATAAAGCAATGAAGTTGAAAAAAAGAATAACAGAAATATACGACATCTTTCAACATGCGTATATATACCCGCATTACATAGTTTCCCTTTGTTTTAATTTTAATACAGAGAATTGTGATTCTGATCGAAGGATACCAACATGTAATCAATTCCAAATAATTATAGCAGTACGTATCTGAAGAAGTAATCATTTACCGCAGCCAGAGCAGCAGCCGGCGCGTTAGTTGTTCGTTGGTGGTTGCTGTAAATTACAGCGAATATCAATTGTTTTATATCAGTCTCCGGAAGGAATAACTCAACAGCGGGAATAAAGTCCTATTAAGCTGATATGACTTTTTTATGTCCCGTATATATTTTTCTTCACAGTTCAGCCGTTGGTCGTTTATTAATTAGAAGAGGATATAGTTGATCAAGAGCAAAACAGAAAAATAATAAATACCACATTCATCTCTATACATTGGGTGGGTATAATGAAAAGTTACGTCCTTTTTCTAGAACATAAGAAAGCATTTTTTTTTTTTTTGCATCTTAAATTCATTTTATTTCCAAAAATCCTATAACTATCTTACATGCTAGACAAAATGAGTAAAACTAGCTTACATTATAACTAACATTAATGTCTTACTGACCCTAATCTATGTCTTTCGACAACTTAATATCTATAGTAAATTAATTACTTTATTTATTTATTTATTATGCCAAGAAAATTGTTACAAGAACTTAGCGTACTAACAGGTTTTGAAGGGTATATATAAAACTTAAATCTAACTAAAGCTAGCTAATTCTAACTTAATTCCTCTTAACTAAAATGTATATACAAAGGTTATATACATTATACATATATAACATGTATATACATCTTTTTTTTTATTTTTTTTATTTTACGATTTTTTTTTTGTTATCTGTTGTATTTAAAATTTGCCCAACGCTTAAACACTTATAACCTACCCTAGCCTACCCTACCCTATCGGAGTCCGTCAATGGCGTTCGGCGAACCTGCCTTGAAGAGGCTATATTAAAAGATTCCATGACGGAGTCCATTAACCACCTAAAGCGTTGATGCTGTCGGACAACGTCTTGTCTATCTCGGCGAGAAACCGCTCTACTGAACCTGAGGCGCTCGGGCTCACAGAGCACGACGTCAGGTTCGTAAAGGAGCCGCCGCTCCGCAGAATTACGGGCCACATGGAAGATTAACGGTACCGCCAATCTATCCTGGATCAGCCCACAATTATCAAAGTAAAGAAATGCTTCCGGAGGTACAAAGCCATTCAGACGCACTTTTTCATAATACATAAAATTGGGGTAGTAAGCCCCAGAGATCAGGTTATTGGTCGAAGTCATTGCCCTTGCAACGTGACCTCGAATCAGTTTAATCAGAAAGTTATCTATCCGTAAAATCCTTGCCCTATCGTATAGGACCCCGTTGGGATAGAACTTTCTGTACTCAGACTCTGGTGTTCTATGTAATCCAAGACAAGTTCTCAGACATTGTCTCTCAAACACCCGAATCCTTTCCATTAAGCTTGCGCTCACATTAAACCAGACGGGACATCCATAGGCAATCATAGGCCTGATTAAGGCCATGTAGCAGATTACCTAGAATCAAGTTGGCTGCAGTGAAACAGCCATCTTGTCATGGCGAAAGCGCCCCGGGCTCTTTCCAGAGCAGCATCTACACTTTTATCAAAGTACAGATACTGATCTAGCCAGATCCTGAAGTATCTGACTACACTTTTACTCGCCAATGGACGCCCGTCCGGTCCGATGATTGCGAATTTTCGCCAATGTTTTCTAGTGTCCCTAGAGGCCCTAGACAGAGGCGTTCTGAATAAAATAGTCTCTGATTTCTGGAAGTTGATTTTTATCTTCCAGTCATCACAGAACTGCTGAATTTTGTCCAAGTCACGTTGCAATAAAATGCCAATGACCTCGATCGTTGGACCTGATCTGTACGCAACCAAGTCATCTGCATACGCTATTGAATGGTGAAGAGAAACTATCAGATCACTGATATAAATGCTGAAAAGGATCGGCGAATTTACCGTACCCTGTTGCAATCCGTTTTTAATTTCAAAAGTTTTAGCAGAAGTTACGTTGGCAATTTTTACAACGAACTTTCTACTCGTTAACATATCATGAATTATATATAGCAATGGTTTACTTATGCCCAACCGTTTGAGCTTGTAGTGGAGTCCTTCTAACCATACGGCGTCGAAGGCCTTCTCCAAGTCAACCAGGCGGGCACCCGTGCATTGGTTCTTGCATTTATTCCATTGGATATCCGAGACGAGTTTCGACACGGCATGTATGGTATCATGCCCCGCCCTGAAACCGAATTGGTTATCCGGAATGATATTTTTGTCCTCAGCCCATTTGGACAGGGCTCTATGGATTACCTTCTCGAAGACCTTGCTGATACTCGGAAGGAGACTTATCGACCGGAGATTTGCCGGATTAGAGGAGTCTTTGCCCCTCTTATGGATTGGCTGGACCACCGCCGTTTTCCGATGCACCGGATAATATGCATTATTCAGTGCATTGTTGAACAGGATGGTGTACCTCTCTATAGCCAATGGTGGAAGGTGCCTGAGCACTACATTGGATATACCATCAGTACCCGCGGATTTTTTTATTTTTTAATGACATGAAGATCAACCGGAGATCAACTCCGTCGAAATGAACAGTGTATCAGCAGCTTCATTGGCGATGGCATTGTTTGCCGTAAAGTTGTCATTGAACCTGGTGAAACCATGGTTCTCTATTCGCCCATGTTCTATATCATTTCGAAGCTAGAAGTGGTGAAGCAGGGCTCTATTTTCCAGGTCGTGGTTCGGGCGAATGCTTTCATTTACCTTATACACATCCTGGAAGACAGACCCCACTGTCGCCACTTTCTCCTGAGGATCCTCAATCACAAAAAAGTCGTCATCTAGGACGGCGCTCTCTGGATCGATGTTGACTGTACGTAGTAAACGTTCGTTATCTGACGTTCTCGGAAGCTTTAGATCCCGAATGTCATTCTGATCTTTTCTCCGGAATATTTTATTTATCTGCGGGAACATATTCGCACTGTTGGATTTTACAGCGCGAATTTTGTTGCTCCAGTGCAGACTTATGGCTATTTTATAATTTTCTTTAATTAACTGTCGGAGGTCAGGGTCCTGACCTTGAATAATGAATAATGTTTAATTATTCAAAATTTAAGCGAATATGTTCGGGCGTTTTCTTGACGTTTCCCAAGCCTTTGACAAAGTGTGGCGCGAAGGTTTGCGATATTAGCTGAGACAAATTTTCCCCGAACAACTATCGAACGTTCTAGGAAACTACTTATAGACTCTAATAGACTCTTTCGTTTTAAACACGGGAGCTAGCCTTCCGCAGGGAAGTGTTCTTGGTCCGTTACTTTACCTGCTGCATACTAGAGACATACCACAAACGGATGTAATTGTGCTGGCCACATTCGCCGATGATATTGCATTTTTGACCAAAGGAAATTCAGTCGTAACAAAATCAACCACTAAATTGCAATTTACCCTGGACCGTATAAGCGACTGGACAAAGACTTGGCGGATTGCGCTTAACGAAATCAAATCTGTTTACGCACATTTTACTTATAGAAAAGTAAGTGCACCTCTCTTTGTAAATGTCGTTCGGATTCCATTCGCAAGCGAGGCAAAATACCTAGGCATGACTCTTAATGCGAAACTCAAGTACTGGCTACTAGGAAAACATCCCCAGCTTAGTACTAAAAACAAGTTGCTTCTCTAGAAGCGAGTGCTTGACTCTATTTGGGCTTACGGTATTCAACTCTGGGATCGTATCCTTCTATTATACAAACGTTTCTAAATAAAGTATTGCGAACCGTTGTTAACGCGTTTTGGTATATTCAAAACGAAAACATTAATCGTGATTTAAACATGAAAAACACCGACATTTAAGGTCATATCAATAATGCGGCTCTTTAAATAATAGAGGAACGAAACCTGTAGCACCGTCTTCAAAGGACAAATTCCATTGATTTAGCGCGTCAAACCTAACCGCTTGCACTCTGCGGATCGCAAGAACTCTCACTGGAAAGTTGCCTGCTAAAAAAAGGATGAATGGAAACCATTATCAATATCTCTTTAGATTACCCAAAATATCTTATAAACATAAAGCAAATACCTACATATATTATACGCGTAAAGGTAAAGCTAACATTGTCAAAAAATGTTTCTGAAATAGCTCTTTAAATATTTTTAGTTTCTGTAATTCATTACATATCAAGTACTGACACCAAACACAAGGCTACTTCACCTCTGATAGATCACTCTTTTTTTTTGTTTAATGGAATTTAAATTCGTATTGCTAGAAGAAAGCTTTTAGTTTATTAGAAAAAAATGTAATGCATAACGAAATAAATATCATGGCACCGTTTGGCGTCCTGACGTTTTCAAATACACAAAAAAAATTTCTTTCATTTCAATTACGTTCAGACAAGTGTCCCGATGGACACATTTCCAGAATTCGCACGTCCATGATACATAAAAATACAGATAAAAAACATTTTTTTTCTTAGACCGCATAATTCCCTGGATACCAGCAGTATCGCATTCAAAGAAACTTACAGATACGAGAAAGATACCCCTTTCAACTAAATTGTCACAGGTCATATTTTACCCTATGACATGTTATTAGGGTTGACTACCTTTCCTATTTTACCTTATTCAATCAACAATACCATATGTCCTGATAAGTTATTCATACTTTTGTGAATATTTCAATAATATAGGTAGATGAGCAATAACATTATGATGGCATGAGTTTAAAACGTCAGTATTTTATATCGAACTGATAGCAATCTTTAATCTTTCTTACTATAGGTTTATCTATTTTTACTATATGTACTTACTGACTTGTCAGGCCAGCAATCCATGGAGGATCTAGGTCTGAGATATAGCTACCTTCAATCCTTGACGGTCCCGGGCACGCTGCATCTCAAGACCAAGTTGTCTTGGTCTGTCCGCGATTACTTGGTCTTTATACCGGAGGTTCGGTCTTGCTCTTCTTCTCGAACCAGTAGGCTCGGAGTCGAAAACCCTCGTAGCTGGTGTTTATGCGCTCAATGTGGCCGAACCAATGTAGTTGACGAATCTTTGCCTTTCGGACTATATGTAACTATATGCATATATCGTGTGTAATTACTCGAAAATTATAAAAAAGCTTAAAATTCAAAACGGATCGCAGGATTAATATTTCTACCGCACTTTCACCTTTGTTTTTGATCGACTATTTACAAAAAATTGTAAACCAACAAAGGCAACTTTGTTTCGACATACCCATACATATGTACATACAGTGGTGTTCTCATAAATAGCACACCCTTATTCAAATATGTATTTGCTTACATTACACTCTGTACTTACAAACTGCACAGGAGTAAGGCCATAATATCCCAAGGTAGTACCGTTAGGAATATGAAAACATACGACAAAGAAGATCCCGTTAGGTTTTCCTAGTCTTGCAATCGTGAGAGTAGGTGATCATTGCAAATTGGGTGTTCATATAAATAGCACATATCATCGTGTGTCAGAAAAAAAATATTTTTCAGTGATTTATGTGAGGTTAGTGTGAATCTTTTCAAGTTCAAATCCGCTTCATAGCCAAGAAAAAGTAATTCCTATACGGACAAAAAGTATGCAACGCAGTTGTGAGTGGAAAGTGACCAGACACACTGCTGCAGGCATAACACTCACAGTATATGGTCAACTGAAATTCATTCTCTGCGTATGCAATACTAAAGTGTTAACGAATTACTACGGACTATAACCAACGCGGAATTTGGTCGGCTCTCGTCCTATCTAGGACAGTCACCCCTGAGAGTAGTTAACGAACATCAACGTGCCAAAACACTGCACTCCGTTCAGGTTGTGTGTGTAAACACATCATACGAGAATATGAAATCCCATAAGAGAAAACAAAAAAAGAAAAAACCGGCCAAGTGCGAGTCGGACTCGCGCACGAAGGGTTCCGTACCATCTGTATATATAAATATGAAAGAGACAAAAGATATTGTCGACTAACCTTAGTTCAGTATGTGACCAAGGGGATTTTTTGGATGAAAATCATGTCTCTTGTATGGGAGCCCCCTTAAATATTCATTTTGTTCTGTTTTTAGTATTTGTCGTGGTAGCGGCAACAGAAATACATCATCTGTGAAAATTTCAACTGTCTAACTATCACGGTTCATGAGATACAGCCTGGTGACAGACGGACGGACGGACGGACAGCGAAGTCTTGGTAATAGGGTTCCGTTTTACCTTTGGGTACGGAACCCTAAAAACGTCAGAAGTGACTGACAGAATTATCCACAAAATCAGTAGCAGCGACCTTTTCATAACTTCCCGGGAGATAAAGCAACAACTACCTGACCGACACAATGTCAGAGAAGACTTATTTTCGTAAACGCTCACACAAGAACAAAACTTTGTACTTTAGGAAAAATATCTTGTGGAGCGACAAAAGTAAGTTCAGGTTGGGATCAGATGGAAAAAAGTATGTGCAAAGACCAACGAACCAAGAGTACCATTCCAGATACACCTTTAAAACTGTCAAGGATGGCGGTGGGAGCATAATGGTGTGGGCGGCGATTCCATGGCATGGCGTTGGATTAATTGTGGCATTATGGATCGACATCAGTATAAGCTAATCCTGGAGAACCAAATGGAGCCATATACCGACGACTCTATGCCTGTATCATGCATTTTTATGCATGCCAATTATCCAAAGCATACTTCGCGGATAGTGAAGAATTGGCTTTCGGAACGACAAATTTCCGTGCTTGATTGGCCGGCCCAAAGTCCCGATCTGTATACTTTCGAGAATCTTTTGAATGATGTTGACTCCCTTGTTGAAGACTCCAGTTCAAAAAATTTAGAAGAATTTTGGCAAACCACAAATGCTGCTTGGGAAGTCATACCTGCACAGAAATGTGAGCGCTTAGTAGAGAGTTTGCCAAAACGTTGTCAAGAGTGATAAGGAATAAGGGATATCCTTTGGCATATGCCAAAGAGTGATGGCGACTATATAGCAAAATTTTAGTAAATAAAAAAATGCACACTAAACAAAACCTGGTTAGCTGGAAAGATAGTGGTATCTCAGCAAATTCTAGCTTGAACCCAAATCCTAACTACAAGTGTTGAAATCGACTTGAGAAAAATATTACAGATAAATCTGACTTACATGTAAATTATATTTGCCACCAGTTATTTTGTCATTTTGTCTCTACATTTTGTTTTAATTATTGTATCTCTCCCCGGCGTATACTTGCTATGAAAAACTAAAGGAAGAAGGAACATATGACATAAGAGAGGTGCTGTCAATCTCCGGAACCTACTTTGTTTTTCGAATATTACGCAGATATATGTAACTCACTCAGCATCGAAATTATTATTTTAGACTATTATCCTTATAACTTATTAGTTATTTTTACGTAACAAAGCATTGAATGCGTTGTACAAAATTGTAGCAAGTAAAAGCAATTTTCTATGGGTAAGAGAGGTGTTTTGTTCGTTCTATGTTAAAATAGCTTAGAGGATATTCACTCACCTTTACTCAAATTTTGAGAAATAAGTTCAAACAAAAAACTTGTTCATATGTCCTTTTTTTAATTTCAGTTTTTATTTTAACATAAAATACTTATTTTTACTACAAATTAACATTAAATAAATTAATACTAAATCTTTGGATTGAAGGAATGTATTATGTAGATAATATCAAATTTCTATAGTAACTTTCGGTATGCTAAAACATAAATAATAATAAAGAAAAAAAAAAAAAAATTAGAAAAGATACGAAACTTGAAGAAGTTGTATCGGTTTAACAATGCGACTGATTGCAATGAAAGCATTACTTGTCAAGTTTTTATTAAACTAGGATATATCGTTTGGCATCAGAGGATTATTAATATCGTATTATTTGATTTAGTTTAAAATACATTTATAAGATACCCTCAATATGAGTAATTTCTTATTATTTATTCTTATAGGTACAACAAATGATGATTTTAATGTCAAATTTCTTCAAAATATTCATGTTGTTTGAATTAAATTAACAAGAAATTGCACGTACTCATACGCACGATTTAAATTATTGCACATTGTTGTTACACAATCAACGACACTTTTTGACAATTAATCGAAGACATAGATGTATTTAGAGTAGGTGCTTCGTTTTCTGGACTTACAAAATTTGGTTTAGAGAGGCTTCGTTCTATTAATGGCCTTAGGTCCGTATGTTGCGTTTCTTTATGTCTTCGTAAGTCTACTTTACGTTGAAATGATTTATGGCACAATTTGCAGGAGAATGGTTTGTAGCCGGTATGTTTTCGAGAATGTGTTATCAGATTTGAGCTCTGGCTAAATGCCTTTCCGCACACTTGACATTTATGTGGTTTTTCTCCTAAAAATATAAGGAGTAAAACAATTACCTGCAGAACGAATGATTAATATTTGTGATAAATAATGTAAAACAAGTCTCCACCATTAGCAAATTCATGCATTTTTTTGTATACCCAGGAAAAATGCTGATATCTTCCAAACTATTGTATTTGTGTTTAAGTATATGTTATGAAAGTACATACAATTGTACTATATGTTATGTATGTTAATAAATATTTCATCATAGAGCTAAAATATCGCGTCCAAATTGTACAATGTCTGACCAAGGAAGAATCCCGTTTGAAGGATAAACATCTTCTTCTTTGGTGGCGTGCCAGCCCATGAAGGACCAGAGCTAAGCTTCTCTCAATCACCTATGTATGTTGTATGTGACTTATTTTTCACACAAGTGAAAGGGACCTACAGTTTAATGCCGATTCCGAACGGCGTGAGTCGAGAAGCTTTTTCGTGGCAAGCATACTACGGGGGGTTTTGTTAGTACTCCACTGAGGAGGAACGTCGCAAAATAAACATTCGAGGGTGTTGGTGTTATCGGGATCCGAACTCGCTCACCGTGCGTTATGTTGGTTATTTTTTTTATTATACTGTATTTTCTGCACGTCAATGTTATCTCGGCCTATGTATATTTAGAACTGATTTTTGTTAAGACTTGTAGCCCGTATTTATTTTTTTTACATGGTCGCTCTTCATCAGAATACATGTGCACTTATGGTTGGTGGCGAATTATGTACATGGGACACGATATCATTCGAGTCGTTGTACGTAGTCTTACCTTATTTTTTCAGTCCGGTTGACTTGAATGCGCCGATTAAACAACATCATAAATCTTTCATAATAAGAAAGCCCATATATTTAATAGCCTTTCGTTCCAATATGATCGAGCGTATATGGCAAGATATACTTTTGTTGATTTATTCAATATTGCCTTACGCAACCTAGTTCAAGTCCTTATCATATGCAATGAAGCAATGATCACAGCCATTGCCATTTGACCCTGTAACATCGTTACTGAAAGCCTTGTCTCTTTGAATGTGTTTCCATTATTTTATTAAATAAAGGAATTTGGTTGAAAGTAATAAATAATACATTGGAATAGGGACAAGGTGTTCTGATTTATCCTGCCATAACTACCTATGTATGTGTGTATGTATGTACATACATATGTATGTTTGTCCGCTATACACATAGATATCCCATTTTCTCTCGCCAAATCCTTTCCGCTTTAGTATAGTATCAAAGTTAAAGATAGAAAAAAATCAATTCGAATCTGATCATCCCAGCGGACAGACATACAGATGTTTCGCAATCACGTTTTCCCAATCCCAACGTTATATACATATGTATGTACATATTCATATGTATCTAAGCAAATTCACATGCACATATATTTACATATATCTATGCATACCTTGCGTAGCAGATGTAGTTAAGCTACATTGAAAAGTTGCACACAAACATACAAATGTATGTAGAAACGTATGTATCTATGTAGTATTAAACAAAAAAGGCGACGACGACTAAATGCTATCACTGAATTACGTCCGAAGAGTTAGTTTTCAGTGAAATTCGGTTCATACATAAATATATTCTTTTCTTATTTTCTAGTTGGGTAACACGGTGGCGTCACCACTACAAGCATACGTTGAATATCGCCATGGAAACCATGAAAATAGGGCGGCACACGTATGTACAGAAAAATCACGACCGACCAATGAAAAATTTAGTCAAGGGATTTTGATTTTCTCTGACGAACAATGCATACAGCCACAACTGTGCTCCATACAGTCACAATACCGAACCCTTAAATATACTCGCCATTTGAAGCTCTGTTCTGGTATCCTGTTGCTGTTGAAAAAGCTTTTGCAGACTCGGCACATTATAATCTCATCCCTTTCCATTAGTCGTATGACATAGCATTCTGCAGCCAAATGGGAGCTTACGAGTATATGGCACCAGTATCGGTTAAGATAAAAAGAGAAGATTCGAAATGGAAAAAAACGGCTGTAAACAGACTTTGTATGTATGTTTGATGTACATTTGAAGATGGCGCAAACCCAGACGTTTTTATCGTTTTTGTCCTTAGTGGGTGTAGGGATGCATATTGCTTTTTATTTATTTAAAACGAAATAGGCAAGTTCGCATTTATAATGCTGGTTCACCCAAAGTTCCCTATTTAATTTTTTTTAAACCAGTAGCTATGACAATATCAAGAGAAAAGTGTTTTTATAAGTTTCTTTTTTTTCACAGTTTGTGGAATCCGTTAAACCAATTTATTGTTTTTTTTTTTTTTTTGATTGCATATGTACATCGATTTTTATCTACCATTGACAAACTTTCTCATAGTCGGTATTCAATATTTAAGTCTAAAAATTACGCTTCGTTAAAAAAACACGTGGTTATTGCCTTTCATAGAGAATTTCCTTTAAAAATATACCTCTTTGACATGTACATATGTACATACATAGATATATGCATACATATTCGTATGTAGGCATATGAAGTACCTACATATACTAAGGTCACAAAAAAAGCCCGTATTACAAATATACATATAGGATTGTATGTATGTACATACATATGCATGTACGTATATGCACATGTATGCATCATAAGTATATACATACATACATACGTACAACGTCGTCATAAACACAAGAGTGTAGACAAAAAGGGATAATATACGCGTAAAACCATGATAAGCTTAAACAGAATCCTTCTGATTGAGGATAATCCTTTAGAACGAAACTGATACATAAGGAAACTGATTTCAATCTGATATAAAAAAATGTGTATCATCGATGTACATACATATGTATGTACATATATTCATGGATACGTACATATGAATGTAGATACTAGTCATTGCCACCAACTTACGTTCTGCACCTACTTATTCTTTATCAAATAGTACGAGACGTTGATTAGTAAAGTTTATTGATATAATCATCGCATGTATGGAACGAAACAGGTTCACGCATCGAATCATATGTATGCACTTAGAGAATTACCAACTATTGCATTTCTTTTAAATAAATTTTCGGAAATGAAATATGAAAACAATTTTGGGCAAGATATCAGTGTGAAGTACAAACATACATATATCAATACCACTATTTTAACGGATATGAATATTAGCATGTATTTATCAAATATGTATCTCCTTACCTGTATGAATGTACGTGTGCTTTTTCATATCACTCTTTTGATGAAAACGTTTGCCGCAATAGCTACATGGATAAGGTCGCGTATCACTGTGTATCAACAAATGCGTTGAAAGTGTGCTTGACCGTTTAAATCTTTTACCACACTGCTTGCACTCAAACACTTTTTCAACATTATGCACCGCCCTAGGAATGTAGAAAAAAAAAAATGATACTCCTCTGTTAGCTTGCTCGTTTAAGCTCATTAGTATATTTGCAATTAGAATTTGAATTAAAAGGTTATCTCTCGTAACTTAATTGCGACGTAATCATAGAGATAGGAATGTATTTCTGTTACTCACCTATGTTGGCTTAAGCTAACCTCATGACCAAATGTCTTATTGCAGAGTTCACAAGCATAAGGCTTTTTGCCGTGATGTGTCCGTCGGGAATGTACTTCAAGCCCATGGGGAGTAGAGAACATTTTTTCGCATTTCATGCAGGAGTATAGGTCACTGAATTGCGGTAATCCTGGCCACTTGGGTATGTGATGAAAATGCAAATGTGGCGGGTGAGGCAATCCCAAGTGCGGATTTGGGTTACCATTATTTTGGCCTTGTATCGTTGGTACCATTAAGCTGCTTAATCGAAAGAATTCCTCTTGCCGTGATGTCGTGTGATAGCTTTCAAGCACATACATAAATGTATATAAGTACATTTTTAAGTTAAATAATTTTGTAATACATTTTCAGATCTTAATTATTAATACACATATTGCGGGTTATGCTGTTATATTGTGAATCTTAAATTACCAAAATAGAGAAATGTATTATCTATTGGTAAAGCTATTTTCTTACCTCGAACTTAAATTAGGTTGTTGTTGACCTTGATGAAAAGCAAATGCTGCTAAAAAAGGAAATGGCGATAAAATTGGTCGCGGAAACATTGCAGGATCATAATTCGCATTATTATATCCTGGTCGAAACATATCGAATGGATTAGCTTGCTGTGGAGACTTTGAAAGCTTCGGTTCGTCTCGTCGAAGTAAAGCTGAAACTGAGAACATCTCGGATTTTTTGGGACTGGCTGCAGATAAAATTGTTTCACTTGCTGATGATGAACATATAGGCGGCGTCGTTCTGTTGTGTAATATTGGTGGAGGCGAGTCTACTTCTAGTTCTAATGAGCTTGACCTCGATCTTGTGCGAAATCCATCCGCCTGGGATGAACGCGATTGACTTCGAGAACGTGATAGGGATTCAGCTTCAATATTGTCCAATAAAACATTGCAGCGTATAAGATTCTTTCCCAACAAAGTAATTGAATTATTATTATCCTCATCGTTTACAGTCCCTATCCTGGTCTCCGCCTTAACCAGCCGATTAATTCCGAAAGGCAGTTCATCTGTGGAAGAAATCGAATTAAATGAAGTATAATCACATTACAGAGGCATTTCCTTTGTCTATTTTATCACCCTGTGTACTCTATTCGTACCCAGTGTGATGATTTATTTCGCGTAAATTTAAATGTTAATCTATGAATGAAGGAGGATCCACCCCCAAAATTATGTGAAGAAATTGCGCATGCACTTCTATCATTTATCAATATGTTCTCTATGTGCTATTGTCTGTTTTTGTTGCTGCTGGTGATGGCGGTGATGATAATGATGATGATACATTATGCAGCATCAGAGTCCTCTCGGCTCAATCCCATCTAACAACCCTTGTTTTAACATCCCTTCGGGCTAAAGTTTACCGCATTTATTTGTATTTTAGTTCCTTCGCAGTTGCTTTCCAAATTTAATACGCTTCGTATGAACCTAAAAGACAAACATATACCCAAAACCGTACGCAAGTTGATCTGTGTATATTTGTGCACTTGTTGTCCAGTTCGAACACTAGGGTTATTCACACTGCAAGAATTCTCTGCTCTTTTATATGTGGAACGAATTAAAATTTTGTCAAATTGTTGTTTCGTTCGGGATTCAATTCGAATCCCATACCCTTTATGTCATGTCATGCTCCATTTATCCGGGTGTAGACGAACAGATGTTTTATTTAAACGCGAATTTATTTTATTTGGAATTTCGATGCGCTAAGGCTGTTGATTAGGGGTGAATTAATGGTCATGTTCGGAGGCTTGATTACAAAAGGGTGTTGATTATATGTTTAGAGTCATTTGATATGGATTATACAGGTGCATGATGTTAACATGTTTGTACTTTTTGGAGCGCATAGAGATAAACAAGAAAGACTAAACCGAAAAATCGTCATAGATATTCTTGACCGGAGTAAACAATCATCTTTTTAAATAAAACTTAAAGTATCAATCTATTTGTCCTGAATTCTGTAGGTATATTCCGATTTTGCCAGCGTACTCTTTATAGAGCATGACAAACGTTAAGTTTAACTAAAGAAAATTAGAGCTTAAGAAGTAGTAAATGTTTAATACAACGCCATAAAAAACTTTTCTTTGGAAAAGCTCAATGGCATAATACATACTTCACTTGAAAATGTTATGAACATAATAATTTCGACATGTCAGCTCTATTTTCTTTGTGCAATAGATACATACTAAAACTTCGATAAGTTATGCACACATTTAAATTATTCGGATTGAAACAATTTTCCCCTTTGTTTGCAAATAAAATGGCCAGAATATCAAACTTTTCGTTCAAACCAAGGGAAATAGATACAATCACATATGTATGTACATATGTACATATGATTGTATGCACATACATATGTATATGTATGTTCGTGGCATCTTAAAAAATAAGGGCTTTTCCTATTTTGCAACTATTAGAGATTAGTGTTTTAGATTTTTTTCGTTATGTTGATACACATTTTCCTAAAATATGTATGTATGTTGGCATTGCCATATGTTTTAGATATTTAGATATTTAAGAGTTTTGGAGAAAGGGGATTTGCCACAACTGCAGTGATAAAGATTGTATTATTGGAAGTGCTCAAAGCCATACCAAGAAGAGCATATCAGATGACATTCGACGATTACTGCCTGAACACAATGAGGTCGCGGTCGCTGTCTCCGTCGCAAGTTCGGTCGCGGTCGGCATTGCTGTCGCTAGGATTGGCAAAATCTCGCCCACAATGAGGTCGCTTTGTTATGTCAAATTTTAACAGCTGTTTTCACCTTTGTCCATATACAAGGTGTCTCAAAAGAAAGTTTACATTTGTTAAGCTTATTGCGCGATCGCAATGAATGCGTGGGGCGCGGGAGGTATGTCAATCGGTAGCCTGGCTCTTGGGAATTCACTCGCTATGAAGGGTTTCTTGGGTGCAGTCTGCGCGTTGTGCGTGCGAGAGTTTTACAAAAACTGTGATTCGGCGACTGTGGCACGTAGAAAATTCTGCAATATTCGAATTTTACGCCATTTAAAGGATGCGCCAAGCATTCCTCTCATTCGAAAATGGGTAAAAAAAAATTTGAAGAGACTGGTTCAACACTAGGAAAATCAAAATCTGGACGGCCAAGATCATCGAAAACGTAAGAAAACGTAAAGAATGTTAGCCAGTCTGTTCGTAATGATCCCGACCTTTCGATTCGGAAGCGCGCAGAGCTATAATGAGAAATTTTGCTGTTCGATTAAATGGTTGTCGCGAACGCGGGAGCTACCATTTATATTACATTATTTTTAAGAAGTAAATTCCCAAGTTGTGAACTTTAATGATAAATAAAATTGTTTTCGATAGAATGTTTACTTCGTTTTTATTCGATTCGCTAAATATAAACTTTCTTTTGAGACACCTTGTACTTGCAACGAACCGTCAACCGCCAATTTGAAGATTTCCTTGTGTTTTGTTTTGTTTTTGTTTTTTTTTTTTTTCTACACATCTGTCAGAATGTCGAACAACGAAGTTAAAGTCAGCCAACTTGCGCGACACACCCTACGACCGAGACAACAACCGCGACATCATTGTGTTTACGTTATGGGATTTACTTACATTTAACTTTTGACAGGCGACGGAGACAGCGACCGCGACCTCATTGTGTTCAGGCAGTTGGAAAAATACCTGTCGCAAGTGTATTATTAAGGGATCAATGGAAAAAAAATACATTTCTTCGAGAAAAATTTTATTTTTTTAAAATAGACGAGAATATTACATATGCATGTGTAAATTGAAGAATGTTTTCACAAAAAAATTGTAGTAAAATTTGAATAAAACAAGATCATACACAATTTGTGGTTGTTTCGGAGTTTGTGTTGTGGTTAGAGGAAAGCATGCCCGAGGAATGGAGTCTCAGCATCGTATGCCCGATCCACAAGAAAGGAGACCCGTCTGATTGCGCCAACTATAGAGGAATAAGTCTCCTTAACATCGCCTACAAAATCTTCTCTGCCGTTTTGTGTGAACGCCTGAGGCCTTTTGTAAATAAGCTGATAGGTCCTTATCAGTGCGGATTCAGTCCAGGGAAGTCCACCATCGACCAAATCTTCACACTACGGCAGATACTGGAGAAAACCAATGAATTTCAAGTCGACACTCACGACCTATTTGTCGACTTCAAAGCCGCATACGACAGCGTAATTAGAGACGAGCTATACAACGCTATGTCTACCTTTGACATACCTGCTAAACTCGTCAGACTATGCAGGATGACTTTGGAGAATGCTCGCTTCTCCATCCGAATCGGTGAACACCTTACCGATAGTTTTGATGTCAAAAAAGGATTTAGGCAGGGCGATGCGCTGTCGTGTGATTTCTTCAACATCATATTGAAAATGATTGTGCAAAAATCACTGGCCAATAGAAGAGGCACAATCTATTTCAAATCCTCGCAACTCCTTGCATACGCCGACGATATTGACATAATAGGTAGATCACAGCGAGATGTCAATGAGGCGTTTGCGAGTATTGAGATGGAGGCGGCGAAAATTGGTTTGGCGGTAAACGAGGGCAAAACTAAATATATGCTGTCATCAAAAAAGGACGCTCAACACCGACGTCTCGGCCAGAACGTTTGTATAGGCAGATATAAGTTCGAGGTAGTTAAGGACTTCGTCTACCTTGGCTCCGCAGTGACCTGGAACAACGACATCAATTCCAAAATCAAACGCAGAATTACTCTTGCCAATCGCTGTTTCTTTGGGCTCAGGAGGCAACTGAGTAATAGAGCCCTCTCCCGAACGACAAAGTTGACTCTATATAAGACCCTTATCATACCGGTCCTGTTGTACGCCGCAGAAGCATGGACACTATCAAAAGCGGATGAGGAGGCCCTTGGTCGGTTCGAGAGAAAGATTTTGGGCGTGATTTTTGGGCCTATAAACGCAGAAGGGGGATGGAGGAGAAGATTCAACCACGAACTTTACGGCCTGTACAGCGATATGAGCCTAGTCAGGCGTCTACGGATTCAACGCCTAAGATGGCTGGGCCCTGTAGAGCGAATGGACACCACAGCTCCAGCTCGGAGAGTCTTTGAATCCAACCCCGAGGGACGAAGAAGCAGAGGACGGCCGCCCTTAAGATGGCGCACACAGGTGGAAGGGGACCTCAGCCAACTGGGTGTGCGGCAATGGAAAAGGCTAGCGAAAGATCGTGCTAGATGGAGGGGCATGTTGGTTGAGGATCAGATTCACCCCGAACTGTAGCGCCCACAAAAAAGAAGAAGAAGACGGTATATATGTATCTATGTGCATTGAAAACCGTCAATATAAAAAATATTGATTTTTCCATACGAAACTTTACCGCAGATCTAGATTTTTAAACTGTCTCGTTAATCCTTTAGTCAAACATTTGATTGCCTGGGGTCATTACCTATCATTCTTTTTTAGAGTTGCACATTTATAAATGAAAATATGAGTCCTCATATAAACTATTAATATCTATGAATAGTATTGTTTCTAAAATATATTAGAATTGACATCAGAGTTAAAAGAAATGCATGTATTATTGTACATATGCATATAATCTATACATATTTCCCATTAGTTAAATATTTCTGTGCATAATTTTTGTTTACATATAACATCATTAATAGATTATGTAGAACTACCACTATCCAAAGTGAAATGGACGGGTAAGAAAGTGAAAAAAGAGCTGATACATAACCTCGGAAATGAAGGTGTCCTGAATTTATTTCAATATTTGTACGGTTTAGTGTGAGCAATAAAATCGGAAATCCCGATCACCGGGCTCAATGGAATAACGCTCTCAGAGGATTTGTTTAAAAATAATTTTTTTCCGAATGTAATCAAACCAATGTTTGGCCACGGTAACGACGCAGATACATATGTCATAAATTCCTCACTCTTCGTGAATCGATAATAGATAAAAACAAATTGATGCGGACACTACAATAAGGGTGACAATTTTAAGCCATGTCATAGAGTAGGTACTGGGTAAACTCACGCACCTTTCTTTACACTTGTATTTGAATTCCTTAAATCCAAATAAATTATAAATTACAGTATAAATCGAAATAAGAGAATAAATCATTTAGGACAATAAATAGTATAAGTCGAGTAATCTTCATTTTTTAACGTAATTTTTTATATACATATGTATATGTATGTACATATGTATACCCAGAGCGCCGTGGCGCATTGGGTTGTGTGTTGGCCTCTGACGCCGGTAACATGGGATCGAATTCCGACAGCAACCATGTCATCGAACGTGTTTTTTACGGTGTTTCTCCTCAGCGGGGTACTGACAAAACCCCCTGTAGTATAATTGTCAAGAAAAGCTTCTCGAAATTCGCCGTTCGGAATCGGCAATAAACTGTAGGTCCCTTTCACCTATGGGAAAATAAAATCACACACAACATATGTAGGTGCATACATATACATATATGTACATACACACACATACGGTAAGAAAAGAAAGGAAAGGTCCAAAATGAGATTATAACATATTGTTGAGAAAGAAATTAATATATTCCAGGTGAAAAAGAAAATTATGCTATCAGTTCCATAAAAAGTAAGCATCTCAAGCCGCATAACCATCAATAGTTTGCGAGTTACATACATGCATGCATTGTCATAAATTATATGTAGATTGCGTTGAATATCATCACCGGGTACTCAGAAGTACAAGATGTAACACAACCGATTATGAATAAATCAACTGCTCCGAATAAGTTTACTCTGTTTATCAAGATGCCGCTATAAATAATGAAACGCAGTGTTCAGTGTTCATTTATCTTGTATGAAGACATTTATTGATTGATTGTTTCAATTAAAATGTCGCTTGTCACTCAAAGGCTTCTCTTTGGCAATAGGTGCTTCTTCTATAGTCGCATCCGTAACATACTATACATATTATGACTTTATAATTGGTATAGACATTAGAGATTATGTGGTGGTGATTGGGTCAAGTAATAGTTGGCAGGTTCTGAACAATGAGTAATTGGCGATGGACATTGTCGTGCCGTAACTCTTACACCTATGTTTGTATGTACATCCATATGTAAGTATACATGCATGTACATATGTAAGTATCCACTCATATGTGCCTTATTTTTATTAATAATCATTGGTATATATGTGTGAGGGTGCCGTGGCGCAGTGGTTAGTGTGTTGGACCCTGACGCACGATGAGCGAGTTCGGGTACTGGCAAAACCCACCGTAGTACCTAACCTTGCATGAAAAAGCTTCTCGATTAACGCTGTTCGGAATCGGCTTTGAGCTGAAGGTCCCTTTAACCTGTTTAAAAAATATATCACACACAACATGGATGATTAAGAGAAGCTTGGCTCTGGCCCTTCATGGGCTGTAACGTCATCAAAGAAGAAGATATATGTAAACATACACATGTACATGTACATGTGTATGTATGTGTGTACATATACATATACTTCGATTGGGTAACAAAAGCCCTGTCTTTAATAGGTTAGCCTGAGAGAAAATTTTAACTTTTATTGCACATGCACGCAAAGCATAAAATATGCATAAAGCTATGACAACGCACACATAGTACATCATGGAGCTACACAAATTTGTACCGTGTGACCAAAAAAAAAAAAAGATAACGAGTATGTTTGTATATACAATATATTAATGTTTAAAACAAACATTAGTTAGTCTTTTCGATTGTATCAAACAAAGAGATTACTTAATCCATTATTCACTTTGTCAGATGCTCCGCAAAAATCAGATGTGTACCGTATGTATGAATGTTTTAAATAAAGAAAAAGTGGGCATTTTAATTAGGAAAGTGTCTAAAATTTCGATGAAATTTCAAACAGACGTGTCAACATTTCAAATGCATTGAAATTGTTCACATTGCAAACTTAAAACAACGACCGGGCGACGGAATTGGAAAGTTAACCTTTTACATGCGTATAGCTAGGCAATTGCACGGGTAAAAAATTCAAAAAGAAATAAACGAAATGTGTATATACACGTGTCCTTATTTCTCCTGGGAATAAACCCGAACACTTGTTTATAACGCCTATCATTGGTAAAGGAAAACCATTAGTTGGACCAACTGTAGCATTATGTTTATGTGAATACATTTTTTACCTTCGGCGTTCTGAAATTACAGAAAAAAAAAGTTAAAAATACTATTAAGGACCTCATAACGAAATTATAACAAAAGCAATGACTTGAGAATGTGTCTATATGTAGTATATTATCAACTCTACTGTTACGTTTTATATTGCCGTCGTACACAAACGTGGGGATGTTGCAATGGTGAAAACAACTTCAGAGTAAACAACTATATGTATGGAAATGTTAACCTCAAGTTAGAAAAACAACTTGTTGGTAAAAATAATTCAAGGTTTAGAGATAAAGCGTACATTTTTTTTATAAAAGTATACATTTTCAGTTAATTGTCCGACGGTATCTTGTCTACTTTTCACACAAATTCAAAGATTATTGTAAGCTTTGTATTTGTCATTTCATTTTGTACTCTTTAAGCAACATCTAATTCAAAATCATAAAATTATTTTTAAATGTAGATTTTTTTTCAGTACACAATGCCAAAAACCGTGGAGGCAATATTTAAGTAAAATAGAATCGCTTACCGTCGGCTTTCTTTTTGGGCATCACGGCTTTAAAAGCAGATAATGGTTGGCTGAGGTGTTGATCCATTTCGATTCTTGTTGTGTTCGCAAGGGAAGTCCCAGTTAAGCTTGAAACCTCTCTTAAATCCATTTGCTGAGGGGCATTATTTAGAAAAGTATTGACAAATGCAGTATTTGGCGGGAATTCATTCGATTTAAATTCATTTTTATAACCTAGGCTGTAGTCTAATGGTAACTGGTTTACATTAGCCACATCCATTTTTCCAGAATACAAAAAAAAAAAAAACTCTACATCCACTGCAGTGAAAAGCCGATATATGTATGTAGGAAATATCACAGAAAATAACTAAGAACAGGCAAATAAGTAAATCTATGTATTAAAAAGTGAAATCTTCTTGTTCATTCTCCGGATTATTTTTTTAAATTCATCATATCACTTAATTTGTACACTGGTGTCCGTAATTATTTTTATTTTTTTACAGTGCGCCCGAACCGTGTGCTTTAGAAGAGCATACATTTACAAATCATAATCATAAAACAGTACCACGAAAAAAATATTTATGTATTAAATCAGTTCGACTATTATGAACAAATATTAAAAAAATCTTTTTTGTTCAAATCAAAAATCAATTTTGCAAATCTAACTCGAACTCGAAAATTATGTTTTCCTCTACGGGCTCAAAGCAGACTGATTGTACGTCCTCGCTATTATATTCTAGAATGCCGTTATAATCTAACGACTGCGATAGCCCCATGTGTGGTATATACAATCAAAATACATCCCACTAATCTAAGAGTATCTCTGCACCGTTCGCACCACAGCCAATTAAAGGGGCTCACATTAAACACCACAAAGAGAATTTGACTTTTCCAACCACTTGAATAAACTAACAAGGAAACGAGTATGCGTACTAACTATGAGATAAGATCAGCAGAGAGAATTTCAGTTCTCTTGGAAGGCACAAGTGTCATATGTCCGGTGTAGGAAACTTCCAGTTGTATAAATTGAAATTAGAATGGAATATAAGGGTTGGAACTGGTAAAAAATATCCCAGTGAATTGAGAAGGAAAATCAGAGACACGCCCCTGATTCGGCGATTTGCTGTGAATAAATGGAGAACTGGAAATGAGTTAGGGCTGATTCCATTGTATTTTGGAGAACAACCTTCAGTTACAGTGACGATTGCGAAAAGGGTGAGTATAAGAACTTCGGAAACTGATTTAACTCGATAGAGCAATGGAAGCACTTGCAAGAGGTGTATGGATATGCACAGGTGGAAAATGAAGCAGTTATGTTTTTGAAATCGTTATCTCAATGTTTTTGAGATCAGTTTTTATTTACATCATTCCTTCATTATCATCTACTAAATACAATATGTAACTTTCGCAAGCTGTATATTGCGCAAAACACTGCTACCTATTAATTTCAAAATGATACTCTACATTTTTTTAGGTTGGTAGGAGTGTCTTTGACATCTGTGCTAAGTTTCACATCAAAATATTTATTGTTTTCGATACGCTTCGTATTGTCTAAATTTGTTGAGCAAAGAATTTGCTTTCAATTTTGTTTGCGGAATGAATTGTCTACTGCTGATCAATTGAGGATGGTGCAGAAAGTCTTTGGTGATAAGGTTTTGATGAAAAAAAGGTTTACAAGTAAATAGTTTAAGGAGTTCCAAAAAATCCGACAATATATCGAAAACGAAGGGCGGACGACTATCAACCTCCATAAAATTAAAGATTTGGTGCATGCAAATCCTCGATTAACAATTAGAGATCTTGCCGATTATGTTGGCACTTCTAAAGGATAAATCCAAACCATTTTCAAGGATGTTTTGGGGCTCAGGCGCGTCAAATCTCGATACCGAAGACGTTGATTTTTTTTAGAAAAATATCGTCGCGCAAAAGTGTGTGAATCTATGGTTTTTGAATATCAGGACGAGATGAAATGCGTTATTACGGAAGATGAGTCATGAATTTGAATATCGTTCTAAGGGTGACGCAAGACCAAAAAACCGCGCCAAAATGGCTCAAAAGTCATCATTACTGTTTTCTTCGAATATCGTGGTGTTGTGCATTTTGAGTTCCTTTTTAGGGTTCCTTACCCAAAGGTAAAACGGAACCCTATTACTAAGACTTCGCTGTCCGTACGTCCGTCCGTCTGTCACCAGGCTGTATCTCATTAACCGTGATAGTTAGACAGTTGACATTTCCACAGACGATGTATTTCTGTTGCCGCTACTACGACAAATACAGAACAAAATGAATATTTAAGGAGGGCTCCCATACAGCAGACATGATTTCCATCCAAAAAATCACATACTCACCTAAGGTTAGTCGACAATATCCTACAACCAGTAGCAAACTTCCCAGTTTTGATCTCTTTTGTGTCTTTGATTAATTAATCCTAGCTGCAAACCTTTTCCCATATTTCCCATTATCGTTATTCACCTTTTCACATCGTTGCTGTCAAGTAAGATAATTGATTTGAATCCAATGGACACTTTGATGATCAACTATATCTCATCATGAAGATTTTTGATTATCAAAGTAATATGCCGATAACCTGCCTGCAACCAAGATCTGTCATTATACCAAAAATGTGATTTAATGTGATGACTGATGAGGTAACATACATAGTCTCTTTCATATTTATATATACAGGGCGAGTCCGACTCGCACTTGGCCGGTTTTTTTTTGGTGTTGCACCGTCTCAAACTTCATTGATTCTTCGTGACTATTTCGATAAAAACTCGACCCAACCACCGTATTCACGGTATGATTTGACACCATGCAACGTCTGACTATCCAGCAAAATACCACTCCAAGGCGTCCGTTTAGAAGGTTATAAAATTCATTTGGAAAAATAAATAGGGCAATGTAGCAAAACCTCCCGTAGTATACTTGCCATAAAAAAGCTTCTCGACTCACGCCGTTCGGAAGCTGCATTAAACTGTAGGTCTTTTTCACCTGTGTGAAAAATAAATCACACACAACATAATATGAAGGTGATTGAGAGAAGCCTGACTTTGGTCCTTCATGGGCTGTAACGCCACCAAAGAAGATGAATAAATAAAGAGTTTTCGAAATAAATAATATGTCGCCTTACATTTTTAACACAGTAGTGCATATATACATATATACGTATGTCTTCTAGGTTGACATAATCGTCCTGATCTTTATCTTATCGAGTTTATTCATTTACTTACTGGAAGTCTCAGCAACTGGTTGGTCTATTGTAATGTACTACCATATCTATTGACACAAACTTCAAATTTGTAAATTATGTACATTTATTCAGTCCCTATCTAGAAAAGAACAATACCAGAACTAAACATTTCTAATTTACAATTTGTTAAATTAGGTATTGAACCGCACACATAACATTCATTATGTTTGTACAATCCTTTTAGTTAAATGTAGGTATTATTAATTATGATTGATAAGCATTTATGATTTACACCGACCTAAGTATGGAATCAAGATTTGAAATCGGGGTAGAGCAAAGGTCACATTTTTCTTCGAACTTGCGATCAACTATTTACGTAACATACATATGTATGTACGTACATATATATAAGACATATATAAGCCAAATGATGGTGTATATTGGGGTTTGTTTTTTTTTTTTTTTCTTAGTAGACAATATCACCTCAAAAACATGTTCATTGATTTAAGATCTTGCAAATAGATAAAAAACTGCTGGTCAGAGAGATATTGTACATACATACATATATCCAAGTCAAAGCCAAAACAGACGACTCGTATGGAATGTTCATACCTGTTTCGCTGTATCATATGGATAAAACGTTTTATAACCAAGTATCAAATTCCAAATGTTCAAAGATTTTAATTATGACTATTGTACTGTTTTATCGGCTAAATATCCTTATAGGAATGATAAAAAAATCTTTATTGCGTCCGACCACTGACCATTGATTGTTATATGCCCTATCGCACCGCTATGTGCCGGTGATTTTAAGATTTTTTTTAGTAACAAGCAGTACAATATCTATGGCAATGTACCTATTTGGTACCCTTTATTGAACTCATAAAATATATTTGACATGAATTTTCAATCAGAATTTTAATAGCACAAATAATAACATAGATATTGGAGAGTACACAACTTGATAGCGATGCATAATAAAAATATTATTTACGAGTATACAATTCTTGCCACACTATCGGTATGGTAGAACTCTGTTTTCTGTAAGCTTATCTTATCTTTCGGATTTTATGATGAACCCTAATCACTATATTAATTTACCAATACCTTTGGCTTCCAATCTGAAAATCAGCAATGCAATTAGATGGCCGGCAATTCACTAAAAAAGGAGAAGGAAATATTGTATATCGCGGTGAGGAAATTAGGCGGTTAAGCGGTAGGCAAGTAGGTGAGCAAGTAAGTGTTGATAAATTTTTGTATGCGTCATGTACCTACATTTAAGCCTTCGTAAAATCTTATCGATTACTAATCATCTATGCGGCATTAAAGTAATACCCAGTTAAAGGGAATCCAGCACATGTACGAGTACATATGTACATATGTATGTATGTATATTGTATACGAAGCAAGGAGGCACTTATCTGAATTCACATTAGCCTAGACTTCAAAGAAAGCGAAAATTACCAGTACGTGAGTGGCGTACGGTACATATTGGTATAATAAATTGATTTGTAAAAAATTATCATGATAAACTTGGTGTATTCTAATACGTGTTTTAAGTACACATATGTTTTTTTTTTACTTGTAGCCATATGCGCCTCCTCTATGGCGCAGAGGCTTGAACCTTATCAAAAAAGGATGAAGAGTCCCTTGGTCGTTTTGAGAGGAAAATTCTGCGTACAATTTTTGGTCCCGTTTGTGTGAAAGTAGAAGAGAAGTTTCAATCACGAACTCTATGAGCTATACAGCGACATCGGCCTAGTACGACATCTACGGATCCAACGTGTAAGATGGCTAGGCCATGTAGAGCGAAATGATAGCACAACTCCGGTCCGCAGAGCCTTCGATTCCAACCCGGAAGGACGACGTTGCAGAGGACGGCCGCATCTATGGTGGCGCGCACAGGTGGAAAGGGACCTTAGCCAACTGGGTGTGCGACACGCTCTTAGCTAGCAAAAGATCGTGCTAGCTGGAAAGGCTTTTTGGGTGAGGCCCAGGTTCACCCCGAACTATAGTGCCACCTAAAAATGTAAGTAAACCATAGCGTCATTATGATGCAATCGTCGAACACATCGGGAGCTAAGCTTTTATATTTTTGTCTTAGCAAAATTGAAATATAATAAACTGTTATATAAAATTTATTGTCAGGTAACTGAAAAACATAAGTTATGTATGTGTAGACATTGCTTATCTCAGAAAGCTGGCATGGGATCAGTAAGATATTTTAATGTTAATTAAGTCTTATGAAAAGGCTAGTGATTATGAAAAGGTGAAAACAGTCTGAATGTGTGATATAGTCCAAGTTTTGGTGATATCCATAGACTGTTAGCCGCAGATTTTTTAGTTGATTTGCTTCTCATACCTAACTACACAATTTTGTTTATGTCTCAAATAGTGACGAAATGTTTAATAATTATGATTTTAGAAGTATGTACATCTGAAGACACGTTGTTGTCGTATAGGTACTTCTTTCTCACGTTATTTCATATATCACAATTTCGCAAGCTCAATGTACACCTGTTTTAGCGAGCATAGAGCTTTCTATATCAAAATTTCCCTGTTTTAATCCTAATAATATATATATGTTATAATATGTACATATGTATGTAGATAGTAAATCAGTTTTTGGGCAGTTGTCTTAAAAGTAATTTTGATTTAATATACCGGGTCAGTTCAGTATGTACGTATGTATATCGTATGTTGGCGTTACAGTCCATGAAGGACCAAAGCCGAGCTTCTCTCAATCACCCATGTTGTGTGAGATTTTATTTTTCCCATAGGTGAAAGGAACGACTTACAATTTGCCGGTTCCGAACGGCGAGATTCGAGAAGCTTTTCTTGACAATTATACTACAGGGGGTTTTGTCAGTGCCCCGCTGAGGAGAAGCACTGTGAAAAACACGTTCGATGACATGGCTGTTGTCGGGATTCCACCGCGTGTCATCGGCGTCAGAGGCCAACACACTACCTACAGCGCCACGGTTGGGTCAGTTGGGTCAGTATAGTGCCAAATTATAATATTTATAAATGTACATACATATACATATGTATAATTTACATTCATAGGTATATATTTTTTTTGAGCAATGAAACGATCTACATTCCCAATCGAAATACATACACATTGTTCATCTTAAGAAATGCATGCACACACATCCATACATGTACATGTGTAGGTATGTATGCCTGTCTGCACAAACGTATGGGGGCAATTTTGTGTTATACATTTGTTTGAATATTAACCTAATACCTAAGCATCTTATAAAATACGCGAACTAAATTTAAAAGCATTCATGTATTAATTGGATATTTTTATATAAGTTAGAAGGTGCAATTTAATGGGAAACTTTTTTATTAATACTATAGGTAAATGATATGCGTTGTCAGCTATTTATGTATGTAGCACACATAACGTATTTTAAATCTAAAGTCATGAAGCTGAAGACCCAATAAAGAATATTCGTGCGTCGCAACAATTCGAAATCAATCAGTATACGGTTTCCATTTGAACCCATGCGCAATAATAAAGTAATGCTATTGGCACACTGATTGAAAAAAGGGAGGAGTCTTGTAGGAGAACCAAAGTGGTGTGGAAACCTGTATCAGAGAGGTACCTCGAGCGATATTGTTTTCTTCCACTTTTGTAAATCTGCTGTCACTGCGAGTGAAAATCGTTTACACTTCTTTGGTATGTATGCATTGGAAGATGGGATGGCTAGTTAGGATACGTCTTATTCTCAAAAAGAACGAATACGGAGATTACGTTTTACTATGCACTGCCTCCTAGTGAACCGAATCCGGGCAAACCAGTGCCGCCATAAGAACCAATGCTTTTAAGGTTAAGAGGGTGGAGCTAAGGCAAGTCAATGCTGCATATTGTTAAGGAATGTTTATAGTAGAACTAACCACTTTTGGTCGGAATTTATCAAGTCGGACCAGTACAGGCTTGTTAAGATATATTTATACACAATTTTGATGGAAATATAGATGTGCATCTTCCCTGGGACTGTATTTTCTTTAAGGAGGGTTTCCTTTAAAATACAAGTACATATTTTGTCCTGATTTGCTTCTTGGTCTGTTACAGCTCCTACAAAATTATATGTAAAAAAGCTTACATTTTACTTGCGATTCCGCTCTCTGAGATATTATGTATGCTTATGTATGTTCCTACATATGTACATACATACATGGGTTTTATAAATCTATAGATACAGGATAAACATTTATTTTTTGTTATATACATATGTAAGTACAAGCAAACGTAAATTACTTTCTAAGATGTGCATGTGTTTGAATCCATATATGTTGTATGTTTGCACTGCATATTAATGAAGGTTTCTTCTGTAGCTTTTCCTTCAAATGTATTCAAAAATAAATAGTGATATATTTTCCCACAGTTTATAATAGTTGTCAGCAGAAAGGTAGTCCATACCACATCTCTGTAAATTGTGTAGTTTTTAAGGAAAATCTGACATCTTAGCTACAATATAAGAAACAATAATAATAAAATGTATGTTTGCACATATGTATATACCTGGTATGGCAAAACAAAACTGGATACATGTACAAATAATTTCAAATGTTCGGGCTTATTCTAATAGGCTTCATTTGGAATTCTTGATCATTAAGCCTGTAGTCTTAGCCAAAGCTCATCTACATTCGCCGGTACATATTCTTTCAAACTCCCCTATCTTTCTCTTCACAATAGCCCATATGTATGATATGATCTTCAATCAATTTTTTTACGCTTTTAGCTGTATGTTTGTGGTCGCCGTCCTGTTGAAAAATGTTCTCCTCCATTGGATCAGCACTTTCCTCAAACCAATCAGACAAATTGCTATGAAGAATATCCAAATAATTTTCCTTTTTCATAAAGCCTTCAATTTTAACCAACGAACCTACTACCCCCATATAAACCAACAGACCCAGCAGATATCGAACGGTTTCGTCATTTGTAATCGGCGAACAGGGTTTATATCTCTTACGATCTTAAGTATAGTCTCATTAGAATGATTGCGTAGGCGAATACAATTTTTACGCGGACAAATTTTAATTTCATTATCAACAGAAGCTGATCCTAACTCTCTGTGTATGTCTTCATTTCTGACATAACAAGGAGTATCTACAATGGTTCTCAACACTTAATTTAAATTTAATGTTTCTCGCTTTGGGACAACCCCAGAGTTGTATACCCTACATCCAACTTTGCTTTAGTACTTGTTTGGATAAAAGCAGTTTATTGTAGTTGCTGGTCCTACTGTGTTTCCGGTTGCTAAAACGGCCGTATCGTCGGCAAACGTTGCAACAGTCGTACCCGCCCTGTTAAGATATGTCTCGAGTGTACAATTCACTTCCATGTTTAGCACGGAAAAGTCTCTGCAAAATAAAATTTTAGGATCTAATGTAATTGCTCTGAAAGAACTTGTCCTAATTTGAAGTTTAAGCCTTTGTGCCAAATCTTGTCAAAAGCTTGAGAGACCTCAAGAAAAGCTCTAGAATAATTTTCTTTTCTTCTAAGGCTTTTTCTATTTCATCGGTTATTCCATATATGTATATATGTACATATCTGGTCAAAAGCCGAGTATTGATCGTCGTTACGATTTTTATTCTGAATTTATCAGGCATCGATTCTGTCTGTAATCACTTTCAGTTAGTTCTTGGCCATCAAATTGCTTAAAGGTCTCCTCAAGTCGGCAAACATGTCCGCCTTCTCTTTGCCGTATTTGGCCCATTGTTTCTTATAAGGCGTGTTGTTCCAGCCGACTTCATTTTCAAATTCATCAGGTGCCTTTAAGGGCAAGTTGAGAGTAATATTCGTCTCGCAATAGTTTATAACCCTCTCCCAGTTTGTTTTGACGTTAGTTAGTCTAAGTGGCCTTTTTTCTTAAGATTTTTTCCTATTGTTGAAACAATTGGTGAGTGGTCTAAGGAAAGATCAAGTTTTTAATTGGTATAACTTCTGCTTATTTTCTTTATAAAGAAATCTATCAGTTCTGGAGTCCTTTTCATGTCGAAGGGTCAGCCAGTTTCCCCGTTGAAAAGAAGTCGACATCAAACCCTTTTCCGCTCTGTAAAGAACTCTACTTTTCTTCTTCTTGCTACAATTAGCAACAGTCTTTCTGTCTTAAATACGTATAAATACCATTGGATTTTCTGGATAAGTTTTCTAAATATCGCTTTATAACTTTTTGGGTAGACGGCGTTGACTTTTCACACATCGTTGCGAAGAGAAGTTATTTTAAGGGAACATATTATCTCCTTGAGGGCGTCGTGGCGCAGTGGTAAGTGTCTTGGACTCTGGCGCATGTTGAGCGAGTTCGGATCCCGATAACATCAACGCCATCGAATGTTTATTTCGCGGCGTCCCTCCGGGGTGCTGGCAAAACTGGCGGGGTGCTGGCAAAACCTCCCGTAGTATACTTGCCAAGAAAAAGCTTCCCGACTCAAGCCGTTCGGAATCGGCATTAAACTGTAGGGCCCTTTCACCTGTGTAAAAAAAGTAAATCACACACAACATCAGTGATTGAGAGAAGCTTGGCTCTGGCCCTTCATGGGCTGTAACGCCACCAAAGCAAAGCATTATCTCCTTGAGAAGGCACCATATGTACTTTTTTTTTCTTTCGTTACACTGAATTATGCAGGTTGAGGCTGAACATCGGGTGAAGAGCCGGTTTTCCTTTTTTTGGTTGATCTTATGTTGAGCTGCGCGTTTCTCAAGTATTCATTTCCTCTGCTAACGATTCTATTTCTTTCTAAGCTCATAATAGAGTTGTTCCATATTGTCTAGCTTTGTTCGGAGATTTCTATTTTCTTCCTCAAGGCTTTTGCATTTCGCTAAGATTTTGGTTGTGACGATCTATTTACTCTTGAACGTGTTTTGAAAGGATCAATTATTTGCAATCCGTAGAGCCTGTCTCTTTCGAGGTTGGATTTTCCAGTTAAACTGGGTAATTATACCTTTCGTTTTGTTCATTGCATGTTGTTTCTTCATAAAGTTGACATTTTAGTCGCCTCTTACGACAGGCATGTCTACCGTGGGTATATTCTTGCCCCCCTAACCCACAGGGGAAATAACGGGTGGCCCAATTAGAGTGTTAGCATCAGCCAACCCAATAACCTTGACACCGGTCGGCAGAACGGATTGTGACAGCCCGCATTCAAAGCGTTAGTCTTTGCGAATGTTTACTATGGAACAGTACACGCCACAAAAACGCGCTGTTATTGTGCAGCTTTACATTCAAAATAATTTCTCAATTGTGTAAACATGACGTGCCTACCGTTCAAAATTTGAAGTGAGAGACGCACCTTATCACACGACCATTAAGCGTTTGCACAAAAAATTGTTGCACACCAGTAATCTTGGCAATGCCTCACCAAGAACGTCGAGTCGCCGCCGTTCCCCTCAGTTGGGCGTTGGGCATCTGTCTCAGCTCACTGCAAGGCTTAATTCGGTATGATTTAAGTTATTTCCGTACAAAATTCAAATTGTTCATCGATTATTGCTTGGATTATGCGAAATTCGTCATGAACTTGGCTCAAACCGATACTGATTTTTGGGAAAAAATCATCAGGAGCGATGAGGCTCATTTTTCGTTAAATGGAACGATCAACAAAAAAAAATTGTCGGCTTTACGCTGCTGAAAATCCTCATTTAATCCACGAAAAACCTCTCTAGGCCCAACGCGTGACTGTTTGGGCCGGAATTTGTGCGGATAGGGTCATTGGACGCCTCCGTTTTGAAGATGGCGATGGGATGCCAACAAACGTTAATGGCGAGCGTTATTGGGCGATGATAACGGATTTTTTGTTGCCATTTTTAACGGAACATGATACAGACAACTTCTCCTTCCAACAAGATGGCGCACACAGCTCGGGCCACCATCGCTTTTTTGCGCCGTAAGTTCGACGATCGTCTAATTTCCAAAAACGGTGATTTTGACTAGCCGACGAGATCGCCCGATTTGACGCCACCGGACTTTTTTTGTGAAGTTTTTTAAAAGTCCAACAAGCCACAAGGACTATGGAAGAGCTCAAGGCCAATATTCGACACGAAATGGCCGGTAGAGAGCCCGCAAAACTTCGCGGGCAATTTCCGGCCAAAACAAGTGATGGAAAATGCTCAAAAACGAGCTCATTGCGCCATCTGCTGTAAAGGCGACCATTTACATGGTGTCATCTTCAAGAAGTGATCAAAACAAATTGTTCAAGGCTCAAAATAAAAGTCTAATCACTTTATAGCAAATAAATGTGTTTTTTTCGAGTTATAGATAAAACAAATGCTAGCACTTTAATTGGGCCATCCTGTAGTTTTTTCAGTTTTTTTTTGTTTTTGAAACAAGGAATTCGCTTTATTAAATTGTTATTTTGTTTTAATTTACTGTTTAATTTACTGTTTTCAGTATGTGACCAAGGGGATTTTTTGGATGAAAATCATGTCTGTTGTATGGGAGCCCCCCTTTAAATATTCATTTTGTTCTATTTTTGGTATTTGTCGTGGTAGCGGCAACAGAAATACATCATCTGTGAAAATTTCAACTGTCTAACTATCACGGTTTATGAGATACAGCCTGGTGACAGACGGACGGACAGTGAAGTCTTAGTAATAGGGTTCCGTTTTACCTTTGGGTACGGAACCCTAAAAATTGAATACAGGGAGGTTTTGCTGCATTCCTTTCTGTTAAAGACGTTGTAACTTTGCAATTTGTATAATAAATAAATGAATGTCTCTCATGGAAGTCGGTTGACGGAAATTAGTAGTACGGTACACTCTCGGTAGAGTGAACTGATAAAAACCAAGCCCGTTCATACGAGCGAGATTGGTCACTCTATCGTATAGGTAATCAACAAGTGTATACTGTGAAACGTTTTTTTATTTTTTCTCAAAAGATCACACATAGATGTAGTCGATTTCACTATTCAACATTTTTTTGCCAATACTGTACCCGATACACCTTGAATTTTTTTGTATGTAATTCGAATGGATCATGGCAAGGACTTTATCTTACCTGCAGACAACTTCTTCAAAACTGAATTTTTTTTTTTATTAAAGTTAAATGCTTGCAACTTAGTTTTGTCAACAAAATTTCCAAACCAAACCAATTAAATGAATGAAATCTTAAGAGAATATTCACCCAACCTAGAACGCAGAAGAAGACCCCTTCGACTACGCCAATTATCGAGGGATCAGTCTCTTTAACATCGCGTACAAGATCCTCTCTACCATGTGAACGGCCAAAACCGTTGGCCAAAAATCTGATTTTATTTTTATTTATTTTTTTTTGGAAACTCGCGCAGGTTCAATATTTTATATTCTCTTATGATGTGCCTATAGACACACAACATGAACGGAGTGCAGTGGTTGGGTCGTTGATGTTCGTTCACAACACTCAGGGGTGGTTGTCCTAGATAGGACGAGAGTCAACCAAATTCCGGGTTGGTTATAGTCCATACTAATTCGTTCGAGCACTTTAATATTGCATACGCAGAGGATGAATATTAGTTGACCATATACTGTGAGTGTTATGCCTGCAGGCAGTACGTCTGATCACTTTCCATTCACAACTGCGTTGCATTCTTTGCAACTTGATGGCCAAGATATCGGCTGGTAGCATTCCTGCAATAACACATATAGCATCATCCGATACTGCCCGAAAAGCGCTGTACACTCTTAGTGCGGATAGTCGTTTCGTAGAATTTACTCTTCTTGGAAGGGACTTAGTTTTCATCGCCTTGGCCCATATTGGTGCCGCGTACATAACACTGTTGACATCCAGTGTTTCACTTTTCTGATACATTCGCTGCATTGGGGGGATTTCTAGCCTCAGAACTCCATCATACATACCTAAGGTTCCACAGAATAGGACCCCTAACCGATCCATGTGGGACTCCGCCAGATATGTGGTACTGCATTACCCCGTCGTCAGTATCGTAAAAAAGATATCGGTCCTCAATTATTTTGCTGAGGAACCCTGACACCATCTTTTCTCTAAGTAAGTGTACAATTTGTCCCCAGTTTGCAGAGTTGAACGCATTTTTGACGTCCAGTGCTATTATGGCACCGTATTTCTTTGCGCCTCCTGCCCCTCTCTTGCCCTGAATAGCTTTTTCCAGAACTGTGGTTACCCTCCGCATCGATTTTAGAACGGGCTTGCCTGAATCCGTACTGTTCGTTTGAAAGTCCCACGGCTTCATTTACATATTGCCACCTCGAGTCTGTTGCCTATCATTGTCTCCAGTATCTTACCCATTGTATCTAATAGGCATATGGGACCGGATGACGACGGCTCCTCTGGTGGAGCACCTTTAGGAGTTTAGTTTCTGTGACAGTTGTAACTTCTTGCTCATCCTGGGGTGCTTCTATATGCTCTGTCGTTCTTTGCGGTGAAAATAGTCCCACCACTATTTTTTTCATTAGGAAAGGGCATGAGGGCGAGGGTGCCCTGGTGGTGCCTTTGAGTGTTGCCATGGCAGTCCTGTAAGCGATACCCCATGGATTTACATCTGCTTGCTAGGAGAGTTCATTAAATTTGTTATTTTTGCTTTTCCTAATGGCCAATTTCAGATTCCTACGTCTATCTCTGTATTGCGCCTGTAGGTTTGGATGAGAGAGCAAGCCTATGGCACTTGCTGCGTAGCTCTTCTATCTCCTGGTTCCACCAGTATACTGGTGGCCGGCGATTTGATGACGTTTTCCGGACCATGGATACATCGCAAGCCCTCATTACTTGCTTTGTAATCTCAGCGTCCCTGACCTTATTGTAGACTCTCTAAAGGTGAAGGTAAAAGAGTCTTCATCCAGTGTTTCTATTTTCCACCCCTTTTGTTATGGCTTCTTTAGCGAGGCTCTCTGGTTGGCTCTCCTAGGCTCTATTTCAAACCGAATTGCTAGGTGGTCATTATGGGTGTAGTGTTTGCTTACTCTCCAATTTGCACCTCTCGTTAGGGAACTCGATATAAATGTGATATCAACTATGGAACCTATGCCGTTTCTGCTAAAGGTGTGCTCGCATCCTGTATTGAGCAGTATTACGTCTAGTGACGATATAGCCTCTAGAAGTGCTTCACCTCTTCGATTTGTTTGCGAACTGCCCCAATCAGTGGCTCATGAAATCTCCAGCTGTTTATTTTTTATAGTCACTCCCGCACTCAAGGCTAAGGCCTTATAACGTATTGAACGTTGTGCGAGCGAAGGTAACAGGGAGAGGGAGAGTTTTCGCGCAGGTTGATGTTTTGACACACAACCTGAACGGAGTGCAGTGGTTTTGGGTCGTAGATGTTCGTTCGCTACTCTCAGGGGTGGTTTGACGTAGATGAGACGAGAGCCGACCAAATTTCGCGTTGGTTATAATTCCCAGTAATTCGTTCATGCACTTTTAGTTTTAATATTGCATACGCAGAGGATGAACTTCAATTGACCACATACTGTTAGTGTTATGCCTGCAGCAGTACGTTTGGTCACTTTCCATCCACAACTGTGTTGCATACTTTTTTCCGTATAGGAATTGCTTTTTCTTAGCTATGAAACGAATTTGAGCTATGGACCTTCCGCTCGATGGTCGGTGATGTTATCCACTGCACCACCCCCATATATATATTATTATTTTATTATTATTTATTATATTTATTATTATTATTATATATTTTTTTTACATTTGAAAAGCAGTTATATTTAATTTTTATTTTTTTGTATATGTATATACATACATATGTACATATGTACATATATATTTGATAGTGTCTGGCCATATTGCTTATAGAGCCAAATACATAAATACTCCTTCAACAATTTAGTTTAACAAAGATCGATTCAAAAAGAAATTGAAACTCTCAGTTGTGAAGTCGGCAATCGCAATGCTATAAACCGCGGTGATCAATTTAAATTAAGAAGATTTTTTAATTGAAAATCTCCCTTCTTTTAATAGCAATTAATTGATCAATGCCATTTGGTTCATAGTGGTTTCGATCAAGAATGAAATTCATCCTTTGAATTAGCAGTGCCGGCCAATCTCCCCCACAAGAGGGCTTTAACAAGTTGGATGGCACTCAGTCACGCAATATTGCCGGCACTTAACATGTTGGAAAAAAGAACCCCTCAGATTTCGAAAGTCAACTGACTTCAAATTAAACGAATCAAGACAACATCCCACGCCTGGTATACACACCCGCAATTCCAATTCCAATACACGACCGCATGTGTCAACTGATGAAATATATGTTTCGAGTGTGTTGTAAGTTAAACAAGTACTTAAGACGTATGGAATATTAATAAAACTATCCAATACTACTAGGCCATGGAAATAAATATTACAGAAGGAGAGATGAGATGAAGGTGCATATGCTGAAACTGTTATTAAAAACGCTGCGACCCTAATCAGATGCAAGGTCTGAAATTGCTTTGTTAATTGGGGGGCATTTCATATACATACTTTAAAGTTCGATAGCATTTCCACAAGCGTTGGCATAACAGTTGGGTAAATAGTTAACCACAAAATCTGATAATCCCTAAATTACTTGAATTACGGAAACTGAAATTTTCTATAATCCTTTGAGTTCGAAAGGGTTCAATGGTTGTTACGGGGGTTGCTTTTATGTGTTACTGAAACGGTTACATTTATCAGTAAACGATTTTTGATTAGATATTGTACTACTGCTTGTGAGTGCAATTATAGGATAAAACTGAAACATTTGAACGATGTCTATTTTGTGGTCTCTAATATTGTTTAATTTCAGCTTCAAATGTGCAATTGTGCATAATGTGGATTAATCCGAAAATGAGCGATATTTATTTTTGTTTTATTTACATTTTTTTTTATTATGATACGGAACCGTTTGACGTGTTTTCATCGATTCAGGTTGAATGCTATTGATGCTTAGGTCTTACTTTATATTTTACTTCAGGACATGAATATGTACTTAAATACGTACATATTATGCAATCCAATTAAATTGAAATCGAGAAAAGAAACAGTAGTACTAGAAAAGCTAGTAGCAGTGGACCTACATTTTCATATTTCATACTTATTTTATTTCATATCCATTGTTCTGACATTATTACCATATTAACCCGCGAAGCCTTATGGCTTATCTGCAGGTGATTGGGTAGCTATTTACATGTTTGTTCGACAATCATCGAAGTAAGACTACAAAATTTTAGTTTACGTTTAAATTTTGGAAAACATATACATATACATACATACATATGTACATGCATATGTCCATACATACATACATACATATGTATAGTTTGGACTCCTTCCCAAGATAGGATGGGTCAGGAAACATTTCTGAAATGAATGTATTCAGTTTTCATATGCTGATAATGATAATTTTAATTGAACGGTCCTCTTATTCAGAACTGACTTACTTCGTTGTGAAGCCAAAGTGTAAGTAAACTGAAGATGTTTATTTTTTTTTATAAATTTGTATAAATGGAATAGTACTTAGATATATATTTGTGGAGTACATACCTAACAGGTTTCGAGCATGGGGAAAATAGTGTTCGAAGTAAGGCTTTTGGATGGAACCTCTTTATTGTTATATCGGGTCCGCCATATAACGTTTTTTTTTTTTTCAAGTAGTGCTTATTTCGTGAATGGTAACACTAAGCTCATGTCTGATTTGACAGATAATTAGTTTTATCCTTCCGCTAAACGAATATGGTTGTGTATACGCTTGAACGAGGCTGGGAAATATTGCGACATTACTTTGAAAATCATGGTAATGTTGCAGAATGTGTGCGAAAATTGCGTACGGATTTTGAAAGAAGAGAAGCACCGTCAGCCCCGCATGTTCGTTATCTTGTGAAAAAAAGTGAAAGAAACTGGCATCCTCATCGACAACCAAAGCGTGAAAAGCCAAAAACAGTGCGTACACCCGAGAATATCGCTGCTGCGGCAGAAAGTGTGTGTTAAGCGACATCAACATCAATTCACCGTCGTTCTCAACAATTGAACATTTCGGAGACATCATTGAGGCGTATTTTGCATAAAAAACACCTTAGTATGACGCCATACAAAGTCCAATTGGTTCAGGAGTTGAAGCCAACTTTCGCTTCGCTAACTAGGCCTGCGATCGACTTACAGAAGATGCCGATTTTGCCAAAAAAAAATCATCTTTTCAGATGAAGCTCATTTCGATCTTGGCGGGTATGTAAACAAGCACAATTGTCGCATTTGGGGCACAGAAAACCCGCACGCATACATTGAAAAGCCGGTGCACCCAAAACGAGCCACTGTTTGGTGCGGATTTTGGTCCAGAGGCATAATTTGGCCATTTTTCTTCGAAAATGAGCAAGGAGTGGCTGTTACAGTCAATGGCGATCGTTATCGGGCCATGTTGAACGAATTTTTGTTCACAAAAATTGAAGAGGATATTGGCAACATTTGGTTTCAACAGGACGACGCTACGTGCCACACAGCCGAAGCTACACTCGATGTTTTGCGCCCTGTTTTTGAAGATCGCATTATCAGCCGCAGAGCTGATGTCGTTTGGCCTCCTCGGAGCTGCGATTTGCCACCGTTGGACTATTATTTGTGGGGCGCCGTTAAAAATAAGTGTTACGCCGACAAGCCAGAGACAATTGACGCTTTAAAGGATAATATTCGTGAAGCCATTGGTGAAATACAGCTGCACACAATCGATAATGTGCTTAAAAATTGGACCGATCGTGTAGGCTACTGCATGGCCGGCCGAGGCAGCCATTTGAATGAAATTATTTTCCATTATTAATCGGAAGGATTGTACTTTCAAATAAAAAAAGAAATTTGAGGAAATATTCAGTCGTTTTTTTTATAGCATTTTCAAAAAAAAAAGTTATTTGGCGGACCCTTATAATATGATAGTAAACGTTATAATTATAATGGGAATCTTAAAAGTAAAACAAAATAATCGATCATATTGTACATACATGTAGTTATACACTCGTGTACATAGGGTACTTGTTGGTACATAATCACGTATTGAAGTTATCTATACTGAGGCAAAATGATAATTTTAATTGAATTGTTCCCGGTAAACTGATACGATTTTGTAGCCTGATACGTTGCTGATACATTATTGATTAAGTGTGCAAATACTCAAACCCTCATATACCCTCCCCAAACCAATTTATCTAACGAGGAAGCTACGACAGACAAAAGTCGACACCGTACTTTTACAAGCGTTAAAAGGTCTTTGCAACGTGGATACGACACCTATAAACATTAAGTTGTCAATAAAGGTAATTCATTATGTCGCAATGGAATACCCAATAGACCAACAAGTGTCTATCTATATATAATTTTCCCCATCGGCATCTCATCCAATAACTCTGTCGTTCTCATCAACATCCCTTGCCCAATAATGTATCTCCAATGTACAATAAAAGATAAACACATAAACGAGTGTAGGATAAGAAACCATTCCTGTCGAGTGAGTTTGGTTACGTTTGCGTCCATACACCTGCACACAACCACAATGTGCCATCCGACATCGGTTACCGATACCGGGAATTCGCGTGACACGTCAGTTCAATTTTATAAAATATATTTTGAGCAATTTATTTTCCTGTCGTTACAATTTGGAACGTGTTTGTCTCGTGCTACGAACTCGTACCAGCGCTGTAAAAATAAAGTGTACGGGTATAAGGGAAACCATAAAAACATATTCGACCACTCGTTGGCGTGTGGGCAATACATTTATGCATATGCATATACATTTGTAAGTATATAAGCTATTCGTACTTACATACGTACATAGATGGAATGAGTTGTGTACATACATATGTATGTAAATATGTATTTGAATCGGAAACTAATAAATGATATTTTGTCCACAGCATCTGTGATAAAAGTGGACCGATTGGAGTCTCAGTTTCATTTGTGTAGGTTCCCGTTTGCCACCTACATACATACATACGTACATATATATCGCTTATCCTAATTTCTGAGTTACAACACTTTGTTTGACAAAATAGTCTTTTGTTCAGGTCAGTTCAGTTCAGTGGATAATCCAACAAGTCTTTTTGGTTACAATGCGTATATACATACACATCTATTTTAACAGGAGTACTTATACCTAGATATACAGACGCATTCATATGAAGGTATAAGCACGTATAATGGAGGTCTTTGTTTACGAGAAATTTTTGGAAGAGAAGCGCAAGTGAATCTCGCATTCAGAATCCTCTTGGGATTATCTACTAAAGTCATTTGTTTATTAAAACACCTACACACATAAAAACAAGCATTTATACTATGTGCCAACACATAAACTGCGCAAAATTTTAATTTTACATGCAAGCAATATTTAAATTATATTGCCATCCTGGGAATACCATTTGCAGGTGAAAATATCTGCACACGTACATATGTATGTATGTACATACGTTTATGCGTGATATTAAAATATACATTTCAAATTCCAAAAGAAATATGATTTATTTAGTATTTACCTCTTACGAATAAAAAAAAAAATACTACGGTTTTCAAGCGATTACTGACTATTATTACTTAATACATTTACCTTCGACTATTATGCCCTGAAACTACGTGCATTTTTTACCCTTTGAAAAAATTACCTTAAGTAAAGATGAAATGTTTCCATTTTCTCAAGGAGTCGTTGTCTCGCTTACAATATTTCTGAATACACAAAGCGACAGAACGTAAGAAAGTTGTGCCCACGGCATTCGGTATTACCATATTATAAAGATTAAAGACAATTTCTAAGCATGAGTACATTTTGGTTTTATTAATTTCCATATCAAAGAGGAACTTACTGCTTTTTGTGCTTATTCTGTGCACATACATACATACACATGTATACAAGCATATTATCTTTTTTTCCAAAAAAAAGTGGTTGAAGTGAAGAAGCTTGTTGTCTTACTTTGTTGCCAAGTATGAGCAGTTCTTGAGTGAGTAGATGGCAGATGGCGTTTCGTTATGTAAAAGGATGTTATAAAAGCTTTTTTAGGAGGCTAATTTTTAATAAGCAAAATCGTCGGATAGATTGTAATCACTTGGTGCCAGTTCCGAACTGTAAGGTGATGCATGAGCATGCATAAGGTCTGCCCAACCAAGCTCCTAGAGCATCTAGGGAGTCATAATCGATGTATATGGCATGGGGTTGTCCTAATGGAAAACAAATTCTTATCTATTAGCTAAAACTGTCTACTTTCGAGTGACAGATCCTTCAGATTAGCAACAAGTCCAAATCAAGAGTTTTGCTTATAGCCAATGATTACCTGCCAATCCCGCCCAATACACAGCAAAACCTTTTCCGCCGTCCACTCTAGCTCCCCACAATTCGACCATAACCGTTTTGGCTTAAGTTTGTCTTAAGTTATCCACTTTTCATCATCAGTTATTACCTACCCGCTTTAGAACTTGGTCGATTTTGTTGGGAATCAGTAACTATTCAAACTGATTCGAAGTTGAACATTTGCTCCATGAGGTTTTTTGTCGTGTTGTTTTAACTCGTGTGGCATCCATATATGTACATATATCGAACTTTTTTTTTTGTATTCAGCCTAATTTCCTAACGGTTTTGGGTAAACGAAACTGTGCTTTTCAATAATTGGTTTTTCAGAGCGTGGGTCATATTTGATATCCAAGTACCGGAATGTAATCAACGAAACCAAACTGTCCGTGCTTGCCTGTTTAGTATCAGGACCATAAGCAATATTTGCATTACCAGCCGCCCTAGCTTGCGATTTTGCCTTTATTGAGGAAAAATTTGGTAAATAAAATATTTTTATTTTATTTATTTTTTATTTTTAAAAAACTGTCAAAACACTTTTTTTTTACATGAAATCTCATTTTTTACTAAAGCTATCTGATGGGAAAAATAATTTATTTGCTTTTATGACACCTATTATGTCAAGAAATATAAAAACCGGCCAAGTGCGAGTCGGACTCGCGCACGAAGGGTTCCGTACCATCTGTATATTTAAATATGAAAGAGACTATGTTTGTACTATCTTCATGATGAGATATAGTTGATCATCAAAGTGTCCATTGAATTCAAATCAATTATCTTACTTGACAGCAACGATGTGAAAAAGTGAATAACAATAATGGGAAATATGGGAAAAGCTTTGCAGCTAGGATTAATTCATCAAAGACACAAACGAGATCAAAACGCAGTATTTTAACTGTGCAAAGGTGGCATAATCATTAGTTTTTTAATTGAAGGCTGGAATGAATGGTTGGACGAAATATTAACTGTTTTATTAAATTTATAATAGAATTTTATTTTTTAGTCAAAAAGCGAAAATTATATTAAACTTTGCACAGTTAAAGTTTGCTACTGGTTGTGGGATATTATCGACTAACCTTAGTTCAGTATGTGACCAAGGGGATTTTTTGGATTAAAATCATGTCTGTTGTATGAGAGCCCCCCTTAAATATTCATTTGCGGCAACAGAAATACATCATCTGTGAAAATTTCAACTGTCTAACTATCACGGTTCATGAGATACAGCCTAGTGACAGACGGACGGACGGACGGACAGCGAAGTTTTAGTAATAGGGTTCCGTTTTACGTTTTGGTTACGGAACCCTAAAAACAAATACTTCAAATTTGAAATTTAGATGCAAACATCTATCTAATACATACCTACATATCTGATAAACCAAGTCACCGGTGGTGGAAAATAATATTTTTTCATTCTATGATGTACCATACGAGAAATTAGGTTGCCTATCATGTTGGCGTAGCCAGCTGACCTACAAACTTTAAGTATATAAATACATGCATATGTACATCGTACACATTATACTCAAACAACAGTAAGTGATCTTAGTGACATCTTTAATGGCTTCACTCAAGCTTCAGGCTTAAATTTTGACTTTTTATTAGGCCGCCAAACACCCTTCCCATTACGACAACGATCGGATTTAGCTGTTTTTCATCGTTTTATGAATCATGCCACCAAAGAGGCGGCTTGGCATGAATGAGTTAATTTTTTTTTTTTAAATGCGGCGGCAAGTGATAGCTTATTAAATTGAAACATTGCGTATAATACTATGGGAGTGATGATGTCATTTAGCTTAACAATCCGAATGATTCATTCTCCTATAGTATATTGTTAGTGCGGTGGCAAACCAAACACTCTCAGAGTATCGTTGCCACTGAATCTAGACTGTTTGGCCAATTTCGTCTGGTTTGGCAAATCAATTAAATCCAATTAATCCCACAACACTCTTAATGAATCGTAATAGATGGGTGACATAGTGATATGAATTCACATAAGAGCATATTGTCTTCTGGAGGCAGGCAGCCGTTGCAGCACAGTAGATAGACCTACAGATTTCCTATATTATGAATCTTTCTCACGCTACCACTAAAGGCCACTGTGACTCCCCCGAACTTTTGCATGATTTTCATCTTGTTTGGGCATGTGTGGCATTTATAATAATTAGTGCAAGTCTAACAAGTGGCTGTGAAAGTGTCGGATAGCATGTGAACATTTTATTATTCTCAATGTACGATTAGAAATTGTGAAAGACTTGTTTGGTACATTTTTCTTTTATTTTTTTTAGAACTGAGAATTGTATAGAATGTTCCACCATTTGGAAACAAAACAATTAACGAAATTGATTAGTATGATAGCTACATAGTTTAAAATGAATTAAATGAATGTAGGCTGGTATGAAGAACTCGAATAAATAAAATAATTATTGTCTTCTTACAACTCGGAAGATTCGAAACTAGTCGCTAGCGATCTGCTATATAAAAACACAAAAAAAAAAAACCTAAATAAATAAAAATACGAATAACATGCCAATAGCGAATGATGGTTGTATAACATTAAGATCTATTAGAATATATGTATATACAGTCACACTCAAACATATAAAATTGTCATAAGGCAACCCTTTATGTCCTTAATATTAAATTTTCAATTAATTAACCGTTTGCGTGATGAGTACCGTTCGTTTCTCGTCCAAGTTTTCATTCACAAAAATGCTTGAATTAATTAGCACGATAAGCAATGCATTGTATATTTGATAATCCTTTGAATACCCACTTCCCTGGGGTTAGGGCTTTCAAAAATTAGGTGCGGCGTGTCATCTTCATTTAGGTGCGCCTCGAAAAAATGATTGTGGGTGCTGATTGAATGCTTTGATAATAAAAATCAGGTAAGAAGTATATTATACTCACAGAACTTTGGTTTGGCGCTTCTATTTTCATATTTTTCCCAAATCTTGAGTTTCGTAATTGTGCTGTCGTGGTGTCAAACGGTTCATGAGAAGTTGTCGTGTGTTAAACGACATTTAAATCTTTCACTTTTATCACTCTTCGTAAAATGCTGACATGTGTATATCTGCTACGAGTTGTTTTATTCATATCCGGGAGATTGTTAAACGAATTTAGAAGGTTGTACTAGAGTTCAATTTATTTTCTTTTTTTCTCAAAATGTTAGTCTGCAAGCAATTATGATGAGATTTATTTTAAATTAATGAATCTACAAGTAGCTATTTGTATGTATGTATGTTGGCGTTACAGTCCATGAAGAACCTGAGCCGAGCTTCTCACAATCACCCATGTTGTGTGTGATTTCATTTTCACATAGGTGAAAGGGACCTACAGTTTATTGCCGGTTCCGAACGGCGAATTTCGAGAAGCTTTTCATGACAATTTTACTACAGGGGGTTTTGTCAGAACCCCGCTGAGGAGAAACACCGTGAAAAACACGTTCGATGACATGGCTGTGTCGGGATTCGATCCCGAGTCATCGGCGTCAGAGGCCAACACACTACCCACTGCGCCACGGTGCTCTCACAAGTAGCTATTTGGAATCATTAAATATCACGGTAAGTAGGAGATATTAAGCAAACAATGTTTTGCATGAATGTCTCCTGCGAAGCCTAGGCGTTTGCAAAAGATTGTGTTTCTATCTTATTTTAAGTAACAAAAGGTGAGCTTTAGTTTAAAAGTTTAGAAAAAAGAAACGTATTAAGAGTATTAACGAATTGAGTAGTTCTAAACTTACCTAAAGTTTCTCATAGTTGTCGGTGGAAATATTCACTCAGTTCCTATAAAATATTTTAAGATTGTTATAATATGTTTTGATCTTTTCTAAAACAAATTGAACACATTTTGGTCAACGAAAGCCAACAAAACTATTATTCTCCTCTATATGTACATGCCACTTGTATTCCAAGAGGATTAAGTTATTTTTAACTTAGAAACTCGAACTATGAAACCACTTTAAAGTGATATTACGAGTTTGCTTATTAAAAAAAAAAGGTTTAAAAATTTGGCGACTTTGAGTGACATACATGTATGTATGTATGTTGGCGTTACAGTCCATGAAGGACTAAAGCCGAGCTTCTCTCAATCACCCATGTTGTGTGTGATTTTATTTCCCTATAGGTGAAAGGGACCCATAGCTTATTGCCGGTTCCGAACGGCGAAATTCGAGAAGCCTTTCTTGACATTTATACTACATGGGGTTTTGTCAGTACCCCGCGATGACATGGCTGTTGTCGGGATTCGATCCGGTGTCATCGGCGTCAGAGGCCAACACACCACTTTTTTTTTTTTTTTGCATTTTAAATTCATTTTATTCAGAAAAAACGTATAGCTATCTTACGCGCTAGACGAAATGATTAAAACTAGCTTACATTATAATCAACATTAATATCTTACCTAAGCGGGCATTCCAAAACAAACAATATACATATACTTAATCTATGTCTTTCGACAACTTAATATCTACAGTAAATTGATTACTTTATTTTTTAAATTTTATTAAATTTGCCAAGAAAATAGTTATAAAAAACTTAGCGTATTAAAGCCAATACACTACCCACTGCGCCACGGCGCTCTCGAGTGACATATGTACATATAACCGGTTTTTTAGTTGACGTTGCTAGTTTTCACATCTTTTAGCCTGAAATTATCGTGCCGTGTTGCCACTTTTTACGTTAAACCAGGTGGGAATATAACGTTTTATGATCGCCTGGCATCGTACTTTGGCAACTCACTGTGAAGCAATCCAAAATCGACATAGATCGATAGTTGAGGTTGGAAATCTTATGAATTATATAACCCACTCGAAATTGACACTCGGGAATGAAAATGTTTAATTTTAAGACATGCGGCGACATCTATTGGTTGAATTGATAAACCTGGCCGCTACTTGGGTTTGTTTACATTAGTAAATTGTAGACAACATGGGGTTATGTTAATCGCATTCAGACCAAAGGGGCGTTTAGCACATTTCTGCGAAACCATATTATGGCACAGTTTGAATATAGGAACTTACTTACTTATCAGGCCAGCGATCCATGGAGGATCTGAGGCTGAGCTATAGCTGCCTTCCATCCTTGACGGTCCCGGGCACGCTGCTTCCAGATGTCAAGACCAAGATGTCTTACACCCGCGATTACTTGGTCTTTATACCGGAGGCTCGGTCTTCCTCTTCTTCTCGAACCAGGAGGCTCGGAGTCGAAGACCCTCTTAGCTGGAGCGTTGATGTCCATGCGCTCGATGTGGCCGAGCCAGTGTAGTCGACGGATCCTTGCCTTCCGGACTACATCCACATCTTGGTACAGCTCGTAGAGTTTACGGTTGTGCCTTCTTCTCCATTCACCTTCCTTACAGACAGGACCAAATATCCGGCGCAGAATTTTTCTTTCGAAAGAACCCAAAATCAGCTCCGCTGTCCTGCTTATCGTCCAGCTTTCGGCTCCGTACAGCAAGACTGGCAGAATGAGCGTTTTGTAAAGCATGACTTTGGTCTTTCGAGTGAGGAGTTTTGACCCAGTTGTTTGGCCGAAGTAGCAGCGGTTGCCAAGGGCGATTCTATGCCGGATCTCCACTGTGGTGTCATTTGTGGAATTTACGTTTGCCCCGAGGTAGACAAACTCCTTAACTACCTCGAAATTGTAGCTGTCAATTGTTATATTTTGTCCCAGGTGGTGAGCGACGGATTGGTTTTTGCTTGACAGCATGTATTTTGTTTTATCCTCATTGATCTTAAGACCAACTCGTTTCGCCTGTTCTTCAATCGCCGTGAATGCTTCCACAATGCCACGGCGAGAACACGCGATGATGTCGATATCATCCGCGTATCCTAGCAGCTGGATGGACTTGTAAAAGAAAGTGCCTTCCCGGTTGACGCCTTCCCGTCGCACTATCTGCTCCAGGCTCAGGTTGAAGAAGTCACATGACAGCGCATCTCCTTGCCGAAATCCGGTGCATGTTTCGAATGGTTCCGAGGTCCTAGAACCGAATTGCACGGTGCATCGCGTGTTTTTTAGCGTAGCGCGACACAACTGGATCAGTTTTACCGGGATCCCGGATTCGGCCATCGCACCAAACAGTTCTTCACGATGAATGCTGTTGTATGCGGCTTTGAAATCGATGAAAAGATGGTGTGTATCGATTCGAAACTCGTTGGTCTTTTCCAGGATTTGTCGAAGTGTGAAAATTTGGTTTATAGTTGATTTGCCGGGCCGGAAGCCGCACTGGCAGCTGCCGATTAGTGCGGTGCAAAATGGTTTTAGACGTTCACACAATACGCTGGACAGGATCTTGTATGCGACATTGAGTAGGGATATACCTCTATAGTTCTTGCAAGAGGTAGGATCGCCTTTTTTGTGGATGGGGCATATAGAGCTGGTATTCCAGTCGTCGGGCATGCTTTCATCTTCCCAAATTCTGCAGATGATCTGGTGCATGCTCCCTACCAGAACATCGCCGCCAGCCTTGAAGAGCTCTGATGGCAAGCCATCTGAGCCTGCGGCCTTGTTGTTCTTCAGCTTCTTAATAGCTGTGCCGACTTCTCCGATGCTGGGTGGGAGGACTACTTCAGCGGCCGGAGTTGGGATTTCCTCGGTCCCTACCACTCTCTCTTGGCCATGCTCGTTAAGCAGCTGCTGGAAATGCTGCTTAAATACATCCACTATTCCCTGCGGGTCGGTGACAAGATTACCCTCGCAGTTTCGAAGAGCCTGGGTGCCCTTTTTGAAGCCTCCTGCAAGGCCTTTGGCTTTCTTGTAAAAGACTCGTGTATTATGTTTATCCCTAGACTTCTCGATATCCTTGAGCGAATCTTTCACACGAAGATTCTTTTCTTTTGTCGCAGTCGTTTTTTCTCCTCCCTTCTTCTGGCTCGGTACTCTTCTTGCGCTGCCCTGGTTTTCCTCTGCAGCGCCTTTTGGTACGCCTCGTCGGTTGCTGCCTTTTTCTGCTCACACTCGCCATCATACCACGGGTTTCTTGTCGGGGGTGGTCATGGGTTTCTTGTCGGCGCGTCACCTTGCCTAAATCCTTTTTTAACATCAAAGGTCTCGGTTTGCTCATTATCGACCTTAATGGAGCAGCGAGAATTCTCCATTGTCATCCTGCACAGTCGGAGGAGTTTGGCAGGGATGTTAAAACTAAACATGGCTTTGTATAGCTCATCTCTATACACGCTGTCATATGCAGCCTTGAAATCGACGAAGAGGTGGTAAGTGTCGATTTGGTATTCCTGGGTCTTCTCCAAGATCTGCCGTAGCGTAAATATTTGGTCTATTGTGGACTTACCTGGCCTGAAACCACGCTGATAAGAGCTGATCAGGTTATCCACAAACAGTTTCAGGCGTTCACACAATACGGCAGAGAAGATCTTATATGCGATGTTAAGGAGACTTATTCCCCTATAGTTGGCGCAGTTATAGGGGTCTCCTTTCTTATGGACCGGGCAAACGATGCTGAGGTTCCATTCGTCGGGCATGCTTTCCTCCGACCATACCTTGCAAATGAGATGGTGCATGCACCTTACCAGCTCATCTCCAGCCGCCTTAAGAAGCTCAGAAGACAGGCCGTCTGCGCCCGCGGCTTTATTAGACTTAAGTCTTGATATCGCTATTTTGACTTCGTCTAGGTCGGGTGGACTGAATTCTGTTTCATTGTCGTCCACTACGAATGGCTCGTTCTGCCTGACAGCGGTATCTTGTATATCATCGCCGTTATACAGTCTGCAGAAGTGGTCTTTCCAAATCCTCAGCTTCGACTGCGACTCTTCTACCAGTTCTCCATTTTCATCCCTGCAGGCCGCCACTCTGGCTTTGTAGCCATGGCCTTGTTGTAAAACTTACGGGCGTCATTCCTGCAGAAGCATCTCTCCATCTCCTCGATCTCACGCTTTCCGTGCTCTCTCTTCTTTCTTCTGAAAAGCGTGTGTTCCTCTCTTCTCTTCTGCTCATAGATTTTCGCGAGCAGCTCTCGTCCGTCGTTGCAGCATGGCTTTATATGCCTCTTGTTTTGCTGCATGGGCTTGTTCGCATTGTTCATCGAACCAGGGGTTTCTGGGTGGTGGCGGTTTGAAACCCAGCACCTCTGAGGCAGCGTCTCTGAAGGCGCTCTGGCAATGCGCCCATTCCTGCTCTATTGTTTGTGCTGCTGTGGGCGGATTTCGAGAAAGCTTGGAGGAGACACGATCGGCAAAGATTCTGGCAGTCTCTTGCGATTGTAGCCTTCCGACGTCAAACTTACGTTGTGCTACTCGACTCCTAAGCATTCTTGATATCCTCATTCGTACCTTGGCTACAACAAGGTAGTGGCCCGAGTCGATGTTGGCCCCTCGGAAGGTTCGTACGTCGAGAATACAGGAGGAGTGTCTGGCGTCGATCGCAATGTGATCAATCTGGTTGGTGGTCGATTGATCAAAAGACCGCCAGGTACCCTTGTGGATGTTGAGATGGGGGAATCGCGTGCCTGCTATAAGGAGGTTACGCCCCGCTAGGAAATCAATTAGCGTTAGTACATTGTCGGATGTGGTGTTATGGAGGCTATGCTTTCCTATGATCGACTCAAATATGTCCTCTTTGCCCAGTTTTGCATTAAAATCCCCTAGGACTATTTTTGTGTCGTAGCTGGGGCATTGGGCATATGTTCTGTCTAGGAGATCGTAGAATTCTTCTTTGAGTCGATCGTCCTTTTCTTCCATTGGGGCGTGAGCGCATATTAAGCTAATGTTTCCAAATTTAGCTTTCCTCGAATAACGAATCCGCACCCGAATAGGCGCTGTTTGTTCTCTTTGAAGCAGTTCCCGTAGTAGATGTCGCAGTTTTTCATCAGTTTTTTGCCTGGTCCATCCCATCGCACTTCTTGGAGTGCGGTTATATCTGCTTTATAGCAGTTGAGGGTTTGCTCCAATTGATCGCCTGCACCCGGTCTGTTAAGGGACCTAACATTCCAGGTGCAGACTCTCAAGTCCGCTAGTCATTTGCAGGGGTCGTCAGCATTGTATCCGTCCATATCCGAGGCTTGTTGTTGTTTCGGAACAAGTAGGCTTTTACGTGAAAGGGATGTTACCCCTAAGCACAACCCCCAACCTGGAGGGCCAGGTTCCTCTTTCCCCAGGAACAAGGGGTTGGGTCGCTGCACACATTGGTTCACTACCTGGCGGGTGCCAGGGTAGCGATCATCTTCTTTGCTCTGTTTGATTTTTGCTCTTGCTCTTTGATTTTTTAATCATTTCCGCTTGAGTACATACAAACAAGGGCGAGGCACGGGCAAGGGTTTCCTCAGCTATTTACGTGGTAATACTAGCGATCAGAAGTCAACAATGACTAAGTGACTAAGTGATCAGGCAGCCATTTAGTTAGCTAGGCTTAGCCTGGCTAGCTGTGACTAAAGGTGGCCAAGCAGCTACCTAACGATCTGACAGGCAACCATAGTTGGGTAACCTGTGACTCAACGAACATAGTAACTGTAGGTGGATAAAAGGTATACGGTTATTCAGGTTGCAAATCAGGCTATCATAAATAAGTCGGCGTGCAGTTTGCATCTTATCATGCGAACTTATGTAGGTGGATAGGTGGACATACATATCTACATACATGGGTAAGCACGTAGCTCTTTAGTTTTGTGCTATATCTCGATATTATGTTCTGCACTTTAACATTGAATTGTTGTTTCACCTGTTGTATTTTACATATGATTCTTTACTCACCGTTATACATACCAGTACATGCATGTCATGATCAAAATGTTAACCAGGCACTCCCATCATGAGTGTTCCTGCAGTAATTTAAGCACTTGCTTCTTTACGTAGCCCATTACTCTATTAAATTGATTTCTTTTGGGAATAATATGACCATCCCTTTAGTATATTCCATTTCCTATTGCGCCACCTAATTTTGTTAAAAAAAAAAACAGAGGCAGGGCACATTTGTATGCAGTATAATACTCGTACATGTGTGGCGCATATGCTTTGCTGTTGCAATGAGTCAGTTATTATAAATAGGAAAAGCTTAAGCTAATTTTCACTCTGCGATTTATTTTTGAATCCAAACTAAACTCTAAATTCTAATCGAGTTACTCATAATTCCATACACATTCACAAATTACTACTCAATATTTAAGAAAATGCAAACAAAGAAAACCAGATGTCAAATTCGTTTAAACGATAGTATCAATACATCCCTTAAACAGCCCTACAAAATTACTTTAAATTATAAGGTTTCGAATTCCACCATTTGGTCTTCCAAATAGTCAAGGATTGATAGTTATCGAAAACTGCATACTACATTATGCATTATGCATTATAATGTCTATTATGAGTGAGCCGCCGTGGCGCAGTATTTAGTGTGTTGGACTCTGACGCACGATGAGCGAGTTCGGATCCCGATAACAACCAACGCCATCGAGTGTTTAATTCGTGGCGTCCTTCTTCGGCGGAGTACTGGCAAAACCCGCCGTATAATACTTGCCATGAAAAAGCTTCTCGACGCACGCCGCTCAGAATCGGGATTAAAAATTGTAGGTCCCTTTCATCTGTGTGAAAAATAAAACACACTTGGGTAATTGAGAGAAGCTTGGCTCTGGCCCCTCATGGGCCGTAACGCCACCAAAGAAAAAGAAGAAGAAGCTATTAAATGTGCGGAAAATGATATGTTATATATTTTCTTTAAAAGAAAACCTGAAAACTTTGCTGAATATTGATAAATTACTAACGTGTTTAATGATTTCTCAACATTTCGTTATTTAGTATTAGTATTGACTTAGAGTTCTAGTTCTGTACTCGAATATATACATATGTATGTACGTATGTATGCATGTATAACGGAGGCGATTGTTTACTGACACGACCCGTTTGTGCTACGGGTGGTGTCGGCGATGGTATCAAGGACTTAAAATTGATGTTATCTGCAATTAGAACCATTTTCACCTTCCGTATACCATACGAGTATAGCGAATTTTCCTTTAGTAGCTCGAGAGTCAAGAGACCGAGTAGCCATTACTTAATTATGTTTCTTTATCAAACAGAAGGGTTACAGTTGTGTTACTAATGCAGGACGCCGCCACACCTTCCACGTGATATGACGACGGCTTACGGCTTTTTATTTTCTGTTTAATATAGACATCGGGGGCAAATACTAATTTAATTACTGGTTTGTGGAAGCAAGGTAAACTTTAATTAAATCATTTATTTCTTGGGAATAAATGCTAACGATGATACATTTCTCTCTGGCAATTCTATCCGCTGATACTAGAAGTGAATAATGAGTGTGTAAATAAAATAAACTATCGCAGTACACGAGGCAAGGCACTATGCCAACATGAATCCATATAGGGTGCACAAAGCTACGTATACATATACATATGTATGTAATTATAGGTTACAACTATGTTGACAAAGACCTATTCATTTATATACATACATAAAACATGTACTCTTAGATGTGGTTAATTTGAGAAAGGACATAAAATACTATATATAAAAAGGTTAAAAATATTATCATGCGAAAATTGTTAATCCAACCACTTGTCTCGTTTTCGACTAACACCATGAGGGAATGCATGAAGCTTGTATCTTTTACCTTAACAACAAAAAAAAAAAACAATTATTGGTTACATACTTATGTTAAGGGATTGTGGATTGTAATGCTGTGCAGATACAAGAAGATGATTAAAGCAAAACCCAGTGGCGTATTTATTTGCCACAAAAATCCTTTTAACAATAAACACTGGATTATCTTTGGAGACTTGTGGAAACGTTTCAATTGGTATTTAAATTTTCAAGGGTTGTTCTCCTGAGGATATTTTTACGTGTTTAATAAATTTCACTTGTCGGGGTATTCACGATGCATTCGTGTGTACCCATTGTTTGTGTCGCGTTTAATGATTGAACGTTGAACGTTCCGATTGTTTTTATGAACAGGGGACCTTTTGTGGATTCTGTTTGTTTATTTTTCCAGGCAAATTACATACATACACATGTAAATACATACGAGACCATGTACTAAAATACGTACGGGTATACATTCCCCTTTTAAATATTGAAATTAACATTAATTGTAGGAAGTGTCTGTATGACAAGAAAGAGTAAACGTCCCGAATACAAGAACAATTATAAAGAAAACTTTAGAAGTATCTCAACGAATTTAAACCCCAAAAGTTATGTCGAAAGTAACACCATGGTCCCAGAGCACTTATTTAATTTCACTTACACACAGATGAAGGAGCTAATTGACGCCATTTCTAACCGAAAAGATAGGGAGCAAGTACAAGTCCATTAAAACTTTATGAAAACACAATCGTTCGTTTTATAGCAATAATAATGAAGACTTTAGAATATCCCTGGGAATATAACAAGTTCAACACCAACTTTCCCCATACAAAAGCCGCATATTTCGCTTGATGGCACAGAGCATTTGTACTAGTACAATTATTGTACATATTTAGGGATGATGAAATCGTGGTTCGCAAATTAGAAAACTTATTCGTTGCGTCGTCGGCGTTCGAAGGATTCACTTCACTTGTAACAACTTTGTAAAGTTTCTTCGAGTTGTAAAAATGCAAATTTCCTCGCCTTGAACATTACTTTCAACAGCTTTAAATTATTTTAGAATAATTGGTTTGTAATTTGCAACTGCAAATGTTTTTTTATGGAAATATTTAATTAAAAGGCTTGTCGAAAATGTATATATAAGAATATTCATACATAATGTGCACGTCAACATTGATATTGCCCTTGGTAGGCCGATTTCTTATGTATATGATGTCTTTTTTATGTATATACAATTATGTATGTGGAGGAAGCACTGGTGTGACAAAAAACTACACACTATCGAATAAAAAAACTTTATCTTTAAGCCGAGATGCCAGCAACGATCCCTGTTTCAATGCCCCGGTCAAGTTGATATACAGCCTCCTCGCGGCGCCCTCCGGATAGCCTGTAAAACAATCGTTGACAGGCCCATGTAAAAGAAAAACAAGTTATGAATGAGCAAGATAGTTCGGATAATTGGACGGATTCTCGAAGACGACACGGCGCGAAAAAGGAACACGAATTGCGAGTATGCTCCTGGAATGTCAGAACTCTGTACACTACCGGAACTGCTTATAAACTGGAAAGAACCCTACGCAGTACAAGGCCGATATTACTGCTACCCAGGAAATACGCTGGATAGGAAACGATATGATGAGGAAAAAAGATTGCGACATCTATTACAGCTGTCACAAAAGATTGCACATATTGGGGTCGTGGTAAAGGTATATTTTACAACATCAGCCTCATATGTGCACTCGCCCCTACCGAAGAGGCTGAAGCCTCCATCAAAGACGACTCCATCAAAGAGGACTTCTATGATCTCTTGGACAACGTATACGGAGCTTGTCCGTAGTACGATGTCAAAATCGTACTCGGGGACTTCAATGCCAAAATCGGTAAGAACACCTTTGGGGAAGTGATCGGAAAGCATTGCCTCCATGATACAACAACAGATAACGGTTCCCGACTCACGGAATTTGCGACAGCTTGTAATGCGGTGATAAGTTGCACAAGTTTTTCCCGAAAGCGAATCCACACAGCAACCTGGTGATCTCGGATGTGCGATCATTCAGAGGGCAAACGTTGAGTCTTACCATTTCTTTGTAGCAGTAAGATTCAGAGCTCGACTGCTGCGACTAAAGAAAAGAATCTTCGCGACCTCCCAGCTCAAGGAATAAAATACAGGCCTTTATAAGAAAGCAAAAGCATTGCAGGAGGCTTCAAGAAAGGCACCCAGGCCTTTCGAAATTTCGAGGATAATCTTGTCACCGACCCGCAGGGAGGGCACTATCTTCTACAAGTTTGTCCAGCTGCTAATATACGCGGATGATATTCACATCATTCTGCGGTCTCAGCGCAATGTTGTAGAAGTTTTTACGGCGATTGAGGAACATGCGAAACGAGTTGATCTTTAAGGGGGGAAGTACCTCAAGACGTTTTGAAAAATCGATTTTTTTTTTATTGTCTTAATCGATAGGTATATGTTCTAAGAAAATCATTGCGAAATTTCAAAAACCTATATTGAAAATTGTGGAAGTTATGCCACTTGAAAGTGGTTCGCGCCGAGCCGGCGCCTCGCGTCAAGTATCGCTGCTGCGCGGTCCGGATTCCAAGAAGTGTAAATAATGCGACTTTCTCAAAATGTGTGCGAGTTACGAATTTTAGTCCAAAGATCGATATTTTTCAGAATACTCCTGTTCCCCTTCTCTTCTTCCAACTTGCATATTTTTCGTCAGTTTTTCAGACTGCGTTTTCTCGAAACCTTGGTTTTCAAATTTGCGTAAACGATTACGAAAAAAAGTTGTAAACCGATTTTGATAATCTAGCTATTTTCTTAAAGGGCATAAAAAACCGCTCTAGATGAACTACCGACATGGAGGAAAAATTATTTTTAGACCATTTTTAACGCAAAAATAATCGAAAATTTTCGCAAAAAAGCCAACATTTTTTTTGAGACCCTCATTTTTATGGTTAATGTTCGAATTTCCCAAAGATCGAAGTTCATCTACGATAAAAAACCCCCTTGAGTGAAATAACATTTAGTTTTACGATTATAGATGAAAATTGTGGTCGGGAGAATTTACGCAGATTTCGATGTCTGCGGCGACACGACATCAAGAGCCACCACAAGTGAATAAAGTTTTTCTTTTTCATAATGTAAAACATGTTTTTTTTTTTCATCTTTAAACATTACTCTAAATATGTATAATATAATTTTTATTTGCGCCGTTTTCATTTTCCTGAAAATAAATCGCGAAAAAGTCATTTTTTTTTCGGCCTTTACAGGTACTTCCCCCTTAAGTCAATGAGGATAAGACAAAGTACATGCTGTCAATCAAAAACCGATCCGTCGCTCACCGAATTGAACAAAATATAACGATGACAGCTATAAATTCGAGGTGGTTAAGGAGTTTGTCTACCTTCGGCAAACGTAAACTCTACAAACGACACTTCAGTGGAGATCCGGCATAGAATCGCCCTTGGCAACCGCTGCTACTTCGGCTTATCCAAACAACTGGGGTCAAAACTCCTCACTCGAAAGACCAAAGTCATACTTTACAAAACGCTCATTCTGCCAGTCTTGCTGTACGGAGCCGAAAGCTGGACGATAAGCAGGACAGCGGAGCTGATTTCGGGTTCTTTCGAATGAAAAATTCCGCGCCGGATATTTTGTCCTGTCTGTGAGGAAGGTGAATGGAGAAGAAGACACAACCGCGAACTCTACGAGCTGTACCAAGATTTGGATGTATTCCGGAAGGCAATGATCCGTCGACTACACTGGCTCGGACACATCGAGCGCATGGACATCAACGCTCCAGCTAAGAGGTTATTCGTCTCCGAGCCTCCTGGTTCGAGAAGAAGAGGAAGACCGAACCTCCGGTATAAAGACCAAGTAATCGCGGATGTAAGACATCTTGGTCTTGACAACTGGAAGCAGCATGCCTGGGACCGTCAAGGATGGAAGGCAGCTATAGCTCAGGCTCAGATCCTCCATAGATCGCTGGCCTGATAAGTAAGTAAGTAAAGGAAGTAAGGGATTGGCCCCAAGGGATTTCCTGCCAAGTTTTCGTACATCGTCGCCTCTGATTCAGCTTAATATTTTTAACTGACATTGTGGTATATCGAATGATGGCCTTATAGGTCCTCTATATTTTATTACCCACATGTTTGCTGCGAAAAAATTCCTGCGATAATACATAACGTGTCGTCTGAGATCTCTCGAAATACGTAGCACACCTTCATTGCACACAAGCGATTGACTGAGCTAGTCCCTTTGGCATCTGATATAACCGCCATCAATGGGGCAAAAACTGGTGTCGCGTACATTATGATTGACTTTACCACTGTTGATAGGAATAACCTCATTTGCTCTATGGAGCCTTCAATATTTTTCATCATTCTTGACATTGTTTTGGATAAATAGTGTGGTCTTCTAGTTTGAGGGAGAATACTTCCCTTCTCTTACGTTTGCCCACTAGAACATCATTTGGTTTGTGCTCTGGTAATTCTAACTCAGTTGAGCATATCCACAATAAGACTTAGTACGCAATCGTTTGTGATGACCTCTACTTTCTCTAAAAGTAGAATATATTTGAATGTCATCGGCAAAACATATAATCTGTGCCTTATTTGGTACTCCTAGTCCTAGAACTTATGGCCAATCAATTTGCAGAGTTGAATGCATTTTCGACATTCACAATTGTACCTCCACTCCACCTCTTCCTCCGAATATCTCCTGCGCGGCGCTCATATTGCTGGCTTGAGAATCCTACAGATGCTTCACTGGCTGCCTCCAATCTGTTGCATACTATCCGCTCCAGTATTTCATCCATCGTGTCCAACATGCATATAGGCTTATGGATCAGTATTAGACGTTGTTTTTTCATGGATCTGGAAATACCCAGTTTGTTCTGATTCTATTTTAGCTTTTATAGCTGGAGTCTTGACCCTATCCTTTATATTAAATGCTTGCTTTGGTGGCGTTACAGCCCATGAAGGGCCACAGCCAGTACCTTTGGATTTTACTATAACTGTTATAAGCTGTACTTATGGATTTGTGTCAGATTGGTTGCAAAGTTATTTCAGCTGGCCTTGCCTCTCCGGATAATTATTTTCGTTTTCTCTTGTAACTTATCCATAAGTTCGGTTGGAAAGGTAATAAATCACCTCGATCGTTGGCTCTTTATTTGTCTCTCTAAAATATTAAATATCTTAGAAACATCAAGACCTAGCCTTGAGCAAGCGCCGCAGCAACAAGAAACACAAAATATCGATCTTACTTCACTGCCAATGAACGTGGTTTTTGACGTCAACGAAGATGGCACGTTGCAGCTTGGCGACGTTATAGATTTCAATCCAGAGACGTATTCTGCGTTCGGTTCCAGAGCACTAGAACTTCCAAGCCCGATTTTAGCAACCAGTGTCGGAAAACAGAATTGAATCAAGAGTGAATCATTTGGTTTCCCCTTCTCCTCCCCCTACCTCCGGGTACCCCAACTACTTCAAAAACATCTCCTCTTTCCTTAATACGTTTAAATAAAAGCAATCTTTTTAAAACTACAGGATCCACCACATTTAATTCACTTCAAAAACCATTTTCAAATCTAAAACAAATGAATTCAACCCAAAGCAGTCCATCCCGTTCGCCCTGCAGATCAAGATCTCCGCTTAATTTATCGAAACATTTATTTTACCCAGACCCTATTAAAAAGACAAATACTATACAGGCTTGCCGATCTCCCAGTGCAATATCTTCACAGGCTTGGAGGGATATCTTTAAGGGATAAGGGATATCTTGATGCAGTAGAGAAAAGGAAAGATGAAAGGTTACGAAGAAAAAAAGAAAAGGAAACACAAAAATCATATGGACGGAAAAGAAAAACCAAAAAACAAACCATTAAATGCAACAAATGCCAAGAAATTCTTATAAGTGATACTGAAGAAGACGGTCTCAAAAACATAGGTTGCGATATTTGTCCTTTTTGGTATCACCTTAAATGCAGCTCCATCAGTTGGCCATATGAAGATGCTATGCACATAAAATTCGTTTGTGATATTTGCCTGGACTCAAATACATTCAAATGTACCTAAGCTTCTATATACTAGAAGATGTATCCTTAAGATCCAATGTAGGTACAAAACTGTACTTACTCAAAATCTTTAAAAGTGCCTTAGTAGATATTCTAGACTTTAAGTTTTTTTCTTAAAGAAATATTGTTTTGTTTTAAGAGTTTAATGTTAGAAACTTTCATCTTTTTATTGTTCCGTACCCAAAGGTAAAACGGAACCCTATTACTAAGACTTCGCTGTCCGTCCGTCCGTCTGTCCCCAGGCTGTATCTCATAAACCGTGATAGTTAGACAGTTGAAATTTTCACAGATGATGTATTTCTGTTGCCGCTACCACGACAAATACTAAAAACAGAACAAAATTAATATTTAAGGGGGCTCCCATACAACAGACATGATTTTCATCCAAAAAATCCTGCCTGCAACCAAGTTCTGTCATTTGATGAGGTAACATACATTGTCTCTTTCATATTTATGTATACAGATGGTACGGAACCCTTCGTGCGCGAGTCCGACTCGCACTTGGCCGGTTTTTTTGTTAATTGTTTTTGCTTACTTTGTTATTTAAATGTTTAATAAAGATTACTGAATTTTATTTTGTAAGACTGAACCGTATTCCTACTTATCGTTTATGTAAAAGAAACATGTTTTTTTTTTAAACTTTAAGTATAACTTTGTACCAATGTATTTGTAAATTACGTTCGAAGTACCTAGGCTAGGTAGGCACCTACATACCTACATACAGAAAGAGACTAAAATTAATACCTTTTTGAATTCGTATGTTTTTTGAAAGAAATTTTTTGTTTTAGTAAACTAGGATAAGTTTCCATCTCGTTGTTTATAAACAAAGAGGACTGAACTTTAAAGTGCTATATATATTTTTTCAAATAAAACGAGAATAAAAAAAAATTTCATTAAACATACATAAATTAAATGGCTCAAAACAATTTATAAAAAAATACATACCTACCTATTTATTAATTTCAATAGTTTATCTTAAGGTTTCCTACCAAAGATAGGACCTGGCCGGATACTGGATCAAAAGTGGATGCCTGCTGAAACTTGGTGGCCGGGTACTGGTGAAAAAGCACTTTTTTTACAAAACCAATTCCGGTTTTAATGGCATTAAACTAATTGCTTTAACATAATTTTTATTTGATTAAGATTTTCAAAAAGATCAGAAAAAAAAACTTCCAAAATGCTATATTATAAGACGAATTTATTATAGGGCCCTAAAGTGAGAAAATGCGCTAGGTGGCTGGAGACTGGTACACTTACCCTACTACGCCAATTTGCTATTTCCTAATTCCACCAGTATGGTGGATGGCATAGGACTAACAAAGGCCTCGTAGGTGTAGCATCTATCCGACGGATGCTGGCCTGCTAAAAAGCGAGAAGAGCTACCGCAGTCGAACATCTTGCGGCACTGTTAGTAAGTCCTATTCCCACCTCTTCGTGGTGCCATCTGGAGATTTCCTATGGAAATTGCAGACGGAGAAGGGCGAATGGCGAGCCTCCTGCGCCAAAAAACAGGAACAGTCGGTTGGGCTACGGCCTAGTAAGCCGTAACCGTAAAAAAACACAAACTCCGAAACAACCACAAGCCTCGGATATAATGGACCGGATTTATGTTAACGACCCTTGCAAAAGACGAAAAAAGGACAAAGATCTTCGGCTTTGTACGTGGAATGTTAGGTCCCTAAACAAGCCACGTGCAGCCGAACAACTTGCGGACGCCCTAGACCGCCATAAAGCGGACATCACCGCCATCCAGAAAATGCGATGGAATGGACCGGGTATAAAGCGGATGAAAAACTGCGATATTTACTTCGGCGACTGCTATAGGGAGAGAGGGCAACGATTGTTTGGGTGCGGGTTTGTTGTTCGAGGTCGACTAAGGCAAAAAGTCCTAAGCTTTCGGCATGTGAGCGAACGCCTCATAACAATCCGTATCAAGGCTAAATTTTTTAGCATCAGCCTGATCTGCGTCTACACCCCCACGGAAGACAAGGATGACTCAGCCAAAGATGAGTTCTTCGATCTCCTAGACAGAACGCATGCCCAATGTCCCAGCTATGACATCAAAATTGTACTAGGAGACTTCAATGCTAAGCTGGGTAAGGAAAGCATATTTGAACGATTCATCGGCAAACATAGCCTACACGACACCACCTCCGATAACGGACACAGGCTGATTGATCTTGCTACGGGGCGAAATCTCCTTCTAGCCAGTACGCGCTTCCCGCACCTCGATATACACAAAGGCACCTGGCGGTCTTTTGATCAATCGACTACCAACCAGATTGATCAAATCGCGATCGCGATCGACGATTGTTCGAACTTTCCGAGGGGCTAACATCGACTCGGACCACTATCTTGTAGTAGCCAAGATGCGCTTACGGATATCACGAACGCAACGGAGTAGAGTAAGAATACAAAGTTAAGACGTCGGAAAGCTACTATCGCCAGAAACTGCTCGTGCTTTTACCGATCGCGTCTCCCTTAAGCTCTCCAATATACCTTAATCCTCCACGCTATCAATAGAACAGCAGTGGAGCCTTTGCAAACAAGCCTTGAAAAGCTCTGCATCCGAAGTTTTGGGTTTTAAGGCTCCACCACGAAGAAATACCTGGTTCGATGACGAGTGCAGGAGGATTCATACAGCGAAGCAGGATGCATATAAGGCCTGGCTGCATAAAAGAGCAAGAGCAGCTCGTGAGCTCTACGAGTTAAAAAGAAGGGAGGAGCATAAGCTTCTCAGAAGAAAGAAGAAAGAGCACGAGAAGCGCGCGATTGAGGATTTGGAGAGGTGTTACTGCAGGCGTGACGTTCGAAAGTTTTATCAACAGATAAAGCGAACATGCCAAGGTTATAAAGCCAGAACGGAAGCCTGCAGGGATGAGAACGGACACCTAGTAGTAGAACCGCAGTCGATGATGAGATTATGGAAAAACCACTTCTGCAGACTGTATAACGGCGATGTTAGTCAATATACCGCTGTCAGGCAGAATGATCCATTTCTAATCGACGGAGACCGCAGAGAATTCTGTCCCCCTGACCTTGACGAAGTTAAGATTGCCATATCGAAGCTCAAGTCGAATAAAGCTGCCGGCGCAGACGGACTGTCTGCTGAGCTCTTCAAGGCAGCTGGGGATGACCTGGTTGGGAGCATGCACCAGCTCATCCGTAAGATATGGTTAGAGGAAAGCATGCCCGAGGAATGGAGTCTCAGCATCGTATGCCCGATCCACAAGAAAGGAGACCCCTCTGATTGCGCCAACTATAGAGGAATAAGTCTCCTTAACATCGCCTACAAAATCTTCTCTGCCGTTTTGTGTGAACGCCTGAAGCCTTTTGCAAATAAGCTGATAGGTCCTTATCACTGCGGATTCAGGCCAGGGAAGTCCACCATCGACCAAATCTTCACACTACGGCAGATCCTGCAAAAAAACCAATGAATTTCAAGTCGACACTCACCACCTATTTGTCGACTTCAAAGCCGCATACGACAGGGTAATCAGAGACGAGCTATACAACGCTATGTCTACCTTTGACATACCTGCTAAGCTCGTCAGACTATGCAGGATGACTTTGGAGAATGCTCGCTGCTCCATCCGAATCGGTGAACACCTTACCGATAGTTTTAATGTCAAAAAAGGATTTAGGCAGGGCGATGCGCTGCCGTGTGATTTCTTCAACATCATATTGGAAATGATTGTGCAAAAATCACTGGCCAATACAAGAGGCACAATCTATTTCAAATCCTCGCAACTCCTTGCATACGCCGACGATATTGACATAATAGGTAGATCACAGCGAGATGTCAATGAGGCGTTTGAGAGTATTGAGATGGAGGCGGCGAATATTGGTTTGGCGGTAAACGAGGGCAAAACTAAATATATGCTGTCATCAAAAAAGGACGCTCAACACCGACGTCTCGGCCAGAACGTTTGTATAGGCAGATATAAGTTCGAGGTGGTTAAGGACTTCGTCTACCTTGGCTCCGCAGTGACCTGGAACAACGACATCAGTTCCGAAATCAAACGCAGAATCACTCTTGCCAATCGCTGTTTCTTTGGGCTCAGGAGGCAACTGAGTAATAGAGCCCTCTCCCGAACGACAAAGTTGACTCTATATAAGACCCTTATCATCCCGGTCCTGTTGTACGGCGCAGAAGCATGGACACTATCAAAAGCGGATGAGGAGGCCCTTGGTCGTTTCGAGAGAAAGATTTTGCGCGTGATTTTTGGGCCTATAAACGCAGACGGGGGATGGAGGAGAAGATTCAACCACGAACTTTACGGGCTGTACAGCGACAACGCCTAAGATGGCTGGGCCATGTAGAGCGAATGGACACCACAGCTCCAGCCCGGAGAGTCTTTGAATCCAATCCCGAGGGACGAAGAACCAGAGGACGGCTGTACTTAAGATGGCGCACACAGGTGGAAGGGGACCTCAGCCAACTGGGTGTGGGGCAATGGAAAAGGCTAGCGAAAGATCGTGCTAGATGGAGGGGCATGTTGGTTGAGGCCCAGGTTCACCCCGAACTATAGCGCCAACTAAGAAGAAGAAGAATTCCACCAGTATACTGGTGGCCTATGTTTATTTCATTGTGTTAATAGCCACGTTTACACTTGACAACGGATTTTGGATTTTTTTGTTTATATGTCATATGTACATATGTCAAATGTATAACAAAAAGGTTTAGTTCCGACCGAACAGGTATCCATCTATGCAAACGTAACACACTCTTTTCAGTGTTATAATTCATTTACCAGATATGTATTTAACATGTATGTATGCAGACATATTATATTGACAAACATACATAAGAACGCAGCTCGGAAATGTAAATTCCAATAATAGCAATACATAGTGCTTAAAATTCAAGCAGCTTACTCTGCCACTACCCTAACGACCCTTCATTTAAAAACATCTTTTTTTTATCAAATGTCATGATTATGAGAATATTCTAAACACGTCCGGGTTGCCTTGATAAACTCAATATTGCAAGAGTAATTCGATCATCCCGTATTGCTATTATACCTATTAGGTGTGTCACATCCTTCGAAAATTCCACATAATATTAGAAACGTGTATCCAAAACCCGATGTCAATTGATTTATAATAAAATATGTTTTAAAATTCATAGAGGGTGTGAAGGAACAAGGAAGTGCCATCTTTATTACAATAGTTTGGTTCTTTGAGATTTGAATAAGTTAATTGCTTAGTCATATAAGCAATGCGTTATCATCTATACTAATATTATAAATGTGAAAGTGTGTGTGTCTGTTTGTCCGTCTTTCACGGCAAAACGGAGCGACGAATTGACATGATTTTTTAAGTGGTGATAGTTGAAGGGATGGAGAGTGACGTAGGCTACTTTTTGTTTCTTTCTATCCCCCGTTAAGTTTGTATGCAGCAAAAAAAAAAAAAAATCAGTGGGGGATGGAAATTTGTGTGAGACTCTCCGCAAGATTAGTGTAGGTTCTATGATACAAACGAATAATAAAATAATTGAATTAAAACAACCATAAATCAATCAGCTTTTGAGAAAACAATCAACATTCGAAACATATATAAGTGTTACTCTTGAATTACGATAGATGGCGCTGATATGTTTCTGAAACGCGCTAACGTTGTGTGCTCTCTGCCTGTACTTAAGTGCGGGCATCGGGCTGCGCTTCATACTATAAAGCATCCGGTACCTATACTCTGTCAATTGACTACTAAGCGTCCCAGTCATGCTTATACGAAATTTATCCCATAGAGATTATGTAATGGGACGAGACTTCGTGTCACACAACTTGGCCGCAATATCATTAGCGCCACTATCTTAACCGGCGTAGGAAAGGGTGAAAACGTAATGATCCGGCGAATCCCAATAATTCCCACAGATCTCCCGTTCCAGTTTAAAAGGCTACAATTTCCTCTAAAGCTTAGGTTCGCTATGACCATTAACAAAGCGCAAGGTCAAAAATCGAAGGTGGCTGGGGTGAACTTAGAAAAGCCGTGCTTTTCCCATGGTCAATTGTATGTATGGACATGTTCGCGTGTGTCCAATGCCCAGAATCTTTACATTCTATCCCCAAATGGAAAGACATGTAATATCGTCTACAGTAGCGTATTAAAATATCATTCTGTTCCGAGTTCTCTTCTGTGTTCTAAATCAGGAAAGGGGAACTGTGTTACCCCGAATTTAACGCAAGCGAAGCCGCGGGCAAAAGCTAGTTTAAATATGTAGGTATATCACAACGGGGTCATTGTTGAACTCCAGCACTTGCTACTTCGCTAACCAAACCTGATTAATAATTTGTACTAAAGCAAATAAATATTTTAGAACTTTTTTCGTTCGAGTGACTTCTGAAAATTGTTTCCGGTTCGCCATATTGGTTTATGTCCTCGCTTGCCTTTTTATTTTTCGTATGTTATCTGGAGCATTTACCACATGTACGAAGGTTAGTTACGTAGTCATTAATATGCTTGGTCGAATTTCTATCCCCGAAAGATACTTAAACCGCTGTTTCTATCAAATCTATTAAATAGTACTATTAATTTCACATGTCGATTCTTAGCCGGCAATAATATACTACAAAGTTACAAGCGATTTTTGAAACTATTAACTATTTAACAAAAGTAAAGTTTTACAGCCACAAGTTTGTTAAAACTATTTATTAATTAATAATCAGTCCAAGTGCGGTAAAATAACTTCATGGATAACTTCAGGCAGGGTGTGCCATAATAGATGAGGTACGTGTGGCCTCGTAATAACAACTAGTTTATTTGAATCGTGAAGAGTCTTAAGTCCAATTCTATCTTCTACATAAATATCACGCTGGTTAAAAGGTATAACATCCAATGATTGGTTAAAATATCCAAAGTGACTTCAATTAGAACAAAGATGCTATTGTAAACAATACAGTATCAAAGAATTATCTCGGCTACTAGTACCTTGATTCCCACGGTGTTATAACGCCATCATTCGGTCCACCGACGAGAATCATTTTATCTAGTTTTGTCAAAGAGCTTTTAAATTGCGTCGAATTCGATGATTTTATTTCATTGTTGATTAGGGGGAGAAAAACACTGTACTTTATATACAGCTCCTGTTTGTGCGGATCATTCCAATAGTTGCCAACGGAAGTGTGTTGTCCAACTCTTGAATAAAACAGTTCAAATGCTGTTTTTGCCGCTAGATCGGGAAAGATTAAGTGTAAGAAACTAGCTGAAATGAAAATATGTATTTTATTTTCGAGACAATAACTTATAATTGTTAATTGTTACTTCCGTACTGGCCAGCCTGAGGCGATGATAACGAGATAAATTTTTTTACATTATGTTCGGGATATGATTGTAATACGGCCCTGGCGATTAAGCCACCCTGAGAATAACCTTTAAAAATCAAGTAACTAAGTAATGTAATCAATTGCCTCGCATTTGATAAACACTGTATATACATATGCACATATATGTGTAGTATACAATGTACATACATACATATTTTGCAAGTAATGCACTAGAAGATTAATTTACCTAATAAATGAACGCCTTCTGGATGCATTTTGTCTATTTCCTTAAGGTAATCCCGAATTTCCAACACCTGCTTCCAAGCAGCTTCTAAACTCGACCAACCTCCGTATTTGTCGCAATTGTAAACCTTTGTTCCGGGATGATTCTGAATTGTCGTAAACAATTTTTTTCGTTTAGCTACGCAATATTGGACCGATAAATACAGTAGTTACCCATTCAATTTCCCTCTTCAGAATCTCCATACTTTCTGCACCAGACATAATTCCATGTAATATCACGACCGGTTTGTAACATTTTATGCACTTAAGAACTACTGAGCTAAATAAAGCTACAAAAATAAATCGTAACTCCATCCTTAAGTCTCTTTGGCAAAGTCCACTGGAAATGTCTTAGTCCAAAACAATAACACAGCCGACCCTCAGTAAATACTCACCCAATCAATTTGACGTTTCAGCATTTAAAACATCAACTAGGCAAAACCCCTTCAATGCTACCAAAACATCCCAATTGCATACTTTGAAAGATAGCAAACATTCCTTCTACTGTGTTGTCTGTTTCACAATGCTACTACACGGCGACGCGACAGCGCAACTACAAACGCCGTAGCTGTCAAATCCATATTCATACAATGGAATTATAAGGAGTAAGTCACATAGGCACGTATGTAGTCGTGTCGCAGCGCTGTAATTTCGAAAATTCGAAAAACTGTCGCAACTACACTGCGTTGTGCCATTTCGAATTCGACATTGGAGGAATACGTTTGATAACTTGGTCTTACCCACCACCTTCTTCTGACTTTTGTTTTCGCTTTTAACTTTTTACAGGCTAAAGCAGCCACACATGTTAGCAATAATGTTTTGTTCAAATTGTTTTTATCCATTTATGAACTTATTTCAGTTTTTTACTGATGCCAACTTCACTCTATAGAATTCACCTCCAACTTCACTCACAGAAGTAGCCTCGCTGTCAAAAAAAACGCCGATGAAAGTCGCTCCATTGTGCATTGACTGAATGGCTTTAAAGCCACAGCAAACGGCAGCGTTTGTAGTTGCGCTGTCGCGTCGCCAAATAGTAGCATTGTGAAGCAGGCATGATTCGCTTTTCGTTTGAATATCATGTCAACATTACATACAAATACATATTCGCACAATAAATTCGACAATGTTATACATATGTAGTTATCTTTCCCCGTAAAAAAATATTAAATTTTAAAAATGTTTCCAGCTTTTGTCTAGGACTGTACCCACAAGACTATGAGTGTCTAATTTGACAGCTTGTCATTTCACATGGGTTACTGCGACGTTGCGATTTTTCCTAGAAGGGTCCCTGGTTTGGTTTATTACAGAGATAAATAAAGATGGAAAACCTTCGTACGTCCGCCCTGGGATCCCGCAAGGGTTGGCTGTTGCATTTGTAATACACCGATACTATACGTGTTATTCTCGTTTAAAAATGACGTACTTTTGACTAATACAATGAGAGTCTCAAGACGTCGATGTGTAGAGTCAAGACGTCGGAACTGGTCGGAACAAGGCTGAATGACATAGCCACGACGCCGTCAAACCGCAACGCGTTTGTAGCGGCTATCTGTCAAAGCCATCTCTATATTTATCTCTGGTTTATTAGTGGCTGGTGTTTGACGTTGGCAGAGTCGCGGTTACGCCCGCGGTTTTTGGGCTTATGTTGTGTGGTATGGAGGGCATGGGCAAGGACATACGTACAGGGTAAAGCTGTTGATTGCTCTCAACCTGCCCGGGTCAAGTTGACAAACAGCTTCCTCCCGGTGTCCTCTGGATAGCCTCTACTCTACAAGAACCGTTAACAGGTGAACAAATGTATGCAGCTATAGCCCCAGGCAAGTGGGCGCTACCTTACCCCAACCAGGTTGACGGTTGTACGACGGGCCAACAATCCGCCGTTAAAAAAAATCTCGAATGAACGGACGGATTCTCGAAGACGACACGGCGCGAAAAAGGAACACGATTTGCGAGTATGCTCCTGGAATGTCAGAACCCTGTACACTGCTGGAGCTGCTCATAAACCGGTAAAAACCCTTACGCAGTGCAAGGCGGATATTACTGCGATCCAGGAAATATGCTGGATAGGAAGCGGTACCATGAGGAAAAAAGATTGCGAAGGTTGTCACAAAAAATTGCACTTATTAGGGTGCGAATTTGTCGTGGGAAAGAGGTTAAGGGCGAAAGTTATCGACGTTAAGTCTATAAGTGATCGGTTGGCTGTGATCCACACCAAATGCAGATTTTATGTGCACGCGCCCCTACTGAAGAGGCTGAAGACTCCATCAAAGAGGCCTTATATGATCTCTTGGACAACACCTGCGGAGCTTGTCCGCAGTACAATGTTAATATCGTACTCAAGGACTTCAATGCCAAAATCGGTATGTGTTAGGAAAGCACAGCCTCCACGATACAACAACAGATAACGGTTTCCGACTCACGGACTTTACGACAGCTTGTAATGCAATGATACGTAGCACAAGATGTCCCCGCAAGCGAATCCACACAGTAACCTGGCGATTTCCGGAGAGGTCGAACCCGCAACCAAATCGACCATGTCCTCATTGACGAAAGACACTCGTCAAACATCCTGGATGTGCGAACATTCAGCAACATTCGGAGCTCGAATGTCCAATGCCAGAAAGCTGCACCAGCCCATCATGAGGAGGTACGACATTGGACGCCTGAGCACACCGGTGGTTACCACAGTCTACAGGGAGCAACTGAACGAAAGGCTCTCCGATATGACTTCGTCGAGCACAAATGTCAACAATATGTGGCTGCATTGCCGCTCAGCCATTCAGCAGAAAGACATAACCGCGAACTCTACGAGCTGTACAAATATGTTGATAGAGTCCGGAATCGTCAAGGATGGAAGGCAGCTATAGTTCGGGCTCAGATCCTCCATGGATTGCTGGCCCTGATAAGTAAGTTGTGTGGTATATTTGCCGAAGAGTGGCGGATCCAAATTATGAGGCAATGTAAATTAAAAATACTCGTTTTCATGATTGCCTGGAAAATTTTAGATAAGCTATCATTTTGTTTAGCACATCATCATCCTCCATGTTTTTAGTGACATTTCGCCCGCAAAACTTTTACGGAATCATCTTTCGAGTTCAATAGAAACTTATCCAAATATTTACTGATTCGTAATACCTTTTCTTTTCAACATGGATTATGCCTACTTATGTGTGCATGTACATATGTGTAATTGGCGATGTGTGCCTTGAAACATTGTAGGTCAACAGTAGGTCAGCGCATTGAAGAATTGCGCGAGAATGTGTGATGAAAAGATAAAGTACAAGTTAAAGTTCGCATACATAAGTTGAAAGGAGTTTATCGTCTATTCGGGCGAGATTATCAAAATAAAAAGCACAGGTTTGAACATTTTTAAGGCAGATAATATTGATATATTGTTTAGTCCCAAAATAATTACAAATATCTTACTAAAGACCTCAACAAGAAAAGGGGAATCAACTAGAATCAGGATAAAATCAACTCTTCGCATACATTAAAGTATCATAATTGTTGCATACATTTTATTCATCATAACGATACAATGCACTTTGTTTTTTAATACTTACATATTACAGCTGTAGTAAACGACTCGTGTTTTACCTTTACAAAACCCCTGCCTTTTGGAAGAAATAGTATATTTCTGTCTATGTTGTCTTTGTAGTCAATACGCTTAATTGTAGATACCTGCTTACTCTAGGCTCTATTTAATTGTATGTACATTGCTAAAAATTTTGATTTCTTCGTTTGCTGATATATTGTCTTTTTATATATATGTATGTGTATATACGTTTAACAAAACTACTAAAGTGTACATGTCATTTCATAATTTCGTTTAATACATTTGTGATTTATAACAGAAAAAATGCCATTATCTAAGATTATGGAAGGCACACAAAATAATATACTATCTGATTTTGTGCATTGCTCTTTTTGATACATTTCATACGGATAGAACTGACATTTTATCGGTGGTTTTGATGCATATTTTGACCAGGTGAAATTAGGTGTTTATTTGAATGTCTTTAAAATAAGAATGTAACTATCGATATGCATATGTGTGTATATTGGTATATATTCTCCTTTACAGATAAATGATTGTGTCTTCCTTGGAAAATACAGATACTATGATGCTTAAAACCAAAATTGGTATATGATTTTTGCCTTTTATATGGCTATAGAAGGAAATTCAAAGTAGTAAGTTGTATAAAATGTATGTACGCGGTCTTGTGCAAGTAAAATTCCTAAAAATACTAAAATGCACTTCTTTTTAGAATTGGTAGCAATGTTTCCTTGATTAATCAGATGATGGCTCTGCCCAGTTAATGCCCGCCCAATCAGGTAATTCTGTTTCGTATTCCCATCCCGGTCCCTAAAATGTACATATGTGCCATGTGTGATTTTATCGTAAATTGATGATTCTTAATCCCTAAATTTATTTTATTGCAGCATTTTAGTCACCTTATATTTCCAGGCATGTAAATACATAACGAGATCTTTAGGCTTTGGATCTCTATAACGCACTTTACATTCATAGCAATGTTTGTCTGTTGACATTTTTTCTGAGTTGAATGCTAGATCTGGGGATTCATGTCCTGTTTGAGTTGCAACGGTAACCTTGAATTTAAGAAATCGTTTAATAACACGTTATATGTCCTTTGTTAACGAGTTTACTTTTTCTTGCTGATGAATTGATGATATTAAAATGCCATTTATGGAAGTATTTACATCACTGCAGACACTATTTGATAATTCTACACTTTCAATTTGGCTGTCGCCTTCTGTGAGCACAGGACGTGGACTATCGGAACAAGGCGATGTTTCGCGTGATACAATTTCTGAATCATCATCGCTTAAAAGGTTATCTGCAATTTATAATTGAACTTGTTACTTGCCACAAAACTGACTGTCAATGATGTACTTTTGGAACCAGAAATGATCATGTCTGCCTCCGAATCAGCTTTAATTGTTTTAAAGAGTGATAATTCTGAGTCACCATCAATTCCCAGCCAATTTTCTGCATTATGAATATTAATTAAATCGCGTACTAATTCTTCGTCTGTTTTTCCACCAATATCGCCGCCACGGCCCTTCGACGGGCCAAATACTTCGTGGTTATACAGAGGGTCATTGACAACAGGGAATCCTAAAATGATATGTTCACATTTGATTTGAGGTAATATTGGATAATTTCAATATGTATATTCTACCGTTCAGACTGTGTTCAATTATGTTTACACGAAGCATGAAGAGGGAATTTTTTTTTTTAGAAACTCGCGCAGGTTCAAGAGTTTTTTATTGATATATTCTCTTATGATGTGCCTATAGACACACAACCTGAACGGAGTGCAGTGGTTTGGGTCGTTGATGTTCGTTCACTACTCTCAGGGGTGGTTGTCCTAGATAGGACGAGAGCCGACCAAATTCCGAGTTGGTTATAGTCCGTACTAATTCGTTCGAGCACTTTTAATATTGCATACGCAGAGGATGAATTTCAGTTGACCATATACTGTGAGTGTTATGCCTGCAGCAGTACGTCTGGTCACTTTCCATTCACAACTGCGTTGCATACTTTTTGTCCGTATAGGAATTACTTTTTCTTGGCTGTGAAGCGAATTTGAACTATAGATCTTCCGCTCGGCGGTCGATGGTGTTAACCACTGAACCACGGCCACCCACTGCACCACGGCCGCGAATGAATGTAGCAAAATATATTAATAAGAGGGGTTTATTGAAATGTTTTTTCTGGGTACACTAGAAATGTGAAGAATATGTAATTCAGTTTATAGTCTGACTAACTGTTAAAAGGTTAAGATTCAACATCTTTGCTTTTTCTTTGTTTTGCGATACTCAACATTCCTGTCTAATTATGTTTTAAAAAATACATAGATTGTACGATATTAGTAATTAAAGATACTCTCGAAATGTACCTAAATATTGCAAGTGCACGCGAATTTGATGCATCCTTCCCGTCAAAGGTTTACAAAGAACAACACTCGTTGTTCCATTATGGGCAATTTTCTGAAAAGTCGTAGTACACTCCTTCCCTTTGGGTGACACTTTACATACGCCAATTTTGTAACTTACAACTTCAATTGGCTCTTTGCACTCCACTATTCCACTGGAAATATGATTATAAAAGCAAATAATTACAAAAATAATCAGCGGGTATTTTCATAACTCACTCAGGGAAGTCGCCTTCAACGCGACAAATATATTCTTTTTGTACTTGTCTGTTGCGTATTTGATGTTCCATTTGGCGTGCTTTTTTGGGACTCCGACCGAACAACAAGAGGCCAGATGTCAATCGGTCCAATCTATGAATTGTCCGCAAATTTTTTAAATTATACTCTTTTGCCAAAATGAACACCACAGTATTGTGGCGATATCTTCCACATGGATGGACCTTGAATATAAAAAAAAATAATTATACGGAACTATTCTACTATGTGCCTTGAAAAAATAAAATAAAAACAAAAAAAATAACGAAAAATGTTGCATACCAATATGTGCATGTCCTTTTATATTTGAATAAAAAAATAAAATATAAAAAATAAATATATACGTATATTCCTAAATTACTACGGTCAGTGAATAAATAAAACGGAAGATGCAAAAAAGGAAAAATAAAGGATAACTATAAATCACTTAATAAGTTTTTAGAAAACAAAAATTAAAGGTCCGCCATATAACGTTTTTTTTCAAGTAGTGCTTATTACATGAATGGCAACACTTAGCTCATGTCTGATTTGACAGATAATTAGTTTTATCCTTCCGCTGAACGAAGGTTGTGTATACGCTTGAACAACGCTGGGAAATATTGCGACATTACTTTGAAAATCATGGTAATGTTGCAGAATGTGTGCGAAAATTGCGTACGGATTTTGGAAGAAGAGAAGCACCGCCAGCCCCGTATGTTCGTTATCTTGTGAAAAAAGTGAAAGAAACTGACGTCCTCATCGATAAACCAAAGCGTGAAAAGCCGAGAATATTGCTGCTGCGGCAGAAAGGGTGCGTGAAGCGCCATCAACATCAATTCACCGTCGTTCTCAACAATTGAACATTTCGGAGACATCATTGAAACGAATTTTGCATAAAGACCTTGGTATGACGCCATACAAGTCCAATTGGTTCAGGAGTTGAAGCCAACTGACCATCCAATGCGTTTTCGCTTCGCTAAGTGGGCCTGCGATCGACTTACAGAAGATGCCGATTTTGCCAAAAAATCATCTTTTCAGATGAAGCTCATTTTGATCTTGGCGGGTATGTAAACAAGCAAAATTGTCGCATTTGGGGCACGGAAAACCCGCACGCATACATTGAAAACCTGGTGCACACAAAACGAGCCACTGTTTGGTGCGGATTTTGGTTCAGAGTCATAGTTGGGCCATTTTTCTTCGAAAATGAGCAAGGAGTGGCCGTTACAGTCAATGGCGATCGTTATCGGGCCACGTTGAACGAATTTTTGTTCACAAAAATTGAAGAGGAGGATATTGGCAACATTTGGTTTCAACAGGACGGCGTTACGTGCCACACAGCCGAAGCTACACTCGATGTTTTGCGCCCTGCTTTTGAAGATCGCATTATCAGCCGTAGAGCTGATGTCGTTTGGCCACCTCGGAGCTGCGATTTGACACCGTTGGACTATTATTTGTGGGGTGCCGTCAAAGATAAGTGTTACGCCGACAAGCCAGAGACAATTGACGCTTTAAAGGACAATATTCGTGAAGCCATTGGTGAAATACAGCTGCACACAATCGATAATGTGCTTAAAAATTGGACCGATCGTGTAGGCTACTGCATGGCCAGCCGAGGCAGCCATTTGAATGAAATTATTTTCTATTACTAACCGGAAGGATTGAACTTTCAAATAAAAAAAGAAATTTGAGAAAAATTCAGTAGCTACTTTTTTTTAAAGCATTTTCAAAAAAAAAAAAGTGATTTGGTGGACCCTTTAGAAGTTATATATTTTCAAAACAAAATCAAATAAAGCTTACACATTTATGCCATGAATTTCACAGAATTCGAGTATGATTTTTGATATTAATATAAAATACTGAAGTAATTATTGGATAGGCATATCAGGGACGGTGCCCTTCAAAGATCACCACTTCACAAAAACTAATATGCCTACCAGCCTGGGAAATCAATCACACATGCTCTTCAGGAGCTAACAGCTCGGATCAACAAATCTCTGAGCGACAAAGAAATTGCGATAGGTTGCTTTCTCGATATTGAGGGTGCTTTCGACAACACCGACTACACCCAAATAAAACGTTGCATCCTCAGCACAGGGGTGGATAACACCACATGCAATTGGATCCAACACATGCCTAGCAATATGAAAATAAACACCTCACTAGGCAATGATAAAATCAGTGTAAATGCCGCGAAAGGATGCCCTCAAGGGGGCGGGGGGGGGGGGGGGGGTTCTCTCACCTTTCCTGTGGTCCATCGTGGTAAATTAACTGTTTAACCTACTCAACAACAATGGTTTCTATGTCCAAGGCTATGCTGATGACATAGTGATCCTGGTTAGAGGCAAATTCGAAAACACAATCTCGGAACTCCTCCAACGGGCACTAAACCTTGTTACAAACTGGTGCACAAAGGTTGCACTAAAGGTCAACACTGGCAAAAGCACTATAGTCGCCTTCACCAAAAGGAGGAATAGGCACAAACTTACCAAACCTACCCTCTTTGGTGAAGTGATAGAGTTCTCAAAAGAAGTCAAATATCTAGGGATAACTCTAGACGAAAAGCTCACTTGGAACTCTCACATTACAAAGACCATAGAGAAAGCCAGGATCCCATTATGGACCAGCAAAAGTCTCACTGGCAAAAATTGGGGCACAAGCCCCAAAATATCCCGCTGGCTATATACAGCAATACAGCAATCACCAGACCAATTCTCACATATGCTGCGCCCGTCTGGTGGCACAAAAAAAAAACAAATATCAGTGCAAGCCAAGCTCAACAAACTGCAAAGACTAGCTTGAATCTGTATCACCGGGGCCAACAACCCCCACAGCAGCACTAGAAGTCATCACAGACCTGCCACCTCTTCATCTCCAACTGAAGAAAGAAGCAATGGTCTTAGCCCATAGACTAATCGTGGAGGATGACTCTAACCGCAGGCTCTTTCACCCTGATATCCTTACCGAAATAAACAGGCATGAAATCCTTAAGATATCTCTGACAGATAACTGTCTACCCAGATACAACTTCAGCCAAAACTACAAGGTCACATTCCCCAACCGACAAAACTGGGAACAGGATAGACCCTCCTTCAATCGTGGATCCTATGTGTGGTACACAGATGGCTCCAAAACAAACGAAGGCGTTGGGGCTGGAGTATACGGAGCAACTACAGGCACATGCATCTACGTCAGCATGGGCAGATACAACTCCGTTTTTCAAGCAGAGATATTTGCTATAGAACTCTGCCTCAGAGAAAATATAAACAGAAATATACTCAACAAAAACATTTACATTCTCTCTGACAGCAAGGCTGCACTTCTGGCCCTAAAGAGCTATGAAATCACCTCCAAACTGGTATGGGACTGCCTACAGCTACTTCACCAGCTGGCCAGCACAAACAGAGCTCATCTTATTTGAATATCTGGACACAGCGGCCATACAGGCAGTGAAAAGGCGGACCTACTAGCAAGGAAAGGCTCTGCATCACCATTTATGATGCCACAGCCTTTCTGCGGCATACCCATCAGTACCACCAAATGCTGCATAAACAAATGGTTAAGGAACACGACGGATCACGAGCCAAATTGTTCCTCCCAACTACATCTCTCAGTAGAACGAAACAACTCCTCATGCTTTCGAGGAGTCAGATTCGCTTAATCACAGGTTTCCTTACTGGACACTGCTCAGTCAACAAACACCTCAAAACGATGGGCATTATACAAGATGACACTTGCAGAATGTGTAATGAAGACGAAGAAACAGCAGAGCACATACTGTGCCACTGTAACTGCCTTGTCAGTACACGTCATCGTCACTTAGGCAAGTATTATCTAGAAGCAGAAGAAATCGCTGCTAGCTCACTCAAAAGCATACTAAGTTTTATCACGAACCCAGGATTTTTGAGTGAACTGTAAGTGGGGACATCACAATAGGCCCATTCGTACCCTCTCTAACTCTAAGGCATTTTTTACTTTAAACAATTGGTTTGTTCTATTCATAATATGAACTTTGTTGAGTAATGCTATTTCCATTCGGAATCACAAGGCATATTGTGATATTTCTTTCACAATCCTATGATCTCATCAATATATTTTGAATCAAATGTTTAACTGAATAGATTTTAGATGACCTGGTCAGGAACATGCACCAACTCATCTGCAAGATATGGTCGGAAGAACGCATGCCCGATGAATGGAATCTCAGTATCGTTTGCCCGGTCCATAAGAAAGGAGACCCCTATGACTGCGCCAATTACAGAGGGATAAGCCTCCTGAACATCGCGTACAAGATCCTCTCTGCCGTACTGTGTAAGTACCTGAAACCGTTCGTGGACAATCTGATAGGTTCCTACCAGTGTGGTTTCAGGCCAGGAAAATCCACGATAGACCAAATATTTACACTACGGCAGATCTTGGAGAAGACCCATGAATTCCAGGTCGACACGCACCATCTTTTCGTCGACTTTAAAGCCGCGTATGACAGTGTTTATAGAAACGAGCTATACAGAGCCATGTCATGTTTTAACATACCTGCCAAACTCGTGAGACTATGCAGGATGACTATGGATAACTCTCGCTGCTCCATTAAGGTCGGAGGTGAACTAACCGACCCCTTTGATGTTAAAAAAGGTTTTAGACAGGGTGACGCACTGTCATGTGATTTCTTCAACATTATTCTTGAAAATATCGTGCGGGACTCTGCGGCCAATACAAGAGGTACGATCTACTTCAAGTCCACACAATTGCTTGCCTACGCAGATGACATTGACGTTATTGGACGAACAAAGCGAGACGTCAATAAGGCGATCACAAGCATTGAAGCAGAAGGGTAAATGGGGACAAGACCAAATATATCATCCAAGAAAGACGCACAACACCGACGTCTTGGTCAGAACGTCACCTTCGGCAGCTATATTTTTGAAGTAGTCAAGGACTTCGTCTACCGTGGCTCGGTAGTGACAAGCAGCAACGACACCAGCGCTGAGATAAAACGCAGAATAACTCTTACCAATCGCTGCTTCTTCGGGCTCAAGAGGCAATTGAGTAGTAGAGCCCTCCCTCGAAAAACTAACGTTTCCCTCTACAAAACCTTAATCATCCCGGTCCTCCTCTACGGCACTGAGACTTGGACGTTGTCAAAAGCGGGTGAAGAGGCTCTTGGACGTTTCGAGAGGAAAATTCTGCGTGCAATCTTTGGTCCCGTTTGTGTAAACGGAGAATGGAGGAGGAGATTCAACCAAGAACTGTACGGGCTGTACAGCAACATCGGCCTGGTTAGACGTTTTCGGATCCAACGTCTAAGATGGCTAGGCCATGTAGAGCGAGTGGGCATCAACGCTCCGGCCCGAAGAGTCTTCGACTCCAACCCCGAGGGACGACGCAGCAGAGGACGACCGCATTTAAGGTGGCGCGCACAGGTGGAAGGGGACCTCAACCGACTGGGCGTGCGGCACTGGAAGCGGCTGGCCGAAGATCGGGCCGGCTAGAGAGGCTTGTTGGTTGAGGCCCTGGTTCACCCCGAACTGTAGCGCCATCAAAGTAAGTAAGTAAGATTTTAGATAAGTTACAAAAATAAAACGGTTCAAATTAGTATTTAACGGCAGATAAAAACAAACATGAGACGTACGGAAAATGGTTGCTTACAATTCCACACGACCAATTTTACTCACCGGTATTGAACAGGGTTTATCCAATACCACCAATTGGTTGTCAAGGTGGATAATGTTTATACGTTGAGCTAATATAGGTGTCTCATGTCTGGTTGCAGAAAATGTGTGCACAAGCATATATATGTATGTATATATATATTTCAGTAAAAACATAAAACATGGAATATATAGTAGAAAGCCTCAGCAACATTTCAAAAATGATGTAAATAACGATACCAATATGTTGAAACAGTGAGTATTGTCATCAAAAAGGATTCGAGTTAAACACTAACCCACGTTAATGAGTGAAAAATATGTGACATAGACTTAGCTAAAAGATCATGTAATGTGTCGCTTCTATTCTCCACTAGCCAGAAAGCTAATTTGCTGACAGATCTTTTCGCTGTAAAAGCTTGTTCTCAGCAAGCCTTTGTTCTTTGTTGAAAGCAGTATTTGACTCATGCAAATACAACTATTAAAATATATTTAACATTCTTTGTTAAATTATACGTTTGTTTAAATATTAGTTTGCAATTCCCGAATTAGGTGTTACAGGGAGAAAGATAAAATCCAGTTGAATACAATGCCTACCAAGTTTACGTAATATGTACATCAGTAAAGCTTATTCTGTAGTAAAATCTGTTCTTATGGTTCTTAAGGTGCGATTCATAGAATGCACGTCATAACAGTCATAGCAGAGAAACAAAAGTTAAACCGTTGCTCAAAAGTTCTTAACAGTTAAAAGGGATTTTTCCCTCTCAAGCGAATAAACATTTTGTTATCAAAACAAACTTTGGTCTACCAACATGTCCTTGTTAAGTTAGATGCAGTCCTTTCATGTTTGCTTTGTAACAAAGTGAAAGTATACTTCTCAATGTCCACAATCGCGCCATAATCCTTTCACTGTTGTTACAATTTTTTGTAAACATGTTTTATATTTAGTATGAAGGGATGCATGGTATTTTCTTATTAAAGAAATGTACATATGTATGTATATGACAAAAAGTGTTTAGAACAATTACTTTATTTTTTTCATTTTAATGTACTTTCCTACTTTCCGTGATTTATTCCTAGTATGAGGAGTTTAAGTGAGCTGGATTTTGTGGAGCGAGTATTACAAACAGGTTGATAAAAATGCTTTTGGGAAAGAAGATTTGTACACTACTTTACTTTGTAGCTTATTTGGAAAGCAAATCTAAATCATAAAGAGTACAATGCAGACGGTATTCGCTCTTGTTCACAGTTTAAGGTATTCGTCAGTGTTTATTATCAATTTTAGTTGGTTTAATATCAATTTATTGATTCCCTCGCAAGCGAATCCACACAGCAACCTGGCGATCTCCGGACGGTCGAACCGCCAACCAAATCGACCATGTGCTCATTGACGCAAGGCACTCGTCAAACATCCTGGATGTGCGAACATTCAGAGGAGCAATTGTCGACTCTGACCAATTCCTCGTAGCAGCAAGATTCAGAGCTCGACTATCCAATGTCAGAAAGCTGCACCAGCTCATCAGGAGCAGGTTCGTCATTGGGCGCCTGAGCACACCGGAGGTTGCAAGAGTCTACAGGGAGCAGCCGAGCGAAAGACTCTACGTCTACGCCTACGTCGAACACAAATGCCAATAATATGTGGCTGCATTGACGCTCAGCCATTCAGGAAGTAGCCGAAACCACCTTAGGATACCTACCACCCCCGACAAGAAACCCGTGGTATGATGGCGAGTGTGAGCAGAAAAAGGCAGCAACCGACGAGGCGTACCAAAAGGCGCTGCAGAGGAAAACCAGGGCGCCGCAAGAATAGTACCGAGCCAGAAGAAGGGAGGAGAAAAAACGACTGCGACAAAAGAAAAGAATCCTCGCAGCCTCCCAGCTCAAGGATATCGAGGAGTCTAGGGATAAACATAAAACACGAGTCTTTTACAAGAAAGCCAAAGGCCTTGCAGGAGGTTTCAAAAAGGGCACCCAGGCTCTTCGAAACTGCGAGGGTAATCTTGTCACCGACACGCAGGGAATAGTGGATGTATTTAAGCAGCATTTCCAGCAGCTCACCACCTGGGACAAAATATAACAATAGACAGCTACAATTTCGAGGTAGTTAAGGAGTTTGTCTACCTCGGGGCAAACGTAAATTCCACAAATGACACCACAGTGGAGATCCGGCATAGAATCACCCTTGGCGACCGCTGCTACTTCGGCTTGTCCAAACAACTGGGTTCAAAACTCCTCCTGCTGTACGGAGCCGAAAGCTGGACGATAAGCAGGACAGCGGAGCTGATATTGGGTTCTTTCGAAAGAAAAATTCTGCGCCAGATATTTGGTCCTGTCTGTGAGGAAGGTGAATGGAGAAGAAGACACAACCGCGAACTCTACGAGCTGTACCAAGATGTGGATGTAGTCCGGATGGCAAGGATCCGTCGACTACACTGGCCCGGCCACATCGAGCGCATGGACATCAACGCTCCAGCTAAGAGGGTCTTCGACTTCGAGCCTCCTGGTTCGAGAAGAAGAGGAAGACCGAACCTCCGGTATAAAGACCAAGTAATCGCGGATGTAAGACATCTTGGTCTTGACAACTGGAAGCAGCGTGCCCGGGACCGTCAAGGATGGAAGGCAGCTATAGCTCAGGCTCAGATCCTCCATGGATCGCAGGCCTGATAAGTAAGTAAGTAAGTAAGTAAGTTAATATCAATTTATGAAATGAACAGAATAATATTATGTAAAGGCCACACATACTCGTACACTCACATACGCAAACTGTAACCTATTTCATTCTAGTAAATAAATGTTATATATATGTCAAACGAATAAAGGAAAACAACGAAAAATAAAAAGTAAAGTGAGTATAAGTGAAGATGTATGGTAATAGTTTAGACTACATGTACGAGATTTCGAATACAATGTATTTAGTCTTAGGCACATTTTATGGCGGTCTTTTAAGCCACTTACAGGTATAGATGCCGGCTTATTGACAACCACAATATCTTCGTCCATATATACTATTGTGATTGGCTGACTAGTGACTGGAACTTCATGTCTGTAAAAATACATTTATTATATAATTCGGTAAAGGTTAAAAATGCATATTTTAAACAAATGAATATGACCCATCATCCCTTGAAATATACACAGGAAAAAAACGTTATATAAAACTAAAACCTTGCGTTTCATATATCCTTGCAATAGGATAATTCAATACTAACTTTTTTTAATAGTCGTAGGACGACAAAATTGTCTGTCTACAGATTTTTGCTGATTACAATAAATAACAAAACCGTAATATCATGCAATTTTCTCAATGCGAAGTTTCAGCATTAAACCACTGATTGCTTCTTTCTTTAATTTTTCAAAGACATGGTGCTTTCAAGACTGGTTTTTGAAAATAATTAAAAAAAAAAAATACTAGGAGACCGGCGAATTCCTAAAGCTGATCTAAAGCCACTAGGTCACATTTCAAGATTCAGGTGATTAATGCAATTGGGGGTTAAAAAAAAGGCTTAATAATAGAACGATTTAATTAGATTTAAAGATATTAATTTGTACAGTTAGTTATGATTGCATATTTTAGAGTGGCGTAGGTATATGACTGAATTGTTCATTCAATTTGCAAGAGGATTCCACTTTAATCACGAAAGTTAGTAAAATATTTCTATATTTCTACTTTCTCAAAGTTTGCATGGTATTCTAAGGTTATATCTTTTCTTTTCTATTTACTAAAGAAATTAAACAAGTGCTTCTGTATGTCAACAATGGTAAAAAAGTTGTTTGAGAAAAATGTCGGTTTCCACATTAATGAATTTATTATGTTGTTTAACAAAAACTTACCGGTGCACAACGTTTGCTAGCAAATCGTTATGTTTTAGTCTGTAATCAATTGGCACTTTTTCATAGTTTACTGTCAAGGTACCAGCTTTAATACATCTCTCATATTCTTCAGCAGGGTGTGCCCTGAACTCTCGGGCAAAAACGTCCAGAATTTTTTCACCGACCCACCTACCCTTTGTAAAAGTAGTAAACGTAAAGTAATAGGGATATACTTTACGTAGACCTAAAAAAAGCAACAGAGAAGAAAAAGCTCTAAAGTGTGTGTTCTATTTTGAATTTATTAATTTCAATTTAGCATAATATAACTAATTCGCATGACAGTTTCCATAAAGACTGTGCTATTCATAAAACCACACCAGTCCTTATAGATAGAAAGCCCCTCAGATAGAAAGATAAAACACTTGTTCCATCTATCTTACTGTTCTTCATTTTATAGGGTCAAAATTAGAAAGACCTAAGAAACATATTAATTTTGTTGGGAAAGGAGCGGCGCACATTATTTGTCTTGAATTTTATTTTTAGAGTAAAAAGAAAAAAAGAAAAAAAAAAACGATTTGCAAGTATTTACGCTAGGCCCAGACACTTTTGTTAGTAATTTAATAAAAATGTAACAAAAGCAAGTGACCAAATTGATTTACTTTACTTATGCATACTACTGCATACAATGCGCTGTGGTTACATGATTCAAGATGATATTATGTGTCTGGTTTTCTACTTTCAAGTATACATATAGCATGTGTTCCACGAATAGGGGGGTAAAACCCCCTCGTAGCTGCACAACGGGCCTCCCTGGCCTATGTGCACTCTTCTCAACTCTGGGAAGGCTACGACCCTACCTACCTACCTACCATAGCATGTGTTGAATCAAACAAACGAATTTTTGTTCCACTAACTGTTCGAAATGAACTCTTGCGAAAGAAATATCCTAGTTTCTTGCGTGAGAAGGCATATACCTATTTTGCCGTCCACATTCAGGTAAAATAAATATTTTCGAAAAAGTTTAAATGACTAGTTTCAGATAACCTTTGCCATGCATCTTCTTATTTTTTTACAAATACGTAGGCGAAAATGAATACATATTCAATTGAATATCTATTTCCATTGTGGTTACAATGGAAATGGCTAGACAGTGCAATACCGATGAATCATTTTATTATGTACATATGTTGATAAGCTAACAATAAACTATAGTTACCGTTTTCAATGAAATATGAAGTCTCATGATATCGCTCATCTGTAAATCCTGGTCTCTTGGCTTTTAGTGCTTTAGTTTCAAGTTTTGCCTAAAAGGGATTATTTTTCATTTATCTACTCGTATCATTCTAATACATAACTAATTTGATCAAATATCTGAAAATAAGTAGGTAAGGTTACCTTTTTAAGGTCCTTTATTTGATCGTTTTCCTCAGCCTTTCTTTTTTCAGGATTCGGTAATCTTAATTTGTCCTTGTCGCATTGAGGTATTATCTGAAATAAGAAGTATTACGATGAACAGACTTGTAGGACTATAATTGTTTTTCGTTTCACATTCACATGTAAGTACGTTTATGTCCGAGGCATTTGCTTAATTAGTTGAAAAGTAGTTCTAGTTTTGTAGTTTATACGGAATTGGTCGCGAAAGGAAACATGGTACTTGAATATCATGTGCATCTATAACCATTGACATGTTATCGTTCCGAGTTTAGATTTTCGCCACGACTTTTCAAGTTTAGATTTTCGCCACGACTTACCATTTGGTTAAGCACTATTTTCGTTTCTAAGGACGACCAATTCACACAACAAATAAAAAAAAAAATGAAAACGAAAACACACATTACATCAGCAAATGCATATTAAGCGCACTGTGGTAAGGTGTATTTCTTTTTTGGCAATATTTCAGGCGCATAGGTATTTGAAAAGTTTGTATTGTGCATACACAACCTTTGTCAATCTTGAAAAGCTAGAACATATATACATATGTACATATGTATGTATATACGTAGTTCTAGTTTCATAAAATTAAAAGAACGTAAATGCCCTGGTCTCACCTTCCAGTATATACCCATATATTTTTGAGTGTACTTTGCAAAACAATATGACGATTTTGGTAAGTATAATGACTTCGTTTTCACGAAAGATGGGCCCTCATGGTCCATAGATGATTTTTTTTTTTGTTCAGTTAATTTATTTACCTTTTAACGCAGTTTCAGAGAATCACTTCTATATACGTGAATTAATTACTTAGTGAAGACTATTAACAATTAAGTAAAAAAAAAAAAAAATGTCCACCTTTATTCGCAGAGAGTAATGAAAACAGGGGAAGGGATTTCATTACGCGAATTCAACATACATAGGTGCTCTTCAGAATGTATTCCTAGTTATTTAAATGTCAATAGAGTGCAGATACTTGAGGAATGTGATCTCAGTCAAATGTTTTCATTCTTTCCCCCCTTTTTAACTGTACGGGGTGTTATTTTCTAATTACTCATTTTAATTAAAAGCAATCTACTCTCTCTATGATCTTCTCTAATGTGTTAGACTAAATGTACATATGTATATTAAATACAGCGCAGTGGTTAGTGTGTTGGACTATGGCGCACGATGAGCGAGTTCGGATCCCGATAACACCAGCGCCATCGAATGTTTATCTCGCGACACTCCTCCTCGGCGGGGTACTGGCAAAACCCCCCGTAGTAAACTTGCCATGGAAAAGCTTCTCGACTCACCCCGTTCGGAATCGGCATTAAACTGTAGGTCCCTTTCACCTGTTTGAAAACTAAATCACACACAACATTGGTGATTGAGAGAAGCTTGGCTCTGGTCCTTCATGGGCTGTAACGCCACCAAAAGAAAAAAAAAATTACAACATCTTCATTTTATATTATTTTACTGGTAACGCTACTACTTATCAGATTGACAGGCCTGGATATACAAATTAGAAATAATACAGTACAACACTTCGATTTGCTACCTAGTGATTGCATGAAATTTAGCATATTTGAGAACTTGGACAAATTTCGATTAGTGAACACGCAATCTATTTCGCCCCAAGGATATAACATAAATAGGGCAATATGAAAAAAAAAAAAAGCGATGGCAAAGAATTCTTTCCGCCTTTCGTCGTCATGAAAGTAACGACTGTCAAACGTAGTTCTATTTTCATAAAGATGTAGAACGTGTGCATTTGTCAGTCACAGGATATGTGAAGACCAAACGTCACGTACTCGATAACTGGTGAAAAAAATTCAGAAGTCCATACTATGTATATATGCACATATTGTATAATATTAACATTGCGTACACATACCTTATTTATGAATATATTTTCCGTGACTTGGTTAATTCAATTTGTAGATATACATATGTTTGACCTTATCTAAAAGCTAAACAAATTTAGTTTAAAAGAAAAAAAGAATTAAGCTATCTGTAGTTTTAATAAAATTCACTGTACTACATGAACTATTTCTGTATGTATGCATATCTTTTTAAATTTGACATAACTACGAAATTAATTATCCTCGAATCCCCTATTGCGTACCTAAGACTCAATGCTTCTATACATATGTACATATGCATATGTATGTATGTACATTTATCAATTTGCAAGTTTATGAATATAATGTATGTTTTGACACAACTAAATTACTGGGTAAGTTTACGCGTTCTCGCTAACTAACCTCTATGTGCTAAATACTCGTTCGTTTTTTGGCTTGTATACAACGGCCATAATATATATATGAAGTTATGAATGTGTATATGAATATGTATAAAGATAATTTTTTTAAATTTTCAATACAATTCAATTAAACGTTCTAATTTCCGTCACGAGTTAATGTGTAGATATCTCCCTTCAAGTTAGTGTGCAAGTGTCAAAAGTGAAAACAAATCATGATTAATATGAAAGGCTTAAACGATGACACATTGGTTTTACCATCGTATTGATAAAAAATATAAATTTAAGTTTCCAGCAAGAAACTTTTTGTACGAATAGTTCCCTAAAGCATAAAAATGTGAAAAGTACGAGTACATGTATAAATTAATTCGATATGAAGCTTACTTTTGCACTTGTTCATTTTTAGATAACATAAACATCAAATAACCTAAAACCAGAAATGATGCAAAAATATTGTTCGATGACGTTGGTAATTCAGCTAACAAATGAAGTTGAACGCTCAACAGTAATTTGGCAGCTTGCCATTTTGACTGGCTGCCTCAATATGTAGTATGTATATGTGTAGTACTTCCCTTTCCTTTGCCTGGCATTTAAGTGCTTATGACGGAATATTTAACGTTGGGTCCTCATTTAAAAGTATTGAAATGTATAATTAAATAAATGTACTATGAATGTACGATCACTTGCCTTGTGTTTAATTGTCTTGCAACATGGCAGCTAAGGGCTTATTTATAGATATTAAAATAACTTGCAAACATTTTACTTCATACTCATTCTACCACAAGTATGTTTATTTCTTCAGAAAAACAAGGATACATGCGTGTTTGTAAATGAGTTTGTGCATTTTAATGTTCTTCTTCTTCTTAGTGGGCGCTACAGTTCGGAGTGAACCTGGGCCTCAACCAACATGCCCCTCCATCTAGCACGATCTTTCGCTAGCCTTTTCCATTGCCGCACACCCAGTTGGCTGAGGTCCCCTTCCACCTGTGTGCGCCATCTTAAGTGCGGCCGTCCTCTGCTTTTTCGTCCCTCGGGGTTGGATTCAAAGACTCTCCGGGCTGGAGCTGTGGTGTCCATTCGCTCTACATGGCCCAGCCATCTTAGGCGTTGAATCCGTAGACGCCTGACTAGGCTCATGTCGCTGTACAGCCCGTAAAGTTCGTGGTTGAATCTTCTCCTCCATCCCGCGTCTGCGTTTATAGGCCCAAAAATCACGCGCAAAATCTTTCTGTCGAACCGACCAAGGGCCTCCTCGTCCGCTTTTGATAGTGTCCATGCTTCTGCGCCGTACAATAGGACAAAATGTGTGCATTTTAATGTTACACCACCAATAATCTAAATGAAAACTGAGATTATTGGTATGTACATAAATGGGAGTTCTTCTTCTTCTTTAGTGGCATTACAGCCCATGAAGGGCCAGAGCCAAGCTTCTCTTCAATCACCCATGTTGTGTGGGATTTATTTTTCACACATGTGAAAGGGATCTACAGTTGAATGCCGATTCTGAACGGCGTGAGTCGAGAACCTTTTTCGATGGCGTTGGTGTTATCGGGATCCAAACCAACACACTAACTACTGCGCCATAGCGCCCTTACATACATATGTACATACATGGGAGTTAGGATAATTATATATATGTATTTGAATTGATTGCAGGTAAGGCATGATATACATATGTACATTGAAAATCTAACCAAATTTGTTAAAACATTATTATTATTAACATATCGATAACACATACATACATACATACATAGGTTAACTTCTTTTGCTACTGTGATATGTATCATCTTTGGAAAACTTTTGTTAATTACATTTCTGAATTGTTGAATATGTAATTTACTATGTATCAGAGTGATCAGTCTTATGTGGGCGTTTTATTTAATTTTACTAGCCAACGTATTATCTAACCCACACGACGTTTTAATTGGAAACGCCATCACCTGCAGTGCCATCTCCGCACGTGATGAGAACTTGTCCTCTTTCAAATTCCCGTTTTTTGTTTCGTTTTCATTTTTCATTTCTCACACTAAATATTGTGGAAAACGGTCATCTACTCGTCTGTCTGCCCGCAAAAGTTGAATGAAGTCTCCCAACAACTGAAATATCAGCACCAACGAATGGATATAGTGGGAATTAATCATCTGAAATTCACATCCACACAATCTTTTCAATAACATGATTTCGTAGTATCTTATTTGTGTTATGCCTTGGCGTGGACAAATGCTCGATGTTGTACTACACATTATATACAATATGTACATAGATATTTATGTATGTGCTTGCACTGTACAATTTGAAAGGAAGGTGCTGATTTACATCAATATGTGGAAAAATTGCTGAAAAAAGCATTACAAGGGAACTTAATCTGTCTAAACTATTATTATCATCCCAATTTAAGCTATCAGCTGTAGGTTGGTAACAAATTGACTTCAGTTTATGTTTCTCTAATGAATTTTTCAGTAACATAAACATCGAAAGAGGGAACCGGAAAATTGCGAAATGAAGACATACGCAAATACATATATGCGTGAACAAACAACGTACATAGTGGAAGAAGGTCGATCACGCACGTGAACGGCACCATTATAGTCCATTCTGTTGTGTCTTCAAAGACGTGGAAAAAATGCTCGTGGGTGGACGAGCATCCAGCGAAATTTGAAAATACACATTTGTGTATAAATGCTTTTTGGCGGCATATCTGATTTTTCATTGTTGAGTGTTATACAATTACAACAAAAAAAAAAAAAAAAAAAAAAAAAAAAAAAAAAAAAAAAATGTGCTCGTATATACTAGATTTCTTATTCCTTTCAGTTTTTTTTTTTTTTTTTTTCTTTGGAAACTGTCCCAGTAAATAAAACGTGCTATGTGACAACAAAGTTAAATATTTGACTACATAGGCCTTGGGTGTAGAACTAGCTACTGCCAGATACAAGTCGGTAATTATATTTAAGACTTTTTCGAGTAAAGTATCTAGGCAGAGAGCATTTACGAGTAAATGCCTTATTCTGTATAGTCTGTGTACGTAGCTACAAACGTATATTTTTAGATCAAACCAATCAGAATACAATTGGTGCCAAAGGAATTTCTTCTCTTATGCGATCTTTGGCCACGATGACGGGCCTTAAATTGTAAGGATAGTTTTTAAATCAGCAAGGAAATATTGAAAGATATTATGATTGACATGCGTGCATTCCAGCCGGGACGTTTCTTTTGTTTTTTTCTTGTTAAATTTCGAGTGAGAATAAACTGATCAAGAGAATAAGTAATGAAATGAACAATATTTTGGTTGAATTTATTATGTAATATGTATATATGTACACACCTATATACATATGTATGTATGTATGTCATTGTTGGCATGTGTGCATTTCAGCCAGGACGCTTTTTTTCTTGTTAAATTTCGAGTGAAAATAAACTGATCAAGAGAATAAGTAATGTAGGTATTGATCAACATTTTGGTTGGTTTTTATTATGTAATATGTATATATGTACATAATTCAGAAGGTAGAGAGCGAGCAAGCAGAGTAAAGAAGCTGATTGTGTTTAACACGGTAAACACCAGATTCGATATCTGTCCCTGTTCAATCCAAGTTGACACACAGATTCCGAGTGGCCCCTCCTGGATAGTTGCCCAGGCATCCGCCGAACTAATGTGTGCAGCGACCAGCCTCCAAGTTGGGGGTTGTGCTTAGGGTTAACATCCCTATCGCGGAAAAACTACTTGTTGCCAACCAATAACGTTATATTTATGACCTTAAACCGTACGACCATATTTCTTCGTACTCAAAAACCATATTCGGCTGCTCATTCGAAAACGTACTAAAATTTTTCCCACTGACTTGTATTCACAAAATTATCACGACACAAGAGCCTGACTATCTATACAATAAGCTAAGATTTCCAATCTCACAAAGGAGTTCTATATTAATCCAGCCTAGGTACACTTGTCTCGCGTCGGAACGTCAATTTCTGGTCCATGCCACTCGCTTGTGGAATTCCCTCCCAATACATCTAAGAAGGATCGGAAACGCAAAACACTTCAAAAAACTAATTTTAGTTTACCTGGCCAACAATAATAATTAATATTAGCTTCACTTTTTTCTTTCTTCATTCATATATTCCTACAAATCATTTTTTTTTTTTTTCATAAAGTAGCACCTACGTAACGATGGAATTTTTTTTAGTCTAGCAGTCTAAGTCGTACGAATATTAAATATAAATATTGTACTAGCTTATAGGATTCTCACTATCTTAATGTACAATCAATGCATAAATGAGTGAATAAATTACAAATTACAAATTAAAAAAAAAAAAAAAAACAAGCCTCGGATAGGGACGATTTCAATATTGACGAGCCCTGCAGAGGCAATAAAGATTTACGAGTCTTCCCCTGGAATGTGATGTCCCTCAACAGACCAGGTGCGGGCAATCAATTGGAAAAGCTTCTGGCCCTGGCCTGCTACAAAGCAGACATTACTGCACTCCAAGACGTGCGATGGGATGGACCAGGCAAAAAACGGATGAAAAACTGTGATACATATCTAATTACGGTAATTGCTACAAGGAAAAAAAGCAACGCTTACTTGGGTGCGGATTTGATATTCGAGGTAGACTTAGATTCTCGGCATGTAAGCAAACGCCTCATAACAATCCGCATCAAGGGTACACTGGAGAATATCACACTAATTTGCGTGCACGCCCCAACGGAAGAAAAAGATGATCGACTTTTATGATCTCCTAGAGCGAACATACGCTCAATGTCCCAGTTATGACACGAAATTTGTACTAGGAGATTTCAACGCAAAGCTGAGCAAAGAAGACATATTTAGATCGATCATAGGAAAGCATAGCCTCCATAACACTAGACAACCGATTTAGGTTAATCGATTTCCTAATGGGGTGTATTGTAGCAAGCACATGATTCCCCTATCTCAACATCCATAAGGGTATCTAGCGGTACCAACCAGATTGATAACATTGCGATCGACACCAGACACTCATCCAGCATGCTCGACTCGACATCGACTCGGATCACTACCTTGTTGTAGCCAAGGTACGAATGAGGATATCAAGAATGCTTAGAAGTAGAGTAGAACAATCTAAGTTTGGTAGTGGAATCACAGTCGATGTTGAGGATTTGACAAGACCAATTCTGCAGACTGTATAAAGGCGATGACAGATACCGCCGTCATGTCAGGCAGAAAAATCCATTCGTAATGGACGACGACGTAAGAGAATTCCGTCAACCCGAGCTAGGCGAAGTCAAAATTGCAATATCAAGACTTAAGTCCAATAAGTCGGCTGAGCTTTTTAAAACGACTGGGGATGAGCTGGTAAGGTGCATGCACCATCTCATTTGCAAGATATGATCGGAGGAAAGTATGCCCGACGAATGGAATCACAGCATCGTTTGCCCGGTCCATACGAAAGGGGAATAAGTCTCCTTAACATCGTACACAAAATCTTCTCTGCCGTATTGTGTGAACGCCTGAAACCCTTAATGGATAACCTGATCGGCTTTTATCAGTGTGGTTTCAGGCCAGGTAAATCCACAATCGACACTCACCACCTTTTCGTCGATTTCAAGGCCGCGTATGACAGCGTGTATAGAGACGAGCTATACTTAGCCATGTATAATTTTAACATCCCTGCCAAACTCGTACGATTGTGCAGGATGACAATGGAGAATTCTCGCTGCTCCATTAAGATCAGTAATGTTTGATGTTAAAAAAGGATTTAGACAAGGCGATATGCTGTCATGCAACTTTTTCAACGTCATGATTGAAAAAATCGTGCATGAGTCGCTGGCCAGCACAAGACGTACGATCTATTTCAAGTCTACGCAATTGCTTGCGTACACCGACGACATTGACGTGATTGGACGGACACAACGAGACGTCAATGAGGCCTTTGAAACCATTGAGTTAGAAGCGGCTAAGATGGGTCTTAAGGTTAATAAGGGTAATACCAAATATCGGCAACACCGATGTATAGGCCAGAACGTCGCCATGGGCAGATATAACTTTGAAGCGGTCAAGGAATTCGTCTACCATGGCTCACAGATGCCCGGCGACAACACATGCGCTGAGATAAAACGCAGACGCACTCTTGCCAACCGCTATTTCTTTGGGCTCAAGAAGCAATTGAGAAGTAGGACCATCCCAGTCCTCCTTTACGGCGCAGAGGCTTGGACCTTAACAAAAACGGATGTAGATGCCCTGATCGTTTTGAGAGGAAAATTCTGCGTTCTATCTACGGTCCCGTTTGTTCAAACGGAGTATGGAGTAGAAAATTGAATGAAGAACTGTACGGGTTGTACAACGACATCGGCCTGGTACGACGTCTACGGATACAGCTTAGTACGGCGTACAGCGGGTGGCTAGGCCATGTAGACCGCATGAAAAATACGGCTCCGACCCGATGAGTCTTCGAATCCACCCCGGGGGGAAGGCGCGGCAGAGGACGGCCACATCTATACGGTGGCGCACGCAGATGGAAGGGGACCTTAACAAACTGGGCGTGCGGCGCTGGAAACAGTTGGCCAAGAGCGTGCTAGCTGGAGACGCTTGTTGGTTGAGGCCCAGGTTTACCACGGACGGTAGCGTCACCTAAGTAAGTATATGTATAATTCAATATTTAATTAAATTAAAAAGCATATTCAGCATGGGTAGTTGTCATGTTTATTTTTTTTTTTTTTTTTGGTTATCGTTTTACCGAAGCCGTTGAGTTTAACATGACCAGCATACTACGGAGGGCGCCGTGGCGCAGTGGTTAGTGTGTTGGATTCTGGCGCACGATGGGCGAGTTCGGATCCCGATAACACCAACGCCATCGAATGTTTATTTCGCGACGTTCCCCCTCGGCGGGGTACTGGCAAAACCCCCCGTAGTAAACTTGCCATGAAAAAGCTTCTCGACTCACGCCGTTCTGAATCGGCATTAAACTGTAAGTCCCTTTCACCTGTGTGAAAAATAAATCACACACAACATGGGTGATCGAGAGAAGCTTAGCTCTGGTCCTTCATGGGCTGTAGCGCCACCAAAGAAGAAGAAGAAGCATACTACGCATGGTCTACCAAAAAGGAGAAAAACCTACAAATGTAATTGCTGAAATGGGATCTAGAAACGCTGAGCCTCAAAAAAGATAACATTTTTTACTACTGCCTACCTTTCATGTGCCTATTTTTGCACTGCTTTAAGCAAACCTAGTAAATATATTTATACATTGCTATCGCTTACTCAGATTAATGTACTTACGATATCATGCTAGTATTTATCATGCTCTTAGAAGTAAAAATCAAGAAATTATTAAGTACTTTCATTATACTTAAAAACACGTTAAGTATGTGAATGTTAGACTTCGATTCTACTTGAATATATAGTATTTAAATTTTCATACAGAAAGCTTTTTATACGATTATGTGAAATATGCACTAACTACATAATTTCAATTGTAATGGATTGATGACATTGAACGAGTACGTGCGTATAACGTAACGTATTGTACAGTAGTATGTACATGTTTCGTAGACATTAGATACTCATGTGTTTTGCTGCATAAAAAGATTCTCAGTTCGTATGAAAGTAAGCTTAAGGTAAAGATTGACGATTATTCCGGCAATTATCTGTTCATTAGAAGTCACGAGATTGTACAACATTGCATCATGCTGCTAAAAATACGCTCGACACCACTAAGGGTTAAATACATAACTAATACAACGAATTTCATAAACTTGACTTTTTTATTCTCAATTCCTCGTACAAATATCTAAATAAATAAATAAACTTACCTTTTTTATAGGCATTGGTAAAACTGTTGCAGGTGTACTATTTGGTATTGTTATTACACCGACGTTTAAATTCATTGCTGCCAATTGCGATTGAGCATGATTTCCGGGATTAGCTTTATGCGGTTGACTGGGTTGATGAACGTTCCCACAAGAAGTAAGCGTCTGCTGTGCCGCGGCTAGTCCAGCTAAATGCGTCGATGAAGATGCTAGAAATGTTCCCAGTGTTAAAGGTGTAAACAAGGCTGCAGTCGCTGGATGTAAGTTTTGTGGATGGTGAGAATGTTGGTGATGGATTGCCCCAGCTGTTCCTGTTGCAGAAGGATGTTGAAGACTTGCAGCTGAAGTCCGATGAAGGGCAGCAGCTGCTGCAGCGTGGATTTGATGCTGCTGAAAACTTGGATTAGTAGTGTGCGGAGGATTTGAACACTGCTGGTTTTGCGCCACTGGAGTAGATGCGGGGCCATATGCAACAGCAGCAGGGTGTTGAAATGGCACTGCAAGCATCTTTTGCAAAGGAACTCCCCATGGAAGATACCATGATCCTGGATGATGTTGCATTCTTCTTCTTGGTTTTTATTTAATGAAGAAAGCTTTTATTCCTGACTGCTTAATAATACAATTTTTAACGGTTGGCGGTGCAGGTGCGATTTAACTAATACCTTCAATCATTTATATGTCTATTAAACAGCACTACTGTTGTTTTGGGGAATATTTGATAAGTTTTGCTTATTTAAACAAAGGAAAAGTTTTCATCTCCAGACTAAATCTTTCTCACTAGTGCCTCATAATGCGCACTTTAGTGCTCTTTTAAAATAATAATAATAATAATCCAATACTTTCTTGATATATCTTCCAATACGAGGTAAAAAGAAGATACATTGACAGTAATTTTGTCGAAGAAAACAGCCCAAATGGTGAAATTAAGCTTCATAGCCCTATCAATTGAACAATAGAAGAAATGGCCCAATAGGTAACGAAAAAGCAGTTTTAAAATATATAGGTAAATGATTCTCAGAGAGAAACAGTGGAGTACGGGCTGTAGTACGTGAGAGCACCGTGGCGCAGTGGGTAGTGTGTTGGCCTTTGACGCAGATGATACGGGATCGAATCCTGACACAGCCATATCATCGAACGTGTTTTTCACGGTGTTTCTCCTCAGCGGAGTTCTGACAAAACCTCCTGTAGTAAAATTGTCATGAAAAGCTTCTCGACATTCGCCGTTCGGAACCGGCAATAAATTGTAGGTCCCTTTCACCTATGGGAAAATGAAATCACACACAACATGGGTGATTGAGAGAAGCTCGGGTCAGGTCCTTCAAGGACTGTAACGCCAACGTACATACATACATACATACGTGCTGTAGTACAGGTCAATTTTTTTTTTCTTTAATTGTACATATACGCAAATACCGTAAATTGTTACATATGTACATATCCATATATGTATTATCTTATAGTATCTATCATGTGTAGGGTTATTTTATTATATAATTTTCAGGATTATTTGTTGAAAAAAACGGCTAAGTGCGAGTCGGACTCGCGCACGAAGGGTTCCGTACCATCTGTATACATACATATATGTATAAATATAAAAGAGACTATGTATGTTACCTCATCAGTTGTCACATTAAATCACATTTTTTGTATGATGACAGATCTTGGTTGCAGAAATATGGGAAAAAGGTTTACAGATAGGATTAATTCATCAAAGACACGAAAGAGATCAAAACTGGGAAGTTTGCTACTGGTTGTGGGATATTGTCGACTAACCTTAGTTCAATATGTGACCAAGGGGATTTTTTGGATGAAAATCAAAAAGAAAGAAGACCCTATCAAGGAGGACTTCTATGGCCTCCTGGAAAACGCCTACGGAGCTTGTCCGGAGTACGATGTAAAAATCGTGCTCGGGGACTTCAACGCCAAAATCGGTAAGGAAAACACCCTTGGCGGAGTGATCGGAAAGCACAGCCTCCACGATACAACAACAGATAACGGCCTCCGACTCGCTGACTTTGCGACAGCTCGTAATGCGGTGATAAGTAGCACAAGATTGCCTCGCAAGCGAATCCACACAGCAACCTGGCGATCTCCGGACGGTCGAACCGCCAACCAAATCGACCACGTGCTCATTGACGCAAGGCACTCGTTAAACATCCTGGATGTGTGAACATTCAGAGGGGCAAATGTCGACTCTGACCACTTCCTCGTAGCAGCAAGATTCAGAGCTCGACTGTCCAATGTCAGAAAGCTGCACCTGCCCATCAGGAGGAGGTTCGACATTGGGCGCCTGAGCACACCGGAGGTTGCCAGAGTCTACAGGGAGCAGCTGAGCGAAAGACTCTACGGTATGCCTACGTCGAACATAAATGCCAATAATATGTGGCTGCATTGCCGCTCAGCCATTCAAGAAGTAGCCGAAACCACCTTAGGATACCTACCACCCCCGACAAGAAACCCGTGGTATGATGGCGAGTGTGAGCAGAAAAAGGCAGCAACCGACGAGGCGTACCAAAAGGCGCTGCAGAGGAAAACCAGGGCAGCGCAAGAAGAGTACCGAGCCAGAAGAAGGGAGGATAAAAAACTACTGCGACAAAAGAAAAGAATCTTCGCAGCCTCCCAGCTCAAGGATATCGAGGAGTCTAGGGATAAACATAAAATACGAGCCTTTTACAAGAAAGGCCAAAGGCCTTGCAGGAAGCTTCAAAAAGGGCACCCTGGCTCTTCGAAACTGCGAGGGTAATCTTGTCACCAACCCGCAGGGAATAGTGGATGTATTTAAGCAGCACTTCCAGCAGCTGCTTAATGAGCATGACCAAGAGAGAGTGGTAGGGACCGAGGAAATCCCAACTCCAGCCGCTGAAGTAGTCCTCCCACCCAGCATCGAAGAAGTCGGCACAGCTATTCAGAAGCTGAAGAACAACAAGGCCGCAGGCTCAGATGGCTTGCCATCAGAGCTCTTTAAGGTTGGTGGCGATGTTCTGGTAGGGAGCATGCACCAGATCATCTGCAGAATTTGGGAAGATGAAAGCATGCCCGACGACTGGAATACCAGCTCTATATGCCCCATCCACAAAAAAGGCGATCCTACCTCTTGCAAGAACTATAGAGGTATATCCCTTCTCAATGTCGCATACAAGATCCTGTCCAGCGTATTGTGTGAACGTTTAAAACCATTTTGCACCGCACCAATCGGCAGCTACCAGTGCAGCTTCCGGCCCGGCAAATTTTCACACTTCGACAAATCCTGGAAAAGACCAACGAGTTTCGAATCGATACACACCATCTTTTCATCGATTTCAAAGCCGCATACGACAGCATTCATCGTGAAGAGCTGTTTGGGGCGATGGCCGAATTCGGGATCCCGGTAAAACTGATCCAGTTGTGTCGCGCCACGCTAAAAAACACGCGATGCACCGTGCAACTCGGTTCTAGGACCTCGGAACCATTCGAAATATGCACCGGATTTCGGCGAGGAAATGCGCTGTCACGTGACTTCTTCAACCTGGTGCTGGAGCAGATAGTGCGACGGGCAGGCGTCAACAGGGAAGGCACTATCTTTTACAAGTCCATCAAGCTGCTAGGGTACGCGGATGATATCGACATCATCGCGTGTTCTCGCCGTGGCATTGTGGAAGCATTCACGGCGATTGAAGAACAGGCGAAACGAGTTGGTCTTAAGATCAATGAGGACAAAACGAAATACATGCTGTCAAGCAAAAACCAATCCGTCGCTCACCACCTGGGACAAAATATAACAATTGACAGCTACAATTTCGAGATAGTTAAGGAGTTTGTCTACCTCGGGGCAAACGTAAATTCCACAAATGGCACCACAGTGGAGATCCGGCACAGAATCGCCCTTGGCAACCGTTGCTACTTCGGCTTGTCCAAGCAACTGGGGTCAAAACTCCTCACCCGAAAGACCAAAGTCATGCTTTACAAAGCGCTCTTTCTGCCAGTCTTGCTGTACGGAGCCGAAAGCTAGACGATAAGCAGGACAGCGGAGCTGATTTTGGGTTATTTCGAAAGAAAAATTCTGCGCCGGATATTTGGTCCTGTCTGTGAGGAAGGTGAATGGAGAAGAAGACACAACCGCGAACTCTACGAGCTGTACCAAGATGTGGATGTAGTCCGGAAGGCAAGGATCCGTCGACTACACTGGCTCGGCCACATCGAGCGCATGGACATCAACGCTCCAGCTAAGAGGGTCTTCGACTCCGAGCCTCCTGGTTCGAGAAGAAGAGGAAGACCGAACCTCCGGTATAAAGACCAAGTAATCGCGGATGTAAGACATCTTGGTCTTGACAACGGGAAGCAGCGTGCCCGGGACCGTCAAGGATGGAAGGCAGTTATAGTTCAGGCTCAGATCCTCCATGGATCGCTGGTCTGATAAGTAAGTAAGTAAGCGGCAAAAGAAATACATCTGTGAAAATTTCAACTGTCTAACTATCCCGGTTTATGAGATACAGACTGGTGACAGACGGACGGACGGACGGACAGCGAAGTCTTAGTAATAGGGTTCCGTTTTACCTTTGGGTACGGAACCCTAAAAATGGTATTATTATTAAAAAAAAGGGAAGATTGAAATGGTATTAAATCAATTGAAGAAACCGGATGTTTCTAATGAAGGCAATGAAAAGATCGGATATTAATTACTTAATTCTTGAATATGAATCTTCTATTTCTGTTTAACGTAGAAGCTATTGGCTGCAAAAGCAAGCGCATAAACATATTTTCGCTACTAATGCAAATGTACCGAAAACAAAATAAAATTGCCTGCAAGCACTCAAGTGTACATATGTATGTATATGTATATGTATTCAAAGATGGTTTTAAGAGGTAAAAGGAAATTCAATCTCAAATTGCTGTATGTGCATAAGATATGTATTTTGCATTGAAGAAAAGTAATAAGTTGTAGGTTAAAATAAAATCGGAATACAAAGTTATGCTTACTTTTTCGAGCCAAGTCATTAGAAGAATTACAAAAGACAACAGCAAACACAAAAAGAAAAAAATTGATTCTATTTTGAAAAGAAGAAAAGAATGAAAATACATGTACGGATCGTCTCCCGTGAATTTTACCAGGGTGAGAAGAATGTCTAATTTTAATACAACCCTACATGTTCTGTTTTAGAAATGAATTAACCAACCAATGCACACCATTCTAACGGCTCGTCGCTGTTTTAGGATCTGTGTTTAGTATGATTGATATGATTGGGCGAAAAATACAGCTCGCGTTGAGGCCCAGACGAAGTAAAAGTTATAAACGTTGCACACTGAATTCCATTTCATAATACGATGCACCGATGTTAACATTAAGCGATTGACTGGGAAAATGTTCTGAGCATGTACATCCATATGCAAGTGAATTATTATTTGTTGCGGATTTAATTGTATGTATGTACCTACCTGTTTTCTTCAATTTCTTTTATTAAAATGAATTAATTTGTTTAATAACTGTGATCAACCTGTTGTTAAAGGGATAAAATCACTGACACTATGACGGTACGCATAACTACGTATGTATGTATGTACATCGTTGTAACGCAATTCTTTTGGAAACGTATTGCTTTCTAAAAACTAGTTTATGGAAGTTGTTTATGTTCATACATATATTAGTTTGGTCAATGTTGCTGCAACTCGCACGCGTTTTATACAGAAATGGGCAATCACATGCACCATATTCAGGTATAGTTAATTAAATTAATTACAATACAGGGGAATTATCGTTTTGAAATACACTTTTGAAGTTGCACTCTCATAATTTCTAACTTTAGCTTATGTGATAAGTTATGATGGCATTGACACACTTTGTAAAACATAAACAGAGACATTAGTTATACAGTCATGGACCAGTGCTCACGTCTTGCTACAAGCACACTATCTTCCGTTTTTCTTTAAGTCTTTGGCTTAGTGTCGAAGGGTAGGCGGGTTTAAAAGAACAAAATAAAATAAAACTTTTATTGGTGGTTTAATTGCCCGCAAATATGTGTGAAGGTAACAAAAACGCATTGTATATGATTAAGAAAAGCAATTTTTCAAATTTTTAAGTTTACATAAAAATGCAAACTATGCGGCTAGTTGCAAGCGACTTTGAAGCTATGTTAGATTAGTTCGATGTCCTCTTCTTCTTTTATTTCCTTTCCAATTATATCCTGCTACAAATAAAACACGCAGTTCAGAGATATTTAGTATCGGTTTAAACTCTCCACGATAATAAGATTGATTTACATACAAGAAATGTTAAGATAATGTTGAAATCTGAAAATGCTCACCATTGTCTAGATCAATTTTTGTAAAGCATGAATTAAACGTGTATTTATCCCGCGCGACAAACATTAGATTTCCCCACCGACCGTAATCAAAAATATATTTTTAGCAAATGTTAATAAATGAAATATGTATATCTTATGATAAGTTAGTGACATTACGTATCGGAAAATCTAGTTAAGCAATTCAATGAAATAACAATCGCGATAGGTTATTAAATCTTGTTGTTTTAAAATGTTATATATGTACATATCTAAAACTTGCTGTTGGTGTCATTTTCCTTTCGTTCCGCATGGACGTAAAGGTTTATGTTAGCATACACATACGTTATTATATAGTCTGCAGTTTGATTTCTTATTTTCTTTAACACGAAAGTCTGCAATGGCCCATAAAAGTAGAATACACAATTCCTTAATCTTCCAAGCTGATCGCGACATTTTTATTACTCGAACCGGAATGTATGTACTTTATGTCAAAGTATGAAGTCGATACTATCTACTGGTGCACAGGCGAAATCTGTTGTGGGGTGTTGTATTTACTTCGTTGGGCGTTTTGCCTCTACTCAAACATATGGTGGTTGTTGGTCTAAATAAAGACTGTGGAACTAGTACATGACCTTCGTGAGCAACTCTTACTTGAAGTTGTCTAAAAAGAACCCAGGATAATAGTGGTGGGCAATGTCTTATGTAAAATTAAAATAAATGAAATATAGGTTGCAGTAGACATAAATTACTATCACGTATTATAGGACGAAAAACATCAAATGTAAACAAATCGACAACTGTATGACAAAAAAAAATGAGTAGTAGTAAATTAGAATATATCTCATATATGTATATGCCGATTATAAAGGCTGAAAACGACTAGTGTAATCACATGCACATATGTATATCATATATCTTTTGAATAGGTTTGGACGCACTGGATTGAAATGAGCATAGATTTCTTGCAATTCGCACATTCGTTTCATTTATAGGCGATAAAATAAGGACAATGTAACATCTTAAGGGAGTTTTCCTGCCACGTACATACAACAGATCTCATTTTGTGTATGGATGCATATGTTTAAAAGTAGCATGAATAGAACAAATATGAATACGATATACGATACACACGTACAATGTTGGGAACCTAACCCATTCAATCAAAAAATCAAACAAGTACAATATAGGTATGTATGTATGTTTAGTTTTTACCCGATTTTATGGGTATTGTAGTTTAAACTACGGGACAAATTGTACTTTGTAATTTCGAAAGTGTATGTGATTTAGATTTTTCGTACAATTGTATGACATACTCAGTTCCATGCATTGTACCGAAATGTTCTTTAAATTAAGAAAAACAGCAACTGTTTTGTACAGTTTTTTTTTTTAATTAAAGAGTAAGGTTATGATCAAAGTGGATAATCTGACAAAAACTCCATTAGATCGTTAATCACAAAGCAACCAAGTCTGTAATGAAGCGTGTTAAATTATAGACACGTGCCAAGCCAAAAATTAATGAACTGGACCATCTACAGCTATTCAGAGCAGACAAGTAAGATTATTCCACCAGAAGCGTGAACAACAGTTAAAATGTACCCTTCATATTTATTAAGCAACGTGAGAGATCATTAAACCAACAAGGGCGACTTTTAGTAATGGTAATATGTTTAATCAAATCATGCAGGAATGAAATGTGATAGACACCGTGGCAGAATTTTGCATCTCTTTTCATTGAAATATAAGAAGTAAGAAAGAGGTGAAGTTAACTTTAATTTTTTGGGATAACGCAATATGTCGTATTTATTGATATGCTGTTGTTAAACTCCATTGAGAATCAGAGCCTAGCTTCTTTCAATCATCGATATTGTGGGAGTTTTGTTATTACTCTGCTGAGAAGAGGTACCATGAAAAACACATTCGATTTCGCATCGGTTGCCAGGATTTGATCCTGGTATCATCTACGGCAAACACATTACACACTGCATCACCGCGCTCTCATGTGTTCATTAAGCTGAATTTTTGCAACACAAGAGAATCAGTTTAACCCACATAACGTTTAGATATGAATAAAATTACATAAGATTTGTTTTCATAAAATAATCGCGAACACCTATTACACGCATTACTCTAGTTATTGCGGAAGTTAAGTGGCAAAATACACAAAATACACGGAAATTAGATTCTTAGGCCGAATAATAACTTACATATTGTATGAACACAGATTTACAAAACCTTGTACTACCATAACGTAAATGTGATGACAGAAACGCAACTAAGAGTGGAAACGAAATATAATCCAGGTTTTTGTATTTGTTTGCACGTATTGAGTTTTGCTCCGCCTATATGTATGTACATTTTCAAGTAAACTGTTTATGGTTAAAAGGACTAAGTTAACCTCAGGAAAGGAACTAAATTAACCAAAACACCCTTTCATTTTTTTCCCTGCTCTTTTTATTTCTTTTACGCCTTTTACATGCTCAAACGACATAAACCTATACCATGCGAAAGCTTGAAAAATGGAAAAGACATCGTCCTGAAGCAACAACTGCCTAAGCAACATGTCGAAATGAAAACTTTTCCTTTCCCTCAATTTTCCCCATTATTACAATTATATACACTACCACAGCCAGTTTTTGTTTTTATTACCCTATCGTATTTGTTTCTTTCACATTCGCTCACTTTACAAATTTTAGAATTTTATTCATTTGCACGAAACAATAATATTATATTCACATCCAATTATTTTACTGATATTATGGAGCAATGTAATCATATTTTCTTTAGTTCTCAAAATCGAATGTCAAATGTAAACAAATCGATTTAAGTAAGGGCTACCTGTTATTTAAATATATTTAACTAAAAAACACGTGTATATTTATGTCATAACTTTAACACCTTTACACTCAGATGTCCTTATGAGAAAGGGAAGGAGCAGATATAAAATCATTACCCGATTTAAATCAAAAACAATGAGATTGACACTTTAAGCAGTCGTATTTTAACTTATGTATTTATGTACTCCGTAGTTAGTGTTTATTCTATATGATTATGACTATTAGATATTTGTACAGTTGCTTAAGGTCCTTTGGATATTAGAATGGCTTGAACAAAAATACAAGCGATTCGTAAAAAAAATATTTCATATTTTAGCAAACATTTAATATACAAAAATATTGTAAAAACACGCTTATGACCAAATCTCGTGCACTCTCGGCAGCAGACTACGTTAAACTGAAGCTTAGTTCAGAAATGCGAATCCAAAGAGGCGCACAATGTTTTCCGGATGACAGCTTTGGTGTACTGACTAAAAGCTTTCCTACACCATCAACTGGCGCACGGCCGGCAAATATTCTGGTATTGTATGTGGTGGATTCATTCACAACACGTTCTGGTATCACCAAGATTCTCACCCCCAAAAAGAGCTGAAGGAAGAATGTTTTGTAAATGTAAAATGATGACGAAAACGTGAGCTCTCAAAAGTTTTCTAGTGATAAACTTCTACTCAGCTCAATGGCTATCGGCTTGCATTGCTGTTCACAAACCTCACAGTACTTCTTGTAGTGCACTCATGTGTATACTCTTTTGTTTGAGCTCTTGCAGCACACTCGTTGTCAATGATGTGGTAACAGCTCATTCCCTCTTCCATGCTCTCGCTTGGTAATACTACTGCTGCTGGTTCGTACACCTCTTGTGTGTGCCACTTTCCGATAAAATACATTCATATTCCGCTTAAAGAGTAGGCGGCGTTGGAAATATACTCAAAGTCAAAGCAGTACTAGATTTGAGTAAAATAGCAAGTATTAGAAGAACAAGTACAATGTCGAACTAAGAAATAATATCAAATGCGTATATACATACATATGTATGTATGTATGTACGTCCATTTTTTAGATACTCAGTAGTTCAAGTCGCAACTCGCAACTCCTTGCATACGCCGGCGATATTGACATAATAGGTAGATCACAGCGAGATGTCAATGAGGCGTTTGCGAGTATTGAGTTCGAGGCGGCGAAAATTGGTTTGGCGGTAAACGAGGGCAAAACTAAATATGTATATGCTGTCATCAAAAAAGGACGCTCACCACCGACGTCTTGGCCAGAACGTTTGTATTGGCAGATAAAAGTTCGAGGTAGTTAAGGACTTCGTCTACCTTGGCTCCGCAGTGACCTGGAACAACGACATCAGTTCCGAAATCAAACGCAGAATCACTCTTGCCAATCACTGTTTCTTTGGGCTCAGGAGGCAACTGAGTAATAGAGCCCTCTCCCGAACGACAAAGTTGACTCTATATAAGACCCTTATCATCCCGGTCCTGTTGTACGGCGCAGAAGCATGGACACTATCAAAAGCGGATGAGGCCCTTGGTCGGTTCGAGAGAAAGATTTTGCGCGTGATTTCGGGCCTATAAACGCAGACGGGGGATGGAGGAGAAGATTCAACCACGAACTTTACGGGCTGTACAGCGACATGAGCCTAGTCAGGCGTCTACGGATTCAACGCCTAAGATGGCCAGCTCCAGCCCGGAGAGTCTTTGAATCCAACCCCGAGGGACGAAGAAGCAGGGGACGGCCGCACTTAAGATGGCGCATACATGTGGGAGGAGATCTCAGCCAACTGGGTGTGCGGCAATGGAAAAGGCTAGCACAAGATCGTGCTAGTTGGAGGGGCAGGTTGGTTGAGGCCCAGGTTCACCCCGACCTGTAGCGCCCATTAAGAAGAAGAAGAAGTAGTTCAAGTGACACTATCATAGTATCAAAATTCGAAAGCAAATTGTAAACAAGATCAATTAAATAGCAGCATTACTTTAAGTAATGATTGTAAGGTTTTAAGCAAGGAATTTATTTTATTTAAACAAAAAGTCAATGTTCAATGTTTAATACAATATAATGGCAATATTTATATGCCACTGTGCATTAGAACCGTCTTTAGCAACTGAGCCATTCTTAAATGTAGAGATTTGACATTTGTTGAATTTTTCATAAACGATCATGATTTCTGACATTAATACAGTTTATTGATGTTTTTTGAATGCGTATACATATATGTATGTAGTTTCTACGACAAAAAAAACAAAAAAAAAAAAATTTACACCCATACATACATATGTACATATGTCCAGTGCTTGTACTTTGACAATGTACAACGTAGAGAGTTAGAGTTAGAGAGGGTACGGGGGTGGGACAAAGTTGCCTGATCACTGCGGCCACGAATGGGCCTATTGTGATGTCCCCACTTACAGTTCACTCAAAAATCCTGGGTTCGTGATAAAACTTAGTATGCTTTTGAGTGAGCTAGCAGCGATTTCTTCTGCTTCAAGATAATACTTGCCTAAGTGACGACGACGTGTACTGACAAGGCAGTTACTACAGTGGCACAGTATGGGCTCTGCTGTTTCTTCGTCTTCATTACACATTCTGCAAGTGTCATCTTGCTATCCATTTTGCTATCCAAATTAGTGGATGGTAGATTAAGGATAACAATTTCAAATAATAAAAGCTTAGTGTTATCTTTTTCTTTACGAGTATGTTGTCATACAAGTGACTTAACCCAGTGGTCTCTTTTTCATTGCGTTACTTGGCACTGGTTTATTTAGGCGGCTTGTAAATATTTTAATAATACATACATACATATACATATATATGTACATCCATACTATAATATAATGCCTGAGCCAACATTTTATGAGACTGAACAATGAATCTTAAAGTTAATGTTATGTCTTTCTTTCTATACGTCCATATTGTTATTTTAAACATTACCTACATACATACATATATATGTAAGTAGTTTCATTTTAAGGACTTTCTTTTTAAAGAAATGAAACAAAGGCATTTTATATGGTTACGTGATTAACAGACATAATGTAAATCTTATTTGAAGCGATGATGACATGTCCTGAGTTTACTAGCTTCTAGGCAACTCAAACTTCTAAATCCGATGGCAATTTCTTAATTCTCTTTCGTACACATATACATATGTGCTCGTAGAATCATGCGGCTACCTTGCGGACACCAACCGAGAATGTATATACATACATATCTACATACATGTGTCGTTTGCGTAGAATGTGTGTTACACCCCTACTTTATAAGTCTTGTATGTCAGAATGTACGCTTAGATTGTGTGCTCACAGGGTTTTAACCCAATATAAATATATACAACCATGAATGTTGTACCCATCATGTATTTTATTTTAAGGAGCAGGCATCCGCACCTTTCTTCAGTGAAATCACATACCTTTCCCTATGCAGTCGATAAGCAAAAATAACAAAAAGGGCTTGGTTAGATGGTATAGTATTTGATGAGGGTATGTTAGTTTGTGTTTTGTGGGATAGATATCATAATACTCTATCTTAGCCGAACACATTATGTACTTGTAAAGCGGCAAGTAAGGTTGTCAAATAACTATCAAATATTTAAAAAAAATTAAAATATTGAATTTTTTTTGCAACATCACATGTATTTTTGTCCCAACATCCGTCAAGTGGATTCAAATTATAAGACACGTCAAATTACAAAAACAACATTTGCATTATACAGGGTTCCCCACGAGCAGTGTGCCAAAAAGCTAGAGCGTGTAGGTCTGGTCAACACAAGAAAAAAATCGTGTGGGAGGAGGAAATGGGTCTATTCCCTCCCTTTAGGCGGGCGGGGAAATATTATTTTTAAAAAAATCGGAGTATTATGAGGATACAATAAAGTGACACAGTATTGGAGTAGCCCTGGACTAATCCTTTTCTTTCATTGATAACGCCTGAAAACTGACCCGCCAATTTCGTCTGGGTCCGTCCGCCGCTAATGGGTTCCACCTGCTAGGACCTTAAGACAACCCAACTGTAAACACAAAGCATCGCATTTTTAATAAAAAAAAAATAAAAGGTAAAACGGAACCCTATTACTAAGACTTCGCTGTCCGTCCGTCCGTCCGTCTGTCACCAGGCTGTATCTCATAAACCGTGATAGTTAGACAGTTGAAATTTTCACAGAAGATGTATTTCTGTTGCCGCTACCACAACAAATACTAAAAACAGAACAAAGTGAATATTTAAGGGGGGCTCCCATACAACAGACATGATTTTCATCCAAAAAATCCTGCCTGCAACCAAAATCTGTCATCATACAAAAAATGTGATTTAATGTGATGACTGATGAGGTAACATATATACATAGTCTCTTTCATATTTATATATACAGATGGTACGGAACCCTTCGTGCGCGAGTCCCACTCGCACTTGGCCGGTTTTTTTTTCTATGCTTGTGTCTACCTATGACTCGCGCCCAACCTGAGTCAATCAATCACAAAACTGTGTCCAAGAACGCGTCACACAACACGAGTTACGGATTACTAAAGCAATCTGTTGGAAAAATAATAGATTTCTTTTCACTTTACATCTTATTTACTCTACTAAAGTTTGATATGTGATATGTGTAGAGTATGGAGATCAAACAGCTTTTGTCAAATATGCAAATTTATGATAATTTTCCACATATGTATATGTATGCTAAGAGCAAACGAGTTTATTTAGGAGAAAGAAAATACAGATAAAAGACTCGTAATTATAAAAAAATTAAAAATTTCGAAGCGAAGCAGAACCTAAACAATCAGTTGGGGCATCATTTTTCTAAGAATGTACTATAAGCGCACACATTAAATTGTGATCCCGCAAAATAGGAAATAATCTTGTACTCGTACGTGGGAAACGTTTACAATGGTTTAAAAATATCTTCAATTTTTGCTCATTTGCCATAAGCTCAGTTGTTATGGTTGTCATTGTTACGTATATGTACACAAAAAAAAAAAAAACACGCACAATCTGCTAAACAGTCTTCCTTTAAATGTACATGATTGACAACGTTCCTAGAGCTCAGTCGGGTCGGGAGCAATACATTTTTTAAGCACTTTGTGTTTATGCAGAGTTAATCATAGTTGTAGGTCAAGCGTTGTATGCATATATCTTTGAAGTCGTCAAAATTGTTCTACTGTCCCGCCTCATGTAAAATTATAAATGAGTGCATATGGGTTTTCCTTTTACAAATGAAAAAAGATCTCTTTTAAACAGAAAATTATTTTTAAATGCATTACATGAACCATACAGTTGCATGTCGGCGGTTTCTTGTACAACATGGTTTTAGATCTATTTAAAATCTAAAAATTAATGAATTCTCTGCAAGATTTAAATTATAAAAACATAGGAATACATATATATGTACGAATCACCGGTATATGGTATAAACTAATGATAATTACGTAACAATTAAAAAATGTGTAGATAGATCATAAAGCTTTAAATCTGAAATTAACAGAGTTGGTTTTGTTTCCGCTGATTACAAATTATTTTTTAAATTAATAAATATTCATGGCAAACAAAATAACAATTTTAAGCTTATTGAAACTTTGTTTATAATATCGAAATGCTTGCCAAGAATTTGTCTACGATCCACACATTGTTCTGAATGTTTAATTTGATAGTAAAGCATAAAATGTTAATTCATTTAATTTCAATCATTTTCGTTTAATTAAACAATACGTATTAGAGAACATTTAACATTTTGGAGCGGATCCCCAGTAAGTAGCAAATTGTATGTATGTATGTTGGCGTTACAGTCGATGAAGGACCAGAGCCGAGCTTCTCTCAATCACCCATGTTGTGTGTGATTTAATTTTCCCATAGGGACCAGGGACCTACAGTTTATTGCCGGTTCCGAACGGCGAGTTTCGAGAAGCTTTTCATGACAATTTTACTACAGGGGGTTTTGTCAGAACCCCGCTGAGTAGAAACACCGTGAAAACACGTTCGATGACATGGTTGTGTCGGGAGGATTCGATCCTGTCATCGGCGTCAGAGGCCAACACACTACCCACTGCGCCACGGTGCAAATTATAGCAAATTATCCTATATATAATTAGGCAGAAGCGAGTAGTTCTCTTGGATCTGCTGTTGGAGCTAGCTGATGTGCCCCTGAATAGCTAGTCTCTAATGCCTTAGGGGCAGGCACTGGGACTTTAGAAGCAACCTTGGGCGACTGTACCGCCTTTTTCCGACTTGAGACCATTTGTGCGCGGTTATTTGGGAAGCAACGACCGGTGTTTGGATATATTGCTCAGTTGTGTAGTCCTTCCTCGAGACTGCATATCGCATTTCAACGCGGCGTGCCCCGAACAGTTGGCAGTGGACACATTTTAAAACGTCACCGCGCCTTCTTAATTTTTCTCATTTTATGATATATTGCTCCTCAGACTGTCCAGCCGCTATGCTGCTGTTAGGTGTAAGATGAACCCAGATAGAAGGATAATTTGGGGTTCTCACTCTTGGCCACCACTTTGGTGAACGACTAGACTCCCTATTGTTACTCTGTATTTATATCCATACATATGTATATTGCCGTATACCCACATTTGCTAGTATAAAAACTAGCTCTTTGTTTCTAGCATGACATAAATTGACCGAATGCTAATTTTGTTAGATCGATGCTATCAACGAACCAAACTCATATATGCAAAGGAAATAATGCAATTTTTAGTTTAAATGATGTTTGCACAGAGTGCAGGATTTTTCATATTCAGTGGAAAAGGAAAATATGGCAGGATAATATAATTATGCTCAACTCTACAGAGACATGGTTCTACGTGGTGTTACATTATACTTCATCTCAGGGCAAATTCACAAGAGTAATGTGGAAAAAGGCTCACGGAAAGTGTACCGTGCAACAAGCTATTACGAGTAGCTTAAGTAGACATGTTGTTTTTATTTTCTATTACCACTGTGGTAAATTGATAGAAAGTGTGCGATGCTTGTACACAGGGGAGTGGACGTGCAGCTATAATTGCTTTCGATTGAAATGTGCCGGAAAGCTAAATTAAAACCTTAAATCAATTACAACCTTTTCAAGCGAAGAAGTCCTTGAGGATATTATGGAGCACTTCTTCCGCGGCACATAACGCAACTAGTTTCTTAGAAAAGCTCCAAATATGTACTTATAATATGAATACATCATGTTAAACAGCTTCTATTTTTTCTGGACACGTTCCAATTAGACGTCTATGCCAGATGAACAGAAATATTAAAATTTTAAGTTTCTTTGGACTAAGTAAGCTTACGCTTATAGCACTGAGATGAAAATGATATTCCCTAATTGAAGCAGGATTTTAGTTTTGCCCAGGCGTAGATGTCTTAAAAATAGATAACGAACATTTATTGCTAGAATTATTTCATTATTTGTTTTATCTTACTTTTGAAATTACTTACTTACTTTGATGGCGCTACAGTTCGGGGTGAACCAGGGCCTCAACCAACAAGCCTCTCCAGCCGGCCCGATCTTCGGCCAGCCGCTTCCAGTGCCGCACGCCCAGTTGGTTGAGGTTCCCTTCCACCTGTGTGCGCCACCTTAAATGCGGTCGTCCTCTGCTGCGTCGTCCCTCGGGGTTGGGGTCGAAGACTCTTCGGGCCGGAGCGTTGATGTCCATTCGCTCTACATGGCCTAGCCATCTTAGACGTTGGATCCGAAGACGTCTTACCAGGCCGATGTCGCTGTACAGTCCGTAAAGTTCTTGGTTGAATCTCCTCCTCCATTCTCCGTTTACACAAACGGGACCAAAGATTGCACGCAGAATTTTCCTCTTCATCCGCTTTTGACAACGTCCAAGCCTCAGCGCCGTAGAGGAGGACCGGGATGATTAAGGTTTTGTAGAGGGAAACCTTAGTTTTTCGAGAGAGGGCTCTACTACTCAATTGCCTCTTGAGCCCGAAGAAGCAGCGATTGGCAAGAGTTATTCTGCGTTTTATCTCAGCGCTGGTGTCGTTGCTGCTTATCACTATCGAGCCAAGGTAGACGAAGTCCTTGACTACTTCAAAAATATAGCTGCCGAGGGTTACGTTCTGACCAAGACGTCGGTGTTGGGCGTCTTTCTTGGATGACAGCATATATTTGGTCCTGTCCCCATTTACCCTTAGACCCACTTTCGCCGCTTCTGCTTCAATGCTTGTGAATGCCTCATTGACATCTCGCTTTGTTCGTCGTCGAACAACGTCAATGTCATCTGCGTAGGCAAGCAATTGTGTGGACTTGAAGTAGATCGTACCTCTTGTATTGGCCGCAGAGTCCCGCACGATCTTTTCAAGAATAATATTGAAGAAATCACGACAGTGCGTCACCCTGTCTAAAACCTTTTTCAACATCAAAGGGGTCGGTTAGTTCACCTCCGACCTTAATGGAGCAGCGAGAGTTCTCCATAGTCATCCTGCATAGTTTGCCGAGTTTGGCAGGAATGTTAAAACCTGTTTTATAGCTCGTCTCTATAAACACTGTCATTAGCGGCTTTAAAGTCGACGAAAAGATGGTGCGTGTTGACCTGGAATTCATGGGTCTTCTCCAAGATCTGCCGTAGTGTAAATATTTGGTCTATCGTGGATTTTCCTGGCCTGAAAAAACACTGATAGGAACCTATCAGATTGTCCACGAACGGTTTCAGGTACTTACACAGTACGGCAGAGAGGATCTTGTACGCGATGTTCAGGAGGCTTATCCCTCTGTAATTGGCGCAGTCATAGGGGTCTCCTTTCTTATGGACCGGGCAAACGATACTGAGATTCCATTCATCGGGCATGCGTTCTTCCGACCATATCTTGCAGATGAGTTGGTGCATGTTCCTAACCAGCTCATCGCCAGCTGCTTTAAACAGCGCCGCGGGGAGTCCGTCTGCTCCAGCAGCTTTATAAGACTTAAGTTTCGATATCGCTATCTTAACATCGTCTAGGTCGGGTGGACGGGATTCTCCTTCGTCTTCGTCCATTGTGAATGGTTCGCTCTGCCTGACGGCGGCATTTTGACTATTATCGCCGTTATACAGTCTGCAGAAGTGGTCCTTCCACAATCTCAGCATCGACTGTGACTCCACTACTAGTTGTCCGTGCTCATCCCTGCAGCCTTCTGCTCTGGCTTTATAGCCGTGGCATGTTCGTTTTACTTTCTGGTAAAATTTTCGAACGTCGTTCCTGCCGTAACATCTCTCCATCTCCTCGATCTCGCGCTTCTCGTGCTCCTTCTTTTTCCTTCTCAAAGGCGCATGCTCCTCCCTCCTTTTCTGTTCATAGAGCTCGCGGGCAGCTCTCGTCCGTCGATGCAATGTGGCCATGTATGCATTCGGTTTCTCTACATGGGCCTGTCTGCACTCATCATCAAACCAGGGGTTTCTCGACGGTGGTGGCTCGAAACCGAGTATATCTGAGGCGGCCTCTCTAATAGCTTTCTGACAACGACTCCATTGCTGTTCTATGGTTTCTGCAGATTGCATCGGGACCTGAAGAGCTTGAGGGAGACTTGATCGGCGAAGGTTCTGGCGATCTCCTGCGATTGCAGCTTTCCGACGTTAGATTTTGGTGTTCTTACACGACTCCGTTGGTTCCGAGAAATTCGCATCCGTACCTTGGCTGCAACAAGGTAATGATCCGAGTCGATGTTGGCTCCTCGAAAGGTTCGGACATCTACGATGCTGGAGGAGTGTCTGCCGTCGATCGCAATATGATCAATTTGGTTGGTTGTCGATTGATCGAAAGACCGCCAGGTCCCCTTATGGATGTTGAGGTGTGGGAATCGTGTACTTGCTCCTACCAGGTTATGTCCCGCCATAAAGTCCACTAGCCTTAGTCCGTTTTCTGACGTGGTGTTGTGTAGGCTGTGTTTTCCAATGACCCGTTCAAAGATAGCTTCCTTACCCAGCTTCGCATTGAAATCTCCTAGAACGATTTTGGAGTCATAGCTGGGACATTGCGCATACGTTCTGCCTAGGAGATCATAGAAGTCGTCTTTATGTCGGTCATCTTTCTCCTCTGTGGGGGCGAAAACATAGTAAGCTTATATTGCCGAGATTGGCCTTGATGCGGATAGTTATGAGGCGTTCGCTTACATACTGGAAGCTTAAGACTTTTTTTCTGAGTCTGCCTCGAACAACAAATCCGCATCCGAATAAGCGTTGTTTATTTTCTCTGTAGCAGTTTCCGTAGTATATATCGCAGTTTTTCATCCGCTTTTTGCCTGGCCCATCTCATCGCACTTCTTGGAGCGCGGTAATGTCTGCCTTATAGCAGTCCAAAGAGTTGACCAGTTGTTCGGCTGCACCTGGTCTGTTGAGGGACCTAACGTTCCAGGTGCAGAACCGAAATTCGTTTCCTTTTTGACGTTTGCGGGGGTCGTCAACATGTAATCCGTCCGTATCCGAGGCTATTGGTTGTCTCTGAACAAAATTTTTGTTTTAAGCGATAGGGATGTTAGCCCTAAGCGCAACCCCCAACCTGGAGGGCCAGGTTCCTCTTTCCCCAGGAACAAGGGGTCGGGTCGCTGCACACATTGGTTCACTACCTGGCGGGTGCCAGTATAGCTATCCAGGGGAGGCCACGCGGAGGCTGTGTGTCAACTTGGATTGAGCAGGGACAGAGATCGAAGCTGGCGTTTGCCAAGTTAAACGCGATCAACTTCTTTGCTCTGTTTGTTCGCTCCCTTCTCCCCTTTACTTTTGAAATCCTTAGTAGAAAATATTAAATGTCACAAATGCCACCACAAAGTGCAGGATGTCAAAGAACCTAAAACAAATTGTTTTGTTACGGAAGAAAAAATAACTAATAACTATCAAAACGTATATATGTACATACATACATATGCATTTACATACATATATACATATTATGAACATGCATCACAAAGTAATATGAACACACATGTATTAGACCATCATTTTGGCAAAGGATTCAGAAAGTCAAAATTAAAATTTCCAGTGTCGTTGCCAAAATGAGAATACTCAATGAGGTATTTTCGTACAGTATTTATCGAAGTTTTAATATACACAAGTACATGTATTTAGCAAAAATTCTTCCAGCAACATTTCCAATTTCAATACGTTTCTATATATGTACCTTATGCCCATTCAACGAATTCAATATTTTAGGTTGGGGACATGCCGATATGCCCATTAAGTCTTTAGGGATTTACGTATGAATTAGACGTTTCTAATATCTAATTAAAACGTTGCATATGTATCTACAAGATGTTTGACATCTCACTGGAAACATAAAGTGACTAATCACAGGTAAAGCAATCAACATTAATATAGAGTTATTCTTGAATGACTATTTTATTGAATTCTATTCTACCCGAAATTACTTGTTGTTATACATATTGTCAATTTTTCAGATTTTGATAGCAATACGTTTGTTAGCAAAAATTAGATCGCAGTTACATACATCTTATGCGTATTTATTTATTTCCTTATCAATAATACATTAAAATATATTATTAATAATAATGTTAATAGCACTATCAGCAAGGACTACCGGCTATATCCTTATGAGTATTTAAATATGTGTTGTACAATTTACAATAAAAATATTTTAAAAACGAAATGCAAAAAATATTCAATTATGAAACAAAAGATATATTTACGTCACCGTAACCAGTTTTTGAAAGCGGTCCAAGTAGTACATTTCAATTTGTTTGATTGCTTTTGTATGCGAAACTAATGAGCATTCATAATGGAAATAACTTCTATAAACCTACGTGTGTATTTCCATCTGTTCATTTCTTTTTTTCTTGTCAAAAATAGAACATATTCTGTAGACAAAAATTGGTGTTACATCTGCTTGAAAATACATTGCACAGGAGACAGAGAACAATACGATAGTTTAAATGTTCCATGAGTTTACACGGTAAGAGGTTTGACATTAAAAATTAATTTTTTATGTTTCTTAAGTACCCTCCTCTACTCTAGACAAATGTCAGACTATACGACACATTCATTAATAGAAGCTTTTACACATGAACCAGAGAATTGTATTTTCATGAGAATTGTACCCCAGAGATACTAACGTTTCGGTTTACTTTTTGTTTACCTTTACCCCTCACTCCGCGTTTAACGGTTTTTCATTAGCAAATCTACTTTGAGCAGTCTTGAAATGGACATGTGGGAGTAGAGGCAACATTTTGTAACTGATTTTGGTTAAAAGTATAAGGAAAGTAGAAAACAATGATTTGTTCAAGCAGCTGGTATGCAAAAGAAACAAAATAAAATAAAAGACTTCCTTTTCATCACTTCGCATTTACATATACAGGTTACAGGTCTCATTTGGCGCACCTTCGTGTAATGGACAGCGAAATATACATATGTAAGTGCTAGGTTCATATTAATCAACAAGGCGTGGTATTCGTTTCTTCATTGTTGACTGACACTCTTACCCAAATTAAAAGATTTTTTTTTTAAATCAGTTGTATGCGTAGCACAAAGTTACTAAATTAGATTTTATCTTCGAGGTTTTGCATGCTAGACCGGTATAAGTATATATGTTGAGGACATTTTGTCACGAAGGACTAATGAAATCTTATATCTAGTCTTACATAGGCTGATGGTCATGTGATGCCATGAATCACAAAAATGAAATATAATATACGGAGCACATTTATACCGAGGAGAATTACTAAGCCAATGTTAATAGAGAAAACTCATAAAAAAAAAAAATTATAACCAGTTTTAGTAGTATGTATACATATATGCAATCGATTTTAGTCTTGCGATATAGTCTCATGTTCGCTATGTTCTTGAGGTAGGAAGTATGTAGGTATGTAATTGCATATGCGTTAAATTACGAAACAATTTTATGGTACGTAAGGTTTGTAAGGAGGGCGCAGTAGTTAGTGTGTTGGACTCTGACGCACGATGAGCGAGCTCGGATCCCGATAACACCGACGCCATCGAATGTTTATTTCGCGGCGTTCCTCCTCGGCGGGGTACTGGCAAAACCCCCCGTAGTATACTTGCCGTGAAAAAGCTTTTCGACTCACGCCGTTCGGAATCCGCATTAAACTGTAGGTCCCTTTTACCTGTGTGAAAAATAGAATCACACACAACATGGGTGATTGAGAGAAGCTTGGCTCTGGTCCTTCACGGACTGTAACGCCATCCAAGAAGAAGAAGGTTTGTTAGGAGGGCGCAGTAGTTAGAGTGTTGGACTCTGACGCACGATGAGCGAGTTCGGATCCCGATAACACCAACGCCATCGAATGTTTATTTCGCGGCGTTCCTCCTCGGCGGGGTACTGGCAAAACCCCCCGTAGTATACTTGCCGTGAAAAAGCTTCTCGACTCACGCCGTTCGGAATCGGCATTAAACTGTAGGTCCCTTTTACCTGTGTGAAAAATAGAATCACACACAACATGGGTGATTGAGAGAAGCTTAGCTCTGGTCCTTCATGGGCTGTAACGCCATCCAAGAAGAAGAAGGTTTGTAAGGAGGGCGCAGTAGTTAGCGTGTAGCGTGTTCGGATCCCGATAACACCAACGCCATCGAATGTTTATTTCGCGGCGTTCCTCCTCGGCGGGGTACTGGCAAAACCCCCCGTAGTATACTTGCCGTGAAAAAGCTTCTCGACTCACGCCGTTCGGAATCGGCATTAAACTGTAGGTCCCTTTCACCTGTGTGAAAAATAGAATCACACACAACATGGGTGATTGAAGGGAAGCTTGGCCAGAGCTTTTTAAAGTAATACAGTTGTTAGTAAAGGTTCGTACATATTTCGCTATTCGGAGTCCGTAGTATACAGTAGGTCGTTCTTCCTATGTCGGAGTCTAGACGAGGGCTATCTGGTGAGGGCTTAAATAAGTGTAAAAGAGAGGGTAAGTGAAACAGAAATACAATGGCACACTCACGCGCGGGTAGCTACTTCGTGGGTTTTTTGCCATTCCCTTATCTCCTTTTCTTTGTTTTGCGATGTCGCTTCACTCTTGTTTCTGACTTGGTAGTGTACGTTTGGATACCATCCCTACTTTTCAAACGTCACCACAGGCAACGAAATTGAAATGTGAAGCGAAATGTCAAGAAACAGGCACACGCAGAAAAACTCCGTGTGGACGCGTCCTCAAATTGGAACGTAGGTTCAAAAGAAAAAGGCGCAAAAAGATAGCCCTCGTGTAGACTCCGACTATGCTAAGATAAATTGCGCGCAACATACATACATATGTATGTTGTAGCGTGTAAAATCATTACATCATGACCGGCTGTTAATACGATCTTCTATTCGAGTCCAATCTTTTTTTTTTTTTTTTGTTAACAGCAGCGCAACTAGTATTCCTTTCAATTACAATACAAATCACACTGTACAATGGAACATTGACAGTACGAAATAATTTCAATAATTTCACTTTATTGAAAAAAAAAAAAAAAAAACGCAAACTTTATCAGAGTTAATAAGTAAATAATGCATAGCTATTTATGTATTAACATTTTCATCATGGTCAAGAACTTACCTTGGCTTTACTTGCATCATCCGCCTGCACCGAATAGAACCATACACAGTCAGCTAAATTATCGTTAGGTTTAAATTCGTTATTTAGCAAACAACTTCTCAAAACAACAATATTTTCTTCATCCACTGTGTTAAGGTCACCGTGTTGTGTTTGAGCGTGGCGTAAAAATTTATTTGTTGTCATTTTTAGTGCATTATAGATTTTATTTTTTGAAAGAGTTCTTTGCCCAAGAGCAAATAGAAGCTGTAAAATTAAAGATCAGTTTATTAATAATATAAGAAACGAATTCTTATATTATTCCCACGTTCCAGAGGTAGTCACACACTTTTTGTAATGTTGGTTCAAGTGAACTACAAGATAAATATATTCACACTCCAGAAAATAGGTTTCTATATTTATGTACTTATTTAGTATATGTATAATTATATCTTACTAAGTAATTGCTAGTAAGTTTAAATAGTTTCATTACACTTTCTTAACACTATAACCAAGCATTATTCATTACGAGCTAGCACGATTCGGTACGATGTCAATAAACGCCAAATGGATTGTCATCTGTAGCCGCATGTGTCGGTAATGCAGTCCAGTCGTTCCGAATAACAATGTCAATCGTGAAAATCACTTGGAATGAAAAGCTCGATTAGCACATTAAAGTGTTATATTGACTTTAATTATAATATTTATTCAAAAACTGACGTAAGAATCGTTAGGGAGATTATATTAAGTTAAGAACAACGGGAATAAAATTTATCCATCAAAATGTCCATACCTTTGTTTTGAAACAAATTCGTCCTGGTTATGAAAGGGCATTCATGATATGTGCATTTTAACATACATATGTAGGTATGTATGTGTGTTTCAATGTTCCTATTCGTATGACTATAGCCCCTCTGCACCTTTTCTCAAGGAAATGCTTACAATTAAATATGTAACAAAAGATGCTTCTTAACTTATGAAGAAATATTTTACAAGCGGATACTTTTAATTAGTTACGTGCAGTGTTCTTTGCAGTTTATTTGCGTCGGTTGTATGTATGTACACATGGAGCTAGTGAAATTATGTATACCTATGTATATAGAAAACAGAATGAATGGATTCCGGAAAAAAGTGTGCTGGAGAATGTGTGTACCTGTTCACATACATATAGATCGCATACACTAAAAACAATTTTACTGCGACATAATGTCCTTTCACTGCAGTCAACGACATTTCAATGCAAAGGATGAGAGGACGATTTTCTGTTCCGTATTAAGTCGTACAAAGTGTATTAATTAATAATGCACTAATTAAACAAAAGAATGACATCAGAAAGCCAATCTCAACGGATTCGCCAGCAGTGAGCATAATTCATGAGTGTGTCTGGTTTCAGGATATGCTTTGCGCGGGTATTGAACCTCCATTTCACTGCAATATAGCAGTAGCAGGTGTGTTTATGCATAGCCCTACAATCTACATACATATGTATGCATATGAAAGCTAGTGTGCGTGTACTGTGATTTATTTAAGAGAGGGAATCAGTTGAGTGCCACTGCTGCTTTTCTTTCATTATGTGGTTTAAATACAAGCATTTACGTTGGGGAAGCCAGTAGCAAGTGCTGATTGATTTTGTTAGCGGTTAGCGGGCATCTGGGACTATTGCAGCTGCAGTAGTGAAAGGATGATTTCTGTGTTTGTATTTTCTTGTCAGAACACTTGCACATTAAATATTCGTATTTATGAAAATGTACATATGTATGTACATGCATATATATGTATTAATGCACATTTTTATGCAAAATTTTAGAAGTACAGTTCATATGTAGTTCATGGCTTTTTTATTAAATTCGAAGCGCTCCTATGTCTTTGCCGCGAAAAAGGAGTGGAGCAAGGAAAGTCTTATAGTTTAGGCTCTTATGGAAACTGCTTCGTAGTGATTGATTCTGTTTGAATGTTCCGAGCCAACATACATACATACGGTTAGCTTTGAAAGTCACTAAATTATGAAGCATTTAATAAATCACGCTCAACCTTCCAGAGATTTTGCTTCGAAATTTTGTTTGCTAGTGAAGCTGATCTGGAATCACTATAGAACGTCAGTCTATTGTGGTTCTCAAAATTGGCTCTATTTTCTGTTCGACCACCTCGATTCAGGTTGTTCCTCAGCCACATTCAGGGCCTTTATTCATTTCGTCATGATCAGCACTCGTGCTACTAGTTCTCCAACCATTGTTTTATTTATAGTGGGGTATGTTTTGAAGCTTTCATTTTAAGTAGTACACTCGATTATTTATAAAACGAACGTATCTAACCAGAGTGACATTTTCCTGGAAAAATATGCTTGGAACTAACAAATATCAAGTTTGACAACCCGCTTTTCTCAAGATTGTTTACTGTGCACAGCAACCAGGTTTCAATAACATAAGAATGGTTAATTTCATTAGTATATCTGTAGGTATTTTCATTCTTACTTTTTAATATAATTCCAGCTACCGCTTTCACTTTTAAAAACAGCACAGAGTCATCCTATGGTGCGTGTCAAAGGTTTACCATTACCGCTCGTATTTCTAATGTTAAATATAATTTTCTTGTAGTTGGTTGAGTTGAAAAATGGAGAAACATATAACGGGCACTTAGTGAGTTGCGATTCGTGGATGAATATAAATCTCAGAGATGTGATTTGCACTTCAAAGGTTAATTATTTTTTGAAACATCTGATGATATTCCAGATCTTACCTTTTTGTAGGATGGCGACAGGTTTTGGAGAATGCCGGAGTGCTACATAAGAGGAAGTACCATAAAATACTTACGTATTCCCGATGAAGTAATAGACATGGTGAAAGAGGATTCACAGGCAAAGTCTAGAAATCGTGCCGAAATGAATAAAGGCCGTGGTGGTGGAGGAAGCAACCAGAACCAACGTGGTAGAACGGGAAATAGAGCCAATTTTGGGAACCGCAATACACAGGCGGGCAATAGTGGTTCCAGGCCAGCTTCTCAAGCTAACAGACCACTAGCTGCGGGGATAAAAGGCCGGAAATAGATTTCACGAATAAACAAAAAAAAAAAAAAAAACCTAAAGACGAGTGATTTGTTTTTTTTTTTTTTTTTTGAGGAAGTAAAATTTGATAATTGGCTATACTACCAAATGGTGATATTATATATAAACGCGAGATCCCGACGATTTTCTGAGTTCGTAGGCGTCCATAGTTGACATGTTTTACTAAATTTCTTTGCAGGTTCAGAAAAATTTTACACCGTACGATCCATCGATATTAATCAGCTCGCATCGCCCACGTGCTTCCAATTTGTGCAATGCTTTTAGCAAAACTTCTTCGTCAACTTCATTAAAGTCTGGGCTTGCTGTATTCAATTCATACAATGTGCAAACAGTATTCAGTTGGCCTGTTGCGGCAGCCCAATTATAAATTAGATCTGCGTATTCGTCTACAGTATGCCAGCAAAGATACCATTTAGTTCGTTCCTTATCTGCAGGGATAATATATCCGCATGCTTGCAAAGAAGCAATTATTTGCTCCATTAGATCCGGTGCCACCTTTCTACCAATCGATTCGTTGTTGAAAATTGGGGAACCATTCAAAACATTTAGCTTATTCTTCCGCACAGACTTGTGGTATTTAAGAATAATGTCCATCCACACCGCAAGCTGGCGTTTTTTAGTCTCCTCATGACGTTGTAAACTAGAACAAAAGGGTATTAAATTGTGACATGTTACTTTATTTAGCATTTACGTGAAAAAAGGAGGAAATGAATATTCCCACGGAGGTTCATAGTCAGCCATTCCAAAACAATTTTCAGATAACTACACCATCGATGATGGAATGCAAACGTCAATATCGTCAGTGGACTGTTCGTTTTGATGTTTTGATATCAGTTAAATACATTTGAAGACTTGTCTTTTTTGTCACAAATGTTCTTAAAGTGGTTGCGAGAAATCAATATGTATACTATTCCTAACTAAGAAATTTACAAATTGAGGTCATTTTTTTTTTAATTACATTTGAGGGGCTATTAGAAACTTTGAATTCTGTTCTGTTACACAGCTTCAAAGTCATAATCAAAAAAAGAAGAACATTCACAACGAACATACCCTTTAAAGAAAATGAGTTAGTGCATACCAAATGTCAAACACTTGAGCAAACGCATAATAGGGTTGCGTACATTTATTCTTGTTCAATTATAAATTTCATGAAAAGGTGTATCTATTAACTTAATCAAAGTAAAAATATTGTACTGAGAACCAGAAAAGGATTATCCACATATATTTTATATTACATTCGAAATCAGATTGTTAAATGGCCAGTTCTTCGAGGTAACACGCGGCTTCGGGTTTCTATATTGAAAATTGGCCAAAATCTAATACTACCTTTTTAGACCTGACGCTACGAACAAGGTATGCTGCTATGCGCATCCAGAAGCATCTCTTATCGAAGATTATCGCGCGGGTGATATGATTTGTGAAGAATGCGGTTTGGTTGTGGGAGATCGCGTTATTGACGTTGGATCGGAGTGGCGTACATTTAGTAATGAGAAAAGTGGCGTAGATCCGAGTCGTGTTGGTGGGCCAGAGAATCCTCTGCTTAGTGGAAAGGACCTATCAACAATAATTGGACCTGGAACAGGATCAGCGTCGTATGACGCCTTTGGTACTCCAAAGTATCAGAATAGACGTACAATGAGTAGTTCGGACAGATCTTTAATATCAGCATTTAAAGAAATATCGACAATGGCTGATCGTATCAACTTACCTAAAACCATAGTGGATCGAGCAAATAATCTCTTTAAACAAGTATGTAGACAATTGGTACTAGGTACTTTAGTGTCAATATACATATAACACTCATGTCTGCAGGTCCATGATGGGAAAAATTTAAAGGGTCGTTCAAATGACGCCAAAGCCTCAGCGTGCCTTTACATAGCTTGTCGACAGGAAGGAGTACCGCGCACATTCAAGGAAATTTGTGCGGTCAGCAAAATAAGCAAGAAAGAAATTGGTAGATGTTTTAAACTTACCCTAAAAGCCTTGGAAACTAGTGTTGACCTAATAACCACAGCCGATTTTATGTCGCGATTCTGTGCAAACCTTGGTAATGTCACCTATATGTACATACCTTCTACTATTGTAACCAAATTCACTTTGTTTTTTTTTTTTTCATAGACCTACCCAATATGGTACAGCGTGCTGCTACACATATTGCAAAAAAAGCTGTCGAGATGGATATTGTTCCTGGACGGTCGCCTATTTCGGTTGCTGCCGCAGCGATTTATATGGCATCTCAGGTATTTTATCAATCTTTCCTATGAATAATTATATATATATTTACATATGTGTTGCTGCCAATAGGCTTCAGAGCAAAAACGTAGCCAAAAAGAAATAGGCGATATTGCTGGAGTGGCAGATGTAACTATACGACAGTCATACAAACTCATGTATCCGCATGCGGCTAAATTGTTCCCCGAAGACTTTAAATTTACTACACCTATCGATCAATTACCACAAATGTGAACGTATTTGCTTTATTTCGGACACGGCAAGAGTTCATTTTTATTCCGCGATTTATAACTGAGCACTGTATAAATAAGAATTTCATATTTGTGTTTTGTAATAGGACGTAAGTTATTTGCAATAAATATAGTTTAATTGGTAAAACGGGGCGTGTAGTTTTTTTGATTCCATTGCAAAATTCAATGTTAGCTATTTATAAGGGATTGTAAGAGAGCCATTCACATTTTAGTTGTTTTAATTTATTTATTTTAAACGCAACTTAAGCATTCATGTATATTAGGTATTAACCGAGCACACAGAACTAGTAGCCGTATGATTACGTCTATTTTATTGTGCTGTTCGTCTTTATACAAGCAGCTAACATTATCTTTGGTATAGGTTCGTATATTTGCATAAAGTTATTAATTTTAGTATATTATATTTTTAATTTTGAAAAGATAAAATATAAAGTCAATTTTGGGCAGGGAAATGTAATATATGTAGTTCTCTAGAACTACATGTGATTTTTTTAATTTTAACGTGTACATGACATCTGAAGCGTTGAAAAAAGTGCACATTTTTAGTCAATTGAAAGTGGACATTTCTCATCATCTGTATGACCTATGCATTCTAGAGCGGGCCTGTGTTCCGAATCCCACATGCCCGGGCCACAACGTTTACATAAGCCCGAGAGGGTGCAAGGAATTTTTGGTAATTGGCGATATTGATGCAGTAGACCACGGGCTTTCCTCAAAATAAGCTGTCCATCCATGTACATTGCGAGCGAACTAAAATGCAACAGCATTTCATCTGCACGTAAATTTTGTGCGACTACATCATCGGCATATACAGCAATTATAGCTAAGCATAGGAATAGGTGAAAGTAATCCGTCAGGTAGTTCGACCAGCAAGCTTCCCACATTCGAATTACAACGGCTTCAGTGAACTCCCTCTTAAAGCATAGAAGCAACCAACGGTGGCAAAATAGTAACTCTAGAGCATTGTTGTGTTTTTTAAGATGTTCGTAAAATTTTGGTAACATTATTCGTATCAATTCTCGTAAATAAGTAAGATTTCTGTCAATGTCATTATCAGTGGGTGTGCACACAAATATGGCTCTTTGCATTAATCCGACAAAGCACCAGAACGCTTCAGACTCGTTCTGTATTTCACATAAAACCGGTGCGAGCAGATCACTCATACCTTGTGAATACGACATCCCAGTATTGTAGAAAGCATAGTTTAGTAAAATATTCTTCATTATTTCGGTATTTGGATTGTCATCGCCACAGAAAAACGGATTTGAACGATCCGTGCGCACAACATCTTTTTCCACAACACATTGAACGGTCTTCCAAAATAAAATTTGTTCTTCCGGAGACATTGAATACAAACGTCTTCGAGTGATTTCTTCATATTCTTGGCGTTTTATGTCAAGCAATACGGCTCGATCCTCAAACGTAGAGCTGAAGGAATAACATTTGAGAAGAAAGGGCCACACCGTCTTGCGCAGACTCTTCTCTAAACCGCCAAAGAAAACGCATTTTCGCAGAAGTAAATCATCATCAATTTGACCTTTTTCGTTGAGCAATGTACCATAAAAGAAATTCGTTGTAATTTTCTTTACGTTACCTTCATCTGGGTGCAGCTCGGACTTTTTTACCTCTGGACGACAAACCATGAATTGTCGATATGGTAAATTTTGTTTTTCCTGACTGGTAGGAGCTAATGTGATGTTGTGTAGAAAGCAATGCCATTGATGTAAGACTTGAGCTAGATGATCCAGACCGCCGTAGTGAAAGTGTAGTATCTTATATTGCGATTCCCTGGAGGCAATGACTAGTTGGCCTGAAGTGCAGTTATCATCATTGAAAAACAAGCGTAACGAGCGCATTTGGCTTAAATCAACAGAAAAACGACGACATTTAACTAATGTTTTTCGCCTAACAGTTGGCGTAGTGTTAGCGCTTTCAGGAAATGAAAGGTTATGTTTAAATGCCAAGAGTTCGGGTGTCATCCAATTAGGATTGTTATCATCTGAACAATCTGACATTTGCATTTTATCATGTTCATTTACAACACAGTTGTAGGTAGGTGGAATGTTGGTGTTCTCTATACATGGATTAGCAATGGTTATGTTAACAGATGTTACAGGATTCTTCTTCAGAAGAGACTGTAAGTCTTCAATTGTCGCGGAATTGCCTCCTAAGAGTGGCTGTAGTTCGTTTTTTAATTCACGCATGTCATCAACTTCGTCTTTCTCATCCTTCCGATGAACTAAATCAATTTCTTCGGTCGACTTGCTACCACATCCGTTGGCAGCTTTAACCCCACTTTCTGCATTTAACGATATACAATTGTTCGAACAACTGATTTGAAAATCTTCACATCTTGATTGATTAGCCACTTTTAATGCAGCCGCAAATGCGGGACAACTTTCATCTGTTGACGAACATTTGCAAAGTGATGAATTCGGTATCCAAGTCAGTAAAAGTGTATGCCGCTTAGCTTCGTTATATTGGTCAATAAATGTTTTAGTGGTAACTGTTAAATAACCAGGATAGTGGAGAATGTCCGATTCCTGACGAGCAAGAGTAGGTGGATGAATGCAAACATTGTTCTTACAGAAGAGTATTTCGTTGTCTTCATAAATGTTATCGATTTTTTCGCTCATCCTATCATCGCCCAAAATAAGGCTTGAAGCCTTTTTCAGAATGTTAACGATTGGCATAGTGCTAAAAGAACAGTTAAAAATTTAAACTTTGAAATATTACTTTTTATTAATACTGTTATCTATACATAGCAATATAGTTTGCATATTATTCTTCACAGCAACGAAATGTAATTACCTTGGTTAGTATGCTATGTTACTGTTTATGTAAACATTGTTTTTTAATAATGGGTTTGTTTCTTGCGGATGCAAGGAAACGGTTATTTCTAAAGTCAAGGAATACGAACTTGGAGGGAAAATTTTTTTTTTGTGAAAATTTTGAGCGACCTATTAAAGTGGAAAGTATAAATAATTTTTTTTTTTCAATCGAATGTCAATAGAATGACGTTTGACTTAATATAAACCTCAACAGTGATGCCAATAAACCTAAACGATCCTTTTAAAACTACCAAAAATTAAACTGATACACGTACTGATTATGGGACAGCTTTCCATAGTATAAATCGGAAGTTCTTGTTTATTCTCTTTTGTGTTTTCTGTTCATTGAATACGAATCATTACACGATTCAATAGGGAGCTCACCACAAAGTGACACTTAGCCCGCATTTTGTCTTTGTGTGTGTGCATTTTACGTTATGCTAAGAGACACCGCACCAACACTCGCAAAATAAGAGAAAAAGAAAAGGAAAACTGTCAAAGTATTGAATCAAATCCTCAGTACAGGCAATACGACCTACCCCGGACGCTTCTCACTTCTCTCACCCACAATTCAGAAAGAAAAACATTTTGACGAATAAATGTATTAAATCCAGTACTGTCAAGCCGAATCAGAGAGGGAAAGTTTCGCACAGGTTGATGTTTTGACACACAACCTGAACGGAGTGCAGTGGTTTTTGGGTCTTAGATGTTCGTTGACTACTCTCAGGGGTGGTTTGTCCTACATAGGACAAGAGCCGACCAAATTTCGCGTTGGTTACAATTCTCAGTAATTCGTTCATGCACTTTTGGTGTTAGTATTGCATACGCAGAGGATGAATTTCAATTGACCACGTACTGTGAGTGTTATGCCTGCAGCAGTACGTTTGGTCACTTTCCATTCACAACTGTGTTGCATACTTTTTTCCGTATAGGAATTTCTTTTTCTTGGCTATGAAACGAATTTGAACTATGAACCTTCCGCTCGACGGCCCGACGGCCGACGGAGTGCAGTGGTTTTTGGGTCTTAGATGTTCGCTGACTACTCTCAGGGGTGGTTTGTCCTACATAGGACGAGAGCCGACCAAATTTCGCATTGGTTACAATTCTCAGTAATTCGTTCATGCACTTTTGGTGTTAGTATTGCATACGCAGAGGATGAATTTCAATTGACCACATACTATGCGCACGAGAGCACCGTGACGCAGTGGGTAGTGTGTTGGCCTCTGACGCCGATGACTCGGGATCGAATCCCGACACAGCCATGTCATCGAACGTGTTTTTCACGGTGTTTCTCCTCAGCGGGGTTCTGACAAAACCCCCTGTAGTAAAATTGTCATGAAAAGCTTCTCGAAATTCGCCGTTCGGAACCGGCGATAAAACTGTAGGTCCCTTTCACCTGAAAATGAAATCACACACAACATGGGTGATTGAGAGAAGCTCGGCTCAGGTTCTTCATGGACTGTAACGCCAACATACATACATACATACATACTGTGAGTGTAATGCCTGTAGCAGTACGTTTGGTCACTTTCCATTCACAACTGTGTTGCATACTTTTTTCCGTACGGGAATTACTTTTTCTTGGCTATGAAACGAATTTGAACTATAAACCTTCCGCTCGACGGCCGATGATGTTAACCATTGCACCACGGCCACCCCCGTGGCCGTTTGAGAAATGACGGTTATGGTCTCCATCTTTTCAATGATAAGTATGTATATAAAGCATTCAATAGCTCATTGAATATCTCGTAACATTGGCCATTTAATTTTACTTTTCCTAATAAGATTTGTTGATTTATGGATTCAGCCTCTTTCTTTGAATTGTGTACAACAAACCCATATACAAAATATCGCCGTTCGTCTGTCTTCATGCAATTTTTTCTCTTGTATTATATTATTGTGATGATGAAAAAACACCTAGAATGTAAACTAGCTGCAGCGAAAAGAGCTATTTCATCAGTTTGGGGACGATGCATTGACAATAAGTTTATCGAACACATGTCAAAATATAAACTTTTTCGCACAACAGCGGCCTCTATATTGCTGTACGGAGTCCAAATTTGGGGTTATTGTTCTTTTGGGGAAGTAGAAAAATTCCTAAGATACTTTTTGAAGCGAATCTTTCGGCTTCCAACATCTACGCCGAACTATATGCTGCACTTGGAAACTGGAGTCCCTCCGCTTTTTTTGCAGACCCTAAAGTTGCACGCAGACTATATAATGCAAGTGCTGGATATGAATGAAAGAAGACTACCAAAGATTGTCCTGAAGCATATCATTGCGACAAGAGGACCCTTGGTTCAAAAGTGGGAGGAGCTGGCGGCAAACTATGGCATGAGCATAAATATCGGAGCCGATATAGAATCCACAAATATAAAAACGACAGTTAATAACATCATGAAAAAAGCGGGCAATACCACGTATGACAGTTCTATAGCCGAACCACATTCATGGGTACGTAGGCTGGTTTATAGTAGGCTGAACTTCAACTGCCAAGGTAACGCTTCGTCGTACTTTCTAAATCGCTATTCCTTGCATATGATAAGCGCAATATTCAAATTGAGAGGAGAGTTAATAAATCTTAATTTTATTCCGCATAGACCTGGCCTTCCAATTTTATGTAACCTGCGCAATCTTAAGGAAAGAGAGGATGTATACCATTTCGTCGAAAGATGCCCAATTTTAAAAGAATTCCGTGTGAGATACTTTGGAGCTACATCGTTGGACTTCAACGAGGTTATCAACGTATTGAACGGCAATTATGGGTGGGAAGCTGTATATAACTGTGCCACCGCTGCAAGCCGCTATAGAATCCGTATTTTGGAAGGCGATTTTTGATCACACTTAGTACATAGGTATTAACGTCATTATTCACTTTGTTCAGTACGTTAGCCTTATTGTGAATCTGGTAGATGGCCTTAAGCCAAACCAAAAAATGACTGAGTGTAATATGTTATGAACAAGAAATAATATAAATATTTCAAGCTAATAATAAAGTCGTACTACTACTACTATTACTACTACTTGTGATGATAATGGTAGTGACTTCTACAGATCCCATGGAGAAAGAGTAATGATTAACTAGTTTTGGCCAGAAAATATATCAAATGAATTCTGACTTGGTATAGTATATTTTATTGAGCCTCCTATTTACGATTTTAATCCAGGTTTAATACTTACAATTTATAACTTGGATATGTATGTATAAAAAAATGAACACAAACGCTAATAGCTGGTATGCTAAAACCACTAGAAGGCTTAGGTTTTTGAATTTAGTTTACATGTAAGATATTAATCTAAAAAATCTATTCTTTAAAATACAAAAACGTATACCTGCATGGGGCCAAAATAAATTGTTACTGAGGTAGTTATAATTCAAATAAAATATTACAAAAATAAACAAATGCGCGTACTATTATTTATTTGTCTTGCAAGTAAAATATATTGTTAATGATATGAAATTAAAATTGAACTGTACCATATGTTTGGATACTGCTTTTTTGACTATTCCTTTATTAATATATATGTATATATATATCATATTATAAAAATATGTAAACTAATTATTAGTTACGTGAATAGTAATGATGTAGAGAATTAATATTTTAAGTTGCGGATGACACACTTTCTGTATTGCAAAATTTCTCGGCCATTAATGCAAGCACCTTTTCTAGTTTGGAATGACGATCTTCGGGTGTGGCTAAGGCACCCTTACTTCCCCAAAGAAACTTAACATGGAACTCCGTCCTGAAATGACAGTAGAACAATTGTTTTGGTTGTACCAGGAATATAGAAAAATATTCACTTAAATGCATCGCTAAGAAGCTCGTCATGTCTAGAATTTGACTCTTCCAATACGACCTTAGCATTCTTTCGGTAGAGATTTAAATTTTTTAGAAAGTTCCGAGATGAGTCAAGATGTAGGAAGTTAATTGACATTCCAAAATCATCAGCTTTATTTTCCCAGGATGAAATGCACGTGGTGACTAGAGAGGACTTCTCAGTTGTTGACGTGTCTAACATGTCATCTATTACACGATCCTTTAATAGAATGTACAAAAGAACATGAGGAACAGTTGTATTGGGTGCTTGAGGATTTGAACAGTCGTTCATGTTTTTAAGTGTTGGTCGTAGTTTTGCTTCAAATGTAAAAGCGCTATCTGTAAATTTTTGCCTAAGTATGTGCCATGCATTATCTAGTCGTTGTATCTGAAAAAAGGGCACTTAAACAAGCTTCCTCAGGAATCAGCATACTTGACTTACTTGTGGCATGCATAGTCCAAGCATAATAGCACTGAAACCAAAAAGATTACCCAACGCCGTTTTAGTATCTACGGCCACTTGAATCCATTTGCTTAGAATCTCAGCGCGATCATAGTCAGTTTGGCACGTTAGTATCGTCACAGCAACCATGAGCTTCAAGCATTGTGTCCGCTCCAAAAGATCTTCCCGAAAAACTTTACCATGAGGCAATGTGATTAGTTCTAATCCGCAACACTGAAGTGCATCAACAGAATTGTCATCTGAGCTTGTTGCTTCACTTATGATTAAATTTATATCGATTCGAGTTAAATGCTCTGCTAGAATTTTCGGTCCAGATTCCAGTAGCATCATCTTGAATGTAGATAATGCATCACCATCGAGCGGCTTATTCTCAATCGAAGGCAATAGAAGTGTGCTAAAGTTTTCAATATCAAATTTAGACGTCTTAAAATAATCAAAATTAGTAAACATTTCCTATGAACATTTTTAATTTTAAATACCAATTCCACACGTGGACATTCCATCGTAGCCAGCTCTTCTTCTACTTCGGTCGTATCGAATTCAGACAGACTTTTTAAAGTAACAGACGAGGCAGAGTTGGGTAAGAATCTTGGGTTTTTTATTATTACACCTCGATGTTGTGTCGTTTCGTTAGGATCCCCTAATGTATTGCTCTGAACTGAGTCACCGGAACCATTGCCAGAATCAGATCCGCTGGCATGATAAGAGGCAACTCTGTGTAGAGCGTGCTGCTCGTGCGAGATCATATCCTTTTCTTTCTTGGGTAAAGTAGGAGCTCTTATTGGCTTTGGCGGAGGACTAGATGCCTTATCAGGCACCTCTTGCATAGTTTTGTTTTCGAGACATGGGCTTAACACTGATTCGGCGGCATCGCCACCTTTTGCAGAAGAAAAACGTAGACCACCGACATTTACCCTGGGCAGTGAGTTAGTTGTGAATTTTACATGTTCCACGGATTCACTAATAGTAGAACGAGCTATTGTTTGAAACCCGTTGCAGTGATTTCCGAACGCGTTCTGGGGGATACCATGCAAACTCGTACAATTGTCGATAGCTTTCATCCGACGGTGGTCAGATATTGACTTCGGTGGTTTGTTTTCGTTGGGTTGTATGATGCCGTCGGCGCTTGAACACGTTTCCAAACATCTGACATTGGAAACACTCACAGGCTGAGATGGTGTCAGAGATTGTGATCGTTGTTTTTTTGATGGAAGCTTTGGTGGAGTATCACGTTTGGTTCGCGGTGGTGATGATATTGGACTTCTGTAACTGTTATGTTGTTGGTTGTATGGATTGAAACGAAATGCGGAAGTAGTAAGAGAAGGTGAATTGAGCGGGCTGCCTCCAGAAATTCCTGCCAGCATTTGTGTATGCAATTGATTACCAACTATCTTATGACCATAGAATGAAAGAGGATATGTCCTATTGCATGGATATTGAATTCGAGCTCCCGACGCTGCTGATATGGGTTTACCTGAAAGGGAGAATAGTGGCACACGGTAGTAAGCACCTCGTCTGTACATATGTAGATGTATTTCAAATCAACCTGATCCAACATAAAATGTAATAAGATCAGGAACTGCATCAAAAGCGTCCTCTTCAAATTGGTATTGTATTCGTTCATAAACAGTTTCAGGTTGTAAGAGAATCTGTGGATATTTGATACATATTGTTTTTTTTTTTATATATATCTCGAATACAATTATATACCTTGTTAATAACAAAGTGTAAAACCGAAGTTTTTGTTTTGCACGTTAGTACATAGTTATCTGGCTGTGAGGCACAGTCCCTGATTAAAAAGTCCCCTTCTTTTTGAACAATTTCCTCCGCTCGTTGCCTGGGTAGCGGACCATGATACCAAGCATGTGATCTCAAGTCTCTGGAATCTAAGCTTAGCTCCCATTCTAATGCTTTCTTTAAAGCTATAGCTTCTTGAATCTCATTTGAGGACGAGTTCGGTATTTCCATGTCGTCCATTAATTTTACGCAATTTACTTCCTTTGTATTTTGTTCATCTTTTAGTACTTCATAACTATGAAAAACAACGACAATGATAGAATTCTAAATGAGAAATATGTTCACATCCATGTTTTATACGCTGCATTAAGGATCTCATACGCCCAGCGCTTTCAATATTAAAAGCTATCGATTATTACTTTGATAAGTAGTCCTCAAAGAACATTTTCACTCCGATTTCTTAAAACTTACCTATTTGAATAATTTACTCTTGTTATGAGCTGATTTATGTTTGCTGAACTATTTTTTCATTATTTTAATAAGTTACTCATGTAATATATGTATGATACGAGAAGATAAACAGTTCAAGAAAAATATCCTTACGAGTTTTTTTTTTTTTGTCAGATTATCTAAAATCGTTATTTTAATTCATTTTCAGTGATATGCAAAAAGGATTAATTAAGTGAATTACAAAATGCTCGGCAAATAAAATGTTAAAGTACTTTGCAAAAAAATATGACTAACCGGGAGGTTGAATTAAGTATAACTGCACGCCTATAAAATTTATCCGCTTGGAAAAGAATGTATAATCTGCATGGGTGGGGTGGATAACACTTTATTGTTACAGCAAGGATACAATCCACGCGCACCAAGAAAATGAATTGAATAACGATACGAGCCTGGGATATTGGTTCAATGTTTTCATGTAGGAAAATAGTATTTTTTTTGTATGTTTTAGTTAATTGTAAATAGCTATGTAGTATATTTTATTATTTCGTTTATCTTACTTGTGGATTCGGATAAGATATATAAAACCGAAATGTAAACACAGATGGAACAAGGATATTTTTTGCGCATGCGATGTTAAAATAAATAAATAAATAAAACAATGTCAGGGATGTTGAATTGAAATTAACGCTGAAAATATTTCCTTACATTACATTTTCATTCTCTCGTATTTCACTAATATCTTGGTTATCGTTGCAGCGAATTTTCTTAGTATTTTTGTTCGTTTCGATCATTAGCGTAGAGGTATGTATAGGAGGGCAAGAGTTTTTTCTTCTTAACAAGGTCGTCGTTGAATTTTTTCTGCCTATATTTACAATATTGCAAACTCAATTTATAATGAAACAATATTCCTGTAGATAAACATACATACATTCAATATTTACTGATTGTCTTCTACGTAGTTGGATTCCTACGAGGCTTGAGATCATTTTTGATCGATGATGACAATCGGTAACGCCGATTTCCTTGAACTCATCTTCAATGAGGTCAGCCAATTCCTTCACTCGCGTGTAGTTTCTAAAATTAACTTTATTGATGGTGGATGTGTATGAACCGCTTTTAGGTAATATTTATACTGTAAATCAACCTTTATACTGTTCCAAATTAAGTAAGTATAGCCAGTCGCTTATATTCATTTGTGGATTGAAGACCACCACAGTTGGTTCTTCTCTTCGCTTTTGTGGGTTGTAACGAAAATTCCACGAAATGCCTTTATTTTCACATTTTTATAGACGAAAAAAAATTAAATAAAATATTTAAATAGTGGAAATACACATGCATACATATATGTATGTATGTAGGTACATAAACACTCACTTCGATGCCCCAAATCCCTTTTATCAGCGTGTTTGTTTGGAATATTACCCATCTCCGATAATCATTTAATAATTTATTTATTACGAATTAATACTGACAACAAGAAGGAAGGTGCCAGAAATCAGAAAGGAGTGCAGATTTTATAAGAATAAGATCTAATCAAATATCCAACTAAACATTATGAATTTAAAATCGATGAGATTTATCTACTTTTCTTCTTAGCCCGAACGATAAGAAAGACAATGAGACTGAGTTTCCCTAATTAACGATTGGAAACAATATATACATAAATGTATGTAAATATATGTACATATCTACATATGAGTAAACAGTCCGAAACGTTATCAATACACATTCATACATAAGTCGACTTCTTGTATTCAAACTATATGAACGATGGTGAGCACGACTTTCGTTTGTTTACTTGATACTAAACCAAAGTATACTCCTACCTAAACGTTTAAGATGGATATCCACATGTTGTCTCGCAAGTACTGCTGTTATTGTTGCACAGAAATCGCTGACAACTGTTTTGTTAAATATTAAAGACGATTTTTCTTACTAATTTTCTCTATGTACATAACTTCGTTTTAATCCATAGATTTGAAGGGAACAAAAGAAAAAGAAACTATTTCGAAGTTCGATAACTTATGCCCAGGTATAATATGAGTACTTTCAAACAAATTAAGAAGTGCCAGAAGTATATTTATTTTAATAGTGTCATCTTTGTTGAGTTTCTTTCTTTATACTTTTTGCTTATGGAGACCTTTTCCCTCATTTGTCGGGGCAGAGTACCGGTCGAGAATGTTTTGAAAGTTCTTCCTTCTACCAAATTAATAAATAGGTATATTAGGTGTGAGCAAAAAAAAAAAAAAACAGAAAGCAGTAAGCGCATTCACATATTTATTATTATGAATACAATAACTACAGACAGGTAGTTAAAAAACTTCCATAAGCCAATTGGAATTAAGCTTTAAGGAAACCACGGCCTGAAGTTAAAGATTACATTTAATTACACAAAGTAGTATCTGGTAGGTATGTATGTAACTGGACCCGCCAAACGCAGTGGTTAACATCATCGACCGCCGAGCGGAAGGTCTATAGTTCAAATTCGCTTCATAGCCAAGAAAAAGTAGTTTCTATACGAACAAAAAGTATGCAACGCAGTTGTGAATAGAAAGTGACCACACGTACTAATGCAGGCATAACACTCACAGTATATGGTCAACTCTGAAATTCATCCTCTGCGTATGAAATATTAAAAGTATGTATGCATGTATGTTGGCGTTACAGTCCATGAAGAACCTGAGCCGAGCTTCTCTCAATCACCCATGTTGTGTGTGATTTCATTTTCACATCGGTGAAAGGGACCTACAGTTTACTGCCGGTTCCGAACGGCGAATTTCGAGAAGCTTTTCATGACAATTTTACTACAGGGGGTTTTGTCAGAACCCCGCTGAGGAGAAACACCGTGAAAAACACGTTCGATGACATGGCTGTGTCGGGATTCGATCCCGTGTCATCGGCGTCAGAGGCCAACACACTACCCACTGCGCCACGGTGCTCTCAACGAATTATTACGGACTATAACCAAAGCGGAATTTGGTCGGCTCTCATCCTATCTAGGACAACCACCCTGAGAATAGTGAACGAACATCAACGACCCCAAACCACTGCACTCCATTCAGGTTGTGTTTGTAACAACACATCATAAGAGAATATGAAAACTCTTGAACCTGCGCGAGTCTCTAAAAAAAAAACTGCGTGGATTTTTACACTGGCGGGTCAAAACCCAAAGACGGGGTGGGTAGTGGAGTATTCTACAAACAACTGAAGCTGAACGAAGCTCTAAAATTACCAGATCACTGCAGCGTCTTCCAGGCGGAGCTGTTGGCAATAAAGGAGGCTTTGTCTTGGCTGAAGTGGAACGTGATATCCACGTTCAAGCAGCCTTAAGATCGCTGGTGTCCTATGTGTACACCTTAAAAACTAGTCTCGACTGTCGCCTATCTTTTAACGTGATGACCGAACAGTTTAACATACAACTTCTTTGGGTACCAGGACACAGCGATATCCCAGGAAACGAGAGAGCCGACACACTCGCCAGACAAGGAACAACACAACAATCAATCGTGGCATGTGGGGGAATAACCCTTGCAACCATTAAACATACTCTCACAAATTTCGCAAGGGCTGAGACGAACCTGAGATGGACCCAGGGACACATCTGCCTCATCACCAGGTAAATCTGGCCACGGCAAAATCTGGTCGAAAGTCAACGGACTAGGAGTATAATTTCCCTAAAAAGAACTGACATCTTTAAAATCATTGGTGTCATCACCGGTCCCTGCCTCATTGGCGGTTACGCGCAAAAACTAGGAATAGTTCCGAATGGTTTCTGCAGAAGCTGCCTAGACGAAGAGGGGGTCGAATCCATTCACCACCTTCTCTGCGCCTGTACGGCATTCTGCACAATCAGGAAACGATATCTAGGATCTTACTTCCTTAACGACCTGACAGGGATACCTGACGATCTTCTTAACTTCTTAAGAAGCACTAAGTGGTTTCATGAATAGGGGGTAAACCCCCCTCGTAGCTGCAGAACGGGTCTCTCTGGTCTATGTGTGTTCTTCTCTATTATGGGAAGGCTACGAACCTACCTAACTACCTACCTACCTATCTGGTAGGTTTAAGATACTAGACAAACATACGCATTGCCAAAATCAATTTTATTTTGTATTCATTACCTTCAACCCTACATGCATATGTACGTATTTACTTATTAAAAAAGAAAGACAATAATAACGACAATAAATTTAACTTCCAAACTTCACCTAATGAATGGATTGCAAGGCAATTAGTTTGCTAAACTGTGTTCCTGGCAGCTAAAGTTGGAACTTTTTCGAGTTTAAATTACATCCAGTTGTGAAGGTGATGGGAATTAATGAATCTTTGCGTTAAATTAAGTGCCGGCATATTCAATAAACTTCTAGGGAGAAAATAAGATTGATACTACGAGTATATGTATGTACGAGGTACATGCTACGAAGGGACGCAACGGGCACTAATATACTTAGTGGAAAGGATTTTTTTCCCATTTTGTTTTAGTTTCTGAAACTATTTTATACCGATTGGATTGTTTATATAAAGCATTCAACAGGTATTCCCCTTATCGCTTTATTGATGCCACATACGAGACAATTTTCACTCAAATAACTTTTATTCAACTTGTTCAACATTCATAGAAGGCATATGTACATATGTATTTGTATAGTATGGCTAGCCCAGTAACAAAAGTATATATGTATGTAAGTATGTATATTCGCTTCCCCGAACACAGAAGTTGTTGGTTAAACACCGGTAACATTCGGACATGTAATTAGAGAAGCCTGCGATAATAGCCTTTCAATTGTAACTTTGAAATAAACCAAATTTCGAGAGAGTGAGAAATTTAAAAATCGTTCAAATAATGAATGCGAACAATTCAGAGGCAGCCACAATTGTTGCGGATAAATCTCGGCCATAATTGATGAATGTTTTTGCACTGATACGTCACGTGGCAGGCATATGGTTTACACTTGCCAGGATTGTGGTAGTCTCATGTTTAGTTGAATGTATTGCAATTCGTCATTCTGTACATTTCGCCAAAGAACATGTATAAATGCTCTTATTGTACTTCGATTTGCATTCATATTACTATCGTGTCATATAAATCCCTTCCCCCAAATCATAGTTACCTAAAGTACCTATTCGTTTACTTTTATTTGTTTAAAAGAGCACAGACAGGAAAACTTATGAAAGCACTTCGAAAAAGAATATTAATCTCTTGGAAAAAGGGGTCACATACCATACATATTGTGTAATTAATATTTCCAATTCACCGTGTACAAGCTAATGGCAACAAAGGAAACTTTTTTCTTTTACCTTACTTTTGCCTACTCAAAAGAAATTCTCGACAAGAAATCCATTCGCATTATTCGCACGCCTTCCTAAGAAGCCCGGAATGAATGGAAACTTCGTTTGGTCCAAATTTATAGTCCCAATTAATAGAGAACGATTTTTAATGTTTTGAGAACTCGTTAAAAGCTTAAAACTTTTATGGCAATACATATTATGAGGCAGCGAAAGGTCTGCTTTAATAAATTATTACTTTTACGTTCCACAAATTAGGTCTGCAACTGTGACTCAAATTTGTTCCCTCCTCGCAATGCCCGAAAATTAAAATTCGATAGACGATACCAGATGTAAAGTATTTGATCCTGAGGTTAGTGTTTGAATGGAATAAAGAACAAAAGCAAGAGAATTGAACGGACTAAAATTAATACAATTTAGGTAAAGATTGGTGGGCTATTGGAGACCGAAAACTTTTTTGTTTCCTTAAACAAAAAAAAAAATTGCACTTGAAATGAATGCAAGCGGAATTCTCAATGAGGAAACTCCCTCTTTGACGACATGGAAATTCTTTTTAATAGAATGGAAATCATGGGGGTTTCGCGTCCTTTTACACAACGCGGGAGGTGCTCATGCATAAAAGCAAATTCTCGATATGTATTTTATAAATTAGCTTCGATTTTTGTTGCTTTTCAGAGTGCTATCGAACTAAATAAGTACTCAAAGCATTTTATCTGATGGGTGTTAGAGTACATACTATATACTTAACATGGGATTATCATTCATAATCTGCTATCTATGTATATGATGGCGACTGGTTAAGACCGAAGGTGTTGAATGCATAACTATACATTCAATTCATCTGTATCTATGCAAACAAGAGCATCCCGCTTATCTACTTCTAGGCATGTGTGTGTTTAGTAGTATCGTACAGCTTTCGATCTTAGAAGATTAGATGGAAAACGAGCGCTAAATGAAAAGCTTACCAAAAAGCTCCCCAAATCATAACAGAGAATGTGCGAATTGATGTCGAATATAAACAACAGTTTAATGTGTGACTTTGGCGGAACAGGTTGTACTGTGGCGCGGTGATAAAAGTCTACTAAGTCACGTGTATTTTTATTTCTCGTCGTGACCTTGTCGTATCTCACAGATTGCGTCAATTAGAATGATTAAAGTATGTTCAAAAAAGTACTTCAACGATTGCAGTTAAGCTATCAAAAAAGTGTACGATTAAAAATACGTACGTACCTATATATAATTACATACATTTCTTTACCTTCTGTAAATCCATTTGTTAAATTAAATAAGTGACAGTATCTACATATACCCAGAATATATAAGTTAAGATAAAAAAAAATGTTAAGTATAAAATGTTTTTGGGAGAAAGTATTTTGTTTATGACAACCAGGCTGTGTATTTTCGTTTATTTTTTTGCTGTGACGTAATTTTTACAAACTTTTTGAATGAATTGTGTGCGATTTTCATGAAAGCAAGTCAGATTTCTATGTAAGCATGCGAATGGAAAGTATTATTTAAAATGAAATAGTAAATTAATTGTTTCATTGTAAAATCTAAAGAGGTTTGAGCTAAATCCTTATTGATCATTTCCTATATTTTGATTTCTTTGTATTTTTTACTTGTATGATATTATTTTCTTATCCAATTACATCAAGTATTCTAATGCAGTAATCTATGAACGTAAAGCGTAAAGTAACCGCTATAGTTTTGTGTTGCACATATGGTCTATATTCTTGAAAAGCGTATGTTTTTTGCATTATTTTTAATACAATTTGAAAGGCATACCTAAACTTAGAAGATTAGCCGCAAGAAATTGATATAGTTCTTTGTAATAGAACGATTACACCGTAAAATATTCGTATCCTATCCTTCTCATTCATTTGACTTGTTTTTTGCAAATCTTGTTTAATACGGATATTTATAGGTATTCATATTAAATGTATAAACGTTTATAATCAGGGCCTTTTCCTAATCACCAATTTCTTGTGACGAGGACAAAAGGAAGTTATTAAAGATACCTATGCCCATTGATTTTTTGTTTTCCTTTAATATATACTACTTACATACATATGAGCGTATGTACATACATATATAGTTGTTGTACAAAAAAAGTGCTTAAATCCTTAAGCACCATTGCACACATTTACGAGTATTAATGGAAATATTCTCGACCACAATTTTCGTTTGCGTGTCGCAATTATTCACTCTAAAAAATTAAAGTTTTCGATAAAATAAATTAAAATATTTCTAGGTATACATATGTAAGTGTGTATGTATGCACTAAGGGGTCAAGCGCTACTTTGATTGAAGAAAAAAAGTTATTAACATGCTATTTTCCTATGCGTATCATACACTTGCATGTACATATGCATGTATGAATGCAAAGCATTTGTTAAAAACTAAGAACTTCTTCCGATGGTCAAAGTATGAAAAAAAGGGTTTATTAAGGCATCTAGTTTCTTAAAGTCTAAATAATCACTTTAATTTGGTCACATATATTTGTTTATGCATATATGTACATACATCTATTCGTACAGTTTTTTTTTTTATTTTATTTTATTTAATTATGTTTGCATATTTGGTTAAAATCGTATATTCAAAATTAATTTGGATAAGTTTAGATACAAGATGTACATTGACTATAGGAGTCTATACATGCAAACATACATACATACACATAGGTGTGTACATGTATGACATTGACTGCTTTAGTGCACAATCAATGCAAACAATATCACCGTGTTTGCCAGGTTCTGGGCTCAATTCTGCTTTGGTTTCATGGGAAATCAATGCATTCATGCAATCAGAACAAGAAAGTGCAAAATGAAAACCATCAATGGGTCGCCGAAGATAAGGTTTGCTTTGAATGATTAATGATTAGTAAATCTAATTTACATCTGATTCTGTATTGGTTACGTTTGTTCTCAGGATATTCGCATATCCTTTCGACTGTTGTCAGAATTTTGCGAATTATCTCGGTTTATTATTGACTTAGGTATATGACTTTGGTCTCCATTTGTTTGTATAATTAGCAGTTGGTGTGGTATCGGCTTGAAGTGTATTGTTTATTACTCATACATACATATACATATGTATATTTATTTTGATTGTTTCTCACCTTTTCTTTTATTTTTATCTAGATTGGACTATATTTTCAGACACTAAGCGCGACAACATTGCACAGTATGGAACATGGATATCAGAGGCTTAATTCTGGACATTCTCTTACTTATAAAATTCTCGTCAGCACTAGGTACCTGAATATTAAATACAAGCTCATTAAAAGGAAACTTAATGCTCACTATATTAAACATACATATTTCACATCATATCGTACGTTCATATTCGAACACGAAACTTCAGTCATTAAGGTATGCACGAAATCAAATCAAATCAAATGTACTGGATCCACTAGTTGAAGTTTAAAGACTTAAAACAACTTTCAGCCTATCTTCGCAGATAATCTTCTGCATTATTCCACGTCCTGTTCTCCTGTTCGTTTCTTTTTCATCCTTCCATACAAGCTTTGTGTTCAGTTGCAAAACACGGATGTGGAATTGTGCACGTGATCTGATAGTGAAATAAGAACTTTTTTTCGAGCATTTATCCAGTCGTGCACTCCAAAGGAGCCCGAACCAATGCTAGACGATGGTGAAAATGGGAAACCTATCCCTGCATACAAAGAAATTTTGTCTGAAGTCCCTACCTATTTGATTTGGATTGATTTATTTTCTCTCAGCTGCTTGCAGCAAGGACTGCCACTGTGTGCAATTTTTCACTTATCGCGGAAAAACAAGTCACGTGCTTTAAAGTGTGGTAATCATTTAGTAAAATACTAGCTTCTACTGATTTCGATTCCAATCTTCGTGTATAGATTTACACGCGTGCCTGAACAGAGCAATAACTGGTAGTGGTAGCCTCAGTGGAAATACCAAGGAATGTTTTTGAAGGTGGTACATTGGTGTCTAGATACAAGCGAGTATATATGTATATATACGGATGTACTGCTAAAAAAATTGTTTGTCGAGACATTCCTTTTGCATGGAACTGTTTGTTTTTTATTGTACTTGGCAATGTCTGTTGAGTGTAAAAGACTTGTTGATTCAGTTTTCAAAATGAAAGCATTTCACATACATATGTACATATGTATATAAGCGCATTGTATTGTATAAAGCCGGTTCAATTAATCTGTCGCACTCTGCATCATTTTATTTCTAATTAAAATTAGAACACGGCCCCAAGTATTTCGTTGATCTTAAACTATACCTATAGGCAAGTGACAATTGCTCCAGCAGAGCACTCATTCGTCTTGGTCTTGTGCAACGTATTGATACGTGCACAGAAATGCTTTGGGGCTTTATGCAGTATTTTTTGGTGAAGACTTGTGCTAATGATGCAGCATATAGAAAAAAAAAAAATCTCAAAGGTTAAAAGGAAATACTCAACTTGAATGGTCCAAACGAGATGTTTAAATAACATTCGAATCTTAACTTATTGAACGGTGGTTCGTATTTAAATTTTAAAGTAAAAAAAAAGGAGAAATTCCTCAACAAAATAATTAGTATTTTTTCTTTACTTTATCTATACATATTTAAACAATATTGTTACGCATTAATATACCAGTATATGCGTGTTCAAAAACGAACATGACTCATAGATAAGTGCACACAAGTTATCAATGCAGATAAAGGGCAAACAAAAAGACAAATATACAGTCCCCAAAACAAAGCATCTAATAAAAAAATGATAAATACAGTCCACATCCACAACAATGCATTCAAAATTACCTTAACAAATAAAAAGAGGTAAAATAGATAAGACCAACACCGCACACTTGGGTTGCGCTGATTCTCTACACATACAAACATACATATGTATGTAGGTAAGAATAAGATGAGTTTAAGCAATTTTGTATAAAAAGATAATAATGTCACGCGACTACGTTTATTTTAATTTTGCTACAAATCGAATATTTGTGAATTTACTCATCATGTCCGATAGCGTCTATGGGTTTGACATTCTCGAGCAGAGCGACTGTCTTTTGGGGACTATTTTTGCTTGGTGATGATGGTGGCCCTGCTCCAGCATTGGTCGCCACCTCACATGGCACTGGAACATTAAACCGAGGCTGCTGGCCACAAGAATCCTCACCACTGCCTCCCATCAGAATGATGTTGTGTCGCTTCTGCTTCTATAACTGTTCCTGTTGATGATGATAGATTGGACTTCTAACCATTGGGCTTCGGGAATAAGTCCCAGCATCTTTCAAGCAGGAGTTGCATGCCATCCTAACATGCGCCAATCGAAATCTTGAGACTGGCATTAGAGGAGTAACCATCAATATACACTCTGACAGCCAAGCAGCGCTCAAAGCGCTGGGTTCGTACAGCACGAACTCAAAAACCGTCAAGGAATGCCATGATGCCCTACAAGACCTCGCCAAAAGAAACAATATCAAACTTTGGTGGGTGCCAGGGCACAACGGTATTAAGGGCAATGAAATTGCTGACCAACTCGCTAGGAAAGGTGCCAGCGATAAGTATATACATAGGTCCATAACTATTCTGCGGCATCCCCAAGTCTAAGGTAAATTTCTTCTTAGACAAGTGGGAAAAATTGCAACACCTTTTGGAACAGGGTTCGGGGACTCCGTCAGTCGAAACGACTTATACGAACCCTGAACAAACACTCTACTAACATACTCAAACTCAATAGGGTTGATATCAGAAGACTAGTCAGCTGTCTGACAGGACACGGTCGGAGATGCCATGATGCCCTACAAGAACTCGCCAAAAGAAACAATATCAAACTTTGGTGGGTGCCAGGGCACAACGGTATTAAGGGCAATGAAATTGCTGACCAACTCGCCAGGAAAGGTGGCAGCGATAAATATATACATAGGTCCATAACCATTCTGCGGCATCCCCAAGTCTAAGGTAAATTTCTTCTTAGACAAGTGGGAAAAATTGCAACACCTTTTGGAACAGCGTTCGGGGACTCCGTCAGTCGAAACGACTTATATGAACCCTGAACAAACACTCTACTAACATACTCAAACTCAATAGGGTTGATATCAGAAGACTAGTCAGCTGTCTGACAGGACACGGTCTGAGATATCATCTAAACAAAATTAGCCTCTCATCTGAAACTGAGTGTCGACTCTGTCTCGAGGGCGAAGAGACGGCGGAACACATACTCTGTGAGTGTGCTGCTCTCTGCCATCTTAGGAAGCGTATCCTCTTCAGCGAAGAGGGGATCACCTTGGCTCCTACGAGAAGCATTCTCAACTTCACTATGGAAGTGGAGAAGCTCCTCGGCTAGAAGGCACAATAGACCGTTTCAGAAGTTTCTTCTGATTGGTTTCTTATTATCTGTCTGAGCCGTTAGTTTGTCCCATGTGATCAGAATGCGTTTGTTGTTGTACCTTGTTTCAGAAGCTACCACGCGCCCTTCAAACAAAGATGGAGGTGGATCATTTTTTCTTTGCTTGATCGATCGACGTAGGCGCATCCTACTTGTCTCTTCGCCTATCCGTAATTAATAAATCCGGTCGACGTAGGCGCATCCTACTTGTCTATCCGAAATTAATAGATTCGATCGACGTAGGCGCGCGCACGGATATAAAAGGCACAACAGGAGGGGTCAGGCTCATTATTGTGAATGAGACCATGGCTTGGAAAACGTCATGAAAATTAGCCCATTCTTTTATTCCTCCATAGAAAGTTTAGATTTTCAACTCTTCTAATTCAAAATTAGGACGAAATGCAATTTGGCTTTTCATTTCATAAGCCTCTTTTTATACGCGGAAGCTCTTCGAAATATTCCGCTTGTATTTCATCGTATGCTTCCTCTATTTCATCATTACGATAGGTACTTGCTTTGTACAGTTTTTTTTTTTTTTGTTTTTTTTTTTTTAGAGACTCGCGCAGGTTCAAGAGTTTTTATATTCTCTTATGATGTGTTGACACACACACTGAACGGAGTGCAGTGGTTGGGGTCGTTGATGTTCGTTCACTGCTCTCAGGGGTGGTTGTCCTAGACCTAGATAGGACGAGAGCCGACCGAATTCCGCGTTGGTTATAATCCGTAGTGATTCGTTCAAGCACTTTAGTATTGCATACGCAGAGGATGAATTTCGGTTGACCATATACTGTGAGTGTTATGCCTGCAAATATTTGATTTAATCGGAGTTCACCACTGCCTCGAAACTCAAACAGATCTAGATCTTCCTTTCAAGTATGTATTTCAAGTTCCCTCTTAAGAATGTGGCTACCTTATGATCTGGTCCGTTTGACGTGGTCTTATCCGTTACTTGTTGCTCCTTTTGGACTCCTGATTGAGATGTTGGCTGGAATAAAATATCATCGGAAAAAGCATTTTTGAGCTTTTAGACTATTTCTTCGATTTCGCTCGATGTTTCATCATAAACATTTATTTTGAAATATGTATATAGCCTTCCTCACCTACATACCAGTATATATGCCATCCACCATACATTTTTCGTGATTGGCATCAAATTTTTTTTTTAAGTTTTAGAAGATATTTATTTGTCTCTTCAAACTTCGCTCTCTTTTGCGGCTTGCCCGAGTTAAGTAGAGTCAAGTAGAATAATATAGTAGTCTAGTAAATAATATAATAAAAATATATTTTGGGTTTTCTTTTTAAAAAACTCTCCGTGCCGCGTAATAAAATTAATTTGCATCCTTTTTTTGGTTTTTAAATATGCTGAAAATGTTTTCCTTAACTTATTATTGCCTCGTCGGTTGAGCTCTTTTAATCCAGCTCGAAGGACCAATTGTACAAATATTTTATTCCTAGTACAATTAAAATAAATGTACTTGCGTGAGATTATTATTTCAATCTAATTTATTTTGATCTTCGACTGGTCTTCTTATACAAAATTGCTGAGGCTTAACTCACACCGAAGACGACAAAACGTTTTTTTTGTCGCACGACAAGAAAAGGTTTTTCATTCTAACCCACACCAACCCCAACAACACCTACCGACAAGTAAAATGTTTCCGACAATTTGTTGCGCTCGGTGCGAAAAAAACAAATTCAGTCATGGTAGGTTGAAATGTCGTCTAATTCAATACAGTTATAGTTTTCGCCCTTTTGCTCTATCAAAATTAGTAGCTTCTCCGTGTGAACAGATTTAACACAAACGCTTTTTATTTAAGGTTTATTTTATTGATTTTTAATATAAAAATAATTGTTTTGGTGGCAATCTGAGTTCAGATAACTCTTTAAAAGGATAATGGGTCGATTAACCCTACTTCTCGACAACTTTGGTGAGTAGAGCACTTTCCCCACTAATATGCGATACGCAGTACCTGTTGAAGGCGAGTTCCCAACAAGTTGTATTGTGCTTTTAAGTAGAAAGTGTGATGATTTGGCTAACAGTAGTAGTGTACCTCCCTACTACAATTGCTGAAATCACCAAACTTACACACGATCAAGAGAGAAGTGTGACTATTATCAGTAGGTAGGCTGTAGTGTACCCCCGTGCTGATAACCGCTATAAAGCGTCAAACCTCTGATCAATCAGAATGAAGAACAGTGACAATTTGACTATTAACAGAAGGCGGTAGTGCACCTCCGTACTACAATGCCAAAGAGCATCAGACTTCATCATCTTGGCTTCACAAATTCGCAGTACATCGATTTTGTCGCAGAAAGACAAATTATTGGCGAACAGATTTCGACATGTTTTTTTTTTTGCTTTGTCGTGTCGTGCTCTGTTTATTTCGTCCGGTGCGGATTGACGGCTAAGGTAGTGTATACTTTTCGGCAACGACACGTGTTCGCGACACGTTTGTTGCGATCGGCGTGGGTTGGCTGTATGCAATACTGTATAAAATGGACATCGGAGCAACGAGCGCTGCCGAACAAAATGTTTTATCGTGTTGCGTCCAATTTGGAACATAAACTAAACATAAACATACATACATATGTATGTATGTATGTATGTATGTGTAAGAGACCAGCGCAGCCCAAGTGCGCGGTGCGTTGGTCTTATCTATTTTACTTCTTTCTTGTTGTGGACTGAAGTTATAATTTTTTTAGGGTTCCGTACTCAAAGGTAAAACGGAACCCTATTACTAAGACTTCGCTGTCCGTCCGTCCGTCCGTCTGTCACCAGGCTGTATCTCATGAACCGTGATAGTTAGACAGTTGAAATTTTCACAGATGATGTATTTCTGTTGCCGCTTCCACGACAAATACTAAAAACAGAACAAAATGAATATTTAAGGGGGGCTCCCATACAACAGACATGATTTTCATCCAAAAAATCTCCTTGGTCACATACTGAACTAAGGTTAGTCGACAATATCCCACAACCAGTAGCAAACTTCCCAGTTTTGATCTCTTTTGTGTCTTTGATGAATTAATCCTAGCTGCAAACCTTTTTCCCATTGTTGTTATTCACCTTTTCACATCGTTGCTGTCAAGTAAGATAATTGATTTGAATTCAATGGACACTTTGATGATCAATTATATCTCATCATGAAGGTTTTTGATTGTCAAAGTAATATGCCTATAACCTGCCTGCAACCAAGATCTGTCATCATACAAATAATGTGATTTAATGTGATGACTGATGAGGTAACATACATAGTCTCTTTCATATTTATATATACAGATGGCCGCCTCGCACTTGGCCGGTTTTTTAGTGTTCCGTACCCAAAGGGTAAAACGGGATCCTATTACTAAGACTTCGCTGTCCGTCCGTCCGTCTGTCACCAGGCTGTATCTCATGAACCGTGATAGTAAGATAGTTGATGTATTTTTGTTGACGCTATAACGACAAATACTAATAACGGAATAAAATAAATATTTAAGGGGGGCTCCCATACAACAGATTAGATTTCCATCCAAAAAATCCCCTTGGTCACATACTGACCTAAGGTTAGTCGACAATATCCCACAACCATTAGCAAACTTCCCAGCTTTGATCCTTATTGTGTCTTTGATGCATTAAACCTAGCTGCAACCCTTTTTTCTGTAATTACGAACAACCAATAATAAATACCCTTTAAACTTTGGTGATCCTTATTGTGTCACTGCTAAGTTAAGAAAGTTGTGAAATTAACTTTCGATCATATCCCACAACCAATAAAACATTTTTAAGCATTGATCCTATTGTGTCCTTTATATATTAATCACCTGTACATATAGTCTGACTGAAATTCAAAGCTTGATTCCTCCTTTAACACCTGCATCATTTCAAGACTTCAACTGCTGTTAAGCAAACGCTAGTCATATAAAAGCAAGTGCTAGTCTTACAGCTTGATTTTGTCGACGTGCACAACAATTTGAAGTTTATTCAAAGATGTAAGGTTTCATATCACCTCAAACTAAGGCAATTTCGATGTGTTTATATGGTATGTATATACATACATATATACATATTTATGTACATGTATAAATTTCAGCTTTATAAAACATTAAAACTAATAATGACAGTACAGCATATTTTCAATGATATTCATACACTTATGTACATACATACATATATGCGTACGTTATTCTTTATCTAAACTTTATTTCAAATATTGTATTTTAAAGCTCCAACTGAACTACTTATTCTGATTCTAAGTCAAAACAATAGTCATCACAAGCAATTAACTAGGGACATAATAAATGATATACACAAACAATCGATTTTGATATCGAAGGAACATGTGATCAATGTACATGTTCTGTACGAAATTTTCAGCCACCCCGGGGAATGGACTTTTCTACCAACGTTGCCTACTCTCCTAGCATCCAACATAATAACACCGAACATAAAATGGATTATTCTTTGCGAAGACCAGAGCTTAATTCGATTAAAATCTTTGATATATAATCTATCTCAAGAAGATAACACTCAGGTTAGTTATACATACGTACATTTAAGCGTTGGGTATTTACTTATGCGTGCATGTTACACCCATACATGTCTTATTGACAACATTTATTCCAATCATGAACAAAAATTATGTTATTCTATGGGCTACAGGAAATCTACTTTGGATATCCGCTACATGACCAGGAAGCTACTATAATTCATCATTTTGCGTTTTTTAAAAATCCGCGTTGGTTCCCATATCCAATGCTACACGCAGGTGTTATCTTCTCAGTGCCCTTGGTGCAACGGTATGTATTCGAATTCATATTCATAGAAGAATATTTCTTACATTAGTGTTCTATGTACATATGTATGTATGCTCATCATGTTCGGTGTTCGGCCGTCAATAATTAAATAGAATGGCTGAATATGTCTCCAAAGTGAAACGCAAAATGGATTTTTCTATAGATGCGTCCCATGAGCTTGCTCGATTTATTATGGAATATGTAAAACCCAAAAGTTACATGCACAACGTAGCACGTAGCACAACAAAGGATGTAAAGGATGTTGCAGGCGAGGGATTTGTATCTCATGTTGCCATGAGAAACGGTGACAGCGAACCTAAGAAAAAGGCCAACAGCAAAATTCTCATGCAGCCAGCACCGTACATTTGCCCAGTGGAAGGACTTCGCACTGATTGTGCCTTGTGTGTTAACTCATCGGCTACCTCGTACTGTGTAAGTCGCTTATATTTATTTACGTGTAAAATCTGTTTTTGAGGGAGATTTTATAACACCAACATGTGTATGGATAGTGATGACTTTAATGTGTATATTTATCGTTACTTTAGTCATATTCATACAGTACATATATGTACATATGTATGTACGAGTATGTAGGTATACATCGTGTGACCGGAGCTTCTTCTACTGATATAACTATTAACATTTAATTCTATAGTGTCAAATGCTTTGCTTTTATCACCACAAGTGCGTCCGTATTTTGTTATTGCACTATGTATAAGAAATTTGGTATTACGCCTTAAGGAATTTTGAGAATGATAGACCAAGTAGTTAAACTTTTAAGAACAAAAAAAAAATGTCAGAGGGAAATCTTGGAGAACAATTTACCCCAAAGCAGAGAGATTTACATAATCTCATGGGTGTCAGTTATCAAGTGAAGATATACATTTGTATATTTGCACCATGACTCAAACACTATCTTTTTAAATTACAAACTGTTTGTAAGTTTTTTTTTTTTTCGGCCAGAAGGTATCTGTAGAAGCAGTAGGGATTGACGGCTGAAATTGTACTCATACATATGTGTGTCTATGTTTAAGTCACAGATAGGCATTTTAACTTTACTTTTTTATAGAAGCTATTTAAGATAATGTAAGAAAGTGTACCTATATTGAAGAAAAAAATAAAATTCATGCAAACAGTTTGAGAAAACATATACATATGCATACATACATTTATGTATGTACTTCTATACAGCATAGTTGTGTGCGGAGCTTAGAGGATGTTTATATCTTTGGCATAATTAAGGTCATGATGGTATAAGTTGCTGCTTTTTTCTTAATACAATTGTAGTATTAATTTAACAAGGTCTTATGATTACCCTTATTAGCTCCTTCGATACGTACACAAGCGTATCATTATTACTTCGACCATTAAGATCTAATTTCTGATTTGTAGAGAACCATTAAGTGGAACTGAGATTGGAATCAGCCTATGTACTTATCCGTACAATAAGTCCTGCACGACCGCATATTTCCAAAGAAAAACAAAATCCGTGGTGGTAGTTGGAAAAAAACGTTTTTTTTTTCTATTTTTATTTTGTCTTTCTAGATTGCCGTAAACAGGGAGACTATTTACTTTGCCATAAAGACTTGTCACAAATTTCATAAGGATCGAGTGCCTGTGATACAGAAGACCTGGGGACAATACACCGTTCATAAAAGATTTTTCAGTGATAATACAAGTGAGTTGTCTTCCGCTTATCTTATATCAAGACTAGTTATTATCCTTCGAGTATCGTATCGAATACTGTTAGTGTTTATCGGGGAACAAAAAAGGACACCCAATAACGAAATCATACGAGTGTGTATGTGCATGTGGTTTGAAACTGAAACTACATATATACGTACATACATATGTATGTATGTACATATGCACATTCGTCTATATCAGCGTGACGTAGTGAAACGTAGACGATTTCACATCTCAACGTGCTATGCATTTAATTTCCGGTGCCATAGTTGATGTTATCTGGTATCAAACTGTTCCCCATTCTTTAGAGAATTCGGTGGACTGGCTGCTAGTAACCAAATATATACACATATATATGTATGTATATATGTATGTACATAGTACTTAATAACGTCAAGCCTCTTGCATATGAAAATACATATATATTTCTACGTTTGCATAGAAATTGACACACCAACAACGCTACCATTGTCTCTTCCGCAGGTGAGGACATACCGACTTTCGCAACTGGTATTCCTAACACTGAAACAGGCCATTGCTTAAAAACTCTAACCATCTTGAAGCTCGCACTAAACGATGTGAACCGACTCAACCAGAACTCAAACAAGCCAATAGCCTGGATTTTCCTTTCCGATGACGATACGCTTTTAAGGTTTGTATTCATACAGAAATTAATTTAATCTGATGAATTTTTCAATTTGCTGCCGAACACTCCCGGACAGCAATCCGAAAGGGCTGGGGGGTACGACTTATTTGGCGAACATAATCTTGTACATCTCGTTTTTTAATTTGTGATTTTTTTTTTTTTTTGTTTTTGTTTCGCTATATTCTTTTAATTTTATTGCAGTATATCAGGACTCTGTGAAATTTTGGGGTGTTTTGATCCAGCCTCGGATATATACTTGGGCGAACGTTATGGATTTAGACTTCATTCAGAAGATGGATTCAATTATATAACGGGTGGGGGTGGCATTGCTTTTAGTTTGTCTACCGTACGTAAAATTGTGCAGTCATGCACCTGTCCGACGATATCTTCACCAGATGATATGATTCTCGGTTCGTGTTTGCATGGATTGAATGTGAAAGCCATTCACTCCTCAAGATTTCATCAGGTATGAATTTTATTTGCGTTAATGATACACGAATGCAAAGGGCCCGGGGATCTTCTTAAGAATCTGTTTGCAATTGAGAAATTATTTTTATATGGAATTATGAGAATTAGGAATTTTAGCTTGGAGTGATGAGAGTCACGTTGCAGTAGTTTTTTGTTCCTTGCAGTTGTATTTTTGTATTTTTTTTTTTTTTTTTTTTTTGAAAACTCTTGTATGGAAACACAGTATGCATGTACATATGTATGTTTTCGTTTTTGTGTGCATTACATTTTTTTAAATTTTTTTCAATGTGCTTTAACTTCTTACCTTGGGATAGAATTACTTATGTACATTTCGAATACCATACATATACATATGCATGTATGTATTTGTATGGACGCCGTGGCGTACTGGCTAGTCGCTAGTGTGTTGGACTCTGACGCATGATGAGCGAGTTCGGATCCCGATAACATCAACACCATCGAATGTTTATTTCGATGCGCCCCTCCTCGGCGGGATACTGGCCGAACCCCCCGTAGTATACTTGCCATGTAAGAACTCCTCGGCTCACGCCGTTCTGAATCGGTAGGTTCCTTTCACCGTTGTAAAAAATAAATCACACACAACATGGGTGATTGAGAGAAACTTGGCTCTGGTCCTTCATGGGCCTTCAACGCCTCCAAAGAAGTTATGTACTCTCTCGATCTTCGATCACAAAAAGGTCATCGTCTAGGACAGCACTCTTTGAATCTATGCAAACTGTATATAATAGACGTAATAGGTGTACATATTCATAGTTGCGCAGGTCCCACCACTGACTTAGTAAGCTCCACCTGGTGTTGAGTACATTGTTTTCCCAATCACCATGTTTGGCATTTAAATCTTCGCCCAAAACATACAAGTTTTCTACCGAGTTCAAGCGCGGAAGTCGATAGACGGTTGCGAGCTCTGCAAAGAAGATATTGGGCTGGGGTGTTTCGGGTGCATAGGCTGATACATAGAAGGGGGGTGACGTAAGTATATATGTACACATATACATATACATATATGTATATATTTTTTTAAAATGAATATTGAGACATCTCTACCTTGAGTGGCATAAAATTGGTCTCCTCTTATTATATTATAAGAATTGGGCCGGATTTTGTGCTTTTGGTTTAGCTTAGTTTCGCTGGCCAGAAACACGTTGGGGCTTTCTGTTCTTGGATCTCCTGCTGGAGCTGGTCGATCTTACTTTGAAGATCTTAACGCGCAGGTCAACCTCGGCCTCAGGTACCTTAGTGATAGGCACTGCAGCTTTGGGAATAGCTTTAAGAATTTGTACCGCCCTTCCCCGACCTGCCGCCATTTGGGCGTAGGTCAAGTGGGGTTTGACGGCTGGTATTTGTTTATATCTCGAGGGAAGTACATATCTTACCAACGTTCTGCAGGCGCGTTTGTTTTTCTGACTTGGAAGCTAGGATAAACCCAATAGTTTGCAGGGTTCCACAGAATACGCATGAAAGTTGCTCTTTGTCTTCGACCTCGTCTGGGTCCATGTTACATATTCATCGTGCTTGTGATTCACACGCACTTAACGCACCGATGCTACATTTAACAATTCGAGACGGTGTACCAGAACCTTTGGTAGCGAATAAATTTAATATCTTCGCACCCTCTAAAATTTCCCCGTTGCTCGCCCTAGGTATCTATAGAGGTGGTTTTCCTTAAGCTCTCCAACCGGGTGTTAGGTGTTAGCTGAACAAAGAAGAAGACTTATTTTCGCCTCTGCATTTGGCCCATACTCTGATAAATGGCTTGATCCCCACAAGCTTGCGTTTGTTGCTTTTGAACGTTTTGAGCACTGAGAGCAATTCATTGGGGTCAGTGATTGCCTGTATGCTTTTGAGGAGCTTTTAGCTTAACGTACTTCATTTTTGTGTTATTTGTTTGTGAGAAAAGGAATTTGTTGACGAATGTATTGAAAGCGTTTTGTATTTTAGCGTTTCCATTACAAGGCCATTTACCCGCGACCTAACCGCATTGCTAATTAATGACATTCTCAATCTTTTTCCAAATATGAATACAGCATTTAGGTTGTTTGCTTTTGAATAAAATCCAAATTGAAGAGCACGGAAATCAAATCGGTAGTGTAGTTTAATCAAAATTAAACACTTTAGGCTGAAAAATGGGCCCACATCTTTTGTTTAGTCTAATGAGTCTTAGCCCTCGTATTAATGTATTAATAACATTTTTTTTTTCTATTTTCGAATTTTAAATTTATGTGAACTATCTTCTATTTTTTTTTTTTTTTTTTTTTTTGTAGGCTCGACCTGTGGATTACGCAAAGGTGTTGTTAAAAGTACAAAAACCAATTTCCTTTCATAAATTTTGGCAAATTGATCCCATATCAGTCTATGAAGAGTGGTTTTCGGCCGAAGATAGTAAATTGCTGGCCCACTTGAATAACACACACAAGTTGACGGGCGATGAAACCGGAAGCGACCATAAACACGCGACTAACGCAAAAAATAAAACTGATCACATCGAGCTTTAGAAAAAAAAAAATAAAAAATTGTATATAAATATATGTATTTAAAAACCGTTGTTCCTTGTCCAGGTCTTAAAAATTGTTGATTTTTTAAATGCTTCTTTGCTTATTCTATTGCTTAATTTTTAAAACATTTTTAAGTGGATACGATAGCCGAAACTCTGACTGCGAATGTAGCTCATCTACTTGCTTCTGTAGTTGTTCCTGTAATGCCATCAGTTCCTTAGTTCTTTGATAAATGTTTACTTGGGTCTGCATTCCACGATTCCATCGGCAATAAAATCCCTTCCACAATTTTATACACCTCATACTTGCAATTGGTTTTATAACATTTCTCACGTTGCCTTGGTTGTAGAATGGATTGCGATACTGTTCGGGCGATGAGTTAATATAAGACCATAACGAGCAAGTCTTCGTTTTCAAATCTACAATTAAACTTTTAAGCATCTCTTTCATATTAACGTTTTAATCAATCACCTTCTTTCGCCCTTTCTGCTTCTGTGTTAAAAAGAAAAGTACCAAATCGACATGAAAACAAGTGATCAAGTAGTGTAATCAGAAAGTGTTCATTAAATTCCATTACATTAGGAAATTGTTGCGCAACTTGCCAGACACAGTCGATAAACTGCAGAAAAACCGGAGATCTCTCACCATCGGAGTGTTTACTGTCCCCATGACCAATTCTTTGTTGAAACTTGTGCCCAAAACTTAACCATTCCTTTTCAATTAAAACTTCGAATCCTTCCAATGTGCGATAGTAGGGGTCGAGAAGCAACATTGACAAGGCAGTCAATTGAGACGTCCTATCCCAACCGTCAGAGCAATGTACCAGCACAGACGAACGCAAACCGTCAACTTTTTCGACAATACGGACGGCGCCGGCTAGAATGAATTTAATATGTTTCAGCCAGAGGGTACTCTCGATGGACGAGAGCCACTTTTGGTCATCAACAGGTGGGTGGCAGACGTCTTTCAATTTTTTAAGACTATCACGCATAACGTGTATGTTATGTATATCAAGAAAAAAAAACTCGATATTATGATAGATTTCATCAGACTCATAGCCGCCACCTTTGGCTTTGTTAGCAATCGCATTGGCACTTGGCCTGGCGTCCATTATAATTAATTTGTCACAGTGCAAATTTGCCTCGGCGATGTATCCCAAATAGGTCTCATCATCAGGTGAACGTTTACCACCAACCCCGACCATGGGTTGTGAACAACGGGTAATCGAAGCGCTTGTTTTATTATTTAACCACGAAAGGATCGGAATTCGACCTTTTGATCTAAAAGCTGACACCTACAATGATGTTATTATTAGCTACTACAATATTGTTTGCAAACTGCTGTCTACACTTGCCTTCTTTAGAAGTTCATCGGAAGCTTGGGACGGAACACCCCATATTGCCGGATAGCTGTCACTTACAGCGTAATTCACATTAACCTTTGATATTCTCCATAAATTGTTTGGCACACCCATTCGACTATATTCCGAGATAGCATCATAGATTTCCCAACCGTTCACATCAAACCTTTCGCCATAGCTAAATGCAAATGGTCTGCCGCTAAACGAAAGTGGAAAAGCGTACGACTGTATTTTTTCAAATACTGATCGCCTTGAATGATTTTGCTGTTTATGCGCAAAACGAAGAGTTCTTGTATCCTTACACGAAACCTCAATGCCATAGGAATTTTCACGTCTGGATGTCGAACCACCCATTTTCTCAACTCTGGATACAGCTCCGAGGGGCAAATCAATTATCACAGGTTGCTCGGATTCGCGTTGCGGCATCGAACGAAAATAGAGTCTATAGTTCGTGATCGTAAGGATGCCAAATAGGGGTCCATTGTAAGGACATATGTATGTAACATCGTTTCTTTGGTCAAGGTCTTTTTCACCCAATATATATTGAAAGGGCCTTTCTCTCTCCGTCTGTAAAGAAAGGGTATGTGCTCGAGTTTTTCTTTTTTCCTAATAAAATCTGAAGTATACCATCGATTCATTTTCTTGCCTTGAAATTATTGAATCTAATGAGTCAGCACTCGCGTTTTTGAAATTCAACTTATTACTGCCCAAGGACTCATAGTTATCCATTGTAAGTGAAACTTAAACAATTACTAATAAACGAAATGTAGACAATATAGCAACAGCAACAATCTATGCAACCAAATCTTTATGAGAAATGTCAGAATTGGAAGACTAACGTCAACAAGACAGTCAGCGCGATATAATTTGCACGACTTACAATTTGTATTTTATTTTATCTGCATTGGTAATTTGTCGGTATTTGATTTCAACAATCGAAATTATTACCAAATAACAAAATTTACTAAATTTAAATGGAGATCATCAACAAATTATAATAAAAGTAATTATAATTTCATCATAGTTGACGGTCAATTATCGCTACCTTAGTAAGCAACTGTTTTCTGTTATCGGTTCTGGTATTAGATAACAATACAATCATAGATAAAAGAACAAAATGGCATGATGGCTTTTGACAGGCATTTTGACAACTAGCCCCTACAAACGAGTTGCGGTTTGACGGCGTCTTGACTATGTCATTCTGCCTTGTTCCGACGTCTTGACTCTATGTCAAAAGCGTCGTTTTTAAGGCGGGCCCTAGACGCTCAATATTATTGTGCAAAATATTGCACAATTTTATTGGCTTGCTGCCCCAGACGGTTCAATATTTTCCCCAATAATTTAGTTGACCACTCATATTCGTAATAAAAGTCAAAAACGTTTTGATTTTCCGCAATATATCGCACAATCTTGCAATATTATCTACAGACGAACAATAATATTGTGCAATATCAAATATCGTACAATATTATTAAGCGTCTAGGGGCCGCTTTATACTACAAAAGCAACAAAACCCCTGCAGGGGCACAGGGCAGACGTAGGAAGGTTTTCCATCTTGTTCATTTATCTATGAATACAATACCGTCAAAAACAGCTGATTATTCTTTCTGTCAGATAGAGGTTACAATTTGCAAGGCGGTCATTTGGATTTCAGGTGTTGTTTTCCAGGGGCCAGTAATGTTTAATTAGCATTACTGCCATGTATTTCCGTATTTATTCGAGATTAGCGCTACACCATCTACGAGGAATTGCATTCACAAATACTCGTCATCATTTAAATATCTTCAAATTGGTTGCGATTCAATCCGCTCGAACTAGTTTTAGTCACCAGTTAAGATTATATTCTGGAAACAATGATGTGCACCCCAATTTGGAATCAGAAGCATTCGAAGACAGCCTGTGTGAAGAGTCCTTGTCTGATTTTTCATTTAAAAATATTCTATATCTCGAGAGTGATCCCACGGTGAAGAAAATTAACGAATGTTCCTCTCCTCAAGAGGTATGTATGTAGTGATAATTTCAAAATCCAAGCAAACAAAAATATATGTGTACTAAAAATGAACATACACATATGTGCATATGCAGCTTTTAGATCTATTTGAGAAAGAAGCCAACAGTTTTCAAGCTAAGCATTTGGTTCAAACAATTATCGCGCTATGGGCTTTTCGCAGAAAGGAAGACAACCGAGATGTTTGCTTTCAAGAAAGTATTATGAACCATCACATATTTCCCATCCTGATAGAAAGACTGTTTGACTCGATTCATAATTTAAATGTTAACGAAACTACATGTTGTTATTTATACTTAAAAAGAATAGGTTTAAGTTCTAGTCATAAACTACTTGAACAACTTTTATTTAATATCCTAGATACGGTTGACAAAGGTGAGAATATTGAATCGAAATCTGTGTACCAATGTTACTTTATGAACATTTTTTTTCTTGTTTAGAGCAACATATCCCGCTTTCGGCTTTGTCACGCTTTTTGATTGCCACCAACATTGACAGAAATTTCAGTAATGTACTCGTGTGTCGAAATATTATGCCTCACTTACAGCGATCTCTTCAATCATGTACAGCTAGTGAAGAAATCCGCTTCATAACAATAGGCTTGTTCAATTTAAAACAACTAGTTACCGAGGACCTTTTAAACGCATACAAGTCGAAAATCGATGAATTAATTAAGATAAAAGCCATTACCAAGGATAGTACAAAATGTATTGTTAAAGTGTTAAATTTTCTCGGCTATCCCTTATGGTCGTATCGGAATTCCTCACTCATGCGAAGATTGACATTGCTGCTTTTACCGACCGTTGATAATCTATCTGCAAATGAAGTTAAAACTTTGTTTAACATCTTTCAGAGCCAACTCGAGCCAGCTGCTATCGCACCAAAGTTGTTTGAAGTAAGCGAACAGATTCTGAATGAAGACTTATCGCCAGAAATGCTATCATGTGCTGTCCATTTCGTGAAACCAAAAATGAGAGATCATTTCGTAGCGTTGTTCAAAAAACTTCTGGTCGATGATTCTGCGTGGCAAAGACCTAATGCTGCTTTTTATTTTTTTACAACTCTCAGAGCATTAAAGATATCGGATAATGCATTGTGCGATGAGTACTGGTCGAGAGTTTTGAAACAGTTAAATGAAAATTCTGACGAAATTGAACGTTTCTTATTCTGGAAACATTGTCATAGATACATGTACTTTAACAATAATCTGGGTGGTACATACCGGCATATTGCATTCGAGAAACATTTGACTCAATTGTGTATGAACGAAATTACCAATGGGCTTTCGGGAATGATTCCTTCGAAGTTTGCCACTATTGCACCTTTCGTAATCGGCTATGGTCACTCTTATCGCGGCAATGTTAAACTTCCAAGTGTAATTGTATCAAAAATTGATTCAATGGCAACTCAATTTAGTACAGGTGATTGCTTACAACTATCAAGGGGCATCCAAATAGCATTAGAAATGAGGTAAATAATTCCTTGCTATATTCTTATACATGAGGGTATCTATTTTAGTTTTACAGATTTCGTCACTTTACACCGAAAATTTTAGCAGAACAATTGCAAGTTATAGAAAATGCACTCTGCAGGTGTTCGCAGATGCATCTTGACAATTTAAAGCCGGCTGATATCAATGATTTAAACGCTATTGTACGTGGATTAATCAATAGGAAACGTAAGTTTTCATACATTTTAGGACAGTTGTGTCTTGTCAAGTTTCGAAATTGATTGACAGACCAACTCTATCACTATTTTTCGTTTTAGTTATTAAAATAATAATAAAAATAATTTCAGGCCCCAAAAAGTCAAGTATTTTTCAGCGTTCATTAAATAAATATAATGAAATCGATCCCACTATGCTCAATTCCCGACTTCTTCGAAACATGTCATTTAACCTAAGCACGTCAAATTTTGTCGCTCCAAATATAATTGAAAAAATGTTTAAATACATAGTCAAGCATGAAAGGTTTGTTACTGGCGACACAGCCGAAAAGGTTTTATCTTGCTCCTACAATCTGGGTTATTCACCACAACTGCTGGATGGGCTCGATTCTTGTGTGAAAATTGTGTTAAGGTAAATTTAGATTCAATTATACTTTGCTTATGGCATAGCATATACATATCTACAGATTTGGCTTTGCAGAGATTTCGATTACATGACTGGCCTTTCTATAATACAAGCATGCCTATCTTTGTGTTTTTTCAAAGCCCTACCGGAAAAACTCATCAATAAAGTGTTTTGTGAAGAATTTATTAAAAGAATTGAAGAAGAAATCATGGCATGCTATTCAAAGGTAAATCCATTTATAGAGAATATACTTAGCAATTTTATACAATTGTTTAATTAGGCGACTTATCCGGAAAGAGTACTTAATCATGTTATGCAACTTAATCGTGCCGTTTGCTTGGATTTCCCGGAAGCTGACGTTCCTTGGTTTCAGCAGAATTACCTAGAAGCCCAGTTAAGCAAATGTTAGTTGGATAAGCCTAAAATATCAAACTACCTTTGACTCTCTTATCCTTTAATTAGATCCTTTTGTAAAGAATAAATACAACGAGGATGTGAGGCAAATGCTTTTGTCAATTTTCAAGAATGAATCCTTATTTCGTTGCAACCATGTGACCCCTTACGGTTATAGGGTAAGTTTTCTTGGTATTAGTTATGTTTGAATAAATTACTAGTGTCAACATTTAGATCGACTTTGTGATACATTTTGATAAGCACAACCAACCCATTGCTGCGCCAGCTGAAACCACTGTCTTGGATAAAATAACGAAGTATGTATACAACTAATAGTTTATCGAATAAATTCAGTTAATTTTAATTTATTTTAAGAGTCGCGATATTATTGTTGAAACTTGATTCGTTGTGTGTGAACGATTTAAACGCCCTTCGAGGGAATGAAGCCTTAAAAATGCGTCATTTGGAAATGCTGGGTTATAAGGTTGTGCACATAAACGAAGCCGATTGGAACAACTTTCAACTTGAAAGCGCTAAGGCTAATTACTTGAAATGTATGTTGCAGATTAGAAGTTAATTTCTTGGCTCTCTTACATACTGGTATAATGAATATAGTGGAAGTGAAAATTAAGAATGCAAATACTATAAAACAACATTAAGAAGTGAGAGATGTTCAAACTACATATGTATATGCATGTAGGTTAGCTTAGGTATAATAGAGAAACATGTTTCTATTTACTTTGTACATACATATGTATATATTTATAGAAAATAGATTAAGCTATGCTTTTACAAATTCATTCACTTTTAAAACAACTTCACATTGTGGACGCACACCAGGCATATGCATTTCTAAATATATGCAACCACGGACTAACTTCAAACTCACAATTAGGCGGGATATAAGGCCATAAAAACATCTCGGCGCATCTTTCTGGATGGGGCATTATAGCTAAATGCCTACCATCTTGAGAACAAATTCCTGCAACACCATTGGCACTACCGTTCGGATTCATAGGATATATTTCAGTTGCCATGCCATTATCATCCGCATAGCGCATTGCAATGCATTTGTTGGCATCTAATTGATCGTATATCTTATCTGTGCGATATGAAAACCTCCCCTCACCATGTGCAACCCAACACCCAACAACAGATCCTTTTAATTCTTTCAACATAATCGAATTGCTATCTTCGATAAGGATAGAACTCCAGCGACATTCAAAGCGTTCTGATTTATTTTGCAGTAAAGCAACGTCCGGTACTCCGAGATTAGTTTCATCGTGCTGATCACTTGCAATATCACCAACCCAACCTATTAGACTCATTAATTGACAGCCATTGCAAACGCCAAGCGAAAACGTATCAGTACGGTTTCGAAATGCTGTAAATTGTGGTGCAAGATGGTCGTTGAATTTTATATTAGCCGCCCATCCTTTACCTGAACCAAGCGTATCTGCGTAACTAAAACCTCCGGGAAAAACAAGGCCTTTATATTGATCGAGAGTGCACTTCTTAGCGAGAAGGTCGGACATAGTTACATCATGTACTTCAAATGACGCTTTCAGTAGACAAGCAATCATTTCTCGATCGCTGTTTACGCCTTCTTCTCTCAAAACAGCTACCCGTATTGGTATAGCTAATTTATTTAGAGTGGATTCAGCATTAAGACTTACAGTGCATTTATATTGCGGTCCTTTTCTGATATTTAAAGTGTTGAATTCATCTAAAGCACATTGCGGATTCATTTGAAGTTTCTCTAACTCGAAACTAGTAGTTTCCCATTTTTTGTAAAGTGTCCTTACATCACTCTTCATAATAACCTTTTCATTGTGCTTTATAATAATGGCGGAATCCAATCCATATTCTCTTGATTTCCCAATATGGCAAGCAAATACATTTTTCCTCTTGAATTTCAACAAAACTTCATCCAAATGCCTGTCTTCTACCTCCAGCACCCAGCCGGTCTCTTCGGCAAACAGAAGAGCAAATAAAATCTTGCTTTTAGGGACTTCTTCGAGAATAAAAGACGCATCGCCTATTTTCGAAAAGGCCTCGGTTGTATCGATTTCGATGCCCGATATTCCAGCAAACGCCATCTCCACTAATGTAACAATAAGGCCACCATCACTGATGTCGTGTCCCGCCAAAAGTTGATTGCTCTTTAAAAGTTCTTGAGTGACTATAAAAGCATTTTTTAGATTCTGTGCTTTTTTTAAGTTGGGACTGAATTTTCCTTGTTGTGAATAGGCTTGGGCTAATGCAGATCCGCCTAGTCTAAATATACCTTCGATATTCACCCAAACTAGGTTAGTAACCAGACCTTTTGAAGGCCCTTTCAAATCGGGTGTAATTTTTATCCTAACATCTGGGCAGGGTGCATAAGCTGAAATGACAAGTGTTCCTGGCGACTTGACAGTTTCGTCACCAATGCGGGCTGCCATCGAAAGTGAATCTTTTCCACCGTCAACTGCAATCTCGAGCACTTTCATGATTTCGCACATTTCTTTGCAAGCATCGAATAGCTTGGCTCCTTCACCATGCATTTTCGCTGCCCACATCCAATTGGCCGAACATTTTACATCGGCTAGCTCAGTAATGCCTGCAAACACCAAATTGGAAATAGCTTCGGCCACTGTCATCCGAGCCATTGCAGATGAGTCTACGAGTCCCTTGATAGGTTGTGTGCCAATAGATGTTGCGAAACCTTCACAGCCAAAGTGTGAAACAGTTACCATAGCAAAATCTGCTAGTGGAGTGTGAAGCGGACCAACGCACTGCTGTTGGGCAATTAAACCAGTAACGCATCGGTCAACTTTGTTTGTCAAAAAGCGCTTGCTGCCTACGGATAAAATGCTGAGAACTCGATTTAAAGTGCTTAACAGGCCAACCTCTTCTTCAAGTTTCAAAGGTTTTAGGCATAATTCTGTGCGAAGCAAATTGTACTGACGTCTGGGTATATCAACCAGAAATTGTTTTATAGGCAAATCAAAGGGAACTGAACCCCATGATTGTCTATTTTTACGGTTACCATATTTCTCAAAATCTGCTTTAGTTTCTAGTAGGGTAACAAAACCATTTCCTGTTACCATTCCAACGAAGCTAATTGGACATCGCTCTCTGTCGCAAATTTCTTGCAATAATTGACGACTCTCCGGTAAACATAATATTGCATTGTTTTCTTGATATTCCGCACCCCATAATTCCAATGTCGTAATTGTAGGGTCACCGAGCTGAAATTCTTTGGAGAAAATAACTGCGCCTGCAAAGTCGGGTTCAACGAGCTCCTTCAATACATTTCCGTTTCCACCAGCACCCTAATTTTTAGAATAAATAGAAAACTTCATAATATTGAAAAAGTACACACGTGCCTGGTCGTGAATAGCTAGAATTGGATTTCTATCTCCAAGATCAATACAGGCTCTAACCACTCGATTTAGTTTGTTCTCCATTTCAGCATCGCCACGCTGGACTGCATTAAAATCTTTACTCGTGCTGTTTACACCTTGTACTTCGACAGAACTCGCTGATCCTCCTCCAACTCCGATGCGGTAGACAGGTCCACCGATTTTTGCCAGAAGCATTCCTAAAAAAAATATTTATACTTACAATGTCAGAAACCCAGGCCTCTTATTATTGAGATGTATACACCTTTTTCAGGAGCGCATTTACTTTTCATGCTAGAGTTCATCAGACCTATACCCGCGCTAAACATAATAGGTTTGACATATTCCAATCGTTCGCTACTCGCACCTGCAAGCCCATATGAAATTGTAAAGCCTGCTATAACTGGTTCCCCAAACTTATTGCCATAATCCGAGGCACCGTTACTAGCGTCAATTAATATTTTCAATGGATTTGCAAACGATGCCGGATATTTACTAGGTTTGATTTCGAAAGGCATTGTGTAGCCTGAGAAGAACAATGAACTTATTACTTTGGGAAGCTATACGTTAATGGTCTATTCACCTGGGATATTTAGGCTTCCAACACAATAGCCTGCTGTGCCTGCAATTGGAATTCCGCCCCGACCTACACTCTGTACGTCCCTAAATGTAAATGCGAAATGTAAAAAAAAAAAAATGGAAACAGGAAAAATCCAAAGCACATATTCTAACCTTATTCGTCCACCTGTTCCTGTGGTAGCCCCACTAAACGGAGACACGGCTGTCGGCATGTTATGCGTTTCGGCTGTGAAAATGATGTCTGTTTCAAGTTCTTTCGTAAAAATCTGGCCGGGTCCATCACTATTTTCTGGTTGTAAGGTTAAATGCCGGAATCCTTTTATTGCGCTACTATTATCACTGAACTGTATTGTATTATTTGAGTTTGAGGAATTTTGCGTTTCCATTATCATTTTAAATAAAGACTTTTCGTGGTCTTCTCCATTGACACGCAAACGACCTCGAAAGAACCAGTGTCGCGAGTGTTCGCTATTGCTTTGAGCGCAATCAAACAACTCGACGGTAGTAGGATCGCGCTTTAGAGTGTTCTTGAAAAGGTCTGTATAGAAGTCTAGGTCCCAGTTTCCCATTGCCAAACCTATGAAGAACGTCATAAATCGTAGTATGTATTGTTATTTGATTAATATAGTCTCTTATTACCAAGCTCTTCATTAACCTTTTTCAAGGCACTTCTTCCTTCAGAAAGCAGGGGTATAGTGTGCCAGGACTCTTGTTTAGGTAATTTTTCGTCGAAACTATTTACTGGTATGTTTTCATCTGTATATTGGCACTGGGTCATGTGGTCAGATAATGTATCTACAATTTTTTGAATACACGTTTGTTTCTCTCTCGATTCGATCTTGTATCTTATAGACATTTCAATGCGTTTGATTTGATTTAATCCAACATTTTGGCAAATGTTAACGCAATTGGTCGAAAAGGGCGTAGAGAAATTAAATCGTGGACCAATTTCAATAATCATAAATTGTTCTCCAACCGCCCTAAGATACGTGTTTAATTTTAGATTGTCCTCCTTTTGAGGGTGTTTAAGCAACCAACGTAAAATTTTAAGGGTCCTCTCATCCCATGTTGGCTCACTGAGTTCTATGTAGTAGCATTTCTCCAGCTTTACCGAAACAATTCGAGGTTCAATCTAAGGACAAATTTAGCGAAACATGACAATAACATCATCTTATATGCATATTCCGATAAAAACATTTTGTATGCTACATAGTCAGTTGGGGTTAGAAATGTACATGTAAATAGTAAGTGAACAATTACCAGATTGTGCTTTTACGTTTGCACAGGTCTATATTCAATTATGTATGTATAAAGAATCTTGAGAGCACCGTGGCGCAGTGGGTAGTGTGTTGGCCTCTGACGCCGATGACACGGGATCAAATCCCGACACAGCCATGTCATCGAACGTGTTTTCACGGTGTTTCTCCTCAGCGGGGTTCTGACAAAATCCCCTGTAGTAAAATTGTCATGGAACTTACTTACTTACTTATCAGGCCAGCGATCCATGGAGAATCTGAGCCTGAGCTATAGCTGCCTTCCATCCTTGACGGTCCCGGGCACGCTGCTTCCAGTTGTCAAGACCAAGATGTCTTACATCCGCGATTACTTGGTCTTTATACCGGAGATTCGGTCTTTCTCTTCTTCTCGAACCAGGAGGCTCGGAGTCGAAGACCCTCTTAGCTGGAGCGTTGATGTCCATGCGCTCGATGTGGCCGGGCCAGTGTAGTCGACGGATCCTTGCCATCCGGACTACATCCACATCTTGGTACAGCTCGTAGAGTTCGCGGTTGTGTCTTCTTCTCCATTCACCTTCCTCACAGACAGGACCAAATATCTGGCGCAGAATTTTTCTTTCGAAAGAACCCAATATCAGCTCCGCTGTCCTGCTTATCGTCCAGCTTTCGGCTCCGTACAGCAAGACTGGCAGAATGAGCGTTTTGTAAAGCGTGACTTTGGTCTTTCGAGTGAGGAGTTTTGAACCCAGTTGTTTGGACAAGCCGAAGTAGCAGCGGTCGCCAAGGGTGATTCTATGCCGGATCTCCACTGTGGTGTCATTTGTGGAATTTACGTTTGCCCCGAGGTAGACAAACTCCTTAACTACCTCGAAATTGTAGCTGTCAATTGTTATATTTTGTCCCAGGTGGTGAGTGACAGATTGATTTTTGCTTGACAGCATGTATTTCGTTTTGTCCTCATTGATCTTAAGACCAACTCGTTTCGCCTGTTCTTCAATCGCCGTGAATGCTTCCACAATGCCACGGCGGGAACACGCGATGATGTCGATATCATCCGCGTATCCTAGCAGCTGGGTGGACTTGTAAAAGATAGTGCCTTCCCTATTGACGCCTGCCCGTCGCACTATCTGCTCCAGCACCAGGTTGAAGAAGTCACATGACAGCGCATCTCCTTGCCGAAATCCGGTGCGTGATTCGAATGGTTCCGAGGTCCTAGAACCGAGTTGCACGGTGCATTGCGTGTTTTTTAGCGTGGCGCGACACAACTGGATCAGTTTTACCGGGATCCCGAATTCGGCCATCGCCCCAAACAGTTCTTCACGATGAATACTGTCGTATGCGGCTTTGAAATCGATGAAAAGATGATGTGTATCGATTCGAAACTCGTTGGTCTTTTCCAGGATTTGTCGAAGTGTGAAAATTTGGTCTATAGTTGATTTGCCGGGCCGGAATCCGCACTGGTAGCTGCCGATTAGTGCGGTGCAAAATGGTTTTAGACGTTCACACAATACGCTGGACAGGATCTTGTATGCAACATTGAGCAGGGATATACCTCTATAGTTCTTGCAAGAGGTAGGATCGCCTTTTTTGTGGATGGGGCATATAGAGCTGGTATTCCAGTCGTCGGGCATGCTTTCATCTTCCCAAATTCTGCAGATGATCTGGTGCATGCTCCGTACCAGAACATCGCCGCCAGCCTTGAAGAGCTCTGATGGCAAGCCATCTGAGCCTGCGCCCTTGTTGTTCTTCAGCTTCTGAATAGCTGTGCCGACTTCTTCGATGCTGGGTGGGAGGACTACTTCAGCGGCTGGAGTTGAGATTTCCTCGGTCCCTACCACTCTCTCTTGGTCATGCTCGTTAGGCAGCTGCTGGAAGTGCTGCTTAAATACATCCACTATACCTTGCGGGTCGGTGACAAGATTACCCTCGCAGTTTCGAAGAGCCAGGGTCCATGAACAACCTGAGCCGAGCTTCTCTCAATCACCCATGTTGTGTGTGATTTCATTTTTCCCATAGGTGAAAGGGACCTACAGTTTATTGCCGGTTCCGAACGGCGAATTTCGAGAAGCTTTTCATGACAATTTTACTACAGGGGGTTTTGTCAGAACCCCACTGAGGAGAAACACCGTGAAAAAGATGTTCGATGACATGGCTGTGTCGGGATTCGATCGCGTGTCATCGGCGTCAGAGGCCCACACACTACCCACTGCGCCACGGTGCTCTCAGAAATATGTACATATGTATTTAATTTTCAAATTCCATTCAAATAACATTGTATGTACATACATAAGTTGATAACTTATCATGATCAAGTATATTTTTTGAGGTTAGATCTAATTAGGTTACATGCAAAGACAGAGTTGCAAATTTAACTTTTTTGCTACTTACATCTACGAACTGCACTACAACGGTTATTTTGAACAGCAAATTAAAATAAAAACTTAATAGATACCCCGCTACTCACGCTTTGTAAATTTTTAAGAATCCTAGCTACGTAGGGCTCATCAAAGTCATCTTCGGCGAAGAGTTTCAATATGGTCATCTCGACTGATTCCTCCGTACGAAAGTATATTCTGGATCCGTTAAATTTGCCTTCAACTGCACCACAAACGAGCACTGCCTCATCCAATGACGAACTGCAAACGTACACTGATGTTCACAATGTATACAATGGTGTGGCTATAGATTGTTTTTCCCAAGCAAATTGTAGATCGTTGTTTACTCAAGGGTCACTTTGCTGGGGGTTATCGTTAATGAGGGCAAGTGCAAAATACTCCACAATGTTTTTGTTTTCTCCGACCAGTTGAAAAGCTTTTTATCGCCTACGAATTAACACGATCAGTCCAGCGGAAAATAAAATGCCATGTGCTCATTTGTTTATTGATTAGCGTAAGGAATATCTCAAAAAATGGATGCGGGAATAAAAATGTTAGAATTGGATTACATTAAATACGTGCAAAATAGAAAATACATTAAGGATCGCACAAACATTTAGGTTGTTGCAATCACCTAAATAAAGACGATGCTTGGTAAGTGAATTTTAATGGAGACGACCGAGAACTATGCATATGGCTATGTGAACGGTGTGAACGTATGAATGATGCATAAGCAAACGCGACTTAAGCTCGTATGTTAAGAGACGCCCACACCAAACTCTCTTTTTCTTCGGTCATGTTAAATGTGAATTTTAATTCTGTCATACTTATCACAGTAAACTTCACGAAACTTGGTCGAGCAGAACATACATGTGTATAAAACTGCTTATAAATAAAAACCGGCCAAGTGCGAGTCGGACTCGCGCGCGAAGGGTTCCGTACCATCTGTATATATAAATATGAAAGAGACTATGTATGTTACCTCATGAGCCATCACATTAAATCACATTTTTTGTATGATGACAGATCTTGGTTGCAGGCAGGTTATCGGCATATTACTTTGATAATCAAAAATCTTCATGATGAAATATGGTTGATCATATGTGTCCATTGAATTCAAATCAATTATCTTACTTGACAGCAACGATGTGAAGAGGTGAATAACAATAAATATGGGGAAAAGGTTTGCAGCTAGGATTAATTCATCAAAGACACAAATATATTGTCGACTAACCTTAGTTCAGTATGTGACCAAGGGGATTTGTTGGATGAAAATCATGTCTGTTGTATGGGAGCCCCCTTAAATATTCATTTTGTTCTGTTTGTCGTGGTAGCGGCAACAGAAATACATCATCTGTGAAAATTTCAACTGTCTAACTATCACGGTTCATGAGATACAGCCTGGTGACAGACGGACGGACGGACAGCGAAGTCTTAGTAATAGGGTTCCGTTTTACCTTCGGGTACGGAACCCTAAAAAGGTATTATTTTTATAATTGCTTTCATGTGACGACCATATACGAGTAATCGTTTTCAAAAATTATTCAGGTCTATTCAAACATAGTCTTTTACTTGATTTTTAAGTGCATAAAATACTCAACTAACTTGTTCTGTCCTAAGCCTTATTGAAGACAATTGCGGGGTTCACACCATACGATTTGTCTGTACGATTTGCTTGATGACCTTGCTTGATGGGTCAATTCGTGACTGCCTGAACACAATGAGGTCGCAGTCGCTGTCTCCGTCGCAGGACCGGTCATGGTCGGCATTGCTGTCGCTAGGATTGGCAAAATCTCGCCCACAATGAGGTCGCTTTGTTATGTCAAATTTTAACATCTGTTTTCACCTTTGTCCATATACAAGGTCTCTCAAAAGAAAGTTTACATTTGTTTAGCTTATTGCGTGATCGCAATGAATCCGTGGGGCGCGGAAGGTATGTCAATCAGTAGCCTGGCTCTTGGGAATTCACTCGCTATGGAGCGTTTCTCGGGTGCAGACTGCGCGTTGTGCGTGCGAGAGTTTTACAAAAACGGTGATTCGGCGACTGTGGCACATAGAAAATTCTGCAATATTCGAATTTCACGCCATTTAAGGGATGCGCCAAGCATTCCTCTCATTCGAAAATGGGTAAAAAAGTTTGAAGAGACTGGTTCAACACTAGAAAAATCAACCAAAATCTGGACGATCAAGGTCATCGATAACGTAAGAAAACGTAAAGAATGTTAATCAGTCTGTTCGCAGTGATCCCGACCTTTCGATTCGGAAGCGCGCGGAGCTGTAATGAACAATTTTGCTGTTCGATTAAATGGCTGTCGCGAACGCGAGGGCTTATATTTAGATGACATTATTTTTAAGAAATAAATTCCAAGTTGTGAACTTTAATGATAAATAAAATTGTTTTCGATAGAATGTTTACTTCGTTTTTTAATCGATCCTCTAAATATAAACTTTCCTTTGAGACCCCCTGTACTTACAACGAACCGTCAACCGCCGATTTGAAGATTTCCTTGTGTTTTGTTTTTTTCTATTAAGCTGTCACAATGTACGACCGAGTTAAAAGTTTGCCAACTCGCGCGACACACCCTACGATCGAGAAAGCGACCGCGACATTACTGTGTTTACATTATGGGACTTACGTACATTTAACTTCTGACAGGCGACCGAGACAGCGATCGCGACCTCATTGTGTTCAGGCAGTGAGTGTGAACGGTCGTGCGACATGTCGTCAAATTTGTCGTTTGGAAGTTCAAATATTTTAACTTTTTGACTTGCTTGATAGACTTGTCGTAAGGTGTGAACAGTTGTCGTACAACTTCAGAGCATTTTTTCACTTTTACTTGTGACTTCAGAGAGTCAACACCAATTTTGAGCGGAATGAACGATATGACTTCAAACAAAGAAAAATAATTTTGGTTTGATTTTTTCATATGAGGAATTATTTTTCTCAGTAACTCATCATACGTTACTATCCATTCGCAAATAATTACGAAAATCCTCTGGAAAACTTTCATGATTTCATGGTTTAATCCACATACCCTTTTTTGCTTCATTTTCGAGTATTTCATCAATAATCATCCCTATAAACAGAGCATGCGCGGCCACGTTAATACCTCGAAATTTCTATTGCAAGTGAAGTCGCTCAAGCAAGTCGTATGGTGTGAACGTTAGGCATTATTTGGTCGTCAAGCAAATTGTACAGACAAATCGTATAGTGTGAACCCCACTAATCAGACAAGTAGAATAAAAAAAAAAATAATAATAAGGATTGAGAAGCGCTGTTATTTAGAATCAACAACTAGCGCCATCTCTGCTTTCTATCAGCTAGATTCAGTTTTCCTGAGCACCGTCGCACGCCAATTTTTTTTTTCTTTCATTTCAACTTTGACGCCTTGAAAAGCGGCATCACAAACACTCTAAATTGGTTTGGGTTCGTTCTTCGTTCTTTTGTTATTGTAAGATTTGTCCACTTTTTGTGTTCATCCAACGGAAAAACCAGAGAAGTAAGTTGCTGTGAAATAGCATATAACCTGTGAACCGAACAAGACACTATCTGAGTTATTCTAAGCATAAAAAGGTTTGTTTTTGTTTAACAAAGTTTATGTTTACACAATTTAACAATACTTAATATGTGAAAGAGTGGCGACTGGTCCGCTTGACTAGCAAGCTGTATTGAATGAAAATGAGAGGAGTAAAGAAAATTAAAGTGAAAATCTAAAGCGAAATAATGTTAATTCGGAAGATGGGAATAGTTATTTTCCGATTTAATATTAATGCAGTAAGGTGCAGGTGTGATATTGAATTGAAAAGGAAACCGACGCTAATTCTTCGTTTTTTTTTTTTTTTTTTCTTGTGAAGAATTTTTGTTGGTTTCTTCATTCTACCACCATCGCTGGGCTGGCTGGCATTGGAACAACACAAAAGAAAACTGTCACTGTTCACTGAACTGTTCAAAAAAGCGACTTCTTTATACAATAAGTAGAGGAGAGAAAGATAAAATGGTGTTGAAATGTATACATACATAAGTAGCGTTGTTAGCACTTGTCATAGTTTGAATTTTAGAGCGACAGATTTTATTTTGGAATGAATTATTTCTTTTGAAATTTTAGCGTAATGTCTGCAAAGCGCAAGTCGGGTCCTAATAACTCGGTGCCCAGCAAACGTCGACCGAAGAAAAAGGAATCGGATTTCGAAGACGACTTGAGTGAAAATTCGGGCGATGAATCGAAGAGTTCAACTCAAGTGGAGGTTTTGATACCCAGCGAAGAGTTAGACCCACCGACAAAGCTACCCGAGGATTTGTTACAAACTTTCGATAAGGAACCCGGACAATTGCTGATAGCTGGTATGGTTACTTGGGACTTGACCGGTCGAAGGGATCGGAAAAACGTACTAAAGGTCCGTCCGAATTTGTACACCTTTCACAGGTTCACTAACGAAAAGGTAAAAAGCGACTCATATAGTTGGGAATTCTTACTTGGAACGTGATTTTTTTATCTCGTTTTTTTCGCTCACAGTATCGTTTTTGTGTAAGTGGGTGTTCGTCAGCGCACAGTATTCTCATCAATATGGACCGTAAAGCTCTTACATTTGGTCGCAACCCGAATGGCCAATTAGGTTTGCCAGACGTTAAATTATGTGAAAAGCCAACAATTGTGCCGGCTCTTGAGAATATGAATGTAATCCAGGCTGCATGCGGCAGACATCATTCCCTATTTCTTACAGACACAGGCACCGTATACGCTTGTGGTGACAACAAAATGGGTCAATGTGGTGTCGGAAATACACAGCCGACTATCAATACACCAACCAGAATTAATTATCGTGGACCACCTATCATTCGCGTTGGCTGTGGTGCAGATTTCTCAGTTATTCTTGATATTAAGGGAAACCTACATACATTTGGTCTACCCGAGTATGGTCAACTTGGTCACAACACCGACGCGAAATACTTCGTTAATGCTAATAAGTTATCATTCCATTATGAGACATCACCGAAGAAAGTTGTTCTTTACATTGAAAAGTCTAAAGAAGGACACGTTACTCCTGTGGACAATGTTCAGATTGTCGATTTTGCCTGTGGAAATAATCACACCGTAAGTTAATAGACTGCTTACATATTAATGTCAATATTATACGTATTTCCCCTAGGTGGCCGTTGATTCAAAGAAGCGTGTCTACAGTTGGGGTTTTGGTGGATTTGGTCGATTAGGGCACGCCGAACCGAAGGACGAAATGGTTCCAAGGTATAAGCGAACATTTTCAAATTACATAATTCTATTTTGACGATAATAAACTCTTTCCAATCAGACTTATTAAGTACTTTGACACTCAGGGACGCGGAGTTCGTAGCGTACACTGTGGATCGACTTACAGTTTAGCAGTAAATGACATTGGAGTTTTGTTTCTTTTCGGCCAAAATAAAAAAACCGGTGAAGCAAATATGTATCCAAAACCGGTACAGGACCTCTCAGGTAATTTTCGCATCTTCACAATGTACATACATATGTATGGTGTACTAACTGAAATGGTTGGTTATATCTAGGATGGCATATAACGAGTATTGGTTGTGCCAATACATCGATCATAATATCAGCGGATGATACACTTATAGCCTGGGGTGCATCGCCCACCTTCGGAGAACTGGGCATTGGGGAATTTCAGAAGTCCTCTACAGTTCCTAAGGAAGTTCCTAAGATGGATGGCATGAAAATTCCCCAATGCACAATGGGCTATTCCCATTCGTTGCTGCTCGTAAACACGGACAATGAGGCGACAAAACTCAAGTACGAAAACATGCCGGAATACACAATTGATGATTAAATTACACACATCGCATTCATGTAAAAGAGATAGAAACAAAATAAATTAAATATGGGGCACACAATCATGCCTTATGAGAGAATTCATTATCATGCAATGGCCTAGAAGAACAATTGAAAACAGTAAAAACAAATAAACATTAAATTCATTCAGTAAACTTTCCGTTTCATTTTTTAATTTTATACATAGTCTAAGAATGACTTTTTTACATACAATAAATAAATATAAGATATATCGATTTCTCAGTAATATTTATACAAGCAATTTCTTTATTTGTGAAATGTAATCAGTATTTGTCTAAATCAAAGTTTCTTGTATACAAATGCATTGTTTGCAATTATCTTCCGTAATAAAAAGAGTAACACATTGTTGGTACTGATACAATCAATTTATCTATGGTTATTTTCAAGTAAAGTATCTAGGTATTGACCTAGACCGTAGACTCAAGTGGAACTCCAATATGAGAAATAAACTCATGAAAGCGACTAAGGCCATGTGGGCCTGTCGACGCACCTACGGTAAAACCTGGGGACTCAAACCTAAGGTAGTCCAAGGGCTATATACCGCGATAGTTAGACCTATCGTCACCTACGGGTCCACCGTATGGTGGCCAAAAGTTAAGCAAAAAACTACAATTGTTAAGCTTCAACGCCTTCAGAGACTAGCGTGTCTCGGCATCACAGGCGCTATGCCAACCTGCCCCACGGCAGCCCAAGAAGCTGGACCAAAACGGGAATAAGTCCCAGCATCTTCCAAGCAGAGCTGCATGCCATCCTTCGCAGGGAAGCCATAATTCTTCTGAATAGATCGCTCAAATCGAATTCGGAAGATGACTGGAACAAGTATCGGTCGAAGCAGAAAGAATATAAAAAAACTTATTCGTAAATCGAAGAACGATACTTATAGGACCTACTACGAAGAGATCAAGTCTCTGAGTGTGACTAGCAAGTTGGTTAAAGTCCTCAAACGGGGAAAACCGACAAAGCTAGATGCACTCAGAAAATCTGATGGTACCTTTACTGAGTCTAAAGCGGAAACTCTTAGTTTACTGTTTGAGACTCATTTCCCGGGAAATCAGATCGACATCGGCTCGTTGCACACTTCTTCAAGGGAAACTGCAACTGAAACTATGAAAACAACTCGGCGTAGCTGGTATATTGCGTCGCGCGTGGTTACGACTGAATTTGCTGTGGCATCCTTCGATGGCTTCAAATCGCCAGGCGCCGACGGGATATATCCTGTTATGCTGCAAAAAGGTATAAGGCAGCTGCTTCCTACTCTGAAAAGAATTTTCACTGCTAGTCTAGCACTTGCTCAAATGTTATGGTGCATGGTGGTCGATTCTCTGTTTGATGCTCTCAATGCCTCTGGAATCTATGCCCAGGCCTATGCGGATGATGTCGCAATTCTTTCTGCGACTGTCCGTCTCAAAGCACAGGCGGGGCTAGATGTGATCGATGATTGGTGTACTATAAATGGGCTGTCAGTCAACTCTCTTAAGACCGATGTCGTTCTCTTTACGAGAAGGAGGAAAAATAGTGATATGACTCAGCTGGTACTAAAAGGCACTTCCTTCCCGATATCCAAGGAGGCTAAGTATCTAGGAGTCATCTTAGATAGCAAGCTTCTTTGGTCAAAGCATGTTGAGTCAAAAACCACCAAAGCGTTGTCAGCTTTCTGGCAATGCAAAGAAGCTTTTGGCAAAACATGGGGTTCATCACCGGCAAAGGTCCTCTGGATCTACACGGCAATGATAAGACCAATAATCTCATATGCATCGGTTGTCTGGTGGAACAGACTAACACGCAAACGCGTCGTAGCCTCTTTCACCAAACTCCAAAGAACGGTTTGTCTCAGCTGCACGGGGGCCTTCCCCAGCACCTTGCACCTATTGGTATATTTATCAGACGCAGTGCTCTGAAAGCCATGTCTCGTCTGAAGAGAAATAGCTTTTGATATAGCTCGCATAGGAATAACGGCGTACTTGCGCAAGAATTGTCCTGCGACCCCTGTCTCATGGCTTCTGACACACTGAAGCCCATTATTCAACTGCGCCGTAATTTCACAGTCGAGTTTCCATGGCGTCAGGATTGGCTATGGCTGGATACTGAACCTGGAAAGGATAGTCTTCGCATTTTCACGGATGGCTCCAGGTCTGGGCGGTGGTCCGGTGCTAGGGTCTTCTTCGAGCGCGAAGACATCCGACTGCACTTCTCTTTAGGAAAATATGCGTCTGTCTTCCAATCAGAGATATACGCAATCCTAATGGCCATGCACTACGTTATGAAGCACAGGTGGAAGGGGGAAATCATATGCGTCTGTAGTGACAGCCAAGCTGCACTAAAAGCTGTGTGTAACCCCTTAACTAGCTCCAAATTAGTGCTTGAACTCAAGTCCTTCCTGAACAAAGTCGGCAGACTCAATTCATTAAGGCCACTAATGAATTGAGTTCCAGGCCACTCTGGGATCCCAGGGAATGAGATCTCTGATGAACTTACCAAAATGGGTTCAGAAGAGAGCTTCTCAGGACCTGAACCCGCTCTAGGTCTGCCTGCGTCCTAAATTAACGATTGTGTATTTAATACACACAACCTTAGATGGAGGGACTGTCCAGGATGCAGGATGACTAACCTCCTATGCCCTGATGTCTGCAAAAAATCTGCAGCATTCCTCCTGTCTTTAAGGAGAGTCGACAAACCCCGCGAAGTATACTTGCCATGAACAAGTTTCTCGACCAACGCTGTTCGGAGTCAGCATTAAATTGTAGGTCCCTTCCACCTGTGTAAAAAATAAATCAAACACAACTGCCAATGCAATGTACAAAATATTACAACTTCTCTTGAGAGAAAAGAAAAAGCAAGAGTGGTTCTGCGTTTGATTTCGGAACTGATGTCGTTGTTCCAGGTCACTGCGGAGCCAAGGTAGACGAAGTCCTTAACTACCTCGAACTTATATCTGCCTATACAAACGTTCTGGCCAAGACGTCGGTGGTGAGCGTCCTTTTTTGATGACAGCATATATTTAGTTTTCCCTCGTTTACCGTTAAACCAATTTTCGCCGCCTCCATCTCAATACTCGCAAACGGCTCATTGACATCTCGCTGCGATCTACCTATTAAGTCAATATCGTCGGCGTATGCAAGGAGTTGCGAGGATTTGAAATGGATTGTGCCTCTTGTATTGGCCAGTTATTTTTGCACAATCATTTCCAATATGATATTGAAGAAATCACACGACAGCGCATCGCCCTGCCTAAATCCTTTTTTGACATCAAAAGTACCGGTAAGGTGTTCACTGATTCAGATGGAGCAGCGAGCAATCTCCAAAGTCATCCTGCATAGTCTGACGAGTTTAGCAGGTATGTCAAAGGTAGACATAACGTTGTATAGCTCGTCTCTAATAACGCTGTCGTATGCGGCTTTGAAGTCGACAAATAGGTGGTAAGTGTCGACTTGAAATTCATTGGTTTTTTTTCAGGATCTGCCGTAGTGTGAAGATTTGGTCGATGGTGGACTTCCCTGGCCTGAATCCGCACTGATAAGGACCAATCAGCTTATTTACAAAAGGCTTCAGGCGTTCACACAAAACGGCAGAAAGGATTTTGTAGGCGATGTTAAGGAGACTTATTCCTCTATAGTTGGCGCAATCAGAGGGGTCTCCTTTCTTGTGGATCGGGCATACGATGCTGAGACTCCATTCCTCGGGCATGCTTTCCCCTAACCATATCTTACGGATGGGCTGGTGCATGCTCCCAACCAGGTCATCCCCAGCTGCCTTGAAGAGCTCAGCAGACAGTCCGTCTGCGCCAGCAGCTTTATTCGACTTAAGCTTCGATATGGCAATCTTAACTTCGTCGAGGTCAGGGGGACAGAATTCTCTGCGGTCTCCGTCGATTAGAAATGGATCGTTCTGCCTGACAGCGGTGTGTTGACTAACATCGCCGTTATACAGTCTGCAGAAGTGGTTTTTCCATATTCTCAGCATTGACTACGGTTCTACTACTAGGTGTCCGTTCTCATCCCTGCAGGCTTCCGTTCTGGCTTTATAACCTTGGCATGTTCGCTTTATCAGTTGATAAAACTTTCGAACGTCACGCCTGCAGTAACACCTCTCCAAATCCTCAATCGCGCGCCTCTCGTGCTCTTTCTTCTTTCTTCTAAGAAGCTTATGCTCCTCCCTTCTTTTTAACTCGTAAAGCTCACGAGCTGCTCTTGTTCTTTTATGCAGCGAGGCCTTATATGCATCCTGCTTCGCTGTATGAATCCTCCTGCACTCGTCATCGAACCAGGTGTTTCTTCGTGGTGGAGCCTTGAAACCCAAAACTTCGGACGCAGAGCTTTTCAGGGCTTGTTTGCAAAGGCTCCACTGCTGTTCTATTGATAGTGTGGAGGATTCAGGTGTATTGGAGAGCTTAAGAGAGACGCGATCGGTAAAAGCACGAGCGGTTTCTGGCGATAGTAGCTTTCCGACGTCATAACTTTGTATTCTTACTCTACTCCGTTGCGTTCGTGATGCCCGTAAGCGCATCTTGGCTACTACAAGATAGTGGTCCGAGTCGATGTTAGCCCCTCGGAAAGTTCGAACATCAAGAATAGTGGAGGAGTGTCTGACGTCGATCGCGATGTGATCAATCTGGTTGGTAGTCGATTGATCAAAAGACCGCCAGGTGCCTTTGTGTATATCGAGGTGCGGGAAGCGCGTATTGGCTAGAAGGAGATTTCACCCCGTAGCAAGATCAATCAGCCTGTGTCCGTTATCGGAGGTGGTGTCGTGTAGGCTATGTTTGCCGATGACTCGTTCAAAGATGCTTTCTTTACCCAGCTTAGTCTCCTAGTAAAATTTTGATGTCATAGCTGGGACATTGGGCAAACGTTCTGTCTAGGAGATCGTAGAACTCATCTTTTGCGGAGCCATCCTTATCTTCCGTGGGGGCGTGGACGCAGATCAGGCTGATGTTAAAAAATTTAGCCTTGATACGGATTGTTATGAGGCCTTCGCTCACACGCCGAAAGCTAAGCACTTTTTGCCTTGGTCCACCTCGAACAACAAATCCGCATCCAAACAATCGTTGCCCTCTCTCCCTACAGCAATCGCCGTAGTAAATACCACAGTTTTTCATCCGCTTAATACCCGGTCCATTCCATCGCATTTCCTGGATGGCGGTGATGTCCGCTTTATATCGGTCTAGGGCGTCCGCAAGTTGTTCGGCTGCCCGTGGCCTGCTTAGGGACCTAACATTCCACGTACAAAGCCGAAGATCATTGTCCTTTTTTCGTTTTTTGCAAGGGTCGTCAACATAAATCCGGTCCGTTATATCCGAGGCTTGTGGTTGTTTCGGAGTTTGTGTTTTTTTGTACGGTTACGGCTTACTAGGCCGTAGCCTAACCGACTAATCCTGTTTTTTTAGCGCAGGAGGCTCGCCATTCGCTCCTCCCCGTCTGCGATTTCCATAGGAAATCTCCAGATGGCACCACGAGGAGGTGGGGATAGGACTTACTAACAGTGCCGCAAGATGTTCGACTGCGGTGGCTCTTCTCGCTTTTTAGCAGACCAGCATCCGTCGGATAGATGCTACCCCTACGAGGCCTTTGTTAGTCCTTTGCCATCCTTTTTTTGAATAGACTAGAACAGGATTTTCTGCACCTACGCGTTGATGAGTAATTGGCTCTGAGCATTTTTCCGATTTGGAAATGGGTACATACATATGTATGTACTCCAGACTTTTTCACACGAATTATTCAGAATCGTATTTGCCGTGTAAAAACTGAATTAGGGTGTAGCCTGTATGTACGTATCACCTGGATTACTGATTGCTCCTAAAAGTATGCCTACGTCAACGCAAACTTTTTTTTTCTCGCCCCCAAGTATGCAAACAAAATTCTATCCCATAGGCAATATAGATGCCTCTCTATCGCTTGTTTCGCGCTCCCGCTTACACGCTCAGTTCAGGCGGAACGTGACAATGAGTCATACTTTTTCGTACATGCAGCCGGTGTTCATCGATTTATAAAACGTTATCACGTCAAAAAGAAAACATTTTTGCTCATGGATCAATGTTGTTCCTCATGGTACAAATCTTTGGTCTAAGACGTTTGCATTATTTTGAGTTTCGACATGGATGTGCATCTATCTTCTCCAAAAACATTGGTTTCATTTATTTAAACATGCTTTATTTGTTTCTTTTCTTATTTCAAAAGTGTAACAACATAACAACATATAAATCTAAACATTTTTTAATAGTAAGTATCAACAGCATAGTCTTGGAGATGTATTATATTACTTTTTATAATCTATAGAAATAAAGGGTCCGCCATGTAACGTTTTTTTTTTTTTTTTTTTTCAGGTAGTGCTTATTTCGTGATAAGCTTAGCTCATGTCTGATTTGACAGACAATTAGTTTTATCCACTTTTATCCTTCCGCTGAACGAATATGGTTGTGTATACGGTTGAACAACGCTGGGAAATATTGCGACATTACTTTGAAAATCATGGTAATGTTGCAGAATATGTGCGAAAATTGCGTACGGATTTTGGAAGAAGAGAATCACCGTCAGCTCCTTATGTTCATTATCTTGTGAAAAAAGTGAAAGAAACTGACATCCTCATCGATAAACCAAAGCGTGAAAAGCCAAAAACAGTGCGTACACCCGAGAATATTGCTGCTGCGGCAGAAAGTGTGCGTGAAGCGCCATCAACACCAATTCACCGTCGTTCTCAACAATTGAACATTTCGGAGACATCATTGAGACGAATTTTGCATAAAGACCTTGGAAAGACGCCATACAAAGTCCAATTGGTTCAGGAGTTGAAGCCAACTGACCATCCAATGCGTTTTCGCTTCGCTAAGTGGGCCTGCGATCGACTTACAGAAGATGCTGATTTTGTTAAAAAAATCATCTTTTCAGATGAAGCTCATTTTGATCTTGGCGGGTATGTAAACAAGCAAAATTGTCGCATTTGGGGCACAGAAAACCCGCACGCATACATTGAAAAGCCGGTGCACCCAAAACGAGCCACTGTTTGGTGCGGATTTTGGTACAGAGGCATAATTGGGTCATTTTTCTTCGAAAATGAGCAAGGAGTGGCGGTTACAGTCAATGGCGATCGTTATCGGGCCATATTGAACGAATTTTTGTTCACAAAAATTTGAAGAGGAAGAAATTGGCAACAGGACGGCGCTACGTGCCACACAGCCGAAGCTACACTCGATGTTTTGCGACCTGTATTTGAAGATCGCATTATCAGCCGCAGAGCTGATGTCGTTTGGCCACCTCGGAGCTGCGATTTGACACCGTTGGACTATTACTTTTTTTTTTTTTTTTTGTTTTTTTTTTAGAGACTCGCGCAGGTTCAAGAGTTTTTTTATATTCTCCTATGATGTGTTGAGTTGACACACACAACCTGAACGGAGTGCAGTGGTTGGGGTCGTTGATGTTCGTTCACTACTCTCAGGGGTGGTTGTCCTAGACCTAAATAGGACGAGAGCCGACAAAATTCCACGTTGGTTATAGTCCATAGTAATTCGTTCAAGCACTTTAGTATTGCATACGCAGAGGATGAATTTCGGTTGACCATATGCTGTGAGTGTTATGCCTGCAAGCAGTACGTCTGGTCACTTTCCATTCACAACTGCGTTGCATACTTTTGTCCGTATAGGAATTACTCTTCTTGGCTAAGAAGCGAGTTTGAACTATTGACCTTCCGCTCGGCGGTCGATGATGTTAACCACTGCACCACGGCCACCCCGTGGTGCAGTGTCAGAGCGAGAGACAATTGACGCTTTAAAGGACAATATTCGTGAAGCCATTGGTGAAATACAGCTGCACACAATCGATAATGTGCTTAAAAATTGGACCGATCGTGTAGGCTACTGCATGGCCAGCCGAGGCAGCCATTTGAATGAAATTATTTTCCATTATCAATCGGAAGGATTGTACTTTCAAAAAAAAAAAAAGGAGTTTGAGAAAATATTCAGTAGTTTTTTTTTATAGCATTTTCGAAAAAAAAAGTTATTTGACGGACCCTTTAGTTTGAAAAATCTAAGAATAGGAACCGATAGCAACAAATGAAATAAATGCATACATGTAAGTACCTTTTACTGTCTTGCAAAGGGTACCTTGACATCATGAAAATGAGTTCATAGCAAGATAAATGTTAGAAATGAAAAAAAAAAAAACAAAAAAGAATTTCCTCCTTAATTTAAACAAGAGGAAAATAAAATTTTATGTAAAATTCGAATTTGTTTCTCATTCAGGTTTTATGTTTAGTTTAAGAAGAGTATGACATACTGTAAGTTCTTTAGAAAATAAAGATACACGTACATATATAGCATTTCAGTTCGTTTAATCACATTATGACTGTGAAAACAGTGATAAAAAAAAGTGTTAGCATATAATCACATATGCATATGTATGTGCATATGTATATTCAATGTTACACATGCATAGTTATTTCGTTAATTAAACCAACACGATTAATTCTAATAAAATTTTGTAAGAATTTCGGAAATTGAAAGACGAAATGCGTGTTTTGAAGGCAAGTGTTCACTTAGACAAACATTTTATATAATATAATCTTGGACACTAACATAATATCTTTGTATCTGAATGGTTCATGGATGTTTTGCAATGCTTATTATAGAGAAAAAGGAAACATATTTTGGTGTTGTGTGTTCTGTACAATATGTGTGTAAAAACGATTTTTGTCCGTATCGCAAGTAAAAAGCTTTTTTTTGTGATAACATATCTGTACTCATTTGAGGGTTTTGTGGGACGTTTCGTCAGGCGTAAGGCTTTATTTTTATTGAAAAAGACCGTTACGTTTACCGTAAATCTTTAGGCACACGTAATGTATTTTTTACTTTTACTCTATTATACATGATTTTACTTTTGATTTTCATAGCACTTAGGAACGGCGTATATTTCAGTTCTTAGATGAATCATTAACCTAAGTAGTAGATTTTTTTTTTTTTTTTTTTTTTTTCGTTATAAACACTTATTTGAACAATTACTCGTAAATATTTGAAAATAATTACATATTTCCTCTTATTTTTTTTTCACGATAGTAGAAAATATAAAATACTTATAATTCAACTCTATTGCTTTTAGTTGACTCGTTAAGGTAAACGATTTCAGTGTATACGTATTAAATGCCTACAAGTTTCTACGGAGAAAGAAACTAACAAATACTTAAAAACTAACACTTAATGTACCTAAGTAGAAACATATTTTAATTTTATATTAACGATTCAAGTTTCGAATGCAAAATGTCAATAGAGGTAATGTGATGATGCCTGAGCTCTATACTGCTTTGGTGTTGTCTTGATAAGCCTCGGATTAAATGGCCCGAGAGCTGCTTCATTAGTCGAAGAGGCTGGTGGAGGTGCAGCTGGAGAACGAAAGCGAGATCTTAAGAACTTTTGCACTGATCTTAATCGTATGAATGGTGCACAAGGAGATTGTCTTAGCGTGTTATGATTAAGTGCCCAATAGATGATGGGACTAACTGCTGAGTGAAAATAGCCTGTTGCAAGAAATTACATATATAAATTCATTGAAAACGAAAAGAACTATGTACATATGTCATTATATAACTACCAAGTAATAAGTGTAAATATTTAATTTTCTTCGAACAGTAGTGCCCACGACCCAAGTGCTTATAGAGGACGCAGAATACGTGTGGCGCCCAACACCCTATAAATATAAGCGAAGATGCAATGAGCATATTGGCGAGTCTTCTTCTAGATCTCAGCGTAGAAGTTTGTGGAAGAGGGATTCCAGGTGTAGCCGGCGTATTTTGCGACGAATTAATTTTTTGCCTTTGTTGATGCGCTCGAACCTCTCGCATTGCTCTAATAATAGAGGAGTGCAAGAATGTAAATCTTAGATATAATCATATGGTCGTACTATGGTACATAAATGTTTTTATTACCTAGGGGAGATAGGATTCGACGTTTTTATAATTTGATGTTTGCTACATGTGGCTTTATTTAAGGTATTGAGTTGAATGTCCTCTTCCGAGCTGTCTTCTTCTTTGCAGCCCTTTTGTGCATTCGTTATGCCGGTGACAATAATAACATGTGTCGGTCGACGCAAAATTGGCATAGGCAACGGAAGCTCTCCATGAGCCGCGCGTGCTGTAAGCGAAAGAGCGCACAATTTACGTCTCACTCCACAATGATTTAGGAAAACTCCTAGGCCGGGTATGAGAAATACAATTGTAGTGTGTATGAATAAGAACGAAAAGAAACCGCTATTGAATTGAAAATCAATTTCACAATCTCTTATTATGGTATATTGCATTGTATCTTCTGTCATATTAAGAGGTAATATTATTGCTGTTGATTTATATTCGTATGCACACCAGAAGGGTATGCATATAACCGCTGCTACTGTCCACGTAAGTAATGCCAATGTTGTATGCAAATACCTTCGTTGTCTCAATTGAGCCAATCTGGGATGTTTAACAGTGGCATAGCGATCAAGAGATAGCATCAGGAACGATATTGTGCTCGCTGCAACCGGCATTGCCTAAAACCATAAAAAAAGCCATAGGGAAAAGTTTTAAAATAATACATACCTATCACCATATTTACCTGTAAATATTGAATGACTTTACACGTTATAGTTGAAACATGTGAAGATGCTTCGCTCATCACCATCCCAATAACTGTGGATGGTGCAGAAATTCCACTTACAAATAAATCTGCTAAGCAAAGGGCCAGCAATAGTGGATTTCTGAGGCGCACGGATGATGCAGAGCATAGTGTTACGACTAGGGATCCATTTCCTATAACACCTGCAATCACAACGATCCCATAAAAGACTATAAGGAGCAACAGAAATCCAGATTGCATTCTTTCTTCCTCCAGTTCACTAGTTTGCAAAATTTCTGTACCATTGTCAATAGTTTCGGTATTTTATGGATCCAGACAGTTCGCAATATGTATATTCCTGTTCTAAAACATACATACAAACATTCATACAAATATTGTACACAGTATGCAATATACATTAAATAATAATCGAAATTCTTTTTCCGTACATACCATGACGGGCAGTACTTGAATATCTACCTTACTTACGAAGAATGCTTTATGTTCATACCTGCTAATCGATGGATTTATGTAACGTACATGCTTGCAATGACAGGTTGTAGTTGCGAAGGTGGAAATTCTTTCAATTAAACAGTTTTGCGTCATTCAGTGATCCGCAAAAATACAGAAGTAAATTGTTTGTAGTATATATTAGTATATACAAACATTCTTATATACTCTGTGCACAGGTATTTTATTTGAAAACAACAATAACATAAAGCAGCGGGAATGATGGTAAATGTAAATGTTATGATTGAACCTTGCGACTAGAGTAAGTTATCCCAAAATGTACAGCTGTAGATTGGCGAAGCTTATACGACATACTAGTAGCTTTTTCGAACAATATTTTTTCTGAGTGTTCAAAATGGGGAAGTCCTTTACGCGCATAAAGCTCGTCAGTATTGGGCTCGTAACCAGCATATCGCAAGCCAATAACCTGTTGATACGTATGTATGTATGTACGTATGTTACCGAGCATTTTTAGGTACAAGTGCACTAAACCGAACCCTGCATTTAAGCCAAAAAAGTATGGATACACTTCCAGTGTTCTTCTATCAATGAAGCTCCGCTAAGTGGAGCCGGGAGCAAAAGCTTGTGTCTGTACTCATGTATATATACACACGCATACATATGTATATATGAATCTACGTATGTACATATGTACGTGACCATAATGTACCTTTTTGTACAAACATTTGTACATATATGTACATACATACATACATATGTATGTTTCATTTAGATGATGTGATTTTCGATATACATAGCACGGTGCCCACACCTTAGAGCATGACGTTTTAATGAATTTCACTTGATCTGCTCATTTCACAGTTCATTTCTAGCTTCTCCTTCCTCGCCGCGTAGCCTTACCGTGCTTGACTGGACATAATCCCTTTTTTACGTGTGCTATAGCGCATTATTTGTTCGCATATATATGTACATACATATGTATATGTATGTATGTATATGTATGTATGTATGTATATATATATATGTATGTATGCACATAAATAGGAAAGTAGGTAGGTACATACATATGTACATATATTAATAATGTTTTTATGCATATGCATACATATGTATGTATGTATGTACATATGTATGAAAACGAGAATTTCGTCTATGCATTTTATTAGTATGTACATACATATGTATGCAGGTACATTCATCCAGGAGAATTTGGTACTTTTGAAAATACTGTATGTAGGTATGTATGTATGTACATATGTATGTACGCCTTTTTATCTTCTATTTTGTTTTTATTAAACTTTATAAATCATTACAGAAGAGCAGAGATAGATGTTGATAAGCGACTTTCTGAGATATTTATTCTGAGGTGTGATCTAAACTTTGTAGCCCTTCATTCCTAATTCATTTTTTTTTTTTTTCTGTTAATTTTTACCAACGCTCCAAGGTGGCCAACTTTGCCTTAGAAGTATGTAACTCGTTCATGCCAATCCGGAATAAAATTATTTGTTCGCCCAAATCGACAAGAACTAGCACTGATATTTGTACATACATACAGACATACGTGCTCCGGATACAGCTCCGTAAGTTATGTATACATCGAACGATTTGAACAATATTTTTGAAATATTGCTGGCAGTTATTTATTTTATTTTTTTTAAACCGAATTCCATGTACCTACAAATGTATGTACGTATATCTATACGTTGCCCGTTAACAATATAATGTAATACTAAATTTAAATTTAAGTTTTAAAATTAATATGTACGTATACATATGTACATATATACATACATGTATGTATGTATGTATATGAATAAAATTATGTGCAGTATAGATTGGACCATTGGACACTTGTTGCATTAGCTAACATACATATGTACATATACACTTATGAGATGAACAAATGTGATTATTAATGACTTCGAGAACATAGTAATAAGCAAATACGTATGTAGTTTACCTACGACATTTGTATGTACATATGTTTATACATATACATATGTATAAAAGTATCTAAACCTACAAAAAACAAAAACGATAAAGCAATTAGTCACAATTGCCGTACAGTAAGAAAATTACCCCAAATACATAATTTCATATACTAGTTAGGCTGTTTTTGGTTACATTTTTCCAAGCATCTCTCAAACAAATATTTCTCGATTTATTGCCCAGAAGACCAACTATGCATGCATATACATACAAGCAAATAAGTAATTTGCGATGAAAAGTATGAATTTTGTTTTGTTAGTATATTTACCTTTAATAGTTATCGGTGTTGAATACTTCCAGTTGACGAATACGTTTCGTTTGTTAGCACTCGAAGCGATATATGTACGTACTATGTATGTACAATTTGTTTACTCTATACGTAAGTCCATAACCACTTTGTTTATGTAATACAAAAATAAAATACTCAAAAATATGTATATAGGCATTGAAGTCTAGGTTTACAGTACTTTTTAAAACAAATTAGATTCAAAGCGGTATATGTATATATGTATATGTATGTATATAAGAAAAACTTGATTTACGTCTTGTTAAGTGCACATCGATTGTAACTGTTGAACCACATTTTGTTGCAAAGAAATATAAAATCTATAACCTTACATTTTTTTGCATATACATATAGGTTTGCTACGCACGATTGTCGTATAAGGTACTCAGCGGAAGACCAAAGCATACTATACAGTATTCGCGACTTTCAGACTGCTATTAGGGAATTCGAAATCCTTTTGAAAGCTTTTCTCTTTAGTTGAGATAAAGCTGTTTAGCCAGGATTCGATGAGAAGAGGCTTGACCAGAGTTAAAACTTTTTGAAAAACAAAAATCGTTGGCGTAAGCAATGTGCTATGCGTTTTGAACAATGAACTGTGAATATATTCTCGAAAAGGTAAACATTTAAAAATAATCTTTGATAAGCATATGTATGTATGTATCGGCTTTAAGGCTTCATTGATAGATAAAGACTTAATGGATAAGTTTAATTCGAATGTATTTTAAACGAGATGCCATTAAAAATCCCTTTACGCGCCACATTTAAGCTTTCGTCTAACGTGCTGGATATCAGTTCGTCATCAACCTTCTTTACGGAAGTAAAATAAAAATAGCTTCCCTTACCGTTGCGCATCTTTGAGGTTGACCTCTGACTTAAAATTATAGTATGTGTTTTTTAAAGCTGATATTTATTTAACATTTTCAGCATTATATAATATTTATAAATACTGCAATAAAGTAATTAAAAGTAATCTGATGAACGAGCCACATTTTATGTATTCGCAATCAATTGAGGAAAGAACAAGAAAAAAAAAATAAAAATAAAAACGTCATTGGATAATTACTTTATTATTTCACCATTATAGTAAGGATTTACACGCGATAAATTTACTAAGAAGCATTCAGAAGAGGTTTACAAGAAGTAATGCACATGTCTAAGCCCTTGAGGATGCTTTTGAATGATACTTCTTCATTCTAGCTTCGATCTCTGGTCTAAAGTGCCTAATAAGACCTGTTAAAATACAAGCCAAGTATCATACCCATGCTGAAGAGTAATATGAGATAGTAACAAACCTTGTACGGGCCACGCAGCACCATCACCTAAAGCACAAATCGTATGTCCTTCAATTTGCTTTGAAATTTCCCATAACATGTCGATTTCTGCTGGCTGAGCATTTCCGGTAACAAATCTTAAAAAAAATCATGGATTCAATTTTTTGATTGGTCCACAAGAAAAGTATGTCTGTGCCTACCTTGACATAATTTTGTTCATCCAAGCAATACCTTCGCGGCAAGGAGTACATTGTCCACAACTCTCATGTTTGTAAAAATGTGACAAGCGAGCAATAGCCTTAATAATGTCGGTTGATTTATCCATAACAATAACAGCGGCTGTACCCAATGAAGTTTGAACAGCAAGTAAACCATCGTAATCCATTATAGCTTCATCGCATGACTTTTTCGGGATGACAGGAGTTGAAGAACCGCCTGGAATTACGCCCAGCAAATTATCCCAACCACCAATCACACCACCTGCATGCCTTTCAATAAGTTCCTTTAGAGGAATAGACATCTCTTCTTCGACAGTACACGGATTGTTTACATGTCCAGAAATATTAAATAATTTGGTACCCGAATTACGGGTTCGACCGAAACTGGCGAACCATGCGCCACCACGACGGCAAATTGTAGGTGAAACCGCGACAGTTTCAACATTGGTTACAGTCGTCGGACAACCGAAAACACCCATGTCAGCTGGGAATGGGGGCTTCAATCTTGGCTTTCCTTGTTTACCTTCGAGCGACTCAATTAAAGCAGTTTCCTCACCGCAAATATACGCTCCAGCGCCTCTATGTAGAAATACATCAAAGTCGAGGCCAGATCCGCAGGCATTTCGTCCAATTAATCCAGCTTGATAAGCTTCGGCAATAGCCAACTGTAGGTTGGAAGCTTCGTTATAGAACTCACCACGAATATAGATATAAGCGGCTGATGCCCCTATGCACCGTCCAACAACAAGACAACCTTCTACTAATTTATGAGGATCATGCCTCATAATTTCCCTGTCCTTGCAGGTTCCGGGTTCACCTTCATCCGCGTTCACCACTACGTACTTTGGTCTGCCATCTGATGGTTTGTTCATGAAAGACCATTTCAATCCACTGGGAAAACCAGCACCTCCACGTCCGCGAAGTCCGGATGTCTTAATTTCGTTGATAATCCAATCTGGTCCTTTCAATATGATTTCCTTGGTTTTATACCAATCACCTCGTTTAAGTGCACCTTTCAAGCGCCAGTCATGACGTCCATACAGATTCGTGAATACTCGGTCTTGATCTGCCAATGGACCAAATTTAGTTTTAGTTTGCGGTGGCGGAGTGCCTGGTGGTGGCGGTTTGTTGCTTTGGAAACGAACAAACCAAACCGGAACTGCAGCTGCAAATATACAATTGTACAAATTGTACGTACATAGTTACTCATATGCGCATTTTAATGCATTTCTTCTAAATATAATTGGAGAATATACGCAGATGTTTAATTACATAATCATGGGATCGTTAATTCAAAATAGAATAACTATCCTCTCAATTAATTATAAAAGTGTTGCGGAACGCGTTATTTCAATAAGAACGTATACAATCGAGCTATTTTCACAATTCCTTTCTTACCTAATTGTGGTTTACAAGAAAAATTCAACCGAGTCAAGGCACCTGCCATCTTCGGAAAATGGCCTCGTTGCTGACTTTTTGACAGATGTTTTTTTGACAACAATATTGATTCTGAAATATTTGACAGTCGATAAAAAGTGAAGTTTGCCGTTGACCTCCAAAATTCAACTGGCGTCGTTCAGTGTGATTTTCGAAGTCCTTTTAAAAATATTCCTATTTATTGATTCAAAATTATTTTCTACATACAGTGTGTCAAGAAATTGTTTTGACAAAGGAAAAAAAAGGAAATTTAGACAGTTTCCTTAAAATATAACGAGCTTCTTTGATGTTTCTTTTTTTTTTTAAATTCATGCTGTTTTATTAGTACATCTACTAACGCACAATAAAAAATTTTGTCAGGAAATTGTTTTTACAAGAAATTGTCATTGGCCTATTGAACACATTTACAGTAATAAATTTGATGTTTTTTCAAGCAAACGTTCTTTTTGGTCTCATTCAACCAAAATACCGTTTAATTTATCCTGCGCTCATAAAATAAAACAGTTGTATTTAATTTGTTCTGCATATAAGATGCCTGGCAAATTTTACCAAGACAGTGATCCTAAGCATAAGGCGCATATGGTTAGAATGTGGCTTCTATTGGTATTGGATACGCCTACCCAGACTTGAACCCAATTGTGAGTTTGTGGGCCCATTTGAAAATAAAAGTTGCCAGGAGACACCCAAAAACCAGAGCAGCGTAGAAAACTGCAATACAAGAGGAATGGAATAAAATTCCAGGCGATTACTTTATTAATTTATTCCATGGAAACAAGACTACAAGCCATTATAAACGCTGAAGGTGGCCATACGAAATATAAGTTACCCTAAATGAATTCTCTGGCTGTGAACAACCAACTTGTCTCAAATTTCTCTATTCTTTTTTTTTGCGTTATCTAAAAACTTCAATATAAAAACATCATAATAAATATTAATAAAACGACTTTTATATCGATTTTTCATAGTATTTTTGTTTATTCAAACGTATAACTTAAATAACTTGTGTCGTTGACGTTAAACATAACAATCATTTAAACAATGAAGTGCGATCTGTGCAATAATAAAATCGATCGATCGGAGCTTTTGGTTCAGTGCGCAGAGTGTGATAAAAACTACCATGGTAAATGCGTAAACTTAAATAGGGTGGACATTGATTATTTGAAAAAAAATAAGCAGAACTATCGTTGTGATACCTGCATTAATTCGCGTAGAAAATCTATTCGCATGGATCAAAGTCCAATTCACCCCACCAACAACAATGCACCATTTAACACCTTAAATACACTCCAACCATTGGCAACCGATACAACCACAGATAATAAATCGCCTTCCCCTTTCTCTGTGCAATTGTCAACATTTAATGATTTAAACACTGTTGAAACGTCATCCTCGGGTGTTGTCACTCTTTCAACTTTATATGGCGAAATTTTAAAACTGCAGAAACTAAATATGGATGCACTTACTAAAATTAAAGTTTTGGAAGAACAAAGTATTACTTTCTCATCAAAAATTGAAAAATTGGAAGCAAGGATTTCTTTTCTTGAAAGTAAACAACTCAGTCCGAGTACACCGACGACCTCAAACGCCCAAGATGACGTCAATTTACAACAACAAATACAATTAATTAAAATTGATGCGACAAAAAATGGTATTAGTGTTGCCAATGCACATAACACAATTCATAATAATAATAATAGTACTAATAGTAGTAAGCAACACAAACGTATTTTCGGTTCTTCTGCGGAGATAGCTGCTGTTGATGGCCTAAAAACAGTTCCGAATTTACGTTTCCTCCATCTGTCTCGCTTCGATAAAAGCGTTTGTGAGAACAGTGTTATTGAATTTGTCGCAAAGAAATCTAAACTTCCAAAGGACCTTTTACTTTGTCATAAGCTAATTAAAAAAGATGCCGACATTTCAACGTTTCGTTTCATTAACTTCAAACTGGGTCTTCCCGCTGTGGCATATGATACGGTTTTCAATTCAAATTTCTGGCCGCTAGGAGTTCAGATCAAGCCGTTTGTTTCCCGTCCAAAAAACGAAAAAGGAACAACTCAACCAGTGGTAATATAAATTCCAATATTGTAAACTGCTCGAATCCAAATTCATTTCATGTATATTATCAGAATGTTAGTGGTATCAGAACCAAATTAGATTCCCTTCGTTTAGGGCTTATTAATGAAATGTTTGATTGTGTAGTTTTGACTGAAACTTGGTTCAATGAAAGTATTTTTAATTCAGAATTTGTTAATCTTGGAAATTATTTAATTTTTAGAAAGGATAGATGTATTTTAACGTCCGGAATGGAGCGGGGAGGTGGTATTTTAATTGCCGTCCGATCGTGTTATTGTTGTACCGTAATAAATTTACTTTCTGATACATTACCGTCTTGCTCCAATTGGGACGTTGATCAATTAATTATTAAAATACATTTTCCGAATAAAACCAATCTATTTGTCATCGGTAGTTATATTCCTCCCAGGAGTCACATTGACTTGTATAATTTACACCTTCAAAACTGTGCCCAGATTTTCGAAAATTTGTCAGATTCGGAACATGTATTTTTTGTAGGTGATTTAAATTTAAGTAATCTTCAATGGATATTTGATTTTGATGAGCAATGTCATATTCCAATGAATATAAAAACGGATACCGAAGCATTGGTGACCGACTTTTTTAGCCAATTCAATCTGAGACAGTGCAATAATATTTCGAATGATCTTGATCGTGTTCTCGATCTTGTTTTTGCTGATAATGAGTATGATATAATCCTTGAAAAGTCTACGTCACCAATGTTTCGAAACTCCATTCATCATTGCGGTATTTACGCCGAACTTAGATTTTTCTCCTACTCCAATACATGTAGGCTTAGTAAAAAGTTTGAATTTGAATATAATTTTAATCGTGCCAATTTCGGGCAATTAAATAATTATTTATACAGTCAAGCATGGTTGGACATATTAACACCATCAGACCTAGAACAAGCATATGGTTCATTCTGTTCTATTCTTAAGCATGGCATCGAAATATTTGTTCCAAAAAAACGAGTAGTTAGAAATTCTAACCCGGTTTGGTTTAATAAAAAACTATCCAATTTAAAAAACCAAAAGAATAAAGCATTCAAAAAATACCGATATAACCCTAATAATCCTGACCTCTATTTCGAATACCTAACCATTCAAAAACAGTTCGATTATCTGAATCGCTTCCTATACCGCCAATATATTCTTACAGTACAAAGTGACTTAAAACATAATAGCAATAAATTCTGGAGGTTTATAAATTCGAGAAGAAAATCGAACAATGTTCCTAATTCCATGGTGTATTCTGGTACTATTTCAGATGATATGTCGACTACTTGTTCAATGTTTGCTGAATACTTCAAATCAGTGTATTCTTATAATTGTCCCGATGCTGAAATACCGCGTATTCCAGAATTGTTCCAAATTGGGTCTTTAGAAATAGACTCATCTGAAGTTTTTAAATCCCTTTCTCAAATTGATAGTTCCAAATCCACTGGCCCTGATGGTTTTTCTCCTTGCTTACTAAAAAATTGTGCACAATCGTTAACACAACCATTAACAATTATATTTAATCTGTCACTTAGCAAAGGTATTTTCTTAAACGATTGGAAAATCTCTTTTATATCACCCATCTTCAAAACGGGCTCCAAGCTCGAGGTAAAAAATTATAGGCCGATTAGTAAGCTTTCCTGTATTCCCAAATTGTTTGAGGGAATAGTATATCGTAAATTATATTTTTTAGTTTCTAGACACATAACACCTTTTCAACACGGTTTTGTGTCAGGTAGATCGACCACCACTAATCTTTCCATCCTCATTAATCATTTGACTAAGAACCTTGAGAGCAATTGTCAAACAGACATTATTTACACTGACTTCTCTAAAGCTTTTGATAGGATAAATCACGAGGTCCTACTATCAAAGTTGTCTTCTTTGGGATTTCACTCCAATCTTTTGGTTTGGTTGGCTTCTTATCTAACAGGCAGGACACAATTGGTAAAAATTAATGATAATTTATCCAGTCCTTTTTCCGTGCCATCAGGTGTTCCACAAGGCAGCCACTTAGGTCCATTGCTATTTCTCCTATTTATTAATGATCTTCCCTCTATTTTTAAATCATCGCAATGCCTTCTCTATGCAGATGATCTCAAGATCTATAGGAAAGTTGCATCCATCTCAGATTGTTTGCTATTGTACGAGGATCTCACACGCTTGTCCCATTGGTGCGAGCAATATTCCCTACAGCTAAATGTTTCTAAATGTTTTGTATTTTCATGTTTTCGAGCAAACAATCCGATACAATTTAGTTACGACCTGAACGGTGTTCAACTAATAAGGGTTGCACAAATAAAAGATCTGGGAGTAATACTAGATTCTAAATTAAAATTCACGTTTCACGTAGATTATGTTACGACTAAGGCTAATCTAATGCTAGGCTTTATTAAACGAAATACCAAAGATTTCACTGATACATTGGCTTTAAAAAGTTTGTTCTACGCGTTAGTTAGATCGTCACTCGAATATTGTTGTATTGTCTGGAACCCTTTCTACAATAATGCAGTGGAAAGGATTGAAAAAATTCAACGTAAGTTTACCAGATACTTATTTTTTAAACTAAAATGGAACATTGATACCCCATCCTATAGAACAAGATGCCTTTTGTTTAATCTTATTCCTCTTCATCAGCGTCGTAGATATTTTTCACTCATGTTCGTTCGTGATATATTAGCTTCCCACGTTGATTGCTCTTATCTTTTAAGTATGATGAAGTTATATGTCCAACCAGCCCACACTCGAAATCGTTTACTATTTAAAATCGATTTTCATCGTACAAACTATGGCAATAATGAGCCATTAACGCGATGTATTCGTGAAGCTAACTTAGCTTGCAATGTTTTGGACTTTTTTGATAATTGTACTAGAGAAATATTTAAAAGACGTATTGTAATGTATTTATTAAACTTAAGTAGTTAATATATCCTTACTGTTATTTTATTAAAACTATGAAATATTGTTACTTAGTCTATAAGAGAAGAACTCTGATTGATGTAAATAAATAAATAAAATAAAAATAAATAAATGCATTCTTTTCATTAATTTTTTTAATAAAAAAAGTTGCATGTAAAAACAATTTCTTGTTGATTTTTATCATTGCTTTTAAAATGAATCAGATTTTGTTATTGTTCGTTAGTAGAAGTACTAATGAAACAGCATAAATTAAAATTAAAAAAAACTGTTATTAGATTGGCTGTTACTAGCCAAATCCATTATTTCGTGACAACGTCTATTATACGATTTTATGAATGAGGTATAAATATTATATATTCAACAATTACATATAATTTTTTTAGTGATTCCAATGTTTTATTTTCATATTACAGTATTATACATGTATTTAATTGAATAAGACAATTTTATACTCAAACGTTTAAGTGTTCTTTATTTCTAATATTCTATCAACAATAGGTCTATGATATGATTTTATTTGATTTAATTCCACTAAACGACGCCGAATTTTTTTTTATCTGACGTGTTGATCATTTTCGCGCGATCTCACTACTACACATTCGCTAGGCCACGCCTACTCACACGGTTAGTCTACATTTTTCTGCGTTTTTTGCGTTTCGGCATCCCATATTTCAGCGCTAACCGATTTAATAGACGTTGTCACGTCAAAAAAAAAAAAAAGGTGAAACATCAAAAAATCTCGTTATATTATAAGGAAACTGTCTAAATTACAATTTTTTTTCTTTGTCAAAACAATTTCTTGACAAACTGTATACCTGTATATATAAACGGCAGAATACAATAGGTCTGTTCCCGTACTCTGTGCACCAAAATTCACACTTTGTCAATTTTCATGGAGTGGGGATAAAATTCTCTCAAAGAGAGGCAAAACACCAAAAAGTACGGGAACGCATTAATGCCCGTATCACAATTCTGCGTTGGTGCGTGCCTCAATACGTGTTACGAGAAATGCTTCGACGCATGCTTTCGGCTCCTCCATATGAAAACACTGACGTAAACGTACACAACACAAACCACAAAATACACAGATACAGCATACACATCAATACACAGCAACAGTTGTTCAAACGCAAAGAAATTTCCGACGTGTTTGACTTTTATCTGCTTTGGTTACGTGAGTTTACGTGTTCCCTCGCTCTCATTTTTTCTTATTTCCCCTCATTTTTCAATGAACGTAAGCTCGCTAACGCAATCGCAGTATTGTAGAGTGCCCCATTAAATTGCCTGTGTTGAATGTTAAACGTCACTCGAAGCTAGCGCTAACGCGCTATTGTGATATGGGCATAAACCACAACTGCTACACGCTTTTTAAATGTCAAAAACATACACTTGCTCGCATAAGTTTGCGTACAAGTTCTTTAAAGCAAAGCAAACAATAGTTTCATGATGTCCTAGTAGCTTGTTGGATATCCTTTTCGCTTTAATACCTCCTCTCACAGTACAAATTTCTTTTCCTTTATTTTCCATAGCTTATTTAAATCAACTTATCTCTCCAAAATGTCAGAAATACCATAAAATCTGAAATTCAAATCTACAGTCTAAGCACGCATGAAATGATTAAAAGAGAAATGAAGTCGATGCAAGCTATAATAGCTGAAATATTTGCGTTTGAAATTAATGTTTGGGTCTTTTTTCCGTTGTACGCAGACCTATGCGAGCAAGTGTATTCTCTATTTTTAAGCAATTTGAATTTCGAACAATTTTTCAACTGACTTTTGCATTAAAAATGACAGAAATCGATGATTTATCAAAGTTGTGAATTTCTGCCACACAAATTTCTTGGGCAGAAATTCGTAGCATGGGGAAATTTTTTACTCTCTCGAGAGCGCTCTCTTTTGTCCAAAAGTGTGAATTTTTTTCGTAGATTTTCGCTGTTTTCGACAAGTACGGGAACAGACCTATAATAATTGGGCACTGAATGCGTTGTGCAGTACCAAGCAGCTCCTCATTACCTGTTTTTGACATTACCGAGTTTTGACATTTGGTTTTCGCATTGGTAAAGTCGGCTTCAATAAAATTAAAGTTTGGTCTAATGTTTACTTGTAATCCGAATTTTGGAAAGATTTTGTTTATGTGAAGTCTAAATATTGAAAAATATATTGATACTTAAACATATCCGCAATGGAAACACCTGTTCCATCTGTCTCGAGAACGGAGATTATCCCGGCCAGCACATCCACCGTAAATTATTGGAACGAACTTACTTTGGGATTGGTTAACATACAACTAATTTGTCTTTCATTTCAGAGTCCACCGCCTATTCTTAAGTTAAGATTACAGAAAAAGAAATCTGAAAGGCAAGTGGCATGGTCCGAGAATACGGTCGATAATGAACATCTAAACAGAAAGAAATCAAAATGTAGGAAATACCACAAACTGCTAATTGATCATAAATGTATTTGTCTCATTAATAAGGTTGCTGTATATATAAGAAACCACTGAATTTCGGCGAGAGCTCTTCAGAGGAGGAGGAAGAGTGTGAACATTGCTTTGGTCACCCAGAAAAGCGAGTGAAGAAACATCAAGAGCCAGATTCCAATCAGACTAGTACTTCAGGGCAAACTGATACAGCGACTACTACTGAAAGCGCAGGTTCAATCAATTGTGAATCAGGTGTTGGAACTCCATGGTAAAGGCGTCCTACAAGTCTTTATAATTATAATATTCCTTTCTAGGTTCCTGTACTTTAGTAAATAAGGAAAGTGCAGACAACCCAGGGACCGAAACGGAATAGGCTGTTCGTACACTGGTCATCATAAAATTGTATAAATATCAAATAATTATAATCCCGAGGAAAATGATTAAATTATATATGTAATTGTACGTCTATAAGTTATTTTTGTAGTAATATATAAATAGAATAAATATTTACACTGCAAATGATTTTATATACATTTTACTGATTTTTTAAAACTCAACAAAGTGTCTATTTCGAACACATTTTTATTGCATGCACACTGGCCTGAGGATCTATTCCCAACTCCTTCGCTTTTTCTTTTGACCTCCATACCTGCAAGATGGAAGTTAAGGCCCGAATGAAAAATCTTTTGATGACATGAACGTACCCTTATGGAATAATCATCACTAGTGGTTACAAGCATTTCCGAGTCTTGAGGGTTGAATGCCACACTATTAACGATACCGTCGTGTTTATACTTTGTGAGGCATATTCCGTAAAAACGATCCCACACATATGCATGTTTATCCTCAGCTCCACTTTATAGGAGTGTATTTTCAGCAATATTTTATTGTTTGTTCTAACATTGTATGTACAGAAAACTAACCTTGCAACGTAGTTATCACAAACATCAAGAAAAATAAAAAAGCACTCGGTGCCAGGAGTATAAGCTTTGTGGGCTTTTAACATACTACCCACACGTTTAAGAGTCATCAAATCTATAACATGAATATCAATTTCTTGAGCAATTGGAGGTGGTTCCAAAGCATTTGTTATGACATATCCTATTGGCCATGGACGTGTGTTTACATACAAATATCTTAGATAAAAATTGATAATTAAATAAATAGCGGATTTATTTCAACAGATCAGCGATACCTATGATCAGGGCTTAATGCCATCCCGATAATATGACCATGCAAGTCTATGATTCTGTCGATTTTGTCAAAGCGATCGGCAACAGCTTCATAATCCGCCCAGTTTGGTTCCTCTATAGGTTGATTGTTCTAATATCAAATACAAATTAATATACGCACACTCGTTTGTACATATACATTGTGATATACCCGCTCTTCTTTAGCTTTTTTCCTTGCAGCTATACGTTCTCTTAGTGATGGACCTGGATCTAACCGTTTCGGAAAGGTGACATTTCTAACTCTTTTTATTCCAATTTGGTGTGGCGTATATGTAATCGATCCTGTCGAAAAAATTATGTACTTTGGTATGGAATTTTCCATTTCATCATATTCATCTACATCGGGCATTTGTTGAACGTGCCTTGAGCTATTCGGATTAATGTCCATATCTGCACTATCGTAGCCCTGATGGTAATCATCAACAAATTGAATTGTGGCATCAGACTTATCTGATTTATTTGTATTGTATGGCAATTCGTCGTAGTTTTCTTGAGCATGGGAATTAAAAGAGGAATTTCCTGTCTGTTTCATGTCCTCCGTCTTTATCGATGCAGAGTCTTCGGATGTATCTTCCTCATTGGCCAGAGGATCGTTTGATTCATCAAGCCAGGGACACTTTGCCGTAATAACAGCCCGTACAGAACTTGCATTTCGATTGTAAAATTTGTATAGTTGGTTCATGACAGGAACATGTTCAGAGCTTACTTCTTGACTAGCTTTATTAAGCCATAACACAGACCTACTAACCAAATGCGCAAACCAATGTAGGTCTCCTGATATAAGGTACTGATCACAAAACCAAGTGCCAAAGATATCATAGGGGCGATTTACTACACGGCACCGTAGTGTTGAATAATCTAAAAATACATGCAATATTTACTCATATACGACGTACGTACATACAAATATTATTGTCACTGATATGAACGATACTGTACTTTTATCATCTACAGTGTAGACAGCAATTTCGCCGGATGTGCTATGCGGTTGTCCAAAGTGAACTCCAGAAACCATGAGCAGTGTGTCACTCTGATTGAATTGCGAATATTGAGTATATTTCCAGCTAAAGAGTTTCATATTGTGCGAGTATCGCTCTGTGCAAGGATGAGTAGCATTCCATATCTAAGAAAAAAAAAAAAAAGACGAATAACACTAAATGATCAGCTTGTCAATGATCAAGTGCGCACTCACAATGACACTTGCGTCCTTGGAGCAGGTCGCAAACATTGTACCATTGTGCGAGAAGCTAACATGAAGCACTTGGTGAGAATGTGCTTCTAATTTTTGTGACATAATAAAGGGAATATTCGAAGTTAATCGTTTATATTCGTTCTTCCATGATTCCGCACCTGTACATAGTAACCATTAGAAGGTAATTCGTGCTTAACATAATGACGAAGTGATTTGTAAAAGTACAATATACATATGTATGTATGTCACCTGGGCGGATGCCAATATTAGGGTCCGTCTTAAATTGACTCTGAAATTGCTTCTTCCACAGGTAATTGTCGTTCGATATCATGTTCCAGCGTTTGCAAACAGCACCAGCGTTAATAATATCCTTCGGTTGTAAATACGAAAGAATTTGTATGAAGATGGGTTCAGGTATTTTCCACCAAGGGGAATAGTAACCATTGCTCTTGTTATTATTTACTCGGAATGTATCTGAAACCTCGCTAAAGTCCATTATTGTGCCAGAAATATGATTTTGTCGATTGTGTAACAAGTCGAATTTGAAATTGAATCAAAATATCAAATTGAAATTTAAGTTTGGAAAATGAAACTGAACCTTCAATTTGCAAATTGCTTATGAACCAAAACGAAACTTTCACTCATCACTGGCCTTTAGCCAGCGGCTGTGCTGGGTGGTGCTGGGGTTCTTTATTTTGATATTTGGATTTATTAGTCAGCTGGTATATGAAATGCGTTCACTTGGTTTGTTGTTTGTCAGGGCGAGAGTGCTGCCACTTTTTATGAAAATTTAATTTCTTGTGTTCCTTAATATGACGTTGTTTTGACGAAATATAAATTAATATCCATGAGTGTTTTAGTTGTAAATACAGTGAAACCTGGTTAAGTGGGACCTGGATAAGTGAGAAACCTCTATTATTGAGAGTTGCAATAAGGTCCCGGTTCTTTTTCATTAAATTACCTCTGTTAATGGGACTTTTTGAACCTGGTTAAATGAGATTTGAATTCTAAGACTTTTTCGATGTTTACCTCTATAACTGAGGCTCTGTAGCTCAATTACCTTTATAAGTGAGACAAATTAATCAGGTTTTAATACGTTTTGACATGTTTGTTTACATACATTTTAAGTCATAAGCTTTACCGTATTGTTTTTTTTTTTTCGACGCAATACATTACAATACCTACATTAAATTCGTAACACCAAAAATGCGCATTTTCGTTAACATTTCCACCTCTAAAAATAGAACAATGACACATTACGACCTCTGTAAGCGGAGGCCTCTGTAAATGAGACAACTATAATTTTAAACCTGCTTAATTGGCAAACTGGATTATTGGAAACCCTCAATAATTGGTACACATGCCTTGGTCCCTTGAGATCCCAATTAACCAGGTTCCATTGTATTTGTAGATGGCTTCCATGTCATACTTTTTTTTTTTTTTATTAAAAGCCTATTTTTGATAGAAAATCCATAATTTATAAAATCTATTTGCAATGCTTGTAAATTATCGGTCTTTCGGGAATAAAATGCTTCACTCTCTTAAGCAGGTTATTGATAAGAGGGGTTTTTTGATTGATTATTTAACTGATGTTGAAAATATCCACATTTGAGTATCTCTTGCAATTGTAAAAGTCAATGGGGTTTCAGTCATAAACACAAACAAGATTTTTCCTGGAACTCTTAAAATTCGAAAATATGTATTATTACCCCGTTTACATGCGTAGTCGAAAGATCGAGTCGAAACTGAGTTGAAATTTCGACCCAGGTTTTTCCGCTACGTAGTCGAAAGATCGAAGAGTTCAAACGTAGATGAAGTGACAGATAGTATATATATACGGACCTTTTACTTTGTCGGAGTCTACACGAGGGCTATGTCGGAGTCTACACGAGGGCTATTTGACGAGGGCTAAAATAAGTTCAAAAGAGAGGGTAAGTGAAACAGAACAGTCACGCGCGGGTAGCTACTTCATGGGTTTTTTTGCCATTGCCTTATCTCCTTTTCTTTGTTTTGCGATGTTGCCTCACTCCTGTTTCTGACTTGGAAGTGTACGTTTGGATACCACTTTTACTTTTCAAGCCTCACCACAGTCTAACGAAAAAGAAATGAAATGCGCAAAAAGAAAGCCCTCGTGTAGACTCCGACTATCTGATGAGGGCTAAAATAAGTGTAGAAGAGAGGGTAAGTGAAACAGAAATACATTGGCACACTCACGCGCGGGTAGTCGGAGTCTACACGAGGGCTTTCTTTTTGCGCCTTTTTCTTTTGAACCTGCGTTCCAATTTGAGGACGCATCCACACTGAGTTTTTTCTGCGTGTGCCTGTTTCTTGACATTTCGCTTCACATTTCAATTTCGTTGCCTGTGGTGATGTTTGAAAATTAAGAATGGTATCCAAACGTACACTTCCAAGTCAGAAACAGGAGTGAAGCGACATCGCAAAACAAAGAAAAGGAGATAAGGAAATGGCAAAAAACCCACGAAGTAGCTACCCGCGCGTGACTGTGCCAATGTATTTCTGTTTCACTTACCCTCCCTTTTACACTTATTTTAGCCCTCGTCAGATAGCCCTCGTGTAGACTCTGACGTAGCTACTTCGTGGGTTTTTTTTTGGCATTTCCCTATCTCCTTTTCTTTGTTTTGCGATGTCGCTTCACTCCTGTTTCTGACTTGGAAGTGTACGTTTGGATACCATTCTTACTTTTCAAACATCACCACAGGCAACGAAATTGAAATGTGAAGCGAAATGTCAAAAAACAGGCACGCGCAGAAAAGCTCCGTGTGGGCACGTCTTCAAATTGGAACGTAGGTTCAAAAGAAAAAGGCGCAAAAAGAAAGCCCTCGTGTAGACTCCGACTTTGATTGTGTTAGTCCTGCGTTGTGCCAACTAGCAAGCGAAAAGAAATGCAAAAAAGATATCTCACACATACAGAGACAAAATGTCAGTTCGACTCCTCGACCCAGGCTTACATGCATTTTTTCAACACGATCCAGCTCTGCTAGTTGGATCGAGTCGAGTCGACTCTATTTGAACTCGATCCGCGTTTATATGGATTTCGATCCTAGTTGATTCCGGATTCAACTACGCATGTAAACGGGGTATATGATTGGTTATCATAATGAAAATGTTTGTTTAAGGAGGCTTTGAGTTAACGCACTGATTTACAAATGATATGCTTAGCCTGGCTATTGCTACAAACTTGTATATAATGATTAACTCGAAAAAAAAAAAAAAATTGGTTTCAATAGGCATCAGTAATGTGAAATCGAATATTCCATATACAGTATACGAGTAGAAGTCGGGAACAAAAGCATAGATAAATTTCAAAGCAGAAATACTCGTTCTACAAAATAAGTACAGGGAGCTACTTCTACTTCATCTAATTTAATAGAAAGGAAATTGATAAGAGCAGTGATTCGTAAAAAAAGCCGGCAACAGAATACAATGCTAGCTATTATGGGCTATTAAACACTATTCTTCTTTTTGTTATTACTGAAACAAGTATAAATAAATAAATTGAAATGAATTCATGGTGTTAATTGATTCAAAGCTATTATATAATAGTTTTTTTCTACGGTCTCGGATAAGATACTCTGGGTACGAGTATATACAACAGAATGCACCAGTCGTTTTAAAGACTTTTATTATTTTTTCTTTAACTGAAATACACATATGTATATGTAACGGTATGTATTACGTTTGGGTTTTATATGTACTTGAAACAACTTATACGAATCAATCTTGTTCTCAAATATGTTTTCTTGATTATCTGCGACGGCACGGAATGAGTTAAGCGTTTAGTTAAATTTCATGTGCTTATCGCTGCAGAATTCATTAAGTAGTTAGTAAAATAAAAAGCGTCTAAAGAATAAACTTCAGTTTTGAGTTAGTAGTCGTTAAGTGCTCTTCAAAACAGTTTGACTTTTTCAATAAATGCGGCTGAGACGTTTCTAAGTCTAGATATACATATACATACATATGTATGTATGTTCGTATAATACTTTACATCGGCTCTTGTAAATTTTCTGTGTGAGAACAGATGTTTTATAATAAACTTTAGCTTGCAATAGTGTCAGGTTCGTTACAAAAAATTTGATTCAAATAGAGTTCAAGTGGCCGAATGGGGAAGGTCTTATGCTAGATGCGCGCTGTGTTCGTATATTGTATTTCTACTTACTCGTATGTTATACGCGAAAATTCGGACAGTGTGAACTGCGAGAGATAATTATTTCATTTATTTAAATTAAATGTCAAGTCATTGTGGAAGTACAGAACAGTTTTAAACTTTTCAAGAATAAGAAAAAGTAAAAAAAAAACGAAGAAACCTGTTTTGATTAATTCGCAGACTAAATGGTATATAGTATGTATATGTGCATGTACATGCTCGTAAAATCGGTCAGGGTGAGAACAATATTTGGAATCGCAAGTTTCATGTGAATTCCCATTCTAGCCGTTTGTATTCTATTCTAGTTGTTTACCAACAATCAATGTATTTAAAACCTTGCGTGTAGGTTTTATATTAGATTAGTTTCAATGTTTCTAACATATATTTCGTTTCTAAATTGAGTTCATAATCCTGAAAATCTTGTATTGAAACAACCTGTCAATATACGAAGCTCCATAAGTATTCCAGTTATTTGTATTTTATTGTGATTAGTAACTAAGGGGTATTATAGTGTGATATGTAAGTAGTATGTTGTGGACGTACATATGTACATATGGATATGTGGCGGGCCACTTGGGGATTTCTCGGAAAAGTTAGGTTTGAGTATTTAAAGCTTTTGGACTCCTTTTGTTAATATTTCCGTTTTGACTTGGAGGGCAATATAATGTTAATGAACAAAACAAAAATACATGAAATTCCTTCAGGGCATTCAGATTTTTTTTTATATGTACATACATACATATGTAAACGTACTTATGCTTCGATCATTACACTTTTTGGCTGTCTAGATCAAGTAGTACTGATAACAAATAACCCAATAACTCTGTGTAAATTAACATTCATGTACATATGTATTTCATGTTATCCCATAGTGATTGCAAATGAAGCGTATTTAGCATCGGCGAATAATCCCAACATATGATTCGAATTCCTACGAGAACATTAGCTTCACAGGCATACATACATACATATGTACGTATGTCGAACGATTGTTTAGTTACTATTACTATCACCAGTTGACATTGAGTGCGATTAATACTTTGCAAAATTACTTGGAGCTTTATGAACAATTACTGGTGCACAAATTTCATTTAATGACTAACGTGTTTCATCCGTGTTATGCAAGATTTTAAGATTGTATATATTTGGCACATCAGCACGTGCTATTTATTCTTGAGATAGTCAAGGTAGACACCAGACACTGCATCAATGAAAGTCTCAAAAGCACAAAATAGGTAGCACTTGGTTATTGTTTAAATCAGCACTTAATGTACACGACAAATACTCAATTTGCTTTTCTCTAGGTGAACTAGAGTCGCACCTACAAGCACATAACGTTTGATCTTCAAAATGCATATATGTATGGACATATGCATTTACTTTTATAAAACGTTTGTGCATACATACATATGTATGTACATAGATATACGAAAACATTTGTATGCATTTAAGTTCGCGTTCGAATGATATTTTGGCACTTTGTTTTGGATAGTTAACGTGGAGAAAATGTTAAAAAACCGACCAATGTCTAATTTGGGAAGGGACCCAATTACTATTTACAATATTCGTGCTTTCGCTATGTATTATGCCATGCATGCTATCCATCCTGGTGGGAGGTATTTTATTGTTGTACACAATGACTGATTTTGGGCAAGACCAGTATGTCAATTTGAATTTGGCAAGTTTTTCTCTTCTGTTTTAACCGTTTGGATACTCGAGGTTTGTAGTATTATTTTAAGAAATATTTTACGTTGCAGATAACAACTATCATTTAATGGCGTCAGAAGTGGTATTTAAATTGGATCTAAGTCCGGAATTACCAGAAAGCATAAAAGAGGTTGCTAAACAACAGGGCGAAGATGAAGACAGAAAGTTAGAAGTGATCGACCAATTCCGAAAATTGATTTTCGGTATGTACATACATACATTGCACATGTGTAGTGATATTGTGTCGTTGCTAAATCGTGATTGATTTGTAGAGAATTGTAAATGTACTCCACATCGAACGGACGATGATTATCTCATAAAATTTCTTCGTGCACGGTATTGGAACCTAGAACAAAGTTACAAACTGGTAAGCCATGGTAATGTGCAAAGTTTCGTACGTATGTATATTTATTTTTTTTTTGAATGATGATGTTAAGTGACTTCAGCTTTGCTTCGTTTATTATTTAGTGCCGAGATTTGATGGACGAGTAAAATAAGTTCAAATCCCCGACAAGAACTACACTTTTTTTTTTACATAATAAATATTATTATATACGTACATAGGAATATGTATATATTTGTAGATTTGCAGTTATTATGATTTCCGTGAACGAAATCGCAGTTATCATGAAAAAGTTCGTTGTGTGGATATTATTACTCTAGCAGAAAAGGAACTACTTACGGTCACTCCCTTCAGAGATCAACATGGACGGCGTATACTTATAATCCGCTTTGGGACTTGGGAACCTAGTAAAATGTCAATTGATGATATTTTTAAACTGATTCTCATCATAGTTGAAATGGGTTCGATGGAGCCTATATCTCAAGTGGCCGGCGGAGTGGGAATATTCGATTTAGGTGGAATAAATATGAATCATATGCTCCATTTATCTCCAGGAATTGCACAAAAAATCATTGCCCTTACAGTAGTAAGTAAACTTAACTAAGATGTTTATGAAAAAGGAATGTCTAACTCAGAGACTTCTAGACATCGCCACCTTTAAGAACAGCTGCTATTCATGTGGTTAATCAGAGTTGGGTTTTTAATGCTATTATTAATGTATTTAAGCCTCTTTTAAATACGAGAATGCGAGAAAGGCTCTTCATACATGGTTCGGACATGAAGTCGTTACATAAGCATATAACACCACAAAGTTTGCCAAAAAGGTACGTTTCATTATTGGATTTCTTACAGATTTTATTATTTTTTTATTTCAAGATACGGTGGAGTTCATGAAGATTATCCTTATTCAATGTGGGCTGAGGGCTTGAAAGCGGATGCTAAAGTCAAGTTTGAATTGGAGCAATTGGGATATGTAGTAGAAAGCACAGAATAGTTTCCTGTGCGTAGCAAAGTACCTATAAAAGTTTCGTTTTTGGAGATAATGTACATATTTACATACATAGATATATGGATTTTTCAACCTGAAATGCATACATAGTATATACTTTGGTTATGTAAGATCTCTTTTATTCACAAGTCCAATCAAAACTCGCGACAAAATATGTGTCAACATACATACATATGTAGATACATACATATATACATGCATACATACGTACTTAGGTGGCGCTACAGTCCGTGGTGAACCTGGGCTTCAACCAACAAGCGTCTCCAGCTGGCACGGTCTTTGGCCAGCTGTTTCCAGCGCCGCACGCCTAGTTGGTTAAGGTCCCCTTCCACCTGCGTGCGCCACCGTTGATGCGGCCGTCCTCTGCCGCGCCTTCCTTCCGGGGTGGATTTGAAGACTCTTCGGGTCGGAGCTGTGTTTTCCATGCGCTCTACATGGTCTAGCCACCTTAGACGCTGTATCCGTAAACGTCGTACCAGGCCGACGTCGCTGTACAACCCGTACAGTTCTTCGTTATATCTTCTCCTCCATACACCGTTTGAACAAACGGAACTGTAGATAGTGCGCAGAATTTTCCTCTCGAAACGACCAAGGGCATCTTCATCCGCTTTTGTTAAGGTCCAAACATCTGCGCCGTAAAGGAAGACTGGGATGATCAAGGTCTTATATAGCGTCACTTTGGTTTTCCGAGAGAGGGCCTTGCCTCTTGAGCCCAAAGAAACAGCGGTTGGCAAGAGCGATTCTGCGTTTTATCTCAGTGCTGGTGTTGTTGTCGCCGGTCATCAGTGAGCCAAGATAGACGAATTCCTTGACCACTTCAAAGTTATATCCACCCATGGTGACGTTCTGGCCAATACGTCGGTATTGCCCGTCTCTTTTAGATGAAAGCAGATATTTGGTTTTACCCTCATTAACCTTGAGATCCATCTTAGCCGCTTCTACCTCAATGCTTACAAAGGCCTCCTTCACGTATCGCTGTGTTCGTCCAATCACGTCAATGTCGTTGGTGTACACAAGCAGCTGCGTAGACTTGAAATAAATCGTACCTCTTGTGTTGGCCAGTGACTCTTACACGGTCTTTTCAAGCACGATGTTGAAATGCATGACAGCGCGTCACCTTGCCTAAATCCTTTTTTAACATCAAAGGTCTCGGTTTGCTCATTACCGACCTTAATGGAGCAGCGATAATTCTCTATTGTCATCCTGCACAGTCGGACGAGTTTGGCAGGGATGTTAAAACTAGACATGGCTTTGTATAGCTCATCTCTATACACGCTGTCATATGCGGCTTTAAAAACGACGAAAAGGTGGTGAGTGTCGATTTGATATTCCTGGGTCTTCTCGAAGATCTGCCGTAGCGTAAATATTACGTAGTTCTACTCGACTCCTAAGCATTCTTGATATCCTCATGCGTACCTTGGCTACAACATGGTAGTGGTCCGAGTCGATGTTGGCCCCTCGGAAGGTTCGTACGTCGAGAATACTGGAGGAGTGTCTGGTGTCGATCGCAATGTGATCAATCTGGTTGGTGGTCGATTGATCAAAAGACCGCCAGGTACCCTTTTGGATGTTGAGATTGGGGAATCGCGTGCTTGCTACAAGGAGGTTACGCCCCGTTAGGAAATCGATTAGCCTAAGTCGGTTGTCGGATGTGGTGTTATGGAGGCTATGCTTTCCTATGATCGACTCAAATATGTCCTCTTTGCCCAGTTTTGCATTAAAATCTCCCAGAACTATTTTTGTGTCGTAGCTGGGACATTGGGCATAGAATTCTTCTTTGAATCGATCGTCCTTTTCTTCCGTTGGGGCGTGAGTGCATATTAAGCTAATGTTTCCAAATTTAGCTTTGATGCGGATTGTTATGAGGCGTTCGCTTATATCTCGGAAGCTTAAGACGTTTTGTCGGAGTCTTCCTCTAATAACGAATCCGCACCCGGATAGGCGCTGTTTGTTCTCCTTGTAGCAGTTCCCGTAGTAGATGTCACAGTTTTTCATCCGTCTTTTGCTTGGTCCATCCCATCGCACTTCTTGAAGCGCGGTTATATCTGCTTTATAGCAGTTAAGGGTTTGTTCCAATTGATCGCCTGCACCCGGTCTGTTAAGGGACCTCACATTCCAAGTGCAGACTCTCAAGTCCGTTAGTCGTTTGCAGGGGTTGACAGCTTCATATTCGTCCGTATCCGAGGCTTGTGATTGCTTCTGAACAAGTATGTTCTTACGGGATAGGGATGTTATCCCTAAGCACAACCCCCAACCTGGAGGGCCAGGTTTCTCTTTTCCCGGGAACAAGGGGTTGGGTCGCTGCATGGTTCACTACCTGGTGGTGGGCTATCCAGTGGGGGCCACGCGGAGGCTGTGTGTCAACTTGGATTGAGCAGGGACAGAGATCGAAGCTGGCGTTTGCCATGTTAAACGCGATCACCTTCTTTGCTCTGTTTGCACGCTCCCTCCCCCTTGCATGCATACATATACACATATACACAAATGTATGCATATATATATGTATATGCATATATGCACATATATACATATATGTATATACATACATACAAAATACACAGATGTCATAAAAGTATCCAAGCCTGCTATTGGCAGTAGTTTCAATTGAAAACAATGTCTGTGGGACCCAATTAGTTTAGGGGTTGTGGTAGTCAGGTGGGGTTCATAAATAGACATGGATCTTGTGGCTCTTCGACCTCAATTAGGACTAGTGATCCATTCTATGTATGTATGTATTTACACATGTATGTATGTATGTATGCGTTACAGTCCATTAAGGTAGAAAACCGGGCTATTCTCAATCACCCATGTTATGTGTGATTTTATTTTTCCATAGGTGGAAGGGACCTACCGTTTATTGTCGGTTCCGAACGCCAAATTCGAGAAACTTTTCTTGACAATTACATATACTACAGGGGGTATGTTTTCAGTACCCCGCTGAGGAGGAGAAGCACCGTGAAAAACACGTTCGATGACATGGCTGTTGTCGGGATTCGATCCCGTGCCATCGTCGTCAGAGGCCAACACACTATCCACTGCGCTACAGCGGTTCCTTTGATCCATTGTATGTGGCACATTCAAATACAAAAATGTGCCATGGCGGCAATGTATTTTATTAAAAGCAAAAAATATAATGATTTTAGATATGAATTTACATGTTCACTAAGCCACTCATAGCAGTGGAAGACGGGTAGTGCGACCTTAGTAGCATACACCTCTCTCTATCCAACATAAGAGTGCGCCGCTTTAACATAATTTCCCGCTCAAGCGTACCACGTGTTGTCATCAGTTGTATTTTTATATTCTCTGCATCTTTTAGAACAGCCAACATCCCCGACACTCCATTTTGAATTGTGCTAACTTCATCAATTAGACCGATCTGAGCTCTATCCCTACAGTTTTCAACATGAGGGCGATATCCCTTGTTGTCTAATCGTGTCTGAGCAACTTTCATCGATGAGTCGAAACTCCTCACAGCTGCAAACATTTTATCTATTCGGGTTTCGGTATCAGCCAGTTTGTTTAAACACTGCAATAATTAAATATATTTAGGACTTTTCAGATCTGGAAGTCAAATATTACTTCTCGTAGCTCGTTTTCTAGGCGTTGGACATTTTCTTCAGTACAGTTGATGCGAGTGGTCATTGCTTTCTCCACAACATCGGCTTGTGTTCGAAGATCACGAGTGGCATTTAGGAGAATGGAGGTTAAGCTTCCCCTTAAATTGATTGACTTTTGCCTGCACTTCTCGCATTCCTCTAAAGTTTCTTTGGTAAAATGTTCCCAATATTGTTCCGAAGCCTGTCTATTAAATATAAAAAGCAAATAACTGTATGCATCCTTTAAGTACACATTTTCTTCACATACTCTGGTGGTAGTCTAGTTACACCTGGCCGAAACATAATAGTTGTCGAACTGTTGCTTAGTCCACAGTTAATTGATTCAATCTGGTATGATTCCATTTTGTCACTCCAATCATATTCCAAGCGCTGGCGGGCAGTTATATTTTCAATTTGCTGGTCCTCAATGTCCGCTAGGGTCTTCTTCAAAGTTGTTCGTATTTCCGAAATCAATGCCAACTCCTTAACTAGTTCTTCTTCCGGTGCATCACGAACGAGTTCTGTCTCAGGACGTCCCGCTCTTTTCTCAATGCACTCCTTCGCTGAATACATAAAAATATGATTTGGAAAAATAGTAGTAGCAAACATATTGTCATAGAGATGCAACCTATTGATTCGGGAACTCCCAGAATGACTAATGACTTTTTTACGCGAACTCTTTCTTGCTGTAGACTAGAGAGTTCATCGATCATAGCAGTGATGGCCCTTTCTAAAGTCGTTTTCCATTTGTTTAGAAGTTTTGCTCTTTCTTTAATGTTTTTGGTGCTCCCCTGCTGGGTCTTGTCAATCAAGTCAAATGTTTTTGCCATAGTAGTTTTTGAATTGTGTGCGTTTCTAAAGAATACATTCAGTGAATATGGTATGGTTTATATAAACATATTTCCCTTAACTTGTCCGTATCACTTAAAGCTTTGTGGACAGCATCAAGAACTTCTTTATTCTTAGCTCTCCACTCATTTGTACTAAAACGAGTAATGGAATAGCGGTCCACAACGGGCCTGGTTCCTGTTAAGCCGGCTAAAGGACTCCAATCAACTTTACCAGTTGCCCAGTAACTGATGGGTCCCATGGGCTCTAAATGATCTTTTGATGGAATATCATCGCCTGGTTGTGGGAGGTAGCAAGCCGTAAATTTAGAGTTCTCCTGAATTTTAGGATCCTATTTGCAAATTAATACAATAAATTATATCTCTTTAAGGTGTACATTCTACGCACTTCGCCGGATTTCGTGTTACTTTCAGCCATTTTAATTTTTCGCTGTTAATTTCCGTTTATTTTAGTACAAACAAGACACAATGGATATCTTTTTATTTTATTAAAGAGTTTCCCAATTACCACAATCGATTAAAATTACAACAAACTAACGGGTAATTCAGACATGTATGACTTGTTTTTTCTAACAAACGAATTTGTTTTATCCCCATAGTAACGGATGTGTATTAAAAATTTTCGAAAAAATCACAAGTGAAGCTAATTACAGACTGTGGCTTTTTATGAAAGAGGGATATGATATAGTCATTAAGTAGCTCTATCACCTCTGGATATTTGTCCAGATAATTTTGCAGGACACATTTTGTGTGTTCTTTCTCGAATTGAAGCATTGAGTACAGAACACAGTCCGATTTCCAATTCAATTCCATACAAGGATTAAGTTTATCCTGGTTCCTTAATAAAACTGGATCTATGTGTATAATGTAGGGAGAGTGACGCCACGAATGATACACGAGACTTCCCGACGGTAAATAATATGATTGCGTTATCTCTATTTTGTTTCTGGTCCCATACTTATATGTAGATTTTCGAAGCGGAATAACTTCAATAGGTTGACCATTAATTGGCATTGTCACTTTTTCATCCACAAAAAACACACATCGACACACTTTGCCTTAATATAAAAAAGAACATAATCAATATATGTACATATGTATGTATACATCTCCAAAACTTTGTGTCTTACCTGATATGTTGACTGTATAACATTGAAAACTTCCAGAGAAGTTGATTGATATAAGGGTTTTCATCAAAGCAGATAAATTACCGTCTAAGATAAAATCGGTCGCACAAGCCAGCGAAATGCATCCCCGATATGTTTCTGTATGATCGTTATCCCTAAACTCACGATAAGCTATAAAGTTATCATTGTCGAAAAATACATGCAACGATTTTTCCTTAAATGGCAAATGCATAATATAAAAACATATCTCTTGGAATCTTATAATGTTTAAATCTTACTCGTGATGAAACTTCATCGAACTGAAACTCACTTCTTTTTTCTTCCACCACCATAAACTGACTAGTAATTTTGGAAAACATCCGGGTGCTCATTGATAGGTTATTCTCTTTGAAGCAACTGCTCGTTTCAATAAACGCTCCGTCGTGCATATCTGAGATGCTAATGGTAAACTCACCAGCAAAATCATTTTCTGGAAGACATAGTTCTGTAATCTCGGTAAAGATAGTTTCAGACAACGCCTTGTTTTTGTCAATAGATATTTTCAATTTGTCGTTATATTCAACTGAAAGATTTTCTATTTGATCAAGGACATCGTCAATTAAATCACGTAGAAAGACGATATCCTTGCACTTTGATTTTTTTATTTTCACCTCTGGTTCTATTATTAAGTCAGATTTTAATGAAGGTTGGGGACGACTTTTAACTGGATGTTTGGTCAATTTGACAGGTTTGTTTTTAATAGGCGACTTCTTCTCAACCAAGGAAATTAGTGAAGGAAATTCTGGATATAACTGTCCATCTACAAACTTTCCAGAAGATTGTAAGTATACATCACTTTTGCTTTCGCTTGATGGCCAAGAAGCTGGAGGATATGTGCTCCCTAATGCTGATGAAGAATCGAAAGGTGACACAACTGTTGATAATAAACTAGACGAGCTTTCGGTAAAATGTCTTGAAACGGTAATAGGCACCTCTTCAACGACCGACGGAATAGTCGATTTTGGTGCCGATATTGTTTCTTCAGTAATAAATTCTTCTATGTATTCTTCTCCATATTCTTCTGGGAATTCGTCGATATTATCTTTCAATAAAAATTGGTGAACAGATGCTATTAAGAATGTAAAGAAAATTTATTTTACCTTCATCTTGACTCATTATGGACTATCGTTCTAACTAGAGCTTGAATAAATATAATTGAAGAAAACAATATATTTGGCTTTGACGACAAGCAAACTTTACTAATTTTGATACAATCAAAATATTCAGATGATTGATCTACTCCTGCTCACAACTACAGTACCGATTTCCTATTCTTGGAACGATCAGAACACTCGATTTAAGAAGGCAATGGTACAGATTCATAAGTAAATTTAAATACATGCCAGCCATCGTCCATTCAAATTTGGTAAAAATCGTTTATAGTCACATACATAGATACATACATACATATGTACATACATAGATACATACATACACTGCACATTGGACACAGTTTATGGGGTGGAATTATCAGATGATCATTGTTATTGAGACGATAAATTTAAAGCATTCGCTTAATATATCACATTGGCGCTACAGTTACTGAAAGGGTGGCATCACATTAATAATCTCGGGGTTCACGAGGAATGGCATGAGTCCTTACTGGACATTTTGTTCTACGACTAATGGGAGGCAGTATGTGTCCATTTGCCTACCTCATTGCATATCTACAAGTACATTTTCAGTTTCTATTATTTTAAATTAATCAATTTTTTATTTGATTATCCCCGGCAAAACATCGTGTTAGAATGAATAGCGTGTGAATTGCGGCAACAACACCTTACTTGAATGTGAGGAATATTGACGAAATATCCTTTATTATAGTTATCAGGAAAAGTTTCTTGAAATTTGCAATAGACTCCTTTACTTTATTTGAGATGTCTGAATTACGTTTTTCTCATCCTTATTTTTTGTCACGAAATTCTTACCCAAATCTCATGTGTAAAACACCTATGTATGTATGTAGATATATGTATATGTATGTAGGTATGTCTGCATTATCTTCTTCTTCTTAGTCGGCGCTACAGTTCGTGGTGAACCTGGGCCTCAACCAACATGCCCCTCCATCTAGCACGATCTTTCGCTAGTCTTTTCCATTGCCGCACACCCAGTTGGCTGAGGTCCCCTTCCACCTGTGTGCGCCATCTTAAGGGCGGCCGTCCTCTGCTTCTTCGTCCCTCGGGGTTGGATTCAAAGACTCTCCGGGCTGGAGCTGTGGTGTCCATTTGCTCTACATGGCCCAGCCATCTTAGGCGTTGAATCCGTAGACGCCTGACTAGGCTCATGTCGCTGTACAGCCCGTAAAGTTCGTGGTTGAATCTTCTCCTCCATCCCCCGTCTGCGTTTATAGGCCCAAAAATCACGCGCAAAATCTTTCTCTCGAACCGACCAAGGGCCTCCTCATCCGCTTTTGATAGTATCTATGCTTCTGCGCCGTACAACAGGACCGGGATGATAAGGGTCTTATATAGAGTCAACTTTGTCGTTCGGGAGAGGGCTCTATTACTCAGTTGCCTCCTGAGCCCAAAGAAACAGCGATTGGCAAGAGTGATTCTGCGTTTGATTTCGGAACTGATGTCGTTGTTCCAGGTCACTGCGGAGCCAAGGTAGACGAAGTCCTTAACTACCTCGAACTTATATCTGCCTATACAAACGTTCTGGCCGAGACGTCGGTGTTGAGCGTCCTTTTTTGATGACAGCATATATTTAGTTTTGCCCTCGTTTACCGCCAAACCAATTTTCGCCGCCTCGATCTCAATACTCGCAAACGCCTCATTGACATCTCGCTGCGATCTACCTATTTAGTCAATATCGTCGGCGTATGCAAGGAGTTGCGAGGATTCGAAATAGATTGTGCCTCTTCTATTGGCCAGTGATTTTTGCACAATCATTTCCAATACGATGTTGAAGAAATCACACGACAGCGCATCGCCCTGCCTAAATCCTTTTTTGACATCAAAACTATCGGTAAGGTGTTCTCCGAGCAGCGAGCATTCTCCAAAGTCATCCTGCATAGTCTGATGAGTTAAGCAGGTATGGCAAAGGTAGACATAGCGTTGTATAGCTCGTCTCTAATTACGCTGTCGTATGCGGCTTTGAAGTCGACAAATAGGTGGTGAGTGTCGACTTGAAATTCATTGGTTTTTTCCAGGATCTGCCGTAGTGTGAAGATTTGGTCGATGGTGGACTTCCCTGGCCGAATCCGCGCTGATAAGGACCTATCAGCTTATTTACAAAAGGCTTCAGGCGTTCACACAAAACGGCAGAGAAGATTTTGTAGGCGATGTTAAGGAGACTTATTCCTCTATAGTTGGCGCAATCAGAGGGGTCTCCTTTCTTGTGGATCGGGCATACGATGCTGAGACTCCGTTCCTCGGGCATGCTTTCCCCTAACCATATCTTACGGATGAGCTGGTGCATGCTCCCAACCAGGTCATCCCCAGCTGCCTTGAAGAGCTCAGCAGACAGTCCGTCTGCGCCAGCAGCTTTATTCGACTTGAGCTTCGATATGGCAATCTTAACTTCGTCGAGGTCAGGGGGACAGAATTCTCTGCGGTCTCCGTCGATTAGAAATGGATCATTCTGCCTGACAGCGGAATATTGACTAACATCGCCGTTATACAGTCTGCAGAAGTGGTTTTTCCATATTCTCAGCATCGACTGCGGTTCTACTACTAGGTGTCCGTTCTCATCCCTGCAGGCTTCCGTTCTGGCTTTATAACCTTGGCATGTCTGCATTAACGATTGAGCAATAAGGATTAAGATGCCTAAAATGCTTTTGTCTGTAGTCAAATAATCACTAAAATATTAAATAAAATATATTGAACATACTCGTAGAATATAGATACATATGTACATACATACATATATTTAATATATATCTCAGCGCTTACCCAATACTTCAGCGCTTATAATTTAGAGCACTTGAATATGCTTATGAACTTTTTATCTTCGTTTCAGGACAGAGTTCAATTGTGTTGTAAACATCACCGAAGATATTTAGGTCTGTAAATTTATTCCTTTACTCTCACATATTATCCTACATTGATGAGATGGTGGTATTTGCCTTTGTTCTTGTCATGTGCTTGTCGCCTGTATTAAAAAATCGATTTCTAGTTGATTTACATTGTATTGTCTGAGATAAACCACGGTTTACGTCATGATGGAGTACACTCTTCAATGTGTTCTCCTTTCCCTGTTCCTATACTCATGAGCAATATGTACGTATGTAGGTACTCGTGTATGACTGTAATGACAAGACTGTAAAAAAATCCTTTTTTTTTTTGTTGTTTCTTAGTCCTTATTCCGATTTCGAAAATAATGCGGGATTTGAGGAAAGCTCGATACTATTGAATATAGCATGTGCTTGTGGATATATTACATTTGGATTAGTGCGGTAAGTGAATTCCTTCCACAGAACATGAACAAATAATGGATGCCTGTTACAGAATGGGGGTAAATGCATTTCTGTTCTATTTGCAAATACCCGTTCGAGGGGATGTTCCACGAAACGATAGCACAGAAATTACCGTTTAATTCAAATACCAAATCATATTTTTTCTTGACTCCTGAATGAGAAAGAGAAGAACCAATCCATCCCTCTGTTTTACATGCTCATTTCATTAGGTCGCTTCAAAACCTGGAATACTTTTAATTGGCATCGGGTAAACATTTGCTAACCTTTAACCCTTTGCTTTTGTTTACACCGATTGTATATTATTATTTAAACATACTTCTAGTGAATGAAGGGTGTAAGCAATTAGTGATTCAACTTTTTGATTATAAGCATTTCATAATACATATTTTATCATAATTATAGTGCAATAGACTTCTTAAATTCATTTCCGCTGTCGAAAGAAACCCAAAATTCATTTTTTTATGGTCTGTTGTCTCCACACTTCATATCATAAAAAACCACAGTAAACGATAAGATACCAAACGTCTTGGACGGATGCCTTGCAACATATGGTGATCTGACCACTTCATGAGCATAGCACCATCTTTATTTTATGTTTATAATATGCAAACCAAAGGACATTTGTATCGAACCACACGCATACAGATGTATTGGCTTCCTTTTACCCGAATCCATGTTAGCAATTTTATGGTAATTATGGGCATAACTTATATAGAGGTCAGGCTTGAATAAGAACGTCAACAAAACGTCAACAATATACTGTTTGCTAGACGAAATCTTAAGTATACATACATACATATATGTATGTACATATATACATGTGTATCCTCTTCGGAGATCCATAAGGAAGAAATCTGATTTGATCTGATTTGAGTGTGCATTTACAGGAAAGCCCATTTAACTTGGCATACGTTTATAATCATATAAATCAATATATTCTTGGACAGTACTAAGTAGTCGATCGGGGGCGCGTATACGTATTTCAAATGGAGGAAGTGCACTGCTGTTTGACCGAAGCGAATTTATTTATTACCCATACTACACGTTGCTTCGTCTCTAAAAAAAAAAAAAAAAAAACAAAGCAAAACAAAAAAAGAAAAAGGGGATGACCAAAGGAATGACTCGGGATTGAGAATACTAACATCAAACTGCAGATAATAAAAAACACCATTTGGCGATTAAGGGACGAGATTAAAAAATTTATTGCGAAAATATGTATGGACAGTTCAATGTTGGCAGACAAAACATATCGAAAGTTTTTCCGAAATTGTCGTCAGTCAATCGAATGATTTACTGGGCAGATGTTATGCCCTCTTGCTATGCAATGAAGAGACTGGGGGACTCGAGGATTCCAAGGAATGTATTATCTTGGCCAAGCGATTAGGGAAAGGATGCAAAATATTTATACTTACATATAACGGATTTCTATCCGTTGATCTTATACATATTAGTGCCAATTTGGGCATAAAGAAAATAAAATGAAAATCTGACAACATTAAGATACTTTCACTCTAACATCCACATTGCTCAAAGAATCTTTACAGGTTTAACTAAACCACAAATCAGACCCATCAAGTAATCTCCTAGGAATGCCTATGAGGATTATTGGAAATATTTACGCATACATTTGGTCCCTTAAAAAATAAGGGAAAACAGAACAAATCAGCCGGAAAGCAGCCTATACCTATAAACACAATAAAAGGCAGTACGATTGCTGTCAATAAATTATAGAATCAGGGGTGAGTTCTTACATCCAAGGAAGACCTTCGCTCAATTGAAGCTTGTACAAATTAAATTGAGGAAAATCAAATTAACCCTCATCGCCCCGTTGACTGTGGTTAGACGGGCATCTCAGATTTGTCTTGGCTAACGATTGTCACACATCTTAATAGGTCATCGGATTGATCCTTGTGAAGAACACTATTTAGAAAGTGTGGTCAATTTTGATTTATTTAATGAATTTGAGAGGTTTGATTGAAAAGAAAACCAAAAATAGATGAACTATTAAACTTAAACTACAGAATAATAAATGCCAATAAAGTTTTTTTTATTTTTTTTTTTATTTCATTACCTAGCAAATTTGCTTTCGTAATTCGAAGAAAAAACCCTTAAAAAATTGTGTCAATAGTTAATCAAAGTTCGTACCAACCTGGGCCGATGGTCTGGAAAGTATCATCTTAGACACATTGAGAGACTTTTTTCTAGTGCTTTGTGAAGTGCAAAAGCATAATTGAAATAAAAAAAGAAACAAAATATGTTTACATAGTACATATGTATCATAAGGCCCAATTCGTTTACATAGATAATTCAATATAAGAAAATGTTACGTATAACACTTAGATTTGAATTCAACATCCTGGCCACCAGTTTTTCTAATCAGCATCTGCCTTGTTTGCTTTCACACCGCATACCCACCTCGATCACAAATAAAATCACTGAGTTGAAATACCCAACCAAATCCTGCGCACTATCTCGAACACCCCGACAAGTCATACTGTCCCGGCTACAAGTCCACTTGCCTTTCGGGGTTGGTTGAATTTCGTATGGGAATCTCAACTATGCTATGCTTTATACTTATGGAACAAACAACAAATGGGCGGAGCTGGTGAATATTATGCCATTGTGTTATTTTATTGCCAACGAATTAAACGCCCAGCTTACCTCCATCACCGCTCGCCCACGAGTCCCGGCAGTGCCTGAGGGATACATACGTACAAAAGTTTGTGTATCATGACTATGTAAAGAAATCCTATATCCGTCTCTATTGAACAGAAAGCGGAGCTTTGCGCCAATAAAGTGTTGTTTTTTTTTTGTAATAAGGAGAAAAAGCTTTGACTCTTCGACTGAACGCCAAAGTATCTATTCATACGAAGAACAGTACAGCATAGATACTCGTACTCCGTGTGTAGCTAACAAGTGTTCTTTGCATGCTGTCGGACACAGACTGCGAGAAAACCTAGAGCAAAGAATTGCCCTAGCGTGTGGGGACTTCACACATATGTAAAATATTCAACAAGGGGTATTTGGTGGTTATTGCAAGCACCCTTCTTTAGTTGCTGCTATTAACTCTTTAACAGTGGCTGCAGAACTCGCGCTGCGTGTGAGCAATTCTTGCAAAGTGTGTTATTTTCCCAAGTTCGCCCACCGATTCAAATTAACTTTGTTCGCTTTTCTGTTTTGTTTATTTTTTAGTTGTTTTGTGCAACACTTTCTTAAGGACTAAGATAATTAAGAAATCATAAAAAATCAGTGTATCAAGTGTAAGAACGCGAAATAACCGCCTTTGAATGTATTATACGGTCGCTCTCGATCTTGCGGTCGTTAGCTAAAAAAATAATTTTCCCTTCGGAGTACCAGATGAAAATGGAAGATCCGAATTTAGCTGAACAATACGTACAAGAATTCGTCCTTGATCATTTAGAGGACACCGCTGCGGCGATTGGTGTGAAACGTGAGGACCAAAGTCCTCCAACTGCAGCGAAAATTACTTGGAATACCGTTCAAGAAGAAGACGATATCCCGATACCAAAAATGAGAGCATTTTCCAACGGAAACACAAATGCCGGTCCAGCTTGGCATCACGATGAGCGCCGTTTTCAAGCTCTGTCACCGCCACCTGAACTCTATACTCATGGCCCAATCGCCAGTCAACCCATTGTGGTGAATGCACCCGTTCCTGGAGTTCCTTCTACGCCGCCCGAGACTCCGCCGGTAATTGGATCACCTATCGGCAGCACCTGTGCCCAGGGCTATCCTGGCAATCATTATGTTCATAGAACGCCAACAACAACCGGTCTCGCACAGGAAATGATGTGGCTGCCACAATCGATGCGAACCGAACCACAACCTTTAGATCTTCGACCACTTAATTGTGCACTCCAAGAAGAGGAATGGGAACGACAACGCGAATACATGCATGTAACAACTGTATCCAACCACGGTCATATAATCCCAACACATCATTTTCAACAAATCGAACATTTAACACCAATCAACATGCATACGCCATACCACAACAACAGCGTTCAACACCAACGGCCCATGTCTGTAAGCTCGACAAGATCGTCCACGAACACCCCACGAACAAGCTCCGGTCAGTACAGTTCCTCAAGCAATACTGGCGGTGATGATTTCATCAACGACGACTTACTAACATCCCTAACCGTTCGGGAACTAAACAAACGGCTACATGGATGCCCTCGTGAAGAGGTTGTTAGACTGAAGCAGAAGCGACGTACACTCAAAAATCGTGGTTACGCACAAAATTGCCGCTCGAAGAGACTACAACAACGAAATGAGCTTGAAAAAATGAATCGTCAACTAGCCAACGAATTACAACGACTAAAGGTGGAATTATCACGAGTCTGTCAGGAGAGGGATCAATTAAAACAACGTCTACAAGTACGACAGCCGGCGCATGTTACCGTACAACAGCAGGACTTGCATTCCGACGGTCATAGCTCACCGGAATTCTATCTATGACGCCAGCTAGGTGTTGGCAACCACCAATGGTCCAGATATCAGCAACAGCAACAACCGCAGCAGCAAACGGCTTGAACTAAAATGAATGTTACTTTCTATTGATCGAACGCATCATCAATGACAATTTCAGTTTCATATCTTTCTTTTTCGGTTTTTCAATTCGGGACAATAATTCTTTGTAAATACTCGTATATCAAATGATTAGAAAGTGACAAGATAAGAGCTTTTAAACGTATCCAACGTGTTTAAGTATCAAATTAATGTAAAATATAAGAAGAAGAAAAACAAAAAATAAGTTCTAATTGTAATTGTAGATTGAGCATAGTCTCTTAAGCATAAAGTAACATTTTCAATCAGATTTAGAAGTGTGCGAAGGCGAAGAAAAATGCGGGAAATCAAGTACCACACAAGTTAATGCAGCAACAAGATAATCAATGTCAATCGTTATCAAGTAAAAAGTATACATTGTATTCAAATGAATTTATTTGTTGATTAGTTATAGTATTATAGATTTTAATTTCTTCAACCCCTTAGCTGACCTGACAACATTTTATCATATTCCGCGTATTTTTTTTTTGTTGGTGATGCATTACTTCATCAATTTGTTCATTCTTGTTACTTTAATTCACACGTTTTTTTATATTTTAATAACATTGTGGGTTGTGTTGATTTTTAATAAGATCTCATGTATCTTATTTATGTATGTACATGTGGACAAAATTTAGTAATAAAACTTACATAGGAACATTTCGTTTAAACAATACTTTAAAACGAAATGATGGATGCCAATAAATTTAAAAATAAAAAAATGTAAAAAAATTAATGACAACAGTAAGGATGTGTAAATAATTATGTGAATTATCAAAAAAAAGAAAACCAGAAAACTTTATTGATCATAGATATTATTATAAATTGTTAAGTTAAATAAATGCCTATTAAACGAAACGATGAAGTAAATTGCTTCCGAATCATGCAAACAATTCATCACTTGGTAACTTCCGACGCTATTTGACAGTATCGAAAATCGTTAGGATTTTAAGGAAAGTAATAGGATTCTCAAAAAATTCCAATCTCTATTTCTAGAAGTATTCGAGAAGTATTTAGATTATTTCGTAAGTAGCAAAACGAAAAACCGAGAATCAAACAAACCTTGTATCCTCAATTTATAAGAGAAAAAAGCGCTTTCAGCGTTCAAGTCTAGAATAAACAACATTGGATAGAAGATTGCTCATGAACTACTAGAATTTTCCCCAGTTTCACATACAAACAACCATATATATATTAAAGATATAAAGAACTCGATGCTAATCGTCTCATTCTTATCAGAAGATATTCAATTCACATGGTATCTGAACGTAGATTGTTTCTTGTCGAATAATCTCATCTGAAACCCAAGATCGACTCAAGAGCAAAGAAATTGTTTATGAATAAGACACAGGCAGCGAGCCCAATTAAAAGTAACATCAACATAAACAAAGTAACAGAACGACTACTGTTGGTGGTCACTATTGCGACCCATAGTCATGTCAATTGGATAGATGATGAAAACGTAACGATAAGATTGAAGCGTGGGTCGCCAAAGTAGTTTTTATTACGAATTTCCAAAGTTTATTTTTCCAAGAGCACATATTGGAACGCGGCTTAGATAGGGACGAGCCAGTAAAGAAAAGAAAATAAAAAGCAAAAATTTATTTCTTTTCGTTCTTGTTTTTGAAGATACACAATGCTACTTATGAGCTTCCATAGCTCTCAAATGATACAGGAAGTGTCTTATTTCTAAAACACTTTTTTGAAATAATCACAGGGTTTTGTTGAAAGTAAACAGACACTATAGAATTACACATTTATACCATCAAGAATGGAACATTAGTGAACCAAGCTTCTCAGAATTTTTTTGAAAGCTTGCAAATTCATCCGACCACCTGTTATCTTCATTTATGGCTTCATGTGCATTCGTTTCATGCTGCGACATTCGTTTATTGTGGAATGTTTTCCTACAATAGGAAGTCTCTTTCAAGAGAGCTGCTATGAAGGTACTTTACTTTGACATAGTTGATACCATGGGTACATTTAAGGTTAAGTATACATAAAGAAGCACGTATATACGAATACGAATAACATATTTAAGGCTAAATGTACATAATGAAGCACTAACGTACATATAATTATGCTATGGTCAGAGACCAGCCATATACGCAACACCAACCACCTGCACGTAACTAAACAACGACAAACTTTAAAGATCACCTTTAAAAAAATATTCGATACATTTCAAACGGATAAACCCACATAACAAGCAAAAATTATCTTTGTTGATTCTACAAGTAAACAGGAAATAGACTTCCATAGGTGCTCCTGGCTGGGTATAGCCGCTTGGCCAGCGTATTTGCTTGGCTGTCTATAATTGCTGGCTGGTTATAGCCCGCTTGCCAACATATTTGCCTATTTGGCTATAGCCGTCTGACCGGCGTATTTGCTTATCAGGCGACTATAGGTTTTCCAGATTTTCAGGCAAGCATAAGTTGTCAGGAAGCTTACGATGAGAAGAACACACATAGGCCAGGAAGGTCCGTTGTGCAGCTACGAGGGGGATTAGCCCCCTATTCGTGGAATCATTTTGTTCTTCTTAAGAAAATAAGAAGTCGGCCGTCCTCTATTTCTTCGTCCCTCGGGTTTGGATTCAAAGACTCATTCGGAGTCATACCTAGTTCTTGCGCGTGACTGCCAATAAGGCAGTATCCAGTGATGACACCGATGACTTTGTGGACGTCAGTTATTTTTAGGGAGATAATACTCCTAGTCCGTTGACTGTTGAGCCGGGGCCATATTTGCCTGGTGATGAGGCAGGTATGTCCCTGAGTCCATCTCCGGTTCGTCTCGGCCCTGGCGAGATTTGTAAGATTGTGTTTAATGGTTGCAAAGGGTATACCCTCAAAAGCCACGATTGATTGTAGCGTCGTTCCTTGTTTGGCGAGTGTGTCGGCTCTTTCATTTCCTGGAATGTCGCTGTGTCCCGATACCCAGGTAAGTTGTATTTTGAACTGTTCGGCCATCTCGTTAAGAGATAGGCGACAGTCGAGACTAGTTTTTGATGTGTACACAAAGGACTCCAACGACTTTAGGGCTGCTTGACTATCCGTGAGAATGCGGATATCCGTGGTGGAGATCACGTTCCACTTCAGCCAAGACAAAGCCTCTTTTATTGCCAACAGTTCCGCCTGGAAAACGCTGCAGTGATTTGGTAATTTCAGAGCTTTGTTCAGCTTAAGTTGTTTGCAGAATACTCCACTACCCACCCCGTCTTTGGTTTTAGACCCGTCAGTCTACGCAGTTTCTGTGAGGTTGAGTCTGGCGAGCCCAGTTTTGTCTGTCCGGGTAGATCGTTGTAAAGTTTTTTTCCAAGACTGTGGGTTCCGTGAGGTCTAGGTTTTCTGCCATAGTTGACCTGTTATTCAGGATGGTGGAGTGGCCAGTGACATAGCTCGTCCAGTTCTAGTTGGCTTTAAGTCTAATGGCCGTTTGTGTGGCAATTTGCTTGTCGAAAATATCGTGTGGTGTAAGGTCGAGTATCATGTTAAGCGCAGCCGTTGGGGTGGACCTGAGGGCCCCGGTAATGCACATACACGCCAACCTTTGTACCTTCTCGAATTGCTTGAGGTATGTTGTCTTGTCCAATGCTGTCCACCAGACTGTCACTCCATACGACCGTGATGTAGAGCCAAAGGGTGATCTTGGGGTTGAATCCCCATTTTTCCCCTATGGCTTTCTTGCATGTGTAGAGAGCTATAGTTGCTTTTTAAGCTCTTTCGATTGTGTTGCTCTTCCAGGTTAATTTCCTATCTATTACACTAGGTATAGTATTTGGCATTGGAGGAATAGTTTAATCTGGTACCAAGCAAAGTAAGTAAGTAAGTTCCGGGATTTGAGCCCGTTGCTATGCGCCCACTTGCAAAGAATTGAGAATGCCGTTTGCATACGGTCATTCAGTGTGGATAGGTATTTACCTGAGATTGAAATGGCAACGTCATCAGCGTAAGCAAAAACGTCCAGGCCTTCTTTCTCCAGTTTAATTAGTAGTTCGTTTACGACTACATTCCAGAGAAGAGGTGAGAGGACACACTAACCACGGCACCCTCCTTACAACCATAGGTGGCAAGCCCTTTATTCAGCTTTCTAGCGACCATAGCTCCCCAGGCAGCTCTTCGACTTACTAGGCAGACATAGGTAGGAACTTACCAGGCAGACATAGGTAGGTGGCACCTTTTTAAAACACCATATATCAGAACAGCATATGCTACTCTTCAGGGTACAGTAATGACGGAGTAGCTAGAATTAGGTAGGTGCCCACTTTAGTCCAAGAGCCTAACATGTGGCTCAGGCTTGTTGAAAGTGGATAAAGTCAGTCACTTTCTGCCTGTCTGACTCTATTATGATAGGCGTGGGTAATGTGTCTATGAATAAATCTTTTGAGTAGAGAAAAAAATCTGTGCGTATGGTGTTATTGTTGCAAGCACTTCCAACACAGAAAATATTCACAGTACTTCGATTATGGATAGGCGACAAACAAATGTTTCCTTGTGTGCTTCCATTAAAAAGTTACTCCCTTTACGGCAGGTCACAGTCCAGCACTTACACTCACTTCCAACTGATTGCTTTGTGAAATCACCCCCTGTATATAATATCATCAAACTTCCAAATGAAAGGAGTCACGAAAACTTATCCGCTATGAATTAGATCAATTTATTCTATTGGTCATTACGGAAGTTATGTTCCGCGTAAAAAACATAAAATCCTCCCACATGACCCGGGGACAATCGACAGGATGTGCATTGAGTAAAGAAGAATGTATCTCTCCTGTACGTTAAATCGACTTAGAGATAATGCAGTCCCGAACAGTTCGTAATAGAAATACCCTTAAAACACTTGCCTTTGGATTCTTTATTTTACCCAGAGGGATGTGCGGATAGTAGTACTAAGGACTTTCGTAATCTATTTATCGATGAGTGGATATAACAAGGGAAAAAAATGAAGCCGAATAAAACTTAAAGTCATGTAACTGAATCGGCCTTGTTCGTACATGTCCATATAAGGCAAATCAAGATTGTTGTTCCCTTTGACCAAAGATACAAATTACAGATGAATTATTCTACTTACTGAACGCATTTCACACAGCAGATTACACTAGTCCTATTTACTACCCTCAAGTTAAACGGCTTCATAGCATGGATATGTCGTTTACTGCGCGCATCCTTCAGTACGACTATCGCATTCAAATAAATATTGATCCTTTCGAATGAATCTGAAAATCTATGGGAATAATTTTCGGTTGGGCGGAGGGTAAAAAGGGAGGCATGTCAATAAAAAAAGAAAGATATTGATACGCCTTGTGACAGTTCCTTGAATGCGTTTGGCATATACGAGAACGAATATGAGTATGTCTATGAGTACGTAAGTTCGGACAGATGAAACCCAGCAGCACATTGTGGACATAATCAGACCCATCGGACGTGTAGCGTCTTTATTATCTTTCACACACTATGACGCTTCTTTTTTATGACTGCCTTTGGCGGTACTTCGGAGTGGGTGACGAGGTGATGGTTCATGAAGGACATGTCGTGGAGGATAGTTTTAGTATGCCAAACGGGTGCTGTCTCGTTTAATCGCAGAATCGATACACGTTCGAATTTGTTTTTGGTCGCAGGTTTCTTTTGCTATACGGACATGGGTTCGCCTTTATTAGGTGTGTGGTATTGTCACAAATAATTGACGAAATGGAGTTGAAATCAATGTCCGGCCATTGTTAACAAATGTAATTGGCTTGTGGTGATTGGCATTGTTCGAGGGTTGTTAAGCAGACAGAATCGATGTTTTTTTTTCTTTCGGAATTTTGAAGGAGCACTTCTCTTCTGTCATATGCTGTTAGGTGTAGTTCATAAAGAGATGTCTGCATCGATGTATTGTATTGTAATATACATACTAGCAAAGAAAGGAGGTTTTGATTTTTGGAATATTTCTTAGCATAAACGAACTCACACTCCGAAGTTTGGTACGTGTGTATGCTTATGTACCTAGATAAATATTCACTCTTAAGAAAAATTAGACCAAGAGAGTGATACCGCCGCTGCGATGATAAACTTTTACATTTTGACGATAATTATTCAAACCTCGTATTTTTGATATCCATAGCTGATTGGGATAGTGCTTATGACAAATATTGATCCTGATGATTCAAATAAGTTGACGAATATTGCTACTTAATGCTTAAAAAACCTGGTAAACTTAAATGAATGCTAGTTGTTTTATCTAGATAAAAGTTTTACTTATACTTAAGTGAATTCCCCAATAACTTAAATATACCACAGTCTATAAACATCATTCTTAGGGTTCGTTGACCACTCTCAGGGGTGGTTGTTCTAGATAGGATGAGAGCCGACCAAATTCTGGGTTGGTTATAGTCCGTACTAATTCATTCGAGCACTTTAATATTGCATACGCAGAGGCTGAATTTCAGTTTTTTGTCCGTATAGAAATTACTTTTTCTTGGCTACGAAGCGAATTTGAACTATAGACCTTCCGCTCGGCGGTCGAGCCAATGAGGCAGTGTCCTGTGATGACACCGATGACTTTGTAGATGCCAGTTCTTTTTAGGGAGATTATACTCCTTGTTCGTTGACTGTCAAGCCGAGGCCAGATTTGCCTGGTGATGACGCAGATACATATGTCCCTGGGTCTATCTCAGATTCGTCTCGGCCCTGGCGAGATTGGTCAGATTATGTTTAATGGTTGTAAGGGGTACTCCCGCGTTCCTTGTTTGGCGAGTGTGTCGGCTTTTTCATTTCTTGTAATGTCGCTGTGTCCCGGTACCCAGATAAGCTGTATTTTGAACTGTTCTGCCATCTCGTTAAGCGATAGGCGACAGTCGAGACTAGATACTAGATACGACAAATACTAAAAACAGAATAAAATGAATATTTAAGGGGGCTCCCATACAACAGACATGATTTTCATCCAAAAAATCCCCTTGGTCACATACTGACCTAAGGTTAGTCGACAATATCCCACAACCAGTAGCAAACTTTCCAGCTTTGATCACTTTTGTGTCTTTAATGTATTAATCCTAGCTTCTGTAATTACGAACAACCAATAATAAATACCCTTTAAGCTTTGATGATCCTTATTGTGTCACTGCTAAGTTAATCCTTACTGCAAACCTAATATTTATCTATGCTGTAAGCCCTTTCGTACAATTGCTATTCCCCTGCATTTCCATCCTGATAGGTTAAGATATCAAATGTTGCAACAAATTCAATTGTTGTGAAACTAACTTTCGATCATATCCCACAACCTATAAAACACTTCCAAGCATTGATCCCTATTGTGTCCTTGATATATTACTCCTAGCTGCAACCCTTTTTCCCATATTTCCCATTATTCTTATTCACCTTTTCACAATACTTGCTGTCAAGTAAGATAATTGATTTGAATTCAATGGACACTTGGATGATCATGGAGATTTTTGATTATCAAAGTGCATAATATGCCTATAACCTGCCTGCAACCAAGATCTGTCATCATACAAAACATGTGATGCCTGATGAGGTAACATATAACGTCTCTTTCATATCTGGGGGACGGCAGTGCCCCTGCCAAGTCGATTTATGTATACAGATGGTACGGAACCCTTTGTGCGCGAGTCCGACTCGAACTTGGCCGGTTTTTATTTTATTATGTTGAGAATATTTTGCGCACTTTTACATAAGTGTAAGTGATTGAAACAAAGTTTTTGGAAATCTCATTAAGCTAATGAGCAATTCATGAGTCAACATATATCGTTTAAGGAGATAATATTTTACAGAAAGCACGGTCGAATTATTGGGTCTTGTTGCTTGATTACAGAAAACAAAAATCATTGAAGTGATTTGTTTTAGAAGAGAAAAGTTAATGGAACTTGTTTCAAACTTTCGTATGTACATACGTACATACATATGTACGTAGTTTATGGAACATTAATAAATACAAACGCAGACGCGTCAAGTAGAAACTAATGGCGTCCAGTTCACTTTTCGGCAGAAAATATGAGAATCGGAAATACATATGTACATACGTAGGTACTATTTCTTCACTTCGGAAAGGCATACATTCACTGAAAAAGGTTGTACGGACAAAAGTTAGGCTTAAAAAATAAAAATAATGTCTTTACATCTATTTCCCATTTCCTTCTATGTATCTACATACATATGTACATACATATACCTAATAAGGTTGCGAAGAAATATGAACGGTTTTAGTGTTTCCACATGTATCCATTGTAGGTATTGTTCATGCTTTGGCGTTTGAAATCATTATTTCTTTTTGGTGGACTTCCTTTGAACTTTCCCAAACCTAACAAATTTATGAGGCACCGTCTAACAGATAAAGACCAAGTACATATGTATGTTTATGTATCTACATGTGTATGTACATACATAGGTATACACATTCGAAAAGTTGTACATATTGCACGTTTACACACAGTGAACCATATTAACACCAAATAAATATTACGAATTGCGATTTCTATCCGCAAATTTATAATACGGTCGATCAATTTACTGACCACCACATTAAGTAACAGTAGATAAGAAAGGATATCCCTCATAAAAATTCATCCCCTGTGGTAGACACAACAAGGTACCATGTCTGTGGCATACAAAGTACTGTATGTCCACCACATCACCCCATTTCACATGTGTGAACACCAGTCATAGCATGTGAGGTTATTTTCTCGGTTTTTTTTTATTTTTATTTTTTTTGTCTCTCCAATAAAGTGTGTAAAGTGTGTGCAAAAATTCAGATCAACCGGATGACAAAATTCGGCATTGGTCAAATTTCATCAGGATGTGCTTTATCGTAGATGGTCGTAATAGCAACGTAAACATCAGAGTCAGTAGCTCATATCGGTTCAACCCTTTGTTAAATTCTATTATATGGTGTACTTGATACATGACACAAAGTGTGGCGATTCTGGGCGGCACAGTAACATATAAGCTCGGATGTTAGCATACGTTTATAAACACTTTGAGCACATTCAATCTTTGGTCAAGAGGTAATTTTATTCATTACTTTACGGGCAATGTAAACATCCTTGATAATAAGTTCAACGTTAAGCATAATGAAATCCGTGTCATTATCTTGTTACAGTCGTACGTAGAACAGTAGTGTTAAAAAGTGATAGTCCTATGTACATTTGAAAAACATCCCTTACTTCTCCTTCCCTATTGATAACAAGTTCGGCAATTGTATTTACATTCACACTATCAGTTTCGATTTTAATTTTATTGCATTCGAATGGTGTGGAAAAAAACTAGCCGATGAACTACTTGGCTCGTGTGGTTTGAACCCTATTTTTCGTCGAATGCAATAAAATGAGCTGACCTGTCAGTTCATAAACAAATTACAAAATAACTTAGTAAGCAAATGAAAAAATACGTTTGAATTGAGGTTACTTTGGTATAGTGTTGCAGTCGCTTTCAAGTGTCCCAAGTGCCACTGGGATGAATGACCACCAAAGTGCATTCTTGGCAATAACTTATTGCAAAATCAGTTTGGTAGTAAGAGAGGTGGACTCAATCTAATGCAAGAGTTCGAATGACATTGTTTTCGATTTCATTTATGTATAACACTCGCTTTACTGTTGTATTTATCACATGGCGAATCATGCAGGTACAAGAACGATTTCCTTTCCCACCCTTGCGAAACACTAAAGTCATTAAGGGATTAACCCAATAATATACATTTGTTAGAGGCGAAGAGCAACTAAAAGACGAAGAATGTTACCATTTGCCACCAGTTTAACGTTTACCTATAAAAATTAAGCGGTGATATGTATGTTTGTACATACATACATGTGACTGTAGGCTTTAAGAGTGTTCGTTGAATGTAGTCACGCATGTTAAACAGGCAATAATCCTCAAGGGTATAAATGAAGGTAAATAAATGACACTATTAGCGCGATATAACAGATACCATACAAAGGATGTCGTCGTTCGTCGGGAGGCATTGCACAATAATAACACACAACCGCACGTTCGATTTGTTCATGATACCTCTGCCAAAGCGTTCAATGGCATCTAATTGCCAATAATACTAGCAAAATCTTGTTCTTTTTTTTCTATTACGATTTCTGTCAATTTAAATAGGATGAGTTAGAAAAAGTTATTTTGTACTTCAATTCATCAGAATGAATTCTCATCTAAATATTTTTCCTTCCGCTACATTTTTCATACATGTATGTACGTAATCCGTTTAAAATGTCCGTAAACTCTGCGATGCTATACTACAACACTTACCGATGACAGGGGGAGAGACTCAATTTTAATAGAATCTGAGCATATTTTCTGAATCATATGAAAAAGATACTGCCTCTATATCGTCGTACTTATCTGCGATCACAAAAACAAGTAAGTACCTACCAGCCCATCCATCGATTTTGCGGACGTTTCCTTGTACGTCTCAAGTCTTTGCCTTGCTATTTGATGGGGTTAATATAAATCTAAAGGGGTTGGAAATTCCTTCACATTTAAATGCCAGTATCTTTTCTTTACGTCTTCTACCCCACCACAACTTGGCACTCATTTCTTATGTTATTCTGTAACGTCATTGCCAAATGACACAGGCAAGTGTGTACACATTATACATGCCGTATGTGTGTTTTTCAAGTCAAATATTGTTGGGATAGATTTTATCTTCTGGGAAGAAAATCTCGACGGACACGGATACTTAACATTACATTCTTATTTAGTAGAAGGATATTCAAGGAGAGCAAGCGATTTGAATTAATATGACTGGAAAATTTTTACATTGATTGACATGAATTCTACACTATGGCTGATGTAAAAATACAGCTCAAGACGATTATCGTTTTCTTTTCCAATAAGCTACAGGTTTTGGAAAAGCGCTATTCTGTGGGTTAGAAATTATCAAAGAAATATTTTCAAATTAATCGCTTGAGCGATATAAAAAGAAATTCAATTTAAAACATCTAATACGATATAATCGGAAATGAAGTGGAGGCGAAAACCAAAATAAAGATTTCTTTTCTTTTGAGCGTACAAGCATATCTATGTATAAACATATACATATATGTATGGATATACTACACTCATGTTTTTTTTGATGATTCGGACACAAATCTTTGAATATTGTCCTTTTCTTTAAGAATCGCTTAATTTCTTTTCATCTTAAGCTGACCAAAGTTTTTTCTTACTTCACTCATATTTTAAATAAATATATCTCACAGAACCCTTAACTTGAAAAGAGGTTTGAAATAAAATGATAGTCGTGTCAGTCAAATTCTTTTACATTTGCATTAATAGAAAAGTTGAACAATTATTTTGTGTTGCCTTGAAAAATTAGCTCTCACCCTGTAAGTAGATAAAATGATTCGCGGAGATACTCAGTTTTTCATGCTTAGTCTCTCTATCCGAACGATGTTAAATGTTTAGGCTTCTTCTTCTTCTTCTTATCGGACGCTAAAATTCGGGGTGAACCTGGGCCTCAACCAACATACCCCTCCAACTTTTCTTCTTTTCTTTGGTGTCGTTACAGCCCATGAAGGGCCAGAGCCAAGCTTCTCTTCAATCACCCATGTTATGTGTGATTTTTTTTTTCACACAGGTGGAAGGGATCTACCTTGGATGAAAAAGCAAGATCTTTTGCTAGTCTTTTCCCTTGCCGCACACCCAGTTGGCTGAGGACCGCTTCCACTTGTGTGCGCCATCTTAGGTGCGACTGTTCTCTGTTTCTTCGTCCCTCGGGGTTGGATTCAAAGACTCTCCGGGCTGGAGCTGTGGTGTCCATTCGCTCTACATGTTCTAGCCAACTTAGGCGTTGAATTTGTAGACGCCTGCCTAGACACATGCCGCTGTACACCCCGTAAAGCTCGTGGTTGGATTTTTCCTACATCCCCTGTCTGCGTTTATAGGACCGAAAATCACATGCAACATCTTTCTCTCGAAACGACAAAGGATCTTCTCATCCGCTTTTGATAGTGTCCATGCCTCTGCGCCATACAGCAGGACCGGAATGATAAGTGTCTTGTATAGAGTCAACTTCGTCGTTTGGTAGAAGGCTCTATTACTCAATTGTCTCCTGAGCCCAAAGAAACAGCGATTGGCAAGAGGGATTTTGCGTTTGATTTCGGAACTGATGCTGTTGTTCCAGATAGCTGCGGAGCCACGTTAGACGAAGTCATTAACAACCTCCAACTTACATATACATATCACGTCAATACAAACGTTCTGGCCAAGACGTGGATGGTGAGCGACCTTTTTTGATAACATCATAGATATATGTATTTGGTTTTGCACTCATTTACTACCAAATCAATTTTTGTCGCCTTCGCCTGTGTTCTTCCGGTTATGTCAATGTCATCTGCGTATGCGAGGAGTTGTCAGGATTTGAAATAAATTGTGCCTCTAATCGTTTCTAATACGATGTTGAAGAAATCACACGACAGCGCATCGCCCTGCCAAAATCCTTTTTTGACATCAAAACTATCAGGTCAGGTCCGATTCGGATGGAGCAGCGAGCATTTTCCAAAGTCATCCTGCATAGTCTAACGAGCTTAGCAGGGATGTTGTATGCGGCTTTCGAGGCAGTGAGTGTCGACTTGAAATTCATAGTTTTTGTCCAGGATCTGCTGTAGTGTAAAGATTTGGTCGATGGTGGACTTCCCTGGCGTGAAACCAGACTGATAAGGACCTATCAGCTTATTTACAAAATGCTTCAGGCGTTCAGACAAAACACCAGAAGAGATTTTGTAGGCGATGTTAAGGAGACTTATTCCTCTGTTGGCGCAGTCAAAGGGGTCTCGGGCGGCCGAGATCGGGCGAACGATGCCGAGACTCCATTCCTCGGGAATGCTTTCCTCTGACCATATTTTACAGGGCGGGTGCATGCTTCTAACCAGGTCATCTCCAGCTACTTTGAAGAGCTCAGTAGACTGTCCGTCTGCGTCAGCAGCTTTATTCGACTTGAGTTTTGATATGGCGATCTTAACTTCGTCGAGATCAGGGGGGGCGGAATTCTCTGCGATCGTCGTCGTTAAGAAATATGTATTATACCATTCTGCCTGACAGCTGACTAACATCGCCATTGTAGAGTCTACAGAAGTGTTTTTTCCATATTCTCAGCATCGACTGTGATTCTACTACTAGGTTTCCGATCTTATCCTTACATGCTTCCATTCTGGCTTTATAACATTGGCATTGACTTTCGAACGTCCTGCCCGCAGTAACACCTCTTCAAATCCTCAATCGCGCGAGTTAGGACGGTCATGTCTCAGCCCGTCGCCCCCTAACCGACCAACAACCCAACTATCCTGCTGTCCTCAACGAACACGTGCCACTCCCCAACACCCCGCATTTCCCCCGCAACGCACAAGACACTGATTCTCCATTATCCATATGTACCTACATATATAATTTTGTGATTGTATAGATGAATCTAATAACTGTAAATATGCGTCTGAGATACTTCCGTCGTAAGTGCAAGTTCTTATGCCAGATATGTATACACTGTTCAAATTGCATGACATGCACGTGCAAGTGTATTAGTAAATTCTGATTGAAGTTCAATGCAGTACGCTTGATTGAAGGAAAATCAAAAAGATTTGACTCCACCAAGAGATTGTAGAACTCATCTTTGGTGGAGTTATCCTTGTCCTCCGTGGGGGCGTGGACGCATATCAGGCTGATGTTACAAAATCTAGCCTTGATACGGATCGTTATGAGGCGGTAGCTCACATGCCGAAAGCTTAGGACTGTTTGCCTTAGTCCATCTCGAACAGTCGCCTATAGCAGTCGCCGTAGAAGATGTCGCAGTTTTTCATCCGCTTTATACCCGATCCATTCCATTACATTCCCTGGATGACGGTTAAGTCGGCTTTATAGTGGTCTAGAGCATCCACAAGTTGTTCGGCTGCAAGTGGTCTATTTAGGGACCTAAATATTCCACGTACAGGTCATTATCCTTTCTTCTACTTTTGCAAGGGTAGTCAACACTAATCCGGTCAGTTTTATCCGAGGTTTGTGGTTGTTTCTGAGTAATTGTGGGGTTTTCTGGTTACGGTTTGCTAAACCATAACCTAACCGACATTAATCCTGTTTTGTGGCGCAGGATACTCGCCATTCGTCCTCTTCCGTTAGTAATTTTCAAGGTCAGGAAATTTCCAGGTTCCCGTCGGCAGATGCTACTCCTGCGAGGCCTTTGTTAGCCTTTTACCATCCAGTCTACTAATCTAATAAAATTAATAAGCTGTGGGTACTAGGGTACTAGCCTTTAATTATTCCGGCGTTTTACATACCTATATTACGATGGAGGTCAGCTTTGCTTAAAATATCGTTACTATACGCTTAGGAAAAGCGCTTACCATAACCACTACAGGTTTCAATGTGATCACTCCAGTAGAAAATTGTAATAAGTAACAATTTATTTTCTTTAGATTTAAAAGAAATAAATATGAAACTCTTTAAAATACAATAGATCATAGTCGCAACTACCCTTAACTAAATGTTAGTAAGTTATTCAATGGGGATATCTTTTAGACGTTTCAGTGTTCTAAAATCAAAAAACGAAAAAATCGAACCTTGCACGTGCCTGTAATTGAACCGGAAAGAAGAAAGTGTGAAAAATTGAAAATATGAAATTTCCTCAAGCAGAAACCCAATGAAGTCTTATTTCCAATACGTGCGGAAACAAAGTCAATTTAACATTTGACTTCGAAGAAAAAAGAAACCTTTAATACACTAGTCTCCTGCGTGATAGAATCAATTGCCGGAAAAACACAAATCGCATTACAATGCGAACGGGTGCTCCAGGCTAGTAATAAAAATATGTGATAAAATAACTCGAAGCATATATAATACCGTTTATGGATGTGAATGCCGCCCCCGATCAGCCGAATCAGGCAGGACATTCATAAGCAATTAATAAAAGTTAAGACATACAACTCTGAAAGCAGTCGAAGGGGGGAATAAATAAGTCTAATAGCAATGGTCAATCAATGCGATTTATCAAATTGTTTATCGTCGCATTAACCTATAACTACAGACCACAAGCATTCATCTATCCAAGTACATATGTATGTACATACCTACACATATGAATATCACAACTATATTATAAAGCAACTAGACTACTGTATCGAGTCATCAGCTCATCTCTTAATTAGTCGATATGCCAACAAATGTCCGGAAAAGCGAATAATTTAATCTATTGCCATACAGCGAGGATGTGGATATAGAAAGAGGGTTAAATGTCGACCAGATATGAGATATGCCATTGAAATCGTATAAATTAACATCAATATACATGTTAATATTCGTATTCGAAATAACTTCATGCCATTCGTAGCCAATATTTACTGGCACACACAAGAAACCATTTTAGTAATTAATAACTTTATACACCACGTTGTGCGTAAGTAGCAGGATGCTAGCCTATTTGTGAAGTTATACTCTTCTTATTAATTATGTATGCATTGGATACAAGTGAAATCGGATGTTTTATGTTTGCATACGTACATATATACATATGTACGTTGTGATCACGAAGGGAAACATACAAATGCATATACAAGTATACAAGTCTGAAAATGTTCTTGTTGAGTCAATAAGTCGGAGGAGAGTCTGAAACTTCTAAATATTTTTTTTAGATTTATACTAGGATTCGAAAGTCTAAAATATGGGTGTACGTCCTCATTACTTAATTTTGAGATAGACGAGTAAAAATGTATAATAAAAAATAGCTTTACTATTTTCAAAATAGTCCAGGAAGATCACACTTACACTTTTACATGCGTTTGAACTAAGTTTCCTTTCATTCTGATTGAGGTACAGCTCGTCTCGAAAGACTCATGCAGTTCATTGTTTAGTTTCGGGTTTATATGGTTAGATTCATGATTCGTTGCCTGTCACGATCTTACAGTTTCCTTTCGAAACACCGCGATTCAACATGAACCCGGACTATCCGTTGCGAATAACTTAATTTTGTACATATTTAATGTTGCGCAGTTTCCACCATTGGCTTAGTAGGCTTCCTCCTGTGTTGAGTACATTTTCTCCAATGACTATGTTTGGCATTCAAATCATCGGTTAAAAACATATAAGTTTACTGCGGAGTTTAAGCGAAGAAATCAAAAGAGTTTTCGAGCTCTGAAAAAGTCTGAGGTGCTTAAGGTCCTTCCATTCCGAAGGGGGATACACATACACATAATACATACATGCCTCTAGCACCTGGAACCACCGTACTTCATCGCTATATAATACCCTGTATCTGATGTCCATGTCATCGAAAGTGTTTTCACGGTGTTTCTCCTCAGCGGGGGTCTGACAAACCCCCCTGTAGTAAAATGTCATGAAAAGCTTCTCGAAATTCGCCGTTCGGAACCGGCAATAAACTGTAGGTCCCTTTCACCTATGGAAAAATGAAATCACACACAACATGGGTGATTGAGAGAAGATCGGCTTTGGTCCTTCATGGACCGTAACGTCAACATACATACATACATATGTACATCTGATGTTCTTACGAATAAAGAAAAAACTGTGCCGGATTTTGTGCTTCTGTTATAGCTTAGTTTCGCTAGCCAGAAGCACATCACAACTTTCATCCTGCAACAGGTTAGGAAGAACAGCTCTTCGCTCGATCCTGATCAGTGGATTCATATGTATTCACAGACAGAATTCTTAAGGCACTCTCTACCAGAAGCGATTATATTCTGTCCACCAGCGTAGGTTCATCTTAGCCTCCGGTGCTTTAGGGACAGGCACTGAGATTTTAGGAGCAATTTGGATAATTGTACCGCCTTTTCCTGACTTGACACCATTTGGGCGTAGGTCATATGGACAGTGATGGCTGGTATTTGGACACATTCCTTGGTTTTGTTGTCCGGCGCACACATTATACACTTTGCCAAATCGTTGGCAGCTGACACGTTGTAAAATGTCTTCACGCTGTGTTGGACTCTGGCGCACGATGAGCGAGTTCGAATCCCGATAACACCAACGCCATCGAATGTTTATTTCGCGTCGTCCCTCCTCAGCGGGGTACTGGCAAAACCCGTCGTAGTTCGGAATCGACATTACTGTAGGTCCCTATCACCTGTGGAAAATATAAATTCCCCACAACATGGGTGATTGAGATAAGCTTGGCTCTGGCCCTTCATGGGCTGTAATGCCACCAAAGCATATGATCAATTTCATATAACTTTCACTTGGTTCTATTCCAGATTTCAGTCATAATAACGCAATAATAAAGTATCATCAGTATTTGCATGTGATTATTTTAGAACCAGCCTTCAAGAAAAAAAGTTAAAAAAATCTTTAATACACGGTAATTGTCTCCTTAAACTCGGCCTCACAACAATAAATGGCTTCAAGTTTAAAGTTTATAAAATATTACAAAAAAAAAAAAAAAAAAAACATTAATTCATGTGTATATACACACATACATATGTATATGAAAAAAATGCACCTAATACTAGAGTGTCCACAAACAATGACTTAGTACCTTATGCAATATGTGATAAAAAATCAATTGAAGTTTTCCGTCGAGTGTTAAGAAAACAAGGTCAGAAATAATGAGGATAGGATACAAAAAAAAAAAAAAAAACGCAAGCAAACAAAACTCAAACCGACATATTCATTTAGCTTCTTAAATATCCAAATACATATACAAATAGATACAAGTGCATATCTCATGATATGCACTCTATTTTAAGCTGTAAGTTTACTTCCGTAACCACAGTTGCATCAACATTTCCCTGTCGGTTTCTTGGCTACCCCGCACAAGTGCTCCTAAAATCAGTATAATTCTTATATGTAGTATATGCCTACGGTCATACAGTTATAGCCATATAATGTGAAATCCTATCATACCCACACATTGGTCATGAACATTCAAAGGCGCAAACAACGAATACAGATAAAACGAGCTCCGCCCACTGGATCAAAAGCTTTAAGCTTCACCATGATTTTCATCTCCTTTCTCTCTCGTTGTTCTTCATATTTAGCACCTGTGTAATAGACACGACCGTCCGAATGGGGTGAGTATAAGCGTTCTACCTGTCGTCCTCCATTTTTAGCGAAGGGTTCCTAGAATTAATTATAACATCGTGTATCTACATACATATTCGAGATGGGTACCTATCTCCACAAGCCGTTAAAGTGGGAAGGAGCGAAATGCTTTTCAACATTTCATTATATTCATCCGATGTTTTTTTTTTTTCATAGACTTACTCCGATTTTTTCCGGCCGCTGAGATTTGTAGGATTTAGGTTTTATTTTTATATTCATATCCCATACATTGTACGCAATTAAATGCGGTACGATAATCGATGTATGTACATATGTATTTGTAAAAAGTTTGCATATGAATGTAAGTGCATTTATTCAAATGAACCTGATATCGTAGGTTTTCGTAAAGAAACATATGTATTTAATATAAATTATGAAACAAACGTAAATAACTATTGCCATATTGACGCAAAATTGAAAATTGAACAACTCATGGAGGGAGGCTTCCAGTCGGAAACACCAGGTTGTCTTGCGTCCGCGATCAGAGATTCGGTCTCCCCCTTCTCCACTAGGCTCAGATTCGAAGACCCTCTTAGCTGGAGCGTTGGTGTCTATGCGTTCGATGTGGTCGAGCCATTGTAGTCGACGGATTCATGCCTTCCGGACTATATCCACATCCTTGTACAACTCATAGAGTTCGCGGTTATGTCTGCTCCTCCACTCGCCTTTCTCACAGACAGGACCGAATATCCGTCGCAGAATTCTTCTTTCGAAGGGGCCAAGGATCAACTCTGCTGTCCTGCTTATCGTCCAGCTTACGGCTCCATATAGCAGGACTGGCAGGATAAGAGCCTTGTAGAGCATATTTTGTCTTAGGTGGCGGGTGGAGGATCGCTTTTTTGTTGATGGCAAATATTTCGTCTTCACCTTATTAATGTGAAGACCACCTCGTTTCCCTTGATCTTCAATAGCCACAATAGTACGATGGGACCTTAGATTAGGTAAAGGTTAGGTAAAAGTGGTTGGCATATGCCACACGTAGGCCGAGGTCGGCCCATTGTGATACCACATGGATCATTGTACCTTGATCCACTACCTGAAAACCAACCGGTGCTTCTGATGAAACGATGGAGTTGAGCTATTTTTAAGTCTGCTAGCTCACTTATGTTTTCATAGAAGGACGCGACGAGATAGATCCTCCTGCGATTCGCAAAAGAAGGGCATGAGCAAAGGAGGTGATGTATAGATTCCTCTTCCTCCTCGTCCATGCAGCAGCGGCAGAAGTCATTGAGGGGTTACCCTAGTCTGGTGGCGTGTTTTCAAATGATGCAGTGACCTGCAATGACAACCACCAGAGTGCTTAAGTTTGCCCTTTTGGTTGCCACTAGGTTCCTGGTTCGTCCCAGGTTGGTAGCCTCTATGGTTCGAAGTTTTATCATGTGTTTTACCGTACTTATTGGTGTTTTTAGGTATCCGAGGGTAGGAAGACTGATGAGTGTCTTGACCCTAACTTTGCAAGTTCGTCGGCTGCGCAGTTTCCTGGAACATTCCTATGCCCGGGAACCCACAGTACTTTAATGTTGAACTGTTCAGCCATCTCGTCTAGAGATAGGCGGCATTGACATTAATCCTGAGCCATGCAAGGGCCTCCGTTATCGCTGTTATCTCTGCTTGGTACACACTGCAGTGATTTGGGAGTCTGTATAATAGGTTGAGGTTAAGTTTCTTGGAGAGGACTCCACTATCTACACTTATCTCCATCTTGGAGCCATCGGTATAGAAGGACATCGAGTCCTTTGGTAGGACTTTCCCTTCGCCCCATTATTCCTCCCTGGATGGAAAGACAACTTCCAAGTTCCTAGTGAACACATTTTGCGGGATGATGGGTACCTCAAAGTGATTGAAAATGCTAGTATGGCCTTTATGTGATATGGGTCACTTTCCTATGCCCCTAATCCGTTGGGCCGCACAGGCAGCAACCTGCTTGCTGAAGAGGTCCAACGGTGGAAAATGTAATAGGATATTTAGGGCCTCCGTGGGGGTTGATCTCCGCTTGTATATAAACTGGCTAATGTTTGTACCTTCCCCAGAAGGTTTCGATAGACTGCCTTGTCCAGAGCAGTCCACCAGACTACGATGGCGTATTTAGCTACTATATGTAATGCACCCTGCATTAGATCGCTTAGAGTGCTGGGAAATTTTCCTGTGGCGGCAATAGCAATGTCATCTGCATGGGCGGTCACAGCGTACCTTTCCTGTTCTAGCAACAGTACTAGTTCATTGACTACCACGTTCCAGAGGAGAGGGGAGAGTACTCCACCCTGTGGTGTACCTCTGCTGACCATTCGAGTTGAAACGGCAGCAGGGAAGTTGGCTTTGACGACTCTTTGCATTCGCAGTTGTCGTACCAGTTCTTTAACTGATCCCGTAACACTCAGATCAGACAGCGTTTTGGTGACGGCTCATGGTTCAACATTTTTGAAGGCGCCCTCAAAATCGAGAAAGGCCACTAGGATATATTCCTTGTGTTCTAGTGACCTTTCTATTTCGCTGACCAGTGAGTGGAGTGCTGTTTCCACTGAATTGCCTACAACAAGCATGTTGGTTATCCGACAGCCTTCCTGAGATATAGCTGTAACGAATGTGTGCATCTAAAATCTTCTCTAGAGTTTTTAATAGAACAGAAGTAAGACTAATAGGCTTCAAATCATTTGCATACGTGTGGGAACCCATACGTATGAAAATGACTTTGGTTACCTTCCACTTGCTGGGGATGTAGGATAAGGAGAGACAACTCTTAGATAATCCTGAGTGCGCCTGGTGCTCAGAATACTCCGTTAACGACTGGACTATTTTTAAAATGGGCCACCAGCCTATTTTTGATCCTCGGCACGGGTCGTGTAACACCTTGATCCGGCCCATTGACTACATCTTGGCTTCATGTCTCATCTGGGGTTACCCCGAGAGTCATTGACCTTTACTGGGCCCTTGCACCGCGTCGAGGTGTGTAGTCACGCAAGGGTCGATTGGACCTTACGACAAAATCATTATCGTCTGCGTACTCCAGCAACTGGACCGACCTGCGTTAGGTAGTGCCTTCCGTATTGACGTTGGCCCGACTTACTATTCGTTCCAACACGAGATTGAAGGAGTAGAATGACAGCACATCTCCTTGCCGAAGTCCGGTGTAGGTTTCAAAAGGCTCGGAGGTTCTGGAGCTGAGCTGCAACGGTGCATCGAGTGTTTATTAGCGTGGTTCGACACATCTGGATCAGTTTTCCCATGATCCAGAATTCAGCCATCGCGTTAAATAAAACTTTGCAATTAAATAAGACCTTGCGATTAATCGATAAAGATGTGGCGTGTGTTGATTTGAAACTCGCTGGTCTTCTACAGGATATGTAGCAGCGTGAAGATTTGAAGTCGATTAACTGAGCCCGAATACGCACTGGTATGTGCCGGTTAGTGCGATGCAAAACGGTTTTAGATGTTCCCACAATACACTAGGATACAATAGAATCTTGTAAACGACATTGAGCAAGGATATAACTCTATAGTTTTTGCAAGAGGTAGGATTGCCTTTTTTTTGATGGGGCACATAGAGCTGGTGTTCCAGTCGTCGGGCATGCATTCATCCTCCTAAATTTTACAGATTATCTGATGCATGCTCCCTTCCAGAACACCGCCTCCAGCTTTGGAGAGCTTTGATGGTAATCCATCCGAACCTGCGGCCTTGTTATTTTTCAGCTTTTTAATAGCTATGCCTACTTCTTCAATGCTGGGAGGGGGATAACTTCGCCGACTGGAGGCAAGATCTCTTCGTCCACTACCATACTCTCTTCTCCATGCTCGTTAAGCAGCCGCTGGAAATGCTGATTGAAAACATCCACTATTCCCTGCTGGTCAGTAACAAGATTGTTCTCGCAGTTTCGAAGAACCTTGGTGCCGTTTCCCGCTGGCTTTTTTGTAAGAGGCTCATATCGCGTTTTTATCCCTGGACTCCTCGATATCCTTGAGCTGGGAAGATACTTACTTGCTTAGATGGCGCTACAGTTCGGGGTGAACCAGGGCCTCAACCAACAAGCTTCTCCAGCCGGCACGATCCTTGGCCAGCCTCTTCCAGTGCAGCACGCCCCGTTTGTTGAGGTCCCTTCCCACCTGTGTGCGCCACCTTAGATGCGGTCGTTCTCTGCTGCGTCGTCCCTCGGGGTTGGTGTCGAAGACTCTTCGGGCCGGAACGGTGAAGTCCATTCGCTCTACATGGCCCAGCCATCTTAGACGTTGGATCCGAAGACGTCTAACTAGGCCAATTTCGCTGTACAGCCCTTACAGTTTTTGGTTGAATCTCCTCCTCCACTCTCCGTTTACATAAACGGGACCAAAGATTGCACGCAGAATTTTCCTCTCGAAACGCCCAAGAGCCTCTTCATTCGCTTTTGATAAAGTCCAGGCCTCAGCGCCGTAGAGGAGGACCGGGATGAATAGGGTTTTGTAGAGGGATACCTTAGTTTTTCGAGGGAGGGCTCTACTACTCAGTTGCCTCTTGAGCCCAAAGAAGCGTTTTATCTCAGCGCTGGTGTCATTGCTGCTTGTCACTATCGAGCCAAGGTAGACGAAGTCCTTGACTACTTCCAAAATATAGCTGCCGAAGGTGACGTTCTGACCGAGACGTCGGTGTTGCGCGTCTTTCTTTGATGACAGCATATATTTGGTCCTAGAGGGCATGGGATAATACAGGGTTGATTGCTCTCAACCTGGCGAGATGCCAGCAACGATCCCTGTTTAAATACCCGGGTCAAGTTGACATACGGCCTCCTCGCGGCGCCCTCTGGACAGCCTCTTCAACAACCGTTGGGAGGTGAACAAACGTATGCAGCGAAAAAAACCTCGACCAGAATGGCGGTTGTGCGGCGGGCTAAAAATCCGCCCACGTAAAAAAACTTAAAGTTATGAATGAGCAAGATGCCTCGGATACACGGACGGATACTCGACGACGACAACGCACGAAAAAGGAACACGATTTGCGAGTATGCTCCTGGAATGTCAGAACCCTGTACACTCCCGGAGCTGCTCATAAACTAGAAGGAATCCTCAGGCAGTACAAGGCGGATATTACTGCGGTCCAGGAAATACGCTGGATAGGAAACGGTATGATTAGGAAGAAAAATTGCGACATTTATTACAGCTGTCACAAAAGGTTGCACTTACTGGGATGCGGATTTGTCGTGGGAAAGCGGTTAAGGTCGAAGGTCATCGACTTTAAACCTATAAGTGATCGCCTGGCTGTGATCCGCATCAGAGGCAGATTTTATAACATCAGCCTATTATGTGCACACGCCCCTACCGACGAGGCTGAAGACCCTATCAAGGAGGACTTCTATGACCTCTGGACAACGCCTACGGAGCTTGTCCGGAGTACGATGTAAAAATCGTGCTCGGGGACTTCAACGCCAAAATCGGTAAGGAAAACAGCCTTGGCGGAGTGATCGGAAAGCACAGCCTCCACGATACAACAACAGATAACGGCTTCCGACTCGCTGACTTTGCGACGGCTCGTAATGCGGTGATAAGTAGCACAAGATTCCCTCGCAAGCGGATCCACACAGCAACCTGGCGATCTCCGGACGGTCGAACCGCCAACCAAATCGACCATGTGCTCATTGACGCAGGGCACTCGTCAAACATCCTGGATGTGCGAACATTCAGAGGGGCAAATGTCGACTCTGACCACTTTCTCGTAGCAGCAAGATTCAGAGCTCGACTGTCCAATGTCAGAAAGCTGCACCAGCCCATCAGGAGGAGGTTCGACATTGGGCGCCTGAGCACACCGGAGGTTTCGAGAGTCTACAGGGAGCAGCTGAGCGAAAGACTCTACGGTATGCCTACGTCGAACACAAATGCCAATAATATGTGGCTGCATTGCCGCTCAGCCATTCAGGAAGTAGCCGAAACCACCTTAGGATACCTACCACCCCCGACAAGAAACCCGTGGTATGATGGCGAGTGTAAGCAGAAAAAGGCAGCAACCGACGAGGCGTACCAAAAGGCGCTGCAGAGGAAAACCAGGACAGCGCAAGAAGAGTACCGAGCCAGAAGAAGGGAGGAGAAGAAACTACTGCGACAAAAGAAAAGAATCTTCGCAGCCTCCCAGCTCAGGGATAAGACACGAGCCTTTTACAAGAAAGCCAAAGGCCTTGCAGGAGGCTTCAAAAAGGGCACCCTGGCACTTCGAAACTGCGAGCGTAATCTTGTCACCGACCCGCAGGGAATAGTGGATGTATTTAAGCAGCACTTCCAGCAGCTGCTTAACGAGCATGACCAAGAGAGAGTGGTAGGGACCGAGGAAATCCCAACTCCAGCCGCTGAAGTAATCCTCCCACCCAGCATCGAAGAAGTCGGCACAGCTATTCAGAAGCTGAAGAACAACAAGGCCGCAGGCTCAGATGGCTTGCCATCAGAGCTCTTCAAGGCTGGCGGCGATGTTCTGGTAGGGAGCATGCACCAGATCATCTGCAGAATTTGGAAAGATGAAAGCATGCCCGACGACTGGAATACCAGCTCTATATGCTCTATTTTGGGTTCTTTCGAAAGAAAAATTCTACACCGGATATTTGGTCCTGTCTGTGAGGAAGGTGAATGGAGAAGAAGACACAACCGCGAACTCTACGAGCTGTACCAAGATGTGGATGTAGTCCGGGAGTCAAGGATCCGTCGACTACACTGGCTCGGCCTCATCGAGCGCATGGACATCAACGCTCCAGCTAAGAGGGTCTTCGACTTCGAGCCTCCTGGTTCGAGAAGAAGAGGAAGACCGAACCTCCGGTATAAAGACCAAGTAATCGCGGATGTAAGACATCTTGGTCTTGACAACTGGAAGCAGCGTGCCCGGGACCGTCAAGGATGGAAGGCAGCTATAGCTCAGGCTCAGATTCTCCATGGATCGCAGGCCTGATAAGTAAGTAAAGTTTATACGCAGGACTGACTTTAAATTTATAACTGCATGGCCAAAGTCAACAATTTATTTCTTTTCCCATTTTGTTGAATTAGAGCTGCCAAGGAAGAATGTCTAACATTTCATAAAATCATTTAACTGATCGGCTTACCAGTTATATAGAACAAGAGCGTAACCTGGGAAAATGTGGTCAACACTTGCCCTCTGGAGTCAGCAATAAACATTTACTTAAGACATAGAAGATAAAATGAGTGTAGATGATTATAACACGTTTGTTGTCTTCATAGTTTAGACATTGTGCTTCTACCCCTTTTATTCTGTCCTCGGAAGAGTTGCGGACATGCACCCTTTAGTAGGCGATGAACAACCTTCTATAATACCAATCAGATGTGACTTTTAAGTACCAAAATTAGAGAAATTTGTGTTTGCGCTGCGCCAATCACATCTTGAACCATAGTAAGGGCAAGTAATTCTTAAGAATTCGATCTTGCTCATCTTAACAATTGGTAAACACCCAACTGAAACTACCAAAAATAAAATAAATGTCTTCTATTTTGTGGCTACTTTCCTGTCGGTACTCCATTATTCTCGTCACGTCCATTTGTCTCTAGACAACCAATTTGTGATATTGGTTTTACAAGATACTCGAACTCCCAGGTGGGATGTCGTCGCCTAGTAATTTACGCCCGGTCCTTCTCCGTAAATCAGTTGACATTCTTTTAGGGCTGCTTGGAACCTTTTATATAGTTTTCTTTATACATTCGTAGTTTATTCTTGATGAGGGGATAGCTTTAATTGACAATCATTTTATAGATGCAAGTATGTACATATGTATATGCGGCTTGCCACATACTACATTATTCGTGGCAGCAAGTTTCAACAATTATGAGGTTAACATGTCAGGTTGAAAAAGCTTTCGAATCTTCTTCATCATTTAAACATAACATTATCGCACAAATGTGGTGAATGCTCACAACTCAACAGGATTTATAGAAGTAATTTCCAGAAACACAATGAATTGATGAGTGAGAATTTGCTCGGAAACGAACGTAATTTGTCACTTGTCCTTAAATCGCAATAATCCCTGTGGGAATTGGTATTAGTTACGTATGGCATTCACTTTGACTTAGGGGTTGTAATAGTAAGAGAGGTCATGGTTGGTGGATAATTTATTTGACATTATCTTCGCACTGTCAATGTTACTAATTAAGACTGTGTTCTTTGCAATCAAAGTAGATTTGATCCGGATAAATGTGACTGAAAATGGGGGAATTACGTTAACGTTTAAATAAAATCGAGGAACGCTATCTGTCTTATCCAAATTAGTTAATTGTCATTTCTTAGTTTTTACTAATACATATATATTAAAATTATAGCCTATGCCCTGAATTTTAATTACAACCACACTTTGTGGCACTTGATTCCATTCGTCGAATGAAAACTGTCCGATTATCTTGATCGAAGGAATACTCACAGTTCTGCCACGCACTGATAACAAAAATCCTTGAAAAGATATAATTGCTTAAGCTGCCCATCATATTATTCTCATTACTAAACCCTAGTCTGAGCCCAAATAACTTTTTTTATTGTGAAAAATTACCGTTAATCCCTCGAAATTCATCAAATAACTTGGAATGAACCTAATTAATAAATAAAATTATATCCACCGCCCTTACGCAATAATCTTTAGCCGGGCAACTACCACCCGTACTTACGGCTCGCTAATACATATCTCCTTTTTAATTCCTTTAGCAAATCTGAGCGTTAAAAAGTGGTTTCACTTTGAGTTAATTTCATTACGGGGTCAACTACATTGAACAAAAAATATAAACCTTCTTGTTTCCCTAAGGTTTCACTTTCAATACCCGTTCTACCCTTGACGAAATGTAGTAATAATCAATTTTAAACTGTACGCCCGTTCGAGTACAACACACTAGTGAGGCCATGAGGGCAAGAACAAGGACAACCCCTGTGTTTTAATCGGTGGAAGTAAAAAAGTCCACGCTTCGGGGAACGAATAAAATAACCTGCGCCACTATGCCGAACAAGAAGAGTTCACAGATACTTTTGTAAAACGCGACTATGAGCGTCCTGGATGCGGTGGGTGGAAATGCATGTGAGATGAAATTACAAGAACAACGAGATCATTCTGTTATGTAAAAAAAACGGCAACAACAAAAACGAAAAGTGAGAGAAAGAAAAAACAACGGAAATTCCCTGACTGCCGGTGTCCTGCAGATACGTAAATACCCCCGTGACACCAAGTGTCTGGGGCAAAACTTGACAAAGGCACGAACAAATTCCCCATTTCAATTTGTAATAATTTTAAACACAGGGGTGATTGAGGCAACACCGAACTTCCAAACTGTGAAGCACAGGACCAGTGAGGAGGGCGAGTATTTCAAGTTGACGTAAAGTGATTTAAATGCGTCCTTAATGGGATAAAATTGTCTGATTTGTGGTTGCTAGAATGAATGAATGGTTAAATGCTCAGCTCGTTGTTGTATGAAGTGCGGATGTATTTTCTCGTTTGAGCTGGTGCCGCTAAATAAGTCAATTCATTTTGAGTATCGTGTGCCATCCTGGGGTGTTAGTGTGCTGGGTTGCTTAAAAAGAGCGGAAACAGCGGGTGGATGTATGTACAAAGTGAAATCGGTGTACATTCACAGTACATTATCAACTTAATCCCGCAAATTATTGAAACCATTGTTACACAGATTATCTCAGGATACGAGACGGTGATTAAATTATGAGGGCTCATTAATCGAACTATGTATGTAGCTTTGATATATCTAGATATGCAAATATGTATACATAAATAGAAAAGATCAATCCACAAGCTAGACACGTATTCTATTGGTGAGCACAACACAACCTCTTACATATGAGTTTAATTTAAAAGATTTGCAATACAAAATGTACAAAAAATCTTGATGATTTGTGACAATCGAATCGAATATAGACGTGAAAGTTGCTACGACCTAACGTATGGTATACCATGACACTTAAAACACTGGAGTAGCGATTTGATCGGCTATTCATTAAGTTATCAATTAAGTTTGACTAACAATACTGACGGATGGCAAAGGACTAACAAAGGCCTCGTAGGGGTAGCATCTATCCGACGGATGCTGGCCTCCCAGCTGCTGGCCAGTCGAACATCTTGCGGCACTGTTAGTAAGTCCTATCTCCACCTCCTCGTGGTGCCATCTGGAGATTTCCTATGGAAATCGCAGACAGGGAAGGGCGAGTGGCGAGCCTCCTGCGCCAAAAAACAGGATTAGTCGGTTGGGCTACGGCCTAGTAAGCCGTAACCGTAAAAAAAAAAAAAAACACAAACTCCGAAACAACCACAAGCCTCGGATATAACGGACCGGATTTATGTTGACGACCCTTGCAAAAAACAAAAAAAAGACAATGATCTTCGGCTTTGTACGTGGAATGTTAGGTCCCTAAACAGGCTACGTGCAGCCGAACAACTTGCGGACGCCCTAGACCGCTATAAAGCGGACATCACCGCCATCCAGGAAATGCGATGGAATGGACCGGGTAAAAAACGGATGAAAAACTGCGATATTTACTACGGCGACTGGTATAGGGAGAGAGGGCAACGATTGATTGATTGTTAAGGCAAAAAGAGCTTGGCTTTCGGCATGTGAGCGAAGGCCTCATAACAATCCGTATCAAGGCTAATTTTTTTAACATCAGCCTGATCTGCGTCCACGGCCCCACGGAAGACAAGGATGACTCCGCCAAAGATGAGTTCTACGATATGCCCAATGTCCCAGCTATGACATCAAAATTGTACTAGGAGACTTCAATGCTTAGCTGGGTAAAGAAAGCATCTTTGAACGAGTCATCGGCAAACATAGCCTACACGACACCACCTCCGATAACGGACACAGGCTGATTGATCTTGCTACGGGGCGAAATCTCCTTCTAGCCAGTACGCGCTTCCCGCACCTCGATATACATAAAGGCGCCTGGCGGTCTTTTGATCAATCGACTACCAACCAGATTGATCACATCGCGATCGACGTCGGACACTCCACCACTATTCTTGATGTTCGAACTTTCCGAGGGGCTAACATCGACTCGGACCACTATCTTGTAGTAGCCAAGATGCGCTTACGGATATCACGAACGCAACGGAGTAGAGTAAGAATACAAAGTTATGACGTCGGAAAGCTACTATCGCCAGAAACCGCTCGTGCTTTTACCGATCGCGTCTCCCTTAAGCTCTCCAATACACCTGAATCCTCCACACTATCAATAGTACAGCAGTGGAGCCTTTGCAAACAAGCCCTGGAAAGCTCTGCATCCGAAGTTTTGGGTTTCAAGGCTCCACCACGAAGAAACACCTGGTTCGATGACGAGTACAGGAGGATTCATACAGCGAAGCAGGATGCATATAAGGCCTCGCTGCATAAAAGAACAAGAGCAGCTCGTGAGCCCTACGAGTTAAAAAGAAGGGAGGAGCATGAGCTTCTTAGAAGAAAGAAGAAAGAGCACGAGAAGCGCGCGATTGAGGATTTGGCAAGGTGTTACTGCAGGCGTGACGTTCGAAAGTTTTATCAACAGATAAAGCGAACATGCCAAGGTTATTATAAAGTCAGAACGGAAGCCTGCAGGGATGAGAACGGACACCTAGTAGTAGAACCGCAGTCAATGCTGAGAATATGGAAAAACCACTTCTGCAGACTGTATAACGGCGATGTTAGTCAATATACCGCTGTCAGGCAGAACGATCAATTTATAATCGACGGAGACCGCAGAGAATTCTGTCCCCCTGACCTCGACGAAGTTAAGATTGCCATATCGAAGCTCAAGTCGAATAAAGCTGCTGGCGCAGACGGACTGTCTGCTGAGCTCTTCAAGGCAGCTGGGGATGACCTGGTTGGGAGCATGCATCAGCCCATCCGTAAGATATGGTAAGAGGAAAGCATGCCCGAGGAATGGAGTCTCAGCATCGTATGCCCGATCCACAAGAAAGGTGACCCCTCTGATTGCGCCAACTATAGAGGAATAAGTCTCCTTAACATCGCCTACAAAGTCTTCTCTGCCGTTTTGTGTGAACACCTGAAGCCTTTTGTAAATAAGCTGATTGGTCCTTATCAGTGCGGATTCAAGCCAGGGAAGTCCACCATCGACCAAATCTTCACACTACGGCAGATCCTGGAAAAAACCAATGAATTTCATTCGCAGCAGAGGCGGCGAAAATTGGTTTAACGGTAAACGAGGGAAAACTAAATATATGCTGTCATCAAAAACGGACGCTCACCACCGACGTCTTGGCCAGAACGTTTGTATAGGCAGATATAAGTTCGAGGTAGTTAAGGACTTCGTCTACCTTGGCTCCACAGTGACCTGAAACAACGACATCAGTTCCGGAATCAAACGCAGAATCACTCTTGCCAATCGCTGTTTCTTTGGGCTCAGGAGGCAACTGAGTAATAGAACCCTCTCCCGAACGACAAAGTTGACTCTATATAAGACCCTTATCATCCCGGTCCTGTTGTACGGCGCAGAAGCATGGACACTATCAAAAGCGGATGAGGAAGCCCTTGGTCGATTCGAGGGAAAGATTTTGCGCTTGATTTTTGGGCCTATAAACGCAGACGGAGGATGGAGGAGAAGATTCAACCACGAACTTTACGGGCTGTACAGCGACATGAGCCTAGTCAGGCGTCTACGGATTCAACGCCTAAGATGGCTGGGTCATGTAGAGCGAATGGGCACCACAGCTCCAGCCCGGAGAGTCCTTGAATCTAACCCCGAGGGACGAAGAGGACGGCCGCACTTAAGAAGGCGCACACAGGTGGAAGGGGACCTCAGCCGACTGGGTGTGCGGCAATGGAAAAGGCTGGCGAAAGATCGTGCTAGTTGGAGGGGCATGTTGGTTGAGGCCCAGGTTCACCCCGAACTGTAGCGCCCACTAAGAAGAACGATACTGACGCTGCTTAAACTAGTTTTATAAGATAAGGTCCGCACAAACGTAAATTATTCACGCTGTTCTTGAAGCAGTTATTTAAAAACCACTTTTGTATAGAGAGCTAAATATAAAATATTCTGGTAAGTAGTTGATAAACGGAGAATACAAATTACCTCCTAGTATATCACCTACTTAATAGTATATTTTACAACAGAAAATATATTTAGTTATGTTTTGCTTTGTTGATATGATTCATTCAATACTAAGCAGTATGTAAAAGGCACTTCATTTCAAATTGCCTACTTATATACTACTTAATAACAAATGAAACCAATGTCTTTCCGAATAGACGAGATCTTTCTCACTGAAAATGATTCTGACGAATGGTTTTGAAAAATGCACTTGCTTATATATGTACATTTAAAGACTACTCAAGTGAGCGAGGTAAACAGAAAATCAATGATAACGCACTATTTATTATCAATTCATAAACAAGTCCTGTAAACCGAACAGCAGGATATTGATAAAGTGAAAATATCTTTGATTTGAAAACGGCGAGTATTATTAAACTGCATTTCTAAAGACAAAACCGTCGTTATCAAAGAACTTGTTGGTTAAAGACAATAAGGAAAGCACAAATCACGTATGTATATGTACGCATATGGGAAATAAATACCAAATTAGAATGAAAAGTGATCTAATTATTACACGATGTTAAGCTATTAGCATAAAGATACTTCACCCTCTATTTTGCTTAGGATGTTTCATCTTTCCTCAATTGTAATATCATTTCCAAGTTGAAGGTGGTGAGAATGATTATGCCGATGGTAAGTCTTAATTTAAACGTCAGAGATTCTGATTTATAGAGAAACCTAAGAGGCTTTTCTTTCCTCATATTTAAGTACTTTACGTAACCATACTTGCCGTCATTGTGACCTATGCAAATTTGTGTTATTACTTTCCAATTAAATACTTAACGAGTCAGTTAATACAAAAAGGTTATTTCTGATTAATTAAGATGAAGATGTTTTGAGATTCGACTTGTCAGATTCTGTGTTATTATTATTTTCTATTTCTTTTTTTTTTTTTTTTTTTTTGAAGGCTTCTGCTATCTTTTGGAGCACTCAGACGCAAATACTGGTCCATTGTATTCCAGACAGACATTTACCCCCGTTTTCCGGAGAAAAATGAGGAGTTTCAGTGATGTAGAGCTAAGAGATTCGGCACACACCACGTTCGGCCCGAAGGGTGCGCCACCGTGCGCGAGCAAAGACGGGACAGTCACAGAGAAAATGCTCTGCGGTGTCATCCTTCTCACAACATGCAGCACATGTAGGCGTCTCACTTATGCCAAACACGCAGAATTGCATAGCAAAAGTGTAATGGTCCGTAATGACTCCCATAAGTCTTCTGTGACCTGGAACCCATACAAGCCCTAGTGAATTTAGTCTACCGACTTTGTTCAAGAAGGACTTGAGTTCATGCATTAATTTGGAGCTAGTTAGGGGGTTGGACACAGCTTTGAGTGCAGTTTGGCGGTCACTGCAGACGCATATGCTTTTTCCCCTCCACCTGTGCTCACAACATAGTGCATGGCCATTAGGATTGCGTATATCTCTGATTGGAAGACAGACGCATATTTTCCTAACAGAAGTGCAGTCGGATGTTTTAGCATTCAAAGAAGTCCCCAGCACCGGACCCCCGCCCAGACCTGGAGCGGTTCCAGGACCAGGTTCAGTATCCAGCCAGAGCCAATCCTGACGCCATGGAAACCTGACTGTGAAATTACAGCGCAGTGAAATTACGGATGTCAATGCGTCAAAAGGCATGTCCATGAGACTGGGAGTGTAGGACAATTCTTGGACTGGACAATTCCTATGCGAGTTGTACCAAAAACCATTTCTCTTCAGAGGCATTGAGAGTATCAAGCAGAGAGTCGACCACCATGCACCATAAAAGCGGAGACAGGACGCCACCTTGCGGGCAGCCCCTGTTTACGCCGGATTTTACACATTATTCGATGCCTGTATCAGCGGTCAATGTCCTGTTCAGAAGCATTGCTTTGTACCACAAGACCAGTACTTAATCTACGCCACGACGTCTGGCAGCGATGCACATGCTATCGAAAGTTGCGTTATCAAAAGCTCCCTCAATATCGATGAAAGTGTCCAGCGCGTACTCTTTCCTTTCGAGCGCACATTCACATCTCCCAACTAAGTTTTGAAGTGCAGTCTCGCAGGATTTTCCGCGCTGATAAGCATGTTGCATCTCCCAAAGAGGATACATTCGAAACGTAACTTTGCGCACGTGCATCTCTACCAGTCTCTCCATGCTTTTCAGCAGGAAGGATGTTAGACTAATTGGTCTACAATTCTTGGCAAGTGAGTAGTCCTTTTTTCCTATTTTGGGTATGTGGGCAAGTGCCAGGCTAGCAGTGAAAATTCTTTTCCAAGTAAGAAGCAGATGGCTTATAACTGTTTGCAGCATAACAGGATATATCCCGTCGGTGCCTGGCGATTTGAAGCCATCGAATGATGCCACATCAAATTCCATGGCTTCAGTTGTAACTACGCGCGACGCAAAATACCGCTACGCCGAGTTGTTTTCATCGTTTCAGTTGCAGTTTCCCTTGAAGTAGTATGCGACGAGCCGATGGCGATCTGATTTCCCGGGAAATGAGTCTGAAGCAGTAAACTAAGTGTGTTTCCTGAGTGTATCGGTTTGAGTCGGGCTTCCCCGTTTGAGGACTTTAACCAACTTGCTAGTCGTAATAAGATACTTGGTCTCTTCGCAGAACGTCTTAGAGGAACCTTTTTTCGATGAACGAATAAGTTTCTTTCTCCTTCGACCGATACTTGTCCAAGTCATCTTCCCAGTTCGATTTGAGCGATATAGATTTTCAAAAGACTTCTGGATTCCCTGCGAAGACTTTGGAGCTCGGCATTCCACCAGGGAACCAATTTCCTGTAGGGAGGTTTGCTGACAGGGCATGCGACAAAGCAATTGGTGATGACGCTATTCAGGTTATGAACGGGGTTCTCTTACTTACTTACTTAGGTGGCGCTACAGTCCGTGGTGAACCTGGGCCTCAACCAACAAGCGTCTCCAGCCGGCACGGTCTTTGGCCAGCTGTTTCCAGCGCCGCACGCCCAGGACCCCTTCCACCTGCGTGCGCCACCGTTGATGCGGCCGTCCTCTGCAGCGCATTCCTTCCGTTATATCTTCTCCTCCATACACCGTTTGAATAAACGGGATCGTAGATAGTGCGCAGAATTTTCCTTTCGAAACGACCAAGGGCATGTTCATCCGCTTTTGTTAAGGTCCAGGCCTCTGCGCCGTAAAGGAGGACTGGGATGATCAAGGTCTTATATAGCGTCACTTTGGTTTTCCGAGAGAGGGCTTTACTTCTCAATTGCCTCTTGAGCCCAAAGGAACAGCGGTTGGCAAGAATGATTCGGCGTTTTATCTCAGCGCTGGTGTTGTCGCTGGTCATCAATGAGCCAAGGTAGACGAATTCCTTGACCACTTCAAAGTTATATCCGCCCATGGTGAAGTTCTGGCCAATACGTCGGTGTTGTCCGTCTCTTTTAGATGAAAGCAGATATATGGTTTTACCCTCATTAAGCTTGAGACCCATCTTAGCCGCTTCTACCTCAATGCCTACAAAGGCCTCATTGACGTTTCGCTGTGTCCGTCTAATCACGTCAATGTCGTCGGCGAACGCAAGCAATTGCATAGACATGAAATAAATCGTACCTCTTGTGTTGGCCAGTGACTCTTGCACGATCTTTTCAAGAACGATGTTGAAAAAAGTTGCATGACAGCGCGTCACCTTCCCTAAAGCCTTTCTTTAACATCAAAGGTCTCGGTTTGCTCATTACCGACCTTTATGGAGCGGCGAGAATTCTCCATTGTCATCCTGCACAGTCGGACGAGTTTGGCAGGGATGTTAAAACTAGACATGGCTTTGTATAGCTCATCTCTATACACGCTGTCATATGCAGCTTTAAAAACGACGAAAAGGTGGTGAGTGTCGATTTGGTATTCCTGGGTCTTCTCCAAGATCTGCCGTAGGTGTAAATATTTGGTCTATTGTGGATTTACCTGGCCTGAAACCACACTGATAAGAGCCGATCAGGTTATCCACAAATGGTTTCAGGCGTTCACACAATACGGCAGAGAAGATCTTATATGCGATGTTAACGAGACTTATTCCCCTATAGTTGGCGCAGTTATAGGGGTCTCCTTTCTTATGGACCGGGTAAACGATGCTGAGATTCCATTCGTCGGGCATGCTTTCCTCTGACCATACCTTGCAAATGAGATGGTGCATGCACCTTACCAGCTCATCTCCAGCCGTCTTAAAAAGCTCTGCAGACAGGCCGTCTGCCCCCGCGGCTTTATTAGACTTAAGTCTTGATATCGCTATTTTGACTTCGTCTAGGTCGTCCTCTACCAATTATTAGTATATTTACTTTGATTATTAAGAAAATGGATATACGTATATATGTATGTATACATATAAAGAATCTTCTTCTTTTAGTGGGCGCTACAGTTCGGGGTGAACCTGGGCCTCAACCAACATACCCCTCCATCTAGCACGATCTTTCGCTAGCCTTTTCCATTGCCGCACACCCAGTTGGCTGAGGCATCTTCCACCTGTGTGCGCCATCTTAAGTGCGGCCGTCCTCTGCTTCAAATGAAGAATGAATCTGATTCTTTAAAAAAATATGATGATTTTGTAAAGAAAAGAAACATATTGACTTTCTGCTAATCATTATCTCCTATCGTATTATCCCATATATTTAAGAAAAAAAAAAGAATGTTAATGATCACAATTTGCTAGTGGACTTTGTAATGTCTACGGGTGCTAAATGCCCATCTAAGGGTAGGAAGTTTAAAATAGCCCTTCCATGCTTGGTTCCATGAAAGATATAACGATGACAATTCTTTGTCTTATTACAGAACTCAGTCGTGCTTTCGTCGATATTCTCCACCGTCATGCACTCATTGGGATTGCTTGGATAGTAGTCATCACCTACAATCAAAGTTTAAATTCCACCGACAATAACAAGACACAATTAAATACCAGGCAAAATTCCAACCAATCCATCATTGCATTTGTAGGTTACAGGCAGGTATGCAGTTGAACCCTTCGAGCTTCTGTCCGCTGCAAACTTCTGAAGGTCTTCAATATTCCTTACACCAGCCAACCGCGAGAGTTCATAAACTTGAGGCGGGGGCAACCAAACTGTTCCATTGTTATAGGCTTCAAAATATTCAAATGGGTTTTGCCACTGTAATACAGCGCTAGTAAGATATACATACATATGCATATTTCAATTGCTATTTAGACTGGCTTACTAAATACTCGGCCACTTCGTGCTTTTCGCACAGCAATTTAGGCTCCTCTTTTAAAGCAACTATATAAAAAGCTGTTTCGAATCTAAAATAGACAAATTTCAAACATGTTTTGTTTACTGCATTTTTACTACAATTTAATGCAAACACCTCTTGTTGAAAATTGCTGGTGTTAACCAAACCGACCACTCATATAGGCTCCAAAGGTCGGGAACGACATTTAATTCCTGACACATGTCTAAAAATGTTGTTGGATCATTATGCACTTTTTGCTGCCAATGGTGCACGTCAAAGTTGTCTTTGAAATAGCCATATCCATTCGTATTATTTAAAGTATTCTTGTCCCTACTTAAAAATAAGCCAACTTCTTCAAATGTTTCTCTAATTGCAGTAATCCGGAGAGCAATTTCTCTAAGAAAATGTAATAAAAAATGGAATCCGCAAACGAGTAAATATATTAAAAATTGTAAGTTTGAGTATTTTTTCTCACTTTTCAATGCAATTGGGACCAGTTTTTCTAAAAATACTCGGACGAGGTCCATCAACATTTGTCAAATCTTTAAGCCGCTTATCTTGAACACCAAATTTTTTAAAGTATTTTAACCATCGCGCGGATTCGTCATCAGTTTCCTTGACACCTCCTGGAAACACGACGTGATTTGGCATAAAAGATGTATTTTCACTACGACTAAACATTAACACCTTATTGTTGACGAAATAAATATTAACATTTGCAGTTAATTTATTGAAAAAATATGCTTACATTGTAGTTGAAGTTTGAATTTGCAAAGCGATTTTTTGAAAGAATTATAAGACTTGCGGATTGTCTGAAAAAAGCAGCTTTCGTTTTCATTTTCGCGTGGTAAATCAGTGCAAGTGTCAGTTGGTCAGCATACTGTTGTCATTATCAGCTGATATTGCGATCAAAACCATAGATAAATTAACGAGATGGCAATCTCGATGGCTTTGACAGGCATTTTGACAACTAGCCCCTACAAACTCGTTTCGATTTGACGGCGTCTTGACTATGTCATTCTGCCTTGTTCCGACGTCTTGACTCTAAGTCAAAAGCGTCGTTTTTAAAGCGGCCTCTAGACGCTCAATATTATTGTGCGAAATATTGCACAATTTTATTGGCTTGCTGCCCCAGACGGTTCAATATTTTTCCCAATAATTTAGTGGACCGGTCATATTTGTATTAAAAGTCAAAAGCGTTATGATTTTCCGCAATATATCGCACAATCTTGCAATATTATCTACAGACGAACAATAATATTGTGCAATATCAAATATTGCACAATATTATTAGGCGTCTAGGGGCCGCTTTAATTACAAATACAACAACCAACCCTTGCGGGGATCACAGGGCAGACGTACGAAAGTTTTCCATCTTGTCAATTTATCTATGATCAAAACATATATGTACATAGACCCAATTACAGTGAAAACGTGTTGTGTTTACGATATTAGGCTTCGGTTTTAAAACAATTTGAGATCACAAATTCAAACACAAGTGTCAAAATGGCTCAGTCGATATGGGATTGGTAGGAATGGAATGAGATTTGTGGGTGGTCGCTATAATAAATACAAGCCAAGCACATTCAATTTGGATTTCTACCAATTTTGTATTTTCTAGTACTGTGTAGGTTAGGTTAGGTATATGGGTGCCCTTTTGACATAAAGTCAAGGCTCACGTAGACTACGTTGAGTCCATTGTGCCCACTTGTTTTGTTTAACCCGTTGATACCTATACGTTTTCCGTCGAGCTGAACCAGCCAGACGAGGATAAAAATCCCAGTATTCTGTTCAGCCCAATATTACCTACCTCTTCTAGTCCCGAAAGGAAGTATCTTCCCAGGAATATATTCCTTTTTTGGGCTAGCGCCGGACATTCGCACAGTAGGTGACGAACGGACTCAATTTCCTCTTCGTCCCTGCAGCTTCTGCAGAAGTCTGTAGGGCTGGCCTAGTCGAGCTGCATGGTAGGATAGCATGCAGTGCCCGGTGAGGGCACCGACTGCCAAGTCGATTTCGCCGTTGCGCATGTATCCAAGCGACACCATCGCTTATTGGCTTTCACCAATAGCTCCCTCTGTATTTCCCTGTAGAGCGCACTGAGTGGTGCTTTGGCCTCAGCTGAGATCAGCGCAATGTTAGCACCTGATCCCACCCTAGCCAGCTCGTCCGCCCTATCGTTTCCGGAGATATCCATATGACCAGGTACCCAGCAAAGGGTCACCTCATTTACATTGGATATCTCTTCTAACTTCTCCTTGCAGAGTTTGACGAGTTTGGATCTTATCCATGCTGCCTGCAGAGCCTTAATGGCTGCCTGGCTGTCAACATAGATGCTGATCCTTTTTCCTGTGATATTCTCTTTGCTGATCAGGTCCGCCGCCTGCTTGATAGCGAAGACCTCAGCTTGGAAGACACTGCATCCATCATCGAGCCTGTAGGAGCGATGCATATCCCGAGACTCAAAGTAGACTCCTGCACCTGTGCCAACATCCATTTTGGATCCGTCGGTGTAGAGTGCCAGTTCACTTTCCGTGCGTACCAAATCACCGGTCCACTCCTCCCTGGAGGGAATTCTAATAGAGAATCTCCTCTCCCAGGAATGAAGTCGGGTGACATTGTCCGTTACGGTTCTGAATCTCGAGACGGCCCATCGATCCAAGACTGATGCATGTCCGTGAGGACTCCTTTTCCAGAGACCTGATTCCTGTAATATTAGCGCAGTTCTGGTTGTGGCGCTCTCGCAGTACATGTCCAGGGGTGGGAGGTTCAGCATAACTTCAAGAGCCGCCGTTGGTGTGGACTTCATAGATCCCGTCAACGCCAGACAGCCTGCTCCTTGAACCTTTGATACACTCTGAAGATGACACTTTTTCTCAAGCGCCTCCCACCAGACAACCGAGCCATAGACTAGGATAGGTCTTACCACCGCAGTGTACAACCAATGTACTAACCTCGGTTTGAGGCCCCATGTCTTTCCAAAGGCTACCTTGCACGAATATAGTGCCACATAGGCCTTTTTCCTCAATATTTTCTCTCCAACTAAGCTTGGAGTCCAGGATTATGCCAAGATATTTGGCAGATTTTCCAGGGATCAGATCTATACCATTCATACGGGGGTAGGTGTATCTTGGTACAGATCTTTTCCTTGTAAAGAGTACTACCTCCGTTTTCGCCGGATTTACTCCCAGACCTCGCCCCTTGACCCAGCTATCCACTAACATCAGTGCATAGCTTAGTCTATCGCTGAGGACCTGCGGAAATTTTCCAGAGACTAAAATGGCAATGTCCACAAGGAGCCATAGGAGGGGAGACAGAACGCCACCTTGTGGTGTACCTTTATTTACTCTCACCCTTCCGCATGCTCTCCCTATCTTCGAATTTGCTATGCGAGTACCCAGCATTTGCCCAATCCAACTGCATACACCCGGGTTTATTTGGGCCATATGAAGACTGGACATGTGTAAGATATGCCTTAAAATTGATATGGCGATTACATACTCCAATCCTATAGCCTCAAAATTCGTCACATCCCACATAGTATGTGTATTGCTAATCAAAGTCTCTTTTCGTACCAGAGATTTTGCAAATGTTGTTCATATCGAAATGGTCAGAAAAGAGAGGACATATGCATGTTGTGTTTTAGTATTTAACATGATCTGATTAAATAATTGTATTTAGTTAGAAAAAATACATACATATATACTTATACATATATGTACATACATATATGAATAAGGATGAAAATCAGCTATAGCCGAGGCTCAGTTCCTCCATGGATTGCTGGCCTGATAAATAAGTATACATACATATATATCACAATTTGCCAGCCGAATTCGTAACATCTATCGGCGCTAAATGCCCATTAAAGGGCTGAATGTTTAAAATAGCCTTCACATGTTGGGTTTCATGAAAAATTATGCGATGATAGTTTTTCGTCTTATTACAAAACTCAGTCGTGCTTTCATCGATATTCCGCATATTCATGCATTTATTGGGATCGCTCGGATAATAATCATCACCTACAAGCAATTTTAAACGTTCACTAACAGTGAGATGACACCATTGATTACCTGGTAAGATCCCAACCACTCCGTCATTGCACTTGTAAACCACAGGTAAATAAGCTGTTGAACCCTTGGAGCTTCTGCCCGCTGCAAACTTCTGAAGATCCTCAATATTCCTTTCGCCAGCCAAGCGTGAAAGTTCATAAACTTGAGGCGGGGGCAGCCAAATTGTTTTGTTGTTATTGGCTACAAAGTATCCAATTGGATTGTCCCACTGTCATACAGCGATAGTAAGAGACATATTCCCCTTTCTATTCAGACTGACTTACAAAATGCTCGGCCACTTCGTGCTTTTCGCACACCAAATCAGGTTCCGTGTTCAGGAAGGCTATATAAAAGACTGTTTCGAACCTAAAATAAATTAACCTCTAACATGATTTCGTCCGTGCGTAAATGCAGGTACCTCTTGTTGAAAATTGCCGGCGTCAACCAAACTGACCATTCATATAAGCTCCAAAGGTCGGGAACGACATTTAACTCCTGACACATCTCCAAAAATTTAGATGGATTATTATGCACCTTTTGCTGCCAATGGTGCACGTCAAAGTTGTCTGTGAAAAAACCATATCTCTCCGTACTATTTAAGGTATGACTGTCCCTACATAAAAGTAAGCCAATCTCTTCAAATGTTTCTCTAATTGCAGTAATTCGGAGCGTAATTTCTCTGTCAAAATAAAAAAAATAAAAAAAAAACGAATGTGTGCATGCACCAAGAATTTTGACTTTGATGCTTTTTTTTTACTTTGCAATATGATCGGGACCCGATTTTTTAAAAATATTAGGACGAGGACCACTAACATTTGTCAAATCTTTAAGCCACTTGTCTTGGACACCAAATTTTTTGAAGTACTTCATCCACAGTACGGATTCGTCGTCGGCCCCCTTGACTCCGCCAGGGAACACGACGTGATTTGACATGAAAGTTGTCTTAGCAGTACGACAAAACATCAATATCTTATTGTTGTTGAAATAGATATTAGTATTTGTTTATTACTATGAAAAATGTCCTTACGTTGTAGTCAAATTTTGAATTAGCAGTTTGATTTCTTGCAAGGATTATTAGACTTGCAGATTGTCTGAAACGAGCAGCTTTCATTTTCATGTTCGCATGGTGGAATCAAAGTGGACGTTAGATCTAATGATATTCCCACAACTTTTAAATCAGAGATAAATATATATCTTTATTTATCTCTGTTTTAAATCGCTAGTTGCCGGTACGTGGGGTTAACCCTGGTTTAACCTCGTATATAAGTCAAGAAACTGTTGTCATTATCAGTTGACACGTTCTAACAAAACATTTATATCAATAATGTCAGTGAAAACGTTGTGCTTACGAGATAACGTTTAGATTGCAAGTAGATTGCCACTAAAAATACTTTTTTAAATGTTTTTACAAATTCCTTCTCTAGAAAAATACGTATTCTTTGTGATGAATGGAAAAAAAATCTTTAGATATATCTCGGAATAATTTCTTAAATATAGCTATTGGATGTATTTGCTTTACATGCGTGTGCACAATAAACAGGTGTTCGGCTTGGAAGGCCTTGTCTGTTGAAATCAAACGTCAGTAAAATGACAGCGTTCGTTTGTTTGTAAACATTCGGTTATTCCACGAAATACCTCTCCACAGGCTTTCCGTTTAGGCCGATGTCGAATTTAAATTGATTTAACTTGAAATGTTGAATCTGCGTAGTCTATGCATTAGACTCAGGAAAGACGTATTTACGACACGACTATTTACATCGAAAGCCACCATAATGAAGTATCTAAATGTGGCGGAGAAAAATGATGCAGCAAAAACAATTTCCCATTTTTTATCAAACGGCGCTGCGCGGAGGGTAAGTTGAAAATAGGAAATATATATAGTAATCATTGTCCCCTACATAATTGTCTTTATTTCAGCGAGAAGGTTTATCGGTTTACAATAAGATATACGAATTCGAAACCACTGTCAATGGCCAAAATTCTCATATGATCATGACATCCGTATCAGGACATTTGCTTCAATTGGAATTCTTATCATCCTACAGAAATTGGAAGAATTGCAACCCATTGCAGTTGTTCGATGCAGCTGTACAAAAGCAGTGCAATGAAGACTTCCTTTCTATAAAGAAAACGTTGCAAAGGGAAATCAAAACATGTCAAGGCCTCATAATCTGGACTGATTGTGATCGAGAAGGCGAGAACATTGGATTCGAAATAATTGAAGTTTGCAAAGCAATCAAACCTAGCATTGCAGTGTATAGAGCAAAATTTTCAGAGATTACATCATCCGGTGTTAAGAGGGCTATTTCTAACTTGGCTCAACCAGACAAACGACAAAGTGACGCAGTCGATGTACGTCTGGAATTAGATCTGAGGACCGGAGCAGCTATAACTCGTTTCCAAACAATGCGCCTGCAACGACTCTTCCCGGAAAAAATAGCAGATAAGCTGATTTCATATGGAAGCTGCCAAATTCCTACATTGGGTTTTGTAGCCGAACGCTACAAGGAAGTCGAGGCATTCGTATCGGAGCCGTTCTGGAAAATCAAAGGTATATTTTGTAGCACATAACATAACATCTTATAGGTATGTATTCTAAAAGTATTTTTAATTTCTAGTAATTCACACAATTGATGATTTGACTGTTGACTTTAATTGGGCGAGAAATCGTCTCTTTGATAAAGAAGCCTGCGAAGACTATCTTATGTTGTGCTTGGCCGATCCGAAAGCGAAGGTAGAGAATGTAGTCACTAAGCCGAAAAAGAAGTGGCGCCCAGTTCCTATGGACACAGTTGAGTTAGAAAAACTTGCATCAAGAAAACTGAAATTATCTGCGAAAGAGACGATGACAATAGCAGAAAAATTATACACACAAGGTATAATTAGTTATCCAAGAACTGAGACCAATATGTTTTCTAAGGAAATTAATTTGCGGTACGAATATTGAGTAGCTCACGACTCGTGACTAGTATAGGATATTCATATATTTTAGAAATTTGGTTGAGCAACAAATACAGCATTCAGATTGGGGCAGATTTGCACAGAGGGTTATCGAATGGGGGCCAGATCCACGAAACGGAAACAAATCTGACCAGGCCCATCCACCTATACATCCATTGAAATTCGTCGCACGTATGATCATGCAATAGCATTAAAACAAGAATTCTAATAATTAACTAGCATTTATGATAGATTTAAACGGAAAAGAGGCTCGAGTATATGAACTAGTGACAAGACATTTTCTTGCCTCCGTGAGTAAGGATGCAGTAGGTTCGGAAACTACGGTCAACATCAACATCGCTGGTGAAAGCTTTACTGCTACTGGACTTTGCATATTTGAGAGGAATTACTTAGACGTCTATATATACGATAAGTGGAATGCAAAACAAATTCATAAATACGAAATTGGTAGGCTAAGTCAATTTCCTTTTCACAATTAATGAATCACTCACTGATTCGAATAATAGGACAAATTTTTGATCCGACCGATATATCAATGGCGGAAGGTGCGACAACAGCGCCGCCTTTACTCACTGAAGCAGATCTAATAGCTCTTATGGAAAAGAACGGTATTGGAACTGATGCTACACACGCGGAACATATAAACACGATCAAAGAACGCGGTTACATTGGTGAAGTGGATAATGGCTTTCTTGTGCCTGGCGTTATCGGTATGGGATTGTATGAGGGCTATGACGCCATGGAGCTTGTACTTTCAAAACCCAAATTAAGGGCAGATTTTGAAACCGATTTGAAAAAGGTATGTCTCGGCGAAAAGAATCCAAAGACCGTGCTGCAAGAACAAATTCAAAAATATAAGGAAGCATATAAAGTCATAACCGAAAAAATAACAGCGATGGATGAAAAGATGTCGCAAAGGTAAAATTGACTCTGTTCTGTTACTCCGCTCCCTAACAATATTCTCTAGGTTAAACGAAACTCCACGTTCACAGATAGTTGATATTGACCAGAATACAAACGAAAACCAATTTCAAGAAATTTTCAAATGTCCTAAGTGCCTTGTTTCCCATATGGCTCTGAGAAAAAAGAGAGACTCGTCCGGATACTTTATTGGTTGCCTTAATTTTCCGGATTGTAAAAACGCAATCTGGCATTTAGAAGACTTTAAAGAAATATCAGTAACTGATGAAAATTGTGCAAACTGTGGAGCTTTATCAAAATTGTTGAAAGTGAAATTGCACACAAACTATCATCGCATTTTATTCAATGTACCTGACGGGTGGTATACAACATGTCTACGTTGTGATAATCAGTTCCGTACAACTTTTAACATAAATGTCGATCAAGTAAAACGAGTTGGTTCAATTGTATCAGACTGGGGAAGTAGCGAAACTCGTAGAGTACATAGACAAAATCAAAGCAGTCCGGAACCACCATCCTCCGGAGCTAAACCAAAATCTAAAATGCCTAAGAAAGAAACCAAAATGATGTCAAAGGCAAAGAATACAAGAACTATAAATAATATAAACAGGACATTTGCAACTAGTACCCGGCAATCCGCATTAGTGGAATCAAATGAAGAGGAACATTTGAACGGCTTCTTTGATAGCAACGATGGGTTTGATGAGTTGATGTTAAATGTTGACTTGGGCCCAACTCTTAATACTGGCGAACGTTCTGGACAAGGAGACGAGAGTACAAATTTATTACGTGATGTTACTCAGTTAAATCAACGTGTGTGGGCGTCAGACGAGAGAAGACATGAACCAGTGACATCAAGTATAATAGTTCGGTGCACAGAATGTCATCAGGAAGCGAAAAGGTACATTTGTATTTTGAATGTTCATCTGAAACCTATTGTTATCATATGCAGATTAATTGTAAAAAAAGAAGGTCCTAATAAAGGAAAATCATTTTATGCCTGCCCGAGTGGAACTTGTAAGTTTTTCCAGTGGGCCGATGGAAATTCAACAGTAACTGAAAGAGGTGCCACAGGGGCACCATCAAATAGGTAACTTTATTAATTCATGTAGTCTTTAATAGACTTATGTTATTTGTTCAATTCTGACTTTGTATGCTTCTTTATATTTTTATATTTGCTCTTGTAGTACATCTCGTTGGTTCGGCCCTTTCCTTAAAGGCAATGCAATCAATTCCGATGAAGGTCAGTTCTGCTAACTAATAATTTGAAATAACACAAATGCATTTTATTCTTTTTAGGACCAAGTACAAGTAGACAAACAACGACGCATGTAAGAGCTGATGCTAAGACAAGAAAATGCAGTATTTGTCGAAGGGAAGGTCACACAAAGTTAAAGTGTCCTCAAAAAGAAGACGCAAGGAAATAGTATCAAGCAGTTTGTCATTTTCTTTTTCATTACTTCCGTTTGCTATACTGTATAGTGTACTAATTAAAAAAGTGTTTCACAGCGTTATTTAAATTAAAATCATATATTTTTAGTTCAGGTTTCCTGAATGAAAAAAACAAAAATTCGTAATCGGGTAATCATTGTTTTAGAGAAACTTATCATTTTTCATCTTATTGTTGCATATGCACATCTCATTTAGGTAGATGCATCAGTGCTGAAGAAACCAATTTGGATGCCAGCAACATACTCGTATGTATATAAAAGAGACTTAGATTAGATTTCTCATTTACACAATTGTGAAATTGCAAAATCGTTTAAATTAATAGTAATTTCATAGCTATAAGGTTAAAAGTTATTGAGTTTGGTACAATAAATAATGGTAATGTGAGATTAAACGAATTCGAACTGAAAACAAATCAATCAATCTTCACAGCACCGTAAATTTTTCGTATAAAACTATAAGCCGCAAAGAATCCTATTGTGCCAGTTAGCAACCAAAACGTGATCACCATGAGACCTATAGGAGAAAGAATAGTATGAAAAAGGGAATGTTCCCAATATAAAAAATACTAAAACTCACCCGTGTAACCCAGATACAAAAGTGTGGGTATAAATTCAGTGATTTCTAGTTTTGTAAAGAAGTAGAATATACTATAAAAGAGAACATAAGCTGCTGAGCCGCCAGATACAATAAAGCTTCGCCACCACCATCGGTAGTCCTTCAAAAGACGAAATTGAAATATAACGTAATTATGTATAGTTTGTGCGACTACCTCTCCACAAAGTTGAAAATATGTCATGACAATTGATATTTGCCCGCAACTGACGACTAAGATACAAAATACCAAAAACAGGAAACCGAATAGGTAATAGAACTGATTTTGCCATATTGCCGTAAAGACAAAAAAGAGCTCAATAAAGACAGCTCCAAATGGCAAAATACCAGCCATAAGAGTACTGTAAATGTAAATGGTAAACACAATTATATTACTTAGAACATTTTATATAGATAGTACATACCTTAAAACAATGTTCATGTACCATTGCTGCGATGGTACTTGTCTGGGTATCATGTTTGTCCGGACTGGTTGCTGAAATGGTTGTTTCCGGTATCCAAAGTAATATCCCAAATACACGAGAGGTACTGATATTCCAAACCATAGTAGAAGAAGAGACACCATGGTACTAAAAGGAACTGCTCCACTCGAGTGTTTGTCCCAAATGAAAAAATTCAAAAAGAATCCCGTCCTGATTTAATGGATATTATTTACTAGTCATTCATCACTGGTCACCTGAACTTACCCAAATACAATTCCAGGATATAAGGTCGCTGTGAGGAATGCCGATTTCTTCCACTCCCGACCCTTCATTGTCCTATACAGTCTAGCCGAGAAATATCCAGCTATTGTACCCATAAATACATACATAAAAATGCCTGATGTCATAAGGGCACCTCGCGATGATGGTGACAACATTCCCAACATAGCGAAGACTGTTTGCATTCGAAAAAAAGGATCTCCTAAATCTATTTTGCCTTCTAATTAAATATAATACTTACAAATCGTTATCAGCGCCATAAAGAAAATTTGAATTCCACTGCCGATGACTGCAGAGAAAAGTCGTGTATTTCTGGGCGGACGGAACACATCGCCATGTACAAGTTTCCAACCTGTTTCCTCAAGTGTGTCTTCTATACTATCGTCTGTATTATAACGAGCGATATCTCGCCGCAACGTACGAATCATTATCATTGTGAGTATGCCTTTAAATCAATGTATAGATTAAGGAAGACTCAAGGGCTTTTTGGGACGGCTTACCAGAGAGAAAAAATACAACAACTAATGAATTAATGATACTAAACCAATGGATTTGGACGTCATTCATGCCTAAATAAATATCCCAGCGTGATGCCCAACTAACTGCAGACTCCTTCCATTCCACCGAGTAAGTGAAGTATAGCTGAGTATTTGTATTTGGATACACCTGCGTTCCCGGAGAAATGTAGCGCATCAGTGACATTTTTATTAATAAATCCTTAAGAAATACCTGTTGTGCTCGCGGATTGTCGGGGAAATTACAAGTGTCGCCCTCGAACTTGACATCCTTATAACTAACAGAGGCAGTTTCCACTTCGAATCCCACAACCCTATACTTATTTCTAGAAAAAACACAAGACAGGCCATTCACACAACCATCCATTTTGCTCTTTCAATATTATACTCTCAAAAACCTACTTGGTGTGCATGTGGTACGAAAGAATAAACTTTAAATGGTTGTTTATATATATATTATTGCCCTCTACTTGACCCAGCCGATAGCCATGCTCGAACGTAACATCTCCTGTGTTCGGATTTATAATTCTCGTTGCAACGGGTAAATTATCGACCAGCCTAAAATGAACGCATTCAAATATTTTTGTAGATGTATAAAACATTTTCGTACAAATGCACAAAATATTCGTGCTCTATTCTCTCCGCAACCTTAGCGGATTGGTATTTGTCCCAGTTCATGGGTTGGTCCTTCTTATTACATAGCAACTTGCAATTAACATTCTCTGCCATCCGTACTTCATATGGTGTATTAACAATACGATCACCTCGTAGAACTTCACCCAAGTTCTCCGATTTGTAAATTAATGTTCCATTCTTCGGAAGACAAAACTGAAGAGAGTAGTACTGATATGGCAACTGTGTTCTGCTGCTCGTCATCTTAACTGCTTTCACATCGATTTTTTGTCCTTTAACAAATTCAACTGGAGCAACTCCAGGTACATAAAAGCCTTGCACGCATTTTACCAGCAACGCATATAACAGCAGAACACTCTGCAAGTAAACAAGGGAAAAATTACCACTTTGGTGACACATAACATGAAAAACAAGCATCTCGATAAACAAATTCTCCGTGTCATCGAAGCGGTTGTTGCACAGCTTGTCACGACTTAAATCGCGCAAATGCTTTAACATATTATCACTATTTACTTAAAATGAATTTGTCTAGGTAATTATTCTTACCTTCATGATTAATAACAACGACACTTTCGAAATAAATTCGCCACTTCTTCACAACTTTAACAAATCGTCCGTGCCGCTGCGAACTGTTCTGTCACTTGTTAACTTACCGATTTATACTTTGTCGACACATGTAACGTAACGTGGGTGATTGTCAACTGTTAGATGTGTTTGTTTTATTGTGTGAAGTACTCATTAGATGCATAGTCGCGTATTACACCCTGCATCAGTGGCCAGGACACAAATGAGTGCGAAAAAGATGGTCAGTGAAATAGAATTAAACTGGCACGGTGATGCGCGGGTAGGTCGGAGTCTACACGAGGGCTTTCTTTTTGCGCCTTTTTCTTTTGAACCTACGTTCCAATATGAGGACGCGTCCACACGGAGCTTTTCTGCGTGTGCTTGTTTCTTGACATTTCGCTTCACATTTCAATTTCGTTGCCTGTGGTGATGTTTGAAAAGTAAGAATGGTATCCAAACGTACACTTCCAAGTCAGAAACAGGAGTGAAGCGACATCGCAAAACAAAGAAAAGGAGATAAGGAAATGGCAAAAAACCCACGAAGTAGCTACCCGCGCCTGAGTGTGCCATTGTATTTCTGTTTCACTTACCCTCTCTTTTACACTTATTTTAGCCCTCGTCATATAGCCCTCGTGTAGACTCCGACTAGGCTACTTCGTGCATCTTTTTGGCATTTCCTTATCTCCTTTTCTTTGTTTTGCCATGTTGCTTCACATGCACTTCACATTTCTAAGTAAGGATATGCAAGAAAGCGGAAGATAGCATAGTTATTTTGAGTGAACTGAGTGGTTTAAGTGGACAAAGGAATTGACATGTGAGCTCATAAGCAATTATGAGACGCGTACAATTTTTTATAATCCATGTCATGACCATATTTCCTCATTATACCATATTTATTTCATATTCAAAAAAACCTCCACCAAACGTCGACACTGAATGACGCATATCAAGTGAAAATGAAATGTCAAAATAGAAGCACAACACTGCGATATAGGGAGATGCACAATGTAATAGCCCGTGGGACTCGGAATGTCAGTTCAAACGAAAATTACCGAGAGTTGCACGTCCAAAAGATGCATGGTGTAATACCTGACATAGTTTGTTAGCAAAATTAAAGTTATAGAGATCATTCCTCTTATAGGGCCTATACACGACACAGACACGTCGTTGAAAACCAATATATTTTGTTGTTGTGCACATGTTAGCGCAGACCTTCTGTGTCGTGTGTGTCCATGTCGACTGTTTGCAACGACCGTCTGCGTGAAATCAAACTTTTTTGAATTTTTCTTGGTCTGCAACGACATGTCTGTGTCGTGTATGGTGAATTTTGCACAGACGAGCGAGAAAATTCACGGCGTAAACATGAACAAAAATAATGAAAGACAATTCTGGGTAGAATTTTTAGAAATTTATAAAAGTGTGTCGGTTCTGTGGCATTTTAAAAGTGCTGACCAGGGTCACATATTTTTTTAAACCATTCCTTGCTCGCAAACTAATGTCTACGCAGACTGTCTGCACCGTGTATGGCGAAGGGATGTTTGCACAGACTTAAGGCTTGCAACGACGTGTCTGTGTCATGTATGGGCCCTATTACACACTCTATATACAATCTAGGTGTTTATGCACCCAACAAATCAAAGTGTTTTAATTAAAATTAAATTATTCTGTTCATAAAACGAGGGCGCATTGTGTGTTGGACTCTTACGCACGATGAGCGAGTTCTAATCAGGGATAAAGAATGAGATACCAATCTTTCGTACGTCTGCCCGTTGATCCCCGCAGGGGTTGGCTTTTTTTGTTTTTATTACACCGATACTATGCGTGTTATTCTCCGTTTAAAAACGACGCTTTTGACTAACACAATGATAGTCTCAAGACGTCGATGTGTAGAGTCAAGACGTGGCAAAATGGTCGCAAAAAGGCAGAATGACATAGTCAAGACGCCGTCAAACCGCAACGCGTTTGTAGGGGCTAGTTGTCAAAATGCCTGTCAAAGCCAAAAGATTGGTATCTCATTCTTTATCCCTGGTTCTGATCCCGATAACACCAACGCCATCGAATGTTTATTTCGCGGCGTTCCTCCTCGGCGGGGTACTGGCAAAACCCGCCGTAGTATACTTGCCATAAAAAAGCTTCTCGACTCACGCCGTTCGGAATCGGCAATAAACTGTAGTTCCCTTTCACCTGTGGAAAAAATAAATCACACACAAATGGGTGATTGAGATTGAGAGAAGCTTGGTTCTGGCTCTCCATGGGCTGTAACGCCGCCAAAGCAAGCAAGCATTCATAAACAAACAAAGAATATTCTTAGACTATATCTTTTCTCATTAGATAGTGAGCGAATTATTTTTTTTCACACTGTTTTACTATTGTCCAAAGGTACGTTTGCTAAAAATATGTACCGTCGATGTAGACAATTACGTAGAATCATAGTAAAACACCACTTTTTCAAATGACCCTTTAAGCCTCGAACTCAATAGTAAACTCTCCCACCACTATCTTTGACATGCAGAAAATTTGTAGTCTGTCTCGGAGTACAAAAGCTCAGATCAGTTATTTTAGTGTCCTTCAACAAGTCTTCCCAAAAAAATCCCATTACCAGTATTTTCCTTTTCTAATTGAAACACAAAATTCTCCAATTCGCCCAATACAATCTAACGTATAGTAGAGAAGTAGTATGCTTAAAAATGATGAAGCACACTTCATCGATCTAATCATTTGTAGTTGTTGACACTTAACTCTGATGGCAAATCTTTGATGGAAAAAAAAACTGAAACACCCATTGTCATTGAAACACCAAAACTTTATTAAAATCGCATAATTGTTTTAAATTTTATTCGTATACATGCATTCCCCTCTTTTTGCCATGCAGAATATCAATGATTTACCATGTCTTTATAAGATTTAGTGTTTTCCGCTTATTGTAATTTTATTCTTATGTTTATATGTATAATTCTACATCTAGGAGCCTACATTAAGCTCAATTTACATATTTCGAAATTAAATAATAGTTGGAAACGCGTTAAACGCATTTATCGGTAAGTATTAAGTAAACATGTAGCTAGGACGTTTCGTTTTTGTCTTATACATACATATGTACGTATAAATATATGTTTTTCGTTTCTATACTTTCACGTTATACTCATATTTTGAATACACTATCACAATTGTTATGTAAGTTTTTTCTGTTAGTTTCCATATCATTAAGTGTTTATTTTTATTTTTGCAATAAAAAATTAAAAAAAAAAATCATTGTTTGGAAAATTACAAAACTTTGTTACAAAAGAGAAGTGGGAACATTTTTTTAGAGTACATATACATACATATATATTGCTGTACGAAGTTAAATGGCAGAGTTTAAAACAACTGAATTGGCGTATACATATGTATGTGCGTAACTTGTTAGTTTCACTTCTATCAATGCATAGGCACTACAACGTCTTATAATTACATTACTCTTTCTATTCAATTTATTTTCGGTTGATTTAGTTAACAAAAAAATTATGTAAACAGCTGTACAGGGAAATATGATAACCCAAACAATTGATTAGGAATCAAAATGACATGTGAATGGAACTACTAGTAGAATAACAACCATTTAATTAGCATTTAAGGACTAAAAATTAAACACGGTCAATGATGAATTAGCAAACTCGACCTTAAATCACATGTCCATGTAATAATAAGTTAGTACGTATGGTCTGCCGCGTAGTAACTTCAGGATAATCATTCTCTATTAATATTATTTAAACTTACATCGAAAATAAATTCAAAACACTATAGTACCTTAAGCTTAAATTACATCCGTTTTGTTAGGAAATAATTTTAGTGAAAAACTAAATGCTTAACAAATAAACATTTACTGAAATCAACAATGGCAAGTGGCATGCTAGCCTCACCCGCTACTTTAAGGTAGATCTTGGTGTTTTACCTCAAATGATTTCTATGCTATAATTGCTAGCGATTCCGTTTTGTTTTTCTGCTCACATTACCCTCAATGATTATCTGTGGACAAATATAAAATAGGAATATGTTTAGATATTTAATTCTGTTTTCTATCTTGTTCTTTCTTTTAGGCCAAATTTCTTTCGTTTTTTTTTTTTTTTTTTTTTAAATTTCAATTTTATACATATGTATGTACCAAAGTTGTATATAAGAAAATGTTAATCTACTGTAAGAGCTTTTCTTTCTTTTCATCACTTTTACATGGATCTTTTCTTTCTCTTGGTTCTTCAAGGAATGTCCACGGACAGATTCGCAATATTATATTGCACGTCTAAAAATTGCGTCGTTCATTTTTTATTGCACTCTACGTATAACTATATGTAAAACGAGGCAATAATATTATACTTACTTGTAAAATTTGACTGGCCTCAAACGCTGTTCCGGGCAGTAAAATAACAGGTGTTGAAACATGTCCCGATTCCACGCAAAGCATGTTGGGATATTCATCATCTCCAAAATCTGCTATTTCTCGTGCTTGGTCTATCCAAGGATTCCAAATTACTGGATTAAAAAAAAAAAAAAACAGAATATTTCCCATGAAATACAGCTTTAAAAAAAAAGTCGCACCTGTATCTGGAAAATTATATTTGTGCAGTCGCATTTTTCTTCCCGACACGACGTTTGTTATCACATGCTCCTGGGGCGTTTGTTGGTAAATTCTATCCGTCCATTCACCAATTGTGACAACTTCCCGTCCTTCCTGATAAAGCGCTCCTTCCCGTGTCTATGGCGATTGAAAAAAAAATAACCAAATTGTGTTGAAACAAAAAAAAAAAAAAAACATTTAAAAGTACAAATAATCCTTTACTTTATCTATAAATGTACATCCGTGTAAACCTGTTATTTGGCAACGTCGAACATCAGGAACTTTTAAGTAAGTGTGCAGAAGTAAATTAAAGGAAAACGTCAGGTCTTTGCTAGGATTATAAACTCCAATATGAAAATGAAGTTCCTTCTCGCGTAATATTAGACGGTACGTTATGCGAAACCTAATAATGGCCAAAATAAAATGAATCCCTATCATTAAAAAAAAAATAAAATAAAATAAAGGTGACTTACTGATAATTCCACATTGAGCGAGTAAAATCATTGTCCATAAGTGAGAATATAGCCTCAACATCACCATTGTGCAATCTCTCTGGTGCCCTTTCCAATGTCCACCGTGTTATCCTGGCGAACCCGTGTTGTGGACCATATGTCCATGGTCCAAATTGTGCTTAAAGTAATAATTCTTGTGATTTATGTTGGCGTTGCGCAAAGAAAAACTAAAGAACTTACGAAAAACAAATGGAATACCTCCGCGGATTGCTTTCTTCCCATCGAAGGAAGAAAGTTTACTGGAAAAAAAAAAAAAAAAAAAAAAAAAAAAAAAAAAGATTAGTTCTATATACATATGTATGCATGTATTTTACTTGTACATATTTAAACGATGTAGTACTCGTATAATGAATGAATTCACACACACGCACACACATTCCATAAGAATTTTTATTTTGCCTAACCGGTGAATTGATAAACTATAAAGCTGAATACGAACAAGAATAAATTAAATTCAGATTATTATTAATCAATCTAGAAGCGAAATATGACATTGGCTTTACATTTTATTTTAGAATTGGTGATCCAATATCTTAAGTAGAATCAAACTGGTTCTCTAGCCCGTAGGTTATTTGAGCGTCATTCGAAGCTCAAATAACAACTTCAATTGCACAATTTAGTTTTGTTGGCACGCGTATACGAGTGGGCTCAAGCATTAGTTAGAGACAATTAAAGAAAAAAATTAGCATTTACGTATTGTACATACCTAGATACTTGTGGTATGAATGACTCATGTTATCGAATGTTGCATACTTGGCATGGTAAATTGGCATTTTAATATCTTCCATATAAAATTTAACTTTTTGTTATAGTTATAAAAAAAAGATTGAAAAAGTGCTAGAATGCAAGACCGCACAATTGGTGATACAACGTAGGTATGTTGTATATACATATGTACATATACGGATGTCTGTACTCATTTTGGATAAAAAGTTAAAAGAGAGAACAAAAAGGCTAAATCCAGGCTCTTAGAAATTCGCATTCTCTCTCCCTTTATATTAACAAAAAACTGTCTGAACAGTGAATGCCTCTGTTATACAACAAATCAGCAAACACAAACGGCGCGTAATGGAAGGCCCCCGAACGGCAACAACAATGATGGAGGATAATTTAACTCGCCATTATATTATACATACATAGTTATACATATGTATTGTATTTATGTACGTACAACGTCGACACACAGCCATTGATATCGAATTGTACAGCAACACTACTCGTAATCATACTATGTACATACATATGTACGTATAGCAACAGCGCATCGTTTAGTTTTTGCTTAATGACATTTCAACAAAACTATACGCATTTATAAAAACTATCTATCATTTGGATGAGGGAGCATTTATTACATTATCTCGTATACATTTGTCTATACGTACATACGTATACGGTAGCGGTGGTAGCAGCATTAAGAACAGGACGTCGCATCAACGCAAGCATTCGGTGTTGCAGAAGAATGAAAAAAGGCCAAAAAACGATAAACAAAAACGGAAGAATCAAGGGCTAAATTCAAGTTGCACAGCGCATATCGTCCGCAGACAGATTCCTCCAGCTTTTCATCATTTCTTTTAGCCATTACGTGATGGTGCAGTTGATTGTACAAAGTTGTTTTCAAACTTTTGGTGCTATTATCTTATATCTTTTCGTAGACTGAATAATACAGAACTGTAAGAATGCATTCCTTTATATGTACATAAATGTGCATGAGTCAACCTTCAACTATGCGCCTTTTCTGCATGTTGTGGCAACTAAAATAGGTACCCTATCCAAAGTCGTTCAATTTTAATTTAGATATACATAAATGCATATTTACATAAGAGAATATGTATGTACAATATTATATATGTTGCTACTCTATAATTTATTTTGTTGTGACTAGTTAAAAAAATATACACATGTAAATAGTTATCTAAAAGTTGTACGAATGAAAAAAGGAAGAAATGCTGAAGAGCCGGATTCACCAGGATTTATCGATCTAGATCCCTCTAAGCAAGCGATACCATTCATAAAAACCACAGCATTGTTTTGATGGTGTTGGGCTCTTGGTTGGTTTTTCTATCTTCCACTATACATCGGTATTATTGCTACTGTTCACTTCCATTGTAGAGGATACAACAGCAGTAAAGTATTTCTGCCTTCTCCACAGTGCTGCTCGACCATCACACACTGCACAACCAAATAAATAAAACAAACGAAATAAGGGAAAACGACTCCGGATAAAATTGGGCAACAAAAAAACAAAATATAACAGTATGCTGATTGCTTGCTACTTTTTTAATATTTTGGTTATTGTTTAACATCCTTAACGATATTTTAAATAAAATTACTTTATTATTATCAAGCAAATATCCCATGAATTATTTCCAATCAACTCCAAATAGCATCTTAAACATCAATGAAGTCTAAAACAAGACACTATGTAGGTATATCTTGAGCAAATGTTCCATACCATAGCCATTTCTTTATAGTTCAGACGTTTTCATTCGAACAAATCCCCAACATAGAACATTAAACGTTTTTCCGCTTGGTACTCGAGAAAAAAAGTTCGGTAGAAAACTGGATTTTTTTTTTTGTTTTTCAACATATGTAGTCACCTTACCCGACTGCCAGTAATAGAGTAATGAAGTGTAGTATTGTATTCGATTTTCTTTAACAGTTTTTTTCTAAATATGCCATACATACATATATGTATGTAAATACCTCTATGTATAGCTACATACATACATATGTACATATATGTATATGAGCAGCGTTCTTAACCATTACAGTATGAAATATCCAATCGTTGGACTAATGGTTTGTGTTAAGCACCAAGTACTGATGAATATGTTAAGACGGTGATGGTGTGCCGTCGTAATACTTAAGCACGTTTAATTATAATGATGTCATATGAATTGATATAGTACCTACACACAGTAAGAGATATGTTTGCTGTCATCAGTAAATACATATAAATATGATTTATTCCCTTGAAAATAGAGGAAACAAAATTCACTTGATCTTGCAAGTTAAGAGTTGATGAAATATTGTATATGTACGCATGCGCATGTAAAAGATGGTTAACAAACCATATTGCCATCAGTGCCTTTGTTTTACGTGTTTATATAATTTCAATTGCATGTGTTTGATATAAATTACAAAGTATGTTACTGTGTACGTACATATGTAATCCATATATGAAATTATAATGACAAGCCAATACACGTGATCATCCACAATTTGTTCTACAACTTATGCTTGAAAATCAGAAATTACTTAATGGGCAACTCAATCGAAGCGAAACGGTTATGTAACTTTATCTTATCAGATATTTTCTTTTTTTTCTTTTTATCAATCTTAACTATGCATTTCAACAATTGATACTAAATAACAGACAAGCTTTAATCAATTAAGAGAAAGTGTAGTAAATACCTGACAAAAAGCTGTTCTTGATTGTTTACTCGCCAGGATACCACCGTTGCCCCTGCAAAGCAAAACGAAATTGAAAAACATGAAATAGTAACTATTATATTAAGCCTTATTTAGTCTAAATAGTATGTACATATGTACATATATCTAATAAAAAGAAGAAACATTATTTTTTATGACAAATGTGTAATTTTAAGAGGAAAGCTTTATTAGATTATCTGTAGGCAGCTGTATTAGGCTGGCATGGAGTAAATTACATATAAATTAATTTGATTTTTTCTGGATGAGGAAAAGTTAAAAAATAAATAAAAAGAAAGTCACCAAGTGAAGCAGCAACTTATCTTATCATATATGAATTGAATTTTTGATTGGAAGTACTGCATAACTGCTATAAATAGAAAAATTGCAAGCAATAAATGTGATAGCATTAGGTAGAACGTAATTTTCGAGTCAATTTCGTGAATGAATTGAATCAAATTATATTTGAGCAAATGTTACGTTCAAGTTCATCGTTTGACCCGCGCAAACAGATTAAAGCAAAAGTATAATTGCGCAGCACTCACTGCCTAAGTACCTACAAATGTGTACTTAGTCTGAGAATTAAGTGCACTGTTGGTTGTTTTTGTTTCATTCGAAAAATGTACCGCCTTTCCATAGTTTGCAAATATATTGGGATATCACATTTTCATTGGCAAAAATGGAAACTTACAAGTATGCGTAGGTTCGGGACTGTGGGGCTGATTCTTTTCAATATAATCGTACCATGTACCAGAGCTTATACATATTGTCAAATGTACGATCATGCCGGTTTGATAAAATAAAACAATCGAATGGATACGTACCATGTAAATTGATAGTGCAGGTTGTGTTATTGCCGCGGTCCAAGACAACAACACTTGTAGCCGCTGCTGTTACTGCTGCCATTCCTCTATCGTTTCTTCGTCAAACTCCTGTCAATAGCCGCTTGTAATTCCACAATTTTCAGACCGGGATAGTAGCTTCAATTCTTTGTTTTCAATTTTTAATATTTCGCGAACCTGTGCGAGCAACAGTTCTAGAGTGTTTTCGATACAAGGAAACAAAAGCCCAACCATCTATTTTTGTAATACTATACCCTATACCGAATGTTGGCCGAAGTATACACACTTATAAAATTACACTGAAGTTAAGGAAAACTAAATTTAACCGCGAAATAGAGTTGTGTTCTCAACCTGGTTAAAAATGCACAATTTTCCCCAAACCGATCAACAGACGAACGGGCGACAACCAGACACAAACCCCAATAACTACCGCGGTGAAACTGAACTGAGAGAATTCTGATGTTTGACAACTGATTGCTCTTTTGTTTTTTTTTTTCCTACATCCTATCGTGAATTGGCATTAATACACTGTATCACAATTGGAACTAAGAATGGCTTTAGATGGGTAAGGATTTTTAGAATGCTTTGTTCTAAGTGGTGCTTTAAACTCTTACTTTCAATCAATATTAATTTGTTAATTATCTAAAAAAAAATAAGTAAATAAATGTTATTATATCATTCCGTCCCTTCAACATTTCTCCCGCAATACACGTCTCTTTAGGAATGCTCACCAATATACTCTGAAGCCCGCTTTCGGACGTACTGTCAAATATAGAGAATCTTTCATTAACCGAACCACACGAATCTGGAACTCCCTGCCGGATTCGGTTTTCCCCCCTCAATGCAACATGCAAGCATTTAAGATCAATGTCCATCGGCATCTCCTCTATTCCTCTTCCTCTCTATCTTCTGCCCGCACTGTGTCGCCGACATAATAAGGTTATTAGACCTTGAGTGCGCGCAAATTAAAAAAAAAGAAAAAAAGCAAAACAAGATATGATCACTCGTGTGGTTTTTGGACAACGTTTACGATGCCGTGGCATTGGAAGTGAAAGACCGAAACTGAAAAACGGGCTATTAAAGCCTTTGTGGAGGGAGCCTCATAAGGCACAGATAAAAACACTTAAGGTATTCTTATACCTTTATAAATAATAAAAAAAATCTTGGTTACAAGAAAATATACTCATACAGAGCGGGCCCAATACAAGTTTCTTCTTAAAAATGCAATAATATTAAAAAAATTAATTTTATTCCATGTATTGTGGCTTTATTATGTCGTAAGAATAAACATTCGCATTATTTATGAAATACAACGTCGTTCAATTGGCTGCCTCGGCTGGCTTTGCAGTAGCGCATTCTGTCACCCCAATTTTCCAAAACCTTGTTGATGGTTTCGGGCTGTAACTCACGGATTGCTTGGATGATATTGGCCTTATGTGCATGAATCGCTTCCGGATTGTTCGCATAACATCAATTCTTTACGGTTCCCCACAAAAAAGGTCCAAAGCGGTCAGATCGCATCTCTGATGCTGCCAATTGACATCGCCAAGACCGCTGATAACACGATTTGGGAATTTGGTGTGCAAAATATCGATATGGGCTGTGGCATGGCGCGCCATCCTGCATAAACCAGAGGTCATCCAAATCCATGTCTTCAATTTCAGTTGACATGACTCTGTAACGCTCACCGTTGACCGAAACTTTGTTCCCAGCCTCATTTTCGAAGATAAATGGTTCAATGATGCCACCACTCCACAATCCGCACCAAACTGTCACCCTCTGTGGATGCAAATGGCTTCTCGACAATAATGTGCGAGTTTTCCGAGCCCAAGATGCGGCCATTTTGTTTGATAACTCAGCCGCCCAGATAAAAATGCGCCTCGTCAGAAAAGATGATTTTTCACCCAAAATCGTTGTCCAATTCAAGCTGCTCCAATGCCCAAACTGCAAAGCGATAACGAAGCGGGTGGTCGCGCGCCTTCAACTGCCGAGTTAATTGGACCTTGTAAGAGAGCACCGTGGCGCAGTGGGTAGTGTGTTGTCCTCTGACGCCGATGACACGGGATCGAATCCCGATACAGCCATGTCATCGAACGTGTTTTTCACGGTGTTTCTCCTCAGCGGGGCTCTGACAAAACCCCCTGTAGTAAAATTGTCATGAAAAGCTTCTCGAAATTCGCCGTTCGGAACCGGCAATAAACTGTAGGTCCCTTTCATCTATGGGAAAATGAAATCACACACAACATGGGTGATTGAGAGAAGCTCGGCTCAGGTTCTTCATGGACTGTAACGCCAACATACATACATACAAGAGAAAAATCCGAGATCTTTGTGCAGAATTCTCCTCAGGCTAGTGCGTGAAATATTGAGCTGTTAAATCGATGGCGAGTTGATGTTCGTGAATATGAAACGTTATATACCTCGATTGGTTTTCATTTACGCATTGTAATGATGTAAGTCGCTATACTTAATTAAATTGTCGCATACTCTACCTGTCGCAGGAAAATAACTGAATTGCCTTCCGATGCACCGAACCATGCGCGTATATGTATGTATGTTACTAGCTTTTGCCTGCGGCTTCGCTCGCGTTAAATTCGGGGTAACACGGTTCCCCTTTCCTGATTTAGAACACAGAAGAGAACTCGGAACAAAATGTTATTTTAATGCGCTACTGTAGACGATATTATATGTCTTTTCATTTGGGGATAGAATGTAAAGACTCTGGGCATTGGACACACGCGAACATGCTACATACAATTGTCCATGGGAAAAAGCACGGCTTTTCTAAGTTCACCCCAGCCACCTTTAATGTTTGACCTTGCGCTTTGTTAACGGTCATAGCGAAACTAAGCTTTAGAGGAAATTGGAGCCTTTTAAACTGGAACGGGAGATCTGTGGGAATTATTGGGATTCGTGGGATCATTACATTTTCACCCTTTCCTACGCCGGTTAAGATAGTGGCGCTAATGATATTGCGGCCAAGTTGTGTGACACGAAGTCTCGTCCCATTACATAATCTCGGGGCATCTGAATTTCGTATAAGCATGATTGGGACGCTTAGTAGTCAAATAACAGAGTATAGGTACCGTATGCACTATAGTGTGAAACGCGGCCCGATGCCCGCACTTCAGTACAGATAGAGAGCACACAACGTTAGCACGTTTCAGAAACATATCAGCGCCATCTATCGTAATTCAAGAGTAACATTTATTTACGTTTCGAATGTTGATTGTTTTCTCAAAAGCTGATTGATTTATGATTTATGATTATGTTTTAATTAAATTATTTTATTATTCGTTTGTATCATAGAACCTATACTAATTTCGCGGAGTCTCACACAAATTTCCATCCCCTACCGTTTTTTTTTTCTTTTTTTGCTGCATACAAACTTAACGGGGGCTAGAAAGAAACAAAAAGTAGCCTACGTCACTCTCCATCCCTTCAACTATCTCCACTTAAGGGGGGAAGTGCCTGTAAAGGCCGAAAAAAAGGACTTTTTCGCAATTTATTTCCAGGAAAATGAAAACGGCGCAAATAAAAATTATATTATACATATTTAGAGTAATGTTTAGAGATGAAAAAAAAACATGTTTTACATTATGAAAAAGAAAAACTTCATTCACTTGTGGTGGCTCCTGTACGTCGTGTCGCCGCAGACATCGAAATCTGGGTAAATTCTCCCGACCACAATTTTCATCTAAAATCGTAAAACTAAATGTTATTTCACTCAAGAGAGTTTTTTTATCCTAGATGAACTACGATCTTTGGGAAATTCGAACAATAACCATAAAAATGAGGGTCTCAAAAAAAATGTTGGCTTTTTTGCGAACATTTTTGATTATTTTTGCGTTAAAAATTGTCTAAAAATAATTTTTCCTCCATGTCCGTAGTTCATCTAGAGTAGTTTTTTATGCCCTTTAAGAAAATAACTAGATTATCAAAATCGGTTTACAACTTTTTTCGTAATCGTTTACGCAAATTTGAAAAACATGGTTTCGAGAAAACGCAGTCTGAAAAAATGACGAAAAAGATGCAAGTTGGAAGAAGAGAAGGGGAACAGGGGTATTCTGAGAAATATCGATGTTTGGACTAAAATTCGTAACTCGCACACATTTTGAGAAAGTCGCATTATTTACACTAAGTTCTTGGAATCCGGACCGCGCAGCAGCGATACTTTCAAGTGGCATAACTTCCACAATTTTCAAGATAGGTTTTTCGCAATGATTTTCTTAGAACATATACATACCTATCGATTAAGACAATAAAAAAAAATCGATTTTTCAAAACGTCTTGAGGTACTTCCCCCCTTAAAAAATCACGTCAATTCGTCGCTCCGTTTTGCCGTGAAAGACGGACAAACAGACACGCACACTTTCACATTTATAATATTATTAGTATAGATGTACGTAACTATGTAGAGAGCACCGTGGCGCAGTGGGTAGTGTGTTGGCCTCTGACGCCGATGACACGGGATAGAATCCCGACACAGCCATGTCATCGAACGTGTTTTCACGGTGTTTCTCCTCAGCGGGGTTTTGACAAAACCCCCTGTAGTAAAATTGTCATGAAAAGCTTCTCGAAATTCGCCGTTCGGAACCGGCAATAAACTGTAGGTCCCTTTCACCTATGGGAAAATGAAATCACACACAACATGGGTGAAGGATCAGGTCCTTCATGGACTGTAACGCCAACATACATACATACATACGTAACTATGTATGAACATACGAACATATGCTGGAATTGTTTACTTTTATAATTTATTAAAATTCGCTCAATAATTCTACTATTAAATGTTATTTATTTTGTCAACGATCACAGCCAGTCTTGTATTTTCAATTATCATAAAATTGATTTCTTTAAAAAACGATATAATTTCTAAATAGTTTAGGTTTTTTTTTTTTTTTTCTTTACAAAAATAGGATGTAAATAACAGTGCTCAATATTTTTTTCATAAGACATCGTCTCTTAAAGGTACATTACACAGTTTTACGAAGAGTATTTGAATACCTTGTAGTTTTATTTACAGAAACAAGTATACACATCTCTATATGTATATCTTTTTTATATTTTGTTTGCCTTAGCATAAAAGCTAAGATACATTCGAAGAAAACCATATGAACCAATCTCAAGCTCTAAGTATGTATGTAATAAGATTCACTTAATAAATTGCAAGTTCAGTGTTGATACAATCCATATAGTGAATGTAAACCAGCACAGATATGCTAATTCCAGCGGGACAGTGTATTTCTAATGTAAATATGTACATGTATATGCAAACTATCACGTCACTTAATTTCAATTGTAACTTATGCAAAGAATACTACTGTCTTTAATACTAACATTTGCCATTGGTATTACGTTTTTTTATTTTTTAATTGACAAAAACGAAACTGATGTGATGGGAAATTAAAGTCTAAGGAAGTGATATAGAAGGCAAACGTTTCATATGTATCTAGGTGTTTCACTTAAAGCTGTATTATTTTTCCTTAAATGTATTCCGCCCTTAAGTTGGTTAAAATTTTAATAATATTAACACAAATATAAATCTATAAGCTGTACACTCAAGATAATAATTTGAAAAAAAAAACAATCTGCCGCTATTTTATCATAATGTTTTTTACAAGGAAAATGCTCAAGTCTTTTCTACATTAAGGCCACGATTTCAATTAAAGTTAAAAACTTAAATTAGGGATAAGTTTGCAACAACATATCCCTGTTAATATCAAGCTGGAAAGAAATTACTCTTATATGTACCTACGACAATGGGACATATCTATCTTATAATTGGCTATTAAACTTATAAACTAATTTGTAAGAATCATATTCAGCAGCTAGTTCACGAAAAATAAATAAACAAACCTCACAACAGTACACTTAATACTTACAACATTCGATATTTGCATTATTCATCGGCGACATAAGGTATATAGCATATAAGATTATATGATTAAATATGTCAATCAAGTCATATCATTACCGCTCAGAAAATATGAGACCAAAAGGTGGTTTATAATCATCTCTGATAGTTCTGCATCATCCACCTAGGCACAATTTTTTCAGAAGAGATCAAATATTCTGATGATATGCAGATAAATAACATTTTGTGGATGAACATGCAATGATACAGTAATCATGTAATAGACGTTACAATCTGATTCTTAGTCCCAGGATTGGGGATTCTGAAAAGGAGAAAATTATAGTTTTCTAAAGTTTTTTTTTTTTCCTCCAAAATAAGTATCTCAAATAATAATAGGAAGCAATAACCAAAACGGTTCAATAAAGCACACAACAAATTTAGAATTAAATGCGCAAAATGAATTGGAAATCGGAAACTTGATCTACGATATCCTATTCTGCAAATCTAGCTCTCACACTTTTAAGACTATACGTTAATAGTTATAAAAAAATGTATACCGCTCAGAGCTAAATACTAAAAAGAACCAAAATAACAGAAAACGACAACTCGTGCGAGCTTCTAATGTGCGTGAACTTAAATTATGTCGATAATTTATCGATTTGTTAGCGCTTTTTTTTTCATTGAATCAACTAAAACTAAAAAATAAAATATTCAATGTATATGCAAGAATTTACAAACCAACTTAATAATATTATGCAACATGTGCAACAACAAATATTTCAATACGAATGCATTCTAAAGCCAAGATGCAATAGTACGTGGTTAAATATTGTGCATTTGAACAAAACCGGTTGTGTGTCTTTACCTATATATCGATGAAGCAGATGTCGATCTTGACCAAGTTACTAACAATTCCTCACCTCTACATTGTGCTCTTTTACTCTGTAGAAGTACATTTGTACTATCGTCTGGACGAAGACTTGTCTTCAATGTTGTTATAAGTAGTCTGTTAACAAAATATGTTCGATTTTTTTTTTATTTTTAAATGATAGAATTAAAGGCTCACCTCGGTAATATGCTCACTACAGACGATATTACAATTACCAACCAATGTATAGATGAACCCATACAGCGGAATATTACCCAATAACTTGAAGGCAAGCCAAAACAATTCACACATAATGAATTATACATTACCGAAAATATATAAAATGACGCCAGACTGATGACTATAGACATCACGTGGAGAATAGTCTAAATACCAAAAAATACTTACAAAAGAGAAGAAAATACGATTCAAATAGCCTACCCATGAACGAATCTCAATAGCCCCATGAATCAAATTTGTAAATAGGCAAGAGGCAGTTATTGTTGCACCGAATTCCCAAATGCCCACATCGCTATCCCAATAAGCGCACTGTGCCATAAAAAATATCACAAGACTTTGATACAAAGCATCTAAGAGAATTATCCAGAAATCATGGGGCTTGTACGCATTTCCCAATCGACCCTAAAAATGTTTTGCTAAAATTATTTGCTTTTCTTCTAATAGAAATTACAAGTATATTTCGAACTTACGTATTTATAGAGATACGGGTGACCCATTAGTAATTCTTCTGGCACTCGTTTGTCATATACTCCTATTGCCAATGGAGGTAATGATGTAAACACCAAATTGTATAACATTAAATACATTTGATCCATCATTACACTACCAGAAAATCCACAGTACAATTGATACCAAAATATAAGAAACACAAAAGTCTAAAATACACAATCCTGTGATGTTTAAATTGACTGAATTTTCCATTAAGCTTACCGCGTTCTTGTAAAAGAAATACAAAATCATTCGGGCAAGACGATCGTAACACCAATAGCCATGTGTTAGAAGCAGATTTTCCAAGTACTTGAATCGAGCTAATGTAAAATCGGAAGCCATAACAGCCTGCATACCCTCTTGTCCTGAAATCCCAATACCAACATCTGCCATCTATAAAAAGATTGTATGACATTCCTATGGCTTTTCTCAAACTATCGGCAAGATCTCACCTGAATCATTGATACATCATTAGCACCGTCACCTATTGCGAGCGTACATAAATGTAGCTCCTCTTTCACAATCTTTACGAGAAAGGCCTTTTGTAATGGCGTCGATCGACAACACAAAACTGATGTACAACTTTTCGCTAGCTTTAAGAAAGGCCTTGTTAAATTTGACCTGCAAATCGAAAATATGACATTTAAAACTTTAATAGAATTGATTGTGCTCTCCTCACCTCAAATCTAATATAAAAGTAAGCGTTTTTCCGTCAACGACCAAAGCTTTACGTTTCATTCGATTATTTCTTTCATAGCTATTTGCCTTTGCTGCCTCGATCTCTGACAGATAGAACATAATCGCCGATTCAGCCGCATCTTTTGAGCGAGCGGTTAGGCTTAAAAAAAAAAAAAAAAACATGAAGACAATGAACACTCTTTATTGCTTTAGCAATATATTGTGTGTTATACCGAATGATTTCCATCTGGGAATTGAACAATTTCGCTGAATAGGCAACATTTATTGCAGTTTCTGGCTTGTCTCCTGTAAGGACCCATATCCCAATACCTACGCCAGAACGAGATACATTTAACTCACGATTTTTCGGAATAATATAAATGATATCAAACCTGCGGATAGTAATGACGAAATAGTTTCGGGTACACCATCCTGCAAACGATCTTCAATCCCTGTGGCACCTAACAAAGTTAAATTGCTTTCAAGTTTCGCAAACGATTCGCGCAGTCTACGTTCACGATTTTCTAATGACATTTCAATTTCTTGGTGACGTGCCCACCAGTCGGTGTAATCATTCGAATTCAAATTTCTTTTTGCCATTACAAGGATCCTTAAACCCTGTCTGGCATAGGCATCAAGTTGTTGTTGTGTCTTTTCCCTTAACATTCCTAAGATTAAAAATCACAATCTGCTGAGTGACCTCAAGATATAGAAAGTATAGACTTACCTTCAGCTGAGTGTGGCGAGCAAGGCGATAATGCAGGCAATATTGTACTATCAGCGCCTTTCGTGTAGAGGACAATTTCTTGTGTACCAGTTCGTCGTACAACGATTGACATGCATTTTCGACTGGAATCAAAGGGAAGAATTTTAAGCACTTCATACTCAACAACTCCAGTGCTTGGTACGCTAACTAGTATATGGTTAGGGCTACGATTAACCAAACAACAATCATAACTATATGCCGCATTGACTAAGGCTAATTCGTCTGGGCTCTCAGCCTCATACAATGGTCGTCCGTTATTTGTTCGAAATTCAGGTGGTGGTTTAGTTTGTCTAAAATAACAAAAAAAAAAAAATAAATAAATAAAAAACAATTACAAATACATTTTCACTTGTTTTGAAATACTGACTTTAGTCGGTTGGCGAGGTGTTTCACCGGCGTTTTTGTGTTCAAGAACGACGTAAGACTATTAAGCTTAGAGTTAATTACAGCTTTAGCTCGACCGGAAGGAGTCGCGCAATTCGAAAGAGATTTCATCTTCATAGGTGGGCTTTCCGACGTTGGTGTAGATTCGGCGGAGCTGCTAATGGGCGACAACGATGGAATGTGGTTTTGTGTAGGCAAGGCAAACATTAAATTCGGCGGTGGCGACGGAGTAACCGAACGAGATTCCGTAAGCCTCGTATAACGGTCAGCTGATATTGCAGATGGACCTCCATTCGGTAGTGCTTTTGGAGCTGGTGAGCCATTGGGGTGCTGTTGTTGTTGTTGATCCTCTATAATTCCACTTGCATTCATAATATCATGATGAGGTCCTGCGCTAACAATCACTGTATTACATATGGCCAGTACCAGAAGAAATTCTTGTACACGTTGAGCGTTCTGTGAGAAATATTGACCTGAAATTAGCTGCGTCATATCATCCATCAGGGTTCCATTCGCCACCAAGGGAGGTGCCGGCGATCCTGGCTTCGAGTAACGTTTTTCTAACTCCGATGCCGGATGATTATAATCATTTCCGTTGACAGTGCAGCGCCGAAAAAGCATTTTATTTTCAGTTAAAGTTCCTGTCTTATCTGAGAAAATATGCTGAATTTGACCAAGTTCTTCAGTTATGTTCATGGCGCGACATTCAGTCTGTTTGTTAGTGTCATGATCAAAAAGATCAATATTATTGTGTATGTGATAAACTTGTAATATTTTGCAAAGCTCAATTGTTACGTAGAGTGAGAGTGGTATCATAATTTGTAATATTATAATGTATGTCCAGAATATAAGTAAACCTTCGTAATCTGGATCTACTTCAAATGGCAAATATGGTATGGGAAAAATAGTAAAGGAACTGAGCCAGAGTTTACATCCGACAGCACCGATAACACATAAAATCAATAAAATGATCACACACCTATAAAGGGATTAAGAATGAGAAAAATTCAGCTTTACTGATTGACACCTATCCGGCACCTACCATATTACGTCAATATTCATTTGTTGCTCTATTTGCGACCGTTTGTATCTTGGACCACTGTTATTCAGCATAGATTTCGTTTCGTGACCAGCATAAACTACAATACCTTCGATAAAATCAGTATTCTAGAATTTTTCAATAATATTAGATCAGCAACTCCAAGAACTTCACAAATGCTGGCTTACCTTCAGTCTACTTTCACGAAGTAAAAGATTTTCAGTTGCTATCGGTACTCGCTCGCCAGATGGATGAATTAGTGCTCCATGAAACCGGTACAGTTTTGTCGTGGGTGCATCCGCTTCAATTCGGCTAACAAACTTACTTTGAGTAAAAACCAATTGCTTTTCCGTAAAACCACGAACAACCTTTACACATGATCATAATGTATGCAAAAATAAAAATAAACTTGTAAATGATCAGTGCTCAGATAGACAGGCAAAAATCGGAAAAGGGATATCAAACTTTGATCAAAGTCAATCTGATTATTTGTTTATTATATTGACTGGGAAGTGGAAACAATTTGTGCAATCTCTCGAAAAAAAGAAGTCAATAGATCTATGTACATAGATAAATATGAAACCAGCAAAAATACCCAATGCTTGTACCATACAAAATGTAGAACTCGATAAAGAGACAGACATCTTATCATATGAGATGTATGTTTCCGTAATGAAAGTGTTCGAGCAGAGCGTTCAACACATCCTGCATTTTAAGAAATTAGTTATTTATAGTAGGGGAGCCCAAGCGGGGATTTTGCGCGTTACTCGAGCGCATCAGAAAATCATATGGGGAGAAAGCTTGCACCATGTAATGTACCCCTACCAAATATGAACCCTTAATATAGGGGGGTGCGTCGAGGGCAGCCCGTTTTTCCGCGGAAAAACTCGAGCGCGTCAGATTAAGAACAGGCAAGTTAAGTAGATCCTGAAAAGTGTATATTTCAATAATCTGACAATTTGAGCGTGGCATAAAGCATGAGCGTACAGATGCTGATATCTATGTATTCGCCACTCCACGCCTCTCGTTCCTTCTCACTCTTTCCCGGTGTCTCACATTCAAAGTTTTTTAGATTGTCAGATTAACAATACTCCTTTACATAATTGTCAGATTATCATTTAGGGTGACTCTGACATCGAGTTGAACCCACAGTAGAAAAATCTGACGCCCTCGAGTATTTCAAGTTAACGATTTTTTTTTTAACATTTTCAAAAATCAGTCATGAGTGTAGGCCACGTCCAAATCGTCAGTTATTTGAATCAAACACTGTTTTGAGTTCACTAAACGTCCCTTTCAATATCTGACACGCTCGAATAACTTTTTTTTTTGTTTTGCCTTTTTACGGCTCTTCTCAGCCACCTACCACTATCTAATTGTCAGATTAATATCTATCGGTTATCAGAAAGACGAAGCGAGTATACCCTATTAATATCTGACGCGCTCGAGTGACGGTTTTTTTCTTACATTTTTAAAAATGTTTACACGCTCTTTTCCTCACTAAAATGGAAACTTAAAATAAAATTTTTCGTTTGAGATCCCAATCATCACAATTCAATAGGTCCCCATGACGCTCTAGTAACTGCAAATTTAGCATCCCGGGCTCCCCTACTATTACAAGAGCATAAATTTAGCTCTTAAAGGAACAACTTAACAAGAATGAGACGTTGGAACTTAGATGAAGGTACAAAGTGTTTAATTTATGAAATTTCTTATTTTTGCACTTCTTCATGATCAAACGATTATTAAATTCGCAAAAAAATCTACAACCATGTTTGTATTGTTACGATCTAGTCGGCTTGTTATTTGTTAGCGTTTTATTGCTTTACTTGATTGTAGATTATAAAATCATAAGTAGTCGTAGTATCCATAAGCTATATGTGAATAAATTAGGAATAAAATTAAGCCAAGCGGTTTTTGGCCTTTTCAAATAAACAAGAAAAACAAAAATAAAACCAAGAATACTGAACGGAACATGAATTTGTCAACCCATTTACCTCTCGCCTTTTCAAATTTGTTTCGCCGTCTAAATCACAAGTGTCAATGTAACAGACGCCGTGAGCATTGCTTGTTCTAAGAAGAAGGATATCAGCCGGGACCGTTTCATTGTTAGACAAATGGACCATATCTCCTACGCGCACATCTTGCCACTTTTTTTTCGTATATCTCTCAGATTCTCTGAAAAAGAAAAATATACATACATATGTCTAAGAAAAACATAAACTTCGCTTTAGATGAAATTTAAAAAAATTATTATTATTTCCTGATCGTTCCTTTAGTAATTGGTAAAACACCCACTATTTCTTCCTTTGTAATACTTATTACAAGCGTGCATTTACGTACAACTATCGGCCAGACTGTGCTAATAATTTATTGAAAAATGTACCTTATGGATTCCTGCACTTAAACCACCACGCGGTCAAGTTCCATTCTCCCACTTACTTGTGGATAATTGACAACAAGCGCGAGCGTAAGGATACAAAATCAATCATGGAATCCTTAATGACCCAATTACAATACAAATACATTATTCCCGCAATAAATCAATACATGTGTATCGTTGGGCAGACATATACCCAACCGGCATCGCCACATTCTCATGTACTACGGTTTAAGAGCACAACTAAATAACGAAGGATGGTGTTGGCTGAAAACTTCCAGGCCTTTGGCACTCCCTAAGCGTGCGAGGATTTTTCCTACCTACGATAATACTATGTACGGTTATTATACATTGCATGCAAGGACATGGGTGTTTTATAACAAATAAAGATAATGACCTATCCTTGTTGTCCAACCACAGCCACAGACATCCGAACCATATGTTCGTATACGATTTATCGTTGTTTAAATGACAAACAAATGGTCACTAGTTTTATGTTTTCCTATCTGGGTTAGTTAGGGGCTTATTGGTCGACAGGTATTCCTCGCTGATATCAGGGTCAAATAGAATAGAATAGAATAAAATAGAAAGTTCACATGCCCGTGAAAAACGAAATAATAGATTTTTCATGGGATTCCGTCATGTCAGATCCATTAACACGTGGAACATCAATACAATTTTAAATATCAATGGGCCTGTATACACGAGAATATCGCTAGCAGCAGGAAGACCGGTTTGATGCTCTACACTGAAGCATACACGGGATTCATTTTTCTAGAAGAAAAAAATGTATATGTGAACCTTGTTCAATTGTGTAAGTGTTTCTGTCTTTTTGACATTTCATTTGAAAGAGATATTTCCTTTGACAGAGATATTAAGTGCAACCACGCACTAAAATGTCCCTTTGTTTTTCCCGATGTTCACTGCTTGAATGACCAATGACGATTGCAGCGCAACACCAGGCAAAAAAAGTGCGGACTCGAAAACTGAAGAGTTGTATATATATTAGTTTTCCACTTCTGTTCTCCCACTAAATTTGCGGAAGAAAATGGTATTCCGTTTCGTACCGCAACCTTCAGCTCCCTCTCCCACAAAACCGGTTTTTTTCGGATGATATATTCTCGTGTATACAGCCTCAATAGTGTTACTACTCAGTCGTTTTCGATGAGTCATTATTGGTTATTAGATGTTTACTAATCTTTACACAATTTTTTTATTCCAAATTAAAATCTTATAAACTTTTGTCCTCAACCACTTTCGCAAACTAGCTCAGCTTTCTTCCTAAAATATTAGTATTTAACGAACGCCCTCTAAATTGTGCAGGTGGCGTCAAACTTAGGTCGCGCACCCGTTTGCGTGCCTGAACAAAATTACATTGGGCTGTGTCTGTTTGCCCTGGGTAAATACTAAAATGTGAATATCTCCCATAACGATGTACATACTTGTAGACTAAGAAAATCGTTGCCGACAATTAGAGACAATGAAGTATTAAAACTGAAATGAAACTCTAAGGCGTGAAATCAAGTTTTTTTTCTTTTTACTTTCATTAATGAAAAGACACGGTATAGGAAACCTTAATGAGTATTTGTTTTCTGAATGGATGTGGTAAACACAATGACTGATTTCGTCAGGCCTCCAATCACTTAAAAGATAAGGAAGTTGCAGATAAACAAAGTTAAACTTAATTTTTTTGTTTCAATAAACTCTTAGCGAAATTTGATTTACTAGAACCCCATACATGTACATATGTACATGTAGCTTTCCGCCTATTTCAATTGATATGTATGTATGTATGTTGGCGTTACAGTCCATGAAGGACCTGAGCCGAGCTTCTCTCAATCACCCATGTTTTGTGTAATTTCATTTTCCCATAGGTGAAAGGGACCTAAAGTTTATTGCCGGTTCCGAACGGCGAATTTCGAGAAGCTCTTCATGACAATTCTACTACAGGGGGTTTTGTCAGAACCCCGCTGAGGAGAAACGCCGTGAAAACATGATCGATGACATGGCTGTGTCGGGATTCGATCCCGTGTCATCGGCGTCAGAGGCCAACACACTATCCACTGCAATTGATATACAAGTTTAAAGAAATTTAAATAAAACAGAAAGGAGGGAAAGGAAATTGTTGCTAAAAAGGTCATTTCAATGTATTAACGTTAAACTTCCGCAAGTTTTAGCGGATGACCAGCTCCATTTCGAACTACCGGTTGGTGACGAGGAAATTACAATTTCACAATATTTAGATATGTATGTACATATACCTATGCACGTGTATTATATTTCTATGAGAGATAAGGAAATATATTGAATTTCTGTTCTTTAGCGCATTGCATACAGAAACTAATGTGTATGATAAATTAAACACATATCTTCTCGCTTTACTTCAGCTCCAGTCAAGGTCGACAAGTTTTAAGCTTTGCAGTATTATTGCCCCACGATGGCGCTTATGTTATTTGCTTTTTCGGTCTAGCATTATGGAGTATTGTAGTATGGATATGTAAGTATTGTTGTAAATAAGTTCAAGACAACGTACAGGTTTTGTTTTTGTAGCAATGTACATACATAACAATGTATATACATATATACACTGTCTGCCGTCTGACATATTTTTGCACAAGTACCTAATTAAATTTCAGCCTTATTTAATTTTTTTCTAGCAGTTGGTGGCAATAAGGTTTTATTAAAGATACTGATTTCTTCTGAAGTACCTAATCGGCTTTTGTATTATGATATTAGAACATAATTAATACAATTTTGCTATCACTAAGCTCAAATGTTTGCTGAGTTTACTTTCTGCGTTATCTAGCTCCATAGGAAATTATAAATATGTTAATGTGTGGTGCATATCGGGAATCTATAATGAATTCTTCGTCGAATGTGTCATATCGACTCGGTATTTTATCTAATTATATTTGCACAAGAGGGGAGAAGGGAGCGAACAAACAGAGCAAAGAAGTTGATCGCGTTTAACTTGGCAAACGCCAGCTTCCATCTCTGTCCCTGCTCAATCCAAGTTGACACACAGCCTCCGCGTGGCCTCCCCTGGATAGCTATACTGGCCCCCGCCAGGTAGTGAACCAATGTGTGCAGCGACCCGACCCCTTGTTCCTGGGGAAAGAGGAACCTGGCCCTCCAAGTTGGGGGTTGCGCTAAGGGCTAACATCCCTATTGCTTAAAACAAAAATGTTGTTCAGAGACAACCAACAGCCTCGGATACGGACGGATTACATGTTGACGACCCCCGCAAACGTCAAAAAGGAAACGAATTTCGGTTCTGCACCTGGAACGTTAGGTCCCTCAACAGACCAGGTGCAGTCAAACAACTGGTCAACTCTTTGGACTGCTATAAGGCAGACATTACCGCGCTCCAAGAAGTGCGGTGGGATGGGCCAGGTAAAAAGCGGATGAAAAACTGTGATATATACTACGGAAACTGCTACAGAGAAAATAAACAACGCTTATTCGGATGCGGATTTGTTGTTCGAGGCTTCCAGTATGTAAGCGAACGCCTCATAACTATCCGCATCAAGGCCAATCTCGGCAATATAAGCTTACTATGTGTCCACGCCCCCACAGAGGAGAAAGATGACCGACATAAAGACGACTTCTATGATCTCCTAGGCAGAACGTATGCGCAATGTCCCAGCTATGACACCAAAATCGTTCTAGGAGATTTCAATGCGAAGCTGGGTAAGGAAGCTATCTTTAAACGGGTCATTGGAAAGCACAGCCTCAACAACACCACGTCAGAAAACGGACTAAGGCTAGTGGACTTTATGGCGGAACATAACCTGGCAGTAGCAAGTACACGATTCCCACACCTCAACAACCATAAGGGGACCTGGCGGTCTTTCGATCAATCGACAACCAACCAAATTGATCATATTGCGATCGACGGCAGACACTCCTCCAGCATCCTAGATGTCCGAACCTTTCGAGGAGCCAACATCGATTCGGATCATTACCTTATTGCAGCCAAGGTACGGATGCGAATTTTTCGGAACCAACGGAGTCGAGTAAGAACATCAAAATTTAACGTCAGAAAGCTGCAGTCGCAGGAGACCGCCAGGACCTTCGCCGATCAAGTCTCCCTCAAGCTCTCTCAGGTCCCGATACAATCTGCAAAAACCATAGAACAGCAATGGAGTCGTTGTCAGAAAGCAATTAGAGAGGCCGCCTCAGATATACTCGGTTTCGAGCCACCACCGTCGAGAAACCCCTGGTTTGATGATGAGTGCAGACAGGCCCATGTAGAGAAACAGAATGCATACATGGCCACATTGCATCGACGGACGCTTCTGAGAAGGAAAAAGAAGGAGCACGAGAAGCGCGAGATCGAGGAAATGGAGAGATGCTATTGCAAGAACGATGTTCGGAAATTCTACCAAAAAGTAAAACGAACATGCCAAGGCTATAAAGCCAGAGCAGAAGCCTGCAGGGATGAGCACGGACAACTAGTAGTGGAGTCACAGTCGATGCTGAGATTGTGGAAGGACCACTTCTGCAGACTGTATAACGGCGATGATAGTCAAAATGCCGCCGTCAGGCAGAGCGAACCATTCACAATGGACGAAGACGAAGGAGAATCCCGTCCACCCGACCTAGACGATGTTAAGATAGCGATATCGAAATTTAAGTCTTATAAAGCTGCTGGAGCAGACGGACTCCCCGCGGAGCTGTTTAAAGCAGCTGGCGATGAGCTGGTTAGGAACATGCACCAACTCATCTGCAAGATATGGTCGGAAAAACGCATGTCCGATGAATGGAATCTCAGTATCGTTTGCCCGGTCCATAAGAAAGGAGACCCCTATGACTGTGTCAATTACACAGGGGTAAGCCTCCTGAACATCGCGTACAAGATCCTCTCTGCCGTACTGTGTAAGTACCTGAAACCGTTCGTGGACAATCTGATAGGTTCCTACCAGTGTGGTTTCAGGCCAGGAAAATCCACGAAAGACCAAATATTTACACTACGGCGGATCTTGGAGAAGACCCATGAATTCCAGGTCGACACGCACCATGTTTTCGTCGACCTCAAAGCCGCGTATGACAGTGTTTATAGAAACGAGCTATACAGAGCCATGTCATGTTTTAACATTCCTGCCAAACTCGTCAGACTGTGCAGGATGACTATGGAGAACTCTCGCTGCTCCATTAAGGTCGGAGGTGAACTAACCGACTTACTAACTTTGATGTTAAAAAAGGTTTTAGACATGGTGACGCACTGTCATGTGATTTCTTCAACATTATTCTTGAAAAGATCGTGCGGGACTCTGCGGCCAATACAAGAGGTACGATCTACTTCAAGTCCACACAACTGCTTGCCTACGCAGATGACATTGACGCCATTGGACGAACAAAGCGAGACGTCAATGAGGCGTTCGCAAGCATTGAAGCAGAAGCGGCGAAAGTGGGTCTAAGGGTAAATGGGGACAAGACCAAATATATGCTGTCATCCAAGAAAGAAGCACAACACCGACGTCTTGGTCAGAACGTCACCTTCGGCAGCTATATTTTTGAAGCAGTCAAGGACTTCGTCTACCTTGGTTCGATAGTGACAGGCAGCAACGACACCAGCGCTGAGATAAAACGCAAAATAACTCTTGCCAATCGCTGCTTCTTCGGGCTCAAGAGGCAATTGAGTAGTAGAGCCCTCTCTCGAAAAACTAAGGTTTCCCTCTACAAAACCTTAATCATCCCGGTCCTCCTCTACGGCGCTGAGGCTTGGACATTATCAAAAGCGGATGAAGCGGTCCCGTTTGTGTAAACGGAGAATGGAGGAGAAGATTCAACAAAGAACTGTACGGGCTGTACAGCGACATCGGCCTGGTTAGACGTCTTCGGATCCAACGTCTAAGATGGCTAGGCCATGTAGAGCGAATAGACATCAACGCTCCGGCCCGAAGAGTCTTCAACTCCAACCCCGAGGGACGACGCAGCAGAGGACGACCGCATTTAAGGTGGCGCGCACAGGTGGAAGGGGACCTCAACCAACTGGGCGTGCGGCTGGCCAAAGATCGGGCCGGCTGAAGAGGCTTGTTAGTTGAGGCCCTGTTTCACCCCGAACTGTAGCGCCATCAAAGAAGAAGAATATTTGCAATTGTAAAGCAGACATCAAAATCTTACTACCTATAAAAAGGAGAACCAGATAACGATAACGAAAACAGTTGGAATTCCTTTCGTTAAATAAGGGCAACCTCTAAAAAAACATACACTGATTATTGGGCATATACATACATACATACATAGCTTGTCGAAGTTCCATCAAGAATTAAATACTTCAATCGCAAAATCTTCAATGCTTACCCCGTTAACATGCGTAGTCGAAAGATCGAGTCGAAACGGAGTTGAAATTTCGACGCAGGTTTTTCCGCAACGTAGTCGAAAGATCGAAGAGTTGAAACGTAGTTGAAGTGACAGATAGTATGTATATTTAGACCTCTTACTTTGATTGTGTTAGTCCTGCGTTGTGCCAACCAGCAAGTGAAAAGAAAGAAAAAAAAAGATATCTCACACATACAGAGACAAAATATCAGTTCAACTCCACGACCCAGGTTTACATGAATTTTTTCAACTCGATCCAGCTCCGCTGGTTGGATCGAGTCGAGTCGACTCGAATTGGGTGCCCTGGTTTGCAATCTGCCTTCAATTTCTTGTAGCAGCTCTAGTTACTGAGATATAGGTACCGTCTTGAATTTGCATGAGTAGTCGATAATTTCTATCAAGTAACTAAACTAGTTTCTGTATGAACGTGTTTAAATAGTCCTGATTGTTTTTTTGTTATGTATGGAGAATTATGTTCAGAAAATTTCGTTTGAATATGTCGAACTTCGTGAATAAAGCTTACGTGGAATATAGACTTTGGGGGGTTTCCCAAGCCGAAAAATGCTAAGCCCTAGGTACCTAGTAAAATGATGCTGGGCCTTTGCGATTACGGGCAGAAAAGGGCCCTCTTATAAGTGAAAAGCTCCAATGATCTGGCGTGAGCCATCCAATTATCATGATGACTGTTATTTCCGTGTTACGAAAATCATTGGAATAAACCATAAAAAATTCTCAAAATGGATATGTTCCAACTTAAAATCTGCTATGAGACCCGTCTTGAATACTAGTGACACACCAGTGCCACGGCAGCCATGGCCATCTTCGGAACATTCTGTTGAGTTCAGATGACAGTAGTAGCAACAGTAATTTTGATAGCTTCGCTTATCCCCGGCCACTAAATCAAGATAATCTAAATGACGTGGCTGTGGTGCAGTTGTTAACATCATCGACCGCCGAGCGGAAGGTCTATAGTTCAAATTCGCTTCGTAGCCAAGAAAAAGTAATTCCTATACGGACAAGAAGTATGCAACGCAGTTGTGAATCGAAAGTGACCAGTGCTCGAACGAATTCCTACGGACTATAACCAACCCGGAATTGGTCGGCTCTCGTCCTATCCAGGACAACCACCCCTAAGAGTAGTGAACGAACATCAACGATCCAAACCACTACACTCCGTTCAAGTTGTGTGTCTAAAAACACATCATAAGAGAATATATGGGTGGCCATATATTGGTGGTGGCCGTGGTGCAGTGGTTAACATCATCGACCGCCGAGCGGAAGGTCTATAGTTCAATCCGCTTCATAGCCTAGAAAAAAGTAGTTCCTCTACGGACAAAAAAGAATGCAACGCAGTCGTGAATGGAAAGTTACCAGATGTACTGCTGCAGGCATAACACTCACAGTATATGGTCAACTGGAATTCATCCTGTGCGTATGCTATACTAAAAAGTGCTTGAACGAATTAGTACGGACTACAACCAAAAACGCGGAATTCGGTCGGCTCTCGTCCTATCTAGGACAACCACCCCTGAGAGTTAACGAACATCAACGAACCAAACCACTGCACTCCGTTCAGGTTGTGTGGCTATCACATCATAAGAGAATATAAAAAAAAAACTCTTGAATCTGCGCGAGTTTCTAAAAAAAAAAAAAATATAAAAACGTTTGAACCTGAGCGAGTCTCTAAAAAAAAACTTGATCAGGGAACTAGGACTGTCTTCGACTACATCAGAAATTCTAGCTTCCCGATTAAAAAAAGAAATCTGTCGACAAAAGAAACTTGCCTTCTTTACTGGAAAAGACAATTTCGTTTTTTGTTCTGATATTCCAAGCCTAAGGACTACAACGGGATTGACAGTATAATCCAAATGCATTAATTTGCTACACTAGTATCCAGACACCGAATTATAATCCCTCCTGGGGTTAATAAAACAGTTTGTAAAAGTTCTTAACAAAGACGGTCAATGTTTCACATACATTGCAAAAGTGTTCCCAAAATTGAGTAGTGAGAAAATCAAAGTTGGTATTTTCGATGACCCACAAATCAAAGTGATCGAGAAATGTGCATGGCAAAAATTCGTTTTGTTAGTGCGAATTTTGGGAAATAAAAAGTCTGATGGCTATATTCAGCACGTTGAACAGTTGTTGATACGCTTCCAGCAACTTGGATGCGACATGAGTGTTAAGCCTCGCTACCCTCAGAACCATCTAAACTATTTTCCTGAAAATCTCGGTGACCTAAGCGAAGAACAAGGGGAGTGCTTTCATCAGGATACTCGCACGATGGAGGAGAGATATCAAGTATATTGGAACGTAAATATGATGACTGATTTATTGTTGAAGCAATCAAAATAGTACTCCTAACATACCTCACGCGAGAAAATCATATACTCGTAAAAGATAATTTAATTCAGAATAAACATTGGGGTGGCCGTGGTGCAGTGGTTAACATCATTAACCGCCGAGCGGAAGGTTTATGGTTCGAATTCGCTTCATAGCCAAGAAAAAGTAATTCCTATACGGACAAAAAGTATGCAACGCAGTTGAATGGAAAGTGACCAGACGTACTGCTGCAGGCATAACACTCACAGTATATGGTCAACCGAAATTCATCCTCAGCGTATGCAACACTTAAAAAAGTGCTTGAACGAATTACTACGGACTGTAGCCAACGCGGAATTTGGTCGGCTCTCGTCCTATCTAGGTCTAGGACAACCACCCCTCAGAGTAGTGAACGAACATCAACGACCCCAACCACTGCACTCCGTTCAGGTTGTGTGTATCAACACATCATAAGAGAATCTAAAAACTCTTGAATCTGCGCGAGTCTCTAAAAAAAAAAAAAAAAATAAAAATAACTTTTTATACCTGAAACTACTTCAACTATGTGCATATTTACTTAAAAATTCTGTGGCTTCACGGAGGCAAAACTAGAGCTGCTTCATAAAAACGGCATATGTTTTTGAAACTAACGTGGAAAAACAACTCAGATTCATGTGAACAATTTCATGCGACAGACATCCTGTGTAATAATAGTAAAAAAAAAAAATGTCGACTGCTTTTATCGCTTGGGAAAAAAATCCAAATCAGATTTTGATTGATTCACTATGATAATACGTTCAGTCTATATGTACAGATTTCCATTTTGTTAGTGGATTGTTATCAACATCGATGGATGGATGGATCTTTTAATTGTGGAAAAGATTAGCCATACACCTTGCGTGATTAAAGGAAACTTCGTCATAGACGCTCAAATAGCCGATATTTATTTATTTATTTATATAACCTTTGAACCTCATATAATAAATAATTTACCAATGAGGAAAAATGCCAGCTGCTCTCCTGGTTATCAGTTATGTATATTATGAATATTGAACTTATTATTTCATTACTAATCAAAACAAAATTGTATATTCTATAGAACGTTCATTACCCTTATATGTATACAAGAGGCAATGAATTCGAACGTGAGCACGAAATAGTAAGCACGCACATACATACATACATACATAGCCCACAGTATACTAAGACTGTAACTGAAAGTTGATTTATATTTGTAATGAATAAAGGCATTGACTATTTCAAAGAACAGCTGACATGTATGTGAAATTAGTATGCAAAGAAAGAGTAAAATTTGCATCCGGCTTTCTCCTCGCTCTATTTTTGGAAACATTTAATTTAATTTAAAACATCTGGCAGTTTTTTAGAACAAACAATTTCACAATTAAACATAATGTATGTTGCTTATCAAACAAAAACATATGTATAATCTAACAGGGCTGCCCAACGGATACGAGAGTCCTAAGAAAACTTTCGCCTCGATTTGCTCAACATTCACTACTTAAAATGTAGTAGGTAGCTGCCCAATAAAATAAAAAATCATTCGCATTAAGTTAAATCTCAACCAATTATGAGTAATAGCTCATGGAGACAATAAAAAAAAATAAATGTAAACATTTAATCTTGCTAATCACGTTGACACTAATTAGGAATTCATCATTTCAGAAGCACGGGGTTATCAGCGTGTCTAAATTGCTGTCAGTAAAAAAAAAAAATATCACACGTGACTACCTCCTAAAGTGTGATAAGAATTCATGACATTATTCGGTATTCCTTTCAATAATAAATAATACAAATTGTAAGCAAGATACGCATTGAAACCGTGTGGCTCGCCCGTGTGAACACAGGTTCATAAATACATACTATGTACGTTAAACGTATTGCGTGGCGTTCCTTGTGTGGGAGGAACTAATGCGCGTCTATTAATGTATGTAGTTCCAAATCGCTATGAACTATATTAACTTTATTTCCATATTGTAAAGGACTTACCCATCATAAACACGGCATGTAGTATTGTTAATTCTTTTGTCTGAATACCTCCTTCTCCTATCTTCGAATAGATCTTTGATTGCAGTTACCCCGAGCACGAAGAGAACGGGTATCATAGCAACTTCCTTGCCGAAGGCGTTTATCGCAGGAAACCAATTTAAGAGGACAATAAAGATGAAATATAAATTCGCCACCCGATGAAATTGTTCCAGTAGGTTTTTCGGTATAAAAGATAATAAAGTGTATTTAGTTGTCCGTATTTTGTTAACAATGTAACGTCCGTTTGGATGGTCCCGTTTGGGTGTTTTTGGTGGCACTGTATGATTTGGCACAACGATACGATAGCTACGTTCTTCAAACTTATCCTTTCGACAAATACCAAAACGCTTCCACCACGGAGGTGTTTCCGTGCGACGCAGCGTGTAGATGGATTCAGAACGGGATGCTTGACGAGAATGTCCACCACGAGCCGAGGTTGGCACTGATGGTCCAAACTCACGATTTTCCGTATCTTCCTTATGACTGGGCGGAAGAATAAAGTCCGTTTTGGATCCTACACGACTATGACCGCGTGACATGCCGGCATTTGGTGAATCCATAATTTGGCCATGGGAAAAGGCACGCTGATGCCCTTTAATGGCCGATTTTAATGGACGGCCACTTGGCGTTAGAATTGATCCACCACCATGGCTCACGGATCGGGCGTGCCCACGGCTGGTAGTGCCACCAATGGATAAAAGTGTCTGTTCAGTACTAACTAATCTAGCTGAATTTAAAAAGGGCTCGATTTTACTGCAGACAATATTTCCTGTGATGTCTGACATGTTTGTTGTGGCTGGAAACACGTACGTCCGTTCTGGTTCCGGATTGCTTAGCAATGATTGTGTACCTGTTAATCGGGCGTTTCGATTTACAACATTTATGGCCGATGGATCTAAGGCATTGCTGCTTCCCGACGCTGATTCTGTTACTCCGAATGTTGGCGGCGCTGACTTTTGTTGAATTGCTGTAAATTTCTTCCGTGTCTCTTCGGAATTCGAAGACATCTTGGCAAGACACCATTTAGTCACACAATATAAAAATGTATTAATAGTTTAGACTAAATTCCATTCAAATCGAGAATTTAATCGAAATCACCGATGCAATCGTTTTGTAGTAAATAAGGCGTCAGTAAAATGCGACAAAGGCACTCTATGAGGTTATATGTGCGTATAAAATCTGAAATAAGAAAAATCATTTTTGTCTTACTTTTTATCCGTCGTATTGTTTTATCGCTCGTACATACATATGTATGTATGTATATGTATGTATAGGTTTTATTAAAAAAATATGGATGCATATACATATATATATACAGTGGTGTTCTTATAAATAGCACACCCTTATTCAAATGTGTATTTGCTTGCAATACACACTGTACTTACAAGCTGAACAGGAGTAAGGTCATAATATCCCAAGGTAGTACCGTTATGAATATGAAAACATACTACAACGAAGATCCCGTTAGGTTTTCCTGGTTTTGCATTCGTTAGAGCTAGTGATCATTGCAAATTGGGTGTTCATATAAATAGCACATATCATGGTGTGTCAAAAAAAAATATTTTTTAGTGATTTAGGTGAGGTTAGTTTGAATATTTTTAAGGATAGCCATAATTACACTAATTTTTTACACAAATGGGCAGAGGAAAGCGTTGCACGGAGGAAAGGAGGCAAATAGTCGGTACCATGATACAGGATGGAAAGACTATTTCAGAGATGGCAAGAACATTAAAGTGCTCTAGGAAGCTTATTCAAAATGCAATGAAGGTCACACGGTGCAGCCAATCTTCCGCAAATCCCGTAAGGAAAAACAAAAAAAGAAAAACTTCAGAAGTGACTGACAGAATTATCCACAAAATCAGTGGCAGCGTCCTTTTCATAACTTCCCGAGAGATAAAGCAACAACTACCTGATCAACACAATGTCCAAATATCAGCCGTAACTGTAAGGTGCCAGTTAATTAAATTCCAGCTTCATGGAAGGATCGCCAGAAAAAAAACCTCTTGTTTCCAAAAAAAAAAAAAAACCGAAAGAGAAGACTTATTTTCGCAAACGCTCACAAGAACAAACTCTTGTCCTTTTGGAAAAATATCTTGTGGAGCGACGAAAATAAGTTCAACAGGTTGGGATCAGATGGAAAAAAATATGTGCGAAGGCCAACGAACCAAGAGTACCATCCCAGATACACCATTAAGACTGCCCAGCATGGCGGTGGGAGCATATTGGTGGGGCGGCGATGCCATGGCATGGCGTTGGACCAATTGTGAAAATAAATGGCATTATGAATCAATATCAATATAAGCTAATTCTGGAGAACCAAATGGAGCCATATACCGACGACTCTATGCCTGTATCACGGATTTTTATGCATGACAATTATCCAAAGCATACTTCGCGGATAGTGAAGAATTGGCTTTCGGCGCGACAAATTTTCCTGCTTGATTGGTCGGCCCAAAATCCCGATCTGAATGAATCCTATCGAGAATCTTTGGACTGATGTTGACTCCCTTGTTAAAGATTACAGCTCAAAAAATTTAGAAGAATTTCGGCAAACCATGAAGGCTGCTTGGGAAGCTATACCTGCCCAGAAATGTAAGCGCTTAGTAGAGAGTTTGCAAAAACCTTGTCAAGAGTGATAAGGAACAAGGAATATCCTACAAAATATAAATAAAATATTTACTTATACATTCGTTTTTTTAGAGTATTTATTAATTTTTTTGAGTATTCCGCTGACTGTGCTATTTAAATGAACAGCTACTTTTTTATTTTGTCCCATTTTGAATTATTATTTTTGAGTTGATTTAAAGGAATTATGTGGTGTTTAAATAAAGTACATATAAACGCACATCAGTTATAAAACAAAAAAAAATCTGAACCTCTTTTTAGACTTTTGGCACAACATGATGTATAAGAACTTACGGGTGTGCTATTTATCTGAACACCACTGTATATATATATGTGTATACATATGTACATACATACATACATATGTAGGTACATACTTAAAATGGTATTCAGCAAGTGACTCACAGAATATTTGGAATTGTGGCTCAACGAAATGCTCAACGTGTATCGTCAATTTATGTACATATGTATGTACGAACATAAATGGACGTTTAAGCTCATTATTTGAAGGGGACAATCATTTTCGAGTTATTGAATTCTAAACTGTTAAAAAAATTATTATGACGTATACAGTTGTTATCGCGTTCAATTGATCTGGTTTTTCTTGGATAACTGCGAGTTGACGCACACACATACACATATGTATATACATATGTACATATATATTCGGCAAACAACTATCAATTGATACGAAGTTTTATCAATTAGAATGATATGTGCCAACTATTGTTAAAGCGAATCAAAACGATTTAAACAGACTAACAGTAACCATTTTATATTGATAATGATTGGCATTCAATTCTCTGATTGTTACCAACGAGAGAAACGTTTAACTCCGATAAGTGATAATGCGAAATGGAAACAATTTCCCCTTTGTGCTAAATGAAGTTTGTTGACGTGGTCCTAACCAAGAATTGTACTGTGATACTATATGTTCTGTAGTTATGTACATACTCAATCATACATACATATGTACATACAATTATTAGACAATATTTCATTACAGTAAATTATTCTCATCTCATACCAATGAAAATATAGCGATAGACTGCAATAAATAACAAAAGCGACTTTTTTCCCCGTATGATCGAACATAAACACGTAGACATGAACTCATCCGATGTTTTCAATCAAGCAACATGCTCTGACTTTGGCTTACAATTGTGCAAAGCTCAACTGGTTTTCTGTTGTCAAGTTGATTAAAAAGCCACAAAATCAGTATAAATTCCAACGCGAATCAACTTTACACTTAAACACATAGGCTTCACCGATTTAATCACGAACGGCAACTTATTCCTTTCACCTCACTTTGATATACATATGCTTAAGAACCCATGCAATGATGGAATAATATAAACAATTCAATCAATTTCTTTCCCAACTTGTATTTTTTTTTATCTTATTTTTTACTTCGTTTCGATCTGATAGATTTTTCACAGCTACACATACTCTGCTTTTACAATAAAATTCGTGCCAAAAGCCATAAATGATTACGAATTGGCTTCTGGGTTACTCTTTCGATGTGACCTCTGCAACAGTTTCGTCTGTTTTCGAATAATAGAGAAAAAAAAAATATAACAATGATCCGTACACCGTATAACGAATTTCGATAAACATATATATTTACACGTACGGGTATTAAAATATTTATATATTTACTGGATTATTAAAAATTAATTAGAAAAAAATACCCAGTGGAACCACGCACACCAAACAGAAAGAAATCGCAGACACAACTGTTCTAGAGAAACAATAAGAGGAGAAAACAACAAAAAAAAAGTTGACGTTTGCATACCAGCGCTATACCACTGACAGCTTACTGACAGCAGATTTCACCGAGCTATAACGGAATGCGTTAAGTAGTGCTGCCAGTTTTTCCAATTGGCATATGTTGTCATTTTAATTCGTATTTTATGAAAGCTACGTTGATTTAATTAGGCTTTTCTGCTGTTTAACCTTTAAGATCCGTTAATACACTTATGCACAATTCGAAGAACGAGATACACCCCATTTTTCGTTTTTCTTTTTCGTCTGGGTACCTTACATATTTCGTATTTTTCTGTTTCAGTATGCGAATTCTGAATTTTTTTCGAACATTAGTAAATTTTCAGGCTGAACCTCAGCCTTCAGTGCTTTAGGAACGGACACTGGGACATTAGGAGCAGTCTTGGGCAATGCACCGCCTGTCACCATTTGAGTGTAGATCATTTGGTGCCTGAAACGGCCGGAGAGCAGCATATTTTCTCCTTTTTTGTCATCGCGGCAAATTGTTTGTCTGAGTTGTGGGAACCTAAGATATCCACGATACGTTGCACGGTGCTCTTGGTTCCCATAGAGTACGAATTAAAACTGCTTCTTGTCTGCAACACTGTCTTGGTATAGCTCACATTCCTCGGTTTTGTGGTCCGTTACACACTTTACACATCAAGGTTGCATTTCGTAGTTCGAACGGTTTACACATCGTTTACATTCTGATAAACGCCTGTTTTTGGATTTCGAAGAAAAGTTGTCTAATTGCCAGTCCCTCAGGTTCAGTATTAGATTACAAACAATGTTTGAAAGAGATTTTCTCTGTGCTGTTCTCGCACTAGTCATCATCAACATTTAATGTAAGCAATTCAAACATAAGTAGTTTAATAAATAAAATTGTATGGGGAGAAAAATTCGTTTTCGTAGTTTTCATTTCATGTTTCTACTCGTAACCTTGCCAAAAAAATGCAATTCTGTAATTTTTTCTAACCATATGTATGTACATATGTTTCATTCTTATGTATACAAATCAACTAAACACCAAGAAAATTCGTAAAAAATGTGCTGAATGCGTACCACCCGCCCTAACGAATTATATCATCACATCGTCAAGTTGGCCATTTTCTCTTTTCTACTGACTTGTTCCATCGTTCAGATCTGAATTCTGATTCGAATCCATTTGTCGTCAAGTGGTACGACGTCTTTTTCTTGCTACTGAAAAAGTTCGACATATTTCATTGTATACTAGTGAAACGATTCGAGGGAGTTTCTTCTGCTAGCAAATTGGGAAAAGTGAAGAAGTTTTGAAATATTTAATTCGAAAAAAGTAAAAACCATTTTCGATACCGAAAAGTGTTTATTGTTGAGTTGGGAATTGTAAAGTGTTATTTTTCTGGTGTACGATAGAATAAGGAGTAACATTTTCAATCAACCGCCGCCATGAATGATGAATACGATGCCATCGTCCTCGGTACTGGGCTAAAAGAATGCATTTTGAGTGGTATGCTTTCGGTGTCTGGGAAGAAAGTGCTGCACATTGACCGAAACAAGTATTATGGTGGTGAATCGGCATCAATTACGCCCTTGGATGAATTGTTTCAACGATTCAACGAGAAGGAACCGGGTGCGGAGTACGGTCGCGGTCGCGACTGGAACGTTGATCTCATCCCGAAGTTCTTGATGGCTAATGGACAGTTGGTGAAATTATTAATCCATACGGGTGTGACCCGGTATTTGGAGTTCAAGTCAATTGAGGGCAGTTACGTGTACAAAGGTGGAAAAATTGCCAAAGTGCCCGTCGACCAAAAGGAAGCACTTGTTTCCGACTTGATGGGTATGCTTTCGATTTAATTGCTACCATCCTACAAACTCATTTGTGTGTGTGAATTTTTGTACATTTTTTTTTTCCATTCGTTCGTTTTTCTTTGCTTAATTTTCGTTATTACTCAAACTCATGACACGTAGTAAGGCGATTATGGCGGTGCGCAAACTTTAGTAGGGGTCGAACAGAAAACTTTCAAAACGTCTGTGCGGTGTGCGCTTGTCGGTGCCTTCACCACGAGATGTCTGCATTCTCCCAAATAAATGTCATAGGAAAAAAGTTGCCTTTGACTATTAATGATAGGGATTACCAAAATGTTTAAAGAAAAAGCCAATCATTTAAAATTTGTATCGTGTTTTGTGTGTTGCTTACACGAGGAGCCCTCCCCCCTTTAAATACATATAAGTACATATATTGATTATAATGAATCATTTTCCGCTTTGTTTCTATTTATCTCGACTGTACATTTGATGTAAAAATTTTCCTTTTTTCATTTCTTTTCATTAATGCTCTTAATTCTCCGATGAAACGGTTTATGACTCGCATATTCGCAATTGGATTGCTTTTCATAGCCGATGCATTAAGTTTGTGCTTGAGTTAACGGAATACACCGGCCATTATTGCCAACCTCTTGGCAAATACATAAATACATACATACCTATGTAGTATATGTGTCGCTTTGTTCACCTTTCTCTTGCCGTATCTGGCTTTAATTATTGGGTTTTTCTTTTACCCTGTATCCAAGTGACTAGTATTCCCTGACTAGTTATTAATTTAAAAAGAAAAAAACCGACAAAAATTTGTTTCAATGACCTCATACATACATACATACATATGTATGTATACAGGGTGGCCCACGAGCAGTGTGCCAAAAAGCTAGAGCGTGTAGGTCTGGTCAAGACAAGGAAAAAATCGTATGGGAGGGGGGATATACCCTCCGGTTTAGGCGGGAGGGGCAATTTTTTAAAAAATTGACTTAATTTGAATTTAATTTAATTTGTTTGTTTAATGCTTGAAGGCTTCTGCTATCTGTTGGAGCACTCAGACGCAAATGCTTAATACTTACGCTAGCTCTTATCAATGTAATTTTAGTTTTTATCACCTCTATATTGTATTGCACACTCATTTATTATCAGCATTTATATGTAGACAGGTGGTTACATATGCCTGCATTTGAATTTCATATTTTGTACATTCAATCCTATTTTATGACTCTCGTCCTGTAGGAATGTTGGAGAAACGACGATTCCGTAAATTCTTAGTTTATGTTCAAGACTTCAAAGAGGATGATCCGAAGACATGGAATAATTTCGATCCAATCAAGTCGAACATGCAGACTCTGTACGACAAATTTGGTTTGGACAAAAACACTCAGGATTTTACGGGCCATGCATTGGCTCTATTCCGCGACGATGAATATCTTAATGATCCGGCTGTTAATACAATTCGTCGTATAAAATTGTATTCGGACTCTTTGGCCCGATACGGTAAATCGCCATATCTATATCCAATGTATGGTTTGGGCGAATTGCCTCAAGGATTTGCACGTCTTTCGGCTATATATGGTGGTACTTATATGCTTGATAAGCCAATCGACGAAATTGTTATGGGCGAAGGCGGAAAAGTAGTTGGTGTACGCTCCGGAGATGAAGTAGCCAAATGCAAACAAGTATATTGTGATCCTAGTTACGTGCCTGAGAAGGTAATTAAAACTCTCGTTTACTTAAAACCCACCATAATGAGATTTTTTTATATAGGTTCGTAAAACCGGACAGGTTATCCGATGCATTTGCATTTTAGATCACCCAATAGCCAACACCAAAGATGCTCTATCAACTCAGATAATCATTCCACAGAAACAAGTTGGTCGCAAGTCTGACATATATGTATCGTTAGTGAGTTACACACATCAAGTAGCTGCAAAGGGCTGGTTCCTTGGCATGGTATCGACTACTGTCGAAACCGATAATCCGGAAAACGAAATCAAGCCCGGTCTTGATCTGTTCGAACCAATTACAAAGAAGTTCATCACGATTTCTGATTATTTAGAACCAATTGATGATGGTATTAATTCACAAGTTTTTATTTCAAAATCCTATGATGCTACAACACACTTCGAGACTACTTGTTTGGATGTATTGGACATTTTTAAACGTGGCACTGGTGAAGAATTTGACTTTTCTAAGATTAAACACGAACTGGGGGAAGAAGAGCAGTAATATGGCTAAATGATAAAATCAAGAAGCAAAAAATAAGGAACGTACATACTTGTTAAAAAGCAAAATCAACGGATTTAAATGATATCAAGATATTGTAAAAGGGAAGCAGCACAACCAGTAAAAACAAAATTAATTAAAACAAAAGTAATAACCAGAAACATAGGCATTCCTAGCGTCGCTTTCTATAATTTCTCTCTTCGCTGTTAAATGTCTTATTTTCAATATTATATTAAATGGAATGAAATAAAAGTACTCTGCCGTTTTCAAACATTTGCGAAACATCCCATTTTAACTTTATTTTGCTCTGATGAACTACCTTTTTTTATCTTTAGTTGCGACTATGTACATATATCGGCGCGGCCAATGCTTCTTTGTACACAATTGGATAACGACATATAAACTTATTTCGCTTATAAATTCTTTATACTGCCTACATACTTACATTTTTTGAGTAATTTAGGGAAAAAATAAATAAAACAGAGTAGGGATACTGCCGGGAATGCAACCAAGAATATGTTTATATGTGCATACGTGTATGCGCATTTTATAGTTTGGTTTTTCATTTTAGAAATGTAACCACATAATGAATCGAACGCAGCATCATACGATAATCTTATCGAAAATATTGGTATTGTTCAGCTTACAATTGAAATAAAGACAATGTTTAACACATATCGTCTCTTTATTTTATTATTTATTTGTAATCAGTGTTCATTTCTTAACATATCCTACACATCCAGTAGTGTTCCACGGGGTTTCTTACTCGGCGGTTCGTCAGTACTTTTTCTTCTTGCACCCGCATCTGTCAGTTTACCACCTTTTCTCAGTAATTGTTTCTCAATTATTCTCGCATTGTTCGCATAACTGTCAGCGATTTCTCTCTGTAAATGTAAAAGTGACAAATAGAAAAATGTTCAAGTCCTAAAATCGCACATGTTTACCGCCTCAATTTCGTCCTCCTCCTCGTCGATAGTGGACACAGTAACAGAACTGAATTTTCCCATATTTTTAGTATGACGAGTTACCATAACCTTTTGCGATGTCGACGGTCCCGGATTATCTTCAATTTCATCTTCGACTTTTTTCACTGAACGTATTTGAGTCTCGTTTTTACTCTTCACCAAGGCTCCTTTCAAAACAAATGTAACCTCCGAATCCGGGGCGTGGCGATAGTATACAGGAAGATTACATTGTTTGCACTATGCAAGGGAATAAGGATAATGAAACCATGTTGGTTGATTGTACAAAAGGAGAACGTTTACATTGAGTCTAAATTGTTTTTCAATGCCGGGTTCATGTTGGATATAGACAGTGTCCCCGAGATTATAAGTCAGCTTATGTGCTCGAAATTTCCCGTCAATCACTCTAGCTCCATCTCTCTCTCTAAGTGGAAGTTTCTCTATGCTACAATCTGAAGTTTAGACGCATAAAAGAGTATGGAATACAAATTCAATTTTCTAATCAATAAATTAAATTTACCCAAAATAAGTGACAGTTTGCCGCAAAGGCAATAGTATATGTTTAACGGCTTTTCGTCATTATATTCCTCCTGATCTTTTGAATCCGAGCACACAATACTACGAGATACTACTTTAGGCATTTTCGTAAATGGATTAATTTAAATCTCAGCAATAATAAACAAACTAGTAATTCAATCCAACTTGTATACCATAGATAAATGAACAAGATGGGAAAACTTTCGTACGTCTGCCCTGTGATCGCCGCAAGTTTTTGTTTTTATTACACCGATACTATGCGTGTTATTCTCGGTTTAAAAACGACGCTTTTGACTAACACAATGATATTCTCAAGCGTCGATGTGTAGAGTCAAGACGTCGGTACCAGGTCGGAACAAGGCAGAATGACATAGTCAAGAAGCTGTCAAACCGAAACGCGTTTGTAGTAGGGGCTAGCTGTCAAAAGCCATCAGATTGCCATGTCGGAGTCTACACGAGGGCTATCTTTTTGCGCTTTTTTCTTTTGAACCTACGTTCCAATTTGAGGACGCGTCCACACGGAGTTTTTCTGCGTGTGCCTGTTTCTTGACATTTCGCTACACATTTCAATTTCGTTGCCTGTGGTGACGTTTGAAAAGTAGGGATGGTATCCAAACGTACACTACCAAGTCAGAAACAAGAGTGAAGCGACATCGCAAAACAAAGAAAAGGAGATAAGGAAATGGCAAAAAACCCACGAAGTAGCTACCCGCGCGTGAGTGTGCCATTGTATTTCTGTTCCACTTACCCTCTCTTTTACACTTATTTAAGCCCTCACCAGATAGCCCTCGTCTAGACTCCGACCATCTTGCTCATTTAACTATGTTGTATACTTAACCCTGTTATATACTTATACACTCGTTTTGTGACGGATAAAAAGGCCAACGTTGCCAGCACAAATGTAGACGTCAGCAGACGAGAAAATGTAGTTTATCAAAATGTGTGCGTATCATTGAATTAAATAATTTATATCTGAAAACGAATATTGTTTTAAATGTCTCCCTATGCCTCTTCCAAGTATTCCTACAGCTCTTTCTATCGACCAGTAAAACGATTTCATTTTGAAACTCATTGGCAGTAGGTGATAATGCTGTTGGGTTAAGTGGGGTTCACACTAGACGATTTGTCTGTACGATTTGCTTGACGACCAAATAATGCCTAGCGTTCACACCATACAACTTGCTTAACCGACTTCACTTGCGATAGAAATTTCGAAGTATTAACATGGCGGCGCATGCTCTGGTTACAGGGATGATTATTCATGAAATACTCGAAAATTAAGAAAAAAAGCGAATGTGGATTAAGCCATGGGTCGGAAAACGTAACAATTTCTCAGCGGTGACTGTTAAGAGAGTTCCACGAATATTTTTCAGAGGATTTTCGTAATTATTTCCGAATGGATAGTAGCGTATGATGAGTTACTGAGAAAAATAATTCCTCATATGAAAAAAATCAAACCAAAATTATTTTTCTTTGTTTAAAATCATATCATTCATATCGTTCATTCCGCTCAAAGTTGGTGTTGATTCTCTGAACGCACAAGCAAAAGTGAAAAAATGCTCTGAAGTTGTACGACAACTGTTCACACCTTACTATAAGTCGATCAAGCAAGCCAAAAAGTTAAAATATTTGAACTTCCAAAAGACAAATTTGACGACATGTTGTACGACCGTTCACACTCAAGATTTGGCCCATCAAGCAAGGTCATCAAGCAAATCGTACAGACAAATCGTATGGTGTGAGCCCCGCATTATACCTGCTACAAACGCGTTGCGATTTGGCGGCGTCTTGACTATGTCATTCTTACCCCGTTTACATGCGTAGTCGAAACTGAGTTGAAATTTCGACCCAGGTTTTTCCGCTACGTAGTCGAAAGATCGAAGAGATCAAACGTAGTTGAAGTGACCGATAGTATGTATGTACCTTTTACCTTGATTGTGTTAGTCCTGCGTTGTGCCAACCAGCAAGTGAAAAGAAAGAAAAAAAAAAAAAAAAAGATATCTCACACATACAGAGACAAAATGTCAGTTCGACTCCACGACCCTTTTTTACATGAATTTTTCCAACTCGATCCAGCTCCGCTAGTTGGATCGAGTCGAGTCGACTCGATTTCAACTCGATCCGCGTTTATACGGATTTCGATCCTAGTTGAATCCGGATTCAACAATGCATGTAAACGGAGCATCTGCCTTGTTGCGACCATTTTGCCACGTCTTGACTCTACACATTGACGTCTTGAGACCATCATTGGGTTAGTCAAAAGCGTAATTTTTAAACGGAGAATAACACCGATAACAGTTCGGCCATCCTAAACTAATCGTGTCCCCACGATTTGATCCTCGCTAGCGCTCTCCGCACCACCTTCATCATCAGTCAGTCATGTTTCCGAGTCAGCTTCCCCATTTATGAACTAAATTCAGTTTCAATCTTCGATTTTTTTACTGATGCCAACTTCACTCTATAGAATTCACTTCCAACTTCACTCACAGAAGTAACCGCGCTGTCAAAAAAAAAACGCCGATGTGTATTGACTGACTGCGCTGTCGCGTCGCCGTGTAGTAGCATTGTGAAACAGGCATCACACGATCGTACAGTAGCACCAAAGCACAAGCAAAATGATAGAAAAAAAAATCAACAGCTACTCAGTCGATTCTCCTCCCACCGAGTACACGAAAAAAAAAAATCCACGCTAATCCCACAGCTCACTTGTTGTGTTTTTTTTTTTTTTTGTTTTTTTTTTTCTTCACTGTTGATCGTCGTTGCTATGTAACTGCGACAATCCTTACAATTAAATGGTCGATCCCGCACTCCCACTGAGCCCGAAGAAAAGAAAAGGAAAACAAAAAACTAATAACCAACAAGAAAACGAACGAGCGATCCTCTTTGCGCGTTGGATTTTATAATCCCACTTCTGATATGTTGTGTAAAAGAAAATAATACTCCGGGTTTTTTTTTTTATACTTTATTTACTCTGCTCAACACTCAACAGTAACCGATGCCTCCCATTTGATCTAACAAATGGAAGAATACATCCATTGGGACATCAGCAGCACCGTTTTTGGCTACCAGAGCGCTGATGAGAATAGCAAATGACTGCGGGCTTGAATACCCAGTCATTTCACAAATCATCAAGAATCACTTCTATGTAGACGACCTACTCACGGGGGCAGACACTAATGAAGAAGCTACAACCTATCGAAGTCTGATAGAAGAAATCCTATCGAATAGAGGTTTTGAACTACGCAAGTGGAAGAGTAGTTTCAAGGAGTTTATAGACGAAATTCCTGCAGATAAGAGAGGAAGCAGATGTCTTGATTTTGATACGGAACCCACAAAAATCCTAGGCCTTTACTGGAATCCGAGCAGCGATTGTTTCAATAATCCATGCATCACTTCACAATCGAGATCCTATCACCAAACGTACCATATTATCCGAATCTGCAAAGATCCTCGACCCACTTGGATTTCTGGGCCCCCAACAATTGCAATTAAGATCTTATTTTAACAACTTTGGATGGAGCAATCAAACGGCAAAAAACTGGATTGGGATGATGTCGTACAAGAACCATTGGCCACTAGGTGGCGTACCTTCCGTGAAGAATTTAAACACTTTGGAGACATCAAGGTACCGCGATGGATTCACACAAAACCAATAACACAGTCTGAGTTTCACGGACTCTGTGATGCCTCCGTGTCAGCATATTCTGCAGTTATTTATTGCACAACCATCGACAAAGACAAAATCTTCGTCAACATGGTTGCAGCTAAAACCCGAGTAGCTCCCATAAGACAACAACCATTACCACGTCTAGAGCTGTGTGGAGCTCTTTTACTAGCAAAACTATTAGACTCGATACGAAAGGCATTTGGCACCCAAAACCTAAGACCAATTTCCGTATGGACGAACTCCAAGATTGTACTCAGTTGGCTCAATGCACATCCCAGACGGTGGACAAATTTTGTAGCCAATCGAACAGCTACTATATTTAGCCTAACTCAAGCAAACTGGTGGAGACACGTGACCTCCCAAGATAATCTTTGCGGACATGGCCTCAAGAGGTATTTCCCCACAAACACTAAAATCATCTGATCTTTGGTGGAGGGGTCCTTTGTGACTCAGTCAATCACAAGACACTTGGCCGATACAACAGTCTGACACGCACTACCAGACAAACAACGAAGAAAGAAAGAATCTCATTCAAGTTTTCACATCATTATCAAATCCAATCTGGGATGCAATAACAAGTCGAGTTTCTTCCTTCGAGAAAGTCATCCGCATTGTGGCATACTGGAAGCGGTTTAAAGAACATACAATACAAGGTACCTAATGCAACGTAAACATCAGATAACTCATCAAACCCTTCCTTTCAGAGTTCTATCGACTTGCGAGCTGCAAGGACCCACTTTCACCTGCTTACGTTGGGTTCAGGGAACAGAATTTGGTGAAGAAATGAAGTGCATCAGCTCCAACCACACCATTCCAAGCAAAAGTAAACTATCCCCATTCTTCCCCTTTATTGACGCCAGTGGTCTTCTGCGAGTTGGAGGTCGACTCGAGAATTCATCGTGCAGCTACAACGCTAAATATCCCATAATCCTGCCAAAACAACACATCTTAACTTCTCTTCTGATATCTGAATATCATCAGCGTTACCTACATCCAGGACCAACTCATCTTTTATCCATCATGCGACAAAAATATTGGATTATAGGAGGGCGAAGTACAATAAGACAACATATTCACAAATGCTTTAAATGCTTTCGACTCAAACGCACGGCACAACAGAAACTCATGGAAAATCTACCAGAACATCGAGTACAACCAAGCAGACCCTTCTTGCACCGTGGAGTCGACTACGCTGGCCCAATAAAGTTACGTCTTAACAGGGGACGAGGTGGAAAAACTATAAAGGGATACATCGCTCTGTAAGTTTGTTTCAGTACCAAGGCTATCCATGCTGAAATGGCCTCCGACCTAACGTCAGGCGCATTCATTGCATCATTAAAACGGTTTATTGCTTTATTGCACGGCGGGGTACTCCAGCTGCAATATACAGTAACAATGCAACAAATTTTGTTGGTGCAAAACGAAAGCTTTCGGAAGTTTATAAATTGGTTTTATCGAGAGCCCACAATGACGCGGTTTCTAACTTGTTAGCCAAGGGCGAAGCCCAATGGCATTTCATTCCTCCCGCATCCCCACATTTTAGTGGACTGTGAGAATCTGGTTCAAGGCCATTAAAACTCACTTGAGACGAGGGATAAGAGAGACATTAGATACTAACATTCGAGGAAATGGCTACACTGCTAACACAAATTGAAGGAGTACTCAACTCTCGTCCGCTAACTCCGATAAGCGATTCAGATGCTTACAGTTTAGAACCCTTAACTCCAGGTCATTTCTTGATTGGCACACCGCTAACCGCACTTCCAGAGAAGAATTTGGTAGACGTCAACCCGCAGAGACTCAACCGGTGGCAACAGGTGGAAAGAACGGTGCAATCATATTGGAAGCAGTGGTCCAAAGACTATTTGCATACGCTAAATCAACGTCCCAAATGGAGATACGCAACTAGTAACGTCGCAGCATCTAGATGATTTAGTTCTTGTGCACAAAGACGATCTGCCTCCTGCAGTTTGGCAATTGGGACGAATCGTCAACATTCATCCAGGGAAGGATGGTAAGGTGCGGGCTGTTACACTGCGGACTAGTTTGGGGGAATTAAAACGACCAATAGTGTAGTGAAGATATCAAAACTGCCAACAAATTAAATTAAGGGAAACTTAATGGGGGTAGGATGTAGCATCATTCTGGCAATGCCATAAATTATTATTTTGTTTCTCGTAATACATGTAAGCTTCAGTATTCATTATAACTCATTAAAGTACAGTTCAATTCAAAGGAGAGTTCTTTCATTTTACTTTCAACCCGTACAACCTTATACGAGGCTTTATTCATAAGCCTTTATTATTTTATTTATGGTATCCATCATATAATTAAACGTTGTACATATTTTCCAGTGTGTAATCTGCATGCGTACCCGGGCAATACCTCATCAACAACAGATGGCAAGTTTGCCACAGCAACGTATTGAGCTTCGATAACTTTCGTTAACACTGGTGTGGACTACTGCGGACCATTTCTCGTTCGATCTTGGAAGGGACGCGGGGCTAAATTTCAGATCCCGATCTCCTCTCTATTTGCACTTCATTGCTGAATCGGTGGCAGTATCTACAGCGTTTACATCAACAATTTTGGCAAAGGTCGTCCAAGGAGTATTTGTCACAACTTCGAAGGCGTCCAAAATGGCTGAATCAACATCAAAATTTGAAACCAAATTACATACATCGTCGTCCTTCAAGAGGAAAACCAACTTACTTACTTACTTATCAGGCCAGCGATCCATGGAGGATCTGAGCCTGAGCTATAGCTGCCTTCCATCCTTGACGGTCCCGGGCACGCTGCTTCCAGTTGTCAAGACCAAGATGTCTTACATCCGCGATTACTTGGTCTTTATACCGGAGGTTCGGTCTTCCTCTTCTTCTCGAACCAGGAGGCTCGGAGTCGAAGACCCTCTTAGCTGGAGCGTTGATGTCCATGCGCTCGATGTGGCCGAGCCAGTGTAGTCGACGGGTCCTTGCCTTACGGACTACCTCCACATCTTGGTACAGCTCGTAGAGTTCGCGGTTGTGTCTTCTTCTCCATTCACCTTCCTCACAGACAGGACCAAATATCCGGCGCAGAATTTTTCTTTCGAAAGAACCCAAAATCAGCTCCGCTGTCCTGCTTATCGTCCAGCTTTCGGCTCCGTACAGCAAGACTGGCAGAATGAGCGTTTTGTAAAGCATGACTTTGGTCTTTCGAGTGAGGAGTTTTGACCCCAGTTGTTTGGACAAGCCGAAGTAGCAGCGGTTGCCAAGGGCGATTCTACGCCGGATCTCCACTGTGGTGTCATTTGTGGAATTTACGTTTGCCCCGAGGTAGACAAACTCCTTAACTACCTCGAAATTGTAGCTGTCAATTGTTATGTTTGTCCCAGGTGGTGAGCGACGGATTGGTTTTTGCTTGACAGCATGTATTTCGTTTTGTCCTCATTGATCTTAAGGCCAATTCGTTTCGCCTGTTCTTCAATCGCCGTAAATGCTTCCACAATGCCACGGCGAGAACACGCGATGATGTCGATATCATCCGCGTATCCTAGCAGCTGGATGGACTTGTAAAAGATAGTGCCTTCCCTGTTGACGCCTGCCCGTCGCACTATCTGCTCCAGCACCAGGTTGAAGAAGTCACATGACAGCGCATCTCCTTGCCGAAATCCGGTGCATGTTTCGAATGGTTCCGAGGTCCTAGAACCGAGTTGCACGGTGCATCGCGTGTTTTTTAGCGTGGCGCGACACAACTGGATCAGTTTTACCGGGATCCCGAATTCGGCCATCGCCCCAAACAGTGCTTCACGATGAATGCTGTCGTATGCGGCTTTGAAATCGATGAAAAGATGGTGTGTATCGATTTGAAACTCGTTGGTCTTTTCCAGGATTTGTCGAAGTGTGAAAATTTGGTCTATAGTTGATTTGCCGGGCCGGAAGCCGCACTGGTAGCTGCCGATTAGTGCGGTGCAAAATGGTTTTAGACGTTCACACAACACGCTGGACAGGATCTTGTATGCGACATTGAGCAGGGATATACCTCTATAGTTCTTACAAGAGGTAGGATCGCCTTTTTTGTGGATGGGGCATATAGAGCTGGTATTCCAGTCGTCGGGCATGCTCTCATCTTCCCAAATTCTGCAGATGATCTGGTGCATGCTCCCTACCAGAACATCGCCGCCAGCCTTGAAGAGCTCTGATGGCAAGCCATCTGAGCCTGCGGCCTTGTTGTTCTTCAGCTTCTGAATAGCTGTGCCGACTTCTTCTATGCTGGGTGGGAGGACTACTTCAGCGGCTGGAGTTGGGATTTCCTCAGTCCCTACCACTCTCTCTTGGTCATGCTCGTTAAGCAGCTGCTGGAAGTGCTGCTTAAATACATCCACTATTCCCTGCGGGTCGGTGACAAGATTACCCTCGCAGTTTCGAAGAGCCAGGGTGCCCTTTTTGAAGCCTCCTGCAAGGCCTTTGGCTTTCTTGTAAAAGGCTCGTATTTTATGTGTATCCCTAGACTCCTCGATATCCTTGAGCTGGGAGGCTGCGAAGATTCTTTTCTTTTGTCGCAGTAGTTTCTTCTCCTCCCTTCTTCTGGCTCGGTACTCTTCTCGCGCTGCCCTGGTTTTTCTCTGTAGCGCCTTTTGGTACGCCTCGTCGGTTGCTGCCTTTTTCTGCTCACACTCGCCATCATACCACGGATTTCTTGTCGGGGGTGGTAGGTATCCTAAGGTGGTTTTGGCTACTTCCTGAATGGCTGAGCGGCAATGCAGCCACATATTATTGGCATTTGTGTTCGACGTAGGCATACCGTAGAGTCTTTCGCTCAGCTGCTCCCTGTAGACTCTGGCAACCTCCGGTGTGCTCAGGCGCCCAATGTCGAACCTCCTCCTGATGGGCTGGTGCAGCTTTCTGACATTGGACAGTCGAGCTCTGAATCTTGCTGCTACGAGGAAGTGGTCAGAGTCGACATTTGCCCCTCTGAATGTTCGCACATCCAGGATGTTTGACGCGTGCCTTGCGTCAATGAGCACATGGTCGATTTGGTTGGCGGTTCGACCGTCCGGAGATCGCCAGGTTGCTGTGTGGATTCGCTTGCGAGGGAATCTTGTGCTACTTATCACCGCATTACGAGCTGTCGCAAAGTCAGCGAGTCGGAAGCCGTCGGAAGCCGTCGGAAAACCAACCGCCGTGTAAATGGCTCATCGGGAGAGTCATTGAGACGTATCCATATATGAATCCTACGACAGACGGTATAAATAGGCTCTCAGATTTATCGAACACAAAATTGTTAAAAATCATAAAATAACAGCTGATATTAACAAAAGGAAGGTCCATAAACAAAATATTAAGAAAAGACGCAAAGTGGCTTTATCTGGCAGTAATGAATAATTATTTTGGCTTTTTTATACATAACATTGTGAGTGTATTTATGAATGTTTACGCTGAATAATATGTAATGATTATCGGATTAAAGAATATAAATGTTGAACAGGTTCAGGTCGGAATCATTTTCTTCAACCAAATTTCTGACACCCTGATACCTCTCCCAAAAAAGCAACTCCTAATTACTTATTACCCTTTGCGCAATGAATTCGCTTTAAATGCGGACAAACCGAATTCAACCACCGACAACGATCGGATATCCCAAGAAGGAGAGCAAAACAACCAACCACTCGCCGCACCGATGAACTTCGGTCATTAATTCCGTCAACACATTCTTAAAGGGGAGGGGTTACCACCGCTTTCTGGTAATTTTCCCCTATATACTTCCTGTCATATCTACTACACTCACGTATAACAGTTTGCTATTCAAACACGTGAGTGCATCAAGCGAATGCTGGTTCTTTACAAGAGACAGCAGAGAGTCCGAATACAGAGGAGAGCGTATTTTTGCAGGGATAATGATTAGCAGTGACCAAAGGGAACGGTCACTGCAGGTTATTGGGTAGAATGCTTTATTTGAAGAGAGAAAAATGGTTAAATGACAAATTAATAGAAAAAGAGAGAATTCGTAGCACAGTTTGCTACTCAAACAAGTCAGTGCATCAAGCGAATGCTGGTTCTTTACAAGAGACGGCAGAGAGTCCGAATATAGAGAGCGTATTTTTGCAGGGATAAAGATTAGCAGTGACCAAAGGGAACGGTCACAGCAGGCTATTGGGTAGAATGCTTTATTTGAAGAGAATGCGTAGCACAGTTTGCTACTCAAACAAGTGAGTGCATCAAGCGAATGCTGGTTCTTTACAAGAGACAGCAGAGAGTCCGAATACAGAGGAGAGCGTATTTTTGCAGGGATAATGATTAGCACTGACCAAAGGGAACGGTCACTGCAGGTTATTGGGTAGAATGCTTTATTTGAAGAGAGAAAAATGGTTAAATGACAAATTAATAGAAAAAGAGAGAATTCGTAGCACAGTTTGCTACTCAAACAAGGCAGTGCATCAAGCGAATGCTGGTTCTTTACAAGAGACAGCAGAGTCCGAATACAGAGGAGAGCGTATTTTTGCAGGGATAATGATTAGCAGTGACCAATGGGAACTGTCACTACAGGTTCTTGGTTAGAATGCTTTATTTGAAGTCATAGATAAATTAACGAGATGGCAATCTCGATGGCTTTGACAGGCATTTTGACAACTAGCCCCTACAAACTCGTTTCGATTTGACGGCGTCTTGACTATGTCATTCTGCCTTGTTCCGACGTCTTGACTCTGAGTCAACAGCGTCGTTTTTAAAGCGGCCCCTAGACGCTCAATATTATTGTGCAAAATTTTGCACAATTTTATTGGCTTGCTGCCCCAGACGGTTCAATATTTTTCCCAATAATTTAGTGGGCCGGTCATATTTGTATTAAAAGTCAAAGGCGTTCCGATTTTCCGCAATATATCGCACAATCTTGCAATATTATCTACAGACGAGCAATAATATTGTGCAATATCAAATATTGCACAATATTATTAGGCGTCCAGGGGCCGCTTTAATTACAAATACAACAACCTACCCTTGCGGGGATCACAGGGCAGACGTACGAAAGTTTTCCATCTTGTTAATTTATCTATGTTTGAAGTGACAAAAATGGTAATATGACAAATTAATAGAAAAAGAGAGAATTCGTAGCACAGTTTGCTACTCAAACAAGGCAGTGCATCAAGCGAATGCTGGTTCTTTACAAGAGACAGCAGAGAGTCCGAATACAGAGGAGAGCGTATTTTTGCAGGGATAATGATTAGCAGTGACCAAAGGGAACGGTCACTGCAGGTTATTGGGTAGAATGCTTTATTTGAAGAGAGAAAAATGGTTAAATGACAAATTAATAGAAAAAGAGAGAATTCGTAACACAGTTTGCTACTCAAACAAGTCAGTGCATCAAGCGAATGCTGGTCCTTTACAAGAGACGGCAGAGAGTCCGAATATAGAGAGCGTATTTTTGCAGGGATAAAGATTAGCAGTGACCAAAGGGAACGGTCACTACAGGTTATTGGGTAGAATGCTTTATTTGAAGAGAGAAAAATGGTTAAATGACAAATTAATAGAAAAAGAGAGAATTCGTAGCACAGTTTGCTACTCAAACAAGGCAGTGCATCAAGCGAATGCTGGTTCTTTACAAGAGACAGCAGAGAGTCCGAATACAGAGGAGAGCGTATTTTTGCAGGGATAATGATTAGCAGTGACCAAAGGGAACGGTCACTGCAGGTTATTGGGTAGAATGCTTTATTTGAAGAGAGAAAAATGGTTAAATGACAAATTAATAGAAAAAGAGAGAATTCGTAACACAGTTTGCTACTCAAACAAGTCAGTGCATCAAGCGAATGCTGGTCCTTTACAAGAGACGGCAGAGAGTCCGAATATAGAGAGCGTATTTTTGCAGGGATAAAGATTAGCAGTGACCAAAGGGAACGGTCACTACAGGTTATTGGGTAGAATGCTTTATTTGAAGAGAGAAAAATGGTTAAATGACAAATTAATAGAAAAAGAGAGAATTCGTAGCACAGTTTGCTACTCAAACAAGGCAGTGCATCAAGCGAATGCTGGTTCTTTACAAGAGACAGCAGAGAGTCCGAATACAGAGGAGAGCGTATTTTTGCAGGGATAATGATTAGCAGTGACCAAAGGGAACGGTCACTGCAGGTTATTGGGTAGAATGCTTTATTTGAAGAGAGAAAAATGGTTAAATGACAAATTAATAGAAAAAGAGAGAATTCGTAACACAGTTTGCTACTCAAACAAGTCAGTGCATCAAGCGAATGCTGGTCCTTTACAAGAGACGGCAGAGAGTCCGAATATAGAGAGCGTATTTTTGCAGGGATAAAGATTAGCAGTGACCAAAGGGAACGGTCACTACAGGTTATTGGGTAGAATGCTTTATTTGAAGAGAGAAAAATGGTTAAATGACAAATTAATAGAAAAAGAGAGAATTCGTAGCACAGTTTGCTACTCAAACAAGGCAGTGCATCAAGCGAATGCTGGTTCTTTACAAGAGACAGCAGAGAGTCCGAATACAGAGGAGAGCGTATTTTTGCAGGGATAAAGATTAGCAGTGACCAAAGGGAACGGTCACTACAGGTTATTGGGTAGAATGCTTTATTTGAAGAGAGAAAAATGGTTAAATGACAAATTAATAGAAAAAGAGAGAATTCGTAGCACAGTTTGCTACTCAAACAAGGCAGTGCATCAAGCGAATGCTGGTTCTTTACAAGAGACAGCAGAGAGTCCGAATACAGAGGAGAGCGTATTTTTGCAGGGATAATGATTAGCAGTGACCAAAGGGAACGGTCACTGCAGGTTATTGGGTAGAATGCTTTATTTGAAGAGAGAAAAATGGTTAAATGACAAATTAATAGAAAAAGAGAGAATTCGTAACACAGTTTGCTACTCAAACAAGTCAGTGCATCAAGCGAATGCTGGTCCTTTACAAGAGACGGCAGAGAGTCCGAATATAGAGAGCGTATTTTTGCAGGGATAAAGATTAGCAGTGACCAAAGGGAACGGTCACTACAGGTTATTGGGTAGAATGCTTTATTTGAAGAGAGAAAAATGGTTAAATGACAAATTAATAGAAAAAGAGAGAATTCGTAGCACAGTTTGCTACTCAAACAAGGCAGTGCATCAAGCGAATGCTGGTTCTTTACAAGAGACAGCAGAGAGTCCGAATACAGAGGAGAGCGTATTTTTGCAGGGATAATGATTAGCAGTGACCAAAGGGAACGGTCACTGCAGGTTATTGGGTAGAATGCTTTATTTGAAGAGAGAAAAATGGTTAAATGACAAATTAATAGAAAAAGAGAGAATTCGTAACACAGTTTGCTACTCAAACAAGTCAGTGCATCAAGCGAATGCTGGTTCTTTACAAGAGACGGCAGAGAGTCCGAATATAGAGAGCGTATTTTTGCAGGGATAAAGATTAGCAGTGACCAAAGGGAACGGTCACAGCAGGTTATTGGGTAGAATGCTTTATTTGAAGAGAATGCGTAGCACAGTTTGCTACTCAAACAAGTGAGTGTGTCAAGCGAACGTTAGTTCTTTACAAGAGACGGCAGAGAGTCCGAATATAGAGGAGACCGTATTTTTGCAGGGATAATGATTAACAGTGACCAAAGGGAACGGTCACTACAGGTTATTGGGTAGAATGCTTTATTTGAAGAGAGAAAAATGGTTAAAAGACATATTAATAGAAAAAGAGAGAATTCGTAGCACAGTTTGCTACTCAAACAAGTGAGTGCATCAAGCGAATGAGTCTGTATACCATAGATAAATTAACAAGATGGAAAACTTTCGTACGTCTGCCCTGTGATCCCCGCAAGGGCTGGTTGTTGTATTTGTAATTAAAGCGGCCTCTAGACGCCTAATAATATTGTGCATTATTTGATATTGCACAATATTATTGTTCGTCTGTAGATAATATTGCAAGATTGTGCCATATATTACGGAAAATCAAAACGCTTTTGACTTTTATTACAAATATGAGCGGTCAACTAAATTATTGGGAAAAATATTGAACCGTCTGGGGCAGCAAGCCAATAAAATTGTGCAATATTTTGCACAATAATATTGAGCGTCTAGAGGCCGCTTTAAAAACGACGCTCTTGACTTAGAGTCAAGACGCACTTTTTTGCCTGGTGTTGCGCTTCAATCGTCATTGGTCTTTCAAGCAGTGAACATCGGAAAAAACAAAGGGACATTTTAGTGCGTGGTCACACTTAATATCTCTGTCAAAGGAAATATCATCTAAAAGATAACACCATAAGCAATAAGTATCTACGGAGTATTTCTTATAACAATATGTAATGAATGTGTAATTCGTGATGTGCAAACATTTTAGGGCTCGGTATGGGGGAAATTTTCGTCACGCGTAACCGAAATTAGTATTAGTGTGTCGGTGTGCGCAATCGAACAGTCTGCGTAGGCTGAGTAGGTATAAACACAATCTATTGGCTGTGATTCAAATTGAAATAATTTTCATCTTTCAGTTGAAAACAAGTAAGTTTCGATTTTGCCTGCTGGTGGAAGAAGAATTCAGAGCAACATTTCGATACTATGGGAATGATGTGTAAACAATTTAAGTTTCGGTATGGGGGAAACGACCGTCACGCGTAACCGAAATTAGTATTAGTGTGTCGGTGTGCGTAACCGAACTTACGATTTGTACTACGTCAGTGTGCGTAGGCTGAGTAGGTATAAACACAAGTTTTTTGTTTATGATTCATCTATGGGTATGCGTTAATAAGTTTGTGTGTTGCGTGCTGCCCACTGCACACATGCACACGAACGCGGTAGAGTGAGCACCGAACGCACTGACGTACTGTACTAATCCCTATAACTTGGACTTTGGACTGGAACTGTTCATTGGTAATTTTTCGTTACCTACTTACTTACTTACTTATCAGGCCAGCGATCCATGGAGGATCTGAGCCTGAGCTATAGCTGCCTTCCATCCTTGACGGTCCCGGGCACGCCGCTTCCAGTTGTCAAGACCAAGATGTCTTACATCCGCGATTACTTGGTCTTCGGTCTTCCTCTTCTTCTCGAACCAGGAGGCTCGGAGTCGAAGACCCTCTTAGCTGGAGCGTTGATGTCCATGCGCTCGATGTGGCCGAGCCAATGTAGTCGACGGGTTCTTGCCTTCTGGACTACATCCACATCTTGGTACAGCTCGTAGAGTTCGCGGTTGTATCTTCTTCTCCATTCACCTTCCTCACAGACAGAACCAAATATCCGGCGCAGAATTTTTCTTTCGAAAGAACCCAAAATCAGCTCCGCTGTCCCGCTTATCGTCCAGCTTTCGGCTCCGTACAGCAAGACTGGCAGAATGAGCGTTTTGTAAAGCATGATTTTGGTCTTTCGAGTGATCTCCCCTTTAAGAGTAAATTGACGGAATTAATGGCTTAAGTTCAACAAGTGTGCCGGCGAGTGGTGGGTTGTTTTGCGATCTTTTTTGAATTGAATTGAAAATAAAAAAGTACCCCTTACATAGTTAAATATTCGAACAGGCGTGCTACATTAATCGGCGATTCAACCAATTATATCACCACATGATTTACGAACAATCACCCAAGTGTTATACTTAAGCAAACCATTTTTCTCTCTTCAAATAAAGCAGTTCTAAGCAATAATCTGCAGTTTGGTTCACATTGGTCACTTGTAATCATTATCCTTGCAAAATTACTCAAATAAAAAAAATGAGAAAATAAAAAAATTAAATCTTACATTCATTACCTACTACATAGTTAAATAAAATATATTCACGAAAAAAGGGAATGATAAAATACATATGTACATATGTATATGAAAATAAAGAAAACTAATAAATTTATAACATAAAATGGATGTTTCAATTTTTGACCTAACCTATGTAATTGAATCTTATATCATCGTAAATGTCAACCGAGTCGCATGCACGGATATTTACACATCCGATTTCATGAGTACCTCGTACTCACGCCTTCTTTTATGGATGTAATTTTGCTTTTTATGTCACATTATTATTATCTATTATTTTTTTATCAAATAAAAATGAATTAAATCAAAAATTGACTTGCGATATTGGTATTTTCTTATTTCATTGGACCTACTACATACATAGTAGTATGTGAGAGCACCGTGGCGCAGTGGGTAGTGTGTTGGCCTCTGACGCCGATGACTCGGGATCGAATCCCGACACAGCCATGTCATCGAACGTGTTTTTCACGGTGTTTCTCCTCAGCGGGGTTCTGACAAAACCCTCTGTCATGAAAAGCTTCTCGAAATTCGCCGTTCGGAACCGGCAATAAAACTGTAGGTCCCTTTCACCTATGTGAAAATGAAATCACGCACAACATGGGTGATTGAGAGAAGCTCGGCTCAGGTTCTTCATGGACTGTAACGCCAACATACATACTACATATATATGTATATATACATGTATTTTTTTAAGTTATATAATTCATTTCTCTTTCATAAAGAAAACCACTATCTTACTCTTATAGTATCCCCTTGGATCCGAACGATTGATCCTTACGGGCTCCTTACTAAATTAGCCGTCGACTCTGCCACTTGCACCACCTCACCTCTTTGAAATTTGAGATCAATTTGCGTACTTTAATAAATACTGTACAAAATAAGTGAAGGTAGAAAGCTCTAGCAAAGATACCAAAAGGTAACTTGAATACTTATCCAACTCGGCCATTGTTCACCAAATGGGGAGTTGGCCTAAGTGGTGGAGTCCCTGGCTAATTTAGCAAAGACTCTCACACCAAAATAAAGGGTCCGCCATATAACGTTTTTTTTTTTTTTTTTCAAGTAGTGCTTATTTCGTGAATGGTAACACTAAGCTCATGTCTGATTTGACAGATAATTAGTATGGTAACACTTAGCTCATGTCTGATTTGACAGATAATTAGTTTTATCCTTCCGCTGAACGAATATGGTTGTGTAACAACGCTGGAAAATATTGCGACATTACTTTGAAAATCATGGTAATGTTGCAGAATGTGTGCGAAAATTGCGTGCGGATTTTGGAAGAAGAGAAGCACCGTCAGCCCCGTATGTTCGTTATCTTGTGAAAAAAGTGAAAGAAACTGGCATTCTCATCGATAAACCAAAGCGTGAAAAGCCAAAAACAGTGCGTACACCCGAGAATATTGCTGCTGCGGCAGAAAGTGTGCGTGAAGCGTCATCAACCACAATTCATCGCCGTTCTCAACAATTGAACATTTCGGACACATCATTGAGACGAATTTTGCATAAAGACCTTGGTATGACGCCATACAAAGTCCAATTGGTTCAGGAGTTGAAGCCAACTGACCATCCAATGCGTTTTCGCTTCGCTAAGTGGGCCTGCGATCGACTTACAGAAGATTCCGATTTTGCCAAAAAAATCATCTTTTCAGATGAAGCTCATTTTGATCTTAGCGGGTATGTAAACAAGCAAAATTGTCGCATTTGGGGCACGGAAAACCCGCACGCATACATTGAAAAGCTGGTGCACCCAAAACGAGCCACTGTTTGGTGCGGATTTTGGTCCAGAGTCATAATTGGGCCATTTTTCTTCGAAAATGAGCAAGGAGTGGCCGTTACAGTCAATGGCGATCGAATTTTTGTTCACAAAAATTGAAGAGGAGGATATTGGCAACATTTAAACAGGGCGGCACTATGTGCCACACAGCCGAAGCTACACTCGATGTTTGCGCCCTGTTTTTGAAGATCGCATTCTCAGCCGCAGAGCTGAAGTCGTTTGGCCACCTCGGAGCTGCGATTTGACACCGTTGGACTATTATTTGTGGGGTGCCGTCAAAGATAAGTGTTACGCCGACAAGCCAGAGACAATTGACGCTTTAAAGGACAATATTCGTGAAGCCATTGGTGAAATACAGCTGCACACAATCGATAATGTGCTTAAAAATTGGACCGATCGTATAGGCTACTGCATGGCCAGCCGAAGCAGCCATTTGAATGAAATTATTTTCCATTACTAACCGGAAGGATTGTACTTTCAAATAAAAGAAAGAAATTTGAGAAAATATTCAGTAGTTTTTTTTTATAGCATTTTCAAAAAAAAAAAAAAAGTTATTTGGCGGACCCTTTAAATAGGTGAAGGTAGAAACCTTTAGCAGAGACACCATAAACCACGTGAGGTGAATAGTGATCAGCTTAAGTACTTGGCCATTCGTTTGTAAATGCTGTTGTGGCGTAAGAGGTTGAATCGCCGATTGATGTAGCACGCCTGTTGGTATCCTGTCTATGTAAGACGTACTTTTTTATTTTCAATTATTTTTATCTTTTTCGTTGTTATTATCTACGCCAGGGGTTCCCAAAGTATGCGCCGTAGAAAGTAAAAAAGGGCGCCGCGCCGTGAGTTTGGTAGATTAAAAGATTATAATTATAGTAAAGATAAACTAAGCTTCGCGCTGCGTGTAAACTGAGTTTTTAAACATACCTCACTTTGCCTTTCTTTTGACACATCAGTCCAGCGAAAACGAGGTAAATAAAAAAATATCCAACCTGCGACCTGCACAGTGCGTTGTTTTCAATCTTAATTTCTGTGCTTAAGAAAGCGTTTGTTGAACAAAGAGGTATAAACCACAGAGGCATCTTGGTTGAGGCCGAGGTCCACCCCGAACTGTGGCGCCCGTTAAGTAAGTAAGTATCTTTTTCAAATAGCTAAGGTAGGACGCCGTGACGAAATACTAAACTTGTAAGTGCGCCGCTGGCTGAAAAAGATTGGGAACCACTGATCTACGCCATTTTCTCTATTTTTGCTGCTTCTATTTAAGGAGATGTGTGTGTGCTGTATCAACTTATGTAAGTATGCAGCTTGGTTGGTCTTTAGCAAATGGCGAGAAGGTACATATAAGCTGTGAAGTTGCCGACTAATCTAGTAATGTAACCAAGGGAAGATTGAAATAAAGAGTTTTTTTTAGAGCAAGAAGTAGAACTATTAACAGAGCTTAGCATAATGTTATCAGAGTGTTACCAGAGACTTGACAGAAACTTTACCGAGGGTTAGCAGAGTCCTTAAATAGTCTTAACGGAAGCTTAACAGGTTCTTATTAGGGACTTAACAGAGGGTACACAGAGACAACAGTTATTTCACAGTGAACTAACAGAGTGCTGAGTAGGTATAAACACAAGGCTATTGTCTATAGACCTTCCGCTCGGCGCTCGACGATGTTAACCACTGCACCACAGCCACCCCCACCCCTTACTTATGGGCAGAGGCCTTACTTATTAGCAGATACCACAATTTTATTTTTTAAACTTCTTTCGTAGTTTTTCCATTTTCCTTCTATCTGGAAGGAAGTAAAATAAGAATCTTGCCCCGCTATCCTTTCAGAAATAACCTCTCATAGTTTCCTTTTGACGTGACAACGTCTATTAAATCGGTTAGCGCTGAAATATGGGATGCCGAAACGCAAAAAACGCAGAAAATGTAGACTAACCGTGTGAGTAGGCGTGGCCTAGCGAATGTGTAGTACTGTAATATGAAAATAAAACATTGAAATCAATAAAAAAATTATATGTAATTGTTGAATATATAATATTTATACCTCATTCATAAAATCGTATAATAGACGTTGCCACGAAATAATGGATTTGGCTAGTAACAGCCAATCTAATAATAGTTTTTTTTCCTTTTTCCACAATGAACTTGGATAATTTAAAGCACCATTCCAACTGCAGCTGTTTTTGACACTTTTGACAAATCAGTTCTACCTCAAGAGTAGGTGCAGAAATATGTATCTCTTCTGTTCGGAACAGCGCCACTGAACACAAAGAAAAAAGATGTTGGACAGAAAATGTCCCCACTGAACACAAAAACCTGTATTTTTCGGTTCTGAACTACTCAGAATAACACATTGAACAAAGCTATTGATAAATCGTGAACGTTGAAATGTTGTTTACGAAATGCCTCAGAGGTTGTTTGATTTTAATAAACTTGTCTGTTTTTCTGCACGGAATTGTATAATATATCGGCACAATAATCGTGAGGAAACAAGTTATAATTACAACGAAGTTGTGAAAGAGGCGTGTGCATTTTTGAACTATCTCAAGAGTGTTGGCGTGACTGAAAATCGAATTTGCATCCAATTGCCGCATAGTCCCCTTTTGTGCGTTGTGCTCTTAAGGTTTGGTAACAAATTCGAATGTTTGAATAAATATGAATTTTATCGAATTTCTTCATTAGCCTTCTGAATGGGAACTATTCTTTCTGTCCAATTTCAAGTCAAGCAAATAAGAACGGTATCATAGAATCATTAGATCTGTACCGAGCTCAATTCCTCATTACAAAACAAACTAGTCTGTTGAATCAAAAAGATTCTTTAAAATTGTTGGGAACAAGAAAAATCTTTGGTGACGAGTGCTATGTATTTGAATTTTTACATGCAGTAGGTAGAAAACGAAAAATCCGAGACGAAATCTATTCGATTAGGACCTCAGGAAGTACTGGTAAGGCGAAAGTAGTTCGCGTGACTTACCAATGCATTGCACCAAATATCATCGCTTTAAGGTGTGTGAGTGTTTTTTTTTTTTTTTTTCTTAAGATTAAAATGATTATAATAATGTAATTCACATATTTACATACATATTTGCCTTATTATCAGTGATGTGCTGGAGATGACCCAGAATGATGTCGTTCTTTTGTCTTCGTCAATTACCTTCGACCCATTTATCGTGGAGTACTTGTTGGCATTAAAAAATGGGTCATCACTTTTGGTTACAGGCCCAAGCAACCAAATAAACGTACAGACATTAGCTGATGTTATTAATCCAAAAGAACTGTTCGGAGCTACTATAGTACAATTGACGCCTTCTAGGTTCCGCTTATTTGGACTGGAGAGGATTCAAAATCAAGTTCTAAGCGCAAACACGTCGATAAGGTTTCCCACAACTGCTTTCTTAAATTGTTACATGCTTATTATTTACATATTGGTAGGGTACTACTATTAGGTGGTGAACCATTCCCGCTGGTTGAAGAGGTCAAAACGTGGTTTCTTAGAAATGATTGTCGAACAAAAATTTACAACATTTATGGTATAACTGAGGTATCATGTTGGAGTTCTTTATGCGAAGTGGATCTGTGTTTAGATGGACATGTTCCTATTGGCAAGCCAATAGATTTGGAAACTCAAATCAGAGTAGTTAACAAAAGGAATGAGCCTGTTCTAGAGGGATATGGTATTATTGAAATCGGAAGTTCTTCTCGTAAATGCGTAATCGATGACGAAGACGAAGAAGAAGTCAACTTGAATTCAGAGAAGGTGACCTTCCGTTCTACCGAGGATATTGGTTACATTACTAATGGAAACATATTTTATAAAGGCAGAGCAATTGATATGATAAAACGTAACGGTTGCAGGATTCATTTGGGTCGAATAGAAAAGAAAATTCGTCGCCTTAATGGGGTTCAGAGTGTCTGTTGCCTCTTCACAGACAAGGGTACGCGATTGATCTGCTTTATAGTAAGGGACTCTTCGGCAACCGAACAAATTCAAGAAAAAATTTTAGTTGAATTGGAAAATTTCGAAAAACCTGACGATATTGTGTTTGTTACGGAAATTCCTTTAACTGAACATGGAAAGGTTTCGAAAAAGCGGCTTTTGTGTATGGCTAAACATTCAGCGGATACATCGGCTTCTTGCGTATTTAAAAGATTCGTGAACAATGTACTCGGCTTCGACTTAGAAAATGGCAGTTCACCCAGACCTAATGGACCGAAGCGATCGAGAATTACTTCTGATTTAACATTTATTGATGCAGGAGGAACGTCTTTTCAAGCATTGTCGTTGTCGATAGAAATGCAAAATATATTAAAACGTTCGCAACCAAACCTTTTACAAATGATGCTCAATGGAACTACAACGATATCAATGTTATTAGATTACATAAATCAATTAGAACAAATACCGCAAGAACATGCTTTTAGTAGAATATCGAAGACAGAAAAAAATAGAAATATCCTCAAAATATCGTGGCAATTTGACACGGGAAAATGTGTTGATTCAAAGCCAACTTGTTATGGGGAAAACGTGTGTGTTGGTTCGCATTCTCATTTGCTGGTCACACTCGATGCTAAGTCGGGCCGTGAGGTCTCAAAGTGCATTCTTGAGGATCGAATTGAATGTCAAGCTAGATTCATCGATGAACGTACACTTCTGATTGGTTGTTATGATGGACACTTATATAAGATTAATTACTTAAGCGGGCAGATTGATTGGAAATTTAGTTGTGGTGGAATGATTAAAGCAAGACCGCTTTTGAATGGGAATCAAGTTGTCGTTGGATGCTATAGTGAAACGGAAAACTTGATTTGCCTGAATTTGGACGTGAGTATTTTTTTACTGTCTACAAGGGGTCAGGTAGTTGCTCAGAACTAATTTATTTTTTTTTTTACAGAAAAAGCAGGAATTGTGGAGAACCCGACTAGGCTGCAAAGGTATTTTTGCGTCTCCGGTTTCAATAAATAAAAGGTCATTCCTAGCATGCTCACTTTCTGGACATGCCGCATGTGTGTTATATGATTCTGGAGAAATCGTTTGGTCGACAAAATTTAAAAGTCCAATATTCTCGACCCCATCAAAGCTGAATGATCACTCATTAATAATTGCCGAAGTGAACGGCACTGTACATTGCTTTAATGTATATTCGGGCATGGAGGTAAACAAATTATTTAAACACAACCATTATTATTATTATTTGAAATTACACATGCTATTTATGTACAGCTTAAAAGTAAGTGAACATCAGACGATTATATTTATTTGATAGATATGGATTCAGGAAACAAGTGGCAACATATTCTCAAGTGTGGCAGTTCATAGCGAAGCAGATAATACATTTATATTTTTTGGCAATCATGATCATAACGTCTATTGCATGGAATTAGTTGAAGGCCACTCGCAACCAGTTATTAGTTGGAAGACCCCGTTGGATTCGGCAGTTTATTCAACACCGGCTGTTGTGCGTTTGCCTACTGGCATGCTTTCGGTAGTGGCATGCTCTACCAAAGGTGGTGTCTATATCCTTGATTTTTATACCGGAATGATACTTTCTACGACCTTTTTGAGCAACGAGATATTTTCGTCTCCGTATGTGAGAGGGAATAAAATATATGCTGGTTGCCGAAATAATAATCTTGTTTGTTTAGAGTTGGTGGTTTGAAAGAAATAAAGTATTCAAAGACTGAAACTATTTTTTAATTTGTGCTGTTTTTAGCTTTTTTAATACTGTTGCTGCAAGTTGCTTTTTCCGTTCCATTTCCTCCAAATCCTTTTCCCTCTGAGGAATAATATCCGAAGAAAGTGTAGGATTAGTTCCTAAAGTTGACGAAATTGGCCTAGTACTGTCATATTTATTTCTTCGTGAGGTTTTCTTCGGAATATCTTCTTTCGTTTCATTGCTGTTGCCTTCTTCAACTGGTTGCTTACGTTTTCTTTGCTTTGATTTTCTTACAGCTTTAGTGGCGTTGGTCTCCTCATCGGATTTATAATCGGTGGACATTTTGCTGATTGCATTTTGAACGCGTTTACTAACTGGTAATTGCTTTGTGTTGTGTGTACTTTGGATGGCAAAGTAGTTCTTAATCGTTGCTTGTGATTTTCTTTCATTCAATCTTTTCAACACTGGCCCAAGAATCTCATCTGTTTTTACCCTAGTCCAGCCGAAATTGGTTCTAGTAAATTCCCTAATAGACTCGACGTCTGGCGATCCCCAGCTAAATGTTTCCTTGCTGTCGTCGACAGTTGGTTGAAGATATGCTTCGATAACCTAAATCCAATGAAAATATTGTAAACGGTGCAGCAAAACGGTAACACGTTAAAAAAATTACCGCTTTATTTGGGAAACCATCAGATAATTCAATATTTTTAAGTTTATTGCGAAGCTTATGGCGTGCAGAGCTTTCACTGATTGAATTACCCCTACTAGTCGAGGCTGCCCACCAATCTCGAAACTTGCGTAAAGTTGTCCAGACCGATACTATTTGTTCCGAGTCGATTGTATTCTTGTCATCAATCGTGTTAAAAGTTGCCAGTATTTCTAGTGCGGTAACTGCACCTATTCCATTAATTCCTGAAAAGTAAATTATATTGGATGTCTATTTGTCTTTTTTTTTTTCAATACATTACAACCTGTTGTATAGTCGCTGCCAACGAGTAACGCGAACTGAATCAGTTTTTGTCGATTCACGTGAAACGAGTTCTCGATTTTCTCAAACCGAAACTCCATGACATGTTTGTTTTGTGCAAAGAAATTCTTATAAACTGTTCTTCCACCAAAGAGCCATATGTCACTGTCGTCGGTGATTGTGCCGTTGGTAAGCTGCATAGCGTCGAGAAATGCACACTGTGCTTCGGCCTCCATTGGGGCTATGATATAGGGGACCCCGAAAAGTCGTAATAGCTGCATGCATTCTAAATTCATCTTTTCAGTTATAGACATTCCCATGCGGTCTTGGCGATTTCTTTCTATTTCTAATTCTTTCTTATCTTTAGCTAGATGAGACGCAATGCCCTTCAATTCTTCCTGGGTTTTAGTTTCTTTTAGAATATTGACTGCCACTTCAGCGACACTTAACACATTTTCTTCCTCTATGATTGGGTTAACTCCGTCGCCTTTTCCATCGGATTCTTCGAATAGCATTTTCGCTGCTTTATTTAATTTCTTTGGTGATGTACTATCATTTTCATCATTGCCTAAACCGCGTTTTTTTGCGCTTCCGGAGTTGCTTATTTTTCTATGAAAAAACGGTGATTTAACGTATGGAACGTCCTCTTTGACCTCCTCAGACTTCTCTGGTGTCCTCTTGATAACATATTTTGTTTCAAAGAATTCATTGATTGTCTTTGCTTTGGATGGTGTACAAAGATTTGGTGAAGCTCTAATTGGGGGCGCATCGTCATCAATTATTTCAATTACTTCTTTTGACTCAACGGTTGCTTCGATAGTCGTGCAAAGGTTTACTTTATTAAGATGAACAGCTTCCCTTATCGTGTCCGAAAGGTTTTTTTCATGGCTAATATATTTTATTGGGCTACTGACGGAACGCGAAACTGCAGAGATCTCGTCGCCCTGAGAATGAATGGCAACACTGTCAGTTTCGTAGACTAAGCACTGACTTAACTTCTGGCTTTCATCATCAGCCGCCTCGATTATCTGTGGATCAAGTTTGATGTCATTTAATTTGATTTGAGTTATTTCAGATGCCTGTTTTTTTAGAGTGTCAAGTATCTCAGTTGCATTTATTGCCGACGGCGGCTTAATATCTATTTTTGCGGTCTCTGTAGAAAAAACATCCGCAAATAAGTCCTCGGACTGCTCGACTTCTTTAGACACGTCAACAACGATCTCTAAGCACTGATTCTGGTCTGAAGAATTTACTGCAAACACATTTGATGGTGGAGCACAATCGATGACTTCCTCCAAATCGGAATCATTACTATGATCAGTTGTGATATCAACATCTGCAGTTTCGACAACTGTCTTATCAACTGTTTGCTTTAGCGGAACTGCTAAATCCCCCTGTCCTTTTGGATTTTGTAAGTTTTCAGATTCGCATTCGTTTCTCATTCCGCTGTTAGAAAAATTAAAATATTATCTCAAACTGAAAATAGTTTTCTTTTTGTTCACTACTCACTCTAATGTAAGATCCATTTCCTTAACGAAGGTACTGTTCTGTGAAGAGTCTAATAAACTATGTACCTCATCGTCGTTCATGCCGGCATGCTCAATCATATAAGCTCTGGCCAAACCTACAGCTGCATTTTGTAAATTCTTTCGTTGGTCCTTATTGAGCTTGTAGCGCTCTGTGTATTCGTAATCCTTTTCACTATAGACAGTAGACTCATCTAGGGACATTTGTATTGCTTTTTGCAAATCAACGTCGTCTTCTTCAGCAACATCAGCTTCTTCCTTAACTCCGAAGGATTCAATCTTTTCCAATGCGGCTGTCGACGTTTCCGGTTGGTTTTCATTTTTCTCCGACTTAACTGTAGCTTCTAACGTTTTTTTCAAGTCGCGCACAAGTAGAAATCGAGTATTCTCGTCGGACGAGATTCGCTTAGTATTGGGGAGGTGGGTTGGCTCAATAATCCCTTCTTCGCTAAATATGCTCTCCAATTCGCTCATGGTGAAAGTTCTTACTCCATCCATTTCTTTTTCGACCTCTTCCAGACTTACTTGTACTTGTCGACGCTTAAGCAGTCTTTTCATTTGGAATACACTAAAATCGCTACCCTTCGATGGCAATTCATTTAACTTTCCCCACGAAGATTGCTTTCTGGTTTCCTTAATATCTATGAGAATCTCGTGCCGTATGTCGGCCGGAAGACTACGAAAGTGCTGACTTTTTACATCAATAGCTTGCAAGTTTTTGTTGTAATAGTTCCGTTTGGGTTCATCCATGGAACTGTTTGCATCTGAAGTGGATGATGTATCGACTGTTGTGTCGAGATCGCGTTCTTCATTCTCATCATTTTTCATTGGTAAATCGGGCAGTTTGAAAATATCGTCAACGTCGGGCTTATTTGGTAACGCCTTCTTCTTTAACGGCGACACTTTAAGCAGCTCATTTGCAGCTTGTACGCCGAGTGCTTGTTGCACGACCTTTTCCTTGGCAAGGGATTGCAATAACAGCGCTTGAATTCGATCGGCTTCGTTAAGCAGTCTGTTTCGTTTTTGATTACGCTTAGCCTAGAAATGCACTTGTATCATTCTCAGAAATCTATCCTGATAATAATTTTTCTTGCTAACCACTTACAATTGTTTCCTTTTTTAACAATGGTACCTTACCATCAAAAACAAAAACCGGCTTGATGCGATAATACATCAACTTGCAAAGGCGGTGAAATAAGCCCAGGAGATGAGCGTTAGCTAATGCAGATCCTTTGTTGTCTTGAAACCCTTTTACGACTTGGTGAAGCCAAATGGATATATCTTTGGCAAAAAACATACTCAATTACACAAGAGCATGTAATGTGTAAATACTATACTTGCCTACAGCTAGAACTTTATTTTCTAACATCTCCAATGGTATAGGCTGCCCACAAGGTTCCACAAGTTTCCAAAGGCCGGTGACTCCCATTTCTTGGTGCTAAATTTACCGATTTGATTCAGTATCTTGGAAATTTTTTTCGGTATTTCTTTTTCAAATCCAAAATAAACAATTGAAGGAACTAAAGCAACTACTATACCAATCGAAGTACGTGCAGTTACTTAATTTGACAGTTGTCAGTAGGGTTGCCAAGCGTTCAGTAATACAACGCTTTTATTATTTGTGATTATTGGACATTTTAACCGAGTTTGTAAGCGCACTGTTTTATGATAAAAATAATCAAATTTGTTTTTTTTTTTTTCTATAAATTTCAGTTCTTAAAACTTAACTAGACTCTGTTAGTTGAGTTGTCATCCATAATAGGGGCATTATATTTAATTAAAAACCACATGCATTATGGACAGTTCCAAGAGCCTTGACTAAATGTTGTTAGTCAAAGAAATATACAATTATTGCAAAGAAAAAAAGAAAATATATAATCTCTTTTCCTTATTATTATTGTGGCACTTCTCGTAAATGAATGATTGGATTACAATCAAGCTCTCATATGGTTGTACTTTTATATAGCGCGGTTCGTTTAAAAAAAGACAATTAAACATTTTTCCCTTTCTCTTTATTAAGTGCTTACACTAAAAAAGTATAACATATATTCAAATAAAGCATAGGAAAACCCCTGAGTAAAAAAAAAACAACAAATAACTAGATCTGTTTCTTAGGATTGTGGTATTTGACTTGTTGACTTATTTTGTAATACTCCGTTTGCATACTGCTCCTACATTTGTCTATTAGCTCATCTATGTTATCTTTAGTCATTCCTTCAGTCGATATTTCTGGCAAGATATGAATTATAGCTCGTCCCGGTCTAAATATCTTCTTCTCGGAATTTAAGAACCAGTATTTGGAAATGACGACTGGTTGAATGGGACATTTGCTCTGTAGCGCGATATGAAATGAGCCCTTCTTGAAGGGCAAAAGTGCTTCACCTGCATTTCTAGTACCCTCGGGAAATAGTAGCAATTTACAATTTCGTTCGTTGATAGCTTTTGATTCTCTGATCAGAGAATTTATGGAATCACTTTTCTTTGATCGATTAATGAAAAGCGTGCCCCACAACCAAGCGCCCACACCGAAGAATGGTAGATATAAAATCTCCCTTTTAGAAACTACAGTAGCTCTACCAATAACTGGCCAAAGATACGCTAAGACTGTAAATATGTTGTTTTTGATTATCGCTTGATGAAGCCAAATTAAACATATTTTTATTTACCAAGAAGATCTAAAGCACTTTGATGATTCATAATTACAACACTTCCATGTTCCGCTCGTACGTTTTCAAGGCCTCGAACTTCCATGACCACTCCCAGTGCTCTGCACAAATAAACACATGCCTTGGCAGGTATTCTAAATATTTATGTATGTGAATATCCAATTTATTTAATTAAATATACATCTACGAATGTTTGAAGAATGAGCCTTACAAAGCATTCCTGTAATCCTTGGGGCGGAAAATCATAAATGGCAATGATATCAGCACAATAGCACCACATCCTGTTAGGTATATTGCCATTTTCAGTTGATAGGGTGCTTTTGAGGAAAGACTTAGCAAAACGGCCACGAAACACGCTACGCCTATCATTTCACATATACAAGCCATTTTTACTAGAATGAAACAAGAAGCACAATTGTTCTTATTTTGTTAAATATACTTCCTTCGATCGATACCTACATATGTATGTATGTATGTATGTATACCTACCTTATAAGAATTCATTGCTCACGCGTATTTGTATATGAGTGCAAAGAATCTGGTATTAACATAAATGTATACCTATGCATGTGGAGTTTCGTTTTTATACAATTATTTTTTCTTACCTTATGCTAACGATGTACATATGTACATACATACATACATGAGTATTTATGGTTTGACTAAATACAAATATCAAATGTTTTACCAGGAAAATAAATAAATGCTTTACGCTTGTATGACTGAAAGCAAGTATGTACATATGATTAAGTAGAGGTGAAATACGAGATATTATCCAAACGCACCGTTTCTATAGAAATGTGCAAGTGACTACTGCGCTCGATTAAGTACGACTTCATGAATAGTCCAAAATGGAAATAAGGTAGGTAGCATACTCTTTAATCTTACATATGTACATAGAATATTATATACATATGTACATACGTACGTACGTGAATTTACATTTCTAGCTCGACTAGTAGTTCTTTCTAGTCAAAGTACAAGCCTATGACAAAGTCTGCAGTGATTAGCATTTTTTTTTTTTTCTGTTTGGCTAATTCAACATTAACCGAACTACATGCGCATGAACCAGTTATGACAAGTGTTTGGTTCTTGTTAAAAAAAAAAAATCTTTCATAATAATCGGCGCGGCGTTTCTTTGCGTGTTAGATGTCTTAATTATACATAGTACGCGCTTATTCAGTGGAAGGCACACTCATTCATGATTGCATGATTAGTACTACATACCTATTGTAAATTCGTTGACACCAGTTTATATGTGTAAATAGCTTAGAAACCGTTCATGAATAATAGGTAGAATAATGATAAAAGTTCAAAATATAAGAGAGTTGGTCTTTTATTAAAAAATGAAGACATCTCCATAGAATAAAATAAATGTCCTTGTCAGGAGAGTAAAAATGAGTCAAAATGAGATGTTACGTTATATTAAACTAATTGTACGTTGATGCCTTGTGGGCAAGAAACCTTGAACTGCTTCATTTATTATTTGATTCGAATTACGAATATTTATAATCAAACAGAAATAATCTGTAACCAAGGCAGGTAAAAAATGTATGAATTATCAAAATCTAAGCTGCCTTATCAAATCCATTGGAATGGAAGTAAAAGTACTTTGAATCATCAGCATAAAAGCCGATGGACTTTTATTTGCAGATTAACCTTTAACCTCCATTTGCTCGCACCATGTTTTTTATACATATGTATGTATGTATGTCCAAATGCACTGGAGAGATATCACTTGTATTTCCTATCTAATCTCATGGGAATGTTTTCCTAATAATATAGTCAAATGAATAGATGAATATATCGTATATGTACATATTTACATACATTCATACATACATGTGTATAGTACGTCCATGTATTCTTTAATTTAAATTGCCACTTGAACTTTGAACGACTTAAATCGCAATCAAAGAAAGTTTAGTTGCAGTAAATAATCATCCGATCACTAATCTAAGAAAAAGAAAAAAACAAAAAAATACACTTCCATATGTATGTACATACATATGTATATACATACATATGTACACGGGGTACAATATGATACTATGGGCTGGGTGATTCGAGATGTTTTTATCATTTGCCCTCATGTTTACGCGAGTAATAAAGATCAATAATCAATGTTCTAAGATAAGAGTTGCGTATGATCTACATACATATCTACCTTTATAATCAGTACTAAAAGAACGATTAGTGGTTTTAGTCCAATTAGTTGTTTAACAATTTAAAATGCTTCCTTCTGGGGAGCGAGAGTTTAAATACTGTATCTACCCCATCACTGGCAGTAACAGTAATCGCTGATTTATTACGATAACGCATATTACATCAAATTGCCAAATAACAGATGATTAGAATAGCTGCTTAAGATTTGTGGCCGTATACAAATGTACATAGATACATACATGCTTATGTACATATTCGTAGGTGCTTTCGGTAAAGTGCGTGATTATAGCATTCTGTTAACTCATTTGACTAAGTACAAATAATATGACTTTAATTTTGCTTATTTCTCATAGCCTATTATACATATGTATCGCTGTCATGTTATATACATATGTATATGCGTAAGGAATAAATAGATATTTCTACATACATATGTTAGAAGAATCAAAAGAACTTTGCTATTGCGAGTTCGAGTTTCTCGCCAAAGGAAGAAGTATCGATTGTTTTTTGTTTGCTTTATTGTACTTTATGGTCTCCTAGGCCATATTTCGGTGATAGGATAGGTATTTGATTTTTCACCTGACTTCTTCCTTCTTTCATTTATTTACACAACTAAAATGAATTGCCATCATTTTGTAATTGAGTTCGGTATTTTTTTTTTTTCTTGTTTTGTTATTGCGCTTTCACTCGGCGAATCATGCGTCGTTACTGTCAACAAGGACCTGTGATAAATTGTTATGCAGGCACGAGAACGTTTTTCCCACTCTCGTCTCCTACTCCGTATACTTGCTTTATCGAATAAAAATAAAAAAATAAAAAGAAAATACCTTTGGAATTTATAAAAAAAAAAAAAAAAAAAAAAAACATCAAAAGTAAATCTGATTTGCAGGTGTGTATATAAAATGGAGCAAATCTTGCCTTCCTACCCAAAATCCTTTGTATCCTGATCCACACACAGATGGTTTTGTATTTTTTTTTAAGGTTGGGTTCACATTTACGAATTATTTTGAAATTTGTGTGGACTTCACAAACTGCAAACAAAATACCACCGACCTCCGCGAATTTAAATTCATTGGAAAACTTAAAAAAGACCTATGTACATATTTCTATTTTCCATTCATAATCACCGCACGTGAACTAGAAGTGTAAGAACAGTTTTTCTCCGTATTATTATTTGAGTGGAGCAATTAATACTACGGCGACCGCTGGTGAATTAGTCGGTGGTTAGCTGAGTATAGTCGGCGGTCGGCTGTTGAGTGTCGAGTGATGTTATCTTCATTAGTTAAGAACGTGCGGTATCAACTCACTCGAATATAACTAACAGGAACAGGGGAAGAAAGCTTTTGAGTCATTGCCAGGCAAGTTTTCCATTTCCTACTTCCCTAAACATTTTGATATGGGCGTACAGTGGTGTCAGAGTAAAATGGCGCAATAGTTAAGGTCATATTGAGTTCATCAAGCTGATATGAAAGAAAAGTCTTTCATCGGCTCAGGTTTCCATTATACGCAGTGAGCAATTTTTTTTTCTGGTTTCAAATGGCCTAAAAAATATATATATATAATGACATTTTTTTTTGTTTTATTAAAATTTAATGTTTTTTTTTATTTTTCTTTTATTTCAATCTGTCAAACACCCCAGAGTACCTACAAATAATTAAGCTTTAGCTAGAGGCGCCTGCCCGACAGTTTTTGACATATACTTAGCGGAGCGGCGAAGTCGCGTGAGCGGCTAAACCCTGCGGAAAAAAGGATTAAAATCCTGTAAGCGAGCGAAGCGAGCCACCCACCCCATACTATAAATACAACAGACTTTCTTACAGGCCAGGCTGACAGTGTTTGGTCTACACTTATTCAACTATGAAAAATGTTTGATTGAAATAAAAAAAAATTGTAACGCGTAACTGGAGTTTACTCCTTAAAAATAGTTTATCTTAAAATATATATAATAGGCAAAGAAAGTAAATTAATTCTTATATTGATATGTTTATTGATATTCATTTGATAAAACATATTACTTAAATTATGGTACACAAAAACTAAAACTAAAATACAATTCATGAGCATCAATGGTTGTACCATATCTAGTTGTCCCCAGTGTTCTACCAGAAACTAGATTTAAGTTGAGTTCTTTTTTTAAATTTTTACTAGCCGCAATCCCTCATCTTTGTCCGGTCCCGTGCAGTCCGGTCGCGTCCAGTCCAGTCCCGCCCTGTCCATTCTAGTCCCGTTCGGTCCAGTCCCACCATGTCCAGATCCGTAGAGATCAGTCCTGCCCAGTCCAGTTCCGTCCATTCCAGTCCAGCCCAGTCTTGTCCAGTCCAATTCTGTCCAGTCCAGTCAGGTTCAGACCAGGCCCGTCCAGGACAGGTCAGCCCCGTCCCATCCGGTCCGTTCCAGAACAGTCCCGTCCAGACCAGCCCCATCCAGTGCAGTCCAGACCCGTCCATCCCAGCCAAATCCTGTCCAGGCCAGCCCCCTCAAGTCCAGTCGCGTCCAGTCCCGTCCAGCGCAGTTTTGTCCGGTCCAATTCTGTCCAGTCCAGTCCCACCCAGTCAGGTTCAGACCAGGCCCGTCCAGTCCAATCCGGTCCAGGCCAGCCCCGCACCAGTCCAGTCCCGTCCAGACCAGCCCCGTCCAATCCAGTCCAGTTCATTGCAGTTCCGTCCAGTCCAGTCCCACCTTATCCAGATCCGTCCAGATCAGTTTCGTCCATTCCAGTCCCATCCAGTCCAGGCCAGCCCCCTCAAGTCCAGTAGCATCCAGTCCAGTCCAGGTCAGCCCCGTCCAGCCCAGTCTTGTCGAGTCCAGTCCCGTCCAGTTCAGTCCCATCCGGTCCGATCCAGAACAGTCCCATTCAGCCCAGTATCGTCCAGACCAGCCCCATTCAGCGCAGTCCCGTCCCGTCCATTCCAGTCCAGCCAAATCCCATCCAGCCCCCAAGTCCAGTCGCGTCCAGTACCCAGTGTCAAAAAAACCCACGAAGTAGCTACCCGCGCGTGACTGTGCCAATGTATTTCTGTTTCACTTACCCTCTCTTTTGCACTTATTTTAGCCCTCGTGTAGACTCCGACTACTTCGTGGGATTTCCTTTTCTTTGGTTTGCGATGTCGCTTCACTCCTGTTTCTGACTTGGAAGTGTACGTTTGGATACCGTTCTTACTTTTCAAACATCACCACAGGCTAACGAAATTGAAATGTGAAGCGAAATGTCAATAAACAGGCACGCGCAGAAAAGCTCCGTGTGAACGCGTCCCCAAATTGGAACGTAGGTTCAAAAGAAAAAGGCGCAAAAGGAAGCCCTCGTGTAGACTCCGAAAATCTGTTGAACATGGATATTACTTACTTATAAACTTTTATTGTTTTCTATTTTATATTAATACTAATAACTTACTTGCGATTTACTCTCTTAAACTGCCTTTTTGCCTTTTTATGCATATTCTACGCACATTCTAAATCTGGTTCTGGTTGAGCTTTTTTGTTCCATGAAATATTTGAATTAAAATAGGATTAAATAAAAATGTGTAATATTTATTTTAAGATAATCTAAAGCAGATTTATGTTTACAATTCATTCTTCTGGTTTTATTTCACTATAAAATCCTAACGCCATAGGCGGTGGCTCTTGAATTTGACCAAAGTAAGAAAGGCCGTTGTCTGTCTTTGGTGACGACTTTTGAAGTTCATGGATTTTTAAATGCATCTGTAGCGCTTCCAATTTTGAGAAACTGATATTACACTGGTTACAATTGTATTGCTCTGAGTGGTGTATTTCCTCATGACGGAATAATTTATCTTTGCGGTTGAAGTTTTTGCCGCACACTTTACACCTGTATAAGCTGTCGAGATGAAGTGCTTGATGACGCTGAAATTCACGCTTTCTCGTAAACGACCTAGAACAGATGCTGCAAACGTGTACTTTCACGTTCACTTTTGGCACAGATGGATGCTCGTTACGGGCTGATATTGTAGCCTGTGGTTTTTGAAGCTGGGCAGCTAGTAAGCTGTTTGAAAAACTTGAGTTTCCTTTAGACGAGAGTGTTGGTTTTGGATTATGTCCGGCTTGTAATACTGTTTGACTTTCGTTGTTTTGATATATATTTGTTTCGTGTTGATTTATTTCAACAAAGGGGCTAATTGGAATAACTATATTTTCGTTTTCCGTATGTTTTTGAATGTCTCCACTGTATGAAGTTAACTCGGATTCTTTCTTTAGATGAGAAAGATAGTGTTTGTGCAGTTTGTCCTTGCGGGTAAATGATGCCGGGCATTTCATGCACTTATGTGGCTTTACTTCTAAATGTGTTCTCTGATGGCGAATCAGGTCGGCAGACGTTGTAAATGAACGTGGACATTTTTGACACACATGTGGCTTAACGCCGCTGTGAATACGCATATGTTTCGTAAGATTTGTATTGCGGGAGAAACTCTTTGAGCAAACCAGACATGAGAATGGCCGGACACCGGTGTGAACTATTGTATGCTTCTTCAGATCAGATCGGCGACAGAAACCTTTGTTACACAACGCACAAACATATGGACGTTCGTTATCATGAGATTCCTTAATGTGACATATAAGAAATTGCCGATTAATTGTGCGAAATGGACAAAAATTGCATATGAAGGGATTGGCTGCATCATGACGTGATTCATGTTCATCGCACTCCATTTGTGTTGTAAATGCCATATCACAATATTGACAGAGAAAAGTATTTTTCGGCTCATTTAAAGTTTCGTTTGAGTTTATTGGTAAAGATTGAGCGACATTGTCCGGCCTCGCTATGCTTTCGTTTTGTATAATATTCGTCCTGGGAATCAAGCCGTTGACACATTTATTAGTTACATATTCGCTATCAGAATCTTCCATTGAAAAACAATCATCGGAACTCTCATATTCCTGATTCGGATCGACAACAGTTATTTCACAGTTCTCATCTGGTATAAAACCATGGGAGCCGTTGATACCTTCGTATCGATTATCCTCATTCAGGTGGCTACTTGTATATACTTTCTGATGCTTATCCAATAATTTTAGTTTTTCAATGTAATCACGTAGTTGTGTTTCGCAGTGTTTTACATTTTCACGAAATGCAGCAAACGTTTCAGTAAGGTACAGACACTTGTGGCAGATGTTTGAAGGTACATCCGTTTTTCTTTCTATCTGAAATTAAAATTGATTTTGTTTTCCGATTAAAAAATAATACCTAATCAAATTTGCTTCTATGAAAATAAGCATACGTTTAAAACGCTTTTTTGTGTTTCCTTTTCTCTGGATACCTTCATTTTGGCCACCATGACTGGACGCACTTTCAGGGGCGACAAATATGAATAGAACTTACCAGTCAAAACAAAACAAAAAAAAAAAAAAAAGTGCCAAATGCAAAATGGCTGTAATTAATTAATATATAACACGCAAGACATAAAATCAAGTAATTGTGTGGCTTAATAAAATAATTATGTATATAAAAAGCAAAGCAAAATCATGAAATGTGAATTAACTATAAAGAAGCGCGGAACACAGCTGTCACTCCTGCGCATGTTTCGCATTGATATAGAAAAAATGGCGTCTCTTTTCAACCAGATCACATTTTTACATAAATATTTGAAATGGACACGAAGAAGTTACCTTTATTTGGTAGAGTTCAAAAATTTTCGTGGCTAAAGAATTCTTTTCGGAATTTGAATCAGTAGCGCTGAAGATATCAATCACGAATTCATCGTTCTTCAAACAAAGCCGACACAATACGGGTAGGTTATCTTGTGACAATTCGATTTCTACCATATTTCACAATTTTTACTCCTCGTTTGGCGTAAGTATTTTCAATTTGTTGGTAATCTTTCTTGTATTGAGTTTGTTAACGGATTTTTAAAAGAAAATTTAATGATTTAGGAATTAATTGTAACTGACATTTAAATTGTTTTCATTGGAGATGAGAGCACTGCACCTCTAGAACCACCACTATGGATGACACACACACTTCGACTGGGGCTTCTTACGTTGTCATGGCCATTTGCTAAACTCTGAACCGACGCCACTTTTTGTTGGTATCTCATCGAATCACAGTGCTGCCGCAAACATGATTGTCTAGCGCTCTTCATAGCAGAACTGTTTCAGTGTATGGGACCGATGGAGAATGTTTGTTTTGTGGGTTGCTTTGTGTATCGATTTCAGGATGTGAAGTGACAAATTGTGTGAAGATAGTTATCTGTACTACTCGTACATATTAGTAATAAATTTTGATTAAAAATAATTCCGGATTTTTGTTTTTTACATTTCAGGAACATGTTATCCTTGAACAGTTTTTCGTTTTTGGTTTGGTTTATGATTGTTCGTTGGGGGTTGGTTCTATTTGATTGAATTTAACATCAATTTAGCTCTGTTATGGTTATTTTGCTCGCAAATTAGGTGCAGGTTGCAAAAATGAAAAGAAAAAAATATGTATCGCGCAATTTCGTACTCTACCATGTAAAAGTATATGTGACTCTTAACCATTTATTCATTTTAAAACTGTGACCTAGACGCATCATGGGCAACCATTAACTCGAAATATTAAGCACCAGGGATAATGACCATTATCCCTATTAAGCACACCGTCTCATTGGTTTAGTGCATTGCAATTACGCTAGTTTATTAAAATAAAAGAAGGGCAGAAGTATTTTCATAAGACCCACTTTAATTGAAAGTATGAGAATGTTTTACATTTAGTGGTGTAATTTTTCTAATATACATCATTTGTTGACGAATAAATCGGGGCTGATAAGCAATCATTTAACAATTTTCTGGTACCTATTTTTTGAAGAGAAGATAAGATTGGTTTGGCAATTGAATCAATATTCTTTCAGTCCCACTTGGTGGATTCATGTATGCAGCACATTTAAGTATACTCGTGGATGCTTAAAGCCATTCCCAAACCTTGAACGTACGCTCCTTGAACAAATGTTATAATATTTTGCGGCAATGTGAAATTTGGATTTCCATTTAATAAGCCTAGAAAATGTATGACTTCGCTAGTTAAAATCCACAATCAGTTTGAGAAAGCTTGGTCCTGGGTTTGTGCATATGATATTCTATTTTGATTTGATGTAGACAAGCCCATACGTGGCGCTGGAGAATTGCTTCAAAGTTTTGTAAGCTAAATAGAGTTGCCAGGTTTCATCATCGTTTTGTTAATGGATGAATCAAGCAAGCGCATAAACACTGATTTATAAAATGTGTATCAAGCAATCATATAAGAACGAACACATAGCCTTTTTACACTATTTCAATCAAAACGGTGTAAAAGGATAGCATGGAAGAAACGCATTTTTTTCTTTTCCTAGTTTCTCTGCACTTAAACACTATTTAAAGCTACTATACAAACTACAATTGGTATTAAGCCAAGATTACGCTATACTATAAGAAGAGATTAATATCAGATTGGCAAAAGGCCGCCAGCAGTTGACAGCTAATTAGCTTTGCACTTCGTGTGCAGTTGACCGCAGTTTCGCTTTTCTAAGCGGATCAAAGGAGACACGGAAGATACTGGTATGTAGACAATACCTGGAATTCCTGTTGTCGACTTAAATTTTATTGTGTACATATTTACATTCACAACATATACATATAAGTCGTTATGTTGCTTAATTCTGTCTCTACCGAAATAGACATACTACTACTTTTACAAGTCGTAAAAGTCGGTAAGCTTGTAACTTTCTGGAAGACTGAAGCTTTTATTTAATAACAGGAATTGAAATGACTAATTAAACATCCATTTGACTTAATCTTTAGCTGTAAAGTTATCACATGTTGGCGGGAACTAGTTCCGCTCATAAAGTGATTCAATAAATGATCGCTGCATCCTATAATTATACTTATGGAGTGAGAGGTATAATTACGTGGAAGTAACTAGCATATATGCGGCATCGAGATGAGGAGCTGATAATGGTCATTTTCCACGATTGTAGAGTTAATTGCATGTTTTTGTAACGTGTCCGATTTATTGTTTAAACAAATAATGACACGCCTCACATCCACCAGAAAGGAGTTTTTAATTGAAAATTGTATTTAATCTATCCATTACCGTAAACATAATTGAGTTGTTCCCGTTTGCTTTTCACATAAACAATAGTTGAAAAAAAAAAAAAAACTAACTATAGATCGTACCGTTTCATATATCATCATATGCTTTAGTACTTTTCTTATCTTCTCAAGAAAAATATAAATTCATGGTAGGTGCTGTCCGCACGTATTTACGAGCATGCGCTAAAGAAAACATTAATGGGGAGCTTCTCGAGGCAAAGAAAAGAACAAAAACAAAAAACCTCAAGTAAGGTGGAGGCAGAAAAAGCCTTGCTGAATATAATTAAAGGCAAACGTGTTGGTGTAGATCGTATCAGAAGCATTTCTCACTTCCTTTCCACTGTTTCAGGTTTCCTAATGTGTTGCACACAAAAACGCTAACGATTGCGATTTAAGATAAAGAGTCGAAGAAAATTTTAATTAAAGTAATTTATGCGAATACATGTCGTGAAAGAGAATGTGATGAACAACCACCCACATGTAGGGAACCTAGAGAGTAGAATGTTGCTTTGCGAATGCGGTGAAAATCTGGGTGAATGGAACGGGATGCGTTGGCTGAGCTGAAGTGGGTTACCCTAAAGAAGTACTGACTTTGGCCAGTTATGGTATTTGTGATCTGAGTTTAGCGTGCGGGCAATTATTAATAAATAGGAAGTAGTTTTACTACAGTTCAGCTATTCATAACTTTTTGTTACCACCAATTTGTTACTTCGCATGTGGTCCTTTGAAACCGCAAATATACAGACATACATATGTACGTATTCTAAACAGAACATTGCCTCCTTATTTATAGTAATTTTATCCTAATTCTTACATCCCCACAATTTTTATGTCCAAAAATCTGTATAATTAAGGCAAATCAGTTGTTAATCGTACGTTAAATTTGCGAGGAGGTGTATGCTTAGGTTTTAAAATAACATTTGCATAATTGTCAAAGCCACGATCACTCATTACATATTTATTTATGTTGGTGCTAAAAGCCTTCACATACTAAATTAATTAAATGGACTGTGACATGAATAGGTGTTAAGAGTATAGCCCCTAGTATAAATTTAGCACAGTATGTTTAACACTTGATAGTTATTTAAATTTGCTAGTTTTTTTTATTCTATAAACAGTTTTCAGTAAGTTACCTTCGTTTTTTCGATTCAATACAATACTCGTAGGGTGATATACCCATCATTTGTCTACACATCATCAACTGTAATTCAATATTGGAATATCAACAAGAGACTAAGTCTTTTCTCGATCAGATTTTGTTCTTAATGCATTGATAGTGGTAATCCTGTATAGAAAAAATACCTCCAATCTGGGTATAATGTGTGTTCACATAAATGTAATTACATATATTACAAGTTGAGCAATGATAGGTAATAATGAAGCTTAATCTATAGTGGGTGGTAAACGGCTAACAAAGGCCTCGTAGCGGTATCCGACATGCGCTGGCGCGTAAAATAGCCAGTAGAAGCCACTGTAACCGAACATCTACAAGCTCTGTTAGTAAGTCCTATTTTCAATCGTGAACGGAAAAGGGCGAATGGCGAGTTTCCTGCGCCACAAAACAGGATAAGTGTCGGTTAGGCTATGGCACGGCAAGCCATACCTGGAAAAAAACCAACACGCCAAAAGACCAAAAAAAAGCTTCGAATTAACAAATCGAAAGGATTGACCGATGATGACCCAGGAACAACAAAAGGAAAAGAAAAAATTATATTCGGCTTTGTGCGTGGAATGTAAGATCCCTCAATAGAACACTTGCAGCCGAACAACTTGCGGAGGCCCTAGACTCTTATAGGGCAGATAAGGTAGTGCGCAATACAGGTAGTGCGATGGGATGGACCGGGCAAAAAGAGGGTAAAAAACTGTGATATCTATTACGGCGACTGCTACAAGGAGAGAAGGCAACGCTTATTCAGATGCGGATTTGTTATTAGAGGTAGACTTAGGCAAAAAGTTTTGAGCTTCCGGCAAGTAAGCGAACGTCTCATGACAACCCGCATCAAGGCTATATTCGCAAACATCAGCCTAATTTGCGGCCACGCCCCTACCGAGGACAAGGATGACGTTACAAAAGACTAGTTCGACGACCTCCTAGATAGGACATATGCCCAATGTCCAAGTTACAACATTAAAATCGTACTGGGAGACTTTGACGCGAAACTGGGCAAGGAAGTCGCTTTTGATAGGGTAATTGGCAAGCACAACCTACACAGCACCGCATCCGAAAATGGATTTAGGCTGATAGACTTCGCAACGTGGCGAAATCTTCTAGTTGCTAGCACGCATTTCCCATATCTCAACTTCCACAAAGGGACTTGGCGATCTCCGAATTAATCAACCGTCAACCAGATTGACCACATTGCAATTGATGCCAGGCACGCATCCCAAATTCTGGGTGTACGAACTTTTAGAGGAGCCAAAATCGACTCGGACCACTATCTTGTGGCAGCCCGGTTACGACTACGAATATGCCTGGCCGAGGAAAATCGAGTAAGGCCAGCGGCATACAACGTCGCAATGCTACAATCGCAGGCGACCGCCAGAGCCTATGCCAATTGCGATTTTAATCTACGTACATCGAAGATTCTTACATGCCGGTATATCAACTTTATTCGCCTTCATTCGCCAAGAATACTGGGTTCTAGGCTGTCAAAACATATTACGGAAAATCTCTCATGATTGCATAACGTGCTTCAAGCAGCGAAAAGCCACTGCACACCAACTAATGGGAAATCTACCCCCTCAACGGATTCAACAATCTATGCCATTTTCGCACAGCGGTTGCACCGGTTACACCGACAACGCGACAAATTTTCGAGGAGCTGCTCGAGCTTTATCTGAGTTGCATGTGCTTGTCCTTTCGGATCAACATAACTCGGTAGTAGAGGAAACACTTGCGCGAGAAGATATAACCTGGCATTTTATACCACCTTCAGCACCACATTTCGGCGGATTGTGGGAGGCGAGTGCCAAGTCCGTCAAAAATCATCTCCACAGGGTTATCGGCGACGATGTATTAACCTTTGAAGAGCTGTCTACTTTCCTCACTCAGGTGGAAGATATTTTGAACTCCAGACCACTGTGTTCTGTTTCCGATAATGAATTAGAAGTTCTAACTCCTGGACATTTTCTTTTAGGCCAACCTTATTCGTCAATTCCCGAGCCATCCTTGGACATCGTCAACAATCGGTTATCGCTTTGGTAAGGCATTCAAGTGAAGGTACATGGGTACTGGAAAAGATGGCACATGGAATATCTCACGTCGCTACAAAATCGTTCGAAATGGAAACAAACATAGCCTAATCTAAGGGTTGACGACATCGTGCTGGTCAAGGACTCTAATCTAGCCCCGGCAAATGGTTGATGGGACGTGTTACCGAACTTCATCCTGGTAAGGACGGCCGTGTCAACAGAGTCGTCACGTTGAAGACAGCGAATGGCTGACATTGGAGAACTCTCGCTGCCCCATCAGGGTCGAAAGCGAGTTGACCGATACCTTGTATGTGAAAAAAAGGTTTTGGACAGGGCGACACGCTATCGTGTGACTTTTTCAACATCGCCCATGAAAGGATCGTGCAAAACTCACGGGTCAATACGAGGGGCACCATCTTTTTCAAGTCCGTAAAACTACTCGCATATGCCGATGACATTGACATAATTGGACGAAGTCAGCGAGATGTCGCTGAGGCGGAAGCGGCTAAAATGGGACTGGCGGTAAGTGAGGGCAAAACGAAATATATATATGCTGTCATCGAAAAAGGAGACGAACAGCCGGCGTCTTGCACAGGGCTCACATATGGGCAGGTAGTCAAAGACTTCATCTACCTAGGTTCCGCAGTGACATGCAGCAATGACATCAGTGCCGAAATCAAACGCAGAATAACCAATTGCCAACCGCAAGAGTGGAGGCTCTTGGTCGTTTTGAGAGAAAAATTCTGCGTACGATTTTCGTTCCGCACTGCATAAATGGGAAGTGGAGGAGAAGACATAATAGTGAACTATACGGACTGTGCAGCGAAATGAACGTAGCACGGCGTCTTCGACCTAAGATGGCTAGGTCATGTAGAGCGCATGGAAATCACAGCTCCGGCCCGGAAGGTCTTTGAATCCAACCCCGAGGGGCGATGCGGTCGAGGACGGCCAAATTTAAGGTGGCCAACCAAGTGGAAGAGGTCCTTAAGCAACTAGGCGTGCGGCACTGGATACTGCTGGCGAAAGACCGTGCCAGTTGGAGAGGTTTTTTAAAGGAGGCCCAGGTTCGCTATGAACTAAAGCGCCGAAAAAGAAGAAGAATCTATAATGATGTACATATGTATAACCAATGACGACGTCACATAAAATATGAATTTATTAAAATGCAATTTCAATGAATGATTAAATGTCCACTACACATACATATCTATAATAAAAGAGATACAAAATATTCTTGAAAACGTTACATATGTATCTATAGTTGAATCTTTAGTAAACAGGTTTAGAAACAGCAGTATTTTCATCATCTCAATAGAGCATAAGGTACCTGCTAGTCTTCCAGCGTTCTTATCAGGCCGATACATCGATAATTAATAAACCAAAGATCCTACATCTGAACGCTGCATTAAATAAGAATTAAATGGTGGCCAAATATCCAGCTATGCAAATGCGTTAGTTTGCTAATACTACATACTAACTGAAGCTACTGACCCGTTTGATTCAGCACCTAATCTATATAATTTTTCAATAAGTATGCTACCATTGCATTGCATAATCCGGTATGTACATACATGCATACATATGTATGTATGTAGTTCAGGGATTTCGCTGGTATTATTTAGTAAAACTTGTAAGCCCCTATGTATGTACATATATACAAGCGCATATGAAATATGCCAAACTCATGGTATGGCCAGCACGTGTTATTGGAACTAAAAAAGCAACCTCAGTTTAATTACCTCGGATCCGTTATTAAAGTGACAGATTCAAGCGGAATATCATGCTTCCGATCCAGTATCTTGCATGTGACACATAATATTAAGGCAAATTCGCATTGGTTATACTATGATGAAGGAATCGAACTTAAAGGAAACTAATTAACATTAGCCACGGATGTACGACGTATTGGTAACCGGTGACCATTTGATTGAGAGAAAAAACAAAACAACAAACTGGTAACCTTACTTTACGAAGAGTCGCTTAATCGTGTATGTTACGCTTCGTTTGGTTTGAACGTTGCACGGGTAATACGGTTCTCAACGTGCCATTGTGTATGACATCTGCCAAAGTATGATACTACGAAACCGAAACGATGTGCGAAATCTCATTGAAGACGATCCCCCAATTTCTCACACGAACAGCAAGAGAGCAGAATAAAGTTAAAACAAAAAAGAAACACTTCTATCGTGCGGACACAAACTGCACGTTCGACCACGCTGATAGCAATTTCGCTAAAGCTGCAGCTATCGTAGTAGCTGGTTGTTGGCAAAGGTACGATGATGTTGCTCGAATGTATGTAGATGTCGGTAGGTCTATACGAGTACTACTGCAGGTTGAATGAAGTGAACAAGGCAAGGTAACATCGCTACCCTACTATTGCTCAATCTCCTGGAGGTGGGTTCTCTTTTCTTATTTATTTATTTATTTACTTATTTATTTCTATTCATTATTGTTTTTTTTTTTTTTTTTTTTTTCTTTTTTTTTTGTACAAACAAATCAGAATGAAGGAAACAACAACAGCAAACTAAAGCAACAAAAAAAGAAAAATTTGTTCCGTGGGGTAGCGGTGAAGTGGGGAAAGGCGAGCCGACATGATGTTCTGTTTGCGGCCGGCTGCCTGTTATGGTTGAATCTTCTGTGATCTGCTAACTGCTACTCAGACTTTGGCTGATGGAATTAAACCTACATCTCCCATCTGTCAGATTGAATTCAGACCTCACATCGATCGGACCGCAACAACTTATTTCTTGGGAATATATCTCGTGCTTTTGTACTTATTTGATTGCTTGATACCATACGATACCAAAGCGGGATAGTTTGTGGTTCGTGCTTGATTTGTCTCTGTTCTCACTTTTCACTTGTTGAATATAAAATAAATGAAAAAACAAATGACAATAATTGGAAATTCATACGTAAATATTGATCGTTTTGTTACTAGTGTTCGACTATGTCAACGTTATACGCAGAAAGCGAAGCGGAGTAGAGTGGAAGGGTAAACATTTTCTATATAATGTGCCGTACGTAAAGTGTATTTAAAGGAGTCATCGTGACCACAATCAAACTTTTAATATTGGAACACAAAATTGTATGTGCTAAATGTCATAAATATGCATTGTGTTGTCATATCACTCGTGTGTATGCTTGTCAAAATTAAAAGAGGATATCGCTCCTGATTTCTGTGACAGCCATTTAGTTATCTAAGAATGTGTTATGGTTCTATTGTCGCTGGTCTCCAACATATTTTACGCGCGTACTTATGAAGTCTTTATTTAGTTTCAGTATACAAGGGTACTATCCAATCAGTCTTGTGAAAATAAATGATTTATGAATATAAAAAATCAACGATTGGATTAAGGTGTATACATAGGTAGATATGTACATACATACATATGTATGTATATCTACAGATTTGCATAATGAGGTACTCAAAACATTAAGATACCAACATAAAACTATCTTTATTACCTTAAATTCATAATTTGAACATTTAAAGGTTATTAACATTGTAAGGTGTCCTTATTTGGGTACAACTCTTAAGAATCCGAAAACTATAAAAAAGTTTATAGCTTTTAAAGTAAGCCCATAGATACGAAATTCTGTTTGTATATTAGACACCAACACATTTTGGCAAACTCAACTGTTTCGGCTGTTTCTGTTTGTAGTCACAGAATACTTGAATGGCTTGATGTTACTTCTTTGTATACCTACGACTTGATAAAATTTGTGACAATTTGCATAATCGACCATATAGTTCACGGTACAATCTGCCGCCTTAAGCAGAATAATTTCTCCTTCTTAATGCAACTTCGTACAAGTCGTTTGACCAATAGCCAACACTTCCCCACCGACGTCCACAGGTTTCGGACAGTGTTCGACTATTTTCCATTTGTTTAGAATGACCAAGACTTATTGTTTGTTTATTGCTATTGTTTGATAGAGAAAGAGAGGGAAAAGAGAAAATAACAAGCAAATGCAAAGTTCAAACGATCACGAGAATGAGCGGGCGGGCGTCCACCAAATCCAAAGTAACTTAATGACGCATTGGCATTGTAGAAGAGAGAACTATAGGTCATACATTTGCAATATATATGTACTTCGTGTTGCAACTACCTTCGAATGAGCAAGAACCTAGTGGATAAAGTAAAAAAAAGTGATGAAAAAAAAAATAGAAACAAAAAAATAAACGACACACTCGTACACGGACAACTCAGTTCACAGTGTGTTGTGATGCTCGTTGATAAAATTCGTGCCGGTGCAATTATTCTGTTTTGTTGGTCGGAATGTATTTATACATCTTCCTCTACCGCAGTTAACAGCCACGAAGGGAGCTAATATCAAATTGCCCGAAGAGCAGAGCAAGGAATACGAAGTGCCATGTAGGTAAGATCTGTACCCTTTGAGCTAGAGATACTGATGATCTTCGTATGTGTTCCAAGGTGATTCTGGCATATACATACATACTATACTCGTACTGCGTTGTTCCTTTGGTCAAAACTTTGGTTATAATTTTGATTCTCATATAAAATTAAACGTCGGAAACAGTGCGGTGCTATATGGTGGTAAGGGACGAGGAGTTCGATTCGGTCTGGTTTGAATCACGAGAAGCAACGGAGTGCGTTGTTGCAGTTTGTGGCACACCTTTTCGTTTTTCGTAAAATACTCTTCTATCTTAAGGGCATGGACGAGTATATTACAAGGATTTCATTTAAGATTATTAATGACTACGTATACATAAATACGTACGAATGTATGTATGTACAATCTGCTATGCCAAAAAGCGTGCGCATCTTGCCTCTAAATCTGTCTATCCGGAGGTAGTCGTCTGCCGGCATTAGGATAATAAATGTGTTTAACAGAAATAATTTTGATTCAAGCATGATAAACGTTTTGTGGAGATAGTAGGCGGATATTGTTTATAAATTGGATAATACATACCAACGTTTCTCTATATCTGCTGGACGAGATTTACCCATTGGTTTATAATACATAATTTTACTTACAGATATTGAAGTATTCATATGTACTATATTCCAATGTCTTAACATTGATTGTTTGTATACGCTATTGAAGAAGCCTCGCCAATGTCATGGTCGTCTGTTTCATACTATTGGTTATCCTCAAATATTTTCACAATTGCGCTATTTTTATCAGTAATTTAGGTTTTTTTATTTTTTTATATAGTTCGCGCAGGTTCAAGAGTTATACTCTTATGCAGTGGTTTGGGTCGTTGATGTTCGTTCACTACTCTCAGGGGTGGTTGTCCTAGATAGGACGAGAGCCGACCAAATTCCGCGTTTGGTTATAGTCCGTAGTAATTCGTTCGAATACTTTTAATATTGCATACGGAGAGGATGAATTTCAGTTGACTGTATACTGTGAGTGTTATGCCTGTAGCAGTACGTCTGGTCACTTTCCATCCACAACTGCGTTGCATACTTTTAATCCGTATAGGAATTACTTTTTCCTCGGCTACGAAGCGAATTTGAACTATAAACCTTCCGCTCGGCGGTCAATGATATTAACCACTGCACCACGGCCACCCCTAGGTAGGTAGGTAGGTAGGTAGGCTTGTAGCCTTCCCAGAATTGAGAAGAATGCACATAGGCCAGGGAGGCCCGTTGTGCAGCTACAAGGAGGTTTTACCCCCCTATTCGTGGAACCATTTTGTGCTTCTTAAGAAGTTAAGAAGGTTAGGTATCCCTACTTTCTGAACATCTGTCAGACCGTTACGGAAGTAAGAGCCTAGGTAACGTTTCCTGATGTTGCAAAAAGCTGGACAGGCACAGAGAAGGTGGTGAATGGATTCGACCTCCTCCTCGTCCTGACAGCTTCTGCAGAAATCATTCAGAACTATTCCTAGTTTTTGTGCGTGACTGCCAATGAGGCAGTGTCCTGTGATGACACCAATGACCTTGTAGATGTCAGTTATTTTTAGGGAGAATGTACTCCTTGTGCGTTGGCTGTCAAGCCGAGGCCAGACGCAGGTATGTCCCTGGGTCCATCTCAGGTTCGTCTCGGCCCTGGCGAGATTGGCTAGATTATGTTAAATGGTTGTAAGGGGTACTCCTTCACAAGCCACGATTGATTGTAGCGTCGTTCCTTGTTTGGCGAGTGTGTCAGCTTTTTCATTACCTGTAATGTCGCTGTGTCCCGGTACCCAGATAAGCTGTATGTTGAACTGTTCTCGTTAAGTGGTTTGGGTCGTTGATGTTCATTAACTACTCTTTAAGGCTGCTTGACTGTCTGTGAGAATTCGAATGTCCGTGGTGGATATTACGTTCCACTTCAGCCAAGACAAAGCCTCTTTTATTGCCAACAGTTCCGCCTGGAAAACGCTTCAGTGATCTGGTAATTTTAGAGCTTTATACAGCTTAAGTTGTTTGCAGAATACTCCACTGCCTACCCCGTCTTTGGTTTTAGACCCGTCAGTGTAGAAATCCACGAATTTTCTGCGGGGTTGAGTTTGACGAGTCCAGTTCTGTCTGTCCGGATATATGGTCGTGAAGTTTTTGTCCAAGACTATGGTGGGTTCTATGTGGTCCAAGTTTTCTGCCATAGTTGTCCTGTTTTGCAGGATGGAGGAGTGGCCAGTGACATAGCTCGCCCAATTCGAGTTGGCTTTTAGTCTTATGGCCGTGTGTTTGTGGCAATTTGCTTACCGAAAATATCGAGTGGTGTAAGGTCTAGTATCATGTTAAGCGCAGCCGTTGGTGTGGACCTAAGGGCCCCGGTAATGCACATACATGCCATCCTTTGTACCTTCTCGAGTTGTTTGTGGTATGTTGTCTTGTCCAGTGCAGTCCACTAGACTATCACTCCATACATTAGTATGGGTCTAACGACCGTGATGTAGAGCCATAGGGTGATCCTGGGGTTGAATCCCCATTTTTTTCCTAGGGCTTTCTTACATGTGTAGAGAGCTATTGTTGCTTTTTTTGCTCTTTCAATTGTATTGCTCTTCCAAGTTAATTTCCTATCGAGTGTAATGCTAAGGAATTTGGCACTAGAGGAATAGGTTAGCCTGGTATCGAGCAGAGTGATAGGGCAGTTTTCCGGGATTTTATGCTTTTTGGTAAAAAGCACGAGCTCCGTTTTTGGGGGATTAACCCTGAGTCCGTTACTATTCGCCCATTTGCACAGAAATGAGAATGCCGATTGCATGCGGTCATTCAGTGTAGATAGGTATTTGCCTGAGATTGAGATGGCAACGTCATCGGCGTAGGCAACAACGTCCAGGCCTTCTTTCTCCAGTTTGGTTAGTAGTTCGCTCACAACTACAGTCCAGAGAAGAGGTGAAAGGACCTCAGCTTGCGGGGTTCCCTTGGTAACCACTCTGGTAGTTACTACCCACTTAGAGTGAATCTTGCGCGTTAATAACAACTCGCTAATCAGCTCTATCAGAGTCCTCTCCACCTTTTGCTTTTCTAGCGCTTCTATTATTGCTTTCGGTGTGACGTTGTTAAAGGCGCCCTCTTTGTCTAGGAAGGCTGTTAGAGTATAGTCTTTGAGATGGATTGATCTTTCGATTTTCCTCACTAATGTGTGAAGGGCTGTTTCGACCGATCTACCCTTACAGTAGGCGTGCTGTGCCTTAGAAATTAGGTAGGGATCCAAGCTGTGCCGTACGTGTAAGTCTATCAGCCTTTCTAAAGTTTTAAGAGCGAAGGATGATAGACAGATAGGCCTTAGACCCTTGGGGAAAGTATGAGAGTTCCTGCCGGCTTTGGGGATGAAAAGTACCTTTGCGCACTTCCACTTTTCTGGAATACGGCCACCCCTAAGGTATTGTTCATTGGCTCCCTTGAAGCAATGACTTTTTATTTCTTGTACGCACATACTTATTGTCTATAGTAGTATTTTTTTCGTTAGGTATCGATCAGAATTTTGGGTATCTTTGCGCTCAAGAAAGACGAGCGTTTTGCTACAAGGCTGAGATGTATCTGTAGTAACCAGCGCAAGAATATAAAGTGCATATCGTTCGAGACATCATAGACTGCGAGTATGCAGTATACGAAAAATAGCGCTCGTTCGGATAAGCCACCTTAGCCGATGCCTTCACCGATCGATTGATTGATTTAATAGCATGTTCCTTGAGCATCTCATGAATAGTCTATACGTGGTTGATTGGTAACTTTTGAAATGCGCACATTAAACCGACGACCACAACGGCGTGCGGAACGAAACACAGCAGAAAAATTACATGATTATCCATGGTTCTTTTGGGTCTCCAGGCCATACGAATAATTTTCAACAAACTACCTATCTTCCAGGGTAAATATATACATTTCTTTAATCAATTGATCGCGTATTCGCTTTGGTCATGTACAATACTTATTGCAGACTTACATCCGTGACCTCTAATCTCGATTCTGAGCACTACTTGCAGAAATAACCTCTTAATATAAGAAACACTTATTTATACGTTCCTATTGAAGTAGTACAAAAGAAAAATAGTGGCATTCACCTCCACAGGTCAATGCCAGTCAACCGATTTTATACATATATCAATCATTTACAACTGCTTCGCCCGTACTTTATATGCGAATGGAAAACAATCTTGTCTGTAGTTTATTTAAGAAAGAAACCACAAGGGGAAGCGATTCATCGACTGGCAGTCGGATTGAAAAGTGATGGTGAGAGCAAGAGCAACGATTCCCTGCGACTCGAAGAAGAATCACCAACAGTAGCTGAGTGTAGATGCAATGAATGTCGGGAAGTTGGTTGGTGACTGGCTTGAGATGGGAAGCGAAGAAAATCTTGACCGCAAATTTATAATGAAATATTTACGATTGTCGTGCCGTTGCCGGTTGGATGGCAAATCACATCTAATAGTGAATTTGTTTAGATGTCGACTGAATAATTGCTGCTGGGTATTTTTTTCATGCAAACGAGAACGGATACAAGTACGAATAAATCTTGTTTAGCTATGGAACTTACTTTGGCTTATGTTGTCTTGCAATTTAGTGTCAAGTCAAACAAATTAAGTAAGTGATTGCTGTTCGAGGTCTTCATGTTCCTGTACCACAAACCCAGACCGATGTTCGAATAAACCCCTTATAGAGAGAGAATAAGCCTAGTCTCTATTTTGAAAAATATCATAAATAAATATCATATGCTTACTTACTTACTTACTTAGGTGGCGCTACAGTCTATCGGGAACCTGGGCCTCAACCAACAAGCGTCTGCAGCTGGCACGGTCTGGGGTGGATTCGAAGACTCTTCGGGTCGGAGGTGTATTTTTCATACGCTCTACATAGCCACCTTAGACGCTGTATCCGTAGACGTCGTACCAGGCTGATGTCGCTGTACAACCCGTACCGTTCTTCATTAAATCTTCTCCTCCATACTCCGTTGGAACAAACGGGACCGTAGATAGAGCGCAGAATTTCCCTCTCGAAACGACCAAGGGCATCTTCATCCGCTTTTGTTAGGATCCAATCTTCTGCGCCGTAAAGGAGGACCTTGATCATCCCAAGGTCTTATATAGTGTCACCTTGGTTTTCCGAGAGAGGGCTCTACTTCTCCATTGCCTCTTGAGCCGAAAGGAACAGCGGTCGGCAAGAGTGATTCTGCGTTTTATTTCAGCGCTGGTGTTATTGTCGCCGGTCATCAGTGAGCCAAGGTAGACGAATTCCTTTACCACTTCAAAGTTCTGCTCAATACGTCGGTATTGCCCGTCTCTTTTGGATGAAAGCAGATATTTGGTTTTACCCTCATTAACCTTAAGTCCCATCTTAGCCGCTTCTACCTCCATGCATACAAAGGCCTTATTGACGTCTCGTTGTGTCCGTCCAATCACGTCAATGTCGTCGGCGTATGCAAGCAATTGAGTAGACTTGAAATAAATCATACCCCTTGTGTTGGCCAGCGACTCTTGCATGATCTTTTCAAGCACGATGTTGAAGAAGTTGAATAACAGCGCGTCATCTTGTCTAAATTCTTTTTTAACATCAAAGGTCTCGGTTTGTTAATGGAGCACAGTCGGACGAGTTTGGCTCGTCTCTCGTCATACACCGCCTTGAAGTCGACGATCTTCTCCAAGATCTGACGTAGCGTAAATATTTGGTCTATTGTGGATTTACCTGGCCTGAAACCACACTGATAAGAGCCAATCAGGTTATCGACAAACGGTTTCAGGCGTTCGCACAATATGACAGAGAAGATCTTATATGCGATGTTAAGGCGACTTATTCCTTGTTGTTATTCCTTTCTTATGGACCGGGCAAACGATGCTGAGATTCCATTCGTCGGGCATGCTTTCCTCCGACCATACCAGCTCAGCAGACAGGCCGTCTGCGCCCGCGGCGTTATTACACTTAAGTCTTGATATCGCTATTTTGACTTCGTCTAGGTTAGGTGGACGGATTTCTCTTACATCGTCGTCCATTACGAATGGATCGTTCTGCCTGACAGCGGTATCTTGTCTGTCTGTCTGTATATTGTCTGTTATACAGTCTGCAGAAGTCGTCTCACCAAATCCTCAGCATCGACTGTGATTCCACTACCAGTTCTCCATTTTCATCCCTGCAGGCTTCCGCTCTGGCATTGTAGCCATGGCATGTTCATTTTACCTTATTGTAAAACTCCCGGGCGTCATTCCTGCGAAAGCATCTCTCCATCTGCTCGATCTCACGCTTTCCGTATTTTCTTTTTTCTTTCTTCTGTGTTCCTTCATTTTCTTTCTCTATACGAAACAAAAATATCATATATGTATGTTATAACATACTCTTCACCAAGAAGTACTAGTTTCAAATCACGGCTCATATAAAAATCTAAATCGCTCTAAATCACGTTAGATAGTACTAAGGATTTTAAATATTATCAGCTTAATGTGTGACCAGATAAACCTATACAACTTGTTTTGATTCGTAAAGAGTGACAACTTAGCAATATAGAGCAGCAGAATAATTAATCTGGACTTGAAAATATCGTAGGCATGCTTCTGCTCGTAATCGTGGTCATTAGTAGAAACATGTTTTCGGTCCAGAGGCTTTTCGTTCTCGTAGCAATTTTCCTTTTTAAGCGGTTAGAAATGTTGTATTTATTCTTATCTGGCCGGATTAGCTGCCTGTGTGGTTGGCATAATCCTAAACATAGATTTTAATTGATTCCATTAAAGTGTGACCTCACACAAGACAAATGCCATCCTCGCAAATTACATTACACGTAGACGTCCACTCTAAGCTGTTACGCGTATCTGTCGTGGAAGCGATTCTACGTATCACAGAATCGTTATGACCAATGCTGTGCCGTACGGCAACTGGATGGCAGGTATATCACCGCCCCGATTATACTTGAGATTGAAGCGTGATTCAATCCGGATTTGATTCTTAGGTCCAGAGACCTTCGTACGTGTGCCCATACGTGTGCACTCACGTATCTAAATGAACACCTTTTGAGTGCAATAAAATCAGCGTCTTTATTAGTCAATTGTGTTGCGGCCGGAATGGATGCGCGGTGGGCATGCGCGTACATATCCAACAATAACTGCCAGCTATAAAGTATTGTTAAATTGTTAGCGGCAAACGAATAAGTTACAAGCGATTTACGTGCTTTTAATAGTACAAATTCCACCTTGTGTACACGTAGTTTACTGCGAACAGTAAAACAAGCTTTGAAGTTGTACGAATGTGTATTGATCAGAGGTATCTGCAAATGGAAGAGACGATGGTGGATTGCAATTAAGCCGCAGGGGTCTTACGTAATCTAGAAGCTGTGCATGAAGAGGATTTATATCGTAGTACGACAACAATAAATTAATTGAATTACCACCGTATGGTGTATGCGATGCGAATAAGTATTTCTTTCTTAAATGCACGAATAATATGAATAGTTCACTGCTTTCAATTACACATATTAAATGGTTTGTTAATTTTTTTCTCTTTCCATTTTAGAGCCTAACTTTTTTGAAAAGTGATTTATCGATATTGCAATCATGGTGATATGTTGCTGCCAGACGAGACATACGAGCATGAGATTGATTCGAATAAATCCATAGAAAAGCAGAATGGAAAATCTCATAAAAACCATCACGTGGTCAAAAAGAAAACGGAGACGGGAAAATCGCTGAATGAACAGAAGCCTCAAAACAGTGAAATAAATGCCGCCAAACGGCAAATACCACGCTGCAATAGTTACGAAAAGATTTCGGACTTCTTTAACAACATACCGGACTATACTGGTGATCGCCTTCCAGCTTTTGATTTTTTTGAAGAGAATTATGAATACAGCAATGAATTTCAATCCCGTACAAATAGCTCTGACATCCTCAGAGAATGCGAACAATTTTTATGTCGCTATCGCATACGGCCGGACTTTTTTTGCAAGTTTCAAAAGGCTATTAGGTAAGGAATTCTACTATAAACATAACTAAGGACGTACATACATATGTACCTATGTAAACCACGTTCTTTACTCCAGCTCCACTTTGTCATCACCACGCTCGAAATCGCACAGTCCGAAAGAAGAAGAAACCTCACAGATTCCAAAGGAAAGTCTTTCGCCTCCAATGCAGAGATTCAGTAAGGCTATGGCTATTTACACATTGCCACTGGCAAGGACAAGAAAAGTGCGGAGCATATCCACTTCAACCGGTAAGTAAAGTAAAAACAAAAAATGTTGAAAGCAAACTAATGTAGCTCACTACTCTGAAACAAGTAACCGATTGAAAGATACGCAATCGTCACATACTCCCAGGCGTTGCTGTAAAACACTCAGAAGTGGCTCATCTGAGATTCACACCAACGAGAATTGAGCACGAATTTCAAGAAGAATTTGAGTACTATTCGTAAAGAAAGAAAAGAATCGTGTTGGTAACTCACTGCACACTGGCAGGTGATCATGAAGTGTTACGATTTTGTTTGAAGGTATTCGTGGAACATGGTAAAAGTTAACTAAAGCTAACCGCTGGAGATAACAAACATTTTCGAACTGCCTAGAGTTAATATTGAACTCCACCTAGAGGTCGTCTATACCAGTGCACCACGAGTACAATCGTTAACAATATCAAAAGCAATATCTCATGTTTTTTCTATTTTGCTGTCCTGCGACTACTGATGTAAAAGCACGAATATGTATGTATATCGGTGCTCGTATTCGGTTGTTTGGGAAGTAATTGAAAAGAAAAACATTACGAAAAACAGGTTCTGCTCACACTTCATATTATATGGCAACTGGCATCTATTTTGTGCATTTTACTTGCTTCAACTTTATTGCTTTTTTTTGATGATTGTTTTTGTTTTTTGTATTTTTGGTACCAAAACTTGTCTTGGGCATCATAAATACGGGTACAGACTTAGGACCGGGAGTAAATTTCGAATTTAATTTTAACCGTGCGGCAGATAGAAGGTAGATATAATGATGGCTAAATGTTCATAAATACATGGATTATGTACATATATGTTTTTATAGCAACGTAAACGAATCTAAATACCTGAGTCAGAGCTCAAATTTGTGTACCGCACCGTTGAAGCACAACTCTTTCAGTTGATGCAGTTCATTTTTTCAGCTTCTTTTTTATATTTTACTCTTATACATTTCCTTGTATTGTCGTTGTCGATCTACCTGTTAAATTAATTTGTGTGCGGTCAAATCGGCTTCTTCATTCAATGTGTGAGTTTATTCGTTTAAGCGTGTTGTATCTACCTGTCTTCACTCTCGTAGCGGCAGCAAGAACAACACGGCACCAGACTTAATGCCTGATACTAGATTGAATGGCTTTCGACGATGCTACGGAGCGAGCCTTGTATTCAGTGCAGGTTACTGTGTATAGGTGGTAGTTGGTCAGGTATAGTTTTGCAGTTTCTCTTATTCATTTGACACTACCGACCAGCGCCACTGAAGAAGGAGAAGAAAAATACAAGAAAAAAAAAAACCAAATTAACTCACACATATCTGGAACCTTTTGTCATGTGTTAGATGCACAATTGGTTTAGTTTTGAAGAAACCTTTCCCAAGCGCGGTTCCCGATCGTGTTTGACTCCGTTTAATCGTCGCGTTACTCCTCATATATGTGTATACCCTGTAGTTTGCTTTGTTCGAGTGAGACTGAATTTATGGAAAAAATGTTAAAGAAATTCAAGGAGAATTTTAATAAATTCACGAAAAATGCATTTAGATTACAATTTCAAGTAAATTGCGAGTTTGGAATTTGAGAAATTCAATCCTCTTTGTGTAATGAAATTATTATTTGGGAATATGTATACATATTCGTACTTGGAGTTTAGTGTAGTTCGTATGTTGTGTTGAGTTCAAGTGAGGAAGGAAAAGAGTTGCCCAGTAAGTGGGAGGTGGAGAGTAAAAAAGCAGAGATAGAGAAGAAAGAAAAGAAAACGAAGCAAACGTAAAGGAAAATATGAAAAAAAATAGTTTTATTCAATTTTGTTTTGGTACGAAAGCGATTTGTTTGGTTATTTACCCAACTTACAGGCATATGTATTTGTATTCTACTCTTGTGTTGGAATTTTGAAATAAAATTAAAAGGGGAAAGAGGCAGTCGCGCTCGCTCTTCTGTGATTTGATTTTTTAAAAGGCTGATTCAAATAAGAAAAATCAACAACTTTGGTTATTTGCTTGTTGTAAATTTGTATGCAGAAATAAAATCTCATAGAATCGTCCTATAGAGGTTTTAAATGCTCTCATATTGATAATATATAACAAGCAACTCTTTGGATATCAGTGTAAACGATGGCCACATTAGGCCTTTCAAAAGTGTTCATCCTGGATAAGTACTTTACCGAATTGCAAAAATTTTGGGAGACTGAAAAAAAGTTGCAGGGTAGGTTTAATTGAAAATAATCAAATAACTTATGTATATTACATTTTTCATCACAATATTGTAAATTTATTTTATTTAATTTTCATTATTGAATTGGGACAGTTTATTTTGAAGACAAAGGAAGTGAGCCCATTCATTTCACCTAATTGGGTACACACATTTCTAATCTTTCTCCTTCGAGTAGCCATTTTCATTTGAATTTGACGTTGCAACGCGCTTTTGTGGTGCTATCGAGGTAACGATTTGGTACATTGCCGTGGGTGATGGCTTTTTCGAGATAAACTGGTTTTAGATTATTTTGCCTTCAAACGATCAAAGGTTTTTAGGCACATGTATGTATACATGAGTTAAAGTAAATACACACATTTGCATGTATTGTTTTTTTTGTTTTACTTGAAACCATTGATTAGAATTGACTTAAAAGGTAAAACAGACAATTATATTCGAGCTTGTATGGGTATTTCTTGACAAAAAAAAAGCATTGAAGTTTCGTGAAGAAATCAATCAAATGCTAGTTCAGATGTCTTCTTTGGTGTTTAACTGTTTATCAGCTCCAAGTGGAATTAATTTGTTTTGTGCATATTTCGAAAACAACAAGAGAAAGCTCTCTTCACAACATTCACTTAACCTCAGCCTAATGGGGCTGCATGCTTATTTAAACTTGCAAAATAAAGCCAAAACGCGAAATATATGGCACAACTACATACGTACATATGTGCATATTATTGTTTTTCGCTGTTGGTGTAATGACATGCGAATTGGCTCTGAGCGAGTTCGTATCTCAACTCTTTTGTTTTAATTCATATAAAATATTAAAAGTCTCTCTATTATCAGGGAAATAATCAAAAACTGACGAAATCAGCTGAAAATGCGAACTCAGTTGCAAATCTATTCGATTGGCTTTGCAACATGAATTGTTTTCCCATTTTTTACTTCCGAAAAATTGTACTTAGTTACGATGCAATAAACGTGTTTTTTTATTCTCCTCAATATTTTCGTTGCTCGGAGCAGAATTTCATCTGGTTGTTGTTTCCAGCGTAGTACTTTTTTATTATCGTTATTATTTTTTCTTTCTATCTCTCCTTTTTCATTTTCCTGAAGTGTAAATTTTTGGTGGTGTCAGTGAACTCGAGCTCTGATCGATCATATACGTTTTTACGGACGTATGGTAAAGTGGTATACTTAGGTTGGTAGAAAGCATCATGTTCTTTTACATAAAGTTGAATTTTAATTTAGTATGTAATTCTAACGTGAAATTTGTCTCATATATTATTTACGAATATACATATGTATGTAGTTCATTTAGCAGGAGATCATTAGCAGTTTATAGGTTGTGTATTATTATTCTATGTACCTCATGAGTACATGTTTAAAAATGAGGTCGCAAGTCGCGATAAAAGAATGTGAACAAATAAAAGGGATTCGAGGACCAACTACATATGTGTATACATATATTTCTCTTGTTGAATTTTGTTTTACAATAACCCCTAATCAAGCTTGCTGTGTTCTTATTAAGTAACCCGTCACATCATTTTTCTCGTACATCCTTCCAGACGCATCATCCTCCAATGAAGCGGTGCATCTGCAACAACGTTTAAAATGTCTAAGCACAGAATTAGTCACACTGCGCAATCGTTTGCATGTTGGACAAACACAAGCCTCTGGCGCTAACGGCACTGTCAATGTTACAAATCCAAATGCAAATAGCAATCTGGTGTCTGCCAATAATCCTAATTGTCTGGTAACCAATCAGTCAACAAATATCATCAATGCACCGACTACAGTACAAAATGGTATTATAACAGGGAGCAATTTGCATCATTCGCCGCCAAATGGTAATCCACCGAAACCGATTGCCAACAATAGTAAGGTAATTTATCTTGAATTGTATTTTTGCACAAAAATATTACATGAATAAGTTTCAAACAAGTTTTTATATACATACATATGTTGTTTCTTTAGAATCAACTTATCATAGGTTCATGCATACAATCAACGACTGGCGTATCGCCAAGAAATACCTCCATTCCACATCCATTACCACAACATATAAACGATCAGATTCCAAGTAAGTTGTGTTTATTAAACGGTGTTGGGCACATTAAGATAAGCAAGAGCAGAAAAAAAAAGAAACAAATAAATTGATATATGATATGCACATCACCTTATAGCTAATCAACACTTCAGTGACACCCTTCCGATGCGATCGCCGCCCGGTTTATTGAACATTCCATTCATCCCTGTCGTTCAGAAGAATTTTAATCCTTGCAACGGCATAAATTCGTTTCAGCGAAATTCCAAACTAATTAGAAATGGACAGGGTAAGCAGCCAAACGAGATGGATGATCTAATACATTTGCCGGGCCCTTTAACTGAAGATGCAGTCATGAGGACACTTCAATCTAAATTTAACGAAAACCTATACTTTGTAAGTTATGCTACTATTCCCGATGCTCGGTATTGTATGCAAATAAATATCTGTGAATATGTATGATTATTTCTTTCACTACTAGTCGAAACTCTTACCCAGAAGGAAAAAAAGAAAAGTTGTATACTCTTTCGTGATGTTCACCTTACCTATCGGAAAGATGGGAGTCATAGAAAGTTACTCTCATACTCGCATAATAAACGAAGATGAAAGAGACACAGATGAAAAATGTTAAGTTATATATAAAATATATTTTAGGCGCGTTTTAGATGTACAATTAGCATTACAAAAACACTGAAGAGATACATTACAATTAGAGAAAGAGAGAGAGAGTAGAAAAGATAAGAGATTCCAACATGTCTAATATAGTGGCCTCATTTAGTATACATATTCGTACATAGGTAGCCAGACCACGATGGATTCCGAAAGCCACACAGTCTCCTTTTCAACCTGCGCGGCAACCTGTCACGATGAGCTTTGTTTAACGTTTCCCGAAGTAATTTTTCTTGTTTGCTCGTACGAGTATGAGACTCTGATTTTCTGCCTATGGCCACTATCACGAAGGCGCGGTTAGTAAATGATTGCATCAAAACTGAGTTGTAAAATATGAATTACTAAACCTGTTTCACTATTTTTACAAAGCGATGGTTATATTAAAATATATACTTTGTTGTCGATTGATTAATGGCATAAAAAGTTGAACACACCTTTGAGTGTCAGCATTTCGCATTTCGAGATACACAGATACCTACTAATACTAATTATGTATACTGCTTATTTGGTCCTTCGCAAGAATTTCGGCATATTTCTCTACGTCATCTGAGTAACCAGTTTTAATACTCTTCTTTCGAATAGTGAGTTTGGCACCCTGTGATTCACGCGTGTTATTTATCTTATTACATATATGTATTCTTAATCTCTGTATAGTAAAAGAGATGTTCAACCGTTGCCTTCAGTGTCAAAATTAATAATGACTTTATTTTCCACCTTGCGTAGGTACAACGCATAATTATCACTCGATGAGCTACTGTGAGAACAATTGATGTTTGCGGTTCACTAGACGTAATCCGAGCATTCGTCGTTGCTTACAAAACAATTCCCACGATAAAGGGGATTCGAATAATCTCTGTCACACAGTAGCTCCCGTTACAAAGATTGAAATAAAATATGTACAATGTAAACTTAAAAATTAGGAAAGTATTTACAAGTTCGTACATACACCCCTCCTTGGAGGTTCTTAACCTTCAATTCAAATATTGGCTTCAAAGCGAGGAACTGTTCTTCGTTGAGCTGGAATCGGCCCTTTCTGATGTCGGCGTCGGCAATAATATACTATTATTCCAATGGTAATCGACAGCAGCAGGTAGCTCAAACTGTAGTGATGGTAATCGTGTATGTTCAATTGCGGTTCTTCGGGTGCTCTCATGTCTTTCTTAAGGTCTTCTATTTCCTGTGTAATATTTTTAAATTGATCATGTTCAATGGTGCTTACCTTCAATGGGGGGACAAGGTCTTTTGTGAAGTTATGGTTTTCGATCCAGTTGTTGATTTTTGCACTCGGAACGAACGAGTTAGATATAACTGTTTTTAAGTTTGAGCGTCCGGTTATAATCGTGTTTCCAACTTTAAGAGTGCACATCTCTTTGAATTCTATCACTCCATTGCCTGCTAAGGCGATGCTGCTTGTAACTCCATTGCAAATGAGTAGACCTGTGGAATTAGTAATCAATGAAAATAGCCAGCTGTTAGTTTCTTTGAGTGCGATCCAACGATTTTGAGATGGTATTTCGTTTAAGATGCAATCGGCCAATGCATTATTTTCATGATTCATCAAGGCCATTTCACATACTTGCAAATTGTGTTGATGGATATTAGTTGGAACAATCTGAGTACAGAGATGGGTTCTCGCGGCTATAAGCTTGCAAGATGAGAATTCAAACTCTGTTAATCTAAAAAATTTGTCTCTTGCTAATGTAACTGCAAGGTATGGTTTAGGTATATCCACTAGGAGGCTGATGTTGTAGTGAATGATGGGTAATGGAATTAGATTGAACATCTGGAATTCTTGGTCGTCAGCTAATGGTATGAGCATTTCAAAAACGATTGAATCATGAAGTGTCCGTCCCCTGACTGTTATTATTTTAAACATGTCCAAAACTGAAACATTAGGTAATCTCAAAGTTGATGGGAGGTTTCCTTGAATAAGCTGCAGCTGGTCATTGAGTTGCCTTGGTGTGATAAGCTGAGGGTTAATTTTTGCATGATTCAAGTCAAGTATAACATCAAGTAGAATATCTTGAGTGCGCTGAAAGTTGGATAAAATCATAATTAAATAAGACGTAAGCGATACAAAGTGTTGGTTTGTGCCAATGTTATCTTGCTGTTTTTCGATTACATTAAACGTCCTGGCCAAATATGTGTTCAGTGTCTGGAATTGCCTTTTGACTTCCAATGAATTTTGCCTCAAAATATTAACAGTGGAATCTGAAATGGAACTTTGTTTTACAATGAGAGCAGCTAAGTGAGTTTCATGTTTATTCGCCAAGTTGATCTGATTTTGAATGTGTTGAGCCTCTTCTTGATCAAGGATGCCAAACAAACTATGTGCTACACTACCAACAAAATCGAATGGAGACCTGCGATGTCGAATCGCTGCCCGACTTGAAGTATTAAACCCGTGAATGAATTCGTTATTTTGATCAATGATAGCTACTCTTTGTCGAAAAATGTCAACCGTCGAATGACAGTAGTAAATCCTGTCCGTTTTATCTGTCGTGCAAGCCTTTTCCAGTTCATTTATATACGTTTTAGTTTCATTTAATTCTTACCAATAATTGGTAAGATTGTAAAAAACATAAAGGCTCCAAAAATTGTTGACGATCCGAAGAGTTCCAATGTCTTCAAAGTAGATTCCGACTGCATTATCGAGCTGATTTGTAAGGACGTGGTTGTCTGTGTATGTTGTGTTAACTGTTCCAACCAACATTGCAATCAAAAATGACACCAATAAAGTTCCCGTTCTAACCTTGCCGTTTCTGAGTTTCCGTGATGTTGGTTCTCGTTCATTTCTTAGATATGGCTCTTTCTCATGCTCATCTGCTGGAGACTCCGCCTCAGCTGTTTCTTCTAACGGCAGAGGACACAAGTTATGAATAGCTCGCTGGAGAACTCCTCCTTGGGTCTTAATGTTAGCAACACGAACCAATCCATCGTTTCCTTTGATAACTTCTAGTACACGTCCCAACTTCCATCTTGTTGGTGGCATATTAGATTCCTTTAATAAAACAAGAGTGTTTGGCTTCAAGTTATGGGATTCAGTTTTCCACTTAGTTCGTTGTTGTAAGTTATGTAAGTACTCACTCGACCATCTCTTCCAAAAAGACTGTTGAACATGCTGGATTTGTCGATATTTATTTAGAGAACTTACCCTTTTATCAGTGATATCGGGCTCAGCTATTGAAAGGAGTGGCGCTCCTATCAGAAAATGTCCAGGGGTAAGAGCTTCTAAATCATTTGGATCCGATGAAATTGGCGTCAAGGGTCTTGAATTGAGTATAGCTTCTATTTGAATTGTGATCGTGGTGAGCTCTTCATATGTTAACGAAGCCTCACCCAGGTGTTTAACCAACAATCCCTTAGCAGATTTTACAGCTGACTCCCAGAGTCCCCCGAAGTGCGGAGAACGGGGAGGAATAAATTGCCAATTAATTCCCGCCTGAATACATGATGATTGAATGGCTGACTCCATTCTCTTTGACTGCATAACTTCTTTAAGCTCCTTAAGTTTATTGTTTGCACCAACAAAATTAGTTGCATTATCGCAGAAGATAGTGTGGCACAATCCTCGTCTGCCTACAAACCTCTTAAGGCAGTTTATGAACGATTCAGTGGAGAGATCTCCAACAACTTCTATATGGATTGCCTTCGTTGAAAAGCACACAAAAATTGCTAAATAAGATTTTGAAGGAGTCTTACCCCTGATTTTGTAGTGTGATTTTATAGGGCCAGCAAAGTCCACTCCTGTGTAGTAAAATGGGCGAGATGGTGTTACTCTTTGCATAGGTAAATCGCCCATCAACTGTGCTATGGATGTTGGTCTTGATTTCGCACATATGATACACTTTCTGATCACTGATCTTGCTTCTCTTCCAATGCTTAGTATCCAATACCGTTGTCGTGAAATTGCTACAAGAGCCCTGTGGGATACATGTAAGTTTGTTCTATGTATGTTTTCCAAAAGCAGCCTTGTAACGATGTTGTTCTTCGGCAGTAGTATTTGGTTTTTTGCTTCCGGCAAAAGTGCAGAATTTGCTAATGGAGCACATGCTGAACCGTAAGTCAATGTGTTAAGCTTATATGCCTTCAGAGGTTGATTGCTGTGAAATCTCCAAAGAATTAGTTGAAAGGCTCTATCTTCTGGCCTTACTAATACCTGTCGGTACATTTTGCTTACGTCTGCTGTAAATGCATACCTTTCTAACCTGAAATTAATAATTATTGCAAACAAGTCATTCTGGACTGTTGGCCCTACGCCAAGAACATCATTGAGAGAAACTCCAGATGTCGTTTTTGCTGAACAATCAAAGACCACACGCAATGCTGTTGAGGAGCTTTCTGGCTTCAGCACACAATGATGCGGAATGAAATAATGATTTTGAGGAATCTCATCGTTCTCGATCGGACTCATGTGGCCTAATTCCTCGTATTCTAGCAGGAACTGAGAATAAAGTTCACGCAATTCATTATCTCCTTCAAATCGGCGTTCTAATGAAAGAAATCTTTTCCGTGCCTTTTCGAGAGATGCACCTAAACAAGTCGGATTCCTTTTGAAAGGAAGACTTACCATAAATCTTCCATTTGACAAAGTTTTTGTGTTCGATTTAAAATGTTCCTCACAGTTATGTTCTTCATTACTCATACGTTTCACTTCCGTCTCATGGGTTTCGTACTCCCAGAATCTACTCACCAGTTTCTCTAATGAAGATAGAGATGGCTTCGTGGCAATGGTGCAAACAACATTTGAGTTTGTAGCCTGTATGCCACCCGCGACAATCCATCCTAGTTTTGTGTTACGGAGTTTAGGAAGCTGAGGTCCAATAGTTATTTCCCCTGGGAGAAGAAGATCGAAAAACAACTCAGCACCAATAAGCATATCTATTTTTTGATTAGACATGAATCCTGGATCAGCCAATTGAATGTGGATAGGGATATTCCAATTTCCTGATTGAACCTCACGTAGCTGGTAATCTGTAATCCTAGCCATTATGTTTGCTTCAATACTTGCCTTGAAACTTGAATTGTGTGCTTGAAAAGTGAGTCCTATTGCAAATTGTGTTTTTGTGCCATGTCCTCCTATGCCGCTTATTGAATTTTCTGATTGATACTTTGGAAGACCCAGTGCTTGTGCAAAAGCTGCAGTCACAAAATGGATTTGCGATCCTGAGTCTAACAAAGCACGACAAGTAAGCCATGTTCCGCATGCGGACTTGACATTAATTAAGGCTGTTGCTAGATAAACTTGGCGTGATTTATTTCTCGAATAGCTAGCTGCATTGGCTGCTTGAGCTTCTCTTCTTTGAACTAGCTGATGCTGCTGATTACTTATGGAATTCGTATAATGGTTGGTTGATTGACCTTCCCCCCTTTGAGCTGATTGCACCAATGGTTGAGCTAGTTGCTGCTGTTGACCACCTATGGAATGATTATGGTTATTAATTGGTTTTGTTTTCAAAGATTGCCTTGAATCTTTTTGATAGTGTAGGAGAGTATTATGTTTGCCATTACAACTTTGGCATCCTCTCGAGTGACATGTGTTGGAGGCATGTCCCGACCTAAGACAGTTTCGGCAAATTCCAAGACGTTGAACAGCTCTCTCACGATCGCCACCTGAAAGAGATAAGAATGTCTTACAGTTAAATATTTTATGGTTACCTGAGCTGCACATTAGGCAGCCATCAACTTTAGCTGCTATAACTGTTGTGGGCTTCCTTCTATCGTCTGCACTATTAATTGTTTCAAGTGTCTGAAACCGGGATTCAATGAACTTCAGCAATTCTGTTAGCGAAGGACTGCATCTCGGATCAATCAACGATTGCTCAAACAGCGTTCTGCTTTCCTTATCCAGTTTCTTCAGTATTAGATGAACTACTATGGGGTCCCAGTCATGAACTTGATATCCCAGATTAGTAAGTGCCTGGATACCTTCCTTTGTATTGTCGTGGAGTTTCCGTAAGCTTGATGCAGTTCCTGATGCTGATGGTTGCTGTAGTAGCTTATCCAACTGTGCTGACAATAGAAGCCGTTTATTGTCGTATCTATCAATCAGAGTCTTCCAAGCTGTTTCAAAGTTGTTGTCTGTAGCCGGAAATCCTTGTATTAAGCTTAGCGCTTCTCCTGTTAGATTAGCACGGAGAAAATAAAGTTTTTGAGCAAGTGGTATAGGTTGTTCAAGGATCATTGGTTTAAACAGATCGTGAAATTGGCGCCACTTAAGGTAATTTCCGTCGAACTTGGGCAACTCAATTTTCGGTAGCTTTAACGTAGTACTTGATGGTTGATCCTGTGTAACTCTTACTAGAACCTCACTTAATCGCAACTCCAACTGCTCTTGAAGATGGAAATATGTTTCGATATCTTCTTCTTTTAATTCACCATCCATTCGCCGATACATAATTTTTAATTCTTCAAAATTCTCCTTGATATTGTTTACCTTAACGTTGAACATCTGGGGGTTGGTGTCTTTCAAATTTGGTGCACACTTATCCAATGATGTTTGGAAATGTTTTGAAAGCACCTTAAATCTTTCTCTAGTGGAAAGTGTGTTTGTCTTTGAAGATTGAATGTCCTGATGCCTTTGTTTCGCTTCAGGTGGATTCATCTTTGTTGCTGTTGATGATGGTGTGACCGATGATCCTGATGGCGGTGTTGCTGGTGACTCCTCCTGGATCTGGTCTGCGTCCCGTCCTTGCAAATTCATTAATCGAGTGATAATGTCTGACTTCATGTTTTCGTACACCTTCTGAATCTCGTCGTAGTACCCCTTAGCGAAATATTCATGTTGTATCGAGTCCGCATACTTATCTCGAATTTCACTGTCGTTGGTGTCGAAACAGTCCCACAAGTTTTCTAATTTTTCCCTCCTTTCATGTAATTTTTTCATGGTTTTGCGGCTGTCACTATCCTTCCCATAGTTTCGAGCGAGGATGCAGATCTCCTTTCCTACTTGCTCTTGCAGGTCAGTTAATTCCTCTAGTGTTCGAACCATGATGATTGATAATTTGTATGAAGCGTCTATGTATATTAAGGTCTATTTTTGTTAGGGCTTAACACTGTGCACTAGAATTCAGTTAGTTAATGAGCACTGAAAATTGAATACACGACACAACAAATGATTTGGTATATCTTTGATTGAGAAGATAAATGTTTGTTAAAGACCAGACACTCAAGTTAATGTATGATTGATTATAATTTTAAACACACTGCTTTTCTGTTAATATTCAGGCACACTAAATTCTTTTAGTAGTGTCCTGTCACGGTCGCCAAAAAATGTATAGTAAAAGAGATGTTCAACCGTTGCCTTCAGTGTCAAAATTAATAATGACTTTATTTTCCACCTTGCGTAGGTACAACGCATAATTATCACTCGATGAGCTACTGTGAGAACAATTGATGTTTGCGGTTCACTAGACGTAATCCGAGCATTCGTCGTTGCTTACAAAACAATTCCCACGATAAAGGGGATTCGAATAATCTCTGTCACACAGTAGCTCCCGTTACAAAGATTGAAATAAAATATGTACAATGTAAACTTAAAAATTAGGAAAGTATTTACAAGTTCGTATTTTATTTTTTGTTTTTAATTTACTTATATAATATGTATATGTTGATATGTTTAATGTATTTAATTTCTTGTAGACCAATGTTGGACCGATTTTGCTCTCAATAAACCCATACCTCGATATTGGAAATCCGTTAACGCTGTCTTCGACACGTTCCCTTCCGCTGGCACCACAACTAAAAAAAATTGTACAAGAAGCTGTACGACAACAAGCAGAAACTGGATATCCGCAAGCTATTATACTGTCTGGCACTTCTGGAGCCGGCAAAACACATTGCTCAATGCTGTTGTTGCGGCAATTGTTTGCTGTCGCTGGTGGTGGTCCAGAAACGGATGCATTTAAACATTTGGCAGCGGCATTTACCGTCCTTCGTTCGCTTGGCTCCGCTAAGACAACAACAAATTCCGAATCGAGTCGAATAGGACAATTTATCGAAGTTCAAGTGACGGATGGTGCTCTATATCGGACGAAAATTCATTGTTATTTCTTGGATCAAACACGTGTCATACGACCATTGCCCAATGAGAAGAACTATCATATATTTTACCAGATGCTAGCCGGTTTAAGTCGTGAGGAGAGAGCAAAATTGAATTTAGAAGGATACTCGCCAGCCAACTTGAGATATTTGCAACATGGCGACATAACACAGAAGGAACAGGAGGATTCCAGCAGATTTCAAGCGTGGAAAGCTTGTCTGGGAATACTTGGCATTCCCTTCTTAGATGTTGTGCGAGTTTTGGCTGCTGTGCTGTTGCTTGGAAATGTTCAGTTTATTGATGGCCAGGTAAGTGCATTGGTTGTTTTGATATAACCAGCGCCATCTAGTTTATTTATTTATTTGTACTCGTCAGAGACTAATGTGGTTCATGTCTGTGGTGCAATTCATTCGATTCCTATATACCTCGTTGGGTATCCGATTCGCGTGTGCGGTATTAGACTGTCGGTAAAATACACAACCGGCGTGTAGGGTATTGTCAGTTCAATCCACGGTCGTCGTTATCTGATTTAGATTTTTTCTAGTCATTAAAGTAACCCAACTCGCTGTGATGGTCAATTGGGTAATTTACGCCTGAAGTGCATAGCAACTGTGTTGAGCATTATAACAAATTGTTCTGAGCGAGAAATGTGGAAAGCATACTTTTTTTAATTTTTTCTGCATACAAAACATAATAACAAATCTTTTTTCTATTTTTCCCAGGGGCTCGAAGTGGACGTGAAAGGGGAAGTGGAATTGAATTCAGTGGCTAATTTGCTGGGAGTACCGCCAGCAGCACTTTTTCGAGGTCTGACAACCCGAACACACAATGCAAGAGGACAGCTTGTGAAATCAGTATGCGACGCTAATATGTCGAACATGACCCGAGACTGCTTAGCGAAGGCGTTGTATTGTAGAACTGTCGCAACAATTGTGCGGAGGGCTAATAGTCTAAAGCGTTTAGGTTCGACATTGGGAACGCTTAGTTCAGATTCGAATGAATCAGTGCACAACCAAGCGGATGTAGCTAGTCAGCATGCATCGACTATCGGCGGAAACTCGGGCTCAAAATCTATGGCGGCTCTAAACAACGCTGTGCGTCATGCGACGGACGGTTTCATTGGCATACTGGATATGTTCGGTTTTGAGGAGCCTTCACCACATGCCCAACTGGAACATTTATGCATTAACCTTTGCGCGGAGACAATGCAACACTTTTACAACACTCACATATTCAAATCATCTGTAGAGTCATGTCGCGATGAAGGCATAATATGCGACACAGAGGTAGATTACGTTGACAATGTGCCTTGCATCGATTTGATATCATCCCTACGAACTGGGCTCCTCAGTATGCTGGATGCAGAATGCTCCGTGCGTGGAACTGCCGAGAGTTATGTCACTAAAATCAAAGTTCAGCATCGAAATTCAACGCGACTCGAGACCAAGCATGCCGAACCTCACGATCCGCGAATGTTTACTATTCGACATTTTGCCGGAAAAGTGGAATACGATACAACTGATTTTTTGGACACAAATCGTGACGTAGTTCCAGACGACCTGGTTGCAGTGTTCTATAAACATTCCTGCAACTTTGGTTTTGCTACTCACCTCTTCGGTTCCGAACTGAAAGCTTTGTATGCATTACAAAGTGTGCCACGTGGTCTTAGTTTTCGTATCTCACCCACCTCACACACGGATCTTCTGAATGGCGACGAGCCAGTCTCAACTCTGACGCAGGATTTTCATACACGTTTGGACAATCTGCTTCGTACCCTCGTTCATGCACGCCCGCATTTTGTACGTTGCATACGAAGCAACTCTTCGGAATCAGCTGGCCGTTTCGAACGTCTGACGGTCGTTAGACAAATCCGTGCGCTGCAAGTTCTTGAGACCGTCAATTTGATGGCGTCCGGTTTCCCACACAGGATGCGCTTCAAACAATTCAACGCGAGATATCGGATGCTGGCACCTTTCCGTCTGCTACGACGTTGTGAGGACAAGGCTCTCGAGGATTGCAGCATCATTCTTCAGTATGCCATGGAAAATCCGCCAGAAGTCGATGGTTCAGTAACACTTTCCTGGGCACCCGGAAAACGACACATTTTTCTTAGTGAGGGCATTCGACAACATTTAGAGAATCTAAGATCTGAAATCCGAACAAAGAGTGCGACTATGATTCAAGCCAGTTGGCGTGGTTGGCAGCTCCGTAAGAAGATAGGCAGTATTAAGAAACCCCGTGATATGCTAATCCATTCGTCGAAGGTGCTGAAAGGTCCCAGTGCTGGTAAAATTAACATATCGAAATACACTGCATACGCATGTTTTTAATTCTTCATAGCTTTTCCCTCATTTCTAGCTCAACGAGTGTCGTCCAAGGGCAATCCTCAATCAACAACCACCAGACCGAGACCACAGCCGATAGCTGGCACGCCGCCTCCGGATCCAAATGAAAAATGCGACTCGAAGATTATACAACAAACGTGTAGTCTCTTCGGATTAGATTTAGTAAGTGATATTCGCTTATCCCATGTGATTGCATACTCGCATATAGTCCGACTGCACTTGACACGTTCTATGAGTATGATGCATTTTTTCCTTACAGGAACGTCCGCCACCCGTTCCGCCCTCACGACCATATACGGTGACAGGCAATTCGAAGCTGGGCTATCCCCAGAACAGAATAATGAAAATGAATTTCCCCGAGGACTCAGTCACTAATCCGCCACCAGAGCAACTTAAAAAGGGCGATACTGTCACGGTGGTGGGTGCATCTTCATGTCGTGGACATCTTATAGTCGAACACAATGGCCAGAGTTTCCATGTTCCCTTCCAGTACATGGAACTGGTCAAGAATACCACTGCCGGCCCCTCTGTGAATATTTAGTACCAGCTTAAGGATTATGGTCGCCGAACCGCATTCATGTTGATGTTTTCTTTTTTTGTATTTCTGTATTACAAACAAACTTCTAAGACTGTAAATAACTTATTTTATTATTTTCTAACTATCCACATATACTATAAACGAATCTCGGTCCTTGGCCGCTCCTTGCTGCTCTACAATAAGTTTTAATTTAAATTTAATCCTTCCTATGTATAAAATGCCTTTTCGAGTATTTTATTTTGGTGGAGTTGGATTGACACGGATAAAATAAAACAAGTAACGCAGTGCCAAGATATCTATTTAGTAAACGGTATTTTTTTTTTTGTTTTTAAATAACATGTTTTAGTGTAAGTCAGTGCTTCCCCACCATTTGTTTAAACATATATATATAAATACAACTTGTTCCTAAGATGAACTTCAAAGTAAACTTTAAGTAACAGAAGACAGTGACAACAATTGCAATATAAAAGAGTGAATTAGTAGTATTCAAAATTGTACAAGAATCGTAGACGGCATTGTTTACTATACTTTACAATTAAAGCTTACAAATAAATACCTATTACGTGCTTAGTATACATATTTTAATGTTTTATTTCACATTGCTTATATTGTTTAAAGGTCAATAATGTACTTAGCTACGTCAGAGCAGTAAATGACGGTGTCAGACCATTATGTTTATAAATATGAATACCTATTACGTTCAGAGTGGGAGCAAAACAATTAGATGTCCTTAAGGCCAGCATAGTGAAAAGGAAAATGAATGACAATCAAGAACTGGGCTAAGAAACCAGTGGCCAGTTAATACATTCATAAAGCGAATGATGGGATGCTCTCTCAACAACTACACACATGTAAGGTTTGCGAATTAAACATTCATGTGGTATGAATTATTTGTGCGCTTTACCTTATTGGAATGCTCTGTTAATTACACTGTCCCGTATCATGTATTTACGAAGGGCTGAACGTAAATTGTATTTCTGATTGGTGTATACATATGTATGTGCGTATGTTTATGTTGATAGTGGTACTAGTCCTGTGTCTCTTTGTTTTCTTTAAATCGTATCATAGTTTTAGGTATATTTTAGCTGTTAGATCTTTTCAAAGACTTCATCTTTTTATGTGTTAACGGTACCTTCAATTAGGCGGTACAATACATATATCGAAATCCGAAAACTGCAGTAAGCAAATTGTGTAACACTTCAATAATATGCATATGTATGTACATACATATTAGCGACTAATAAATTGTCTCTTTTTTTTGGAACGTGGTCACCGTAACTGTCAAAGAGACCAATCCGAATATGGAAAACGTTTAAGATCTCGATAACTGACCGAAACCACCTGTTAGTATTTTATGAATGATTTGAATAAAAAGAGCATTCAAAGACAGGCGGGTGTCGTGGCCACAGTCAAGATGTGAGAACTGTCGGCTCTACTCCCGTATGTGATTTCATCACTGGCAGATACAGTATTTACCCACAACAATCGCAATTGTTCTTGTCGCCCAACACTCCATTGTCGAGTAACTTATTTGAATATACATATGTATGTACATAATTTTATTTCATTTCAACATCCTTTTAACTTTCTGATTATTTTTTTCTGTGTTATTTTTTCTTTCTCTTTTCATGAACAAAGCTAACATTGTATTAAATGTATCTAGCTAGCTTCATAAATTAGTGATTGCAAGAATGTACATATGTATGTATGTACCTATGTTCATATATGCGGTAAGCAGCAAGACCAAGGACGCAGAAAAGTGGCATGGTACATGGAATTTGAATATTTGTTCTATGTAATACAAGTGAATTGTAGCTACTTGAACATATGTATACATATGTACATTATGAGTAGGCATGTTTCATGCAGGAATATGTACAAACATATGTCAGTTGATGACTGCTGTAACGAATGAATAAACCATCATTCCTATAAAATAAGGATTTTAAGAACGCTGGGTTTGACAAAAGTTCAACCTAAAGTTAATGTTTTAGATAAACGCTATTTGTTTGCGATTTATAACAACAACGCGACCAATTTAAAGATACCCAGTATTCATTGAACAGTGAGTATATTGTTCACCTGCGACTGTATTTAAATTGATGGGGAATAAAGCTTCGACGCACATACATAAATCGACACCACTCAGATTAATTGTTATGTTTCTTTTGGGACTTGAATGCACACATAAAATAAACTTATCTGCACTTGTTTACGCAAACACATGCTTAATTTCATGTAGCATGTTGCAAATGGTCACGAGTAATTTAATGCATAAATTCAATCAACACACCTGTAAATATGCACTAGGATCTGCGATCGATTGATTAGGAAGAGTAAGGTGTGCCTCTTATGAGCATATTCAAGCAAATATTCAGATGCATACGTGTATGATTGGGGAGATATTTACACAAAAATTAGCTGTGAATTAGGGCATGGTGGAATTTTCGGAAAATTAATTCATAACTGGAATCATCTATCAATACGGGGGTCTGTGCCATTTTCGTTTGTATCCACACACGCTTTCCATTTTTCATAGGCTCAAACTGTCGTTGAGAACATTTACTTACCCTTAAGCGACGCTTTGATCTTTTTTAAATAAAATTCAAAAATGCACGTTGATAGATAGTTCTTATTAATGATGATTTTTGAAATTACAAGTATCAATGGTTAAACATACTGATTAGAACTACTCACATTTATATGCATACACAAACATATGTAAATAATCGATGAATAACAACTTAATTTACGTTGCTTGTTTACACTTGATATTATATTATGTATTCCGATAGTACATACGTATATATGTATTTATCTGTGTATATATGTTGTTAGTTGGTCTGCATAGCGCTTTAAATGAACGGATGAAGCGTTTAATGTACGTTATTGTGTTTTTTTTTTTTAATCGGGGGCCTGAATAATAAACCTACAAACCTACTTAATTGTCAGTAAATGCAGTGCAACAGTCACTTGATTTACTTGCCTCTATTATCATTTATTTTCTTTTTTTTTATAGATACACATATGCACATGTTATTCATTATACATATTTTGCTACAAACATTATTAGGAAACATTATTTTAGTTGTAGAGAGCATGCGGTATATCTTCCTCCGGTGTGTACTCGTTTAATGAGAAGTTGTTTATTATCGTTAAGTCTAATTTTTTTTACATTTTTCTTTATAAACTATATCTTAAACAAACATTTTAACAAAATGAATGAACTTCAACGGAAATTAAAACAAATTGAAAAATAAAAAATTATGTATATTTTGAAAATATTTAGAATTATTGACTTAATCAAAAATTCAAGCCTCTGTTTCGGATCGTCGCCTCCGTCCGGGACCACCAGGGAAGTTGGCCGCAGCCAGGCCCATTCGATGCTTCGCCTCTTGTGTACCGGAGAAACCACGTGCTAGTCCAAAGTCAACGGTACGCTTGGAGCTGGAAGGGAATATGAAAAGAGTAATTCTTAAAAGTAAATTCCATTTCAGTTTAATATCGATTCCATTCAAAATTCTGCTTATACTTGTGGCCCCCTTTAAAAACACCTACATACACACATTTTTCTGATAAACATTTAAAAGTGTGAACGTGTTTCATGACAGCACAAGAAAGTCTTTCCAGTCAGGGAGTGTCATTTAATTTTAATAAGTCGATTATATGATATTTGTATCACTGTTTAAACGCTTAAGTGATTTGTAAGCTGATATGACTAGGCTAGAGAGGGCCACCGTGGAATTATCTCTAAAAAATCTGATTGCTTAGTTATTAAATTCCCTTAATTATGTGGGCGCAGGTACAGATGAACTAAATTGCCATGTGGTTGTTGTCAAAATCAAATCCTCGCGTCAGAGAAATTCTTTGGATGACAATTTATTAACAAGTGAATTTGTGACTAAAGAAAAAGCACACCACTTTAACTATAGCAATGACTTACTGAAGATGTCTGTATTAATGTTTAGTGCTTTGAAAACGACACTGCTAAACCAGGTGGCTTAAAACCGTTATGACATTTCAGATTCTAAGCTAGATTAATTGTGACGAGATGCACAGGAAGGGGTATTCTGTAGGTTTAGTGACGGTAATAGCAGAGACGGAGTGGTATTGCTTTGGTGGTAATCTGAATTGGATTTCATATTCACATTATCGACCGCCGAGCGGAATAGTTCAAATTCGCTTCGTAGCAAAGAAAAAGTAATTCCTATACGGATAAAAAGTATGCAACGCGGTTGTGAATGGAAAGTGAGTAGACGTACTGCTGCAGGCATAACACTTCATCTTCTGCGTATGCAATACTAAAGTGCTCGAACGAATTACTACGGACTATAACCAACCCGGAATTAGTCGGCTCTCGTCCTGTCTAGGACAACCACCCCTGAGAGTAGTGAACGAACATCAACGACCCAAACCACTGCACTCCGTTCAGGTTGTGCGTCTAAAAACACATCATAAGAGAATATAAAAACTCTTGAACCTGCGCGAGTCTCTAAAAAAAAAAAATATTACGAAAACGATTTTACCTATACATTTACATATGTATACTTATACATACATCCCTTATTAGAATTAAATATTTATACATATGTATGTATATACATATCTCATACGAAACGAGTGCTATAACGTCATGTTCTATTTTTATGCCTATTACCACTTCGTGGACATGTTATAAATACATACTTACTTTTCAAGATCGTTCCGTGCTCTCATTATAGTCCGTCCAAAACGAGCCATCAATTCCATTAAAATATCATCAGGGACTTCATCCAAATCATTGTAAAAGGCATTGCTGTGACTACAAGATATATAAATCATTTAGGATATAAAGAATACCAATTCATCTACAATTACATCCATAATTAACAATAGAAAGTTACTCAACTCTGACAAACTTTCCTATATGTATCTACAGAAAAAAATAATGTGCCTCAATAAAAGAATACAACTCCCCCGAGGCACATGAAAGTTGTCCATAAGAACAACGTACCCTTAGAGTTTAGGCACTTCTAACCGGTCATCAGATTAAGTATGTTCATTGTCAGAATCTTAAGAAGATGGGCACCATGTGTGCATCCGTATTGATAATAATAAATAATTAAATTTTCAAGCCGGTCTAAGCTTCTTAAGTTATGATGTGAATACGGACTCTCTGACGTAATAGATTCCTACACTCTTGATATTGATGTTCGTGTTATTGTTCCACAGAGAACAGCATCTAAAGGTTAACATGGATTTGGGAAATGCTATTTATTATAATGTGGTTTTTCGCACGTCATTTGATTTCATGTATTCAAAGACAGTTTTCCAACTGAAAATGTAAATTATGCAAAAACACAGAAAACCAAACAATTTTCACATATACCGGAAAGATGAAATTAATTAATACTCATTCCTGGACGAATTCGCTAAAACGTAATGTATGTATTTATATAATTTGCCATTAAGCACAAATGGTATAGAAGGGAATAGAAGTGAGTGTTTCCGCTAAAGGCGAGATAAAGAGGACTTCGGGAGTAAAGATATGAAATATTGGAATTTGAAATTCACATATGAACTTTGCTTAAGGTAGATCCAAGTTGATAAAATTCTTATCGGGAGCTACCCAAAGCGATGTGTTCGCGTTTAATTTTATTTCTTTTTTTACCCGTTTTTATGTGAAGCTCAAACTTTTTACTCCTACGGCTTATATGAAAATTTAAACCATGAAATAATTAGTCAAGAATTTCACAACAATCAATGGCGTGCACATGTGTGTACATACAATGAGTGGATCAATTAATTAGTGTCGCCACGTGTATGTACATATGTGTGTTCGATGACTCCAAGTTATATTTTAACAGGCTTGTAGCCTCTCATAATTTATTGTTGAATTATCGGGAAAGACATGTTTAAATACAACTACCTGGGCATTGGAGCAGCCTCTGTTGTTGAAATAAGAATAAGACTAATTACAACACCGGCAGCCAGCGAGAACATAATTTTTGTTGGCACCATTCTGAAAGTATAAAAAAATCCCACGTATGTACATGTATATATGTATGTATAAAAGGTAAAAATGTATATGTACATATATGTTTCACTAAACTGGATAGGTTAATGACTAAGCAAAAAAGTACGAAACTCTCACCTGAATACCGTGAAATCCACGAGATTAGTATATTCCACAGGGTAGCTAAAAGTTATCATTGACTACTCGTACGAACGAGAGTGAAGACAGCTCAGAAATTTGGAAAAACATTAACGACGGCATTCAAATCATGTTACACCTTTCGTTTGGTTATAATATACATATCTTACATATGTACGCAGTTCAGGACTACTAGCATATTTTTGTTACAAATGACACAAGACTATCTGAAGTTAAATGATACTCTTAGAATAAGATAGTGCTCTTGAATACTAAATCATATTTCAGACTGCCGTCCACTTCTTCACAACGGTATCATCCAGTTTTTAATAACTTCAACCCGATCACGTCCCATCTCCATAGCGGGTAAGCACTCCATTGCAGAAAATCATTCTAACCTTCGCGCGGTTCACAAGTACGTATTAAAAAACAGAAGAGCTCATATGTATGTACTGCGGAATTTGTTTGATACGTCAATCATCAAAACTTGCCTTTTATGAATGACTGGCTCAAACCATTGAATGCTCAGTTTCAGTTGAATAAACGAAACTAAATGTCGCAAAATGTCACTCAAAGGCGACAACGAAACTATTTGAAGAATAAAGGCACTCAATAACTAGAACTTAATTAACTGAAAAGTGTTATGCTAGTCCATAGGTACTTCCCAACTTCATTCGACAAAGTATTTCCATGCGAAACGACCCATCAACATTTAAATACTAAACTTGTGATAAGTTAATTCTTGTATATACTTTCGATACTGTATCCAAAAGATTACAACACTTACATTTATCGTAACCTAAAGACAACTTAGCGACATACAGTTCAGGAAAGAGTACTTGAGATGTTTTCAAAGAGTTTTTGAAAATGTTTATTATTATTAAAGGGGCTTCTGTTATGCAAGCTGAAAATCAATTTGAGTACAAGTATTTAAGTGAATCGCATTTACATTTCATGCTATACGTTGGAAATATTTTGCTTTTAAAGAGAGTCACTATACATTCTTCAAGTTTATAGTTTTTCATGAAGACTTAGGAACGAATTTGCATACACTATTGCAAATCGCACACGTTTAGTTGAGGCAATTCAAACTTTTCTTTAAAGTTTGTATGCAATCATACATTTGACGTGCTCTGGTTATGGCTACCAATAATGCCAAAGTATTACATTTGGAGACAAGTGTAGAGCTTTGATTAGTTTACAAGGACGGAAAATCCTGTTTAGAGAATCTATGAACGCATTCCCATTTAAGCTCTAAAACCAAGTGCTTCCATTGTCGTATCGCCCGTCTCATGGTTTCTTCCAGCTGCCACCCCTAATATTCAATACAATTATTAAAGCACTAAAGGTGAAACAGAAAGCGTTTTAAAACACCTCGCGATGGAACAATTTTACACGTATGTAAGTGATACACTAAGCGTCCTAATAGGTTTGTGGTTGATATTGTCATCTTCCGGCAAGGCTTTCTCAGGAGTATTCACACCCCTATACAGAGTATATGTATGGAGTGTCTGATTCCTTTTGATGTCTGAGCTGGCTTGGCTGAAATATGATTTTTGACAGTAAAACAGGCAATTAGATAATTTTTAAATCCATTTTTCGGAAATGCTATCAACTTGATTGAATTAGCGGTATCTTTTTGCAGTTTTCCAAAAACATGGAATCTTACTTTTAGTGGTTAAGAGATTAGAACTGTATTTAGATTGTTTACTCACGTTCTGTATATGTCTCTAGGTAATGACAACCATTACAAATTACTAAGTTTGATGAATCCATTAGCTCTGAATAAACGGATTGATCCTTGTACGTCGAAGTCTTGCACTACTACTGCACCGAGAGAAGTCAAATTGAATGACTAAAAAGCAAAACTTTTGACGAATTTATTATTTATTTTGGGCATAGTAAATTGAAAACGCTGTCAAACTAGGATATAATCTAAATGTTACCTTTATATGTCTTTCTACAAGTAATTTATTTAGTTTAGTCACTTAAAGTGAATAAATATCACTTTAGTTAATATAGTAACACGTCGGTTCATCTAATCTCTTGAACATCCAAATACATATGTATATATGTATGTACATACATAGGATCGTAGCACAAGATCCTGATTTAACCTTATTTCGGTAATATACTCGCACTTAACACAATTGAAACCCCTAAACCCTGCAATATCCAGGGGAACGAATTTGCATGCATCATACAAATTGTTAATGCAAAGGAATTTGAAGCAACATTACATTCTAGATATTCGCAGTTCTTTTTTTTTTTTCATATCTTGTGGGAATTTGCAACATATCTATGGGAGCATTTCGGAGAACGCAAACTGGTACTTGGTGAGAACACAGGCATACGATGAACGAGGTGTACGGTGCTATGCTTTTGGGGTAGGATTGAACTGTTTTCCATTTGACTTTGTTCGGTTAAATGGGTTTGTGGCTACAGTTTGAAAAAATCTTCCGATTTCATGAAGTCAGGTTGTATTCCACCTATCAGCAAAGGCATCTAAGCATTTAATGTTGCCTATTATGCGAACGATCGAAATGAAGTTATTTGGGAAATACCAATAAAGATTGTTGGTTGGAAATTGTATGTTTATTAAATTCCTTAGCTCAAGCTATGAGTAATATCTAATTGTACGTATCGTATACTAAAATCCGATAGATAAGGCTAATACTATGAGTTTCACTGACACAGGTCTAACATAAGCCAACGACCATGTACGTGGTCGTTGATCATCTTTCTCTCCATTTCAATTATATGAATGTCCTTTATTTTTAATTTATTTCTTTCCTTTGTAAAGTGTTTGCGGGAGTTCAATTCAGTTAGAGGGTTAATCATAATATTTCATTCCAGGCTCGATGGCATGGGTGAAAAAGGGAAAGATAACTGTCGATGACTGCTGCAGTTGTTGGTAGAAGCAGCCATGTGTAAAGGATTTCCTTCTTATTGAATTCCTAATCGGGACAGCGGGAAAAAAGTAAATAGAGTATACATGATATATATGTAAGTATGCATTTACTGTCATAGAGTAAATGCGCATTTGTTGGTTGCCTTTGGTTTTGTCATTTTATTCCGGCTTATCAACCTATACATTCCACTATATCCACACAAAATGTCTACCTGACGTGCAATGCCACCTTTAAGCGGATTTGTTGAACTTTACTTCATTGACTGCTTATGATCTTGAAAGGATGTGAGCATCCTTCATGCGGCAACAATAGTGACTATACGAGAACATGTGTGTGTACATATATGGCATTCGAATATGTGATGAAAGCACATTTCTGTGTTCAACAGGTGTTGACGGGAATACTAAGTGGGACTCATAATGGAATCTATCTTCAATGACCCAGTGCATATTAGTTTATTTCTTGTTACTTATGCGTGTAATGGCGACAATTCGGATCATTAGTAATCGTTATATACGATTAGGAAATGCATGTAGAATATTTATTGTGGTGCTTTCATTTATGAATTAATAAATGAACTACTTATTTGCTATTTTATGTATTTTGAAATTTGATCATCTTGGTGCAGCGAAAGTAAGACCAAGCCTTTGACTATTACAGCGTCGTATTCTCCTCAGAACAAGAGTACACTTTTTTATCCTGAGCCCTTCTCAATTGTACCTGTTCGAAAATAAAACATACCATTTGTAACTATTACCCCGTTCCTCGGCGGGGTACTGGCAAAACCCCCCGTAGTATACTTGCCAGTACAATGGACCAGTGTTTGCGCTGAGTGCTCCAGCGGATAGCAGAAGCCATGTATGTATGTATGTTGGCGTTACAGTCCATGAAGAACCTGAGCCGAGCTTCCCTCAATCACCAATGTTGTGTGTGATTTCATTTTCACATAGGTGAAAGGGACCTACAGTTTTATTGCCGGTACCGAACGGCGAATTTCGAGAAGCTTTTCATGAACATTTTACTACAGGGGGTTTTGTCAGAACCCCGCTGAGGAGAAACACCGTGAAAAACACGTTCGATGACATGGCTGTGTCGGGATTCGATCCCGAGTCATCGGCGTCAGAGGCCAACACACTACCCACTGCGCCACGGTGCTCTCAAGAAGCAGAAGCCATACTTGCCCTGAAAAAGCTTCTCGACTCACGTCGTTCGGAATCGGCATTAAACTGTAGGTCCCTTTCACCTGTGTAAAAAATAAATTACACACAACATGGGTGATTGAGAGAAGCTTGGCTCTGGTCCTTCATCGGCTGTAACGCCAACATAAATACCCCGTTTACATGCGTAGGCGAAAGATCGAGTCGAAACTGAGTTGAAATTTCGACCCAGATTTTTCCGCAACTTAGTCGAAAAATCGAAGAGTTCAAACGTAGTTGAAGTGACAGATAGTATGTATATACAGACCTTTTACTTTGATTGTGTTAGTCCTGCTTTGTCCCAACCAGAAAGCGAAAAGAAAGAGAAGCAAAAGAGATATCTCACACATACAGAGACAAAATGTCAGTTCGACTCCTCGACCCAGGTTTACATGCATATATCAGGAGCAATAGAAACCAACAGAATACATACATACATATGTAAAACCAAACAACAGAAAGAAATAATTTTACAATTTACTACACGAAAAGGGTTTTATGCGATAAGATCTTCCAAATATGGTAAACCCATTGGGATCACAACCTTCCTGATTGTTGCTACTAAAATCTCAGAGGTGCTATTTCGTACCCATGATTTTCCTCGGTGGAATTCGCTACAATACTTTGATGTCCACTCACATTCCATACTTTAAAATGTTGGTCACCGGAGAACTGCTTAGAATCGACTGTAAGAAAAAAGAAACTCATTCTGACCCGATTAGATTGAGTACTCATTGAAGCGTGCTTAAGAAATTGAAATCCATTCGACCAATCATTGCCTATCACATAACCGTCTTGAATCAGAGGGATGTTGAAATTGATTCTGACCCTCCCTTCACTACTGCTTTTTCACGACAATCACCTGACATTTTGATCACTTTTTTTTCAGAGCGTGATGGTCAGTTTGGTCATTATCGACTAGTAAAGGAACAGGCAACGTTTACAAAACAGGGTAGGATTCTTGAAATGCGACAACATATATTATTAACGCACCAAAAAGATAGTATTCGGAGTATACATACTACCAACAGGTACTCGCTGTATGGTTCTCTACAGCCTACTCTACAGGACTCTATGGATTTTAATGACGATTTTATTGGCAATGATCCTTTTTCGAGGGATGCAGGAATGTGCTCAACAGGTATTGTAAGGGGTATGATATATTTATTTGGGAAAAAATAAAGAAATCATCAAATTTTCCACCCCAAGAAATACCTAAATGGGTAAGACAAAGATATTTGGGTGGTAACGAATACGTTTGTAGGATTTACGTTCGTTCCTCGTATGGTGTATTTACCGAGTGTAGGTCAGAAAAGTTTTGGTCTTACTAATTTCGATTATGGGGTTTTTCAATGTACCTTGAAGTACACATTGTTATGAATATTTGACGAACTCTATTATAAAACGTTCATATAAAAGGTTAAATTGTATATCAGCTCGAAGAAGAATGGCTCCTTAGACACGATGTAGCTCGTATTAAGTATGTGGTTTAAAAAAATAATGAGCAATGACCAATTAGCTCTGAAACGGTTTCAAGCTCAAACAGTCATACGAACCTGACTCTCCCATCATGCTTCACATTTGAAGTCAAGACGCTCCCTTGACTGTAGAAAGGTGAATATAATATAATCTCCTCACTCACTCCCACTTCGTCCAACAGTAATTAGAAACATTTACAAGAAACGCAGTGTTCCATGAATATTTAATGCGATGGGAATCTTTAAAGCGAATAATGAACTAATTAATGTGCAGTTTCACCATCCGAAATATGTAGCACAATTTGAATTATCTCCCTTTGCGAGTAGGACATTCGCGCTTGGAAACACAAAAAATAAACAAAATATGAAGGTGTCACGCGGCACTCTTCGAAACACGTTGTTCGTGTTTAAAGAACTCCAGCTGGCTTAACGGGCAAAAAGCAACTTGTTACAGAATCTAATTTTGTGCATCATTACCCTTCGAACAATTCGATGGCGCTATTTCAACTAATTCGAAGGATGAGCTTTGTATATAATCAACCAATTTAGAAGATTTGAAGCAGTCAAACAATTTGGGCTCACTCTAAGGATGTTGGTAGTGTGGCATTGGTGGTCAACTTTTATCCGTAGGAGATACGTACGGCATTCCTTTTCATTTTGTAGAAGAACATTTAAAAAATTTGAAAAACCTTAGAAATATTTACATAGTAACTCCAGAAGCTAACCACAACCCTCACATAACAGCCGCACTAGGACTTGTCCAAACACCCCAAGCACCACGTAAAACAGCCGAAACATAAAAGTTTTCCTTCGTCTGGCGCTTGAGTTCCCTTGTGCCTTCTTAGCTAGGTAGAAACGATTCAATTGCAAAAATCACAGGGTATTTTTGAAGATTTTTGCTTTGAAATGTTGAAGGTGCTTTGTCATTAATAGCCTTCGGAGGAATACAACTCTTGGGGAAAATAACTCCATGAAACTTCACCCAAAAGGTATGAGCACAAGAAAAGAAAACGAAACTTGAGATCAAGTAAAAAGTCAATGCTGATACGTCAAGTTGTTACAGTCGTGTTGTTGTGAAACGTATTATATCATAATTGTCGGATAGATAGTTGTTACACTACACCGTTCGAAATGTAGGTGTTGGGCAAACGTTCGATTCTTACTTAAGGTGGTGTAGTTTCCTATCAGATCAAGCTGGCATGTTCCAATATGTTACGAATTACTCGCACACGATGCTTTATAAAAGTCATACTGCTTTGCGAAACCGAATGATTGTCCTAACTCCCGTTATTTGGCCTTCCAGGAAAGGTATATAATTCGTCCCCACGTAAAGCCCAATTTGAAGACAGGCGAACGTGTATAACGAATGTAGTTGACGCTCGTAAAGCATTTTGTTCCTCATACGGTTTTGCTGGTAGCGTGGTGCCATCTGGAGATTTCCTATGGAAGTCGCAGACGGGGAAGGGCGAATAGCGAGCCTCCTGCGCCAAAAAACCGGATTAGTCGGTTGGACTACGGCCTAGTAAGCCGTAACCGTAAAAAACACAAACTCCGAAACAACCACAAGCCTAGGATATAACGGACCGGATTTATGTTGACAACCCTTGCAAAAAACGAAAAAAGGACAATGATCTTCGACTTTGTGCGTGGAATCTTAGGTCCCTAAACAGGCCACGTGCAGCCGAACAACTTGCGGACGCCCTAGACCGCTATAAAGCGGACATCACCGCCATCCAGGAAATGCGATGGAATGGACCGGGTATAAAGCGGAAGAAAAACTGCGATATTTACTACGGCGACTGCTATAGGGAGAGAGGGCAACGATTGTTTGGATGCGGATGTGTTGTTCGAGGTGGACTAAGGCAAAAAGTCCTAAGCTTTCGGCAAGTGAGCGAACGCCTCATAACAATCCGTATCAAGGCTAAATTTTTTAACATCAGCCTGATCTGCGTCCACGCCCCCACGGAAGACAAGGATGACTCCACCAAAGATGAGTTCTACGATCTCTTAGACAGAATATCATGTCCCAGCTATGACATCAAAATTGTACTAGGAGACTTCAATGCTAAGCTGGGTAAGGAAAGCATCTTTGAACGAGTCATCGGCAAACATAGCCTACACGACACCACCTCCGATAACGGACACAGGCTGATTGATCTTGCTACGGGGCGAAATCTCCTTCTAGCCAGTACGCGCTTCCCGCACCTCGATATACACAAAGGCACCTGGCGGTCTTTTGATCAATCGACTGCCAACCAGATTGATCACATCGCGATCGACGTCAGACACTCCTCCACTATTCTTGATGTTCGAACTTTCCGAGGGGCTTACATCGACTCGGACCACTATCTTGTTGTAGCCAAGATGCGCTTACGGATATCACGAACGCAACGGAGTAGAGTAAGAATACAAAGTTATGACGTCGGAAAGCTACTATCGCCAGAAATCGCTCGTGCTTTTACCGATCGCGTCTCCCTTAAGCTCTCCAATACACCTCAATCCTCCACGCTATCAATAGAACAGCAGTGGAGCCTTTGCAAACAAGCCCTGAAAAGCTCTGCATCCGAAGTTTTGGGTTTCAAGGCTCCACCACGAAGAAACACCTGGTTCGATGACGAGTGCAGGAGGATTCATACAGCGAAGCAGGATGCATATAAGGCCTCGCTGCATAAAAGAACAAGAGCAGCTCGTGAGCTCTACGAGTTTAAAAGAAGGGAGGAGCATAAGCTTCTTAGAAGAAAGAAGAAAGAGCACGAGAAGCGCGCGATTGAGGATTTGGAGAGGTGTTACTGCGGGCGTGACGTTCGAAAGTTTTATCAACAGATAAAGCAAACAGGCCAAGGTTATAAAGCCAGAACGGAAGCCTGCAGGGATGAGAACGGACACCTAGTAGTAGAACCGCAGTCGATGCTGAGAATATGGAAAAACCACTTCTGATCCATTTCTAATCGACGGAGACCGCAGAGAATTCTGTCCCCCTGACCTCGACGAAGTTAAGATTGCCATATCGAGGCTCAAGTCAAGTAAAGCTGCTGGCGCAGACGGACTGTCTGCTGAGCTCTTCAAGGCAGCTGGAGATGACCTGGTTCGGAGCATGCACCAGCTCATCCGTAAGATATGGTTAGAGGAAAGCATGCCCGAGGAATGGAGTCCCAGCATCGTTTGCCCGATTCACAAGAAAGGAGACCCCTCTGATTGCGCCAACTATAGAGGAATAAGTCTCCTTAACATCGCCTACAAAACCTTCTCTGCCGTTTTGTGTGAACGCCTGAAGCTTTTTGTAAGTAAGCTGATTGGTCCTTATCACTGTGGATTCAGGCCAGGGAAGTCCACCATCGACCAAATCTTCACACTACGGCAGATCCTGGAAAAAACCAATGAATTTCAAGTCGACACTCACCACCTATTTGTCGACTTCAAAGCCGCATACGACAGCGTAATTAGAGACGAGCTATACAACGCTATGTCTACCTTTGATGATGACTTTGGAGAATGCTCGCTGCTCCATCCGAATCGGTGAACACCTTAGCGATAGTTTTGATGTCAAAAAAGGATTTAGGCAGGGCGACGCGCCGTCGTGTGATTTTTTCAACATCATATTGGAAATGATTGCGGAAAAACCACTGGCCAATACAAAAGGCACAATCTATTTCAAATCCTCGCAACCTCTTGCGTACGCCGACGATATTGACATAATAGGTAGATCACAGCGAGATGTCAACGAGGCGTTGGCGAGTATTGAGATGAAAGCGGCGGAAATTGGTTTGGCGGTAAACGAGGGCAAAACTAAATATATGCTGTCATCAAAAAAGTACGCTCACCACCGACGTCTCGGCCAGAACGTTTGTATTAGTTCGAGATAGTTAAGGACTTCGTCTACCTTGGCTCCGCAGTGACCTGGGACAACGACATCAGTTCCGAAATCAAACGTAGAATCACTCTTGCCAATCGCTGTTTCTTTGGGCTCAGGAGGCAACTGAGTAATAGAGCCCTCTCCCGAACGACAAAGTTGACTCTATATAAGACCCTTATCATCCCGGTCCTGTTGTACGGCGCAGAAGCATGGACACTATCAAAAGCGGATGAGGACGCCCTTGGTCGGTTCCAGAGAAAGATTTTGCGCGTGATTTTTGGACTTATAAACGCAAAGGCTAATGAAAGATCGTGCTAGATGGAGGGGCATGTTGGTTGAGGCCCAGGTTCCCACCGAACTGTAGCGCCCACTAAGAAGAAGAAGAAGAAGAAGAACCTATGTGTTCTAGGAAAAAAAAAAAACTTTCCTCGAGATTTATTTAAAAAAAAAAAAAAAACACCCAAGCGTGGATTGAGAGATCGGATAAATCAGTTGCGGAATGTTAGAATGAAAATGATCAATACTTTACTAAGATGATAACAACTTCTACATCACCCGAAAAAAGCGAAGTGCTACAGATTTATAAAAAGATAAATAAACATCTTTAACACAATTGAAAACATTAAGCTAACAGGGTGGATAGATTATTCTTAAAAAGACAAACATTAAACATTTTTTTAGTAAATGCAAATCAATGAAAATGCCAATTATTTTTTTTTTATGTTGCGTTGAAATTTGCTTAGCAAATATGTTTATACAAACATGGGCTGAGAAGGGATCCACACAAATTTAAAATACTTATTGAAAAATCCGTATTCCCTTTTTATATACAATAAGAGATTACATTAAATGTTTCCGTTTAAAAATGATTCATACCGGATAGACCGGAAATCGGAATGGAAAAATAAGACCGACGAAAATGCTTTAAATTACATCAATACCATTGCAATGCAAATCCCCACGTTCCCGTTGTTGGGATATAAAATTCAAATTGATTACCCTTCCTGTTAAAATCCTCCCAAAAATTCTAAGAAAGGCAATATTGTTTTGGTTGTTGAATGAACATTTCATAGCCGAATAATTTGCATATGGACATTATTTAACATTGCAGACGCTTATCTTGACTGAACAAGGGCCGGCTATTCTTGTAGACCCTTGAAAATATATTAATTTTAGAATTGCAAAAGGTTCCTGACCATGGTAAACGAACAATTTATTGTGCTGATAGGACTGTCAGTAAAAATACTTCTTCTGCATGTAAAGTTATCTCTTGTACTCTTTAGGGGTTATAGAACTCAAATGTTGGATTCGTATGACAATCAAAATTGTGTTTCATGTCCAAGCATATGTATCGAAATTATTCGACTTACATAAACTTCAGTGTTATAATTAAGTACATCATTATTACTATCTTATGGGAAACGTATTATACATTAATAAATTGCGATTTTCTTCGGATCAATTAGAAAATGTAAACTGTAGGTTTTCGTATCAGACATGATATTTATATTGCATTTGTTTGCGAATTTGTAATGCCGTCGATGTAATTTTGACCATAACTATTACCGATTTTACATTCTTTTTTCATCCTTTTAATTTATTTGGTATTCGTTTTTATATTATAAATTTTGTATTACATACTACATATATTGAGATTTGATTTTAGGGCAAACGATTTGGTAAAGATGATATAATTGTATAATAAAACATAATTGTATAAATTCTATATCAGAAACATTGTAAGTATAACATAAAATAAAATTAAGAAATTCTTCGCCAAAATAAAACAGCGGGAATACCGCTAATTTTAGAAAAAGAAAAGATTTGTATTTTTAGTTGTTTGTATTAATGAACCCGCCGGCAATACTTGTTGCATTTTTCTAAGCTATTTAGACGTATTCTTTTAAAATGATTTCGATGATGAAACATGTGACCTGGAAATTAAAACTATATAGTAGATAAGAAATAAAATATATGAGGGAAACTAAAGTACATTAACCAAATAATCTTAGGCACACACAAATCTCTACAACACACTTTGAAGAGATATGATTATCTAATGAAAACCAATTCGAAAGTTTTCAAAATATCAACCGCTTTTATGTTAACAGACATTTAAAAGTTTTCCTAAACTCATATCCCTAAAATTACCGCCGTGTCTAGGGACATGACACAACATTAAATTACACATCCCAAGCAAGAGCAAACACATGATCCCTATCTCCACTTCGACAAATATGTGCTTAAAAGAAGCATTTGACGACGGAACCTTTCTGCAGAATAACAAAACAACTTGTTCCTTTTGGAAAATGTAATGTATATAGCCGATGTGTATACTCGGAAAAACACTCGACCTATTCATTTTTGAAACAAAAAAGATTTAATTTAATTGAATAATAAACGACTTGTGAAAAACGCGACAATACCATCTGCAACCTAAACAAAAAATAAATTGATATAATGGTCCGCACCGGTACATCTCAATGCCCTAGGGGCAACGGAAGTAAACAAAATAGATATTTCAGAAACAACCAAAACAGGATATCAAATAGTTGTAAAAAAAGCATAGCCCAGAAATTAAAATGTATTTAAATATACATATGTATGTCCAATAATAAAAAGGTGGTTCAAAGCAGAAATCAATCACATACCTGTTAACGGTGGGTTTTGTGTTTTTTTTATCGCTGTCGAAAATGTATAATTATTTTAATTGTTTTCGAAAAAATTATCTGTTTTTTTTTTTTTTTAAACAAATAACACAAAATGCATAACACAATTGAACCGTATAACTGTAATAAATAAACAATGAAACTGTCGATATTTTTTTGAAAAAAATACTGGCGAAATATCAGATAGTAGTAGCAACAAAATTTCACTTCCGACTGAAACACGGAAAAACACAGAGTTTAGGAAAAATTGCTTCTCTCAGGAGTAACCACCATGCATGGGTAAATCAAAACCAACAGTGGACTGCAGTTAGACTACTGGTCGGATTTATATAAATTTTGGTTCTATGCCGGTTGTAGAGCATTTTTGATTTGGCTTATGATTTTCCTAACGGCTTTTCCAAAGTCAACGTATAAAAGGAGACACAAAATGGTAAAGCTTCGTGGTAGTAAAGTTCTCGGAGAGTGAAAATATATCTGACGACTGCGCCCTGCGACTGTGTAGAGTTTGATAATTATCATTCCCAGAAAGGTAAAACGCTCGAAGAGATTTAAATATGCAACTGGTGGCTATCAACAGATATTTTGAAATACGTTTTGTGGGCCTAAACTTGTGCTATGACTATCAAAATGGCGAAACACATAATACATAAAAGATATATGTACATATAAAGGTCAATTGTTGCATTAACGTAAAAGTAAACCATGTATTGAGCTATATATTGTACGAGTAGTATGACGGAATATGAAGTAAAGCACAACCGGAGTACCTACTCTAGTAAACATGCCTTCGAAATGCTATGATTCAAAGATGTCAACAAATGAATATATTATTTATAGCAGGCTTTTTAGAATTACTAAGTACGTACTATCAAATAAGAATGAACGCAAAATGGCTCTTTTTGTTTACCGACTTTATTTTTCTAATCAACGTCTGATAAAGCCTGGACGTAAAAGGAATGTGTAAGCATAGACAAAACCTTAATTGAATTATTATTAGCTATCTAGGACCGGGGTTTTATTTAGGCAAAAAAGAACAATAATTGATTCTCGTCTCGCTCGATGGTGATAATATATTTTATTTAGTTACGGATATGAATAACTGTTTCGGTAATTTCTTGTGCTATCTTATCGCAATCGATGGCAATTAGTAAATCTAATGAATCATTTTACCTAAGACTACGACATACGATTGTATTCAATCATATTTTAGGTATGACTTGCTTTTTACACCCCCAAAATTGTTTTGCAAATGCGGGTGCTATGAGTATGTTAGGAACTTGTATTGTCCTAGCTATTGTGGATATGTGTACATATGTACATACATATGTATGATTCCCTTTTTGCCATGTAAGCACCACACTGATTCGGGTATACGATATGTGCACCTATTCATATCGCTTCCGGTTTTTTCTTTTGAAACAACTAATTACACTCAAAAATAATGACTACACATATTTTGTATCCAGGTGTTTGATTATTTTTGTATTTCTTTTCCAAACTTAAGGTGATGACACCACTTTGAAAGATCTTTTAATTTTCTCGCTCAACCGAACTATCATGGTAGCTTCTTCTTTGCTCCGGAGTTTGACAAAAGCAAAGATTATTTTATAGAAATGTTCATGATATTTAAGATGAAGATTCTTTGAACAAGAGGAGTCTCGAAGTACATAATAGAACAAGTTTGACACACCGTCATCGAACTACAAAGTCTGTTTATTAAATGTCTTGAACGCTTAATCTGCTTTGTGTTACGTTACACAAGTGCTTAGTTTTGATTTAACCATTAGGAAGGCTAGGGTCCCTAGCATCAATATTTCGACAGAAATCCTCTTTCATAATATTACTCTCGAACGCAACCTTAATTGTGAAGGTTATCCTCATAACAGCAGCTGAACTCAGTTAATCAACTCGTTGGCTTATGTTAACGTACTAAATGCTTTACTCCTACGGAGAAATGGACAATATGCAGGATGTACACAGATACTATGAGTGTTATTAGTACTGCTCCATATCTTCTTCCCTTCATTCTAATTTACAAGTAAGATGTGCAAACTATTTCAGAATTTTGCTGAAACTTTCAATTTCTCTCCCCTTACATACATACATATGTATGTACATATCTACAAAATTTTAGAAAATTCAAAAAGGCACAAATACATACTATTATACAACAGCATCTATCCAACATAAGCCACATTAAGGATAGTCCTTTAGACATACCAGTACCTTAAACGTACGTTAGCTTTTCTCACTTGCTGCAAATTGATTTCGTTTAATTAATGCAACGACAACTCATTTGCATTTAGCCCTAGTAAGCCGGTCAGAAAGCAAAAACTTTACGACTTGCTCAAACAACATAGCCGAAATAACATTCACACCTCGTTCAATCTGAACCGTTGCCAGGAATTTTACAAGTCAAATTAGGTCATTCTAAACATCCGGGCAGGGTAAGTTTTAGATATAAATATTTAGTACATGCATGTGTATATGTGAGTACGAATATTTCCATGTTACTCAAGGGAGGATGTAACTTAATTATCACTACTGACGTTTATTAGCAAATATTTGCCTTGGTATGTACATACATGTCAGATTCAATTTTTTTATTTAACTCAATTTTGATTACACAAAGTTTCAAGTTCATCCCTTACTGGGTATGTGGTGATAAAACTGCTCTCAGATCTCCGGTAATTTTTGGAATTTCTGTGATAGCAAAATAACATTAAACAAAAAACCGGCCAAGTGCGAGTCGGACTCGCGCACGAAGGGTTCCGTACCATCTGTATATATACATAAATATGAAAGAGACTATGTATGTTACCTCATCAAATGACAGATCTTGGTTAAAGGCAGGATTTTTTGGATGAAAATCATGTCTGTTGTATGGGAGCTCCCCTTAAATATTCATTTTGTTCTGTATTGTATTTGTCGTGGTAGCGGCAACAGAAATACATCATCTGTGAAAATTTCAACTGTCTAGCTATCACGGTTCATGAGATACAGCCTGGTGACAGACGGACGGACGGACGGACAGCGAAGTCTTAGTAATAGGGTTCCGTTTTACCGTTGGGTACGGAACTCTAAAAAAGAAATCCAAAGAATGACGGGTACATATATATGTACCTACATATGTATATTGTACTATACACATATATAGCACATACTAAATGCCAGTGCAGTCAAGGGTAATATTTAATGGCAAATGGGTCTATTCTAAATCTTCTAAGTACGCGGGTACGGGTGCAGTAGTTTTAAAAGTTTTGTTATTCAACCCCACCTTCGATAGTCTTGTAGGTCGGTCGGGTTGCCTAACAATGAAATCGAATCGAGTTTCTTCCGGAGCTATTTACATGAAAATAAATTAGACCGTCATCTCTGGGAATAAACACAGAAAAGCTTTTTAGTTCGCAATAAAGAAACGTAACTATGACAAAAAACATCGTCCATTTAAAGGCCATAGATCCCGTCACCCACTGATTTGTTTCTAAATTTAACCGCTCGAATCTCCCTTGATCCTTTCTAAAACAAACCCCATATAGGTATATAGTACATGAGTACATCCAAATGATTGCAATCACCGATTTAACCGCTTTGCGGTTTTGTTGATAAAATAATAATCACCCAAATCGGTTAGGCCCATGTTCGTGTATGTATGCCCTTAAAATTCAATGTCTCGCGCTTGAATGAAAGAGCATAGCAAACCACCAAACAATTGGCAAGTTGGTGAGCCCATCATTCGTACATTCACATCACAATTCATTCAATATTGGCGGCACTCGGATGTACATTCATTGTGAGATGAAGATGCGAACATGTCAGTTGCATGAAACTCAAATGGGGAAGCAACAATGCTTGGATACCGTACGCTTCCCATGATTGCACGTAAAAATCATATTCGAGAGCCATTAACTGATGATGAACATTTTAATTGTTTTTCCTTTTTTTTAAATTGATTTTATGAATTTAAAATTTAAATTTATTGGCTTATAGAACTGGACTCCATTGGCATTGGCTTCATAATCTGGTCCCAAATTCGTAGATGAAACCGTGAAATCATTGGTAAAAATATTGTGTCTGTCGCGATCCTATTTTAAAACTCACTTGTTCCTGAATCAGCTACCCATAAAGTTAAATTATGCATTACTTTATTGAGTGTGTGTAAAAGGAGGACATGATTATAATCGCAAAATCAATCAATGCATTGAAAATAATAGACCCATATTGATCGTATCATTGCGTCCGTTTTATGGTGTGTACAACGGAATATTACAAAGGTACAAAGTGGGAAGCATCGACGAAATCGATGCAATAACGAACAAAAAAATGAATATCTAATTAAATGCACACAAGCTGTTATTTCTTTCAAATCAAACTGACAGAACGAAATGAGAAGGTGCTTATCTCCTTTCGTCACAAAGCCCAATTTTGTTTCAGTTCATCTTAATTTTGTGTCATCTTATTACTATAAATAAAAACCTATTATGTTCGTCGCAATCAAAAATGCCACGAGTTACCATTCATTATCCATCTGACAAACATACCACATGCAGCTTTGACCCACCATCAGCTATCAACGTTCCTGTTCATTTCTTTAAGACACGAATGCAATTACCCTGGCACGTGATATAGCTCCAACTGTTTCACAAGGCACAAGCTCCAGAGCTTTTGGTACATCGTCAATTTCGTATGAATGGAGTTTCTCAGCGTGGGCAAAATAGGCGGAGCGAAAAACTCTACACAAACTATTGATGATAATGATGTGGTATTTTCTGTTGAATGAAAAAGTGGTATCACCTGTCGTGCAGCTACGCTTCTGGCGATTTTTTTTATGTTTAACCTACCGAACTCCTTTATTCGGCCATGAGCCACAAACTTTATGCTACACTAGATCGCTTCCTCAGTGAGCAAAAGTATAAGTCAGATTCGAATCCTACCTCTTGCCATTGGGTAATTTCAAACTTATATTGGCTGATATAACAATATACATATGTATATGCTTCTTGTGATTACTAAGCTAGTGTATAACTCCTCAATTTAGGAAACTATTCTGTAATACGTTTAAAGACTTTATATTTAAAAAAGAACAATAAAAGGAAATCACAATTTAAGTTTTTTTGCTGAAACGGAACTGGCTTCCGGTTTCTTCTGCCTTTTTGGATTCGCTTTTTGTGTCGTTACGGTTTCTTGCAGCTTAGTGAAGAACGCCTTAGATGACTTTAGAGCACCTACGTCTCCCGATGCAGTTGCCTAAAATAAGAGCATGCATAATCTAAGCTTGTCGTAAGGACTATAATTTCGAACTTACCTTGTTGATATGTCGATGTTTTGTTAGATTCTTAACAATCTTCGCCTGCTCTTCCTTACGAGTGAGTTTAATTCCAAGCTTCTGTTTATAAATATCTTTTTGTTCCAGTGCTTTATGAGTAGCTCGTTGTTTATTCTTTTTGCGGCGTCTTTCGCGATTCTTATCGGTCTTGGTGCGTTCGCTTTTACCAAGCACATCCCCATTGGCCCTCTTCATGACCTCTTCTGGCGCCAAAAGTTTGGCATTGCTAACAGCAACTGGCGCCACTTCTTCCATATTGATGGCGGGAACATTCGTGATTATTCTAGCCTCTGGCATAACCGGCTTCGGTGTAAAATGAAAGTTTGAAAGAGCATCAAGCTTAAGGAATAGCGCATTCATCAACTCCTTGATTTCTTTATGCGCTTTCGGTTCTACTTCATTTTCTTCGGCAGTATTTGGGTTTAGCTTCTCCAGTTCCTTGTGGTATTCCTTTTCATAAATTTGCGCCAATGATTCTTTACTTTTCTCCTGATTCAGTACCAGCTGTTTCCTGAGTTCTTTTGGCGTGTTTATCGGTTTCACTTTTAGTTCAACGTCATCCCAAGCCTGATCTTTGATTCTCTGTCGAATGATGTCCTCCAATCTAAGAGTAGTTTCCTCAGTGATAATGGGAGCAGGTCGGGTAGTCGCCTCAAATTCTAGAATTTCTTCTAGGAGCGAGTTTTGGGGCCGACTCATTGCTTGAATTTCGCCCTTAAGTTGCCATGGCTTTTCACCTAATCTGTCTTCTTCATAGTCTTTGATTCGCTGATCCAGACGTTCTTGACGCTGCTCAAACGATGATTTTGGATTTTCTTCCTTTTCCTCGAACCCGCTTTGCGATTCGTCGAAATTCGATCCTGATTTTCCGTTCGCGGTGACTTCATCCTCCACATTTTCGCTCATTTCTTGGTCGAACTCGTGATCCAAATCATCATCTTCTTCCTCAGCACTTTCACCACCATCATCATCTTTGTCCTTATTAATATTTCCTGATTTTGTCCACCTTGGTTTCGGAACTTCTTCCGCGGTTTCCGAGTCATTTTCTACATCATCGTCGAAGAAGTCCTTGTACTCAATGTTATTTTCGTCCTCGTCGTCGTCCAGGTTTTCATCAAAGTAATCAATGCTATAATCATTCTGTGCCGGTTTTCCACTTCTTTTTTTCAATTCCCTTTCATCTTCGGCGTTGAGGAACGCTTCCATCTCACTGAGCTTAAAGAATTTATCGTCAACTATGGATGCTTTGACCCTTGATTTTTGGGCCCTTTTTATTGCTCTTTTCTTGTCCTCAATATCATCGTCGTCATCCAACTCCTGATCATCCGCTTCTTGTTCATCAACATCTGTTGAAAATTGAGAATCACTTTCGTTCCCATCACCGCTATCATTGCCGCTATCACTGTTCTTATCATTTTCTGCCGATTCATATTGTACATGCAGCTTCCCATCATTCAGTGACAACAATCTTGATGTGTTCTCTAAAAACTGTGGCCACACAGTATTATTCCTTAGTTCAAGCAATTGCCAAATTTGCTCCTCATCCAAGTCCTGCACAACCAGCTCCAGCAAAATTCCCTTATCATTTCTATTCCGTTCATCCTTTGATGTTGTAAGGTCATAAACGTCTTTCAAAAGCGCTCGTATTTTTTCAGACTTCGCATCCTGTGCACTGGACGGAATAAATACCAAACACTGATTAAGATTTCCACGTGCATGGTATATGACATGAGGTTAGCAAGTTAGAATTTACCTTAGGAAATCCTCTGGACACTTTGTTAAGTTCTTGATTTTTTTCAATACAGATCTGTATGACCCTCCTGTAGATATTTTGGAAGATTTCGACATTATAGTTTAATATTAAACCAGAAACCTTTATTTTTTGCGTGAACAATTGCAATTAACGACACGACCACCAGATGTAAACAATAAAATGAGCTGTCAGTTTGACGTTGACTTTCACAACACGTAAGCCTACGACATTATTAAGGTGCATACACATGTCAAAATACTACGAGTATAATAAGCGGCGTTCACACCGTACGATTTGTCTATACGATTTTTTTGACAATCAAAAGTACGTAGCGTTCACACTATACTGCAAGTTTGATAGATTTCATTTGTGAGAGAGAATTTGTGTCGTGAATATCGTTACCCCTGTTTTTTTTTTAAATATACATCCGACTTGTTACAAAATGGGGAGAATGAAAGGCATGCCTGTCGTAAGAGGCGAGGCGCTGGAGTACTGCCTTTCTCCAAAGTTGGGAGTTTTTCTAGGGTGAGGTGCTAGACCTCGAGCTTTGCGGGACTCATCTGGAAGTGACTATAATCTGGTAATCTGGTACCACGAGAAACAGGAACCCCGCAACTGGCGGTCGGTATCTCGGTGCCTGGCGTCGGTCCCGGCGGCTCCCCAGTGGAAGTATCGTGGTGGCGTGTAGTATACACGAATCATAACCACAAGATTTAGAGTTTTACTGACCACTACCAATTTAAGCCAGCTACATACATATATCCGAAGCTCGGAAGTAGACACCAATCCCACCAACAATAGTCTATTATTACATCTACAAGCTTGGAAATGCCATAACTTGTCACTAAATTCGTCGTCATATCGCCTTTGTCCGCTGATGTTCACCCTTCGAAATCACAAAAAAAGTGAAAAACGTATGGAAGTATAATTTCTGACTTTTACACATACACGGGCACCCACACAAGCAAGGCAAGAAGTCGAAAATTCTGAACTTCATACTACAAATCGTATCGACTTGCAGTATGGAGCGTTCACATTGACGATTGGCAGTACAGACACGGGTCATCAAGCAAATCGTATGGTGTGAACGGCGCTATAATCAGCACCCGAGGACGTCATGATGCAGTGGGAAGTGTGTTGGACTCTGGCGCACGATGAGCTATTTCGGATCCCGATAGCACCAACGCCATCGAATGTTAATTTCGCGGCGTCCTTCAGCGGGGTACTGGCGAAACCCCCCATAGTATACTTGCCAAGAAAAAGCTTCTCGACACAAGCCGTTCGGAATCGGCATTAAACTGTAGGTCCGTTTCATCTGTGTAAAAAAAAAATGAATCACACACAACATGGGTGATTTAGGGAAGCTTGGCTCTGGCCATTCATGGGCTGTAACGCCACCAAAATAAGTACCTAAACACCAGATTTTCGCCCATTTGATCTATGATACAATTTGTGCTGACGAAATCTGGAAGTATAGACTCATCTACGAAATTTACTAAATTTTACATAATTGTTGAGTCAAAATCAAAATTATCCCTGTTTGTAGTAATAACGCTGACCCCTAATATGCAAATTACATCGATTTAAGCTTAGTTTTATCATTCTAGACTTTACCACTACCAGTTGTTTACACTTGCCTTTCGAGAGCACTAAAGTTCATTTAATAGAATGAAATACATAGAAATATTGAAAGTGTAAGCGGCCCTTAGAGAAACCACTTGCTTGACATACCGTCATTGTGGCGAGTGACATGTCAAATTTGTTTATACATAGTTGCGGTGGAGGCGTAGAATCTGAATTAATAATCATTGCATTTGTTTGCCGTGTTTATAGATTTTAACTAAAGACACCTAGCTATTCAAAATGGAAAAGAAGACCTTTATCCGGCTACTTGTTCTAGGAGGAGCTATCCGGCTAGCACTTTACGCATCAAAATATTCGACTGAAATTAGCTCCCGGGTTGAGGTGTCAACACCATTGAATTCTTTTAAAAGAGGTTATACCTATTTGTGAAGAAGCAGCTCTGTTTTTCAGTAACATATTTATGTCTACACTTTCAGTTCAAGAAGGTATTTATCTATACAAGAATAAAATTGACCCGTACCATGGGGACGTGGTGCACGAAATACCTGTAGTTCTAGTTGGCTTGGTATGGATTTGTTCGAATTATCCTCTACTTGTACCTTTTCTGTATATAGCCCTGGACCTACTCACCGCTGTTGTACTCTTCAAAATGAGTCAGGAGTTTATCAAGCAAATGGTAATGCCAATGAGAACGATAATCTTATAATGTAAAATAAAAATTGAATTTGTTTTTCAGTATGAAAAGCAGAAAAAGCAAATTGCCGACTATGCACCTGATACCGAAGAGATACAGTTACAATCGGAAGATCTCACGGAAATACCGAAATTCGTCTTTATAGCTTACATATTCAATCCGTTTTCGATCCTGAATTCCGTTGGCCTAACGTCCACTGTTTTCAGTAATTTGTTTCTGGCTCTATGTCTTTATTGCTTGGCAAAGCGTTATGTATTGCCAAGTTTACTGCTTCTTGCCTTAGAGACCGCTCGAAATTTGTATCCGTTTGTTTTAATTGCTCCGGCCGTCTTGATATTGGGCAAAGGATGCCGCAAAGTATCGTTAAGGGTGGTTGTCCTTTTCGTTCTTTCATGCGCAGTTGTTTGTTACGCAAACTATTTGATCATGGGCAGTTGGACATTTCTAAATGGCACCCTCGGATTCGTGTATGTTGTGTATTACATGTACGCTTAAAGAGCGTCACTTTTAATTGTTCATTTTTCTTTCAGTTTCTCCTGTCGCGAACTTCAGCCAAATATTGGACTTTTCTGGTATTTCTTTATGGAAATGTTCGATCATTTTCGAACAATGTTCCTTATCACATTCCAAATGAACGCAACGGTGTTATACTTAATTCCACTTACACTTAAACTACGAAATGACCCTTTCATGCTCGCTACGGTGTTAATTTCATTAACATCAATATTCCGTTCTTACCCGTGCCTGGGCGATATTACCTTGTATTTAGCATTGCTGCCTATCTGGCGAAGATGTTGGAAATGTAAGCAAATATATTGGTGTTGTAAGAGAAGTGAAAAGTAATTACATCTGTTTCCAGTTATGGCTCACAACTTTGTGGTATTTTGCTTCTTCTTGATCACAGTATTGATGATGCCAGCCCTATGGTACTTGTGGATGTATGCCGGCTCAGCCAACGCCAACTTTTATTTTGGTACAACATTGGCTTTCTCAACGGGACAGGTAAGAAATGACTTTGAATGACTGTCATCTATAGATCACAATCACATTTTTGCTTTTAGATATTCCTTGTCACAGATCTTTTGTTCGCTTATGTGAAGCGAGAGTTCTGCCTGAAGCACGGACAAAAAGTGTTTGTCGACGGCAAGGAGGCAAAAATCATACTTGAGTAGCTTTTTAACAATCACCTTAGTCGTAACATTAGCGTTTATGTCCGTAAATTGATTTTGTTAAAATAAATAAAATAAAAGATTAAGTACTGAAAATGATTCGTCCACCAAGTTCTCACTGAAACACAGTCATAGTTTGATTTAAAGTTGTCTGTTTTGATATATATGTATTTTTTTGGATCTCTTGCATCCCATTTAAATAGTCAATAAATGAATGTTTTTGGTTTTGATTTTTTATGGGTAATTTTTAAGTATAACAGTTCTTGCCTACTCGTATCTATGTATATCATATTTCAACCGACTTAACCAGTAATGAGATTTCAACAATGTAATATGCTAATGATGCTTTTGCTTATTGTGTTTATCGTTATAAATTGATTACATTTATTGTTTATTTATTGTAAACATGAACATATGCTCTTGCATTGAGGAAATACTCTTTCAGCGTATATGTTGTATTGTTCTATTTCTTATATCGTTTTAAGATTATTTTGTTACAAAAAAACGCAACTACGGTATATAATTTATATTATTCTTCATTTGCGTTCTCATTCTTGTTGATTCATCATCATTATCATTATATTTCGCTTAAGACTAAGTAGAACACTAAAAAAAATATTAGGAATAAAGGAAATACCATTCGATAGTTGCGCAATTCAATTGTCGTCCCACTGCGTGTCGACCGACCGTTCCATACATTCGTTTTCCGCTTCGTTCGTTTCCATTTTAATCAATAAAGGTTGTTTTCGCCTTAAAGGGAGAGAGTAGTATATAGTGGGGCTGAAGAGAGATGTATGTTTTTTAGTCCATTTAGGGTAGAATTAATTGACAAATTTCCAAATGTAAGGGTGATATTTGGTTTTATTTTGTTTGAAACGAGTGATCAAATTAATGGGTGGGGAAGAGCGATATTGAGCGTGTGGTCAGGCAGCCATATCAAACTGGTCGCTGTGGAGATTTGTGCAACGGTGGCGGTGGAGGAGGTGGTGGTGGTGGAGCTCGTTGTTTGCGTTGTAATATTGATAGGATCTTAGGAATGGCTCCTTTGGACGACTTCGGTTGAGCGCTGGGAGGAGGTACCCACTGGATAGGATGTAATTTGCTGTGGTTAAGATGAATCGGGTGCGGTTTCTGCATTAATTGTTGATGATAAGCAACTCCGCCAGCCGATTGAAGTGTGTGAGCCTTGGATATTGGATAATGTGGAAGATCGTTGTTAGCGTAAGATTGTTGCGGTATAGTGTTTGAAGTTTGAGCACGTCCAGATGCTTTTGCCTGCGGATATATCAACTCCGGTTTAATGTGATTTTCTTCGTAGGGATAGTCGTAGAGATTTTTCTTAGGGCGAGGTTTGCGCGAAACCTTTTCTGGATAGTGATTATTTGCGTTCATCATTACGTGCGTCGAATCATCTTTACTATTTGTTGGAATTGACATTGGTCGAGCATTGCGTTGCCCCTGATTTTGATGTCGGTTGCTGCTCGTTACAGATCCCTTCGGTGGGGGCACGGTTATGCTCCGAAACTCGTTTTCACCTTCAGAACAGAATGATCGCGGCGGTGATGGCGAACGTGATGGTTTACGTTCCTCCAAACGAGCACGAAACTCTTGAATCGATTCGTTCAGAGCCCACAACTGCGTGAGGAGTGATAAATCCATCTGGCGCAAATTATGCATTTCCTGTCGCAATGTTGCTAGCTGTGCATCCATGTTACTGCCATTCGATGCTGTGCCAGTCGATGAAACCGTTGGCGATTTACTAGCTTCCCCACTACTTACAGAGTCGGCCGTCGATGACAGGCTACCGTGTCGATTCTGTCCATCGGATGCGTCTCGTTGCGGTAGGTTTCGTGCGCTAGACGATGTGCTTGGCGTGTCGGCATTGAATGAACAACCACCATCGGGCAGTACAGCCGTGGCAAGGCTTTTTGGTAGAGGTGGTAGATCGGAGTACGACATCTTAAAGTAGCGGCTTCTACTCTTGTTTTTACCTTTAGTCGAAATATATATATTTTTCCTTTTCTGAATACAATTTAGCTTTTATTTATATATAGATATATGTTAATATGTATATATATAATATATTGTCTTTATTTCTTCCTTTTCTCTTCTCAATTAGTTCTCAAGTTAATAGTACTCACTAAAGTAGCGCAAGTAGTAATTGATTCGAATATAATTGTAGAGTTTCGACATATGCACATCACCATCTAGTGAATGTTGAATTTCCAAGCTTGCCGGCACATTGGGCACTGCTTATTTAGGGGTTGCAAGTTGAGCCACTTGACAATACAATGCATGTGGAAACAATGGGAACAAACACCCCAAACCAGTGGACAATCATCGCCGGGCAGTGAACACTCTGGGCACGTACTCTCAAACGACATACGACAAATACCGCAGTTCTCATCATTAGCTATCCATCGCCAAGATGCAACACCCATCCATGATTTTATTTTAACTTTCATTTTAACGTTTCAAGCAAAATCATTATTGAAAACAAAAAAATATCTGCTTAGTAGTTACTATTGTCCCTTTTTTAGATAACTTGTTATTCTAAGATTGGTAAAAGTAGGTCGAGCGAATTTTGCGTGCACCCCACGAGTTTGGCAGTTTGTAAATCTCTAAAGTGACAGATGTTGCCGAAAGGTTGGGGTGGGGAACTATTTGTCAATGGTTGTTTGGTTGAAGCGGTAGATCGCGCTGCCAATGGGTGATGATTGTTTAAAAAAAATGAATGGGGAATTTTTTTTTTGAAAATATAATTAATTTTTTTCTAAATTGTTAACGTGATTAAGTATTTAATTTTAGTTTATGAAAAATCGGTGCATGTAAAGATGGGAATTATTCCTGTATTTATGTGTCTTATTCTATTGCTTGTTTAAGACCCGAAGCGATGGACACTCTGTCCCACTCTCACTATTTTTGGAAACAAATGCATTTTCATCAAAAAAAAGTTAAAATAAAAAAAACACCCGACCTAGCCCAACAAGTGACGCCGAGGAGCAGGTAGCGATAAGCAGACTCCATGCACCTACAGAATAGACAGGAAAATTACAAGCCCCTGGGTTCCCGTTATCAAAATGAACAATAAACGAATGTGGAAAGGCAAGTTTTTGTCCAAAAACAATCCAGAAAAACACGTTTAAACACAATATACTATTTATTTGACATAATACAATTTTATTTTTAACGAGCTATTCAGAAAGTAAAACAAAAAGGTTTTAAAATTCCCTGATCATTACGAAGGATTTTATTGATTATATAGTACTTTTGTGTGTTTTTCTCGCGAAAAGCATACATAAATCTATTTGATCGGTTTCTGAAGAAGTTGAGACAAAAGGTAGTTATTCTTTCCCAGCTCGGTTTGAACAATTCTTGTTCTTTGTTCATATTTTTCCGACTTTTCTTGAGATCCCTTTTCGATTTGATTTGAAACATCCTTTTCGGTGGAGCTGTTTTGTGGCATAGGTATTTGATCCATTTTGCTATAGAATCTTTAAAATACAATAGCTTGAATTTAAAATTTGTATTATTCTTACAGTTGTTGAGGTTGGAAAAATTGGACAATGATAATCGCAAAGATACAAACACTAGAAAACACAAATTACGAATGAAAGATCAAACTTGCACTTTTAGCACTTGAAGCTGAGATTGTACATATAACTGCATTATCAGAAACAATAGCAAACAGGGATGTACGCTCGCATTGGAAGGTAAGGATCGGCTTACACTTTTTCTTTTTAATCTATAAGAAAATGTAGTACATACTAAAGTTATCAATTTATCGGTATTTACCAGTAATCCCAATACATTGAAGTCAAGCTTTAGAAGAAAATCAAATTTGTTGAAAGCTGTTGTAGTACCTTCAAAAACTGGTATCGAGCATCTAACATTCGTGTACCTTACGAGTTAACAATTCTGCATGTCTCAGCTACAACTGCGAAATTTTGCAAATACATATCTAAGGAATTCGACAACGGAGTTCGTTCATTATGAGGATTAAATGTATCTAATCATAGTCTTTACTCTCAAATTTACTTGGCAACTCTCTTGTACGTTTATCAAATGTCGATTTGCCAGTGAACCCAATACCCTGAAGTCAAGTTTTAGAAGAAAAGCAAATTTGTTGAAAGCCTCTGTAGTACATATTTCCAAAAAATGGATATTGATCACTAGCATTCGTATACATATGTTATGGACCTTACGAGTTAACAAATCTGGACGTCTCAGCTACAACTGCGAAATTGTGCGTATATCTAAGGAATTCGACAACGGAGTTCGTTTATTGTCGACTGCCTTAAAAGGAGGTAACAGGAAATAATAAAAAAGGAATTATTTTTTAATTGAGGATTATATGCATCTCTACATGGCCTAGCGTCTAAGGTGGCTAGGCCATGTAGAGCACACACAGGTGGAAGAGGACCTTAACCAACTGGGCGTGCGGCGCTGGAAACAGCTGGCCAAATACCATGCCAGCTGGAGACGCTTGTTGGTTCAGGCCCAGGTCCACCACGGACTGTAGCGCCACCTAAGTAAGTAAGTAATCACAGTCTTTACTCCTAAATTCACTTGGGAAATCTCTTGTATGTCTATCCAATGTTGATTTGTCAGTAAACCCAATACCCTGAAGTCAAGTTTTGGAAGAAAAGCAAATTTGTTCTGTGGTATTTTCAAAAAATTGATATTGATCACTAGCATTCGTATATGTACATACCTTACGAGTTGACAATTCTGTGTGTCTCATCTACAAAAGCGAAATTGTGCAAATACATATCTAAGGAATTCGACAACGGAGTTCGCTCATTGTCGAATACCTTGAATAGTAAAAGGAAAACAAAACAAAAAATGAATTATTTTTTAATTGAGGATATTACAGTCTTCACTTGTAAATTCAGTTGGCAACTCTTTTGTATGTTTACGAAATGTCGATTATTGAGTGAGACAACCTGTCGCTACGAGCAGCTTGTCCGTAACATCTCACACTGTATTATCGGTCAGCTGAAGCTTTTTATTGCAGGTGCAAGCCTATACTAAACTTTACTGCTTGTTTGGGTCAGTTGAATGAAGTTTGACACTCGTAGCTGCAGTGTTTTAGTATCCATTGAAGAGTGAATTAGGAAGGTTGGGTAGAGCAGCCGGTTCGGCATTTCATTTAGTGCCTTACGTATTCGTGTTCCTTTTTCTTACGTAGACAATATGTAATAATAGAAAATAGACTTGACATCTGCTAGTTACGGACAAGTTTCGATCAAATTTTGGTAAACAATTCATAAATAATCTATAGATATTAAATGGTTTTATTGCACGCTCTATGTATTTTCCTTAGTCTTTACTGGTTGTGGTTCTGTTTGCTGCTGTTATATTTCATATCATATAGCCAATATTATAATTATATTTATTTGGAACAAAGTGAGTAATAAAATTGAATCCTTAATGTCTTCCGCAAATAATTGTGAGTTTAACCTGTCAACTTTCTTCCTTTATGTAATAAAGGCTAATAATGGGCTTCTCAAATTCGTGGCAAATAACTTGTCCGCAAAAAGAAATGCCTCTGTGTTCATGAATCATCTGTTAGTGCACGCCTGGTAAGGCATGTGTACATACATCGGTGGGAAGTGAAGTGGAGTGATATCATAAGGTGCGAAGATTTAAAAGTTTTATTAGAGACTTCCTAACACGACCGAATAAAAACAAATTGACGTTAAGTAGGTCTTCCATTGTGGTGTGATCGCAGTCATCTTAAATAAATATACATATGTACATACACATGTGCCTTCAATAGAGGAGAGAACGTTTTATAAATATGTATTAGGCTGTTCAATCGGGATGTTAGTTTTCCTAAAATTTCGTGCATAATGAAGGGTGTTTGTTCAACTTCAGAAACTGAATCATAAGATCACTGCAAATATTCCACTAGTGATTGCTAAGTAAGGAAGCCAGTGCTGCGCAGTACACAGTAGTTCGTGCAAGCGGCTAAGAGGGATATTATTCATTCATTAGGTGCTTAGGTACTAGAAACTGTAATCATAATAAAGAAATTCGTTGAAATAGTATAGTGCGTCCGGTGTAACAAATAACATTCATTGTTTGTAACCACTATGCGTGGGGTTTGAATAAGTATAAACGATTCATCTTTTGTGTGAGTCAAGCCACAATTCTTATGTGCTCATCCATTAAAAAACTAAAAAAGAAGATGTGTTTCCATTCTAACTAATTGCCGAAACCAACCGGCTCACGTTTCTTGGTACGCCCGCGATTGTATGCTGCCTGGAATGTGTAAATCCCACATATTAAACCATGGGCTTTGTTCTTAATTGTGTAAATAATTGACTGTATTGGAATCTAGGAAGTAGTGGAAGTAAGCTGTTATATATCCGGCACGTATTCATGGCTTGTATCTATACAACAGTATAATCGTATTTACTTTACATTCCAATGATTCAGAGTGTTTATATTCTCATTTGTAAAAACCTTCAATTAGACCTGCTTGTGGGTCTCGGCCGCTCTACGCCACTTGCATATATGCACACATCTCTTCGCATTGTAGTTTTTTTGTTTGAAAAAAATAACAAAAAATGGGGCACACTAAACATGGAAATCTGAAATGATTTATAGAGGTGAATGAAGATATTTTAGTGATGAACGCTTTCGTTGGATCTCAAAAACGTTGGCCACGAGTTTAACTATTAGTGTTGTTGTATGTATTTTTGCATGCTGATATTTGCTGACCTTTATTTCCCTTTTTGCCTTGGTTCCAGAGATGTTTATGATTTCAATCTGATTACGTTTCAAAAGCATAGAATTTGTTTAACACGCCCGCAATTAATTCTAGCGAGGCAGTACATATGTAAAAAGTGTTTAGTTTAAAAATAGAATCACTTGCTGTTCTCTGTTCTTTAGAATGTAAATACAAACATCAAACATAAATTAAAAAAAAACAAAAAAACAATTACATTATGTATGCATTACATATGTACATGTATATGTATATATGTACATGCATATACATACTTGCAACCTTACCTCTCAGTTTCTTGAACAAAAACTCTCTTTATTCAGATTAGAATATGCTGGAAACACGAAAACGTAAACATACATATTACATACATAGTGCTTCCATGTACAGTAGTTTGTTATTTAGTTCGCTCAGAAAGGTGCATGTATAACATTGAGGTCACTACTCCTTCGCGAAGATGTGTGACACCCCTATTTTCATACAATTTCTAGTTAGCGGTTTTTGTACAATATTTTATGGTCTACCGACTGTCCTGATTTTCTGTTTGAAACACTACATCTCAAATACGCTGTTTTTTACATCGGAATCTCCACTTATTTACCGTGAAATTAGTGAAGTCACTCAGAGTAATTTTTTTTTCGATCATATTCTGTTAGTTGACCAATCTATAAATCATTGGAAACAATAAATACCCCGTTTACATGCGTAGTTGAATCCGGATTCAACTAGGATCGAAATTCATATAAACGCGGATCGAGTTGAAAAAGAGTCGACTCGACTCGATCCAACTAGCAGAGCTGGATCGAATTGAAAAAATGCATGTAAACCTGGGTCGAGGAGTCGAGGAGTCGAACTGACATTTTGTCTCTGTATGTGTGAGACGACATTGACATAATAGGTAGATCGCAGCGAGATGTCAATGAGGCGTTTGCGAGTATTGAGATGGAGGCGGCAAAAATTGGTTTGGCAGTTAACGAAGGCAAGACTAAATATCTGCTGTCATCGAAAAAGGACATTTACCACCGACGTCTTGGACAGAACGTGCATATTGGCAGATATAAGTTCGAGGTAGTTAAGGACTTCATATACCTCGGCTCCGCGGTGACTTGGAACAACGACACCAGTTTCGAAATCAAGCGCAGAATTACTCTTGCCAACCGCTGCTTCTTTGGGCTCAAGAGGCAACTGAGAAGTAGAGCCCTCTCTCGTACGACCAAGTTGACCTTATATGTATAAGACCTTAATTATCCCGGTCCTGTTATACGGCGCAGAAACATGGACTTTATCTAAAGCGGATGAGGAAATCCTTGGTCGTTTCGAGAGAAAGATTCTGCGTTCGATTTTCGGTCCCATAAACACAGAGGAGGGTTGGAGGAGAATGTTCAATCACGAACTGTACGGGTTGTACAGCGACATGAGTCTGGTCAGGCGTCTACGGATCCAACGCCTAAGATGGCTAGGCCATGTAGAGCGAATGGACACCCCGTAGAGTCTTTGAATCCGACCCCGAGGGACGAAGAAATAGAGGACGGCCGCACCTGAGGTGGCACGCACAGGTGGAAGGGGACCTCAACCAACTGGGCGTGCGGCATTGGAAAAGACTAGCGAAAGATCGTGCTAGGTGGAGAGGCATGTTGGTTGAGGCCCAGGTTCACCCCGAACTGTAGCGCCCGTTAAGAAGAAGAAGATGTGTGAGATATCTTTTTTGCTTTTCTTTCTTTTCTCTTGCTGGTTGGCACAACGCAGGACTAACACAATCAAAGTAAAAGGTCCGTATATACATACTACCTGTCACTTCAACTACGTTTGAACTCTTCGATCTTTCGACTACGTAGCGGAAAAACCTGGGTCGAAATTTCAACTCAGTTTCTACTCGATCTTTCGACTACGCATGTAAACGGGGTAAATACTCCAGTGAAACCAGTAGAGATTGTGATTCTATTGGAAACTATTAATCCTGATAAACTCTCAACCTTTTTTCCTTATCTCTTCATAAAGGACTCTTGCAACTCTTGTCTTCCGATAGAGTGCTGCTTGATATGCATCTTGTTTTGCTGGCCTTAAGAATTAATTATATTTGTACAATGACACAGTTGCATACCTAGTATCATCTGCTATTAGTGTTTGCAGAACTTTTATAACACAAACTGTGGTTCATTTTGATAAGAATACATTTCCTGACGCTGTCGTACAATATAGTCATACAAGTGTGTTAAATAAGAGTCATCCACAAACAGAGGATGAAAGGGAAATATTGTAAATCACAAAGTGAAATGATAACAATTCGCACTCATAGTCGAGGCCCTCATTCCGCGTGTACATTATCGGCAGTACTTTCCCAATGCGCCATTCAAAGAAATCATTCACTCTTTAGTCGTTATTTGAGCAGGGTATTTCCTGTGCGAATTCCCAAATTATTGTGTGTGGGTTTACTCAGTTAGCGAAAGAGATTACTAAAAAGTAAAAAATATCAACTTAACGCTCAACGACTCAACGTTGTGCTTATTAAGAAACTCCGACAAGATTTATTTTATCCGGTATAAAACGGGAGTAAATATCACGCGGCTTTTATTAGAGTTAGAGAATATGTTTCTATCTTTCTGTTGTATTTTTGTATTTCTGTATATTTTTCTTTTTCTTGCAGATACTGGATCTCCACTGTGATACACAATACGAAAACGTCCACTCTCGAAAGGTATCTTCTTAAATTTAAATATATACGAAACGATCAATTGATTTGATTCTCTTGATTTCAGATTTATTTCGTCTTCAGAAGGTCCTCGCATATACATACATATCTATATTAGACACATTGTAATACTCATCGGTATTGTTTACACAAAGAAATGGGAACGCTTAAGAGGGAGGTTAGCATTCTAGAGGAAGACTTAGATGAGACTTCAATGATCACAGCGCGACAAGATGGTTTGTCTCATGAAGAAATTACCGCGTCCAAGGTAGCTCAATTGTTGAGTTCTGTGGAAGAGAAACCTTTAGAAGCTTATCAAGATGTTCCTGATAATATTATTGAAAAGAGTTCGGGACGAAATCTAGATGAATTGTACGAAGAGATTCTATTCGAAACTTTGAACAACATCGGTTGCCCAAGCTCTGAGGAAGCATGTACAGAATCATTGCTAAATTATGCTCGTGAAGCGTTTAAAATATCCCCAGAGAAGCACGAAGAGCTACTAACAATTGCGACGGGAAAAGAACCACCAAAGGTCCGATTAAATGTGGAAATAATTAAAGCGGAAAACCTTATGCCAAAGGATCATAATGGAATGTCCGATCCATTTGTCACACTTTATATTGAATCAAATGCAGTTCATCGATACAACACATCAGTGAAGCCCACAACTCTGGATCCGGTGTGGAATGAATACTTTTCTCTACCGATTCCCGATGATCCAAGTAAGGAGACGCTCATAATCGAAGTATGGGACTTTGATGCCGCCGAAACGATTGGCGAAAAAGTAAATAAATTCTTCGAAGTAAAAGGAATTAAAGGTCTAGGAAAATTAATGAAGGAGATCGCCTACTCCGCCACAGCGACTGTAAAAGATGACAATGAACTTATTGGGCGAACATCAGTACCTTTAAATTCGATTCCCGCCTCCGGTATGCGAGTTTGGTACCACTTGGAAAAAGGTGCCCGCACATCTCGAACAAGAGGGTCGATTTTACTGAATTTATGCTTCAGCACTGAGAAAGACAATAGAGTAGCAGCACAGGAACATAGTAACTTACTGCGAATCCTACTGATGCACGATTTAGAATACAGTACTATTGATCCCTACCTGTGGAATGGAAAATTTGGTACACAGGCAGAAGCTATCATAACACAACATTACGTCCAGAGTGGATTGTCTGAGATTGATCGTGCCATGTGCCAGTGGGATTCATATACAAACGTTCACGAGCATCACCCGCTCTCGTTTAGTTTATTCAATAACATACTGCATAAAATCATAGAAACACTACCGACTTATCCTACGGACAGCGAGTTTGCAAAGACCTTCTGGGAGGGATCAAAACGTATTCTTCCATCGTGTTTTTACATTATTCGGAAAATTCGACAAGAGACTTTCACACAACGACAAGGCATCAATATTCTCTGCGATGTACTGGAAATTCTACAAGTCTACGACTTATTGAATGTTCCTGATGAGATTGACATTTTCCCGGCAGCAGCATATCGATGGATGAGAAGACACACTGACAGTGATGTCAAGCGTAATATCAAACAGGTCATTATAGCAGCTGTTCAATTCGGGGCCACAGAATGGATGAATACTATCAAGGAAACCTGCGAACTAGACAATGACGATCCTGTGCAGCAGCTTACCCAGTTAACACAACTGATGCGCTTCGACTTGCAACGCGCTATTGATTACCATCACAAACATTTCTACCAATTGGTGAAGATGAGATATGCCTTAGTACTGTACCAACGTTATCAACAACATATCGTCGATGTTTGCAAACCCGTGGTGATCAAAGCTTGTTCTGAACTTATTCGTTTACCAGAGCCCGATGTCGACAATGTCGAACAGTTCGTGGATATCGATGACTTTACCATAGGAACACATCTATATGAACTCTATTTAAGTCTTAAGCGATTCATTTCACTCGGTACGGCATTATGTTCAGCCGAGGAGCAGGCCGATCTCCTTGTTTATCACGAATGGTTTGCGCCCGCAGTTACTCACTGGCTTGATATATCCATGTTGAAAGCCCTATCGGGTGTGAAGAAAGCAATTGATCTCGACGAATTTAAGCCAGTTGATGAAAATGTTCGTCACAGCTCATCCGCATTAGATACACTAACAATTTTCTATCAAATAAAGATCTTTTGGCAACAACTCGATTGGCCCAACATCGAGAGTTCATACGCATTCGTTGGTAAAATAGTCGATGACGTTTGCAAATGTTGTGCATTTTATGCTACCAGAATGGCTAGGCGGATCGAGTACTTGGATGGACAAAGAGATAGTTCGGAAGAGTTTAAAGTATCCAAAGAATTATGTCTGGCTATCAACAACATTGATCATATTCAGAAAAGTCTAGCAACATTCGTTAAGGACCTCGGGGTGGATACCATTTTGAGAAAACTCGGTGAACACCTTAGTGAAGGTGAGGCAGGTCGCTGTGCTCAGACAATCAAAAATGTCATCGAAAATGCTGAAGATATTGTACAGAATCGCATTGCGGATCTGATAGCAATTGTGGCGGGTAAAATGGTTCCAGTGATGCGATCATACCTGTTCAATGGGGCCGACAATCTTGCAGAAGATGTGAATTCAGTTGAGGGACTTTTTATGTACTTGGAAAATTCGCTTTCTGTCCTCTATGCCGAATTGGATGAAACAAACTTTGAACGAATGATTGATAATATTTGGCAAGACTTTTCCGCCGTTTTATACGAGCTTGTCCAAAGTAATTTGGATAAACGACGCCCGCCTTCGTTCTTCTCAAATCTGAGCGAGGTTCTCAGGATAATGGCATCGAGTTTTAAGCACGGTGATAATCCTTTGTCGGAAACTACAACGCAGACGCTGGCTAACATCGAAAAACTGCTCAAATTACATGCATCACCGACAGACGTACTGATCCATCAATACTATAAGGAACGATTCGAAAAACAAAAGAAACGTGCTCAATCAGTTTATGGACAACTTACAGTTAAGGCTTACTTCTTGGACAGCACGCTTCACATACACGTGTTGAATGCCAAGAACCTGTTGCCCATGGATTCGAACAACTCCTGTGATTCATTTGTAAAAATGTACTTCATCCCCCTGGACAAGTTCGTCGGTATTGCAACTCGAAAAACAGCCGTCCAAGCAAAGACACTTTTCCCCCTCTACGATGAGGAATTTAAGGTTCAACTTACGCCAGAACATCGAGAGGGAGAAGAATATATGTTAGTATTTAGTGTGAAAGATCGCGACATGTTTGGAATGTCTAATCAATATTTGGCCGAATGTTACCTGACATTCAAAGAGATAATCGACGCGAATGGAGAACAAATTCGAATGAATCTCTCACGACCAGAATACACACCCGAAGCGGACAGTATTCGTGCCTTAGAATGCAGACAGCTTTTTGATAAACAAGCTCGTGACTTCATTAAGAAACTCAAGCAAAGGGCTTACTAAGCAATAAAGTAAGAAATGTCAATTGAATGCATCGAATGCATATTTTTGAAATTTTGTAACAATGATATTGTATTTAGTAGATTGCTAAGTTATATTATTTCTTCATACAAAGATAAACCAAAAAAGTTCCGCTCACAAAAACGTATGAAATTGGTTGTAAACTATTATTTATTTTTAGCTTATTTTTTATGCAAAAAAAAAACCTATTTACAAACAGATTTTTTATGAGTTTTGAATAAATATTTTGAAATCTAAATGCTTTGTTCTCCTTTTCATTAATTACTGCCGAGTAATATACTTACCTAATATGGGGCTGTGCGCCCTGTGCACGTAACAAGTGCTAAGGTTTTAAAATGTGATAAAAACTTTGTTACTAAATTACATTTGGTTGCTTCCCTCAAAACACGCAATGGACTTAAAAAAACTAAACGCGATCTCCGGTGATCTTAACTGCAGTCTTGGTTTGCGAAGGTCGGTCTAGACGGTGATCACGTTTTTCATATTAGGCGGTGAGTGTATTTCTTGATACTTTTATAAATATTTATGGAGTGAGTGATGGAATGAACAACACCATTCCAAGTACGGAAATTGCTTAGTGATCGACAAACAATGCATCCATAACAAAAACCGTTTATCTCTATTGTTTTATCTAAGCCTCAATGTACAAGTAATTGAAATTATGACTTATTTCGCATTTAGAAATCATTTCACAAAACATTTTTCAATAGCTTGCGTCATTCAGAAACCCCAAGTAGGGGTTGCTTTAAGGTGAATTGCATGTGGTATACATGCATATACATATGCATATATGTATAAAAGAATGTTGTAAATAGCAATTGCAAAATGCAATATTTGGCGAATATATGTAAGAGGAAGTTAAGATCTGTGTTTAACTAAATATGGGCTGGGCACATTGATAAATTAACTAAAGCCACTTTTAACTTCTGGGCGCCACATCGGTGTTAAGAAACCCCGCGAATTGCTTAAAATCCATTGGGACAACATGATTTTATTCATATTTACCTAATCGAAGGGCAATCAGTCCCAGACATTTCTCTAGCATTATAAACATGTTAACCTCCCGAAAAAACAATATCGCCTCCAACTTATCATGACCAGGGCATAGACGGGCATGTACATATACATATAATGTAAACAAAATGGAGCCGGGTACAAAAGCCAAAACCCTATTTCGATGAACTACAATCCGAACACACAAAACGATTTGTTTCCCTTCAGTTGAAATGGTTTAGGTTCTGAGATTGTAATAGGGAAAACCACCCAATTATTCTTATTAAATTATTTTAACTTAAAGAACCCAACCCAACCCAAATTGCCACCCGGTGCAGACCACACTGATCATGACCGAAAAACAAGTTCTGAAGAGCTTAATGTTAAATTAATGGCGTTATTATTTCTATTTCATTAACCTTCCTACCGGTATTCAAACTGTTAAGTATATTACAGTGCTAGCGGCTGATAGCAGTCTGCAAAAGCTTTTGATAACCAAATAACATTTACCTCCACAAACAATTGTTTTGTTTTTTTTTTTTTGCCCAACCACAGCACATAGGTTTTGTATTGCCTCTGTAAACTTCTCAAATCCATGGTTACGTCATGGTAATTCCCCATTTGTTTTCGTTTCGTTTTGACTCGTGTTTAATCCAACAGCACGAGGATGCATTAAATAGATTTTTATACAATTTGATTTAAATCACCGATTAATTACCGTCGAAGTACATACATACATATGTATGTATGCATACTCGTTAGTATAAGGTAGTTATTGTCGAAAATCGCGTTCTCATTCTACATGTGCCCACCAACCAAGTCGGTTAAGCTCTGACCATTCAACCTGTTTGCGCGGAGATAGTGTTACTCGCTTTCAAGAGAAACATAAACAACAAATCGAATGCATAGATGTATGTATAAGCATCATGTACACATTCGAGCTTGCGGACGTTTTATCGGACCTACACACATGTGAATATTTCCATACATAGATACATATGCATATTTGCCAGGGAATATGGATGTATGTATGTATATCTACACACTAGCCGGCGAAGATTGACTGTTGGCTCAACAATCTGTCCGACAGAACTACTCCGCCGATCATCGAGTATGTTTATGTTGTATGTATTGTATTAGTGTATACCCCTTACCGAACCCAGATCCAACCTGATCGCAACAGGTTTCTTTCGAGTGCTTGTGGCTGGTGCTGGTATTGTGCCTTGCCCCTACAGGCTCATCTGTTACTTGAGCACGCATGCAACTTACCTTGTGCAGTTTTTCCGTGCGCTGCCAACCAATCGAGTGCCCTATTTGGTCGTTGCTTCTTTAGAGTATGGACGTGTTTTGCGCGATCACTTCTCTCCTAAGTTATACTTGCATATGTATGTATATTAAATGCGTACTTTGGATAAATCGCTATCGGTAAAGCAAAAAAAGTAAAGAAAAATAGTCCCAGACAGTGTGAATCAGAAAACCCAAATCGAATGTTGATCATATCGTTCCCGTGTACTCTCAGAGTTGTGCCAGTCAGATTTGATTCTTGGGCAAAATTTTTAGATTTCGGCGAGGCCAATGCCAATTAAAGATAAAAAGCGATCCAGCACTGGTTGCGAATACTTCCACGGGTTGTAAAACGAGTTTGCTTTGTTTTTATCGTTTTTAAATTTAATCAAGTAGTGTGTTGACGCCTTTTATTCTGATCATACTTGTGTCGAAACTCCGATAACAGTGCGCAATTTTAAATGATTGGAAAGATCCGTGTGCTTCAGAAAATATCAAGGAAAGAAGGTGGACACAGGTAGTTTGTAATTATGTGAGTAAGATAGAGATCTACGTGCTATTAGCAACTCTATGACCGACACCAATATCTTTTCTAGTTTTAACACTTAATTAGGGCAATAGGTGAACTTGTCTACCTTCGTGACCAATCGTTTAGTAAAAGTGAAATTTCCTTTCTTTAATTCGAAGACCCTAGAACCAAGTGCTTTTCGATTGTTAGACAGTTGTTCGAATGCAAAATAAAAGAGTGCTCCAGTGATTCATGTCATTAGACATGTGACAAGTTGATGTGCTATTGAGGCCGTGATCGATGTGTACAAAGTTCGTCAAACTATCATTGACAAAATATTGTGTATTTAACCAAAATGCTCCCCTAATAAGGGGTTGCATATATAAATTTGTTATTATCCTGACAGCAAATTGATGTGCTTGTTATTGTAACAGTTCTGATAAATGAACAAGTTTTTTTTTTTTCTTGTTTTTAATATTTACCAATTGACTACGTAACTTTTGTGCTGATAAATGAGAAATGAAAAAGGAAAAGAATCTAACGCTTGCTGATTGATGTGTCATCGGAAGTCACGTGCACTTATAAACTTGTTTTGTGCAACACTTAAAATCTAATTTCGTCTTTTGTTTTATAATACAATACTTAATTTATGCGAAGCCTTTTCTTTTCAGTCATAAGTCTTTCATTATATCGTACTTGACATGTTCTGTGCTCTAATCTATAGTCATTTTTAATCTTATCAGAAACACAAATAGTAAAACACTTATACATCCTTCAGTCTACCTACATACATAATGTATGTATGTATGTAGATATGTACATATGTACATATGTATGTATATACGATCGTGCAGATTACAATCATTTTCTGGGATCCATCATTGTATATCTTTTTATTTTGATTATTTTTTTCAAAGGAGCATAGGAATACAAATGACAAAAAAAAAATAAGCAAACAACTTAAGGTGTGTACTCACTTTATGGGATATTGTGTCCGTTAAGGTCGTAAAGCGTCAGGCATTGGGCAGGACTCGCTTATGCTTGTTAGTTTATGTGTTTTCTGTTCTTTGCATGGCAAAGCCCTAACAAAGGCCTCGTAGGGGTAGCATCTATCCGACGGATGCTGACCTGCTAAAAAGCGAGAAGAGCCACCGCAGACGAACATCTTGCGGCACTGTCAGTAAGTCTCATCCCTACGTGGTGTCATCTGGTGACTTCTTATGGAAATTGAAGGCGGGGAAGCCTCCTGCGCCAAAAAACAGGATTAGTCGGCTAAGTAAGCCGTAACCGTAAAAAAGACACAAACTTAGTAACAACCACAAGCCTCGGATAAAACGGACGCCCTAGACCGCAGGAAATGCGATGGAATGGACCGGGTATAAAGCGGATGAAAAACTGCGACATTTACCACGCCGACTGCTATAGGGAGAGAGGACAACGATTGTTCGGATGTGGATTTGCTGTTCGAGGTGGACTTAAGCAAAAAGTCCTAAGCTTTCGTCATGTGAGCGAACGCCTTATAACGATCCGTATCAAGGCCAAAATTTTTTGACATCAGTCTGATCTGCGTCCATGCCCCCACGGAAGGCAGGGATGACTCTACCAAAGATGAGTTCTACGATCTCCCATACAGAACGTATGCCTAATGTCCCAGCTATGACATCAAAATTGTACTAGGAGACTTCAATGCCAAGCTGGGTAAGGAAAGCATCTTTTAACGTGTTATCAGCAAACATAGCCTACACGACACCACATCCGATAAAGGAACACAGGCCGATTGATCTTGCTACGGGGCGAAATCTTCTTCTAGCCAGTACGCGCTGCCCGCACCACAAAGGCACCTGGCGGTCGCCAGATCAATCAATCACTAACCAGATTGATCACATCGCGATCGACATCAGACACTCCTCCACTATTCTTGATGTTCGAACTTTCCGAGGAGCTGACATCGACCCGGACCACTATCTTGTAGCAGCGGAGTAGAGTAAGAATACAAAGCTATTCGATTGACGAGTTGTAAAGTTGTTTGTCTACTCGCGTTATGAAGTCATACATAAAAGATTCGTGTAGAAGCGATTGGCAAACAGATGTGTTCGATTACTTGAGGGTGATATTGATATATTTGCATACATAAGTCGCCATTTCTCATGAGAATAGACTAAACCCATTGATATTTTCGTGTTGTCAAATCAACTTTTTTTTTTTTTTACAAATATTTCTCTGCCTGTATTATTTTGACAGATATCATTTTCTCTCTTATAGCAGTTATGTGAATGAAGTCTCATTAAAAGACGCCAAAAAATAATTCTTCAAGTATTTTCTAATAATTTTTGAACAGAATTTGATCGTAGATACATGTTATCATAAAAGATTGACTACAATCAAAAATTAATTGGTCTTATGATGTCCCTAAAATCAGGTTTAGTTTAGTGTAATATGTAATGTTAATTGTAATTCTATATGTAAACATACATGTGTTTATTTGTTGTTTACAAATAATATTTTCATTAATTTGAATGCTAATCACAAGAGGTAAGTCCTCCTTTGCTAATAGGTAAAATTTCAAGAATATGTTTTCCTTTAAAATTGATCATACATACATAGGTGCAGCGGAATTATTCATTTTAGTTCTACATATTACGTATTACAAAATTAATGAATAAAATACCGGCTATACTCCCAAATGATGTTGAATATGTTTTATCACCAGCTTCTCTGGCTTGTGGAAAAGGTCGTCCAAGTTATAGGTCGTTGCTCGTCAACGTAATATTTAGCCGCATCAAACGATCTCGTACAATATGGGATATGGCATATTTTGACGATTTCGAAAGAATTGTCAAACAGCTTCTATTATAATTACTTAGCAAACGTTATTATTCTTACTTGCAACTTTCTTATGTGACGCTTTTATCGAAGTGGGAAATCTTAGGTAAACACATCTATAGATAGCTGCAACTGTTATAGGGAAACAAAAATTGATAAAAGGTTACAGAACGAAATTTATTTTTTTTTTTCTATTATTTATGTAAAAATAACTTAAAAAAAGTCGCACTTTATTACTTATGTATTTGCCGACAAAATCAGTCAAGACATTTGGGCAAACGTGACAACTGAATTAGCATAATGCTATTTTTGAATTCTATATGTAAACATGCATGTGTTTATTTGTTGTTTACAAATAATATTTTCATTAATTTGAATGCTAATCACAAGAGGTAAGTCCTCCTTCGCTAATAGGTAAAATTTCAAGAATATGTTTTCCTTTAAAATTGATCATACATAGGTGCAGCGGAATTATTCATTTTAGTTCTACATATTACGTATTACAAAATTAATAAATAAAATACCGGCTATACTCCGAAATGATGTTGAATATGTTTTATCACCAGCTTCTCTGGCTTGTGGAATAGGTCGTCCAAGTTATACGTCGTTGCTCGTCAACGTAATATTTAGCCGCATCAAACGATTTCATACAATATGTGATATGGCATATTCTGACGATTTTCTTATTAGAAATGAGGCTTACATACATATTTGGTCACAAAAGAATCGTTGTCTTTTCAACAGTGTTTCCCTCCTTCTCTCGAAAGTGAAGTTCCTTCAACGCCACGATCTTCATTCCATTAGAGCTCTTTTGTCGATATAAAGACAACGAAGTTTGTGGTAGAACCTGATCCTAGCTCTTTGTCGAAACAAATAGCACGGTAAGCTATATTTAACTTGTGGCTTTTGTATATATGATCCTTTTTAGTCATTCAATCACCATCACTTAATTGGCATATATAAAATAAAATGGAGAAACATAAGTTAATTGACGCCAGTGTTGGCATTTTTGATTTAGAAAGCCTCATATTAGAATGTGACAATGTTCAATGTATTTATCCATAGATAGTAATATCAACGCTACTGCCCTGATACATCTCATAGCGAACGGATGATCTGTTCTCGCCGACAAATACATATATGTATACGACTTACATAACACAATCAGAATTTTGAACTGAATCATAAGCCATAGCTGGAGTTAACATCAAAGAAATGCAAGGTGTTCATGCTTATAAGCATTATCCCATTTCCATTCTCCCCAGCAAATGATGATTCATTTTTCGTGATCACATTTATTTAATAATATCGTAACAACAAACGAGATCAATCTTTTTGTCGAACCATAAGAATATGAAATAAACTTTGGGAAAAAACTTACTTACCAATCCATCCCTTAATCATTTTTGAAGTGTAAATTAATTTATAATAAATTAAAACAAAACAGTACTCGCATTCGTACTCGCATATGTATGTACCCATAAGTATGTGTACACGATTTATTTGGGAGCTCGTTATCGTACACCGACAACGGATTTACTATAGAGCCCACATAAAGACATTGAGATAATTTCAGCTGTTGGCTCAATTGCGAGTATCTGCTAAGCTGTTAGCACCCACACATACGTATTGGAGCCGCGCTTATCAGCACAACACTCGCACATATGTATGTACATACATAGGCATATCAAACTAAATTTTCAATTTATACAGGTGATTCGTTAACGACATGCGAACACCACTACTCTGTGTCCATAAAGACAGGTAGCCACCGGAATGTTTATTGTATAATAGGACTTTGCATTTCGACGCTCACTGTGCTCAGTTGTCGCGTTCCTCTTGCCGAATCGTGAATCGGACTTGTTTAGCCTTATATCAAACCATTTCATCTCAAAAAAAAGTAAATTAAAACGTTTATCAAGTGTTTTGCTTGAACAGTTTTTGTCTTTGTTTTTTCAAGAATTTCTGGAGGAGCAAGAGTCGTCATATAATTATTATCTGTGCCTAGCGAATCACAAAAAAATGTGCCGATGTTGTCAGAGGTAAATGATTATTATTACAATTTTTTTTTTTTTTGTATTGTAATGTATTGTTTTCTTTTCATTTGGTTTCCCACTGATGATTTTGTGATGATTTTTTGATAAAGCTGTTGGGAAGATATCTACTGGAACTGCTGCGAAGAGAGATTCTGCTACGACACATCGATAGGTGGGAGTGTTTGCATGGAAGTTTGCGTATTAAATCATAGTTTTCTTATCGATTTCTTGTAGCGAATTACAATCCAGATGATGATGAGCAATACATAGTCGAGAAGAATGGCTCTGCTCTCGGACATATGCAAACAGTAGACAATAATAATCTACCTGTTTGCAATCAACCACTCCGCAGAGGCAACTCCACGTTAAGGTGAGTGAAATAACTTCACCTTAACTGCGTTCTTTATACTTGCTTATTTAATGCAGCGCAAAAATACACGAAGAGGATTATAAGAGAGAGACACAAATCAATGTCCCAATGCTTGGTCCAGAAATATTAGCAGTATTCGCAAATTCGCAAATCTTCCAGGATCACCACCGAGTAAACTGACTCGTATAAGTACGAGGACATACTTGCCGGGTGTCCACGCCGCCAAAGACTCACAACCGCAACGAGACAACGATCAAGACAAACTAATTAAGAGACTGGAAGGTAATGAGCATCATAATCATAATTATAAAGTAAAGTTTTACTTGAAATGACGCACTAGTATCATATACCACATTTGAATTATTTATAAGGGTGAGCGCGAATATGCATGAACGACTTATCAAAAATATTCGAACCATTATACCTATGAACATAAGAAACTGAAGTAAAATAGGAAAAACCAATACAGTACTCTGTTGTAGAAGTATTATCTATGTATGTTAGCAACGAAATGTACTATGTATGAATACTGCATGTAGTATATTACTATTTGGTAGGCTGAGTTGACAAAAACTTGATTGATTTTGAATAAGTTTACTGAATGTTGCATGAATAAAATGATTTATTATTTAACTTAAGCTTGATTCTGATATGCCATTCATTTACGGTTTTTAATGAAACTCTTTAGGTGCTTTATGGATTATTTAGGAAATGTTCGTCACTCTTGCAACCATATATTATAAACGGCAGTGGCACTTGCATATTAGATAGGGCCATAAACTGATTGGTTTGGATAATGTCTCACGTGCTCTCGCTGGAAGCAACAGTTTTTTCGAATGAAATTTTCTTTTGGTTTGCATTTTTGCTCACTTTAAATAATACGCCCACCAAACCATCGTCGCGTGATTTCGATATTATTTAATTCAAAATGGTTAATCGATTTCATTAAATTTCCCGTTGCTTAAACTGGAAACTATATTTTTAGACCGTACCGTAAAATTGCGTAATAAAAGAAAGTATATCAGATATTGTATTTAAATCTTTGTAAAAACCAACTATTACCAGCTCAGTAACAAAAGAAATATCCATAACTTCTCTAAGAATTATAAGACCAGAACTATTCAAATAATCTGGTTGTCTAAGTGAAGAATTGGTTGCAAAAATAATTGGTACGAATACCTATGTATGTATATAACACATCTTTTTATCGGAAAACAAACCAGCTCATGTCAGGCAAAATACACGCGCTATCATCTCGGTCATGCCTTTTCCTAATGCTATATTTGAAATTTGTACAATTTCTGTCTTCTGATTTGCTTATCATATCTTTTTAGAATAGACCAAGCTTAAAATCTAGATGAACAAGCCTCTACAACATACATGCCCCTCGATATGGAGTTTTTGTTTCTGTTATTAACAACATTATATCTTGTCATATACAGACAATTGTCGTTGACGCGCCTGATGTATTACAGTCAATATCAGCTTGGATAAAACCTAATACACTATTACCTAAATCATACATAATGTATCATATGTACATCTACATACATGGAGGCAGGTGTAAAAGTTGTTCTGAGTGTCCTAAGCTACCCGAAAAACTAAAACCTAAAAATCAATGAAAATCTTATATAAATTGTATCGTGTATAAAGAGCCGCGACGGGAGTAGAACCAAAGAAGGAAATCATTTGTACTTGTACTTTTCGCTAAAAAATCTGTATCTGGTCCTTAAATCGTAGAAGCTGTGTAGGAATTGCTATATTATAAAATATAGCTACCTATATTATAAGACATTTGTAGTTTGGAAAATGCATCATTGTCAGTTTTCATTTAAAAAATGGTCACTACACTATTTGTTCACTCCATTGGGTAACTGAAATAAGCCGAAGCCTTTATTTTCTCTCAACATACCAAGCAATTGTACAGACACACTTTCACATAAGTAGCCTAGTCAGTGATAAAAGAATCTTCCATTCCGTTAAAATATAGAAAGGCATACAAATATTCGTACACAAAGTAATAAGTAGAGATAAAAAGTATTTAATCAAGCAAGTTACATTAGATTTCACAATCCTGTTTCTACCTATCTTAATTTGTTTATTTAGCGTTATGTGGAAGGGAGCAATTTTATCAGTTGACCGAAAATGAAAGCTAAGTGACTCAGAACATCCATAGTATCGATAGTAATTAAAAACGCACATTAAATAATTTATCTGATACCGTTACGTCACGCTTAGTGTTTTTATGCTTCGGGTCGTTCCCTTGCCTAAATACTACGGTACTTATCTAAATATTTAGAGATGTGACGTTGGTTCTGCGAATTATCCAATAAGTAGATAAGGTTCGTTCGTTGTAGGTCATTGAGTGCTTCAATCTCTTTATTATAACATGTACGTATCAGCCCACCGCTTTATGAAAACGTCAAAAGAGGGACCCAGTTGGTGACATGTGGAATTTTTCTTCACTAATAGGGCCCATACACGACACAGACACGTCGTTGCAAACCAATATATTTTGTTGTTGTGCACATGTTTGCGCAGACCGTCTGTGTGTCCATGTCGACTGTTTGCAACGACCGTCTGCGTGAATTATTTTTTTTTTTCAATTTTTCTTGGTCTGCAACGACATGTCTGTGTCGTGTATGGTGAATGTTGCACAGACGAGCGAGAAAATTTTTAATTACAATTCTGGGTAGAATTTTTTAGAAATTTATAAAAGTTTGTCGGTCTGTGGCATTTTAAAGTGCTGACCAAGGCCACCTATTTTTTTTAAACCATTCCTTGCTCGAAATTCTTTTTTTTGTTTCTTGATTCCTATTTTTGTTTTTCATTGTCAAAGCAATCATAAGCAGTATCCGCTATTTTTCCGATCCGACGACAACGACGAAACGATACAAACTAATGTCTGCGCAGACTGTCTGCACCGTGTATGGCGAAGGGATGTTTGCACAAACTTAAAGGTTTGCAACGACGTGTCTGTGTCGTGTATGGGCCCTATAAGTAGATTCAAGTTGCTTCTTCAAGAAATGAACAGTACTAATGACAATGTTTCTTTCTGTAGCTAGCATGTATTTTGCCTTCACGTATATTTCCTCACCGTGAGAGCACCGTGGCGCAGTGGGTAGTGTGTTGGCCTCTGACGCCGATGACACGGGATCGAATCCCGCCGACACAGCCATGTCATCGAACGTGTTTTTCACGGTGTTTCTCCTCAGCGGGGTTCTGACAAAACCCCCTGTAGTAAAATTGTCATGAAAAGCTTCTCGAAATTCGCCGTTCGGAACCGGAAATAAACTGTAGGTCCCTTTCACCTATGGGAAAATGAAATCACACACAACATGGGTGATTGAGAGAAACTCGGCTCAGGTTATTCATGGACTGTAACACCAACATACGTATATTTCCTCAACAGTTTTTTTTCAACGTCAGCCAAAGTGTTTAGGTTTTGCCTGTGAGCTAAATTCATGTTATCCATATTAGTCAAGCCAATTAGAGAACTATTTTTTTCCTTCATTTTTTTACAAACTGATTTTTATTTATTTGTTTATTTTTAATTTTTTCAAACATTATTGGGACCATTAAAGCATAGAAAAAATGACTTAGAAATATCTCTTCAAACCACTATGTAGTCCTGTTCATTTAAGTTTCATTAGGTGAGTTAATTGTCCTTGACAACCATGTTTATTTTTACTCGTATTGTGCTCCTGCTCCAGCAAGATATTTATTAACTTTGCTTTCAATGTTTGATCTGTTAAATAGACATATCTACTCGTATGTACGTGCAAACTGTATTTGATTAACAAAATATGTAATTTCTTTACATCACTACTCTTCTTAGTTCTCCTTGTCTCTTTTTATTTCTTTCAATGGCCGTGTGATTGTTAATAGATTATATGCTAATTAAAATATATTTTGTCTTTTTCATCATTATTACAGAAAATCTTGATGAGGCCGTCAATGCTGTTAACCGGCAACTTTCATTAGAACAATCAGAGAAGCGAATTACGTTCACTATTACTTCGGATTCATCGCCAGAGGATACGAGTTCGCTGACACCGAAGAAGTTCGAACCAATCACTGAAGAAACGCCAACGCCAACGCCAACATGGTCTACCACAACTGAACAGCTAAACATCGAACCACCCAATCTGGTTAAGGATGAATTAGATGAAGTCGTACTACGTCCGCGATTGATAGACCGACATCCTCGTCTTAAATTGAGCATATCTCCGCCGAAAAGACAATTGCGCAGTGCCCACAGTGTACCGCATTTCAACGTCCGACCGGTATCTAGCGAGACAGACATATTTGCAATCACCGGCTCTACTAGTCGCATTAGCATGACACCTGAAGTACCTTCGATATCTTTCAGTAATTTACCAAAGAACTACGAAGATACGCCGACTATTGAGAAATACAAAGTATCGCAAAGTTTATACTCGATTCAAACGGCTAATCAGGCCAGAGCCTTTCGAGAAGATTACTCAATGCCGCGATATTTTACCAATCGTCGATCCGGTACTATTCAAAGGTCAGAAACATTTGTTATACCAACCAGTTCTAGTGATGATATTACACAAAGAAAAATGGAAAAGGAGAAGAGTAAGCGATTGAAAGCCTTGCGAGAATCGCTACCACCACTGTTAATTCCATCAATACGCAAAAAAGATGAAACAAAGCAAATGGATTAGAAAAGTTACATTTTTTTTTTTCATTCTCTACCAACAATTAAATTGAAAAAATTAAATGAAAAAAGAACAAATATCTGTATTTACAAATAAACAATTTCTATTGTTATGCAATTGTTTAATTGTAATTAGCCTTTTTTAGGATCAGGCAAAAAATTGAAAGATATGTAAGCATAACCCAGTTATAGGGAAGCGTCCATAGGTGACTTGTTTGGCAATTGTTATCGACTGAATGTGATATTATAACCCCAAAAATATCTTTAATACTGGGCCGTGAAATAAATTACACATTAAATAAAAAACTAGTTATTTCCAAGTAGTTTGTAAACGACAAGTCTAATCACCATTTTCCAATTGGAGACACCAATTAATTTGGTTCATGAAGTTTCACTCAAAGATGTCGCCACAGAGTACCCACAACTCTACCAGCCGTCAGATGTCGCCGGTGGAACGTTGCTTTTTTGACATCCGAAAGCAAAATATCGATTCAACTCCCGAGCCCGAGTCGCAAGGAGCATTTTCTCATAAGTTCTCAAAATGTCTGCCGTGCAACACAGTTAGTACGACGCTGTTTCGGTCGATTTTTGTTTCATTTTCATTGCTAAATTCAAACGATTCGAACTTGAGAATAAGCAATTTAAATGCCCGAAGTGTTAGAATTGCATTGTACGCTTTAAACAAGCATGAAATGCATCAATTTAATTCAAGAAAATCTCGATAAAAATTCGTGCTTAATGAGACCAGCGAGATCAGGAGCAGCAGAATTCGTTGAACATGAACGATATATGTATACCACCAACTGGTAGTGCGTGCGTGCGTATGTGTGTTGCGTTCACATTCGATTTTGTATATGTGTATATAGTATTTATTTATTTATGCGGTGTTAAGCCATGAATTTAAGAAGGCGATTCGAATTATCGCCTTGTCAGGAAAGTTTCAAAAACGATGATATTCGGGCGAGATTCGGTAATCGACATAATTGTTATCAGCATTGGTTAAGAGCTGCAACAACAATTTGATTATTAACAGTAGCAAACGTCGCATTAGAAGCAGTAACAGCAGCAGCAGCAGCCGAAAAAATCATTGATTTTCGGTTTCTCTTCATCCTGAATGGTGTTGAGGACGTGTGGTGTGTTGTTGTCCCCTCTCAGAGCATATAATTGTGTATTCCCGTGCATTATTCGATGAAATCCGAAATAAAGAAAAGAGAAGAAGAGCTAGCAGCAAGAGTCCGAAAGTAGTTCGTTCATATTCGTTTGTTCATTCGTTTCGGTTTAATGCCGTATTGCAAGTTGGTCGTGTGCGTGTACTGTCGATGACGTTTTTGTTCTCAGTCTCGTAGCTGCTCGTTCGTGTTGTGTCCTTAGAGCATCTAGTACGTCGGTGTGTCCCTTTTTGTCGCATTGTGCTTGCATTGCCGCAATCACAGCTATACCAAGTGTTGTCCTTCTTCCCCCAAATTGGTGTTGTCAGTCCCGATTATATATGTATATGTGTATGCATTTATGTGTAGATTAGTTGCCATTGCCGTCTCGTATTCACATAATCGTTGAGCCGAAGGGACATTTTTTGTGCACTAGTGTTTGTGTCATTCTTAAAGAAAATGAGGAAAACCTCTTTTCAATTGTGTTTGCCGAATTAAGAAAGAAAAAGTAATCCAAACGAATCCGAGCGAGAAAGTCATAGTAGCAAGAGCGTAAAAGAGCAAAACTCTTGCGTGTGTGGATTATTGTTTTTTTTTTTTTTTTTTGTGTACATTTCGGTGTGGTCTGTTTTTGTTTGTCGTTTTTGCTCTAATCTGGCCAATGTTTTCCAACTAAAAATGTTTTGCATGGGAAGAAATCAAATTGAAACTCCTCGTATTTGTTTATGCGATAATTGTTAAAGAAGTTCAACGTTTATTAGCTTGCACGACACGACAATTGCATACATACATATATATATATCTTAAAAAAATAGAGTAAAAAATAAATAAAAAAAAAAACGAGAGGAATATCCCTTTTCACTTGACACACTTACAGTGTGGAACGAAAACAATGAATCGGAGTGGGACAGACGAGGATTAAGCAAACTTTTGGAGTACCTTTGTGCATGCGACCTGAAAAAGGACTCAAAGGACGTGCGTGGAGAGAGGTTCCCCAAAACGAAAGTCACAACCACAATCCGCCGGGTTAGTTTGGCCCTTTTCGCATTATGCTCTTTATTGATTTTAATTCACTTTGTTTTGTTTATGTTTAATAGCGCTATCAGTTATAAAAATCGTTGGAAATTGACTATATATGTATGTACATACATATATACATAATTGTTCACTCGGGATATCGATCACATTTAAACCTATTCCTACTTCACATACTTTCGTACATTTTCTCACCTCATCCGCATGCAAATATTTTCATGTATCCTGTTCTCATTTGTGAAAATTATCAAAACAATCATTGCTGGTCACATCATACTGCCATATTGGTGTATATTATACCAGCTCTTTTTTTTTTTTTTTTTTTTTGTCTGTGAACCCTCTTTATTACGATGAGTTCATTGCCATGGCAAAATGTTATTTAGACCATCGTCTGAATGGTGGCATATATTTCCTGTATATTATTAATAGAGTTGAATGGATCGGTGATGTAATTGTTATGTTATACAATTTCTTTGATGCTTCAAACCTAATAAATCAGAATATAACAATACGTCAAAGCAGCCTTGAAAGTGGACAAAATAACACGAATTAGGTGAATGTGTTCACAAAGTTCATCAGCTTCAACGATCTGTAGCTACCTTACGATAGAACCACCGATATATTATGACATTTATCCACACGTACGTATGTATGTACATATGTATACACGGTACACCTCTAAACAGATAGCCACCAATTTAAATTACAAATGTTTTTCGTTGGGCCACCCCACGCATAGTTTGACTATAAAAGCAAACATTTTGGATTTCCTTTCTACACAAAAAAAAATCAACCAATAGTCATACAATAGATCAGGGACACAATGAAGGGAAAAAATTCCAACATTTATCATCGCATACTGAAAAAAGCTATTCGCTCATAAATATTCATCGCACTCGACTGTGTTCTTCCTTTCACGGTTTCTTTCCTTATCTTTTTCGAATAATTCACTGAATATCACAACATTCCGTAAAAGTAATAACTTACATATACATTTCATATGTATGTATATGTATTTATAATGAATTAAAAAAAAAACCGAAAAAGATTAACGCGATGTGGAAAAAGCACACCAAACTACCACCATAGCATCCACTATACCCGAAATGGGGGCTAGAAACGACAATTATTCAGTGGCCGGTCCTATAGTTTACGGTATTCTTATATTGATTGTAAACCACACAATATTTTGTGTATACACCAAGCTTCTCCCCATCCCGCTGCGTATAACATGATTTGTATTATTTCCTTGGGTACGGGTCCCCATTTTTCGACCACCGCATGATCTGTGGTAGCTAATTAGAGCATCAGTTGTCAAGTCAAATGAACGATACAGTCGGATCCCCTATTTGTTTTTTTTTTTTTTATTCTAATGACTGCTTGTCTCCAATAAAAGAGAAGGTAAATCATTTAACGAAAACTGGGATGAATGGTAATAAAGGATTAATTACAACGATGACAAACAGCCTCCTATCATCTGAGTATTTCTCGATTTTGAAGCGATGAGTCAAGAATATTTTAAAGAAAATTGATAGTGCTCTCCATCACTATGTAATCTTTATGCGAAAAGCAGCTATACACACGTACATATGCGTATAAGGTCAAAAGCCTTTTAGATATATGTATTTTAATGAGTCATGACGAATACAAACCATTTAGATACTCTGATAGTGCATTTTCGTCGTGTTCATAAAAAAGTTATAAAACGAAATCAACTGAAACTGGATTTAGGAGGTATTTTTCCCCATTTACATGTGCCGATAGATCAATGGACCCTTTTTGTGTTACTACGCGAGAAGAATGTCTTCAGTTTTATTAGCTGATGAAAGATTAGGATCAAGGTATGCATCATACTATTCGTACAACAATTTGCTTCTGGAGACATATGATCTATCGGCTCAACTTATGTAAAGAAACGGTTGTGGTTCATACAATTGACAGCATTTTTGATGTCCAATATCGGCTCAAATCTTAACTATCGCTATTCGTATCGCGGACAGTACGACGTGAAGTATGGCAGCTAACAGAAAGCGCCAATTTTTTTGCCTGTCAGGGGTTAAACAATTTTGAAAATTCATTGGCATATCAGTTTCCAATTATAAACGGAAAAAACGAAATCGATATTCCATATCAACTTGTTCAGTTTCTAAATAAAATGCTGTTTTTGCGCAAATTGCAGGGTATTCTTTTGAGATGCATACATCATGAATTAATCCCTGACAGCGTTTGCATTAGGGAACTAGCTTTGTTGTAGTGCGCTGCGGTTCTATTTTGACAACGATATTCAGTATCGGCTTAATTTGGTACATTTTTGTCACGGCATCGCTGTTGTCGGATGAACAATGGGAGACCACGCTTTACGGCGAGAATTCATGATATTGAATGCCCTATTTTTGAGGTCAGGGATCACTTTTTCCTTTGGACAAGACGCGTTCAGACCCCTAGCTACCTAACCTATCCTACGTCTTGTTTTCGTAAGTAAACCACTGATTTTTTTTTAGTGGTTAACTATTGTGTCCGACACCTGTACGCGCTTTGCGATAATAAACCCACGATTTCATTTAGTCGACTGAATTCATCTGTTTCAAAGACATTTACCCCGTTTACATACGTAGTCGAAAGATCGAGTCGAAACTGAGTTGAAATTTCGACCCAAGCGAAAAGTAAGAGAAGCAAAAGAGATGTCTCACACATACAGAGACAAAATGTCAGTTCGACTCCTCGACCCAGGTTTACATACATGCATTTTTTCAACTAGATCCAGCTCTGCTAGCTGGATCGAGTCGAGTCAACTCTATTTCAATTCGATCCGCGTTTATATGAATTCCGATCTTGGTTGAATCCGGGTTCAGCTATGCATGTAAACGGGGTAATTGATCGGTGGCGGCAAACCTTGCTTCATTTCCCATTTTACTACTGCCGAGGGACTGCTTGCATTGTTGCTTACTTTGATGGCGCTACAGTTCGGGGAGAACCAGGGCCTCATTCAACAAGCCTCTCCAGCCGGCCCGATCTTTGTCCAGCCGCTTCCAGTGCCGCATGCCCAGTTGGTTGAGGTCCCTTTCCACCTGTGCGTGCAACTTTAAATGCGGTCGTCCTCTGCTGCGTCGTCCCTCGGGGTTGGAGTCTTGTTGCTGTGTTCCTTTATTTTCAAGTGGAGCCGGTGTTTAATATTATATATGTAAGTACTTGTCTTTTTTGTATTTTCGAATAAAAGTTCGCACGACGAAATACCAGTCAGTTGGTCGGCACAGCTCTTCTTCGTCCGAATGGTAACTTAAATGGTAGATAGGTAGGTTCGTAGCATCCACAAAATGGGAAGAATATACATAGGCCAGAGAGACTCGTTGTGCTGCTACAAAGGGGGTTTATCCCTCTATTCATGGAATAACATAGTACTTAACAAATTAAGGTCAGTTATCCTTACTTGCTGAACATCTGTCAGGTCGTTAAGAAAGTAGGATCCTGGGTAGCGTTTCCTGATTGTGCAGAAAGCCGGGCAGGCGCAGAGAAGGTGGTGGATGGATTCGATGGATTTGCGGAAATCATTCAGAACTTGCCCTAGTTTTGGCGCATGGCTGCCAATGAGACAGTGACCAGTGATGACACCAATGATTTTGTAGATGTAATTTCTTTTTAGGGAGATTATTCTCCTAGTCCGTTGACTATCGAACCGAGACCAGATTTGCCTGGTGATGAGGCAGGTATGTCCTTGGGTCCATCTTGTCTCAGCTCTGGCGAGATTTATGAGATTATGTTTAATGGTTGCAAGAGGTATACCCTCACATGCCATGATTGATTGTTGCGTCGTTCCTTGTCTGGCGATTGTGTCGGCCCTTTCGTTAATTGGGATGTCGTTGTGTAGATATTACGTTCCACTTAAGCCAAGGCAGAGCCTCATTTATTGCCAAGAACTCCGCCTGAAAGGCGCTGCAGCGTTCTCGTAGTTTTAGAACATGGCTCAGCTTGAGTTGTTTGCAGAATACTCCACTACCCACCCCGTCTTTGGTTTTTGACCCGTCAGTGTAGAAGTCCGCGCAACTACTGCGAGGTTGCGTTTGACGGGTCCAGTTCCGTCTGTTCGGGTATGTTATCTTATGGTAACTTATATTATCCGAGCGGTTTTATGTTGAGGTTCGGCTCCGATTTTCTGCCGTGAATTTAGAATATTCAAATCATTTCATAACTTCGCACAAGGAAGCTCGTGGAGTCGTACGCAAAGGTCAGAATTTTCGCTTTGCAGATTCTCCAGTTTTCGAGAAGAGCGCTTTAGGGCGCCAGCTTTGGACGTGTCCTACTTTAGGTCTTCCTTCGTAGATCACGATAGCGGAGATCTTGATACCCTTGAACTTTTTTTTAAAAGTTTATTTCCCACGAGTAGCGGAGAAAGGGTGACCCGTCTGCCCGGAGAACCCCGAAAGGTCAATAAGGCTCGCTAATCCGGAGATCGCCAGGTATCCGGATGCTCCCAACCAAGCTGATTCTCGGCACGGATCGCACTATACTTTAATCCAGCTTAGATGTTAGTAGAACTAACGATGGATTTTAGTCGCCTCTTACGACAGGCATGCCTTACCCCGGGTATATTCTGACCCCTGACCCGAAGGGGTAGGGAAACTATGATTGTTACAATGCAGCCCTTGCATGTGCAGCTCTTTCGTAAATAATAATCACATTATTAAAAGACTTAGTTGATTTATGTAAAATCCATTTAATACATGAGCTGCGTTGTCGTCTTCGTTCAAGTGTAAAGTAACCACAACTGCGTTGATGTAAAAAGTGATTCCCCATGTAGTTTCATCTTGTGTTTAACCCTCATCGCATGCGATCTTAAGTAGGATTAAATCTCCCATGGGGATATGTAATTTAAACATGACGTCATGAAAGTAACAATTGCGCATCGATTTAAGTGGAGGGTGTTATCGATCGAAGACAGTTCTTATCTTACTTTTCGTATTTTGTGGGCATACATACATATGTATATCCACTCTTTATATCTTATTTCCACAATTGGAGTGACGATTAAACCTATAAATTGCCATGAATCAATCACACATTTGTACATATACACAGCATAATATAATGCCTTGAACCTGGCCTGGTATGTTGCAATAAACTGTCCGTAAAGTATGTTCGGATGCATTTTATTGCAAGCCTCATAAACGTACAGAAACAGAATCCCAAGTTTGTCAATCAGTGAATATATGCTCGTGTGGGAAACACTTAGTTTTAGATAAAGTCATGTTTTTACAGTCTGAACAAACTTGGTGACCGTGGATGCATTTTTTTTAACAACCCAACAACAGAATTTAGGATTCCAAATCATACTCGTGATGACAATTAGAACAATAATGCATCATTTCATTCCAATTTCGTTAAGTTGCAAATTAAAAACAGAAAAGGAGGGAGGAGCATGCGCTTCTGAGAAGGAAAAAGAAGGAGCACGAGAAGCGCGAGATCGAGGAGATGGAGAGATGTTACTGCAGGAACGACGTTCGAAAATTTTACCAGAAAGTAAAACGAACATGCCAAGGCTATAAAGCCAGAGCAGAAGCCTGCAGGGATGAGCACGGAAAACTAGTAGTGGAGTCACAGTCGATGCTGAGATTGTGGAAGGACCAATTCTGCAGACCGAGCGAACCATTCACAATGGACGCAGGAGAATCCCGTCCACCCGACCTAGACGATGTTAAGATAGCGATATCGAAACTTAAGTCTTATAAAGCTGCTGGAGCAGACGGACTCCCCGCGGAGCTGTTTAAAGCAACTGGCGATGAGCTGGTTAGGAACATGCACCAACTCATCTGCAAGATATGGTCGGAAGAACGCATGCCCGATGAATGGAATCTCAGTATCGTTTGCCCGGTCCATAAGAAAGGAGACCCCTATGACTGCGCCAATTATAGAGGGATAAGCCTCCTGAACATCGCGTACAAGATCCTCTCTGCCGTACTGTGTAAGTACCTGAAACCGTTCGTGGACAATCTGATAGGTTCCTACCAGTGTGGTTTCAGGCCAGGAAAATCCACGATAGACCAAATATTTACACTACGGCAGATCTTGGAGAAGACCCATGAATTCCAGGTCGAGATGTACCATCTTTCGTCGACTTTAAAGCCGCGTATGACAGTGTTTATAGAGACGAGCTATACAGAGCCATGTCATGTTTCAACATTCCTGCCAAACTCGTCAGACTATGCAGGATGACTATGGAGAACTCTCGCTGCTCCATTAAGGTCGGAGGTGAACTAACCGACCCCTTTGATGTTAAAAAAGGTTTTAGACAGGGTGACGCACTGTCATGTGATTTCTTCAAAATTATTCTTGAAAAAATCGTGCGGAACTCTGCGGCCAATACAAGAGGTACGATCTACCTCAAGTCCACACAATTGCTTGCCTACGCAGATGACATTGACGTTATTGGACGAACAAAGCGAGACGTCAATGAGGCGTTCACAAGCATTGAAGCAGAAGCGGCGAAAATGGGTCTAAGGGTAAATGGGGACAAGACCAAATATATGCTGTCATCCAAGAAAGACGCACAACACCGACGTCTTGGTCAGAACGTCACCTTCGGCAGCTATATTTTTGATGAAGTCAAGGACTTCGTCTACCTTGGCTCGATAGTGACAAGCAGCAACGACACCAGCGCTGAGATAAAACGCAGAATAACTCTTGCCAATCGCTGCTTCTTCGGGCTCAAGAGGCAATTGAGTAGTAGAGCCCTCTCTCGAAAAACTAAGGTTTCCCTCTACAAAACCTTAATCATCCCGGTCCTCGTCTACGGCGCTGAGGCTTGGACGTTATCGAAAGCGGATGAAGAGGCTCTTTGTGTAAACGGAGAATGGAGGAGGAGATTCAACCAAGAACTGTACGGGCTGTACAGCGACATCGGCCTGGTTAGACGTCTTCGGATCCAACGTCTAAGATGGCTAGGCCATGTAGAGCGAATGGACATCAACGCTCCGGCCCGAAGAGTCTTCGACTGCAACCCCGAGCGACGACGCAGCATAGGACGACCGCATTTAAGGTGGCGCGCACAGGTGGAAGGGGACCTCAACCAACTGGGCGTGCGGCACTGGAAGCGGCTGGCCGAAGATCGGGCCGGTTGGAGAGGCTTGTTGGTTGAGGCCCTGGTTCACACCGAACTGTAGCGCCATCAAAGTAAGTTACTACTAACAGACAAAGAACACGACTGCACAACGGATAGACAACTCGACAACCGAACAACTCGACAACAGATAGACAACTCACGGACTGCACGCTGGGATGGTTTATATCTTATCAGTACGTTGGTGTCCCATCACTTGGTTTTCAAAAGTGATAAGGATCCTATCGTGGGATCGCGTTGATTGTCTATGCATTTTTATATTTATCGTACCCTTCTTATCTTTGGTCGAACCGTTCGACACAAGGGTAGTTTGCGTTATCTGTTTGACGCGCTGATCGTGTTTTATGACCGTCGATCCTTTTTCCATTCTAATGATCGACGTGATGTGTTAACTTGCACTGAGATGGTTAAAGATACCATATTGAGTACAATTATTCGATCTCCCATTCGCGTTCCTAAGTACAGCGCCCTGTTGCTAATTTAGATTGCATGCTAGAATATAGAAATGTGCATGTTCGTTTTCCTGCAACTCATTCAATGCAATGATAATTTTCGAAACACGTACGGAAAACAGTTGTTCAAAACATACTAACAATGCTAAACTCATAGATACTATGGAAAACAAACAGAATTGTATCAAGTATTCATGCCTGTTTGTTTATTTGCTATTTTTATAAATGTGAGAAAATGCTGAGCAATTTGAAGAAACTGCGAATGAGTCTAAATGTCTTTAACTAGCTGCACTATGCGTATAGAATGCAACATCAAACATAATTGTCAATTAGGACTGTTTCCTCTTCAAGATAGATACTTACAGCGCACTTGACGCCTACATCTTGCTGGATACATTCAACTCACATTTATTTCCTTTCCTAGATACAATTTTCTGAAAACGTTTGAACATTAGTACTAATTTGTTTCTGTTTTTCTTTTTTATCTCACTCTCTTTCTTTATTTTACTTACAGGCGTGACTTCTGAAAACAAAGTATAATAACCATTCCTGTCCGCAAAACTAATTCAATCATAACGATGACCAGACGGCCTAGTATAATGAAGGTTTTTCTGCGAAAACTATGCATTAATAAGTTACACATCTTTCTTCTATTATCAATATACGTGATTGGAAATTTAAGTGCCTGGCAAGAAAATGTTCGCCCGAAACTTTACGTAGAGTTAGGTAAGCTTCAATAACAATTTGCTTTTTTACCGAAATCCAAACAATAAAAGAAATAAGTATAGTAATTAAGTGCTATCTAAACAGTTAATTGCTAGATATGTACATGTAATAGCATTCTGTTACTAATTGGAGTTTAGAGGGATATTGTCATTGAGGAGACAAAAATAGAAGAAATAACTTCAGAAGCATGACACATTTAATAAATAAGAAGTTCAAAAAAAAAAAAAAAAGCAATTCTGCGACGCACACTCGTTATTAACGTCTGGTCCCTCGGTCTCGGCTCACTCGAATGACCCTCAGGACACTCGATTTGACTGTGGTGGACTTCCATTCAAAAATACTTTTACTCTTGCATGCTTGCACTCTAACGTGTATGTACATATATACATATAGTGATTTGAAAAATAATAAGGACAGCCACAACGATTAAAAAAAAAATAAGTTAAAATAGTTAAATATCCATTTTTGAATTTGGTTTTTATGTTTCTTTTATAGACAGTTGTTTTAGTTATACATAAATAATAAAAGAAAAATCTAAATTACAGATGACCAAAAGAAAATAATTTAAATGCATCAGCTTCTCTTATATTGCCTGTGAAAAAAAATAAGGACCCCTTCATAGTAACCGCAGGAGTACCTTCGAACTTGCTGGAAATTAAAAAAAAAACGATAATAAAGTTAAATAAACCAAATGTTTTATCAAATACCTACGTTAGTACTTTGTTGTATAACCCTTATTTTTGATTACAGCCAAGCAACGCCGTGGCATCGAGTCTACCAACTTTTGGCAAGTACTTGGCGGTATTCCCTCTCACGCTGCTTTTAGAGATGACCACAACTCATTATTAGTGGCGTAGTTTTGAATACTTATTGCGACTTTAACCACACGCCACAGGTTCTCTATCGGGTTTAAGTCTGGCGATTGAGATGGCCAACTTAAAACATTAATATTATTTTCTTTGAACCAGTTTTCCGCCCGTTTTGATGAGTGTTTCGGATCATTGTCCTGCTGAAACACCCATCGCAGAGGCATATTGTCGTCAGCATAGGGAAACATTATGTTATTCAATATGCTAACGTAGGACACAGCTGTCATGGTGTCCTCAATCCTGTAAATGGGACCTACCCCCTGATAAGAGAATGATCCCCATACCATTATACTTCTTCCACCATGTTTAACAGTTTTTACTGTATATTTGTTACAATATGCTGTATTGGGGGGTCTCCGCACAAGATGGTTATACCTATCTGAATTCAATAAATTCACCTTGGTCTCATCCGACCAAAGGATATTCCGCCATTTGCTTTCCGGCCAGCTCACATGCTCTTCCGCAAATTTTAACCTTTTGGCTACATTCTTTCTGGATGGCAACGGCACTTTTCTGGCGCTCTTGGCCTTCAAATTGTTTTCGATTAATATTTTTCGGATTGTCGGGGTGTCGACATCCAAGCTAAATTCCTTTTTTATTTTGCTGGATGAGGCGAAAGGTTCCTTTTTTAACTTACCTCAAAATCCTTTTTTTTCAAAGAAGCGCTTATTTTTCGTTTTCTTCCACGTGTTTCGGCTTTGGATTGAAATCTGACCGCTTTCTCCACCATTGTCTTTGATCGCCCGACAATTTCCGCTATTTGGCGGTAGGAAAAACCGTTCTTGTGTAATTCCTTTATTTGACTTCTTTCCTTAAGGGTGTAATGCTTCTTCCTTCCCATATTTTTGCACTATTTTTTAATGTAATTTTAGTATTGTAATCTGTAATTAATTTTTATATTGTAATACAATATGAAGTTTTAATGTTACCTACTAACAGTTAAAAAATCCAGCTAAAGCAGTTTATTTTAGTTTTTCAAACAAAATCTTCAGCTTGTCCTTATTCTTTTTTCACACCTGATACCAACCGCTTTTGAGGAACTTATGATTGCATTTGGTGTACATGCAAAATGTATGCTTGCTACAAGCGGTATTTTGTTTTTCGGTAAACAAAGCTTTTGATCCCGTTAGTTTTATTTGTTTCACTTGTTGTGTGCATAACTGAGGAGCTTTTGAAACATTAAGTTCAAACTGTCCTTATTATTTTTCACATCACTGTATGTATAATGAATGAATAGCAACTTATTCGAAAATTGGAAAAAACATACATATTCAAATTCGTTTCAACACTTGAAACAACTAAATACGTGTAAGTGGGGCCATTTGTTTCACTTTCCTTGCTTGTTATTATAATATTTATCGAAAAACGCATACCATCTGATAAGAGCTGGTTTGTCCACAAATGCCATGAAACAATATTTTATTCATGGCTCAGACTAGACATGAGCTTATTCATGTAACAGCAGCATCTGTGAAGTGAATCTGAATAGTCTATTCATACACTGCTATGTATATGTCCTTAGACAACTAAAACGAATTAAATACGCACCAGCAGGAGCGAAATGAGACCATATCCCCTCAGTGTTCAGCCGACGACCTTAGTAGCAATTAAAATATCAAAAATCCTTCTGCTTGGTAAGTCGAGTATATATGGATGTATACATACTTATCTGCATAGCACCGTTCCATTCATCATTGCTATTTGCTGTGGGCCTTTGTCATCCGAGCACATGAAGTTAATTAGGCATTTTTGTCAAACGGTTTATTTTCCTGGTAATTAATTTAATTAGAATTTTTCAAACGAATGTTCAATAACTCAGCACCGAATAGGAGAGGAGTAATATGTATGCCCGCAGGAATGATTTTTCTGCATTCTGCATCTACGATACTTTGATTTTCAATTTTCACCAATTTCGATAAGCAGTAAGATTTGCAGTAATAGCTTATCAAGACTGCTAAATGCGCTGATTTAAATAACTAAAAACAAAAAATCGAATATTGTATTTATGTGGATGCTGTGTTTGAAGGCGACGAGGAAAATGCAGATAACAGACATCTGTTGAGTATGGCAAGTTGACATACATATATGTTTCTTCTCGTAGGCATCTGGAAACACAACTTCAAGTATATTATCACATCCGTTGTAGCATCTCTATTAGAAGACATTTCTTAAAAATCAAGTGCATACCAGTCGACGATAAATTCTTGGACATACCAAAACTAAGGCGAAACGTCTCAGACGACGAACAATGCGCAACAACAACATAGCGCAAAAAGGCCGGAGGGAAGGAGTACAAATCCAGAGATGGGAATATAGAAAAAATATATATTTTTCTGTTTCCTCAAGTAAAAACGCTAACAAATATGTACTCTTATCGGAAGCAGAATGTGTGGCATTTAAATGGGAAGGATGTGTATGTGCTAAGTGTTTAAAATCTCGGAATGTTTAGATGAAATGGTTTTTGTCGGATAAAGTGTCGAGTTTCGAGTTTTTTGTTTGCCTTTTATTTAAATATTTTTTATACTACGACTAGGTTAGGCTTTCCCATGGCAAATGTTCCCATTGAACTGTAAGATAACGCTTTTCCACAATCAGTTAATTGTCGTTTGTAAATTAAGAAAGTTATACTATTCATTTCGAATTCGCCTCTTATCCCTATAAATACAATATCCAGTGGGATGAATTCCTTATAAATGCAAATATGTATGTATGTACTTGTTTTTCTAAGCCAGTAATCTGCCTCTCCCCGGTCATTTTTTTAAATTCTACGAATACCTAATTAGAAAAAATATATTCGGGCATATGCGCATGAACTTAATTATTCCGGCAAGTTAAATGAAACCCTCCATCATCCCCTTTAACACGATGTGATAAATGAGTAAGTAAATATGTAATTTGCATTTGACTCCGGCTAGCCCTTTTGCAGTCTATAAGTAACAATTCTTTTAGCAAAGACTTTATACGGTAACGGGTGGTTTTCTGTAATTTGCCAGTGTGAGTAGTATTCCCACTAGAGGCTAAGCTTGTACGCACCAGGACTGCCAAACACTATAGACAAAGTAGTAATTCACTGTGTTTGTGTGCTAATCGCTAGAGGGCCCTAACGGCAATCGCAACAGATGTACAAGTTGCTTCAAAGTCAAATTTAATTACATATTTGGCGAAACAAAATGTTCTCGAAGCGTGACAATAATACACGCTCGTATTAATGTAGTGACTGTTGTTGTATTTAAAGTGATATCTGGTTTCTTCTGGATATAGCATGCATGTACGCTGCGAGCAAAAAAATAGCAGTGCTTAAAAAAAATAAGTTTAATCATAAAAACAAAAAAATTGAATTTGATGTTAGGAAATATTTTAATGTCAATTTTCTCGTTTTATTTCATAGTGTTTTTTTAAACAAATTCCATTGTAATTCATTCAGTATTAATTAAACAATAACAAAAAATACAAAAAAAAAAAAAAAAAACTTAAAAATTAGGGGGCAAATTAATAGCAGTGCTTCCTAAGTCATAAAAATAGCTTTGGAAAAAGGTGAAGTAATTTAAATTTGATATTTTTTTAGGTTCTATGATGCTAGTACTTGGTAGCATGACCTTTATTTTTAATAACTACTTCACAACGGCGCTTCATCGAGTTGACGAGCCCCTCACATCTTTGGGGTGGTATTGATTTTCAAGCCTGCTCAACTACGTGCCATAGCTCTTTGTTATTTTTTGGTTTTGCATTCCGCACTTCTTTTTTCATGTCTGCCCAAAGGTGTTCAATTGGGTCGAGGTCGGGAGACTGAGCAGGCCACTCCATAACCTCAATATTATTGTCCTGAAACCACTGTATAGCTGTTCTACTAGTTTGTTTTGGATCATTATCCTGCTGGAAGATTCATTTGAGCGGCATTTCGAAATCAGCATATGGTATCCGACAGAATTTCCACGTAAGAATTTTGGTTCATTATACTTTTTATCCAGAATTCCAGTTATCCATAGTAAGAAAAAACATCTCCATACCATGATACTAGATCCTCCATGTTTAAATGTTTTTGTTGTGTATCTAGGATCATATTCGGTATTTGGAGGTCGTCTTACACAGTGCCGAGATCCTTTACCACCATGAAGTACAATTTTGCTTTTGTCAATCCAGAGAATATTCCTCCACTGTTCAAGAGCCCATCCCAAATGGTCTCGTGCACATTTGCTATGTGGGTTTTTTTTTCAGAAGCGGGACTTTTCGTGGGCTACGAGAATTCAAGTTCTGATCTCTTAGTCGTCTTCTTACTGTATGGACACCGCACGGTAAATCAAGTTGACGCACAATCTCTGCAGCTGCTGCAGTGGGGTTCATCTTCGAAAATCTAACAATTCGTCTTGTTAAAGATGGTGTTAAAACTATTGTGCATCCGCGTGTTTCATTTTTGCAGAGCACCCAACAAATTCTTGAACTTCCTTATATGTTTTGCCTTTCTTAATCACATTCTGAATAATTTGTCGTCTTTCTGGTGTGCAGTGTTTACCCACGACCCACTGCATAAACCGAAATGAAAATTTCAAAAAGAATTCGTTGGAAATATAAAATAGAAGTATAAAACTTACTGTTTTATTAAATCAAAATCAATTTTAAATTGGAAACACAATTTTTTAAACCAAACTTGGCGAGCGCTGCTATTATTTTGCTCGCCTGAAGCACCTAAGCACACCACAAAAAGTGACATTTCAAAAGAAAGGGAGAAAATCAACCGTTATGCGGAGTTCACACAATACGATTTGTCTGTACGATTTGCTTGATGGGCCAAATCGTGAGTGTGAACGGTCGTACGACATGTCGTCAAATTTGTCGTTTGGAAGTTCAAATATTTTAACTTTTTGACTTGCTTGATCGACTTGTCGTAAGCTGTGAACAGTTGTCGTACAACTTCAGAGCATTTTTTCACTTTTGCTTGTGCGTTCAGAGAATCAACACCAACTTTGAGCGGAATGAACGATATGAATGATATGATTTCAAACAAAGAAAAATAATTTTGATTTGATTTTTCCATATGAGTAATAATTTTTCTCACTCATCATACGTTACTATCCATTCGCAAATAATTACGAAAATCCTCTGGCAAATTTTCATGGAATTCTCTTAACAGTTACCGATGAGAAATTATTACGTTTTCTCACCCATGGTTTAATCCACATTCGCTTTGTTTCTTCATTTTCGAGTATTTCATCAATAATCATCCCTGTAACCAGAGCGCCGCCATGTTAATACTTCGACATTTCTATCGCAAGTGAAGTCGGTCAAGCAAGTTGTATGGTGTGAACGCTAGGCATTATTTGGTCGTCAAGCAAATCGTACAGACAAATCGTATAGTGTGAACCCCACTTTAGATAATACATACTTCAAACCATAGATAAATTAACAAGATGGAAAACTTTCGTACGTCTGCCCTGTGATCACCGCAAGGGTTGGTTGTTGTATTTGTAATTAAAGCGGCCCCTAGACGCCTAATAATATTGTGCAATATTTGATATTGCACAATATTACTGTTCGTCTGTAGATAATATTGCAAGATTGTGCGATATATTGCGGAAAATCGGAACGCTTTTGACTTTTAATACAAATATGACCGGTCCACTAAATTATTGGGAAAAATATTGAACCGTATGGGGCAGCAAACCAATAAAATTGTGCAAAATTTTGCACAATAATATTGAGCGTCTAGGGGCCGCTTTAAAAACGACGCTGTTGACTCAGAGTCAAGACGTCGGAACAAGGCAGAATGACATAGTCAAGACGCCGTCAAATCGAAACGAGTTTGCAGGGGCCAGTTGTCAAAATGCCTGTCAAAGCCATCGAGATTGCCATCTTGTTAATTTATCTATGCTTCAAACTGTAACCTTATTAGTCAATAACACCACACAATAGTAGAAGCCGAAAAAATGTGACGCATTTTAAATTAATGAAAACTTATCCTTTCTATTAGTTGCCAGTGCTATTATTTTTCTCGCAGCTATACATGTATCTTTAATTAGGATTTAATGAGAACGATAAACAGCTTTGGTATGAGGAGCTTTTTTTTTTCATTATTCCAGTTATCATACCTCAACACACTATATCCCATACGCGATATAACGAATGAAAAGAAAAGAGAAAAAAAACACAGTATTCACCTTTGCCTGAGATAAGGACAAATTCTAGGAATTTGTCAGGACAGGATACTTACCTTCTTATCATCAAGCTAAGTAATAAACATTGATGGGTCGTTTGGCTGCTTACATGTGCATGATCATATGTATGTATTCCTTTATCTCAGAATGCCCACTGAAACAAAAACCGAGAAGAGAAAAGAACGCAATTACCCTTACCCCGATGAGGATAAAATGAATATAGAAAACAAAACCACCATTCTATCCTTTCGTCCTTATTTAATTTCGTGTACTAGCAAACCTGTTCATTTTGTTAGTGTTTCTGTTAGCTCTATTGCTGCAGCTTCTGTCCCGTCTTATTATTTTTGTTTTTACCGCGCATTGTGCAGTTTCAGCTGCCCGTTTTCTTTCATCGCGCCTTTATCCCTTTCTGGCCGACTGGTCGCACTGTACTTTTCAATACAACAATACACTTTTATGCAAAGTTCGTTTATTAGTCCTGGCAAATGAGCAATCGTTTAGTTTTGCCCAACAACGATACTATCGTTGGTCGGTACAGCCACATCCATCTGCATCTCACTTCGATGTTGCTGCTCCTGATTCCAATTTCCCAGATGGATTGGTTATGAGGGCATGATGGAGTTATTCAAGTGAGTAGTGGTGGTATGATGAGATTGTGCGATATAAGCTTACATATGGGACAAGGGTAAAGGGGATGAAAAAGGATGAGAAGAAAAAAAAAAATAAGGGGGGCGCTAGAACAACGATGACGACGAATGACCCCCTTTGAACTGGGTTGGACGAATGTAATAGAATCGATGTTTAAAAATGTATGTGCACACGTACTCGACTGCAATGATGATGAATGTGCAATCTATTGAAAAATCAGAAGGGAACTACCATTCGTGGAGAAATCAGGAAATGAGGGTAGATTTTTTGGAAAGGCGTACCCCCTTTTACGCTGTAGTAGCTTGTCTAAATACATTTCACTATCCTCCTGCTGGCAATGAGAAAGAAAGAGGAAAGCTAAATATGTTCTAGGGAGAAAATGCTTGCGAACGTAGAGTCATTATTTTGTTTTTATCTCACGATATCATTGGGTATATATCGTATACAAATAAATTCGTAGTTGAGATCTTACTTTTTGGTATCATTCGGCTCTTGCAGCATAGCATAGAGTGAAAACATAATTTTATTGTCTTGAAAAAAAAAAAAGAATATACGTACATATGTACATATGTATTCAAGCATGGGTGCTTTTTTAAATGTTCTTGAGCAGTAAACTACAGATAACTCTTTTACAAGCTTTCCTCCCCTCCATATTTGATGAAATTATACAACAATTTCCTCGTACCTTTCGCTCGTATAATGGAAATGTAAATAACCTACAACACAGGAAACAAAAACAAACCTGAGACGGCAAGTAGAAAAATAGCTCATTGCTGTTGCTGGATAGCGAGGAAAAAAGGGCATAAAAGCGATTAACATTAGGATTCGAGCAGTCTTCTCCTTCTTGTTTCCAGGTTTTGTTTCTTTCGGTTTTCGCTGAACTTTTTTGTCTATTGCTCTTTATACCACATCTATTCCTGCGGTTTCATCATTTTGATAACAGTGAGCAAGAAAAAGCTTCTTTGGTATCGTAGACGATGGGCGACGCGGGAAAAAAAAAATGTAATTTGCTGATTCCACAGATTTCAATCTGTACGCTCTGTTGAATGGGTTTTTTTTATTGGTTTCTACCTTTTTTTCAGTGTGTTAAATGGGACTTTAGATCTCTATGCGACAGGGTTAGATTGGGGTTTTGTTTGGTGTCTGCGATAGATAAAGTTTCTTCGGAGGGTTGCTGTCAGTTTCTGTTTTTTTTTGATAATTATTTGCAAACTGTCTGAGATATCAAGTGCATACCATCGGTTGTGTGATTAAGGCATGCCATTCCTGTACTGGGACTTGAGAACTTACTTTGTTTTTTACCGACGCTAGTGCGTATCGTATCTAATCAATCCGACTGCCAATTGAACTTGTATTCAGGTCATTCGTCTAATTAAATATTTCAACAATGCCTAATAAAGTTGATCCGAAGTTCACATACTGTTATTAATACGAAGCGACACAAGCATGTCGTCAGATGGATATGTATCATCTAGAAAAGGAAAATTATATCAAGTTTCGTCTACTACGTCTACATTTACTACATACATACATATGTACGTACAACGTACAGGCTACTGCGCACCATCTTCAAGAACACATGCTTGCAATAAATCCTTGAAAAAGAATGTGCTTGATTTTCGGTGCAGAACACACGTATGGCATACATATGTACATACGTGAGCATACATATGTATGTGGTATAAAAGATTATCCTCTATTCAGTATCAACTTAACTACTTTGTTCATAGATGAATAATACAAAGGGGAGCACTGTACGGTTGACTTTTTGACGGGGACGACGGTAATGTTGATGATGGTGATGACGACCGTCTACGATAACCAAGTCCCTCGCCTGCTCACATTAATGGCAGGTCGTTTGTTTATGCGAATCATGATATCCATCCTGAAGTATCTATGTACATACATACATATGTACATATATTTTTCCCACATACCGTTCTGTTTTAATGACGCACACAATTAGTCTGCTGATAAATGAAATGTCAAATTCAGATTTTCATAGACAGTCCGTCAGGGTCTTATACAGTATCTATTCCCTAATTGATTCTCACTTTGTTCTCTTTCCCTATCTATAAGTTGCCACTTTATTGGGGCACAGAACATCCCGTGGCGGAAGATGATGATACATATTGAAAGGCAGCTTTAACGATGATTTCGATGTCATCTCCCATTGACTCAGCCACAGCCTCGCACTCCACCTGATATACGGTATTGGGAGACGGAAAACGGGAGAACTTAGATCTGTATCCATTATTTATGTATGTATGTATATATGTACATACATACATATGTATAACAATTAGATCTAAAGTATACTTGAATGTTAGTGAAAGTTGTTTAGTAGATACATTTTTCTTCTGTCGAAGCACTCAGTACGCTTTCTACATATTCCTTTCAATAAGACCACAATTCAATCCTGTTCTAGCGAGAAACCGGCTAGGGGTGTCCAAAGACTTCAAATATCGGACTGAATAGATGAGATGAGGTGTTCGGCCGTGTACATATGTATGTATGTACGTGAGTATAAACCTAAGTGGTATATATGTTAAAGTCAAACATCGAAGCTCCGGCGCTCCTAGGTTTGATTAGTCAAACCTCAGGTCTGACATAAAGTCTTAGTCAAAGTCCGAAGCAATTTCATTTTTCTACCTTTGACTGACGAATTTGTGTCTAATCCTAGGAGAGACTAATTTGGACAGTCAAACGCCGAAACTCAATTTGAAGAAATCGGGGTTTAACCAGTCAGACCTAAATAAGTAATTGTTGGTTTATTAGATTAGATATAATAAAAGCGTATTTTAGAATTTTAATTCGAATTGTTTCAATAGTACAAGAATGGATGATGGTGATGCGTTATGGCATTTTGAGTTGCACAATACGTTTGATCTTTTACATTTACACATTTTTGAGGAGCCTCCTCAAACGTATTGTGCAACTCAAAATGCCATAACGCATCACCTTGTCAAAATAAAGACTAATTTTTTGATTAATTATTGTCATAATACAAGATAACAGTAAAAAACTGAATTACCTACTTATTCTGATTATTGGTCAATCCATAAGGAAATGTAAAAAAAACCCACGAAGTAGCTACGTCGGAGTCTACACGAGGGCTATCTGATGAGGGCTAAAATAAGTGTAAAAGAGAGGGTAAGTGAAACAGAAATACATTGGCACACTCACGCGCGGGTAGCTACTTCGTGGGTTTTTTTGGCATTTCCCTATCTCCTTTTCTTTGTTTTGCGATGTCGCTTCACTCCTGTTTCTGACTTGGAAGTGTACGTTTGGATACCATTCTTACTTTTCAAACATCACCACAGGCAACGAAATTGAAATGTGAAGCGAAATGTCAAAAAACAGGCACGCGCAGAAAAGCTCCGTGTGGGCACGTCTTCAAATTGGAACGTAGGTTCAAAAGAAAAAGGCGCAAAAAGAAAGCCCTCGTGTAGACTCCGACTACCCGCGCGTGACTGTGCCAATGTATTTCTGTTTCACTTATCCTCTCTTTTACACATATTTTAGCCCTCATCAGATAGCCCTCGTGTAGACTCCGACTTACTTCGATCTTCTACACAAAATGACTTGCCAACTACATTTTGTGCATTTTTTTTTTCTCAGATAAGGGCAAGAAAAATGTACATATTTTATACATATGTATGTATTTTGAAATCGTACATAAGTAAATGGTCTTGTGTAGAAAAAAATTCAATTTTATTATTAGAGAAAACAAATGTTTCTAAGACTGCATCTACATATGTACATATACACATATATATTCCCGTATTACCAAGCAATGTCGGCCTGAGAGAATGTACATACATATGCTACATTTTATTCCTTGACTTCCTTGCTATTGCTATTTATTTGCCTCTGTACATCTTGAATTTAGACTTCGTTGCCACTAAAAAAGGAATCTTGGAGCCAAAGTTCAATAAGTCGTTAGTGGGAGCTGACACCATTTGATATGTACATACATATGTATATGTATGATGTCATATTCGTAGTTAAATTCTGTTGCCCGTTCTGCAACTGCTGCCCTTTGTCATAATTAATACGAATCTAGATACCAAGGTATACATCTGTACATATGTACATGTATGTACATATGTATATACATACTATGTATGTGTGTACATGCATATGGGTATATATTTCTTTCTATAAATGACTATACATACATTGTTTCTTTTACCTGTTTATACTTCATAGCGATTCTTTTTATAATATTGATTACACTCACATTCTAATTAGGAATTAATAAATTCTCCCGGGTATAGTAGGAAGCCAAACAATCTAAAAATAAATTACTTCATATAACAACAACAATAAATTAATTTTTCTTTTCACGTCCTCAAACCAAAAGCAGATAACAAAGCATGTTGACTGTGTGTCCGGATACCAAACTTAAATCCCACTTGTACGTGAACTCTCATACATAGTAATTACATTTATTGTTAAATGTATATTTGTTAAATCGAACTTAGTTATTATGTCACCCATCGTCTACAAAAGGACAATCAACTAATATTTATTCATTCCCATCTCGCAAATGCCTACCATTCTGTTTTTTTCAATTTCTATTTTATCAATCAATTAAGGTAATTTGTGAACTTGCACCGCAAAGGGATATCGTAATCATTACGCTATTAATTTCCTAAAACCTCTAACCAGAATGTTGGCTCTTGTATAAAGCCTAAACGCAACGCAATGTGGTATTCTATTAGTTTTTGCGGTTGAATTCGATCAAAATTTAATTGATGACCCCAACGTATTTCTGGTTGGTTACATTCTCTGGAAACCTCTCTCGTATTCGAATCGCACGTGTCATTAAATTAAAATACAAAAAAAAAACAAAAAAGAACTCATTGGCTTTATTAAATTATGTTAAAATAAATGTTATCCGAACTATTATTGAATTTGAAGTACCTACATCTAGGATGATTACACATGAAATCAGACACTATGCCTAATTCTCGTATAATATGATTTACATGTGCAAATACATACATATATACATATGCATTTTTTTTATTTTATTTCAGGTCCAGAGGATGTCCTTAAATTCATCGGTAATGACACTGTTGTGGATCACTTTAAATTGGTAACAAAAGATGGAAACAGTTTACTTGTGGGTGCAAGGTAAATTTCTTCATAGCTTTTACGAAAAATGGGGTCACATTTTTACATTACACATTTACTTTTTAATTGTAACCCGGCCGTACATCTGAGCCTGAGCTATAGCTGCCTTCCATCATTGACGGTCCCGGGCACGCTGCTTCCAGTTGTCAAGACCAAGATGTCTTACATCCGCGATTACTTGGTCTTTATACCGGATGTTCGGTCTTCCGCTTCTTCTCGAACCAGGAGGCTCGGAGTCGAAGACCCTCTTAGCTGGAGCGTTGATGTCCATGCGCTCGATGTGGCCGAGCCAGTGTAGTCGACGGATCCTTGCCTTCCGGACTACATCCACATCTTGGTACAGCTCGTAGAGTTCGCGTTTGTGTCTTCTTCTCCATTCACCTTCCTCACAGACAGGACCAAATATCCGGCGCAGAATTTTTCTTTCGAAAGAACCCAAAATCAACTCCGCTGTCCTACTTATCGTCCAGCTTTCGGCTCCGTACAGCAGGACTGGCAGAATAAGCGTTTTGTAAAGCATGACTTTGGTCTTTTGAGTGACGAGTTTTGACCCCAGTTGTTTGGACAAGCCGAAGTAGCAGCGGTTGCCAAGGGCGATTCTATGCCGGATCTCCACTGTGGTGTCATTTGTGGAATTTACGTTTACCCCGAGGTAAACAAACTCCTTAACTACCACGAAATTGTAGTCCCAGGTGGTGAGCGACGGATGGGTTTTTGCTTGACAGTATGTATTTCGTTTTGTCCTCATTGATCTTAAGGCCAACTCGTTTCGCCTGTTCTTCAATCGCCGTGAATGCTTCCACGATGCCACGGCGAGAACACGCGATGATGTCGATATCATCCGCGTATCCTAGCAGCTGGATGGACTTGTAAAAGATAGTGCCTTACCTGTTGACGCCTGCCCGTCGCAGTATCTGCTACAGCAGATACTGAAGAAGTCACATGACAGCGCATCTCCTTGCCGAAATCCTGTGCATGGTTTGAATGGTTCCGAGGTCCTAGAACCAAGTTGCACGGTGCATCGCGTGTTTTTTAGCGTGGCGCGACACAACTGGATCAGTTTTACCGGGATCCCGAATTCGACCATTCCAGGATTTGTCGAAGTGTGAACATTTGGTCTATAGTTGATTTGCCGGGCCGGACGCCGCACTGGTAGCTGCTGATTAGTGCGGTGCAAAATGGTTTTAGACGTTCACACAATACGCTGGATCTTGTATGCGACATTGAGCAGGGATATACCTCTATAGTTCTTGCAAGAGGTAGGATCGCCTTTTTTGTGGATGGGGCATATAGAGCTGGTATTCCAGTCGTCGGGCATGCTTTCATCTTCCCAAATTCTGCAGATGATCTGGTGCATGCTCCCTACCAGAACATCGCCGCCAGCCTTGAAGAGCTCTGATGGCAAGCCATCTGCGCCTGCGGCCTTGTTGTTCTTCAGCTTCTGAATAGCTGTGCCGACTTCTTCGATGCTGGGTGGGTGGACTACTTCAGCGGCTGGAGTTGGGATTTCCTCAGTCCCTACCACTCTCTCTTGGTCATGCTCGTTAAGCAGCTGCTGGAAATGCTGCTTAAATACATCCACTATTCCCTGCGGGTCGGTGACAAGATTATCCTCGCAGTTTCGAAGAGCCTGGGTGCCCTTTTGAAGCCTCCTGCAAGACCTTTGGCTTTCTTGTAAAAGGCTCGTGTTTTATGTTTATCCCTAGACTCCTCGCTATCCTTGAGCTGGGAGGCTGCGAAGATTCTTTTCTTTTGTCGCAGTAGTTTTTTCTCCTCCCTTCTTCTGGCTCGGTACTCTTCTTGCGCTGCCCTGAATTTCCTCTGCAGTGCCTTTTGGTACGCCTCGTCGGTTGCTGCCTTTTTCTGCTCACACTCGCCATCATACCACGGGTTTCTTGTCGGGGGTGGTAGGTATCCTAAGGCGGTTTCGGCTACTTCCTGAATGGCTGAGCGGCAATGCAGCCACATATTATTGGCATTTGTGTTCGACGTAGGTATACCGTAGAGTCTTTCGCTCAGCTGCTCCCTGTAGACTCTGGCAACCTCCAGTGTGCTCAGGCGCCCAATGTCGAACCTCCTCCTGATGGGCTGGTGCAGCTTTCTGACATTGGACAGTACATCACTACCAAATTTAATATTCAAAATTAAAACATATTAGTGTACATACGTATATTCAGAGGCCAAGTAGTAGGCGCTCATACACTCACCTTTGCAATTTTAATGCAACTCGATTGCCATCATCTCTTTGATGGTCATTTGTCTAGTATACCAGTTTGTCGACTGAAAGTTCGAGGACGGAACGACATGCAAGCACTAATCGACAGTCGGCCGCTTGTTGGAATTACTTCCTTCACGGGGAACTGTAAATTCATTCACAAACTCGATGCATTCCAATGCAACGCATTTATTAAAACCATAAAGTTATTATTTGTATATGTAATAATTAGTTTATCAACGTTAGCATATTATGTACCTACATATGCATAAAATATGTACCGCATGTTATTTGAAAAGAATACGTACAGAGATCGGTTTAACTAACCAGGCAGCGCTTACTTTCAAATACAGTCAACATATCAAATGCAATCAAATGCGGTTGAGTGATGCCGCAGGTTTGCGTTATTCGTTTCTCCTTTACTGCAGTTGAACCCAGACTTACCACGAACTATTTTGATATTTAAAATTTCACTTCAACCGCTTATGTAACTCCGTTTTTATTGCAGAAATGTTGTGTATAATCTAAGTATTCACGATCTGTCTGAACAACAAAGGCTTCTTTGGTCTTCGCCGGAGGACGATGTAAAGATGTGCATTATGAAAGGGAAGGATGACGTAAGTATATATATATGTATGTATGTATGTATATATGTAGTTGTAGAATCAGGATTCGAAACACATGTCGCATTATCTAGTCCCCTATTGCTGGGGATTTCTTGTTTATAATTACAATATGTTTGTCTTAAAAAGTATGAAATAAAAGGTTTAAATAAAACCGTTGGATAAGCTCTCTGTCTAAATGTATGTATGTATGTTGGCGTTACAGTCCATGAAGGACCAGAGCCGAGCTTCTCTCAATCACCCATGTTGTGGGTGATTTAATTTTCCCATAGGGACCTACAGTTTTATTGCCGGTTCCGAACAGCGAATTTCGAGAAGCTTTTCATGACAATTTTACTACAGGGGGTTTTGTCAGAACCCCGCTGAGAAGAAACACCGTGAAAAACACGTTCGATGACATGGCTGTGCCGGGATTCGATCCCGTGTCATCGGCGTCAGAGGCCAACACACTACCCACTGCGCCACGGTGCTCTCTCTCTGTCTAAATACAAAATTATTCGATGCGATGTAATAGCAGGACCCCACCCAGACCAGTGAGAGTATGTATGTCATCGGAATAATAGTTTTCACTAATACGATTTTTTTACAATGATTATCTTCACTTTATGTTCCGTAAAGAATCATAATTTAAATAACATATACAAATAACCAAAGCCATCACAAACCATATTATAATTAATTTAATTGACCCATTTTCTGCTCCATGTACATACATATGTATTTCCAATCGTTATGTTATACACATATACAATAGCTGGAAATATGAGACTCCTTTCTCTAATAAGAATGACGGTGGCTATGCATATCTCTCATTAACTTTTACATCGAGACATACGTTTATTAATTGGGCTTATCTCATCTATTTTATGTTTATGGTAATCCATTCATTGATTTATGGTAATGTGTTTACGCTTTTGGCTTTAGTTTTTCACTTATTGAGGACGACAGAAAATGTACTTGAAACTATGATTTGTGGTTCTTTAAAAAAATTGTACAACGTTTGAATTGCAGGAGGCCTGCCAGAACTACATTCGAATTTTGGTCGTTACATCTCCCGGAAGGTTACTTGTTTGCGGCACAAACTCATTCCGACCGGAATGCACTTCGTATGTCATAAATGCTGGTAATTACACGCTGGAGGCCACGAAGAATGGACAGGCAGTGTGCCCATACGACCCGAAGCACAATTCCACATCAGTTTTTGCTGGTAAGTTATCGTATTCTTCTTATTTTTTTCATTTTTACAATCATTTTTAAATAGTATTGTTAGTCGTTTCCGTTTCACTCTCATAAAACACAAATATGTATGTACGATGATGCCAACGGGTATATTCGCTTCAGCGATGATGAAGCTACGATTTATCGAACCCAATTTGGCAACCGAAAATGGTTGCACCATGTGCCAGAATATACATACGTGTAGATCTGGCCGAGATTCCCTCCGCCGGTATTTTATTTTATATTGACCACTAACCTATACCTATCTACGAGTAGAATGTCGTAAGTAAACCGTTGTCAAATCTGGGTCAGCGTAATGTTCCATTGTTTGCATTTGCGATAATGGCGGACTGTATATCTAGTTAATTACACCAAACACAATTAGTCCTGAATTTCATTTATGATAAGTTAGGGCGAGACCTGCAAAGCACATGTATTCGTGTTATGAATAACCAGTAAATAAATGGTTCCTGGAATGCAGCTATCCGCATTCACTTACTGGATATGCCTGTAATTGCCAAACGAGTGCATATCAATAATGATGAAAATAGCAATTAGCTTGTTTGTTATTGAACTTACGAGTATGTCATCGTACTCTATTACGAGATTATATGATTGGTTCTTTCGCCGTTCGTGTTTTGTTTAGAAAAAACAAAATGATAAACTAACGAACGAATTTCCCATAAATCGTGCAGGGCTTTAACGGAAATACTTGATCTTCCCTTGTTTACTTAATAGCAAAGAGATTTCATGACGTGTACATCTTGCTTGCAATTATTTATCAAACGGACTATGCTTCTACACATCATTTGTTGAGTTTGTCGTTAAGTTTATGAAACTTGGGTGATGGAACTCGTGTCAAGCGACCGCTTGACAATATGTATCTCGATTAGCGTCGCGTTCCCCAACAGCGTTTAAACCACCCCAAAGCGACAACGACATCAGTTCGCACTAAGTGGCGCACAAATGTAATCAAATAAACATTAACAATGTGTGATTTATTGCGATACAAACAGTGCCTTGTCGCAGACGGTCAGAAACTATGTGGACAAAAACGACCATACCACTGACTTTTATGCAATAAGAAATATATGTATATGTACATAGGTTGAAATTTCATACGTATGCAGCTAGGAAATAGGTAAATGACCATAATGCAACGCGACAATTCCTTATTGGGTGATTATGTCAAGAGGTAATAAATGAAATGGCGAATGGAACGAGCAAGTGACGTTAACATAAGAATGAAGTCGGTATTTTATGTTTTTTTTACCGTCATATTATGCTAAAGCCGGCATTAGGATGTGCAATTAAAAATGTCACAGTTTGGAATAAGAGAATGAAAAATTAGTGCGCTCGTTAGGGTTAACCGTTTGGTATTGTTATCTACCGAGCAGAGTTCAGATACCAATCATTCTGTCTTTACTGTCTAGACAAAAGCTAAGGCTTTTTTTTGGTTGAGACATCAAACGCAGTAATGTGATGTATGTTTCTTTTAATCGATTTTGCTTTTGATTTGGCATGCTATATAAAAAACATACAACCATAAGAACAATACAAGTGCGAAATTTGGTTAAAATCTTCCTCTCCTATAAAGTGAAAAGGCATCATTTTTATTAGATACTTCTTACACACATGTATTTAAAGCAGGAAAAACTTTAATGGGAAATCCATTACCAAATACTTTCGATAAGAGTTGGAAAATAAACATTATTTTGAATATGTTGTTGACATATCTCGATTTTTCAAGGTCACCAGAATCCAATTCCAACGTTTTTATAAAGATGTCTGTGCGTTCGTCTCGATTATCTCGAGAACCAAAGATGATATTGTCATGTGTCTGATTAAGTTTCCCGCAAAAAGAGCTTTTTTTTGTTAGAAATTCTGTTTTTTTTTTTTTTTTTGTGGCGTTACAGACCATGAAGGACCAGAGCCAGGCTTCTCTCAATCGCACATGTTGTGTGTGATTTATTTTTCACACAGGTGAAAGCGACCTACAGTTTTTATGCCGACTCCGAACGACGTGCGAGAAGCTTTTTGAAGGCAAGTTATACTACCGGGGCTTTTGCCAGTACCCCGCTGAGGGGGGGCGCCGCGAAATAAACATTCGATGGCGTTGGTGTTATCGGGATCCAACATCGCGCGTCAGAGTCCATAACACTGGGTAATTCCATGAAAAGCGGACATGAAGTTAGAAAAAAAAATAATTTTTCGACTTTCTACTTATTCCTACTTATTAACTAAATGCGACAACACTTCTTCCAAGTGTTCTATGTAAGACATATCGGAATATGCCATTATAAAATCAATGCAAACTTGCCATTGCAAATGAGCAACAACTGCTGGCGTAAACGTGCTTGAAAGAAAATAAATTATCGTGATTGTTTTATTAAAGCTGGTAGTGAGTTAAGGTGACTAGTTTTATACTATTTCAAGCGATCGATACTATGTCAAAATAGTTCTTTAGCATAAGATTTAATGTGTAAAATAATAAATAAATGTAAAGTGCAACATTTTTCTGTAGCGCGAGTTACCACTGCAGACACTTTTTTGCTATATTTTGATTTTTAATTATTCAAATTAATTAAAAACTTTGTTCCTGTTTCAACGTGTTATTCTATATCGATAAACAAACAAAAGTTTCTCTGTTGCACATTACTTCCATAAGAATTTTCGTTCATTTTTTGTAACGTGAGTTACCAGTAGCTCGCGTCACCAATTTGTATCGCGTTTTATCCACACTAAGACCTTATTCCCTTTGAATTTCTTTCTAGTTCGGGTGCTTATAGGTAAAATGCATTTTTCAGACTGAAAGTGAGCGTCAGGGGAAAATTAAGTTTTTACAACCAGGTATATATGTACATCAGATAGTGACAGCAGTGATGATAATATACCACTATCAATGCTATAAATTATTAAATAATAAAAACAAGTCGTTTCGCCTTTAATGCATTTAGGATATATTTTGGCGAATTTGCTTCTGAAACTTTCATTTTTGAAGTAAGAAGGGGAAGTAACGCGAGTTACCGATTTTGTGTAACGCGAGTTACCGTACATTTTTTAAATTTTCTTTAAAGTTTCGCCTTAAATATTAATTTTCTCATTAATGATGAATAGATCTGGTTTTCTGCATTTCACTTCTATGTAATCAATTCACTTTATTTGGTAAATTTCGCAGAAAATATTTAGTAAACTATATTTGCAAAAACCAGTGTCTAAAAAACTGTAACGCGAGTTACCAACATGATTTTATTTTTTGTTTAGTAAATATTTAGTTATCAAAAAATATTTGTTTCTACCTCGCTCTAAAAATGGTTATTAGGTGAGAAAATAATATAATTTGTATAATTTAATGTTGGCATTCAGATGCAAATTTCAATTTATTAGCTATGAATCGTTCCGAACGTAATGCGAGTTACCATGGAATCACCCACTAACTACTGCGCCACGGGGCGCTTGTTAGAAATTAAATAACTAATTGAAAACCGCATACTGTTAGGAGTTACAAAACATTTACGGGAAAAAATTGATTATTTAAAACTACATACATATGTATGTATGTTGGCGTTACAGTCCATGAAGGACCTGAGCCGAGCTTCTCTCAATCACCCATGTTGTGTGTGATTACATTTTCCCATAGGTGAAAGGGGCCTACAATTTATTGCCGGTTCCGAACGGCGAATTTCGAAAAGCTTTTCATGACAAATTTTACTACAGGGGGTTTTGTCAGAACCCCGCTGAGGAGAAACAACGTGAAAAACACATTCGATGACATGGCTGTGTCGGGATTCGATCCCGTGTCATCGGCGTCAGAGGCCAACACACTACCCACTGCGCCACGGTGCTCTTAGTTGATTAATGGTATTGATGAGATACATACATACATACCTCCAAATTGATGGTTTCTTGATAACTTGAAAAAGAAAATGGTATTCTTCAAATATTGTAGTAATTGTAGAAGCAAGTGTATCAGAGTATGTTGACTTATTTCACTGTATACAAAGATATTATTCCCTCAGTAGTGGCCACCACAATCATTCTTCTAAGCCAGGCTAACAATTTCCAAAATTGGATTTGTTATATAATCACTTAATCTTTATTTTAGATAACGAATTGTACTCCGGCACAGTTGCTGATTTTAGTGGCAGTGATCCAATCATATATCGAGAAACATTGCAAACCGAACAATATGATAGCTTAAGTTTAAATGGTAAATAAATTAACAATAATCGTGTATTTTGTTATGAAGCAAAAAAATTACGTTTTTCCATAAAGCACCAAATTTTGTTAGCTCGTTTACACAAGGCGACTTTGTGTATTTCTTCTTCCGTGAAACGGCAGTAGAATACATCAACTGTGGAAAGGTAAGTCCAAATGGAAGAGTAACTAATGAGAGATTTGAATCTGTTATTTGACTTTAGGCCGTGTACTCACGCGTCGCTCGAGTGTGCAAATGGGACAAAGGTGGACCTCATCGTTTTCGCAATCGATGGACATCATTTCTAAAATCGAGATTGAATTGCTCGATTCCTGGAGATTTCCCTTTCTACTTTAATGAAATCCGTAAGTACATACTTTAATTCCATAAAAAAAGAATGTTATTTTTTCAATAGGTATTATTCTGTATTTTGTGTATTAAGTCAAAATAGAAACCAGTTTAAAACCATTAGAGACTTCTCGAAAATCTCAAGTTTGGTGTACATTAGACGAAAAGCTTCCGAACTTAAACCAATTATATAGGAATGTAATATATCTAACCACATGACTACAAAGTTTCCCAACTTTTCAATAAAGAAAAAGGGAAAACCAATTTAGTATGAAACTTCCTACAAGCACACCTAAACATACTCGTATTCACACAAAACCATGAAGAATTCGGAGTTAATTTTATTTGCCGACAAGACGGTATTTTGTGTATTAAGTCAAAATAGAAACCAGTTTAAAACCATTAGAGACTTCTCGAAAATCTCAAGTTTGGTGTACATTAGACGAAAAGCTTCCGAACTTAAACCAATTATATAGGAATGTAATATATCTAACCACATGACTACAAAGTTTCCCAACTTTTCAATAAAGAAAAAGGGAAAACCAATTTAGTATGAAACTTCCTACAAGCACACCTAAACATACTCGTATTCACACAAAACCATGAAGAATTCGGAGTTAATTTTATTTGCCGACAAGACGCAACAAGAAAGTGCAGCACTTTGTCGATTCTTGTAAGGGATTCTCTTCTTCAAGTTGTTCGTCTACTCTCTGTGGAATGGTCGCCGGAAAATGCTGAAAGTATTAAGTTTTGACCTTTAAACTGAATTAAAGTCAAGACGGTCTCCCATCCGACGTAAGTGTGCAACTAAATATATATGTACATGAGTATGTGGGCCCTTGTTAAAGTGCAACTGGAAATGAAAATTAATCTCTTTCTCATTTAAATTCTAAGATATTTACTTTTTGCTAGCATTTATTGTACATGTGTATTTTTTCTTTCATATTTCCCTAGAGTCAGCAAGTAATCTGGTCGAGGGACATTATGGTCATTCTGGCTCTAAACTTATATACGGTGTATTTACCACTCCGATAAATGCGATACCGGGGTCAGCTGTATGTGCATTTTCTCTCCAGGTATGCTTGTTCCATTGTGCTTGTGTGCACGACTTTGTTATTCCATAATTTCATTAATTTTACTTTTTCATAAAATAATCAGGATATTGCTGATACATTTGAGGGCAATTTTAAGGAGCAAAGTGGCATAAATTCTAATTGGCTGCCTGTCAATAGTGCAAAGGTATGCACGAAAGTAAAAAGAAAACAAAAATGTGTACAGAAACAATATCACTAATGCAAGAGCTCCCTCTTGCATTAAGTTGCTTAACCTGAACCCAATTTGTAATAGTCACATTAACTTAGCCTACTGCGCCCTTTCAAATTTTCTAAAGAAAAGTTCTTAGAAAAAAAGGTCTGCTTATGGTACTTTGCAGTATGTCGCTTACAATCGCATATCTTAAATTAAATAACGCCGGGTGCACCAAGCTATTGTTTTTGTACATTAGTGTTTGTTGTCTCGCTCTCATTTTGATTTAAATTTACTTTTATATTTCAATTTGTTACTGCTATTTCATGTTCTTGAAAAAAGGTTCCTGATCCCCGGCCTGGCTCTTGCCACAACGACTCGCGTACCTTGCCTGACTTGACGTTGAATTTCATCAAAACTCATTCGTTAATGGATGAAAATGTTCCAGCATTCTTCGGTCAACCTATTTTGGTTAGGACGAGTACTATGTAAGTAAAATAGAGTAAGCGAATGATGTATTTATTTGATGGTATACATAGGTATACGAAAGACAGTTGGAATATAAGAGTAGAAACTTTTTAAACATCTTACAAGGGGTAGGTGGTATATGTACGTTGTTTAGATCTACATACTGAAAAGCCAATACCGCGAGATGAAATATTCGACTCCAAAGGGATAAAAAATTAAAAAAAAAAATGGTTTAGTAGCTTGCATATTTGAAGAATATTAAAAAAAAAAAGGAATTTTTCCTCACTCCCTTTTAAGTCGGACAACCAAATTTGTCGCATTTACATATAGGCGGCATGGCAAATTAATTGCTACCATATCATATTCTGCTGTTCGGTGCATTTAATTATTTCATTTACATTGTGGGTTCTGCTTTTTCCTCTGGGCTCTCATGGATTTTCTCTTCTATCTTTTCATGCACTTGGTTGAATCCAGATATCGTTTTACGCAAATAGCTGTGGATGCTCAGATTAAAACTCCTGGAGGGAAAACATACGACGTGATATTCGTGGGAACGGGTAAGTTGACTTTTTATGTATGTATATGCATATTTTTTTCTCTCTGCATTTCGAGTTATAAACGGTTTACCTTAAAACGATTTAATTGCATTTAATTCATATAAGCTTTTACGTGTGTACCTATTTAATTTACTCAATGTACGTATGCAATTCTTTCTTTATATTAAATTTCTAGACCATGGGAAAATAATTAAGTCGGTTAATGCCGAATCAGCGGATTCGAGTAAAAAAGTCACGTCGGTGGTGATTGAGGAAATTGATGTTTTAACGAAAAGCGAACCGATACGAAATATGGAAATTGTTCGTACGATGCAATACGGTAAATATCTTGTTGTGTATTTTGCAAATAAGTACCAACGGGTGGAATGTATACGACAAAACAAAACTCTGCTTTACAGATCAACCTAAAGAAGGTAGTTATGACGATGGGAAGCTGGTTATTGTGACGGATAGCCAAGTTCTCGCAATTAAATTGCATCGCTGTAATAACGACAAAATCACAAGTTGCAGGTAAGAACTACAGTTATACCTACATACATATGTATTTGAACCAATTGGCACAATTTGCATTGTTATTTTTATTTTCTTTTTAGTGAGTGCGTAGCTCTACAAGATCCGTACTGTGCATGGGATAAAATTGCTGGTAAATGTCGGTCGCATGGCGCACCCAGATGGTTGGAAGAAAACTACTTTTATCAAAACGTGGCCACCGGGCAACATGCAGCATGTCCTTCAGGTATGTATTATACTCATGTAAGGCTTACATCTGGCACACGTGTACCTCCACTCCGCATGAAGATGAGGGTGGCTATACAGTTGTTGGGCTGTGGGTGTCAATATAACATATGTATGTGGTTTGATAAACATATTTGCACACTTCTCGCAGGTAAAATTTCGTCGAAAGACGCAAATGTTGGAGAGCAAAAAGGCTTTAGGAATGATATGGATTTATTGGATGCGCGACGTGCTGCAAAGGAGCAAGAGATCATTAATATCATGCAGGACAAAGACTTTGAGGGTAACGTTGTGATTCTTTTATCTCTTTAGTTTTTATTATTATTTTTATTTTTTTTTTTTAATTTTGTCTGATGTATTATGCACCTGGTAGATTGTTGAAGTTCGTATAGCACATTCTTCGTGTACGTGTATACGTCTCCACGTCTCCACATCCGGTGACTGATGAAGCACATTTCAACGAATCGCTCTTGATTTCTCTTCTTTTTTTGTTAAAATTCATTTGAGATTTAAATTTTCCATTGAATATATGTATATAATTGGGACAACAATTATTCCGATAGATGTCGATTTAGCATAAACACATACAAAAGGCTGTGGACTTCATTCTTTAAATTACTTCGTTGAATTGTGTTTTTCATCATATATGTAGATATACATATTTACAGACACATTTAGTATGTTTAAGTGTACACATGCATATGTATGTATGTATCAGGAAGAAACACTTGCATGTGCATCTCAAGTGAAATTGTTTATGTGTCACACCACTTTCACAATAGAGTATTGCAATATTTCTGTTTAATGTTAAATCAGAAAAAATAATAATTTATGATTTTTACTATTCTGTAAGTTATGTACATGTTTGATGTGTTGTAAAATTGATGTATTCATTTTACTTTTTTTTTTTTTTCTTTTTTTATCAAATTTGTCGTTTTTGGTTTTGCATTGTGCGCCAACAACAATACAAAATTAAAGGTCCACAAATTTCAGCAGATATTATCAATGCGCAATACACCGTTGAAACGCTCGTTATGGCCGTCCTAGCTGGTTCAATATTCTCCCTATTAGTGGGATTCTTTACAGGATATTTTTGTGGACGACGATGTCATAAGGATGAGGATGATAATCTTCCATATCCAGATACAGAGTATGAATACTTTGAACAACGACAAAATGTGAATAGGTACAACAATCATATTTTTGCTTGTTTAAATAATTATATAAACACAGACAAAAATGAATACGCAGACAAACATCAATCAGATGAACATAATGCACATACAATAACATAGTATAAGTCTTCATTATAGAATTCAAGCCGAACCGAAACTTCTTCCACAAGTAGAAGAGGTAACGTACGCAGAGCCCGTTCTTCTACCTCAGGCACCTAGTCAGAATAAAATTCAGCACTCGCCAAAAAGCACACTGCGAAAGCCGATGCATCATCATGGAGCCAACTCCGAAACCCTCTTCCAATTTCAACCAGATGGCTATAATACCCGAGAAACATATCGTGGCCGAGATAATTTTGGTACCCTAAGATCACATCAAGTGAGTGAATCTATAGATAATTGTTTGTATTCAACGGTTCACAAATATTAATACGGGTTTTCGTATGACACTTTTAGGGTGACAATTACCGGCGGGGCGATGGTTTTTCCACAACACGAAGCGTCAAAAAGGTAAGCTATAGAACAGCTATCCGCACACGCATATTATAATGTGTATGCTTATATGCCTATGTGTACTGTGTTAAGACTGTTTGCGCTTATTGATATTTTCTTGCTTTTATTTCGTTTGGTGTGGACTTGGATACATTTTAGTGTACATTTTGTTTTTGATGGTTGACTATGGATTGATTGATTCGTGTGAAAACTGTACATAGTTTAGACATATGTAGATATACTTATATACATACATATATCCATTTTGTTGTTCTCTTTTGTGTGAAAGTGCAATCCTTCACTCATTTGTAAAAGACCAGATCTGTGACAGGCAGGATTTCCTGGGTGTGAGAAAAAAAACTTCCTAACCTACGATTTTGCCACGCTAGCAGCAATAAATGCATGGCTTTCAAAGATTGAATCCCAAGACTATTTTATCAAACTCGATGAATCGACAATTCAACTCAATCTACGAATGTTGTATCAAAAATGTTGAATTTCCTTTGTGTGTACCTTAATCGCTCTATATCCGTCTACACCAATCAAATTTCAATGTTCAAACCTTCATGTGTTTTATTTAATTTCTTTTACTATTGCATTTTTCTTTTAAGATCTACAACTATTACTATGCTCTCTTCTTTCTCTTTCCCCTAATTAGGTATACCTTTGAGACGGGAGTGGGGCGGCTGAGACCAGTCAGGGACTTATTACCCAAAATATGGTAAATACCACAACAATTATGATCAATTCCCAAGCAATAACTAAGAAAGTAAATCACTGAAAAAGTTAGGAATACTCTTCTCCGGCTTTTTTTTTTATTCATTTTTCTTTTTGTCCTTTTATTTATTATTTATTACCATTTCACTTTATAACCTCTATAAACATCATCATTAAAATGTTAAACACTATGTACGAACGTGTTATTAACTTGAGCAGCCAGCCATCCCGCGCCCAGATCTTGTTCAATTCGGTTGAATAATTGAAAAGGAAAAAAAAAAGAAATAGTCATATGTACTATTAATAGATAAATAAATGTTTTATTTTATGTATATTAATCGCATATAATAGCTGCAACTTTAAAAGTTTGTGAATGTTTTTTTTTTTTTTTTTTTTTTGTGATTTTCTTCATTAGCGTTTATCTTTCCTTAATGAAGATGTTTATCACACTAAACATGTTTGGCTGTATCAGTAAATACTTTTGTTAAAATATTTCGTTGCACTGTTATTAAAGAAATATTCAAATACTATATGTCGTAGTAGCAAAATCAGGTTTAGCCAATTGACAGAGAAATAGGAGAAAAAATATATTTTGATTGAATCGTACATCCCTATACATTTATAATTTATGTTATTTATTTTATGTTGAGCATAATTTTTCGTTAACACACAACCAAATATTTTCCCATCAAATTTTACTCAGGCTGTTAACACAAACACACGAAACAGAAGCCTCGGCCGATTAAGGAGACAGCCGCCCCGTCATGGTATTGGTGAGTACTCTAACCTGGACTTTGTAATGATGTATCTCTGTAAACATTTTGTTTTTTTTTTTTTATTTTGCTTTTTTTGTTTTTTTCTTTTTTTTTTTAAATTTTCTCTTTTTTTAAATCTCAAGTACCTACTCCTTCATTTGCTAGATATTTAAACTCCTGTAACAACTGTCCTTGTGCGCACTCACAGTTGAACGAATTGATTGACAATTTGTTGTTTGAGATTATTTCCTTCTAAAAAGTGTTTTAGAACACGATGATGAAGCCGCTTATATAAAAAAAGAATATAAAATAGTCTCGCTAGCTTCTACAGCATAAAACAAAAGTAGGTTTATTAAAAATGTCGCAATTTTTACTTCTTCTCTGAGATAATATGGTCACATATGTACATACATACATATGTATACCTGTCGGCATTCCTACCTAAATAAACTCTTTCTTTGAATACATTGTTGCCTTTTTAATTTTATGTTGCATCAGTAGTTACACAAAGTAGTTCATTTTGATTTATTATTAAACCTTCTCAACACCATTGATTCATTTTTGTTTAAACCTATTTTCAGTAACTCAACATCGTTCAAATAGTCCACAAAATTCAAGCTCGGGATCATCCCCTGTCATGTCAAATAGTAGTTCTAGTCCAGCGCCACCATCCAGTAGCCCAAGTCCACAAGAGAGCCCGAAGAATTGTAGTTACATATATTGTGATTGATTGATATGCAACACCAAATCCATGCCACTCATCAAACCGGCAACAACCGCTACCACCATCACCACCAACTCGTCACCGGCAACGCCAATTCTCCAGTCATCCATTGCATCGTTACCCATTGCCAAAAATGCAAATGAAACACATTTCATTATTAATATGAATGAAGCGGCCGCTAACAACACCACTGGTGATGACGATGAAAGCGATAGTGTTATACAAGATAGTAATGGCACTCAGTTAAAACCATCAGCATCAACATCTCACAACAAATCGATCAGCAAGGCAAGGCGTTGTTTGAAAATAACACCATCTAAACGATTAATACTGGGCGATAAGGAAACATTCTGTATCGGTGGAATTAGCAATAAAAACAAAAGCTCTAGCGCAATTCCAACAGCGATGATATCAACACCTACAAGTATCAAACTTACAACTGCTATATTTTCACCACAATTCAATGAAAACCTTGCTACATTAAATCGCAAATGGACAAATTTTAATCGTCGTAGCCGTCGTCGCCGCAACAGTAGCTCGGGAGATTCCAAAGAACTCGATAAACTTGTCCTTAAATCAATGGACTGGGACGATAACGATATTTATTAAAACTAATATAATTAAAAAAAGAAATATTACAAATCATCGATCAACACATAATATTTCTACCCAAGCGACTAGTTCATTTTGAAACTCTGATGCAAAAATATATTATATGTAAACTAACCAAAAACCAAATCCGATATTTGTAATATATTTATACATACATACATACATATATAAAAACAGACCCTGGAGAAAGAGACTATTCAATTTCTCCTAACTTATTTATATACTAAATTAGTATAAAGCAACGTTTAACAAAAGCAACCACTTTAGAAAAAAACAAAAAACCGAATCATACAGGCTTAACTTCACTTACACACGACAAATTTCGTAAAAAAAAAAAAAAAACAAAACGAAATATATACAATAAAAAAAAAAGAAGAAAGAAAATTTGTTAATACTGAACCTCTTTAGCGAGCTATAATACAATTCGGATAGTTTGAACGATAAATAAAAACAAAACACAAAAAAAAAAAAAAACATCGTTAGGGAATATATATGTATAATTATATACATATGTTTATATATATATATGTATGTATATGAAATCATATACATAAATATTTATACATATACACACTTAGTTTATAATTCTACATTATATAAATTCAAACCGATATATAAGGCGACTTCTAGTGATTTAATATGAAGATAAGCAAATAAACCAGCAAATACAAAGAAAATAATTTATTTATTATATAAATAAGATTAAAGACATTTTTAGATACATATTTGAAGTGAACATGAAAGGTAATGATAAAAAGAGAAATTGCATTTAAGAACACTAGAACTCAAAACAAATTCGTTTGCTTAATATATGTGTTTATTTCACTTTTATTTTTTATTTCTATCTTTACGAGGCTTTAAAGATAAGAAACAAAATGTATTCTAATATGTCAATGCATACTTGGTGTTCGCATTATATGCAAAAGTTGGAACTTAAACAAAACACATTATTTAACAAAGCCAGGTTAAAAAAATCACTATCATTGTGGAGAATTAAGATTTTTTCAAATACCTTATGCCTTTTATGTGATATATATATAAACATATATATATATATGTAAATAAAGATCAATTCCTCATGCACGTAATGATCTCAAAGAGTGCAATCCTGGCAAAGTTCCTAAACACGTCCACCAACTGTCTTTTTTTTTTATATATATAGTTTGCTAAATGCTTTAAGCATTCACATGCCTCTATTAGGCATTTGTTTACTCGTAGAGCACGTATATTTTTATTTCTTCTTATGTACATACATATACTTTTTTTGCAAATTTTTCTTTAGACGACAAAGTCATTCACCATTTACATTTATTTTTAAAGCCTCCAATCTTAATTATTACACACCGAGATATTGTAAATAATGGACACGTGTACGAATATTTATTTCGAAGCAAATTTTTACATGTAATGTTGAATTCATTTTATTAAGCTTAGTTAGCATATTTTTAAAGATTGTAAATATTTAAAATTATTATATATACATATTGAAAGAAAAGAAATCAAAAAAAAAAAAAAATTAATACTGCTTAACAGAGAATAAGGATTTTCTTCATTTATTTCCACATAGAATCGCACATCAACAATAATTTGTTAACCATCAGAGCAGAGAAAAAGTAAAACATTGGTTTTTCAATTTACTTGAAATTGAAGGAAAAAAGAGAAGAAAAAAACAGTAATACATATTCAAAAAGCGTAGGTAAATCTAAATAACCGATTCCGAAGTTTTCCGCCACATGAGATATAAAAGCAAACAAAGGAGGAGCAATGCGTCTCATCGAAATAAGCCCAATTTTATAAGTATACTGCGGAAAGCAATATGTATTTACGAATGTTTATTGCTTTTCGTAAAACTGCATAGGATATGTACGAATAAAATCTCTAAATTCAAACGAAATGAGAAAAAGCAGCCAAAGAACAAACAAGTAGTTATTCATTTATGTGAAAATGTTATGTGAGCATTGCAATTTCATTCTGTTTTCATTTTGTTAAATTTAATTTCTAAAAGAACAACCGACTGATGTTTCATACGTACGAGGATATATATATATTTTTTCTTTTAGCATTAGTTAGTTAAATTTTTTATCGCAATCTTTTATTTAATTATGCTTATTTTCTTTTTTTGTTATATTGAATTTTCATTTATTTCAGAAATAAATTGTTTATATTTTTAACCGCAAATTGAGTTGTTTTTGTTTATTTTTTTTTTATTTTGTATATACATATGCATTTTACTCCCCACAACCACGAAAATCACAAACCTTGGAACAGAGATTTTCAATGAAAAATATACGTACTTACAAAAATACGAAGTATATACTTTATACAAGAATAAATCACCTTAACCTCTATCACAAAACATAGCATTAGTGGCAAATTGTAAGTAAATTAGAAGTTTATACAAAAGGAAAAATTAAAAAAAAAAAAAAAAAAAAAACCAAAGTTGAAAATGATATTCTATGCATTTAGAAAGTATAACTTGTAGACAAAATAATAATACTCATAAAATGTTAAATGACATTCAATATAAGTTTCCTATTACATCTACAGTTAGTTGGTTTTTTCGAGTTTATATAGTGGTTTTAGGAGCATTATAAGGATTTAGTTTTCCTTTGTTCTGAATTAATTTTTATTTAACTGCTATTGTATAAAGGATTAAAAGTATTTTCGATTTTAAAAATGACACAAAAATGCAAAAATTGAAAACTATGCATTTTTTTAAACACGTACATATGTTTAAAAAAATAATATTAAAGCAATACCTACACATTTTAACAAAAGAGAAATAAAAGGAAAAAAAACGAACAAGGCGAAACAAGAAAACTCAATTGTTAAGAGTAATTCTTAGTAAAATACTCATTCTGAGGTCTAATCTTTATAAATCAAACTAATACATACAAAAACAAATATATTATAAATAGCAACAAAAAATAAGATTAGAAAAAATAACTGACATAAAGTTTAAAGGTATATTAGGGAGATTAGTGTGTTTTGATTAATGATAAGTCGCTCAAGAAAAAAAGTGTTTTACAATCATTTATCTTTGAAAAACCTCCGTACTTATCCGCACACTGTATTCTTTTTTACTGAACCCAGTTAAGTTTAGTGCACTACCGTTTCGGATCTCTTGTTTTCTGAGATATCTGAACAAGTTTTTGAAATTGAAAAAACAATAAAGCAACATTTTTTTCAATGGCCCAACTATGAACGGGCGCCATTTATTTGATTATTCCTTTTCACTTTTGCCATTTTACAAAAAAAAAAAAACATTTGAATAAATAAGATAAATCCGTAACATTAAGATATAAATATATCGAATTATATTTAGGAATACAAACTTCTTTTTTATTACATGATATATTCAAGTGCTTCTTAAAAAAAAAAAAAAAAAAAATATATATACATAATATATAGGTATGTATATATATATATACGTATATGCATATATATATATTGAAAATTACAAATTATAAATAACCGCTTTAGAGATTTAATAAATCAATTTAAAGTGATTATATTTTGTTTTTAAACCAAACCAGAACGAAACTATTTATTTGTTTTTCTTTGAAATTGTAGGGAAAACAAAACTCTAAAAAGGCATAGATACAGTATAAACATATTGAACTAGTAGCGATTTCTGACTAAATGAGGAATATTGTACATACAATTTGTTTTACTTCGCAATGAACCTAGTTTCAAGGAAGGTATTAAAAGAAGTCGGATCTTTTGATTAAAATATCAATTCAACACTGAATGCTAAATGGTTTGTAAATTACAAAAAGCTAGTAAAATGTGTATTTATATAAGTTGTCTTCATTTATTTATCTTTTTCTGCCCTAAAATGTCCCTCGAAGCCCTAACAGAAACTCGGTTCTAAATATTATCTTCTCTTAGATCAGATTAATTCTAATTAACTAAAAAGTATTTTTTTTTTTTTTTCAAATGCTGTGTATTTTTTATTCCTTCATCAAATTGTTTATGATTAAAGTATTGCAATAGATAGAAGACAGAAACTAAACGTTTACTGCCACGAGTTACCCACGTATAACAAAATCATCATTTCATTTAAACAAATATATATAGATTCAACGTCTTTACCACGGTACACTGGCGCATTTAAATACATGTTAAAATAATCCGCAGTATCTAGTTTACACTACTACTACTACTTTTACTAATATATATGTATTTTCTTACAAACTCTTATTATTTGCATTAATATTTAGTAAAATGTGATTCCCAGTTGTTTGCGCTACCGATGAAATAAGGACAAAAAAGAAAAAAAAAAAAAACAAGGAAACAGAAGTAATACTCGTATTTGTTAAAAGAAGAAAAAAAAACAAAGGTGTTAGTAAAAGACTGAGATAAATAGATATACATACATACATATAGCAAACAAGAAAGAAATATTATTTCACATTTGGAAATGAAAATAACAAAATTTTATACTAAAAAAAATCTTACGACACACATTAATATAAAAAAAATAAGATACCATATTTAAATTCAAACACTTGCGTTTGAGGTTCTACTTTTCAAGCCCTATTGCACTGCCTTTTTTTAATCATATCTTCCTTTTGTGCAAATTTATTTATGTATTAACTTGAAATGTCCACTTGTAAAATTTACTAATGAACCCATACCATTCAAGCTGCCTAACATACGATTCAAATTTCTTTTCTTCATTACGAGATGCTATTGAAAAAGACAAAAACATAAACGGGGCTGACAGGATTCAACAAAATTTAGTTAATGGTTAAAAACAGTATTGATTTTATAACTTATCCATACCAATTTATATAATTTTTTTTAATGAACTGAACTATTTAATGTGAAATAAATAAACCAGATATGTTTCCGATAAACTAATTTAAATTATAACATGCATACAGATAATATTTTAATATAAGCATGAGCATAAGGAGGAATTCAAATAGTACGATATTATTATAAACCAAATATTATCTGAACAAGCCGAAAAGTATATATATATCTAAATATATATACAATTATTATTATTATGATTATTATTGAATTGGAAAATTTAGATGAAATGACAAATTCTTAATAAAACATAGATACTTAAATAAAATGAGATAAAAATATAGAGAATATTATATAAAAAAACAAAATGACAGTTTTTCACTTGTAACTCTGATTGATCTCTTTTTGCTCCAATCAAAAATAAGCACGACGACAAGTAAAACAATCAAATGTTGGTGCAAACAAAAAAACTTTATTTTTCTCATCTTAAGCGTCATAAGATAACAATTTTCCATTTTTACTGGATCTACTGTCTCTTTTCCTGATATTCCCCATACTGTCGTCTTCAACCTTGCCGGAATCGCTTTTCAACGATTTGAGCGAAAACATAGAGCTTATTTTTTGGAGTTTATCACCGACAGTCTTCTCATGACTATTATTGCTACTATTGCTTTGCAAAGATCCTCCTAGAGATTTCGACGATGATGATGAACTGCTACTACTCTGTCTAACTGGTTTTGTTGTAATCCAGAATTTTATAGCAAATAATGTCTCTAACTTCAACGCCTCAAGTAAAGATATCTGCATATAGGAGACAAAATTCCTTAGCATGAAAACTGTATTACACGATCGACGCGAACCTTTTCTTCGATAGCTACGGCTTTTATGTTCCATAAGAATTCCACCAATCCAATAATAATCGAAGAAAGTAATCCCAGACCCAGGACAAGGAAAACACCACCAACATTTTCAATTCCCAATTCAGGAGTATCTGCACTACTTTCCGATGCTTGAGAGCAACGACCGCCGCCATGCTTTTCCTTCCACCACTTACGTTTAAGCTCGGACAATGTACCAGATTCTCCCAGTTTTAAAATTGCCTTGCTTATTTGTTTACGATATGGTGAATCTAAAATTATTCCTATATTATGGGCACCACCAAACCATACATAACCTACTAAATGGCATTGCGATCCCGTACGTTTTATAGTCAAGCCATCCGCCAACTTGCATTAACTCACAATTCCTTTCAACGATATACTCCAGACTTGTTGACTCCATGAGGAAGGCATACAGTCTTTTACCTTTCAGTACTCGTTCAACTCCTTCATCATTGCTTTTTGTAAAAACTGATGGTCGCGCAGATTCCATTGCGGCCCACATCTTCTGGTATGTACTAAAGTTAGAATCCTAGAAAATTGCGTTTTTAGCCTTTCCAATATACAAATGTATGTATGACTTCTAATATGCTCATGAAATACCCTGAAAAATCCCATTGTACTGCCACCAGAAACTGCGCCATATTTGATTTTGCTCTGACTTGCTAAATCCTCGGCGCTCTCGATGGAATTGTCCATGCGAGACATTGTTAAGAAAGCCGCCAAGTTGGCAGTGTATGAGTTCAGCATCATAAGTGCAAAAAACCACCACATTCCTGTAGCTAAACGAGTTGATGCAGCCCTTGATTGGGGCGGAACAGAAAATAAAGCCAAAAAACAAAATTCATACTTAATCTTACTTTGGAAGAATATCACACCCTTGACCCATAAGAGAGCCCATAGTCAACCAAGTTGTATTCATAATACTCCAAATATTTTCCACCTCTTCTGGCTCCTTGCACGGATGTGGATTTTCCCAATCATCAGGAGCCATTCGTGACAAGGCGAAAAGTAACAGCGATACACCCAAGTATGCCGTGGCCATATAAAGCCAAACATCAAGCGAAAAAGGAGAAAGAAATGAAAATAGATCAGGCGGTGGGCTCTCTGGCTTCGAGTATAGTATACTAATGCCCAGTGTCATAAATGGCGGAGTGAAATCGACTACTTGACGACGAGCAGAAGTCATGGTAAGATCACATATGCCTAAGTCGGCATTCTAAAATGATGTGTTGTACATATAAGTGGTTTGAATAAACGCGGGCAGTGTGCGGCAACTTACGCCATCTAAAAGTTGTTTAACCAGGCCATCCCACTGTTTCGTAATCTTATTGTAAGATCCGTACTTGCCATCCGGGGCCAATTCAAACATGTATTTAAAGCCCAAAATCTGTGCAATGTTGTCTATAAGATCCATGGAATATCCTTCGTACCTCGCGTTACCTTCGAATATTTCACCCTCCTTCGGGACTCTACAGGAAACTTATTAAAATTATGTAATTGTAATAGTAAGAGTTATTCCAACCTGTGCAATAAGAAAGGAGCCCCTATTCGTGATGTCACAACAAATGTTTTATTCGCTAATTTCTCTCCGACCCTCTGCTCACTTTTCTCGTCATCACTACCCAAATCAAGTCCATTTACTGTATCCCATATAGCTAGATCGATAAACCCATTACTAGACATTTCCAAAACTCGAACTGTGAAATAGTTTCTCTGTCCATCTTCGTTAAAATCTATGCGGCCGGTTGAAGCTTCTTCTGACCTCTATGAAACCGATTGTATACTTTTCCTCCGTATACTCGTAACTATTCTATTTACTTACTGCTTTAATAAATTCCACAATTCTTCGCCCAAACGGCCATGGTTTGTTTTTACGACAATCGACTTTTGGTGGTTTTATTTCGTTGATGATTTCAAGTCCAGCTAGCCCTCTAGCAAATATCCAAATTGCATCGCTTATCAAAAGCATATGTGTCTAAAGAAGGTAAGCGCGTAAAAAGTACAGTTTTCTACAATGTCATGCTAACCTTGACTTGAGTAGTAAGCACTCTATAATACCGTCCTTCGCGCTTTTCACGTTCCTCCCAATCGTGAACGGCATTTCTCACATGGAAATCGGATGGGTCCATTAAACGAACCGTTGTTATATTTGCAGCAACACTCTGTAGCTCTTGCATATCGAGAGTAGGTACGTCCAACGACGGGATGAAAAAGCTCTTGAAACCATTATTCAATGTCTAATTCAGGGCAGAGTTTAAATTTAATTATACCTGATACTCGCCCAGCATCTTTAATTCGTCTGCTTGCTTCAATATACTTATGATATTGTCCTGGGAACAATGAAGAATAATACAAGAATCGCCCGATAGTTTGATAGTCTTCAGAAATGGTCTATGATCTGGGCCAGGACCTAGTTGACGAACTGTCGTTGGATTACTTTTTGGTCCATGAATTTGCAGCACATCCTGAAGTTGCATCAGTTCTATAAGGATACAAATCCTAAACCCTGTTGCTTTGGGTAACCACCGTGTGTACCTTTCTCTGATTCGTAAATTATAGTGTAGCTTCTCCATGAAAATCCCTGGACTACATCGGCCATAGCACGCGCCAAGACTAAATTATCCGGATGAACATTCAATGTCATTGATGCAAACTGTCGTGCATCCGCCGACTCTGCCGGTGAATAATCAAACATGATATGTGGTATATCCAACGCATTGCATATCGAGCTGACAATCCCTTCGTACGAATGGAAATTTATATTGAAAACTGTGTATGAAAGAACGCATACAACCGCTTACCAGACCCGTCAGCAGTGTTTGGACCAAAAATAGCAATTACCTCTTGCGCAATGAGATTGCAAGCTAATGAATTGAATAATAGCAAAAAATGCATTAATATGTATTTTAGCACACTGCTTAATATCTCCATGTACCTGTTCTTTCGATGATAAAACTGTCACCGGTAGCAGAATACAGGACAATCGGTATTAATTCAAAACTCCTCTCGTAGATATTGACGCGATCGACGGCCGCGAGGAATGCAATTTCAATTTCACTATTGGGAGTCTCGAAAATCGCCCCTAAATTCGAACAACTTATTTCTGCACTATTTCCGTGTATTCGATTCATATTTACCAATATTAAATTGAGGCCTACAAGACACAGTAGATATCAAGGAAAATATACAAATCGTCTTTAAAAGCCAGCCCATTTTTCTCTACTAAAAAAGAATCTAACCTAACCACAGACACTGTTCGACTGCATATGAATGCACTAAATAGTCACACCTAAAATTACATTTGGCAAACGAAATTATGTTTTTTTTGTTTTCGTTTTAACACCACACAACTTGGCACTTAGGGAATGTAAACAAATTCAAACAATGTTTATGCGTGACGCTATGGTGCTAGAATCGTGACTTAGAATTTAAAAAAAACCGGCCAAGTGCGAGTCGGACCCGCGCACGAAGGGTTCCGTACCATCTGTATATATAAATATGAAAGAGACTATGTATGTTACCTCATCAGTCATCACATTAAATTACATTTTTTGTATGATGACAGATCTAGGTTGCAGGCAGGTTATAGGCATATTACTTTGATAATCAAAAATCTCCATGATGAGATAGTTGATCATCAAAGTGTCCATTGAATTCAAATCAATTTATCTTACTTGACAGCAACGATGTGCAAAGGTGAATAACAATAATGGGAAGTATGGGAAAAAGGTTTGCAGCTAGGATTTATTCATCAAAGACACAAAAGAGATCAAAACTGGGAAGTTTGCTACTGGTTGTGGGATATTGTCGACTAACCTTAGTTCAGTATGTGACCAAGGGGATTTTTTGGATGAAAATCATGTCTGTTGTATGGGAGCCTCCCTGAAATATTCATTTTGTTCTGGTTTTAGTATTTGTCGTGGTAGCGGCAACAGAAATACATCATCTGTGTACATTTCAACTCTCTAACTATCACAGTTCATGAGATACAGCCTGGTGACAGACGGACGGACGGACGGACAGCGAAGTCTTAGCAATAGGGTGCCATTTTACCTTTGGGTACGGAACCCTAAAAAAGATACATGAACAAATCAAATACAGATGTACACATGTCATTTTCATTTCAATTTCTTTCCAATCAATTATCAGATATATTAGTTTAAGCCTTCTTTCGCACTATATGGTCATATAGAATAACATGCCCGTATACGGCTGAGAATACCATTGTTCGGCTGGAATTTGCCCTATATCGCTCTACGGTCTGGTCCACACAAACTTTCTTCCGATCACCTTTGTGCATGAACAAAAGCCCGGCAGCATGATCGTTTATAATGCAATAGTTATCTGAATCGGTTTGATGTGTTACATTCGTTCGGGAATTGTAGAAACTTAGATCCGTAACAGTAGGTCGTAGCAGTTTCTTTTTCTGAAACACAGCCTTCCAATCCGTGGAGTCATCAGTCTTTAAGTTCGATTTCCTTAAACTGTGCTCGAAATCAATGTAACCGGATATTTCAAACCCTGATTTCTGCCGATGCCTGAGAAAGATAATTGTCTAACAATTGCACGTGTATGTGAAGATTTTTTTTTCCGTGAACAAATAAAATCAAATAAATCTTACCGAAAGGATTTTCTGGTAATTTGTTTTTTCCCTCTGTGCCAGATGTATTAGAACGGGATCGGTCAGGTGGATACCCTGATGAAAAAGTATAAGTGATTTCTTAATGGGGAACATTGCCTCGTATGCGGCTTTTTTGCGAATCTCATACTGTTCGGGCGTATATATTTCGGAGGTTGAACGATATCCAAGCTCGACGAGCATGCGGCTGAAGCGAATATTGCGCAGGTAGCGTACATCATTTATTGTAATATAGGTATCTAAATAATCTTCATAGGTAGGACAGTCCAACAGGAAAACGTCCTGAAGGGGATTCATTTCCCTTTTGTGTTAAAGCCGAACAACAAAAATATTCGGCAAATATATTGAATCCTTTAATTTGATATATGTATGTAAAACATTCAAAAGCACAGCTGATCAGATTGAATTTTTGAAGTAAATTACTTTTTCGCCGCAAGTCCTGAACCCTGCCATCACCTGACGACGATTATTTATCGGCTTCATACATGGAGGCGAGGCATGTGTTGGCCTCTGCCGCCGATGACACGGGATCGAATTCCGACAACAGCCATGTCATCGAACGTGTTTTTTACGGTGCTTTTCCTCAGCGGGGTCGTGACAAAACCCCCTGTAGTATGATTGTCAAATAAAGCTTCTAGAATTTCGCCGTTCGGAACCGGCAATAAACTGTTGGTTTATTGGAAAATGAAATCACACACAACATGGGTGATTGAGAGAAGCTCGGCTTTGGCTCTTCATGGACTGTAACTCCGACATATGTATGTACATGCATATACTGTGAGTGTTATACTTTCACGAGTATGTTTGATCACTTCGCCTTCACAGCAGACTTTTTCCGTTTAGAGATTGGTTTTTCTTGGCTATGGAACGACTTTGGAAGGTGCCATGGGGCAGTGGTTAGTGTGTTGGACTCTGACGCACGATGAGCGAGTTCGGATCCCGATAAAACCAACGCCATCGAATGTTTATTTCGCGGCATCTCTCCTCGGTGGGAGCAAATAAGTCGACTGTTAATGAATGACCTAAAATAACGGTGCTTTGTAAACTGCTCGCGTTCAGGCAATCACATGATGACAACACAAATATCCGCCGTCAAAAAGTAACGGTACTAATTGAAGACAGTAGCGCTTAAAATTAATGTTATGATTTATTAAATGCAACTATAGAGTTGTCGTTTATAAATACATATGTGACTGCCATATGTAAAGTAGTTTGTATCATACGATAAGTCATCGAATAGAGTTTAAAGTTGATAAAGAATGAATGAAGGCGTTCGTATAGGCGAGACAATAAACACGCCATCTCTTACGAGTAACCTTTTTAAATAAGAGTGGCAAGAAGAATTACGTAATTGCACATTGAAATTGAGTGTTGATATTTCCTTAGACTGAATAATTTTGCAATATTGTAATTCATTTGAAGAGAAAAGATACATGCATACATACATACATATGTATGGATATCAATTGAATGTCAGTTTAGTATAGAAGTGAATTTTCGTAAAAATCCAAACATGAGTGCATATGAAGCTCGATCAAATAAAATTACTAACGAAAATAAAATATAGATTCGGACAGATGGATTCATCTGTCATTAATGGAAAAGGGATCTCAGGCATAATCACTATTACATTGTAGTTACTAATATCTTACTTCTTACTTATCAGGCCAGCGATCCATGGAGGATCTGAGCCTGAGCTATAGCTGCCTTCCATCCTTGACGGTCCCAGGCACGCTGCTTCCAGTTGTCAAGACCAAGATGTCTTACATCCGCGATTACTTGGTCTTTATACCGGAGGTTCGGTCTTCCTCTTCTTTTCGAACCGGGAGGCTCGGAGTCGAAGACCCGGAGACCTGGAGCGTTGATGTTCATGTCCATTTACTAATATCACTTAATGAAATTGGGTGACGAGGCGGGGTCCTATGTAAGTGAGTTGAAACCGGTTGCGAAAATATGTCGTAACTTATTAAGAGGGAGAGTTAATATAGAGGCGAAATGAGTGATGTATATCTTGTAAATTAAGTAAGACTGTATATTCTTTCAAGAGAAAATGAGTATCGATATTGAGTTAAAAATGCAGAATTTTTTCAGAGTAAATGATAGTCAATCGACTGGATATTTATGTCGTAAATGAAGACGATAGTGAGAGGAAGACAACGAAAAGAGATATTTCGCTTTATGTGAATCTAGGAGAATACCCGAGTTGAAAAGGAGATGCATAGAAGCAGACGATAGTGAAGTAGTGTAGGTATGGTAAAATGGTAAAATGTATGAAAAAATCAACGGCAATAGGACCAATAACGTAAAAGAGACTAAAAAATATAAATATGAAAGAGACTATGTATGTTACCTCATCAGTCATCACATTAAATCACATTTTTTGTATTTTTTTTTTTTTTTTTAGAGACTCGCGCAGGTTCAAGAGTTTTTATATTCTCTTATGATGTGTTGACACACACAACCTGAACGGAGTGCAGTGGTTGGGGTCGTTGATGTTTGTTTACTACTCTCAGGGGTGGTTGTCCTAGACCTACATAGGACGAGAGCCGACCAAATTCTGCGTTGGTTATAGTCCGTAGTAATTCGTTCAAGCACTTTAGTATTGCATACGCAGAAGATGAATTTCGGTTGACCATACACTGTGAGTGTTATGCCTGCAGCAGTACGTCTAGTCACTTTCCATTCACATGACAGATCTTGGTTGCAGGCAAGTTATCGGCATATTACTTTGATAATCAAAAATCTTCATGATGAGATAAAGTTGATCATCAAAGTGTCCATTGAATTCAAATCAATTATCTTACTTGACAGCAACGATGTGAAAAGGTGAATAACAATAATGGGAAATATGGGAAAAAGGTTTGCAGCTAGGATTAATTCATCAAAGACACAAAAGAGATCAAAATGGGATGTTTGCTACTGGTTGTGGGATATTGTCGACTAACCTTAGTTCCGTATGTGACCAAGGGGATTTTTTGGATGAAAATCATGTCTGTTGTATGGGAGCCTCCCTGAAATATTCATTTTGTTCTGGTTTTAGTATTTGTCGTGGTAGCGGCAACAGAAATGCATCATCTGTGAACATTTCAACTGTCTAACTATCACGGTTTTTGAGATACAGCCTGGTGACAGACGGACGGACGGACAGCTAAGTCTTAGTAATAGGGTTCCGTTTTACCTTTGGGTACGGAACCCTAAAAACGGACGGAGAGAAGATTTATTTGTGTACACATTATATTTTCCCCCCTTTTTTTTTAAAGATCATTTAGATCACAGATTATTTAAATAATGGTCCCGGATTCAAATCATATTTCTTGGGAAAGAAAAGAATGCAGATTTATGATTAGACATCATTGGGTTTTAATGCGAACGTAGAATTATTAACCATGTATTTTGGATTTTTTTTTTTGTTTATTATTAGGGAGCTAGTATGTGCTTATGTATAGACCAAATTTTCACACTTGGACAAATCCTGGAAAAGACCAACGAGTTTCGAATCGATACACATCATCTTTTCATCGATTTCAAAGCCGCATACGACAGCATTCATCGTGAAGAACTGTTTGGTGCGATGGCCGAATTCGGGATCCCGGTAAAACTGATCCAGTTGTGTCGCGCCACGCTAAATAACACGCGATGTACCGTGCAACTCGATTCTAGGACCTCGGAACCATTCGAAACATGCACCGGGCTTCGGCAAGGAGATGCGCTGTCATGTGACTTCTTCAACCTGGTGCTGGAGCAGATAGTGCGACGGGCAGGCGTAAACAGGGAAGGCACTATCTTTTACAAGTCCATCCAGCTGCTGGGATACGCGGATGATATCGACATCATCGCGTGTTCTCGCCGTGGCATTGTGGAAGCATTCACGGCAATTGAAGAACAGGCGAAACGAGTTGGTCTTAAGATCAATGAGGACAAAACGAAATACATGCTGTCAAGCAAAAACCAATCCGTCGCTCACCACCTGGGATAAAATATAACAATTGACAGCTACAATTTCGAGGTAGTTAAGGAGTTTGTCTACCTCGGGGCAAACGTAAATTCCACAAATGACACCACAGTGGAGATCCGGCATAGAATCGCCCTTGGCAACCGCTGCTACTTCGGCTTGTCCAAACAACTGGGGTCAAAACTCCTCACTCATGCTTTACAAAACGCTCATTCTGCCAGTCTTGCTGTACGGAGCCGAAAGCTGGACGATAAGCAGGACAGCGGAGCTGATTTTGGGTTCTTTCGAAAGAAAAATTCTGCGCCGGATATTTGGTCCTGTCTGTGAGGAAGGTAAAGGGAGAAGAAGACACAACCGCGAACTCTGCGAGCTGTACCAAGATGTGGATGTAGTCCGGAAGGCAAGGATCCGTCGACTACACTGGCTCGGCCACATCGAGCGCATGGACATATCAACGCTCCAGCTAAGAGGGTCTTCGACTCCGAGCCTCCTCCTCCTTCGAGAAGAAGAGGAAGACCGAACCTCCGGTATAAAGACCAAGTAATCGCGGATGTAAGACATCTTGGTCTTGACAACTGGAAGCAGCGTGCCCGGGACCGTCAAGGCCGAAAGGCAGCTATAGCTCAGGCTCAGATACTCCATGGATCGCTGGCCTGATAAGTAAGTATATGCTTATATACATATGTATGTATATGGCGTTAGGCAGTCCGGTCTTTATGGATCTATTGTGCCTCCTAGCCGATTAAATGAGGAGCTTCTCCACTTCCTTAATAAAGTTGAGAACATCTCTCGAAGGAGCTAAGGTGATCCCCTCAGGAGTCATAAGTTCACTGAGAAGGATAGATACTCTTCCTAAGATGGCTCACATAGTAGGTATATGCCCTGCAGTTTCTTCGTCCTTCGGACGAGAAGTTGTATTTTGGGTTATTTGTAGGTACTAATAATCCAATAAAGCTATCTAGACCAAGGTCAAGTTCCTTGTTTTGTTTTTGTTCCAATAACCAATCTTAAAGTGTTTTTATATTGAAAGATACTGTTAAAAAAAAACAAAAAAAACAATAACACAATATGCATACTAATCTAAATCAAAAATCCTTGAAGTATTAGGCATCATTGTATATATGTATGTACATACATACATATATGTATGTATATCATTTACTATATGTTGGTGCCGATTATGAATGAAGGCAAATGTTTAACAACAATCATGTGCGCCTGGCCAATACCGCAAGCACTTCCCGGAAAATGCTTACGAACAAGACACACACATGTTTTTCTAAAAGCTAGACAAAAACAAACTACCAGAAACCAACAAGTTTCTTTAGCAATTCTTTAAAGTATTTTTAGTAGCCGTCAGTCTGTTCCAGATTCCGAGTGTTGTTCGATCGCGCTAAGAAATTACGTTCACATATCATTTAAGCATCCTGAAATGCAAAATAAATGTTGAATTCCTTGCAAACATGCATTTATGGATTTTTTTATTTTCTACACTACGTCTAGTGGCCTCCTCAAGTGCCTTTCAACAAGTAAAAATTGGTAATTTACATACATACATACAGGCTTAAAAAAAAAAACCAAAAACAATTTTTCCATTAAGGAGCAATATTTTTTGAAGATGAACACGAAATCGAGTCGTCATTTACGACGGCTGTAAATCGAATGAATCAACGGACTTTTGATATCAAGATATTAGCACTTAAACGATTCGTATCCGACGACGATAGCATTATTCTTCAGAAAATAGGTATCATTCATACATATGTACATTGTCTATTCAAAGAATGTGAACTAACGAAATATTGTTTTATATATAGCATGCGAGTTAATAGGGAATGGAGTGTCAGCTATATTTGGACCAAGTTCAAAAGCGTCCAGCGGTATAGCGTTCGTTTTCTGTTGTTTATTTTGACTGATTCAATGTTTTTCTAAACAGATATTGTGTCGCTCATTGCAAACAACACTGGAATACTACAAATTCTATTTGATTGGAGTCGAGAAGAGGGCATAACGGAGAGAATAAATCATGGCATGACTATTAATGTAGCTCCTTCGACGGCTATGTTATCCAAAGCTTACGCTGATATTGTTAACAATTACGCTTGGAAGGGATACACTGTGGTTTATGAGAGTGATGATGGTTAGCAATGGATGGATAGTGTTTTAAGAATAACTTCATCTCTTTGTTTTGTCAGCATTGGTTCGATTGCAAGATTTATTTCAATTAAAACGTGTCCATATGGATGAGGTGAAGGTTCGAAAATTCACGCGAGGTGATGATTACCGCGTTGTTTGGAAAAATATTCGCCATTCAGGGGAACGACGTGTTATACTAGATTGTCCGCCAGATATTCTTGTGGACGTTGTCAACTGCTCGACTTCGTTCAATATGACCGGACAGTTTAATGTTTGTGAATGAATAGTAATTACCTATATATGTACATACACCAATGCTAATGGATTTTCTACAATTTCAGCAATTGTTTTTGACTAATTTGGATACACATGTAGCCGATCTACAAGTACTGAACAATGTCAACTTTAAGGCAAACATAACGGCTGTACGCGTCGAATTGAATTCCTTTGATACCTTCCAAGTGAGTTAAGGTGCACTAATATCTGACCAGTTGATAGTATTCATTTATTTCTCCTATAAGGATACAACTCTTATGCCAAGCCTAATTTTTGATGCTGTTCAACTATTTGCCAATGCTATTCACAATGTTATCGAAGCGCAACAGTTCATGGAACAACAAATAACATGTGATCGAGTACGAGACGAAGATCGATGGTACCTCGGGCGACATATTCTGAACTACATGAAAATGGTAAGACAATCCTCCAATTTTGGTGGGGCTTAAAAAATATTTGGTTACATATTAAAGTCATCCGAGGAAAATGGCACTTTTATCACAAAAAATATGCAATTCAATGAATGGGGGGAAAGAGTCAATTTTAATTTGGAAGTGTACCGTCCAATGGTAAACGCGATTGTAGCTCTTTGGAATCCTGATGGTCAACTAACTCGCACGACCGAACAATCGAAATCAACCAACATCAACGTTCCAGACTATTCCCAAAGTCGTAGACATTATCGTGTAGCAACAAGAGAGGGTTCGCCCTACCTTATGTTCAGGTAAATATGCTGTATAGCGTTTAGTTTATATTTTTCTTGATTCGATTTGTTTGTAGAACACCAAAAGAAAACGAAATTCTGACAGGCAACGCAAGGTACGAGGGTTTTGCGGTCGATCTTATTCATAAGCTTTCGGAAATAGTTGGATTTGAGTATACGTTTGAAATCGTCGAAGATAATGCCTATGGCAATTACAATCCTGAGACGAGAGAATGGAACGGAATTGTTCGTTACCTGATAGATCACGTAAGAGTTGTACAAAACCAAAGATGGATGAAGATTTTGAAAAATATATTACTGTATGCATAGAAAGCTGATATCGGAATATGCGACCTTACGATCACTCAAGCACGGCGGGAAGTGGTTGATTTTACTGTTCCCTTCATGCAGCTTGGCATCAGTATTTTGTATTACAAAAAGCCTCCAGAGGCAAAAGAATTATTTGCCTTTTTATCACCATTCGCCCTGGAGGTATGGATCTACATGTTAACAGCATACCTCATCATTTCGTTAGTGTCTATAGTGATGGCCAGGTGGGCAACTATCTTACATTGTAATCATGTTTGCTACAATTTATTGTCTACAGATTATCCCGAGATGAGTGGGAGAATCCACATCCATGTAATCCAAATCCAGAAGAGTTGGAAAACAAATGGGATGTTGCAAATACATCCTGGCTAACGATGGGCTCTATTATGGGTCAAGGATGTGACATATTACCGAGATCTGGACCAATGCGATTAATGAATGGAATGTGGTGGTTTTTTGCGCTTATGATGTTGAACTCTTATACAGCCAACTTGGCTGCTTTTTTGACATCGTCCAAAATGGAGAACGCAATAAGCGGCATCAACGATTTGGCCGACCAAAATAAGATTCAGTTTGGTACTATCAAAGGTGGAAGTACTTCAACCTTCTTTTCTGTAAGTTAAATTAATATTTGTTCAATAAAAAATAATATTTATTTTCTAGGAATCCAATGACACTATTTACCGATTAGCTTGGTCAAAAATGGTATCAGCTCAACCCACTGTATTCACGAAGAACAATAATGAAGGAGTAGAACGCGTGAAGAAAAACAAGGGTTCATATGCGTTTCTTATGGAAACGACCAGTTTGGAGTACAACATCGAGAGAAACTGCGAACTCATGCAAATCGGGCAGCAAATAGGCGAAAAGCACTATGGAATAGCTGTGCCTCTAGGTGAATCCCAAAATGTTTGAGTAATTTTTCTCTTATTCTACTTCATACGGATTTTAGGATCTGATTATCGCTCCAATCTCAGTGTTGCAATTTTGAAATTAAGTGAAAAGGGTGACTTGTTCGCCTTGAAAAAGAAATGGTGGGAAAACCGGAATAAATCGTGCGAGGAACCAGCGGTAGTGGACGGCGGCGAGCTATCGATTGAGGAATTGGGCGGAGTATTTCTTGTGCTAGGTTGTGGCATTTTTGCCGCTTTTGTCCTAGGCATCAGTGAGTTTCTGTGGAATATCCAACAAGTCGCCGTTGAGGATAGAGTAATCTTCTAAAATATTTTTATAAATAAGCATTTACTCAATACTTAATTCCTCTTTCTTTTTTTTTTGGTTAGATAACTCCAATGGAGGCTTTGAAGGGTGAACTTATATTTGCTCTAAAATTTTGGATTAAAAAGAAACCAATTCGTACTTCTACAAGCAGCTCCCATTCATCGCACAGCCAGTCGCGACGATCATCAGCCCAATCACAAGCTCCAACACTTACGAAGGATTAGTTTTCAGCAATAAATTATAATAAACAAGTGCATTCGACTATAAATAAATTACAGAACTTTATTTGTTAACCTTCAACGAGATACAATACAATAAAATCGATAAACAGGATCCAAGCTTCCACACTAATTGTCAAATCTTTCAAGAAATAACGTAAACGTTTGTTTTACCTCGTCAGGCAATTCCTTCTCTTTTAGTGTTTGCTTGAAAGCTAGTCGACAACTTTTTAGATTATACGCAGGCTTAAATGTTTTTTGTTCGCATTTCAATAAACCAAGCTGTATTAGAAAGAAATTCATGACACGGGTAATCTGATTCTCTTCTTTTGCATAAGCAAACGCATCCGAATATAGTGCCACCGCTATGTTGAGGGCTTCCTTAGATCCTTGAGATAATGCCGCACACTTGAGGGCCGTAAAAGTTAGCATAATCAAGTAGTTCTCTCCTTTAAAATTCTGCAGACAAAGATTCGTTTCACGAGTATAAAAAACAGTATCGAAAGTGTACCTTTAAGTGATCGCGAAACGCGGATAATTTATCGTTCTCTTCCAGGTCGCTAAACATTTTTAATGAAGGATTGGGCGTCTCACAGAATGTTTCTACCGTATTTGGTCGCGACTCTTCGCCGGCAAACGTAACGCTTGCGTTGGATTTGAAAGAACTCTCCACAGTATCGTCTAAAGTCTAATAAGCATACAAACTTAATAGTAGATCAACAAGAAAGTGGATAGATTTCACCTTGTTACAAAGTGCTGTCACATAATTAGGTGCATCAGCATCCTCATCATCTTCACCTGAATCTTCTAAATATTCTTCATCGTCCTCGTCTACCTCCTCGGTTGTATCGTTATGATTTTCGGCGTCTTCATCCTCGTCTTCTTCCTCTTCGATGTCATCATCTTCATCTTCACCACCCGATTCATCTTCGTCCAACGATCCAAGTGCATTCGGATTCACAGCGGCTAGCATCTCAATGATCTTCTCCCGGCAATCGCTACCAAACCTATTGCCATCCAAATTAACCAATTGTAGATTGTGTTTATTTTGAAGGGCCGCAACCAATGAAAGTCCTCCGTCCGGCCCAATCTCGTTACAATCTAAAATCAGAGTTTCCAGTTCAAAATGACCATCTTCAAAAACCTCGGCAAGATGATAGGCGCCATTTGTCCTTAATAAACAATCTCCAAAGTTGATTTCTCGCAGACTAGACGGAACGAGATTTGAAAAATCAATTTCCTTTGATTTGCTTTTAACTTACTGTGGCATGTGAATGATGGCACTTGCTATAGCCGAAGCTCCTTTGTGAGTCATGGTATTATCATTCAGATTTAACACCCTTAGATTCGGGTTGTTCTTAAAACCTTCTGCAAGGGCTGCTATTCCAACGTGATAAATCGAATTCTGAGGCATGGCAATTTCTTCAAGAGTTGTTAAAGTTTGAAATATTTTTGCAATTGCCTTGGCACCTTCATTCTCCAAACGATTTCGTCCGGCTACAAAAACTTTTAGGGAAAGTGGTGTTCCAGCTTCTGTGCTGAATTTATGACAATCAAGAATAGCTTCTGAGAGCATTCTGCCACCATATATTCCCAAACCGCAATTGTTTAAATACAATTCCTGCAAACTGTAACAAACTCGACTTCGTAATAAATCCTCTAATCCAACCATGCCATTCGGACCCAGAGCGTTATCACTACAATCCAACACCGTAAGCTGAGCCGCAGCAACCATTAATCCCCGTCCTAAGTGTCTCAAAGCCAACGGAATCTCAGTTTTGAGCCTTCCCGTAAACATATCCTTCCACAAAGCCTTTTTGAATTCTGGATGTTTTTCAAGCGTTTTGCCTATAGCCGCCGCAGCCTCCACTCCCAGCGTATTTCCCTCCAATTTGAGGTATGTTAAGTTCTTGCATTGTTCAATGGCAGATACAACTTCCTTGACTGGAGAAAAAAAAACATTTTTTTTTTTTTTTTTGTTTTTTTTTTGCACATTCATTTTAAATTCAACTAAAATGGAAATAAAATTACCATCTTCTGGCGTAGACCATTTAAGAGATCCACCAGCGAATGTGAGGCCGGGCTCTTCCACTTTTATAAGTTCGTTAGACAAGGTGGCGAAACTAAAGTCGGACATTCTGCTTCAAAACGATTGATTGGAATTTAACTAAATTTCATTCACAAACAAATTGAAAAAAAAATGCAAGCCGCACTGTTTTGTGTTTTTGCGGTTTTATGTACTTTAGGTTAAATAATGCGAATACGGCAACAGCTGTCACGTTCGCTTACTTAGGGTTGAGGCACATGTGCTAACAAACATTTACATGGGTGTTAATGGGAGATGAATGTATAACAGTTAACGATCCGTTTAAATTTTGTGCAATTTCAAATTCAATTTTGTATTTCTGACTGTAATGATGGTAAAATAAGAAGGTCCTATTGCGAGAACAAAAATTGTAAATATCTCACAAATGCTGTCTAAGGTTTAATAAAACGAGTAAATCTTAGTTTTGTTTTCTTAGCTGAAGGGGTAGAGAATTTGAGTGGAATTATGCTTCCCACCTTCCCTTCAACGCGGTTAATTCCTATTTTTATTGAAACAGTGCCGGACCGACGAACCTTAAGGGAGCCATGGGGTTGTCCTTTCTGATAAAAATAATACCATCAACATTTAATATAGTAGTAAATGCAGCCTGGTTGCAATTATTGGATTGAAAGGTCTGCGATTTGCGTCAATATATCGAATGGACTAAACTTGGAGAATTCAGTGGTCAAGGACCAGTTGTTGTCAAATAGGTTTTGTTATTCAGTTTGCTTAGTACTCCGGCATGAACAAGCATCAGGCAACATTTGCTGTATTACAGCCAGCCGCGTCGAGCAACAACTCTGGCTGTTAAATTCATTTCCTTTCCGGTTGCATAATCAAAAATCAGAATACAAAACGGTTTTCTCTTCTACTTTATTATCAATTACTTATTTGAAAATATATGTATATGTATATAATTTCTATGTAGCTTGAACACGAATCTGTTTTCAATCATAAGGTTTTATTATTTTTCTTGTCTAAATGGTTTTCGCTTTGATCTACTTTTGTCTGCATAGTAAAAACGAGCATTAAGTATATGCGTTGGACTTTGTTTCTTTTACAACACAAGCATATAACTTAAAAACAAAAACATATGGAATAAGGGACATACAAAGTTATTTGTGTTCAAAAAGAGTGGGAAAAAAAAAACAAAATCAAATTTGTTTAATTTTTCGTGTTCTGCTCATTGGCAGCAAAGATTTTCTAATCGAATGTAACAGCAGCGATCAACACTTTTAGTTTCTTTTTGTAAATAAATACGCATAAGGCGTATTTGTATTTTTATTAAATAAATCAATTCTCAAATCGATGATTTAATGTTCTTCTCTTGGTACTACTTTTCATGCTTGGTTGCCTCAATGTTTTTATTTTTTATTTTTTTATATTATTATTATATAATTGATCTCTGATGGTTATTAGATGTTTATTTATTATTGATGACCATGGGGAAAGTGAATGTTTTGAACGAGTCGTTGGCCCCAGTATTCTTCCAAGTCAAAGGGTTTAAAATTTTTCAATTGATCAGAATCGTTTCTATAGATCACGGGTGCATGGGGTCCTTGTTCATTTACCTTAAAAGAAACAAAAATGGCTGTATAAATATACAAATATATTTAAAGTACAATCCATAGCCCTTGGAAATGATGTATAGTTTTAGTTGCTAATATACAAGGACGTGAGCTTCTCATTTTAGTATATAAGCACTTCTCGCAAAATCGATTGTCCTTTGAAATGTTTTGCCTTCCAAGGTCATGAACTTATGTACATTACTCTCTAGCTCAAATAATCGGCTTGCATGATACAAAACTAGCCTGCGATTCTGTAGGCTACCTGAATGATGCTGACTACCTATGTAGGTAGCAATAAGTGCATTGAAATATGTACATGCAAAAATCCAATGGCTGCTACCTCAATTGTTAATAGAATGTAGGGGGAAAATAAAACGCATTTTAGTCTTTCAGCACTGTCCTTTTTTCGAAGTAAACGATGATAGATTGTACCGTGACCTACTGACACTAGAAGAAACAACATATGAGTCGACGGAGGCGCTTGACCTATTTTCCTGATGTACCCTAGTGCAAGTAATTGCAATTGTTTTTGTTTTTTTTTTTTACATTCTTCATGTCGTTCGAATAAATAATGACTACAAGTTGTTACGTATAATCCTTTTAAACGTATTATTCTTAATTCCACTAAACCGCATGATGGGTGTACTTACTTTGTGCCAGGCTTCTTTGATGTAACGAATTAGTTCGTCGTGTTGGGTGAGCGGTTCTCTAGGCATTTGCGACGTTGTTCTGCCTTCTGCGTTCGAAGGCGATGCTATTGGCTGTCCTTGGCGTCTGATATATGTATATCTGTAAGAGCAAAGCAGGAAATGAATGATTTTTTCCCCGTTTTCATTATTTGAAATCAATCTTAAAAACTCTCTGAATGGGGCTAAATAGTTTAGCATTTTTCGTAACTGCATATCCTACTCATGGAAGATATAAACATCTCCACACGTCCCTACGTCTGTACTTTTTGGATGCAGATGCAATTTGCCTGCGCACAGCCAGCCTTTAGTTAACTTGTTTTTTTTCTCTCTCCTTTTAATCTAATCAAGTTAATTGTATTAAATAAACAGTAGAAACGCAGCTTACCCATTGTTTCGATCCATGATTTGTTTTCTTATTTTATTTTTATTTTTTTTTGTTCGTGTAAGCTATGAGTTTGTTGTCAGCCTAGTTGGCTCTTCAATACTAGCGGCAAGAAGGACAAAGAAAGCGAATATAAACGAGGCGGGTGCTAATTATTGAAAACTTTTTTTCTCAACACTGACACACTTTTTTGACGAAACCGAGAAAACGATTACAAAAAAACAAAAATAAAAAATTAGCGAACAAAATCGACAAAAGCGGATAAACGGATAAACGGAAAAACGACAGATTGTCTGTAGCGAGATAAATGATCTTCGATTGATAGTTACGTCCTACGTCGACTTTCTGACAATTTTCACTTTTCCTGCCTCTACCGAGAGTGTGTTTTCGTCTTGCGAAAGCAAACGACGATGATAAAGATAATGAGACGAAAAGATTAAAGCGCAGACTTTTCTATTATTTGTACTTCTATTGCTGCTTCCTTGCCATTATCGCCATCCCCCTTCTGTGTTTTCTATTTTGTATTTTATATTTCAAAAAATTGACAGATAAACTAAAATGACTGCATAGCTGGTGTCTCGCTTGCACGTTGTGTTCGCAAGCGATGTTGAAGCGAGACGGTGCGAGAGGATGAGAAAAAAGGAGCCAAAGCAAAACAAAAGCAAAATGCAGTTATTTTCTATTGTTGTCGCGTTTATTGGCGAATTAGTCCGAAAAAGAAACAAATAATTCAAAATCTACCCAGCTTATACGACCTGTGCTGCCAAGGTCTCTGAGAAGCATATAAATTGAAATTTTCACTTGGCTCTCTTTCAACTATTTTACTCCGACCAAGAACGATAAAGATCGAGATTTCAGCTTATACGAACTGTGCTGCTTCAAGAAACATATAAATTAAAATTTTCACTTGGCTCTCTTTCAACCATTTTGCTCCGACCAAGGACGATAAAGATCGAGATTTCATAACCCCGTCAAACTGCCCGATAGGGGTCTGGTGAAATTGTCGGACGAAAAGTCAAGTCAAATATTCTTATAATGGATGTTTAATAGCTTACTTTGAAACATGACGAGGCAGTAAATGAGAACGGGGTTTCTTTATTAGACTTAGTAACTTATAAAACTTTGAACATATTCATGTGCGTATTCATAATTATTTCCTAATTATACACCGTGTGTTCGTTGATGACAGGCGAAACGAAAAGCGATACAGAACCAACGAGTTGCAGTTATCGGAAAATACAGTACATTCCTTCTTTCCAAACGAACCCGTAGATGTCGCCACATGCGATCGGCAAAGCTTCGTTCTGTTATGCAAAAAACAAAAAATATTCGTCAAAAAAAAAGCAAAAAGGGAATGGCGTTCAGGCGCCTTCAAAAATTTGTTTAATCGGTTGGCTTTGCAACGGACGACGCGAGGTTGGTTTCTTCTATCATACAGAGTTTGCGGCCGTATTAAACGTTGACATTGTGCACAATAAATAACTCAACAACTGATACTATCTGTAGATCGCATCGAAGAAAAGCAAATACTAATTCGGATGTTTGAAAACGTATTACCGGAAAAATAAAAATATCGGAATACAGACATTTATTCTTTCCGAATTGCGCTTGACAGGAGAAAGAAACTTTAGTAATAGCGCGTCGTCGAGTTGGAAAAACAATCCTAAAATCGGTTTTTTTTTTTTAATTATTGAACTAGCGAATTTTGTTTGTTCGTAATTGAGAAGGTAAGTGGCGGTGATTGGGATTAATAAAATTGCAGTACGCAGTCCACAAAATGGCGCAATAGGTCTAGTGATTACATTTTTCTTTATTTCCCTCGATTTTGTGTATTTCTTTCGTGGTGTGTGATTTTCTGTTTGCTTGGCATGTCTGAAGCATATGTAGATGCAAACGAGGGAAACAATCAATCACAAGATTCATAAATAAAAGAATTTTATCTGAGGTTGCAAATAGAGAAAAAAGCGAAAACTTGTATCTATCCATTGATGTCGGCTGGGATATTGTTAAAATGGCTGCTTCTATATGTAGCCCATTGTATACTTGTATGACTTTGAGCAATCCAAAACCAGAAAAAGAAATGGTAGACACAAGAGGATTGTTAGACGTAACATGCTGAGTTTATTCCGGTGTTTCCCACTTGCGGGGACGCACATAACCTCTACCGCGGTAAAACGTATTGCGCGGGACGAGCCGGCACGGTTCGTCGACTTAAATTGCGTGCATCTGGCGTGCCTCCTATACTGTTATTCAGTTACATTTTAAATACATTCTAAATGCCTTGCATTTCGAATATTACCTTATGTGGTTACAGTAGCCGTATTTTAACAAAGTAAATGAAATGCACATACATATGTATATATTTTACAATTATATCTTTTAGATGGCTGCAACTGTACAGAACGGAAGTAGCAATGGCGGTGGTGGCGCGAAACAATTGTCGATCGAGAAAATGTATCAGAAGAAGACTCAATTGGAGCATATTCTTCTGCGGCCGGACACCTATATCGGAACAGTCGAGCACACTAAAGAGGTAATGTGGGTCTATTCGAGCGAGACTCAAAAAATCGTTCAAAGAGAAATCTCTTATGTGCCGGGTCTCTATAAAATTTTCGATGAAATTCTTGTAAATGCAGCTGATAACAAGCAACGCGATAAAGGTATGTCATGCATTAAGATTGACATTGATTCCGAGAAGAATACCATTTCGATCTGGAATAATGGTCAAGGTATTCCGGTAACTATGCACAACGAACAGAAAATGTATGTCCCAACTATGATTTTCGGGCATTTGCTTACGTCTTCGAACTACAATGATGAAGAGAAGAAGGTGACTGGCGGTCGCAATGGTTACGGTGCGAAGCTGTGTAATATTTTCAGTACATCGTTCACGGTTGAAACAGCAACCAAGCAGTATAAGCGTAGTTTCAAGCAAACCTGGGGAGCCAATATGACAAAGGCTTCGGAGCCCAAGATTAAAGATTTCTCCGGAACCGATTTTACTAAAATAACTTTTTCACCTGATCTGGCCAAATTCAAAATGGACAAATTAGATGAGGACATTGTAGCGTTGATGTCAAGGCGAGCCTACGATATCGCAGCATCCACAAAAGGCATTTGTGTATATTTGAATGGAAACAAGTTACCAGTTAAGAACTTCAAGGACTATATTGAATTGTATGTCAATAGTGCGAACGAAGACGCTGGTGCTCCAGTAAAAATCGTTTATGAGAACTGTGGCGAACGCTGGGAGGTTGCTGTTTGTCCATCTTATAGAGGTTTTCAGCAAGTCTCATTTGTCAATTCGATTGCTACGACAAAAGGTGGACGACATGTTGATCATGTCGTCGATAATATTATTAAGCAATTGATCGATGTCATTAAGAAAAAGAATAAGGGCGGAATACAAATCAGGCCGCATCAGGTACGTAACCATCTTTGGGTGTTTGTAAACTGTTTAATCGAAAATCCAACATTTGATTCGCAAACGAAAGAGAATATGACATTACAAGCTAAAAACTTCGGATCGAAGTGTACTCTTTCCGAGAAATTCATAAATAACGTCGCTAAGTCGGGAATAATCGAGTCGGTTCTGTCGTGGGCTAAAACAAAAGAACAAATCGATCTGGCCAAGACGAGTGGAAAGAAACATTCGAAGATCAAGGGTATTCCGAAGCTTGAGGATGCAAACGAGGCCGGAAATAAGAATGCCTACCTATGTACGCTTATTCTCACGGAGGGAGACTCAGCCAAATCGTTGGCTGTATCAGGTCTTGGAGTAATCGGTAGGGATCTGTATGGAGTATTTCCATTGCGTGGTAAACTTTTGAACGTGCGAGAGGCTACATACAAGCAAATTCTCGAGAACGCTGAAATCAATAATTTGATAAAAATTATTGGATTGCAATATAAGAAGAAATACTTAACAGTCGATGATCTGAAAACATTGCGCTATGGTAAAGTAATGATAATGACAGATCAAGATCAGGATGGTTCGCATATCAAAGGTTTACTGATCAATTTCATACATACAAACTGGCCCGAATTACTACGCTTGCCCTTCCTCGAGGAATTCATCACGCCTATCGTTAAGGCGACAAAGAAGGATGAAGAATTGTGTTTTTATTCCTTGCCTGAATTCGAAGAATGGAAAAACGACACAGCAAACCATCACACTTACAACATAAAGTACTACAAAGGTTTGGGTACTTCGACTTCAAAGGAAGCGAAGGAATACTTCCAGGATATGGAAAAACATCGGATTGTTTTCAAGTACGAAGGAAGTCAAGACGACGATAATATTGTCATGGCATTCTCGAGAAAATGCATAGAAAACCGTAAAGAATGGCTGAGACAACACATGGATGAATGTAAGAGAAGAAAACTCCTTGGGTTGCCGGAAAGATACCTTTACACAAAAGGCACCAAGAGTATCAGCTATTCGCAATTTATTAATTTGGAATTGATTCTGTTTTCGAATGCTGACAACGTTCGTTCGATCCCCTCAATGGTTGATGGATTTAAGCCCGGTCAGCGGAAAGTAATGTTCACCTGCTTTAAACGTAACGATAAACGAGAAGTTAAAGTGGCACAATTGTCCGGCTCGGTCGCTGAAATGTCTGCTTATCATCACGGAGAAGTTTCGCTTCAAATGACTATTGTCAATTTAGCTCAAAACTACGTTGGCTCAAACAACATAAATCTATTAGAACCGCGTGGTCAGTTCGGTACGAGATTAACCGGTGGAAAGGATAGTGCTAGCGCTCGTTACATTTTCACAATTATGTCACCATTAGCAAGACTGATTTTCCATCCAAACGATGATCCTCTGTTGCAATATGAATTGGAGGATAATCAGAAAATTGAACCAACCTGGTACATACCAATCATTCCGATGGTATTGGTCAATGGCGCTGATGGCATTGGTACTGGTTGGTCAACTAAAATTCCCAATTACAACCCTCGTGATTTAATTGCGAATATTCGAAAGCTGATAAACCAAGACGAGGCGCAGCCAATGCATCCCTGGTATAAGAATTTCAAAGGCGTCATTGAACATGTGTCCGATAATCGTTACGTGATTGCTGGTAACGTACAAATTGTCCAAGGAAACAAAATTGAGATAACCGAACTCCCAATAGGCGTATGGACTCAGGTATATAAGGAAAATGTCTTGGAGACTCTTCTGCATGGGTCAGAAAAGGTTAAGGCGATCATTTCGGACTATAAGGAGTACCATACGGACACAACCGTTAAATTTGTAGTCACATTTGCACCGGGAGAGTTTGATCGAATTCGTGCGGAGGAAGGTGGTTTTCATCGTGTGCTCAAACTGACTACCAGTATGTCGTGTAATCAGATGCATGTTTTCGATCATGTCAATTGTCTTCGACGTTTCCCAACTGCCCTTGATATATTGAAAGAATATTACCCACTGCGTTTGGAATATTATGTTAAACGTAAAGATTATTTGGTTGGCCAATTGACCGCCCAAGCTGATCGTTTATCGGATCAAGCACGATTTATTCTCGAAAAGTGCGAACGAACAATTGTGGTTGAAAATAAAAAACGCAAGGTAATGATCGATGAACTGATCAAGCGTGGTTATCGTCCTGATCCAGTGAAGGAATGGCAAGAACGTATAAAACTTGACACCGATGAGGCTCCAGATGATGATGAGGAAGAGGAGGAAGCTGAAACAACCTTATCGACGGTGAAGAAAGAGAAGAAACCGGTTGACGCAGAAAAGGCTTTCCAGAAATTAAGCGACGTTAAGAAATTTGATTATCTGCTGGGTATGTCGATGTGGATGTTGACCGAAGAGCGTAAAAATGAATTGCTGAAGCAACGTGATCAGAAACTTGCCGAGTTAGCTGCATTAAAAGCGAAAACGGCCGAGATGTTGTGGCTCGATGACCTCGATGAGTTGGAAAAGAAACTCGATGAGGTGGAGGAGAAAGAACGCCTCGACGAGCTTGGTATTAACAAGAAACAAGCTAAAGCTTTGGCTAGTAAAGCAAAGACAGCGGTGGCATTGAAGAAACGTGCGGTAAAGACTGGTAAAGAAGACATTTTCCCTGACCCGTCAGGTATTAAAGTTGAATTTGCCTTGACTGAGGAAATGGCTAAGAAATTCGAAAAGGCCATAGCCACAGCTGCTGCTCCTAAAAAAGTAAAAAAGGAAAAGGGTGATAGCACTGTAGCATCTACCTCTGGCGCTGCTGGTGAAGAAATGGATGAATTCGACGCCTTGATAGAAGACGGAGTAAAAGTCAAGAAAGAGGCGGTAAAGAAAGAACCGGGAGCAACCCCGCCAAAGAAACGCGTTCGAAAGAAGAAGGATGATGGTATGAAACAGACTACACTGGACTTTGACAAACCAAAGAGGGGGGTATGCTAATTTGTTATATTTCTTTAATAAAGAAAAATGTATAATATAGTTTTAATTTTAGCGAAAGAAGAAGAATGTTTCGTCTGACGAAGATGAGGAAGATTTTGTCAGTGCGCCCGTCGCCCCTCGAGCAGATAGACCTGGTCGTCGCGTTGCAGCTCAGGTATATTTTTTTCCCCCTTCACATTGGTAAAAGAATTGTATTTTTTATAACATTGATGCGTTTGCAGCGTGTTAACTATTCTGGTCTACTCGATTCCGACGTTGAGAGTGAAGATGGAGAGCCGGAACTTTTCGATAATACTGGCATTGAGGAAGGCCACCACGGTGTGGGTAAGCTCTCTGATGAAGAAGTTGTAATTTCATCGACCGAAGATGGCTCATCCCCGATAAAGAAGCCCGCAGCTAAACGATCACGAAAAAAGGCAAATGCTTCCGATGACAGTGGACAAGAGGTGAAAACAGTAAGCTAATACATAAAGAGAGAGAAAGAGCGACTCATTAAAATGAGTTTTTTTTTTTTTTTTGTGTTTGTAGAATAAAAGGAAGAAAAAAGCTATTTCCAGTGATGAAGACTTCAATTCTGATTTTGAGTAAACATGGGATATAGAGAAGACTCATTATTTATTTCATTAAATTGGAAATCGACGAAAAATCTGCCAATTTAGCAGCGAGTGTTTGCTGACGTCGATTGCTGGTTAAGAATCATTATTAATTACACATACATATTACTACTAATATAGGTGAATTATTCTTTTTTTTTTAACTAAATTTTTAAACTTGTGGTCTGCTATTTATTTAAAAAAAAATGTAATGTTTTTATCGAAATTTCTGAGTCAACAAAAAACAATAAGTTGTGGTCCAAGTAGCTCTACGAGTACATGTCTCTCCGTTAGTCTTACAATTTATGTAACTTCTTTCACACAGTATCCAAACCGCGTTTGTTATGAATATGTAAACGATTTTAAATATCGGGCTAAGAATTAAAACCATATATCCGGTGGAAGTAGAAGAAAGTTGTTTTAATGAGAAAAAGTCCATTCCTTCAACTTAGTTATTATTGTACGTGAAAAACGAAACACGCATTGATCTGTATAAATTTGTGTTTTCTTATATTCCGACTTTCTTTGTACATACACATGTCATTTTAAAATGCAAATATACATTCTTATTATTTAAATAAAGAAAAAAAAATCATGTTGCTTCTTTTGATGAGTTGAATGTGGGCTTACAAGGAAATGAGATATTTCTCGATGACCAGTTGGTGCACTAGTTAGCCTTGTATGAGCTGTCTAGTAAAGAAATGAATTATTCGAGGATGGAGAAAGCAGTGTACATTGCCGAACCTCGCGTACAAAACAAGCAACATTTTCTGGTTATATCGAGGAGGAGGAAATGTTTCTATAACGATTTCTCAATTCACGAGGATACACTTCCGATGTCTCGACAAAACAAACAGGTGTCGGCAATAAGCCGGTTTAGAACTAGAGTTGCGCAAAATAGTTCCAACGGCGGAACGAACATGGAGCGTTTCTTTTCCCGATTGGAACTAGTCCTCGAAACTAAAATACAGATGTATGTACATACATATGTAAAAAAGTACATATTTGGTTTTTCTGTTATTTAATTCAATGGCAAAATAAAAACTTTGGATCGATTTATTAAAACAATTTTGTATTACCATTTCAAACCAAAACAATAAAAAATAAACATACATTAACTACCTACGAATAAAAAGAATTCGATCTTGCATGCATACTCGCACCGATATGGTACTAGCAAGCCATGTCCATGTCCGGACCTGTATGCATACTCACACCGACATAGAACTAACAAACCATTTCAATGTCCGGACCTGCAGGCATACTCGTACCGACATGGAACAGCAAACTTGCATGCATACTCGCACCGATATGGAACTAGCAAAAATATCGGAACTAGTAACATGATGAGACAGAGACCCATGACCGGACCTGCATGCATACATACACGTATGACATTCGTTCACGAAATGCGATGCGGGCATTAAAGGGCCCACAGACATCACACTTGTGTGTACACATGTGTATCCACACCGGTGTGAGATTCCGCGACACACGTCACACCGACTCCAAAAATCAAAAACTTTTGATTTTTACTCGCTCCGTGTCTGACACCGAAAACGGTGTGTGCACCAGCCCACAGACAGCACGCCGACACATGTGTGCACACAAGTGTGGTGTCTGTGGGCCCTTTTATATTCTTTCATTTCTTCATTTTAGTCCCAGTGTGATGTACACCAACTGTTCGAGCTTATCGCCACAACTACATATACATACATATATCATACATATATGTATGTTTTTATTTGTTAAATTTTTTTGTTTTTGGGTTTCTCGAAAACTACGGGGTATAACTCATACCGTATGAGAAGCGTTTGTTTTTTTTCGTTTTGTATGTGATTGATGAATAAGGGTTGAATGAACTATGGTCATGTTTTTGTTCAATTTGCGGAACGAGAGGACATAGTTCCGTGAACTATACATGTCCGGAACTACCCAACTCTATTTAGAACAAGGAGTTATACCCTGACAACTTAGAGAACGATATTCCTACCAAATGCTAATCGGTACGTTTGAATTCATGCCCATTTGGCCCACTTCAAAACGGATAATGGTCCCGAAGAAGCTCTAATCACGATCGGTACGAACTGTATAAAACTACAATGTAATAGCAAACAATTACCTGAAGTGAATATTGCACCAAATAAGCAAGCCGTTAAACTAAAAATCCGACTATTACTTTCAAAGGTTTTTATTATATTTATAAAATATCCTCAGACACTTAGACCATCCTCCTGAGGAGTTTGTTAATTTTGTCTTCGCGATTACCGAAGTCACCGCCCTCGACATAATGGTTATTCTTCTTACGCCATCCGCCGGTAGGTGTATTTAACTTAAACGGCCATAAGAAATTGGACGCATACTTGAAATTCTTGCCCACCGTAAAGATCTCATGAACCAAATCTTCGACGCATTGGATATCATACTTCTTGCGCATCTTACGTTCAATAACGAAATTGTCTGTAATGGGAATACGCTGCTTGCTGTGTTTGACAAATCCACGCTTGTAGATTAATTCCTTGACCGATTTAAGGTTAGGATAACCCCAGGTAACGTATGGTTCACAAATACGAAGCATGTTGATGGTGGCCTTGTTCAGTTTGATGAAAACTCCATTGTTGATTTGCCGCAGGCGGAAGAGTTGGAGAACTTTACGCACTTTAGGTGCGACTTTGTTGATACTGCCAAAGAGGAAATAAATTAGAACACTAAAAGTCAAACAAGTAACACAACTCTCCGGCAATAAATACGAAAGCTACGTGTACGCGAGAATATCAGATTACTAGATCTGTCAATTGAAATGGATTCCATATATTCGACATTATTGCCAGACATTGTTTTGTTGGTAACATACCCGCGAATACGGATCACAAAAGCCAATCGGCTTTCAGCTGGAACATAATATTGGTTTTTGGATTTGGCCAAACGCCTCAATTTAATTTCCCTACGATCAGCCTTAGCATATTCATGAGAATATTTCTCAGCGCGCAGTAGATTCTCACGCTTCCTTAGGGCAATTACAGCGCTTCGCCTTACCTTCCTCTTTGTGAGGACGGCACGTTTGCTAATACGTTTCTTAGCAAACTTTAGTTTTGATTCCGGGACAGCGGGCAATTTTTTTGCTTCTGTTTTCGGTTTCTTCTTTTCAGCGACAGTCATTCTGTAATTTAAACATTGTTTTGCAATTAATTTTACACGGAAAACCACAAAAAACTACATAAATATCGCCACAATTCACTAACCTAAACTTGACACTTGCACGTTGTGAGAGAAAAGGAATAGGCAGAAGGAAGTTGATGTCGATGTTGGTATACTTGCTTTAGTACGACGCCATTTTACATTTGGTTACGTTCGATGTATTTCCTCAGGATTGTACTAGATTCCTGGAAGTTCCAATTGCTTTGTGATTTGCTTGTTTATTTATTTATTTCTTGAATAAATACTATCTTACACTTTCTTATCCACGAAATGTACTAATCATTTATTAAAAAAAAAAAAATCGTAGACTAACACTCGAACCGACAACATCTCTCAACGAATCGTGTTTTTTTTTTGAACCCCTAGTAGTGTGCTTTCACTCTTTTGGAAGTAACATTCTTTACTCAGCCACAATTAACAGTTATTTCTCATTTCTCCTTCAAAAACGTAACAAGTGACAATTACATACAACAATTACATAAACCATGCCTTCGTGCAACCGCTTCAGCGATCGCGAAGTAGATCATCCCCCCGAACTCAAAAATAAAAAAAGAAAAAAACCTAACACCCCGCTTATTGACTCCGTGTATATATTCTAAACGAACCACTCATCCACCAACCCAAAGTTCATAGTGATCTCCTCTACACACACCGATAGACCCCTATCGTTACTCAGCGTATTCATAATAAAAAAGCTATAGATGGCATAATCACTGCTTATGACCAAATCTCCTAACTCCGTGACGGCAGCCTTCTTATCCTAGTAAAATAAAAATAAAAAATAAAAAAAATAAAAAATGCCGAACTCTTTTTGTCGAAAAAATCTTTCCACTCTCTGCCCATTCTCTCCACTCTTAACTAAACTCTTCCACAGGCATGGTATATGCACCATACCTTATAAATATGTATGTATGTATATGTCCCAGAAGCGGAAATCATCACAAACGTTTTCAAACTTAAAGAAACTGAAATGATGCTCTTCACAAATGACCTCTTCCGCCCTCCAAACACGGTAAAAATAGGTGGGTACAACGTCATAGTCTCCGAATACTACCCTAACTCCATGCGCTGCTAGAATTGTCAACTCCCGGGACACACCGCCAAACGTTAGAAGAATAACCCTACTTGCGTCTATTGCAATCGACCCCCTCACATACCAGGAAAATGCACACAAGCAACTTGTGCAAGCTGCAAAGACCTCCACCCCGCTTCCTCTAAAAAGTGTGTTCGCTATATCCAAGCGAAAGAAATCATCAAAATAAAACCAATAAGAATATGTACCATGAACGAAGCAAAATTGATTTACAAACAGCCAAATCCAACAGGTACCTTCTGCTATTCTCAAACGTAGTCACATGTTCTACCGAACACCACTAACTACCCAAGTCCAACGTCGCCATTACCAACACTTCTAGTCCACCGGCCTCAACATCAGCAAGCCATTCAAACAATCCCAGCTCTCATTCAAAATCAAACAGTCCCCAATTCACCTCACAAGAGAGTCACCTTGCGACCAACTACTCCATAATCTGAAACACAATCCAAGCCCGTAGCAGAAAAAGACTCATACCACACTCTCATTAACCCTCCCCTCAAAACACATAGCCTTACTCACTCATAAACTCATACGTCAAAATAAATATTACACTCATCCAACAAATTCGCAGTCTACTCCACTCAACCCATACACCACCGACCAGAAAAAATCTACATAAACAACTTTCCTTCACTCATCTCGAAAAAATCACTATGAATCATCTTAACCCCACATATATCAACAACCCTACCGACCCTGCCATCCGAAGACCGTCCGCCGGAGAATATCACAAGGCCCACAAACATCTACTGCAAGATGGCGGGGTCGCACCGAACGCACCAACCCTAAAATCATCCCCAACAACAACTTCCAACCTACAATGGAATATAAAAGGACCAATAAAATCAAAACATCATCTCCCAAAATATTTGCCCTTCAAGAAACTCATCTGACGTCCATTTACCCAACCCCCACTCCCAATAATTACCTACCCAACTCCCGAAACACTTCCCATTACCCCTAAGCGGGATTGCCTTCCTGATCCACACATCCATAGAGTTCATACCAATATCCCTCAACAACGACATTGAAGCCCTAGGTATTTCAATTGTTTCCAAATTAAATGTGAAATTCTCTGTGAAATTCTCTCCACCCACAAACTAATCAAGCTCTGCTCATACGCAGACAATTTCACAATAATTAAAAAAACTAAATTATCCCTCGAGAAGAGCAAACACCTACACATCTGCAGGAAACACAACTGCTCCTGTAACATCCTGACCGACAACATCACCTCACCATTTCCGCGACCCCCACTCACAATAATTACCTACCCATCTCCCGAAACACTTCCCATAATCCCTATGGCGGTATTGCCTTCCTGATCCGAATACCTATACAATTCAAACCAATATCCTAATTCCTGAGAGTGGCAGTGTGTTGGCCTCTGACGCCGATGACATGGGATTGAATCCCGACAACAACCATGTCATCGAACGTGTTTTTCACGGTGATTCTCCTCAGCGGGGTACTGACAAAATCCCCTGTAGTATAATTGTCAAGAAAAGCTTCTCGAATCTCCCCGTTCGAAACCGGCAATAAACTGAGGGTCCCTTTCACCTATTGGAAAATAAAATCACACACAACATGGGTGATTGAGAGAAGCTCGGCTTTGGTCCTTCATAGACCGTAACGCCAACATACATACATAAATCCCTTAACAACGACATTGAAGCACTAGGTATTTCAATTGTTTCCAAAGTAAGTTTCTACCGCCCCCTTCACAAAACCTGAACATTTCTCACTTAGCACATCTCCTGTTCCCGACACCAACCCTCCCCCCCAGCTAGGGTTTTCCCAAGGATAACTAGGCGCGGCCGTGGTGCAGTGGTTAACATCATCGACCGCCAAGCAGAAGGTCCATAGTTCAGATTCGCTTCATAGCCAAGAAAAAGTAATTCCTATACGAACGAAAAGTATGCAACGCAGTTGTGAATGGAAAGTAACCAGACGTACTGCTGCAAAAAAAAAACCCGCGGAAAAGTCATCTCCAACTTTATAACAAAATCAGAATATCAGCTGCTTAACGACGCGACGGCTCTCCCACCCACTTTAGCACTCACTCCGCTTTCAGCCCCACCGGCCTCTCTTTCTGCCCCCCCAATGTGACCCCATTCATCCAGTGGGAATTATCTGATGACCTGTATGGAAGTGACTATTTCCCTATCACAATTTACATGTTCCCCTCACTACCCCTCCCTTCCAAAAGACGGCCAAAATTTGAAACTGACACAGCTAATTGGAACCTCGATCAGAAACTGCCAGACAAATATAACAACAAATACCCCATCAAAATCGCAAGATACGAATCGATCTACAAATTAACCTCAGAGATCAGCCCCAGCATCCCCACCACTATCCAATCATACATAAAAGGCTTCTGCGGCACAATATCTCTCTCCTCCATTCACACAAATAACCCCGAAGTTCAACAAAACCACATCACAGGCCCCGCTGACCTTTCGAATTATTTTGCTAATTTCTGGTCCAAGGAATCCCACGACTTCAGCTTACCCCTAAACTTCAGACAACTTAAAAATGTAACCACCCCCTTGCTTTCTGTCATCACTAACTTTATAACAAAATCAGAATATCAACTGCTTAACGATGGCTCTCCCACCCACCTTAGCCCTCACACCACTTTCAACCACGTCGGCCTCACTCTTTGCTCTGCCAATCTGACCCCATTCATCCAGTGGGAATTATCTGATGACCTATGTATATGGAAGTGACTATTTCCCTATCACAATTTCCATGTTCCCCTCACTACCCCTCCCCCCAGAAGACAACCAAAATTCGAAATTGACATAGCTATTTGGGACCTCGATCAGAAACTGCTAGACAAATATATTACCAAATATCCCATCAGCAACAATCCAAACAACGAAACTGCGCACATCCACAAAACTATATTCGGAAGTGCAAGCTAATCCATCCCATGCTTCCACAGGTAAACACAAAGTTCCTTGGTCAAACAAAGAACTTGCACAACTAAAAGAAGAGAAAAGACGAATGTGGCGATCTCTAAATCGTAACATCTGCCCCACTAACATCATAAACTACTAAAAGATCAAAATCGCAAGATCCGAATCCATCCACAAATTAAACTCGGAGATCGACACCAGCATTCCCACCACAATCTGGTCATATATAAAAGGTTTCTGCGGCACAATATCTCTCTCCTCCATTCACACAAATAACCCCGAAGTTCAACAAAACCACAACATCACAGGCCCCGCTAATCTTTCGAAATATTTTACTAATTTCTGGTCCGAGGAATCCCACGACTTCAACTTCCCCCTCAACTTTAGACAACTTAAATATGCAACCACCACCTTGCTTGCTGCCATCCCAAACTTTATAACAAAATCAGAATATCAACTGCTTAGTGACGGCTCTTCCACTCACTCCACTTTCACCCACGTCGGCCTCTCTTTCTGCTCTCCCAATCTGACCCCTCTCATCTAGTGGCAATTATCTGATGACCTATGTGGAAGTGACCATTTCCCTATCACAATTTCCATGTTCTCCTCACTACCCCTCCTTTACAAAAGACGACCAAAGTTCGAAATTGACATAGCTAATTAGAACCTTTATCAGAAACCGCTAACCTTTCGAACTATTTTGCTAATTTCTGGTCCGAGGAATCCCACGACTTCAACTTCATCCTCAACTTCAGAGAACTTAAAAATGCAACCATCCCCTTGCTTTCTGTTGTCCCAAACTTTATAATAAAATCAGAATATCAACTGCTTTGCGACGGCTCTCCCACCCCTTTAGCGTTCACTCCACTTTCACCCACGTCGGGATCTCTATCTGCTCTCCCAATCTGACTCCTCTTATCCAGTGGGACTTATCTGATGACCTATATGGAAGTGACTATTTCCCTATCACAATTTCCATGTTCCCCTCGCTACCCCTCCCTTTCAAAAGACGGCCAAAATTTGAAATTGACACAGCTAATTGGAACCTCGATCAGAACCTGCTAGACAAATATAACACCAAATACCCCATCAAAATCGCAAGATACGAATCGATCTACAAATTAATCTCAGAGATCAGCCCCAGCATCCCCACCACAATCCAATCATACATAAAAGGCTTCTGCGGCACAATATCTCTCTCCTCCATTCACACAAATAACCCCGAAGTTCAACAAAACCACAACATCACAGGCCCCGCTGACCTTTCGAATTGTTTTGCTAATTTCTGGTCCAAGGAATCCCACGACTTCAACTTCCCCCTAACCTTCAGACAACTTAAAAATGCAACTACCCCCTTGCTTTCTGTCATTACTAACTTTATAACAAAATCAGAATATCAATTGCTTTGCGACGGCTCTCCCACCCACTTTAGCGATCACTCCACTTTCACCCACGTCGGCCTCTCTTTCTGCTCTCCCATTCCGACTCCTCTCATCTAGTGGGAATTATCTGATGACCTATATGGAAGTGACTATTTCCCTATCACAATTTCCATGTTCCTCTCGCTACCCATCCCTTTCAAGAGACGGCCAAAATTTGAAATTGACACAGCTAATTGGAACCTCGATCAGAAACTGCCAGACAAATATAACACCAAACACCCCAACAAAATCGCAAGATTCGAATCGATCTACAAATTAATCTCAGAGATCAGCCCCAGCATCCCCACCACAATCCAATCATACATAAAAGGCTTCTGCGGCACAATATCTCTCTCCTCCATTCACACAAATAACCCCGAAGTTCAACAAAACCACAACATCACAGGCCCCGCTGACCTTTCGAATTGTTTTGCTAATTTCTGGTCCAAGGAATCCCACGACTTCAACTTCCCCCTAAACTTCAGACAACTTAAAAATGTAACCACCCCCTTGCTTTCTGTCATTATTAACTTTATAACAAAATCAGAATATCAACTGCTTTGCGACGGCTCTCCCACCCACTTCAGCGTTCACTCCACTTTCACCCACGTCGGCCTCTCTTTCTGCTCTCCAATCTGACCACTCTCATCCAGTGGGAATTGTCTGATGACCTGTGGGGGAGTGACTATATCCCAATCACAATTTCCATGTCCTCCTCACTACCCCTCCTTTACAAAAGTCGACCAAAATTCGAAATTGACATAGCTAATTAGAACCTTTATCAGAAACCGCTAACCTTTCGAACTATTTTGCTAATTTCTGGTCCGAGGATTCCCACGACTTCAACTTCATCCTCAACTTCAGAGAACTTAAAAATGCAACCATCCCCTTGCTTTCTAACGCCCCAAAATCTTTAATAAAATCAGAATATCAACTGCTTTGCGACGGCTCTCCCACCCCTTTAGCGTTCACTCCACTTTCACCCACGTCGGCCTCTCTATCTGCTCTCCCAATCTGACTCCTCTTATCCAGTGGGACTTATCTGATGACCTATATGGAAGTGACTATTTCCCTATCACAATTTCCATGTTCCTCTCGCTACCCCTCCCTTTCAAAAGACGGCCAAAATTTGAAATTGACACAGCTAATTGGAACCTCGATCAGAAACTGCTAGACAAATATAACACCAAATACCCCATCAAAATCGCAAGATACGAATCGATCTACAAATTAATCTCAGAGATCAGCCCCAGCATCCCCACCACTATCCAATCATACATAAAAGGCTTCTGCGGCACAATATCTCTCTCCTCCATTCACACAAATAACCCCGAAGTTCAACAAAACCACAACATCACAGGCCCCGCTGACCTTTCGAATTATTTTGCTAATTTCTGGTGAAAGGAATCCCACGACTTCAACTTCCCCCAATACTTCAGACAACTTAAAAATGTAACCACCCCCTTGCTTTCTGTCATTATTAACTTTATAACAAAATCAGAATATCAACTGCTTTGCGACGGCTCTCCCACCCACTTCAGCGTTCACGCCACTTTCACCCACGTCGGCCTCTCTTTCTGCTCTCCAATCTGACCACTCTCATCCAGTGGGAACTGTCTGATGACCTATGGGGAAGTGACCATATCCCAATCACAATTTCCATGTTCTCCTCACTACCCCTCCTTTACAAAAGACGACCAAAATTCGAAATTGACATAGCTAATTAGAACCTTTATCAGAAACCGCTAGCCTTACGAACTATTTTGCTAATTTCTGGTCCGAGGAATCCCACGACTTCAACTTCATCCTCAACTTCAGAGAACTTAAAAATGCAACCATCCCCTTGCTTTCTGTCGTCCCAAACTTTATAATAAAATCAGAATATCAACTGCTTTGCGACGGCTCTCCCACCCCTTTAGCGTTCACTCCACTTTCACCCACGTCGGCCTCTCTTTCTGCTCTCCAATCTGACCACTCTCATCCAGTGGGAATTGTCTGATGACCTATGGGGAAGTGACCATATCCCAATCACAATTTCCATGTTCTCCTCACTACCCCTCCTTTACAAAAGTCGACCAAAATTCAAAATTGACATAGCTAATTAGAACCTTTATCAGAAACCGCTAACCTTTCGAACTATTTTGCTAATTTCTGGTCCGAGGAATCCCACGACTTCAACTTCATCCTCAACTTCAGAGAACTTAAAAATGCAACCATCCCCTTGCTTTCTAACGCCCCAAAATCTATAATAAAATCAGAATATCAACTGCTTTGCGAAGGCTCTCCCACCCCGTTAGCGTTCACTCCACTTTCACCCACGTCGGCCTCTCTATCTTCGCTCCCAATCTGACTCCTCTTATCCAGTGGGACTTATCTGATGACCTATATGGAAGTGACTATTTCCCTATCACAATTTCCATGTTCCCCTCGCTACCCCTCCCTTTCAAAAGACGGCCAAAATTTGAAATTGACACAGCTAATTGGAACCTCGATCAGAAACTGCTAGACAAATATAACACCAAATACCCCATCAAAATCGCAAGATACGAATCGATCTACAAATTAATCTCAGAGATCAGCCCCAGCATCCCCACCACAATCCAATCATACATAAAAGGCTTCTGCGGCACAATATCTCTCTCCTCCATTCACACAAACAACCACGAAGCTCAACAAAACCACAACATCACAGGCCCCGCTGACCTTTCGAATTGTTTTGCTAATTTCTGGTCCAAGGAATCCCACGACTTCAACTTCCCCCTAAACTTCAGAAAACTTAAAAATGTAACCACCCCCTTGCTTTCTGTCATTATTAACTTTATAACAAAATCAGAATATCAACTGCTTTGCGACGGCTCTCCCACCCACTTCAGCGTTCACTTCACTTTCACCCACGTCGGCCTCTCTTTCTGCTCTCCAATCTGACCACTCTCATCCAGTGGGAATTGTCTGATGACCTATGGGGAAGTGACCATATCCCAATCACAATTTCCATGTTCTCCTCACTACCCCTCCTTTACAAAAGACGACCAAAATTCGAAATTGACATAGCTAATTAGAACCTTTATCAGAAACCGCTAACCTTACGAACTATTTTGCTAATTTCTGGTCCGAGGAATCCCACGACTTCAACTTCATCCTCAACTTCAGAGAACTTAAAAATGCAACCATCCCCTTGCTTTCTGTCGTCCCAAACTTTATAATAAAATCAGAATATCAACTGCTTTGCGACGGCTCTCCCACCCCTTTAGCGTTCACTCCACTTTCACCCACGTCGGCCTCTCTATCTGCTCTCCCAATCTGACTCCTCTTATCCAGTGGGACTTATCTGATGACCTATACGGAAGTGACTATTTCCCTATCACAATTTCCATGTACCCCTCACTACCCATCCCTTTCAAAAGACGGCCAAAATTTGAAATTGACACAGCTAATTGGAACCTCGATCAGAAACTGCCAGACAAATATAACACCAAATACCCCATCAAAATCGCAAGATACGAATCGATCTACAAATTAATCTCAGAGATCAGCCCCAGCATCCCCACCACAATCCAATCATACATAAAAGGCTTCTGCGGCACAATATCTCTCTCCTCCATTCACACAAACAACCCCGAAGCTCAACAAAACCACAATATCACAGGCCCCGCTGACCTTTCGAATTGTTTTGCTAATTTCTGGTCCAAGGAATCCCACGACTTCAACTTCCCCCTAACCTTCAGACAACTTAAAAATGCAACTACCGCCTTGCTTTCTGTCATTACTAACTTTATAACAAAATCAGAATATCAATTGCTTTGCGACGGCTCTCCCACCCACTTTAGCGATCACTCCACTTTCACCCACGTCGGCCTCTCTTTCTGCTCTCCCATTCTGACTCCTCTCATCTAGTGGGAATTATCTGATGACCTATATGGAAGTGACTATTTCCCTATCACAATTTCCATGTTCCTCTCGCTACCCCTCCCTTTCAAAAGACGGCCAAAATTTGAAATTGACACAGCTAATTGGAACCTCGATCAGAAACTGCCAGACAAATATAACACCAAATACCCCATCAAAATCGCAAGATACGAATCGATCTACAAATTAATCTCAGAGATCAGCCCCAGCATCCCCACCACAATCCAATCATACATAAAAGGCTTCTGCGGCACAATATCTCTCTCCTCCATTCACACAAATAACCCCGAAGTTCAACAAAACCACAACATCACAGGCCCCGCTGACCTTTCGAATTGTTTTGCTAATTTCTGGTCCAAGGAATCCCACGACTTCAACTTCCCCCCAAACTTCAGACAACTTAAAAATGCAACTACCCCCTTGCTTTCTGTCATCACTAACTTTATAACAAAATCAGAATATCAACTGCTTTGCGACGGCTCTCCCACCCACTTCAGCGTTCACTCCACTTTCACCCACGTCGGCCTCTCTTTCTGCTCTCCAATCTGATCACTCTCATCCAGTGGGAATTGTCTGATGACCTATGGGGAAGTGACCATATCCCAATCACAATTTCTAAGTTCTCCTCACTACCCCTCCTTTACAAAAGACGACCAAAATTCGAAATTGACATAGCTAATTAGAACCTTTATCAGAAACCGCTAACCTTACGAACTATTTTGCTAATTTCTGGTCCGAGGAATCCCACGACTTCAACTTCATCCTCAACTTCAGAGAACTTAAAAATGCAACCATCCCCTTGCTTTCTAACGCCCCAAAATCTATAATAAAATCAGAATATCAACTGCTTTGCGACGGCTCTCCCACCCCTTTAGCGTTCACTCCACTTTCACCCACGTCGGCCTCTCTATCTGCTCTCCCAATCTGACTCCTCTTATCCAGTGGGACTTATCTGATGACCTATATGGAAGTGACTATTTCCCTATCACAACTTTCCATGTTCCCCTCGCTACCCCTCCCTTTCAAAAGACGGCCAAAATTTGAAATTGACACAGCTAATTGGAACCTCGATCAGAAACTGCCAGACAAATATAACACCAAATACCCCATCAAAATCGCAAGATACGAATCGATCTACAAATTAATCTCAGAGATCAGCCCCAGCATCCCCACCACAATCCAATCATACATAAAAGGCTTCTGCGGCACAATATCTCTCTCCTCCATTCACACAAACAACCCCGAAGCTCAACAAAACCACAATATCACAGGCCCCGCTGACCTTTCGAATTGTTTTGCTAATTTCTGGTCCAAGGAATCCCACGACTTCAACTTCCCCCTAACCTTCAGACAACTTAAAAATGCAACTACCGCCTTGCTTTCTGTCATTACTAACTTTATAACAAAATCAGAATATCAATTGCTTTGCGACGGCTCTCCCACCCACTTTAGCGATCACTCCACTTTCACCCACGTCGGCCTCTCTTTCTGCTCTCCCATTCTGACTCCTCTCATCCAGTGGGAATTATCTGATGACCTATATGGAAGTGACTATTTCCCTATCACAATTTCCATGTTCCTCTCGCTACCCCTCCCTTTCAAAAGACGGCCAAAATTTGAAATTGACACAGCTAATTGGAACCTCGATCAGAAACTGCTAGACAAATATAACACCAAATACCCCATCAAAATCGCAAGATACGAATCGATCTACAAATTAATCTCAGAGATCAGCCCCAGCATCCCCACCACAATCCAATCATACATAAAAGGCTTCTGCGGCACAATATCTCTCTCCTCCATTCACACAAATAACCCCGAAGTTCAACAAAACCACAACATCACAGGCCCGCTGACCTTTCGAATTGTTTTGCTAATTTCTGGTCCAAGGAATCCCACAACTTCAACTTCCCCCTAAACTTCAGACAACTTAAAAATGCAACTACCCCCTTGCTTTCTGTCATCACTAACTTTATAACAAAATCAGAATATCAATTGCTTTGCGACGGCTCTCCCACCCACTTTAGCACTCACTCCGCTTTCAGCCACACCGGCCTCTCTTTCTGCTCTCCCAATGTGACCCCATTCATACAGTGGGAACTATCTGATGACCTGTATGGAAGTGACTATTTCCCTATCACAATTTACATGTTCCCCTCACTACCCCTCCCTTTCAAAAGACGGCCAAAATTTGAAACTGACACAGCTAATTGGAACCTCGATCAGAAACTGCCAGACAAATATAACACCAAATACCCCATCAAAATCGCAAGATACGAATCGATCTACAAATTAACCTCAGAGATAAGCCCCAGCATCCCCACCACAATCCAATCATACATAAAAGGCTTCTGCGGCACAATATCTCTCTCCTCCATTCACACAAATAACCCCGAAGTTCAACAAAACCACAACATCACGGGCCCCGCTGACCTTTCGAATTATTTTGCTAATTTCTGGTCCAAGGAATCCCACGACTTCAACTTCCCCCTAAACTTCAGACAACTTAAAAATGTAACCACCCCCTTGCTTTGTGTCATTATTAACTTTATAACAAAATCAGAATATCAACTGCTTTGCGACGGCTCTCCCACCCACTTCAGCGTTCACTCCACTTTCACCCACGTCGGCCTGTCTTTCTGCTCTCCAATCTGACCACTCTCATCCAGTGGGAATTGTCTGATGACCTATGGGGAAGTGACCATATTCCAATCACAATTTCCATGTTCTCCTCACTACCCCTCCTTTACAAAAGACGACCAAAATTCGAAATTGACATAGCTAATTAGAACCTTTATCAGAAACCGCTAACCTTACGAACTATTTTGCTAATTTCTGGTCCGAGGAATCCCACGACTTCAACTTCCCCCTAAACTTCAGACAACTTAAAAATGTAACCACCCCCTTGCTTTCTGTCATTATTAACTTTATAACAAAATCAGAATATCAACTGCTTTGCGACGGCTCTCCCACCCACTTCAGCGTTCACTCCACTTTCACCCACGTCGGCCTTTCTTTCTGCTCTCCCATTCTGACTCCTCTCATCCAGTGGGAATTATCTGATGACCTATATGGAAGTGACTATTTCCCTATCACAATTTCCGTGTACCCCTCACTACCCCTCCCTTTCAAAAGACGACCAAAATTCGAAATTGACATAGCTAATTGGAACCTCGATCAGAAACTGCCAGACAAATATAATACCAAATATCCCATCAGCAACAATCTAAACAATAAAGCTGCGCGCATCCACAAAACTATATTCGGAAGTGCAAGCTAATCCATCCCCCAAACCCATCCTTCAACAGGCAAACACAAAGTTCCTTGGTGGAACAAAGAACTTGCCCAACTAAAAGAAGAGAAAAAAACGAATGTGGCGATCCCTAAAACGTAACATCTGCCCCACCAACATCATAAACTACTAAAAGAGCCAACGCCCAATACAAAAGAAAAATCAAAATCCAAATATCCGAATCCATCCACAAATTAACATCGGAGATCAAGCCCAACAACCCCACCACAAAAAATCTGGTCATAGATAAAAGGTTTCTGCGGCACAATACCTCTCTCTTACATTCATACAATTAACCACGCAGTTCATAAAAACCACAATATCACAGGCCCCGCAAGCCTTTCGAACCATTTTGCCAATTTCTGGGCCGAGCAATCCCACGACTCCGACTCCTCCCAACTTCTGCTTGGTTACTTGAAAACGTAACTACCCCCTTGCTTTCTTACTCACCAGCAAAAAGTGCCAAAACTATAGAAAACGATATCACCTCAATAGAATTAAACCTTGCGCTAAACAAATTAAAAGGGAAAACCCCCGCTTACGACCGTATCTTCAAGACTCCTCAACCTATACAACATTATCCTCCGGTGCAACATCTCACAGCAATGTGAAAACAGCTCCACCCTACCCATCCTCCAACCGAACTCGAACAAAACCCTCACTAAATCGTACTGACCCATCTCCCTCATGCCGTTCGTGGTGGTTTGTCAGTTGTAACAAACTCCTCAGTAGTCACCATATGGGCTTCAAACAAGGCAAATCCGTTAACGAGAATGTACTGTTCTTAGACCATCAATTTACCCGTACCCTAAACGGAAAACGTTACATCCCTCTTGATTTTGTCAAAGCCTTTGACAAAATAGGTATTCACACTATTATCAACCAATTTAAAGCATGGAAGCTTGGTCCCAACATTATTAGATATTTCTTCCAATTCGTGTCTTACTGAAAAATCTCTGTCTGCATTGGTGACACCCTCTGATCCCCATACCCCCTCTTCAACAGCATCCCCAAAGGTTCACCACTCTCCGATGCTCTCTTCCTTTGAGCATACAACAGTCTCTGTGAAATTCTCTCCCCCCACAAACAAATCAAATTCTGCTCATACGCAGACGGCTTCACAATAATTAAAAAACTTAAGAAGAAATCTTCACCCAACACAAACCTTAAACCCATCTGTCAAGATATCCTTTCCTGGTGTGAATACTCAGAGGCTAAATTATCCCTCGAGAAGGGATACATTTGCAAGAAACACAACCGCTCCTGTGGCATCCTGACCAACAACATCACATTGGAAATAGTCAATAAATTAAAAATATTAGGCATCGTTTACGCCTAGCCCTGGAAAAAAAACTGAACGTAATCAAAACTCTCCCCTGCAACTAGCACAACTGCAACCCTCTTTCCCTACTCTCCATCATCTAGACCATCATCACCAGCAAAATCCGATATGGTCTCTTCCTATACGGTTACTCTGCTAACTGACACTTGAGCAAAATCAAAACCATGTACAACACCGCCATCGGAAAGGGTCTTAACTCCCATTAACCATTTGCTACTCGAATCGAACACACCAATGATCGAAAATGTATGTTACTATTCCAACCTATCCTACTTTGCAACGACTCCCCCCTTTATAACATATCCAACTCGATCAGTACAACAAAAAGCACAAATATACCGTTCTGCATACATCGTGTAAAAACCATCTGCAACGAAAACTGCATCTCCATGCAAACCTGGCCTTTCTACCCGCCCGCTTGCGACCTCCGTGGTTTCTTTTTGAAATCAAAAAGAAACTCCTCGATCACCACTTCTTCTTCACAGATGGCTCCAAAGCAGGAGACAACGTCAGCTTCAGTGTTATCACTGAGTACGAAACCATTTTCTTATTCCTCCTTCCCTCTTACGTATCTTCCTTCTCGGCAGAAATGATCGCCATCCTAAGAGCCCTACAACACATTAAGACTTCCACCCTCTAATTCTCCATCTGCACTGATTCCCTATCATCGATTGACCTATTACCCCTCCTTAATCTACTCTATCAGCACTTCCCTAGAACCAAGCTTATAGGGATAGCAAGTCATGTGCAATTTCCGGAAAACGAAATTGACGACAGTGTCGCCAAACAGACCTTAGTAACCCCATCCCTTTTCTCTACTAACTTCAGCCTAAAAAAAATAAACAAACACATTAGAACCCTTCAGCATCCCCAACAACAGCTCCTTTTCGAGAAATCATCCCAATTGTACCGGACTGCCAATAAAGACAAGCTCTCAATTAAAGAACAAGGACACCCAATCCCATCCAAGACAGACCTTACAAAAATTACCAAACTAGGACTTGGACACACCAAGTCGTTCTCAATTAATGATAAAAGCAGGTCAAAAGTTGATTCGTCTACCCTCAAAATATTGCAAAAAGGTGTTTTGTCAGCCACTTTCAATTCTTTTGTCAAAATGTTGAATGATCCTCGGGCAGATTTTTTTTTCTCCGTGATGCTACTCATTTTTTTTTTTTTTTTTTTTTTTTTTGACATTTTTATAAATGCTTCTGAACTACTGTCAGTATTCATACACTCCATAAACCTTTCTGCATTGTCCAGTCATTGATTTGTCCCCGGTTCCATCCGCTATCAACCGTCGACACTGAATAACCTAGATTAAGTGAAAAAGAAATGTCAAATAGATGCACAACACTGCGAAATAAAAATATGCTCCATGTAATAGCCCTTGCAACTCGGAATATCAGTTCAAAAGGAAGTCACCAAGAGTTGCACGTCAAAAGCGGCGTTCACACTTTACGATTTGTCTATACGATTTTCCTGATGACCTTGTTTGATGGCTCAAATCGTAGTGTGGACGCCGCTAAAAAGATGCGGAATGTAATACTCGGCTGTGTAACCCTACCTAATACTAAAAATGTTGAAATTGTAATAGACTTTCTCAAGAACACCAATTTAATAATCTTATTTGATCGAACATTCACATCTCAACCATATAGCCGAAGGCCCTCGTTGTTATGGCTAATAAAGCAAGCATATACTTTTAATAAAATCATTTATAGTTAAAGGAATTTAAATCTCGAAGAAGTAGGCGCCATGAAGACTACAGAACACGTCTGATATGAGAAAATAACCGCAAATATGATAAAAACACATCAATAAAACACAAAACCATCTTATTTCCAGCTGGAAGCTTTCCATTCAATTGCTTTTCATACTTCCAGCCATGGGCTACTTTCCAACTGTCATCATCAACTGATTAGCAAAGCTAATATTAGTCTAATTTGTTTCTAGTCGCAGTGTGGTAAACAGTTGGTAAAGTACTTTTATTGTGACTTCCAATACAATGTCTTCATATCAAATGGGACCAGGAACCTACGCAGTTCCGATGAGCCTGTTTCGTGACAATAGAAATCGCGTAGCATTAGCCCTTCGCAGTAATCCCGAATTGAAAGAGAGAACGTTTGTTCTCTTGGAGGGCGGTAAAGATGTTAGTTTCAATGATACGGATGTAGACTACATCTTCAGGCAAGAGTCCTTTTTCCAATACATGTTTGGCGTGAAAGAACCCGGCTGCTATGGAGTAGTAAACATAACCAATGGTAAGTCAACGCTGTTTGTGCCACGTCTTCCGGAGGAGTATGCTATATGGATGGGACATTTGCACACATTGAATGAATTCAAATCAATGTACGAAACTGACGAAGTACTTTACTGCGATCAACTGGATGAATTCTTCAGCAAAGCCAATCCTTCGCTGATTCTTACATTGAGCGGAATTAATTCGGACAGTGGGTTATCAGCTAAACCAGCTTCTTTTCCTGGTATCGAAAAGTATACCCAGGACTGTGATATTCTACATCCGGTCATCTCTGAATGTCGTGTCATCAAATCTCCAGCTGAGATTGAGGTACTACGTTACGTGGCAAAGGTCTCGTCGGATGCTCACAAGAAAGTAATGTCGAAAATAAAGCCAGGAATGACGGAATATCAGGGAGAAAGCGAGTTCTTACATCATGCCTACTCGGTAGGTGGCTGTCGTCATACCTCGTACACTTGCATCTGCGGTACGGGCATTAACTCGTCGGTGTTGCATTATGGACATGCTTCTGCACCCAATAGCCGTGTAATTCGCGATGGAGATATGTGTCTTTTCGATATGGGCGCGAATTATTGCGGATACGCTGCTGACATTACGTGTAGTTTTCCGGTAAACGGAAAATTCACCAATGACCAGAAACTGATCTACAACGCGGTGCTGGATGCAAGGAACGCTGTTCTGAACGAAGCTCGCGAGGGTGTTTCATGGGTCGAAATGCATAAATTAGCGAACAAAATTATGTTGCAACGTCTTAAGGAAGGGGGCATTCTACAGGGTGATGTTGACGACATGCTTGCTGCTGGATTGGGAGCAATATTCCAGCCACACGGCTTAGGTCATTTGATTGGATGTGATGTCCACGATGTAGGTGGATATTTAAAAGGCCAACCGGAACGTCCAACTGAGCCTGGCGTTTCCCGATTGCGTTTTGCGCGTGTTCTCAAAACAAACATGTATGTCACTGTGGAGCCGGGATGCTATTTTATCCGGTGCTTGATGGACAAGGCGTTGGCTGATCCGAACATGAGGAAATTTATAAATGTTGACGTGTTTGAGCGCTTTAAGAACTTTGGTGGTGTAAGAATTGAGGATGATGTTTGGATCAAAAAGGATGGCTGTGAGAATTTCGCTGTCGTCCCCAGAACTGTTGAGGAAATTGAGGATTTTATGAGCAGACACTAAAGCTTTTATCTTATACATACATATTGTTTTATATTTTCTATTTCGTTATGTAATTGTTATATTATTATTATTATTATTATAATTTATTAGCTACTAATTAAAATTAAAGCTAACAGAATGTGAGAGCACTAGCTGCTGGGGCTTTCGGCTCAATGGTATACATTTTTTTTTTAATTAAATATCTATATTGTGTTTCTTAATTAGATTAAATATTAAATTAATATTCTGCTGAGTTGGTGTTTTCAACAGGTGAAGTAGTGGTGGGGTTGTGCTCATAATGTTGGCTGTACATTGTGAGGGTCCTATAATGTGGCTTAAGTCATAGCGTGAGTTGCAGGTATTACAAATTGGAGGGGGCGTTCTTTTTAGTATGTGTAGGTGGGTGATCGTGGTATGTCCCAATCGAAGTCTTGCAAACATTTTATTTTGCAATTTGGATGTTGTGGTGGGATACCTTACACGAGACCGGTCAGGGTTAACAAGTCTGTAGTGATGGTGGTAGTTATTCCAGTTTGCTAACAATTTTCTTTTTATCTTGTTGTGAGCAGCGCGCAGAAGATCGAGTTTGGTGATAGAGTAGAATTGGTGAACTGGGGAATAATGAGTGTTGCGCGCTTCCTTGTCAGCTATTTCGTTTCCCTTAATACCAACGTGGCTTGGAACCCACATGACTTTGATTTTGTTTGATGCATTGGTCAAGCAGTTTCTAGTGTGGGTGATTATACCAGCCCTGTGGTTCGGACTGCGTAAAGCGTTGAACACGGACATACTGTCTGAGCAGATGATGTATTTCCCATTGTCTTTAGAGCAAATTGACACTGCTTTGTAGACCGCTAAGGCTTCCGCTGTAAAAATGGATGCATAAGGCGATAGTAAACCCTTGGAGATTACGGTGCCATTTTCTCTTGTAACTGCAAAAGCCGTACTATCGTTTATTTTTGATCCGTCGCAAAAGATCAGAGACCATCCTTCCGCTGTGAGGTTTGAAGTAGTTTGAAGAAATATTGCCCGATAAACTGCACTTGGTGTATTAGCTTTTGCGTAATAGGTTAGATCTAAGACGAAGGATGCTGGGTTTATGATCCAAGGTGGAAGAGTTATGGTGTTTGAATAGGGTATCTTTTGAGGTAGATCCAACTTTTCTGCAATTTGTATGGCTTTTACAATGGCTGATGGAATTCTTGGCAGCCTTTTTCTGCGTTTGGTTAGTTTAAAGTCGTTACTTATAGCTGAGTTATTTGAAAACAACAGCTTTATAAACAGTTTCGAAAGGCATACTTTAATGCGTTCTTCAATCGTGGGAAGGCCTGCTTCAACCAAAATGTTTTTGACGGGTGTTGTTCTGAAGGCACTAACACTCTTCCGGGCAGCTTGGTGGTAAGGAGCTTTGATGGAGTTGATTGTTGATGTTGGTGCGTTTCCGTATATACATAATGCATAGTCTATTTTGCTTAGAACTAGAGATTGTGTTATGTCACATAAGGTGTTTATATGGGTGTTACAATTTTTGCTAGCAAGGTAGTTAATAATATTGACCCTAGCAGCTAGATTTTTTCTTAAGCGTAAACAATGGGACTTCCAAGTATATTTATTATTTAATGTTAAACCTAGGATACTTAAACTATCGACATTTTTGATATTTACATTATTGATTTTAATTGACAGACTGCAACAAGACTTTTTTCGACAGATGTGAATAGTCTTACATTTTTCTAGGGAAAGTCTCGCACCAGATGATTCGGACCATAGTAAAATGTCTTTGATAAGCAGTGATAGAGTGTTTTCTGTTTTCTGTAGATCATTGTGCTTACACATGATGAATATGTCATCTGCGTAGATACAATGATCTAGGGATTTATGTTTATTGATTACTGTTGAAAGATTATCAAAAGCTATAATGAACAACACCACTGATAGCGGTGAGCCTTGTGGAATACCGTTCTGGAGTGGAAAAGTGGAAGAGTAGGTATTGTTGACCCTAACACAAAGTTTTCTATTCGTTAAAAACGATTTAATATAATTAAATATTTTTGGCCCAATACCCCAGTCTTTTAGTTTATTAAGTATTAAGTGGATACCGATTCTGTCGAATGCCTTTTCAAAATCGAGTGAAAGGATGGTCGCGTGGCCACGAGCCGAGAGGGTGTTGGTTATGTAGAAGTCCATATGAACAAGGGCGTCGGAACACCCTTTGTTGGGTCTAAAAGCTACTTGGCTAGGGCTTAAGAGGTTTTTTGATTCAGTGAACCATAGCAGCCGACGTGCTACTATTTTTTCAAGGACTTTGGCCATGCATGGAATCAGTGAGATGGGGCGATAGCCTTCGATTGTATCGTTACTTTTTCTGGGTTTGTGAAGTGGAAGAATCGTTGCAAGTTTCCAGTGCTGTGGTATTATACCCGTATTTAAGATGTTGTTAAAAAGGCTTATGAGTCTATCTTTTGCAGAGGTTGGAAGATGTTTTAGCATGGGGTATGATATCCGGTCTCTACTTGGTGTTTTCCCTTTAAGTTTGGCTAGGTTGCAGTCTAATTCGAGTGGGGTTATAGGTTTTTCTATATATTTAGCTAAGTGTGAGATGTTAGAGTGAGATAAAGGTGATGAAGTTAAGGCGATCATTTTCTGGGTCACAAAAGCTGAGTGGAAACATGTGTCTCGTGCAAGGTTCGACCAACTGAGTGCAAAGAACGAGGCTATGTCTTGAGCTGATGTAATTTGCCCTTCGGGTGTCGCTATCGCAATAATTGAGTGTGGTGTTGAATTACTAGTCAGGTTTCGAATTTTATGCCAAATTTTGGCAGGCGACGAATTCGGATTTAAGTTTGATGTAAAATCGCTTAGACATTTCGCTTTGCTTTTTTTCATCTCTCTGCGGAAATTGGCATTTACCTTTTTATATAATATGAGGTTAGATTGGTTGGGGTGCTTTTTGAAGCGATTCCAAGCATTCATTTTTTCTTTCCGGAGTTGGGCTAATAGAGGACACCACCATGGCACCCTCCTACTAGTCGATCTGTTGGTGTGAGTAGAACTCTGTGGAATAGCTTTGTTTGCCGCAAATCTGAGAGCTTTCTGAATAATTGCTGCCTCTTTATTTATATTAGCTGAAAAGGCTACTTTAGACAAAAAATCTGATATGTGCTTGTTGAAACAAGCCCAGTCAGCTAAGTCAGTCTTGAATTTTAGGTTTACAGGTGTTTTGGAGTAAACCGGGCCGAGGGCAATAGAGGAGATTATAGGGAAGTGATCACTGTTAAATAGATCATCCAAAATCTCCCAGGAAGTTTTTGTAGACAGCTCGGGCGAACAGCATGTAATATCGATGTGCGTAAGCGTACCGTGCGTGGAGAAGTGAGTTGGGGAACCATCATTTAATATTGTAAGATTTGACTCCGTTAAGAAATCTTCAAGTATTTTACCTCGAGAATTTGTGATGGGTGATCCCCACAGTATACTCCAGGCATTAACGTCACCTACTAGTAAGATTGGGTGTTGGACTTGTGAGAGGATGTTGTGTAAGTCGAATTTTGAAAAAGGTTGGTCAGGCAAGATGTAAATTGACACCAATGTAAAAATTATTGAAAGGTTAATTTCTATAGCCAAAACCAAAAGATTAGAGTTGATGCCAATCCTTCTATGGGGAATATTACTTTTTAGTAGAACGGCGAGGCCTTGCTTGGATGATGTGTTATAAGCGAAATTGTGGAAGTAACCTGTGTACGTTTTTGGTACAATTGGGACAAAATTAATGGAGCAATGTGTTTCTTGAAGGGATATGACATATGGGTTATTTTCTTTGATGAGGATATTTAATTCATCGTAGTTGTTGACAAGTCCTTTTATGTTCCATTGGAGAATGTTGAGTGTGTTATTGGAATGGGTTGGTTGGTTTCGGTGTTGATCTTTTTTGGGCCGCAACCCACTCTGGGCGGCAACGGGACGGACTCGCTCGGTGTTAAGCAATTCCGTCCCATTTCCAACCAGTGAAGATTGCGACCCTGAGGGTGTTGAATTGGGAGATCTATTGTGCATCATCATCCACAACGGGTGGATTGATGAAGTAGGAATTTGTATTGATTAGGTCGTTGGTTAAGGAAGTTATAGGTGATACAGAGAAGGAATTGTTGGTAATGGTTCGTGTAGGGGGTGAAGGAAGTGGGCGGTTATGGGGGTTCATATTATTTGATTTTGGTGTGGTAGGTTGAGGACTAGAACTGGGAGATGGGTAGAGTGTTTGAGGATTGTTTTTTGTTGTTGGTTTACTGAATGTTGACGTTGTTAAATCTGTATTCGTTGTATTGTTTAGTGTTATTGCTTGTGTTGATATGATTGTATTAGGGGAGGGGAGTGTCGTGGAGGGGGTTGGGGATGTGGATTGAGAGTGTTGGGAGGGAGGATTTTGTTTTGTTGTTAAGTACGGTTGCTTGGTTGTTTCTGCATAAGTGAGCGAAGAAGAGGTTGAGGTAGAAGGGTGTGAAAGGTTGTATAATCGCCTAGCCTCTGCCATACTGCATTTATTTTTTGTTTTGATCTTTAAAATTTCCTTCTGTTGCAAATATTTCGGGCAAGAGACAGATGAGGATGCGTGAGCTTCTGAGCAGTTTGCGCACATGGTGCGAGTGCACTCAGCAGGATCGTGGGGTGGAAGATTGCATGTGACGCACGTTTTGCTTCTGGTACACCTTTTAATAGTATGGCCGAGAAGTTGACAATTACGGCATCTCATCGGATTTGGGATATATTCTTGTACCTTGGCGTTGTGCCAGCCTATTTCTACCGTGGTGGGGATTTGGTAGAGGTCAAATGTGAAGAGAACAAGGCCTGTGGCCCGTTGGGTACCATCGACAGTTTTAGTAAATTTGTAGACGTCGATGACTCCTTGTGATTTCATCTCAGCTATAATTTCGCTCTCGGCGACATTTATGAGGCAGGGAGCATAAACTATACCTTTGGAAGAATTGAGGGTATCATGCAATTTACAAGACACCGGGCATTGGTTGGCGAGATTGGTGGTGTGCAGAAATTTATCTGCAATTGTTTGGGATTTGGCCAGAATGAGGATACTGCCATCTCTCAATTGGGAAATGCTTTCGTATTCCGTACTCACTGCATCTATTGCCTTTCTTAAGACGAATATGCTGACCGATGTTAGAGGCTGTTTGTCATCACTTGAGGAAATTAACACAAATCTGGGGTTTTTGAGGTTAGTGTTCGAGGGGAGACAAGGAAATTGGCTGTTAATTGTTGGTTTGTTTTTTTTTGACCGGGGTTCAAATGTTAGCGTTTCGGCGTCCGCCAGTACGCTAAATCTGTTCCCAGGCTTTATTTTATTTGGCCCTGGGGCCATGATATTTAGAGAAAACAACTATTGGTACGCGAGAAAATAAAACACGCGGTTTGGAAAAAGAAAGAAAAAACAACTGGCGGAAGTGCGAGTGAGAAAGAAGAGAAAATGGAAAAGAAAACTGAGTAAGGATACTGAGAAAGTCAACACGATGTTAACGCTACGAGAGCTAGACGGTGACTGTAATTGTTATAATTTGCATTAATAAAGAGAAATGCTATTCAGGCAATATTATAGACAGTGTTTTATACATTGATTTGTAGCCTACCGGGCCTGAACAAATGTTTCTTACAGCCTAAGAGATAATCGGTGCCTAATCGCTTGTGATAAGTGCATGTTTTCAATTAGAACAATGTTGCGAGTGTTATCTTTTTAATATATGGTTTTATATATAGTAGATAAAAGTAGAATAATAACTTGCTACCGCTGACGATAAGAATTCGAGACTGTTTAGTACAGTCTTCAATAATCGCATATGTCCATTTGCTGAAGTTGTTTACATGCTCGATTTTCTGTTGATATACGTATCTACCTAAGAAGAAGACATTTGCACTTTGAAATCTGTATTTAATTCTTAATATGGTTGAATGAGGGCGCCGTGGCGCAGTTAGTGTGTTGGTCTCTGACGCACGATGAGCGAGTTCGGATCCCGATAACACCAATGCCATCGAATGTTTATTTCGCGGCGGGGTACTGTCAAAACCCCCCGTAGTATAACTTGCCTAGAAAAAGCTTCTGGACTCACGCCGTTCGGAATCGGCATTAAACTGTAGATCCCTTTCACCTGTGTGAAAATAGAATCACACACAACATGGGTGATTGAAGGGAAGCTTGGCTCTGGTCCTTCATGGGCTGTAATGCCACCAAAGAAGAAGATGATTGAATTATCCTCAAACTCTTGGTGTGGTACTTGTGATTGGCCTGAATTCAAAATTTGTTATAAAAGCACGAATAGGTTATTAAGTCGTCCATTTCGATCGAGTTCTGAAGTCGTTCTAAAGAAACAATAGACTTAACCCAAATAACTTCTTTCCCTAACCACAAACAGTTTGGAAGTTATGTGAATATAATGGAATATAATGGTCACATCCTTGTTATATGTATATGTATATGTCCATTGTCATTATTTCTACTTACTAAAACTTAATCCAACTTTTTTTGAGAATAAAAAATATATACATACATATACAAGATGTCAAATTGTAGTAGATGAAGGAAATTTTACAAATTAGACACTTCTCTAGCTCGAGTGTCGCGGCAAGATCTCATTCCCCGTCCTCCTATTTTTTCCCGTTCACTCATCCGGCTTTTTTCGTTGAGTCACCAAAATCCCCACAAAAAAAAGTTGAAAAATAACGGTCCCTCATTTGCTACATACAGAACATATAAAATTCGTGGAGTCCCTCTGTAACCTTTTTCTTTTTATTCATTTAAACTCGGAAAAAACCAAAAGCCTAAAACCAATATTTTAAAATTCCGTTCAAGATCGAAGTCTATTTTAAAATAGTAAACATAACAAAAACCAGAAAAAAAAAAACATTTTACCCATAAAACTGTAAGAAGTACATACATATATATAATTCCGAGGATGCAATCGACTGGAAATGGTAATGTAGAATGTGTGAAGAAAATGAGTGAGAGCTCTGTCGAGGAGGGCATAGAGGCGGCGGCTGGTTCGATTTTAGAAGCAAATGATATGGATGATGTCGCACTGACGGGGGAAGTGAGGGATTCGGATGCTAATGCAATTGAAATGCCTTCGGAAATGATGTCGCAGGTGCCAATGGCGTTAACAGGAGCGACCGAACCGCTGCGCCCGCCATCTTCTGTTGCTTCAGTTTCGGATAAAGACGATGAAGATGTTCTGGGTTTGCAAGTTCTTTCCGCACGATCTTCAACTCCGTATACTGTGCAGGCGATTTGTTGTGCTAATGCGAATTGTGATCTTGTTGCAACCGATTCGACAACAGTCACTCCCGTAAAGGAGGTTGAGATAGAATCAAACAAGAACGAAACTGAACAAGAGGATTGTCAGCAAGACAAGAAGGTTGAAAACAAAAAGTATAGTCGTTTGGATTTGATTCAAATACGTGACGAAATGGCGAATGTGATTAAGCCGGAGTGCTTAGCAAGAGCGCAATTCAAGCCTTTGAATTTAGGAAGGAACGAAAATGGCTCAGAAAATGTCAGCAATAGCGTAAGTATTCAACTCGAAATTTGCATTTGTCGACCACTTTTTTTGTTTTCTTGTTTTATTTAGAAAAACAAAAACTATCGTTCATCCAACGCAACAACAAACGATTTGATGCCGGCATTCTTTAAACGTAAATCGGCAAATTCCAATTCAGCTGCCAACTCTATCACATATGACAACTTTAGAAGCACCCATCCTGAACCTGGGCCACCAAATATTAATCATCGTCGTATCGGCAGTGGTCGTCTATCTAATCGCGACATGAACTGGGCTTACGGAATGGAAGGTGATCAAGAGGATCTTAACAACAATAGCAAACTTCCACAGCGACAAATTAAGAAATACGGGCTTGATGACAATTCCAACTACGTAAAGCGAGTAATTAGCTCAGTTGTTAGTGAATCTTCGGCCTGGTCAATTGCACCGAAGAGTTTAAACAATTCTAGTAACGAGGAAAGGTATAGTAATAATGCAAGCATAAACAGTGCGGTAAATACCAAGAATGATGAACCGGAATGGTTCAGTTGCGGTCCAACATCCCGATTAGACACTATCGAATTATGTGGCTTTGATGAATCTGATCAACAGAAGATTCGATTAGAGATGGAAAATGTCAAAAAGAAAATAGATGCCAATAACAATCAGGAACCGTTGATTAATGGCAACCACAGCGAGAAAAAACAACTGCCATTTCATTTCGATGATTTCTCAAATCATAATGGTAAAACAACTCATAACAATTTTGGCGGCAGGATGCTTTCATCGAAATTTATGCCCCTTTTCTCTACAAAGAACAGAGAAGAATCAAAAGGGGTTAATCAAACATTGAATGAATTTCTTAAACGCACCGATATGGCACCAATTCCCAGGGAGAGGTTAAGCCTAACTGAAATCCCAAGCGTAGACGAGATCGAAGCGAAATGGCGAGGTCCATATCAGCAGGATGAAGTGAACAAGAGCAGGCCACCAGTTGAGAATGTCCGTAACAGTGCGGATAGTTTTAAGAAAATGCTAACTCAATTGAATCAGCAGCAACAACAGCAACCCGCAACTGTCCAGCCGATAATAAATCTGTTCAACAATGAGAATATATCACACTTTATTAAGCAACGCAATCTTCAACAGCAGTTGTTACAGAAACAACAACAACAAGCGGCATTTGCACAACTCCAATTGAATGCGATCCTTAGTCGTCCGGAAGCACAAATGTTACTTATGTCATTGGCACGTGGGGAAATTTCTAAACAAGGCTTGCTAGTTCAGTTGGCCAATCCGAATTTAACTCAAGCTGATCGCGAAGCCATATCGGCTGTGCTAACATTTTCTTCGCCCGTTCAGTATCATCAACAATTGGCTATCAATAGTAATCATCAACAGCAGCAACAGTTTATTGCCAATCAGCTGCAGAACCTCGCTGTGTTGCAGCAAATGAATAAGAATACTTCGACCATGCGAAATTTATCTGTTATTGGAAATTGTGGTGGTGGTGGTATCAACGAGAAGGCTAACGTGCGTACTTATTCACAGGAAGAGCTACAATCGCATGCGAATTATATTCTTCACAACGCTATGATGAAGAAGAAAATCGAAGAGCAAGCGAATTTGGGATTGCAGAAGATTTTACATTTGCAAAATACCGTGCTCAGTAACAATAATTCGACGCCAAAAGCTCAACAACGGCAACAGCCACAACAATTACAGCAACCACATCAACAGCCTCAGCAGCACCAGAGGAAGAAATTAAATGCTGCTAGCCGTGGTGGTAGCCGTGTCGGACGTCGTCGATCGACGTCTTCTTCATCTTCAAATGCCACCGTTAAGGCGGTTCAGATGAAGCTAGCAACTAATTTGGAGATACGGCAACAAGAACAACGAAGGAATACAATAGCCACGGCTACTGTTGGAGGGGGTATGTCTACTTCTTTATTTTAGCTTTTCTTTGTTTTTCCAATGTTACATTGGCTTTGGTAGCTTTAATGTTCGAACTGTTCGTCAAATGCCAGCCAAAAAAAAATCCGCTTCGTCAAATTCCATTCGAACAGTTCACATATGACCGACTGTCAAACAGTTAACCTCAAATAATGCTTCACGTCTCTATCGACATTATTTTTTCATAAAATTGTGTTGAATTTTCAAATTGAGCAATGCGAATACGAATTCCTAGAGGTATAACGAAAACTCAGTTATTGGTAATATCTGCAGTAGGATTTCTAAGTGGTGTGTATATTTGGCAACCACTTCTTTTGAAGTGGAAAAATGACAATCAAATTCCAGCAGCACAAACAGAAATAGCTACTGCACAAGCGGCGAAGTATACTAACAAGATGATTGCATAAAAGCTAATTCATAATTTATTGCTTTCATTTCAGATGAATTTCGCCAAATTTCTTAAAGATTTGAAAAGTACAACACCTGGTGTTCTGGCACTGGCGATGGCAGCAACACTTGGTCTCGGACTGTCATATCAATTATTGAAACCTGAACTTGAAGGAAGACGTCGCCGGCAAGCGGAAGCCTATGCCAATATTATATTCGAGAAGGAGCAGCAACGTCGAGAATCGTCTGCTGGCAAGAATTCAAACACTGGACATTGATTATTTTTTAAATGAATTGGATAAGTGTCGTTCCTCCAATGATTTTTCTTCATTTTTTTCCTTTACTTTAGCTCCTTATAGGTTAGGGTCCATTTCATTTTGTTATTGTTATAACTGCATGGAGAAATTGTTGTTGAGGTCTTGATTCTTTTTTTTTTTCTTCATTGTTACCTTTTCTAGTGAGGCGAAAAAAATATAACTCGAGTTACTTTCATTGAAAACAAATTACTTTGCATCAAATAATAAAGATAAAATCGTGAATTATGTTGAATACAATAATAATTAGTTTTCTGTAATTAGTGATGGTGGTTAATGCGTCGTTCTTCAGGGACCAAGATGTATACGGAAAGCCTGAAATAATATAGAAACGTAGCAGTCTTATTTCAATAATTATCTGAATGTTGCCCTTGTAGCCAACGCAAAATTAAGCCATAATTTGATACATTCGTCGTGTGTCGCAGAGTTCAAAGAAAAACTGCATCCAGGTGATCAGGGTCACTTATTATTCGTCAAAAACCAGAATATTAGGATAAGCCGTGCAGTATACTTGTTCGTGATTTGTAAAAAAACGTTAGTATATTTTTAGGCATCATATTTATAACCTTCCAGAGACAAATATCAGTTTTGGCCAGAATCCCTAGCCATACACCTCTAAAGATGATACTTGCCAATATTTCGAATAAATGTTGATGTATAAAGTCATACATATGTATGTATGTGTCGGCTCCTCCCTCCGGTACCTGCCTGCGGCGTTAGTAACTGACATCAGAAGCACCCCCTCCCCCCAAATGTTCTAGCAAACCCTGTCTTCCTCTAATTCTTATCGGGCGCTACAGTTCAGGGTGAACCTGGTCCTCAACCAACATTTGTGTATGTACGTTGGCGTTACAGTCTATGAGGGACCAAAGCCAAGCTTCTCTAAATCACCCATGTTGTGTGGGACCTACGGTTTATTGCCGGTTCCGAACGGCGAAATTCGAGAAGCTTTTCTTGACAATTAAACTACATGGGGTTTTGTCAGTACCGCGCTGAGGAGAAGCACCGTGAAAAACACGTTCGATGACATGGCTGTTGTCGGGATTCGGTCCCGTGTCATTGGCGTCAGAGGCCAACACACTACGCCACGGCGCTCTCATGCCCCTCCAATTAACACGATCTTTTGCTAGCCTTTTCCAATACCGCGCACACAGTTGGTTAAGTTCCCCTTCCACCTGTGTGCGGCGGTCCTCTGTTTCTTTGTCCTTCGGTTTTGGATTCAAAAACTCTCCGGGATGGAGCTGTGGTGTCCATTCGCTTTACATGGCCTAGCCATCTTAGGCGTTGAATTCGTAGACGCCTGCCTAGACTTATGCCGCTTTTGATAGTGTACATGCTTCTGCGCCGTACAGCAGAACCGGGATGATAAGAGTCAACTTTGTCGTTCGTCGGAGAGCTCTATTAATCAATTGCCACCTGAGCGCAAAGAAACAGCTAGTGGCAAAAGTGATTCTGCGTTTGATTTCGGAACTGATGTCTTTGTTCCAGGTCACCTCGGAGCCAAGCTAGTTCTTAACTACTTTAAACTTATATCTGCACAAACAAACGTTCTGGCCAAGACGTTGGTGGTGAACGTCCTTTTTTGATGACAGCATATATTCAGTGTTTCCCTCATTAACTGCCAAACCAATTTTCGCCACGTCCGCTCCAATACTCGTAAACGTCTCGTTGATATCTCGCTGTTTTCTTCCGATTATGTCAATGTCATTCGCGTATTCGAGGAGTTGTGATGATTTGAAATAAATTGTGCCTCTTGTTTTTGGCCAGTGATGTTTGCACATTCATTTCTAATACGGTGTTGAAGAAATCACCCGACAGCGCATCGCCCTGCCTAAAACCTTTTTTGACATCAAACTATCAGTCAGGCCTTCACCGATTCGGACGGAGCAGCGAGCATTCTCCCAAGTCATCTTGAATAGTCTGATGAATTTAACAGGGATGTCAAAGGTCGATATGGCTTTGTGTAGCTCGTCTTTAATTATGCTTTAGTATGCAGCTTTGAAATCGATAAAAGGGTGGTGAGTGTTGACTCGAAATTCATTGTTTTTTTCAACATCTGCCGTAGTGTGAAGCTTTAGTCGAAACCACACTGATAAGGACCTATCAGCTTATTTACAAAAAGCTTCAGACGTTCACACAAAACGGCAGAGAAGATTTTGTAGGCGATGTTAAGGAGACTTATTCCTCTGTAGTTGGCGCAATCGAAAGGGGTCTCCTTTCTTGTGGATCGTGCAAACGTTGCTGAGACTCTATTCCTCGAGCATGCTTTCCTCTGACCATATCTTACAAATGAGCTGCTGCATGCTCCTAACCAAGTCATCTCCAGCTGCTTTGAAGAGCTCAGCAGAGAGTCAATCTGCGCCAGCAGCTCGCCAACCTCGTCACCGACCCTATTATCCTTTACCAAGATCGCCAGTATTGTTCTTGACTCAAACTTGTGCTTAAATTTCACGAATCAAACTGGATATGGTTCCGTGTAGTGAGAGCCACTACTAATATAATCGTTGCAGTCTATATTAACAGATTGACATTTTGCTCGACATGTCCTACATACATGTTGGGACAAGCCATTTCTACACAGTAACAGCTAGACTACTTTCATTTTTGCGGGCGTAATGTACATCGTTGGCCCATCGATACCCTGATTTAGTTGTCTTCTCCTACATCGGTCTGCACTGCAACTGTGAACTGAAAGCGCCAAGATTACATCTGTGAAAACGCATTCGATCATAAAACAAAAGAGAAAAATAGTGACAAAGCTGTCAGTGGCAACTTTTCTGATTTCCTTTTGTCATCTCTCTTCGTTTGCCAACGAAAGGTAAAGATTTCGAGTGAATTTGTCATTCGCAGTTAGGCCCTCTCTCACGAAGTGGGTAAGTCGCTTTTTATATTGTGCGAGTGCGGACGCGAAGTGAAGACGTAATTGATGTTGCAAAATACGAAAAGGAAAAACAATTTTTTTTACATAAGTGCATAGCTAAAACGAGTTTTCTGGATCGACACAGGTATCGAAGTGATGAGGCTGTCGGAAATGCACACAGAAGGCCTACAAAAATGAAGTGAATAGCGCCACCTATAAAGGTCCGTAAATCTTCCGAAAGAATAAAAAAGAAAATGGAAAACGAAGATGAAATAATGTGAAAAGTCAAACGGGGAAATAAATTTCCATTATACAAGAAAAGCAGAAAAGTGCAGTTTTTTTTTTTTTAATTCTGACATCATATGTAATCCACTGGAGCAAAGGCGAAGAAAAGAAAAACGAAGAAAAAGTATGAAACGAAGAGGTGAGACAATAGAAGAAAAATAAAAGGAAACAAAGGGTGCCAATGCAGAAACCAGTATATACAGAGACGGAAGACAGATTAAAGGGAAATTTAAGAAAAACAATTGAGAAGAAAATCACAGCTAGAATATAATAAAAATAGAAAAAGCAGAATAGAGAAACATAAGCATAAGCAAAACGGGACAAAGGTGTGTGCGTGTTGGGTTTTGAAAACTGTCAAATTGTTGTTGGCTGACGGAGAACAGGAAGAGAGACAAAACGTGTTCCACCAATTGGATCTCTTACCGTGAGAGGGGTTTCGTGTATGTGTATGCTCGTCTAATTCGTTTTTTTTTTTTTCAATTTTGTTTTGACGTTGTCCCGTCCGTCATCATTTTAGCGCTGTAGTGTGGTTGTAGTATTTTTTGTTTCATAAAGTGGAATTACTTAAGTAAAACGCAAGTGTGATAAACAAGTTTCAAAACAAACAATGGTAAATACAATGTAAAGTGTGACGTAGGATTTTTTCCTGTTCTTTTGTGAGTCGTTGCTCGAAAAGAAAATTCGGATAAAAAATCGTAGCAAAACAAGAGAGCGCGATTGAAAAGAGAAATACGAAAGAAAGAAGGCAAAACAAAATAAGGCGCAAGCTGTAATACAATAATAAAATACATAAAAGAAAAAAATATGAATAATTTTGACAATACTGAGATAAGCAGCAATAGCAGCGCACAGACATTAACTTCTCATGTGGCTAGTACAATCGCGTCATCTACTACTTCACCAACTGCTCCAACACCAGCAGGAATTGGTGACAAACAAGATTTTTTTTATACCTATAATGCAAATTCGAGTTTAACAAATGATACAGAAGTGAAACAAGAAAATGACACAGGTACGATTGAAGCTTGTGGATTGGCTGCTGTTGCCGCTTCAACCAACGAGAAGACCACCCCTTCAAAAGCTGCATCGGCATCTGAAACCTCGCCAGCGGCTGAATTTTTCATCTCAGGCGCTTCAAGCAGCATATGTTCTCAAGAATTGCATTCGTCGCTGCACAAAGTTGAAAACGATGTCGAAAGCATAAACGAAACGAACAATTTGCTGCCCGACCAGATTATATGTGATAAAGATCCTATAACTACCACAATAATGTTTTTCTCGACACCAGCAACAATTTGTGATAGTAAAATGGTAATTGAACAGCTAAAACATGAAATACCTTCATCAACATTGTCATGTCCTTTCGTATCGGCAGACAACACCCCATCGCCAACGCTTGCGATGTCAATTTTAGAAACACCCGATTCAATGGCATCAGAAACACAATCACACCTAGAGTCAGGTGAAAATAAAAAATGTGAAGATGGCGATCAGTACGTTGGGGTCGAAGAATCATTGGTCACCATTGTATCTCCTCTGATCGAAGATCGTGAAAACAAAGAAAAACTACTCGCGGTTACTATATCGACGACGATTACAGCGCCACCGTCACTTACGGTCGATTCTTTAAGTGGGAGTAGTTCTGGCAGTAATTCTGCCGATAGCGTAACGACTGGCAGCAAAAGTGGTTCCGTGTACGGTCATAGTGCGAATAAAACAAAACAAATGCTTTTACGGAAGAGGCTGAGCACATTGACGACAACATCAAGTGAACCGATTATATTGCAATGTGGGGGCAGTGGGAGCAATTGCTCGTTGTCATCATCGATTTCAGGGTCAACGACAACCGCTACGACGTCGGGTGTTGTAATGCCGAGACGTGTCTCATTTCCAAAAAGTGATGCCTTAGTGACGGGATACTTGGAACCGGCAAATCCATGGGAGCACGGTGAGTAATTTGTTAAGATAGTTCCTCCTTAAAGAAGCTCATTCTCTTTTTTTTTTTTTCGTTCGTTTTTGATTCAGTGTTACATAAGAATGTTTGTTCTCACGTTCATAAAAATGAAGCAGTGCTAAAGTGTCTGTGCTTTATTTTTCTAAACATACTATGTACCTATGTACATATGTATTATGCTCATTTGTGTTCTATATACTATGTATAGTATGTACATACATATGTACATATATAGTAAAAAAACAAACGAAAAACTAATAATTACCTCTGTACTTCTAGAGCAGACATATTGCCAATACATGCTTTTGAGAAGGCTCTGATAGTGAAGTAAGCTTGAAACTCAGCTTTCTTTCACACATCTTAGCATACATACATATGTACATATAACATTCTACTGTTACTGACAGTGGTAGCTTAGTTCTTTACAAGCAACCAAGCCATGTGTGGTTGTGGTTTCACTTTTATGTATAATAAAAGTGCGTACGATAAGGCTTTTATTATAAGATTTTCTATGCCTACATACATACATACATACATATATATGCACCTATGTACGAGTATGTCAAGCCTGATTTAAAGGTAGAATGACGATTAAATTTTTCTTCATTGATTATTGCTCTAATCTTCGAAGCTCGATCAGCTGCAGTTTAAGTTAAAGTAATAATCTAGAGCATTCCTTGTATGATCTTGGCATACACACATAGTCTCATTTAATCGTTCCTAGTGCTTTTATGTTTTATTCTTTACATTGAGTTGTAATTCACAGTAATCCACTTGGTTCGGGGGTGGATCTTCGTCGGTAGGCGAGTATCACATACGTACATATCTATTACATTTTGCTCCCACGCTTTCGATCAATTTTTAAGATATGTACATGCATATGCAACTGTCGGAAGTGCAAAATGTTTATGTGTGTATGTAGGTATGTCGCTTTAGTTATGCATCATTAGGTCGACATGAATCCATGTGACGGATTTGATTGAATGCCAGATTGCGACTCAGACTGAATACCAGATGTGTGTACATATGTATGTCCATACATACATAAGTGTGAGCAGCTATGTATTAATGTGAATAGAACGGCTTCCCTTTTCGCTTCATATCCAATTTGTAATGGTTTAGTATTCCTTGAAGTTGAAATATGAATGTCAATAGAATACGATCAGTAATTAAAAGAGAAAGATACATACATACATATGTACATATATGTATGTATGTACGTCTTTTTGCTATTCATACGATTAAATCAGGAATTTTTTACGGAAATTATGCCTTGCTGTCACTATGAATTGTTAGATAGATTTCCTAGGTTGGACAGCATGGACTGAAATGTTTGCTTTTATTCGTGTATAATTAGTGGGCCCTTCCAGTTTTGATTCTTACTCCTAAGGCCAAGGCCACGCGCTGAGCGGCAGAGCGGCAAAAAAAATTGAAAACGTATGAAAATGTATGATTGCGGCCACACGGCCGATGAACCGCAAGCGACGTTTCTGAGCGGCGCCGCTCAGTTTTCAATTCTGTTCTATTATTTTAGTGTAGTGCTGAGCGGCAAGAAATAATTATGTAGAAATAGGTTAATTTCGTTTTGTAATTTTAGAACGAACTTTTTCCAACAGCAAATCAAATGATTGTATTGACATACGTAGGTATTGTCTGAATCGGTCTTCGTCTTGTCGAAGATTGCTATACAAATTTCACCATAACCTGATGTTTTTCGGTTTATTGGATGATCACCAAATCTTCTGTTTTTTTAAACTTACTTTCTGTAAAGGTTAAAACGACTTTCATGTAAAACGATGCGGCGAGCAACACTCGATAACGACATTTTCACAATTAATCGCTAAGGATTGCCGCTCAATAAATGGCCACTTGCCGCTCAGCGCGTGGCCTTGGCTTGAGGGCCACACCGCTTTAGTGGACGCTAGCTTTTCTTGAAAAATTGATTTTCAATCAGAATTATTGGAATGATTCGAAGCCAGACTTAGTGAAATCGAAATCCAGCAGATTAAGTTCATACCAGAAAACTGCAATACATTACATACACGATCTGATAACATTTTTTTCTGATTTCAAATTCACCCAGCTGGTGTATATCATCATAAGCCAACTTGAAATCGATAAATATGTATGCATGTACATATGTACATACATACAAATGTATGTCGCCTCTATTATCTCTTATCTCATCCAGTCTTATACCTACATACATACATACATATGTATATCTCTGGCATTTTATAATCTAATAAGATGGTATGCCTAACAATAACAAGAGCATATACATACATACATACATATGTAATTGCTTGAGCATGGGTTTTGATTACAAGCAATCCTTCTAAAATCAGATCATTCTCCCATTTTGCGAAAAACTAAAAGTTAATTTCGTGTAATGCTGTGAAAATCAATTAACACTTGGATACTAATCAAATGGCGTCATTTTGTTTATTTTTTTTTGCAAAAAATAGCGTGACTTACATATCTCGACGCTAAATGAATGTAAAACAAAGCAACATTTCGCTTAAGCAGGATTTTGTCATTAGAATCGCATTGTTTGAACGGCGGCGGCAAAATATTAAAAAACACGACGTTAGACAAACATTTACTCGCAATTAGTGAGATTTTTTAAGAGAAGAAAACAAAACGTTTCTCTTTTCCTTCGTTTATTTCTAATTAAACAAATGAATGAATAATGAACCGTGTGACCCTGTCGCTGTAATTTGCTATTGTTGCATTTGTGCCAAAGTAACAAGTGTATCCTAGCGGTCAGTTTATTCGATATTTTCAGTTTGCACCTAACTCCTCATAGCAGATATTTCTGTAAAAGTGTGGGGCTGTGCTAATCTTAACAGAGCACGCGAATACTTACCTATTCGGTGGGTCCTCAGTCGGTTTTTGTTGAAAAAAAAAAAATGAAAATAAAAAATTACCCTTTACTCTTGTATAGGCCGCAGAAAGTTGGTCTAGCTTTCATTGTTTTTGTCTTTTATTTTTGGCTTCGATTAAAGACTGCGTGCCTGCTAATTACAATAAATGTTCTCGACTTTCTTCTCTTCATGAATATACATACATACATACATATGTATGTATGTACAGTTCCGTGTAGGCGGGGGTCAGTTCGGCAACTCGTAGCACACGAAAGAGCAATAGAAATATGAGGCAACAAATTTATTTATTTCATTCAACGTTTAATTTATGTTTTGGTTATAATTCGCTCCTGTACCTAATTCGCTTTAGGAAATTTAAAGCTGGCATCTTCGCGATTGTAAATGCATGTGTGTGCGAATTTCAACGCATAATTGAAGAAGAGGAGAAAGATAAAAGTAGTAGGTATCTCATTTTTATTTTTTTTTTTGCTGCAAGGTGAATGTTATAGTGGCAATCGAGTAGCGAAGGTTATGACGTCGACGAATATTCGGTTATTCTGGCTACATTTCAAGCTACATATGTATATATGTAGGTATATTTAGCTATTAATTGTCGAGGCAATCGCTGAGAAAGAAGAGATTTGGATTGAAGGACATGTTATAAATGTTTTTTGAGACATTTATAACATGTATGTACATATGTACATATAATGATTTTGCATTTTACATGTTACATACATACATATGTCTTATCAATTTCAAGTTATTTTTATTTCTGTGTTATACATATTGGCAAAAATATTCTTCTTATTGTGGAACATACAAATGTACATAGGTACGTATAGGAGGAGATGGAGTCGACTGTCTTAGATATTTAAAAGTAAGCGTCATTTTATTGCCTTTCCGATTGCCTAACATACATATCAGACTAAAGCTGATAGTGAGTCAATTTCGTTGTTTTTTTTTTTTTCCCCTATGGAGATTAAACGAAATGCCTGATTTGTCTGCCTTCGGGTTGATTGAGTAAACACAGAGTTTAATATGTTTACATTGATGTATTAAAAACAAGCTTAGTTTTATATCCTTTTCGTTCCTTATGTTGTGGAGGCCAGAATGGAGGCCGCGCACTTAGCCTCAAAAGTGTAAAGAACTTATATTTTTTTGGAAGCCTTTGAATCCAATGCAAATGGATTTCCCTATCATTTTATATTCGTGCATATTTCGATTAAACTTATGTGTAACACTTATTATGCAACTATGTACATTCATAGACAAAGATTCGATTTGATTGCATCATTTATTGATAAGTACATATTCGTTGATGAAATTTAAAGCACGATCTATAATAAATTCTGAGTATATTACATATGTATGTACATATGTATGTCCGTATACATACATATGTATGTATGTACACAAAAGTCTGACTTATTGTGCGTTGGCTTAATGGATGCAAGAAGAAAGCTTTTATAAACAACTAGCTCACACTGTATCACAAATCGATTTTAACGATGTCTGTTTCACAGGTCTTGCTTTTTCTATACAACCAGAATGGTATAAACAAAACCAAATAGAAAAAAAGATAGGAATCAAACAAAAAACCGCAAACATATTACGCGTAGGTACCTACCCAGTAATCTAAAGTCGAAACGTTTACGCGATTAAAGAAGGAAAAAAGAACCTGTTTTTAGTAAATTGACATAAAATGTGTTATACACAGTCGGGCAAGGAAAATCGAATAAAAAAACAGACTAGCTACCTAGTGGTGAAGCTTAAATTGTCAACACGACATCGAACTGTCAAACAAAAACCACAGCTCCATTCGAGCTCATATGTACATACATACATACATACGTGGATGACGTAAATGACGTAAGCGCGGAGGCAATCGCTTCATTTTGCTATGCATACGACTACTGCATACGAGAGCACCGTGGCGCAGTGGGTAGTGTGTTGGCCTCTGACGCCGATGACTCGGGATCGGATCCGGACACAGCCATGTCATCGAACGTGTTTTTCACGGTGTTTCTCCTCAGCGGGGTTCTGACAGAACCCCCTGTAGTAAAATTGTCATGAAAAGCTTCTCGAAATTCGCCGTTCGGAACCGGCAATAAAACTGTAGGTCCCTTTCACCTATGTGAAAATAAAATCACACACAACATGGGTGATTGAGAGAAGCTCGGCTCAGGTTCTTCATGGACTGTAACGCCAACATACATACATACATACGACTACTGAAATAAATATTTGCACTATCGTATGAGTGTGCTTTGATTTGTAAACAGTGAAATTCGACAACTATAGTCTGAAATAACATTAGGCATACGACCCGAAAAATAACAGGTATGCATTGCAAGGCAGGGGGAGAAACAACTGTTGTGAGAGGAGAGAGCGAAAGTAGGAAATGGACAATATAAAAAACGTTTATTGATAACAGCTAATATAAATTAAAATTAAGTAGTGGATGAATGCGATTCAATTTTCTTTCTTTTCGAGCTTGTTCAAGGTCAAGTCTCCTTGGAGGCTCATTTCAATTAATGTTTCCTTCCACTCTGACTGTACACGTACATACATACATATATGTACAAAGATATAAAATGGACCCATGTATGCATGCATACATACATATGTACATATGCAGATGGCGAGTTTTTCCGTATATATATTTTATTTGTTTATTTTTTTTTTCGTGTTTTTTGGCAACTCATTTTGCACTCTTCCCTACGATGTGGTGGAATTGTGTTTTCAACAAATCATTTAGCAACCGTCGCCTTGGTCATGCAGACTGGTTGGATCGGTATTATGACATAAAGGGAAGATGTAAAGAAGAAGGCGACGAATGGGCTGTCTTAACATAAGCGATATGGCTTTGAGTAACTCCAAGCGAAAACCGTATACAAATGAGCCAATATCCAAAAATAGTTTTTTTTTTTTCTATCCATTTTAATTTTGTTTACTTCTGTTGGCAGAGTGTCACTATCTGTTTATGTTTATTTGATTTTATTTTTATCAAACGATTGTATGATGGTATGATCATTATGTGCGTTGCGTACCTGCGTAGGTCGAAGGTGTGCGTGAAAAATATCTGTGCTCGCTTTGGAGCGCTTTCATCGTCCAAAAACTCTCGTGTACATATGTATGTGTACATGTGTCTAACAAGTAACTACATGCATAGATATGTATGTACATACATACATATGTACATATATCAGGTGGGTGGCTAAAGCTTTTTGTTTTGTTTCCTCCTTTCCTTACATCTGAATTTAAGTGCGGTTTAATGGTTGTTTAGAGATTTGCCTGTTGCTCTTGCTCCTATGAAATTCCAAACTTAAACGTAGAGAGAAACATGTGTAGTTTTTTTCCATGGGTGCCTCTTGTGCAGGTTGTTGTTGACAATGAACGATACAGAGTTTAATAATACATATTAAGGTATAGCCCTGTTTATGGACATACATACATACACTCATAATGTTGTTGATTTCCTTGTGTACTTAAACGAAGACTGTGACATGTGCCAAGGGCTCTTTTTGCGTCGACTAAATTTCAATTGCTTTCTGTTATATTGTAGAATTTTATGGAAACCTAATGAAGTTGATAAAAAAATGGACGACTGTTTACACATACATACATATGTACATATGTATGTATATACAGGGTGCCCCACGGGCAGTGTGCCATAAAGCTAGAGCGTGTAGGTCTTGTCAGGACAAGAAAAAAATCGTATTGGAGGGGGGGTCTATTCCCCCCGTTTAGGCGGGTGGGGCAATTTTCTAAAAAATTAACTTAATTTGGAAATAAAAATATTTAAAATCAACGGTTACATCCACAATGCCGTGATATACTTTTTTGTAAAGCCAGAAACCTCTTCTTTCATTTTGTTTTTAAACGAAGCTGTTTTAAGGAATAGTTTTTAAGAAATTAATTTTCAAACTTAAAATTTTGTAAAAAAAAAAAAAAAAAATTGGAGCTAATTTTCTTCAAAATTTTATGTAATTAAGTACTAATTTTTTTTCAAGAATTAAATTCTGTTATTAGTTTTTAGCTCAAAACAGAAAACCGGATCCAAAAATGTCTTGTAGTTTTTGAGAAAGTAAAAAAAAAGCCCAAACCACTTTTTTCTAAGAAAAACCTTTTTTTTTTTGTTTTAACGCGGCTAGACTTGTAGGCAAATTAATGTATGAAACATTGAAGTGGTGTAAAATGGTACGGGTGTAACTTCTCGGTATGAAGCACTCTCCATACTCTAGATTTGGGCACAATAGCTATCCTCCTTGTACTAAGGGAGGGATTACGTCGGACCAAACCCAAAATTCTTTCATCTATGGTTTGTAATTGATCTTTCGCTTCTTCGATGCTCTAGCACTCCGTGCTCTTGCAAACGTAGGTGGATTCTTGAAAACATACTACGACTGGGACACCTCCGATTGGGATATATTTCAGCGTATAGCTGAATGGTCGAGATCGTGAAGCCGAAAGGCTCTACGCTCTACTATACTATGTATAGAATGGTTGGTTTAATAATTTGATTGTAGATCCACAAACTCTTCTTTGGGTTTAGTCCCCATGTTGTTCTAACGAGTTATTTTAGGGACTTGTTGGCCTTTGAGTATCTATGCCCACATGATCCATATACATACCTAGATCACGGGACAAAATAAAACAGTACGGATCAACGTGTAGCATACTTGACATTTCGTTTTATTTAGTCCTGTCAAAGTGTAGAATTGCTATGTCAAAGAAAATTTTACTTTGCATACAAATTTGATACGGTCGATTTAAATGTGGATGATAATAATTTTTATCGATAATTACCAGTTGGGGGTAATACATACATATATCCCCCATTCACTCAAGGGTTCTACAAATTTAAATTACTTACTTTGATGGCGCTACAGTTCGGGGTGAACCAGGGCCTCAACCAACAAGCCTCTCCAGCCGGCCCGATCTTCAGCCAGCCGCTTCCAGTGCCGCACGCCCAGTTGGTTGACGTCCCCTTCCACCTGTGCGCGCCACCTTAAATGCGGTCGTCCTCTGCTGCGTCGTCCTTCGGGGTTGGAATCGAAGACTCTTCGGGCCGGAGCGCTGATGTCCATTCGCTCTACATGGCCTAGCCATCTTAGACGTTGGATCCGAAGACGTCTAACCAGGCCGATGTCGCTGTACAGCCCGTACAGTTCTTGGTTGAATCTCCTCCTCCATTCTCCATTTACACAAACGGGACCAAAGATTGCACGCAGAATTTTCCTCTCGAAACGTCCAATAGCCTCTTCATCCGCTTTTGACAACGTCCAAGCCTCAGCGCCGTAGAGGAGAACCGGGATGATTAAGGTTTTGTAGGGGGAAACCTTAGTTTTTCGAGAGAGGGCTCTACTACTCAATTGCCTCTTGAGCCCGAAGAAGCAGCGATTGGCAAGAGTTATTCTGCGTTTTATCTCAGCGCTGGTGTCGTTGCTGCTTGTCACTACCGAGCCAAAGTAGACGAAGTCCTTGACTACTTTAAAAACATAGCTGCCGAAGGTGACGTTCTGACCAAGACGTCGGTGTTGTGCGTCTTTCTTGGATGACAGCATATATTTGGTCTTGTCCCCATTTACCCTTAGACCCACTTTCGCCGCTTCTGCTTCAATGCTTGTGAACGCCTCATTAACGTTTCGCTTTGTTCGTCCAATAACGTCAGTGTCATCTGCGTAGGCAAGCAATTGTGTGAACTTGAAGTAGATCGTACCTCTTGTATTAGCCGCAGAGTCCCGCACGATCTTTTCAAGAATAAAGTTGAAGAGATCACATGACAGTGCGTCACACTGTCTAAAACCTTTTTTAACATCAAAGGGGTCGGTTAGTTCACCTCCGACCTTAATGGAGCAGCGAGAGTTCTCCATAGTCATCCTGCATAGTTTGGCAGGAATGTTAAAACATGACATGGCTCTGTATAGCTCGTCTTTATAGACACTGTCATACGCGGCTTTAAAGTCGACGAAAAGATGGTGCGTGTCGACCTGGAAATCATGGGTCTTCTCCAAGATCTGCCGTAGTGTAAATATTTGGTCTATCGTGGATTTTCCTGGCCTGAAACCACACTGGTAGGAACCTATCAGATTGTCCACGAACGGTTTTAGGTACTTACACAGTACGGCAGAGAGGATCTTGTACGCGATGTTCAGGAGGCTTATCCCTCTGTAATTGGCGCAGTCATAGGGGTCTCCTTTCTCATGGACCGGGCAAACGATACTGAGATTCCATTCATCGGGCATGCGTTCTTCCGACCATATCTTGCAGATGAGTTGGTGCATGTTCCTAACCAGCTCATCGCAAATTTAAATTAATAACCATAAAAAAATGTATAGTCTTATGAGTGCAATTAGTTTATACGGAAGGCAAAACTGTTTAACCAAATCAGGGTCACAATTTTGTATGTTCATCGGGCAATGATACTCCTAATTTGAATGCGAAGCCAGTGGGGAATAGTATGAACTAACTTTCGGATCATGAAAATTGATCCAGATAGACTGCTGAATCACATGTTGTTATTGTAATGCATGTAAATCATGTTATTGTAATGCATATGATCATGATCATGATGTATACATACATAGATCATCTGGGCATAATAAAATACACCTATTATTAATGTGTTCATTCCAGGAGAGTTTTTGTTCCAGTGTTATTCCTAGGAACTTTACCTCTTACTTTAATGCAATGCTGGTTTGTCAAAAGATGCACAACTACATTCAATAGGTTTTATTGAGGATTGCTGCTATCTTCAAATTGAGGTCGGAAATTTTTCAGACTACTTTCGTATTCTACGACGGTATTGAGACGCTAGTGAGAGCATGTCCTCAGAATCGCTTAAGAAAGTGATCAGAAGAATTTGTGTGCGAGAAACTTGCGAGAGGTTTGTGAGAAGCTTGCGCGAATCGCATCGAAAATCGCTTCACTGTGCGTGCGTACATATGAATACATGTCAACAGTTTTATCGCAAGCAACCGCTTCTCGCATCGAATCACTGTGCACGCAGCCTTATAGAGTTAAGTTGGAGATCGATCGATTTTCCCGATTTTTTTCTAAAATTTCTCAGTCTTATAAGCTTTCTCTAAACATACAATTCATACATATCCGTATCTACTGTAGTTCTTCTTCTTTGGTGCCGTTACAGCCCATGAAGGACCAGAGCCAAGCTTCTCTCAATCACCCGTGTTATGTGTGGTTTATATTTCACATAGGTGAAAGGGACCTACAATTAAATGCCGATTCCGAATGGCGTGAGTCGAGAAGCTTTTTCACGGCAAGTATACTACGGGGGGCTTTGCCAGTACCCCGCCGAGGAGGAACGCCGCGAAATAAACATTCGATGGCGTCGGTGTTATCGGGATCCGAACTCGCTCATCGTGCGTCAGAGTCCAACACACTAACCACTGCGCCACGGCGTCCTCAAATCTAATTAATCTAGATATCCCACCTCCGATTAGGATATCTTTCAGCGTATAGCTGAATGGTCGAGATCGTGAAGCCGAAAGGCTCTACGCTGAAAGATATCCCAATCGGAGGTGTCCCAGTCGTAGCATGTTTTCAAGAATCCACCTACGCCTGCGAGAGCACGGAGTGCTAGAGCATTGAAGAAGCGAAAGATCAATTACAGATGGATCAGCAACTATAGATGAAAGAATTTTGGATTTGGTCCGACGAAATCCCTCCCCTACTACAAGGAGGATAGCTATTATGCTTGGAGTGCCCAAATCTAGAGTATGGAGAGTGCTTCATACCGAGAAGTTACACCCGTACCATTTTACACCACTTCAATGTTTCATACATTAATTTGCCTACAAGTCTAGCCGCGTTAAAACAAAAAAAGAAAGGTTTTTCTTAGAAAAAAGTGGTTTAGGTTTTTTTTTTATTTCTCAAAAACTACAAGACATTTTTGCATCCGGTTTTCTGTTTTGAACTAAAAACTAATAAGAGAATTTAATTCTTGAAAAAAATTAGTACTTAATTACATAAAATTTTGAAAAAAAAAAAAAATTCGAACTAATTTTTTTTTGAGTTTGAAAATTCATTTCTCGAAAACTATTCCTTAAAACAGCCTCGTTTAAAAATAAAATGAAAGAAGAGGTTTCTGGCTTTACAAAAAAGTATATCACGGCATTGTGGATGTAACCGTTGATTTTTAATATTTTTTTTCCAAATTAAGTGAATTTTTTTAGAAAATTGCCCCTCCCGGCTAAACGGTGGAAATAGACCCCCCCCCCCCCCCCCTCTCTTGGAACAAAACAAAAAAAATAGATTTTTCAACCAGAGTACATTTTTTACGAGATGGTAATTTGTCACTTAGCGGTAATATTCGTGCCATTGTTTAGTCTTCCATTTATTTTCGTATCACGGCATCACTAAAAAACTTTATGGAAGCGAATAAAAAATATATACGTATATGAGTATATTTATAACGTGCAAATGTGATTGGAAGACATCAACTACGACACAGCTTTATATAGGAGTCTTGTAAGTTGTACACAAAGTATTTAGCGAGTTGAATAAAGAGGCGACCAAGGGCCTCCTCATCCGCTTACGTTCAAGTCCAGGCATCTGTGCGATAGAAGACGACCGGGGTAATTAAGGTTTTGTATAGCGCAACCTTGGTCTTTCGAGAGAGGGCTTTACTTCTCAATTGCGTCTTGAGACCAAAGAAGCAGCGGTTGGCAAGAGTAATTTTGCGTCTGCTCTCATCGTTGGTGTTGTTGTCGCTGGACACTAGTGAGCCATAGTAGACGAAGACCTTGACCACTTCGCATTTTTAGCTGCCAATTGTGACGTTCTGGCCGAGACGTCAGTGTTGTGCGTCTTTTTTGTTCATATATTTTGTTAACCGATATACCCATTTTAGAACGCTTCATTGACATCCCGCTGTGCCAATGACATTGACGTATGTCATTCGCGTACGCAAGCAGTTGCGTAGGCTTGAAATAGATCGTACCTCTTGTGTTGGCCAGTGAGTCTCGTATGATTTTTTAAAGTACGATGTTGAAAAATTACATTTTTTGACATCAAAGGGCAAAAAAGTGATGGGTGGCGATTTGGTATTTTTGGGTCTTCGGTCTATTGTTTATTTACCTGGTCTGAAACCACACTGATAGGAACCTATCAGATTATCCACAAAGAGTTTCAGGCGTGTACACAGTGCGGCAGAGGAGATCTTATATGCCAAGTTAAGGAGACTTATTCCCCTGTAGTTGACGCAGTTATATGCTGAGATTCCATTCGTCGGACATGCTTTCCTCCGACCATATTTTACAGATGAGCTGGTGTATGCGTCTCGCCAGCTCATATCCAGCCGCTTTAATTACCTCGGCAGACAGGCTGTCTGCGCCGGCTGCTTTATTAATTTAAAGCTTCGAAATGATCGGCTTAATTTCATCTAGGTCGGGTGGATGGAATTCTCTTGCATCTTCGTCATATGCTAATTGATCATTCTGACTAACAGCGGTATTAGATCTTTCATCTCCGTTGAACGGACTACAGAAGTGCTTCTTCCATATTCACAGCATCGACTGTGACTCTACTTCTAGTTGTCCGTCTTCATCTCTACAGGCTTCCGCATTGGCTTTATACCCCTGACATGTTCGTTTTACTCCTCTCCATCTCCTCGATCGCACGTTTTTCATGCTCTCTTTATTTCTTCCTTAAAAGCGTGTGTTCCACTCTCCTTTTTTGCTCGTAATATTCACAAGCGGCTCTCATCCGTCTATGTAGAATGGCTTTGTAGGCGTTTTGCTTTGCTACATGGGCTTGCCCGCATTGCTCATCAAACTAGGGGTTTCTAGCTGACGGCGGCTTGAAACCCAACACATCACAGAACACTGTTGTTCTGTGGATTGTACCGGTGTTATTGGAAATTGCGAGAGGTTGAGGATAACAAGATCGGCAAATATGCTAGCGGTCTTCTGCGATTGCAGCTTTTCGACGTCAAACTATCATTGTCCAGCTTGATTACGTGGCATCCTTGATATCTTCATTCGTACCTTGGCTACAGCAAGGTAGTGATCCGAGTCGATGTTGGCTCCTCAAGAGGTCCTCACATCTACATAGGATACTGGAAGAGTGCCTGGCGTCGATCGCAATGTGATAAATCTGGTTGGAGGTCGACTGAACAGGTGATCGCCAGGTTCCTTTGTGGATGTTGAGATGCGGGAATCGTGTGCTGGCTAGACGGAGATTATGCGCCGCCAGGAAGTCAAGTAACCGATGTCCATTTTCGACCGACTCAAATAATACATGGGCACGGGCTCTTTCTAGATCTTTTAGACGATCGGCTGGGGCGAGAATGCATATTAAGATAATGTCCCCGAACTAAGCTTTGATGCGGATTGTTATGAGGCGTTCGCTTATACATATGCCGAAAGCTTAAGACTTTTTGTCGGAGTCTTCCTCGAATAACGAATCCGCATCCGAATAAGAGTTGTTTGTTCTCCTTGTAGCAATTCCCGTAGAAGATGTCGCAGTTTTACATCCGTCTTTTGCATGGCCCATCCCAACGCACTTCTTGTAGTGGGGTTATCACTTCTTTATAACAATTGAGAGTTTGCTCCAATTGATTGCCTGCCCCCAGTCTATTACGGGACCTGACATTCCAGGTGCAGACTCGCATTTCATTTAGTCGTTTGCAGGGGTCGTCAGCTTTGTATCCGTCCGTATCCGAGGCTTGTGATTGCTTTGCAACAATTTATTTTTTCCGTGATAGTGTTGTTACCCTAATTACAACCCCCAACTTGGAGGGCCAGGTTCCTTTTCCCAGGAGCATGGGTCGGATCGCTGCACACATTGGTTCATTACTTGGCGGATGCAACACGGAGGATGTTTGTCAACTGAGCTGAGCAGGGACAGAGATCGAAGCCGGCATTTACCACGTTAAATGCGATCAACTTCTTTGCTCTATTTACTCGCGTTGAATTAAACGATTTGTTTAAATATAATGTTTAACTACTTATATATGTACATGCATATGTGTGTACATATGTATGGATGCATGTATAAATGCCCTTCGGTAGGTTTTAGCTATCACAATTACGTCTATGGTAAATTAGCTATTTTAGAATTAACTTAAACGCATTGACATGGCAATGTTTGTTGTTTTGCAATTGCAACGCACTATAAATCTATGTGTGGCCCCCTTACATATGTACTTAGAATTAATTTTCAAAATTTGTGACACACCAGTATGGCTATTAGCATTTCGCGGAGAGTACGATAACTTTGACACCAAAAATGTGTAACGGTTTTTTGTAGAGGGGTCAAAAATAAGCATTTATTACTATGGGAGGGAGAGCACCGTGGCGCAGTGGGTAGTGTGTTGGCCTCTGACGCCGATGACACGGGATCGAATCCCGACATAGCCATGTCATCGAACGTGTTTTCTCCTCAGCGGGGTTCTGACAAAACCCCCTGTAGTAAAATTGTCATGAAAGCTTCTCGAAATTCGCCGTTCGGAACCGGTAATAAACTGTAGGTCCCTTTCGCTCGGCTCAGGTCCTTCATGGACTGTAACGCCAACATACAAACATACATTACTATGGGAGGGGATCTATCTCGCGCCGTTTAGGAGGCAGGGGCAATTTAAAAGAAATTACTTAATATGAAAAAAGAATTATTAAGAAACAAGGGCAACACTTACAATGAAGTACTATACCCATTTTTAAAAGCCAGAAACCTGTTCTTTAATGCTAGTTTTAAATTAAATTATTTATGTTAACAATTTTTGAAAAAATTCGCATGCAAACCCACAATTTCGATAAAAAAAATAAAATTTTTAAATGAAGTACTAGATTGGATTTTCGTGGTCAATGCTTATATCAATTCTGAATCGAACACAAAAAAACCGGACGGTTTTATGCCTTCTAGTTTCTGAGAAAATTGAAAATTACTATGTATTTTTGTTTTGTTTTTTTGGCATTTACTTGGTCTTCTTTGAGGTAAGTGTGGAGAGTACGATTTCGGTGGCGCTGTGATCTGACGATGGATTTAACTACATTAACTTTTCATTTTAAGTCATTTTTGTTTAATTACCCTTACCTCCTAAACGGGGCGAGATGGACTCCCCTCCCATAGTAAAAAATGCTTGTCTTTCACCCCTCTACAAAAAACCGTTATCAATTTTTGGCGCCAAAGTTATGGTACTCGTTCCAACATCTCGCAATACCATGATAGAGTATGTAGCCAAGAACAATATGGAACACGGACAAACAGGTTTTCATCTGCTTTCTAGTCAGTTGTGATACCAGCTAACATCGTCGATAGTTGACCAACTTACTACAACATTTCGAAAAAAAAAGGCTAGTGTTATTTTATTATAGAGTAAGATGGGCAAAAAATCAAGTGTCACCGTATACACCTCTTTATTGATTAGGAGTTTCAATTACATACCTGATATTCGTTCATCGTTTTTTTTTTTTTTGTAATTGTTTGTGGTCATTGAACCTACAAATTCCTTGTTCATTCCAAGGGCTTTCGAAGGTCGAGCGGCTCATTAATAGTTGGAAAAAAAAAATCAATAGGCAAAGATGTTCATTTTGTTCGACAAACCAATCATGCTTCATTTAGGTACGTACATATGTACATACATATGTATGTAAATAATTTCTAACAATGATTGTCCGATTTTTGATATAAATATGCAATATGTAAGAAGAAAATATGGACGGATGGTGACGGAGTAGGAAAATGTTTATACCTGATCGAATTTAATACTTGCGGCTGAAAACTGACACGAGGTAGCCGTTGTTGGGCACAAATTCCAGTGTAAAACCATTTCCTTTTTGTGAATATTTTGCATAATACGCAGATTTTACCCTTCCAATAGCATTGGTGTGCACATAGCATACGCAATAGGATATGAAATATGAAAGAAAAAAAAATCGCCTTCAATTCGTTGAAAAGAAGTCACATTCCGGCAGCAAAAACGGAATCTAGTAAATGAGCGAATTAACAAAGGCGACATAAGGCAGAGGAAAAGTGTAAGTAAATCGTAATGCCATAGCTCGATTGAGAGCCGTTTATGAGCTGCCATCATTACGGTAATGAGATAAAGGTAACGCAATACATATTCCATACGACTAGATGAGGACAATACTCTTTACCTACCAATGGTCAACTGAGCCCATTTTGGCATTTGCAGCCGTATTTTTTTACTTTTCCCTTTTTTTTTTTTTTCTATTTAATCGCTAATATACATACTTGTACGTGCAGACTGAATGCACAGCACCATGGACGTCGTCATCATTATGAATATTATTATCCGCAATTGTTGATTCATCCACCTCGTAAGCAAATGGCCTTTTGTTATTATCATTTAATCCACATTTCTAAAGCAATTGCTCCTTATTGCCGCCACAATGTTACGCCGGAAGGCGAATTATAAAGATAAATTAAAAAAAAAAATCAAAACATTCGCAATTTTGGTTAATTTATAAGCGAATGCTTATAAATAATTATTTGAAGCAATGAATCATGTATTTGTCGCTAAGCTATAGACAAAGAGTCGTACACTTTTGTGATGGCGGGTAGTATGTAGAGTGACACGTCAGAACATCAGTGTGAGAGAGAGAATATACAAATGCATACATATGTACATATATACATGCATACATCGGGTCGGAACAGACACATTGGAGGCAGTTAAATTGCTTCTGACAAGCTTTGGAATTCATTCGTTTTATGCCTGCCCCGCTCGGAAATGCTTTGCTTTTCTTTCTTTTGATTTTTGAAAGACGCCGCGCTGCTGCTCGTTAATAATAATAAACACTCGTAATTGTGACGAGTGGATCGGACCGGAATTCATTGTCTTTTATCAATGTTCTCTTTTAAAACTTGTTCATGTTATTTTGTGATTTTCAGTGATGCTTATTAATTGTTTTGTATTTCACCGTGATCATAATCTTCCTGAGCGTTAAGGGAGAACGGAATGAAGGATCGAGTGAGTTCGAGTATACCAAGCTCGACTGGCAACCAATTCGCTTTATCAAAATTGTATCATTAAAGTCGACCTTCGACAAGTATTGATGTCAATTGTGTAACTTTCAATATGCAATGTTGCTTCTTTCGTCGTGTGACCATTAAACGCACTAACAACCCCGTTGTGAAGTTGGTAACATTGATCTGTTTGTGTAAGAGAACATTTTTTTAATAGTAGCCATTCATTTTCATTTTCTTCTTGAGAGCACCGTGGCGCAGTGGGTAGTGTGTTGGCCTCTGACGCTGATGACACGGGATCGAGTCCCGACACAGCCATGTCATCGAACGTGTTTTCACGGTGTTTCTCCTCAGCGGGGTTCTGACGAAACCCCCTGTAGTAAAGTTGTCATGAAAAGCTTCTCGAAGTTCGCCGTTCGGAACCGGCAATAAAACTGTAGGTCCCTTTCACCTGTGGGAAAATTAAATCACACACAACATGGGTGATTGAGAGAAGCTCGGCTCTGGTCCTTCATGGGCTGTAACGCCAACATACATACATACATACAGTTAATCATTGTCATTGAATCAAGCTTTTATTTTTTTCTATAAAAGAATACAGTTGGTTATTTTCTTTATTCATTCCTTTGTAGTGCTCTGACATCATAAGTCTTTTGTCTTATTGAAGCGGTGCGTAGGATACCACCATACATAAACATACATTATCATGCATTTATGAATGATGTGACATGTTTGCTGGTGAGTCTCAAGTGGGTTTGCGTGTCATTTTACAATGAGTAAGCTTGAAAAAAAAAAACCGGCCAAGTGCGAGTCGGACTCGCGCACGAAGGGTTCCGTACCATCTGTATATATAAATATGAAAGAGACTATGTATGTATGTTACCTCATCAGTCATCACATTTTTCGTATGATAACAGATCTTGGTTGCAGGCAGCTTATCGGCATATTACTTTGATAATCAAAAATCTTCATGATGAGATATATGTAGTTGATCATCAAAGTGTCCATTGAATTCATATCAATTATCTTACTTGACAGCAACGATGTGAAAAGGTGAATAACAATAAATATGGGGAAAAGGTTTGCAACTAGGATTAGTTCATCAAAGACCCAAACATATTGTCGACTAACCTTAGTTCAGTATGTGACCAAGGGGATTTTTTGGATGAAAATCATGTCTGTTGTATGGGCGCCCCTCAAATATTCATTTGGTTCTGTTTTTAGTATTTGTCGTGGTAGCGGCAACAGAAATACATCATCTGTCTAACTATCACGGTTCATGAGATACAGCCTGGTGACAGACGGATGGACGGACGGACGGACAGCGAAGTCTTAGTAATAGGGTTCCGTTTTACCTTTGGGTACGGGCACCGCATTATTTACCATTTACCTTTCTATCTATGTAATTAATTTTATCAAACCTGACACTGAACAATGATTATTTTTAACTAAACACGATACATACCAAAATTTTTATAAACATGATACGGCCTTCTTTTCCTCGCAGTATGTAATAAATAAACAATCGAAGGGTCAAGGCGTTTATAGTGTCCTTGTTACACTGTCGACACATAAGTTTTTTTTTTTTTTTTTTTTTTTAGAGACTCGCGCAGGTTCAAGAGTTTTTATATTCTCTTATGATGTGTTGACACACACAACCTGAACGGAGTACAGTGGTTGGGGTCGTTGATGTTCGTTCACTACTCTCAGGGGTGGTTGTCCTAGACCTAGATAGGACGAGAGCCGACCAAATTCCGCGTTGGTTATAGTCCGTAGTAATTCGTTCAAGCACTTTTTTAGTATTGCATACGCAGAGGATGAATTTCGTTTGACCATATACTGTGAGTGTTATGCCTGCAGCAGTACGTCTGGTCACTTTCCATTCTCAACAGCGTTGCATACTTTTTGGCGGTATGGAAACTACTTTTTCTTGGCTATGAAGCGAATTTAACATAAGTTAACCCAGAACTATCGTATATCACGATACCCGTGAATGTGCATGATTCCATTCAAATATTCGATGTTGTGTTTGTGCATGTGCATTGTTATGCACTCGTATGGAAGGCTTTTCAATAAATTAAAACTCTGAAGTTGGCAACACAGAGAACGATGTATTTCGGGGTCAGTCGTTCGTTAAAGTCCACTGAGAATGTATACATGTCGATTCCAATGATGACGTACAATGAAAGGAGAAATTTACACTTGTTCTTTAAATGAATAGTATATTCCATTCGTACTTGAAGTTTTGAGACTACATGGAGTTGGATGTTTTGTAGCTCATAAAAACGAATTGTGTTTTTCCTGTTACTATTTGTGGTGTGTATACGCCTCAGTGAATTTCGTATATCACATAATCACTCATAATTCGCTGCAAACTTATTCGTTTTCTTATGTATTTTCAGTTCACATGGTGACAGGTATCTCGGAAATTATCGAGTTGTATATACAATCATGTCAGAGACACAAAACTAAGCCGCTTTCTACTGTCTTAGAGCATTTGAATACAATCGAATTTAATAAAGCAGTTCGCCAGCCAAACTTAGTTTTGAAATCTATAAAACTCCTCCCACCCGATTGCGAAGCTTTGGAGGAAATATTCAAACGAGTACAATTTGCCCAACATGATGAGAGAAGGATGCTTAATAAATATTTTTTTCAATTTATTTTAGATTCAATACAAATTCATTGACGTCTCATCATGTGAACTAAATGAAACTGCTGTGATGGCCCTGTTCGATATGTTCGAGTATTACGAGGCTACAAACGAATTGGATATATCATCTAATTCCGATGGATTAACAATACGTGGATGGACGTCTTGTCTTTATATGATAAGCCATAGCAGAGCTTTGCAAGTACTCAATGCAAAAGGTAATCCCTTATCGAGGCAGACCGCAGAAAATCTGGGTAGCGCGTTGAATTCCTCTAATTTGCATACAATAAAGCTGGAACATTGCGGATTAAGAGGTCCGCCTATGGATAGTTTATGTAAGTTTCAACGATTTCTATTTGACGTACATTTAAATACGAGTTCAATTGGTTTTAGGTTTCAAGTTGCGACACAATCAAATACTGAAAGAGCTGTGGTTGGCGCACAATGACCTTAGCAGTTCGGACGCGGATAAACTCGCAGAACTTTTGAAAATAAATCATTACCTGCAATTTATTGATATTAGCAACAATAACATTAAGGTAAATTATTTTAATTAAGTGTAACATAGAACAAATACGTGTACATTTCGTTTCAGGATGAAGGTCTAGCGAAAATCGTCGCTGCCTTGATTGAGCAGTCAGCACAACTGGAAAGAATACGAAAGAAAATGGCCGCAGATGCCCTTGTGGAAGCCGAACAAAGAAAACGACAACAGGCGACTGCGAATAATAGTACAAACGGCTCGTCTACAAATGGTACGGGAACAAGTACCGATGACGATATCACAAGCGGTGACAGTGATGCTAGTCCGGCAGAAGAGGACGATGATGAAGATATGGAAGACGATGACGGTGACGAAGCTGATGTCGATACAGATGCGAACGATGTAGAGGACGACGACATAACCACAACTGATGATGGAGTTGTCCGAAAAATCGATGATGATGACGACGACGAGGATACAGTAAAAACGACAACAACGAAAACTATACCTGTTATAAATGGACAATCAAAACTGGATAAGTTGCTATCGATGAACAACAGCGATAGTAGCGAGGATGTACCCACGGACACAGTTGCTGCTTCTGACATTAGTGTAAGTGATGATATTTTCGAGAGCACTAACCCTGCGCCCATTGTGACATCCACACCTGTTGCTGCAACGGCGGTATTAGAACAACCTGAACAATCCGTACCGTTAAGTAATAACAATAGCACGGAGACGACAATCTTCGAAGTCTGTGGTGTGCTTGAGGACACGGTAGAAGAGGTGGCGACAATTGTCACACCAATCAAAGTACTGGATGTAAATAAGAATCTGGGAAAAATAGATGATTTCGACGACGCTCACAGTACTGATTCGGCTTTGGAAAGTTCATCAGATGGTGATATTAGTCGACATTTGCCGGACGAATTCGTTTGTAGATTCGATATGAAAGACGACGTTGAGACGGCCACGATAGCCACAGAAGCTTTAATAACTCCAACACCTACACCGCCGCCAGTGTTGGAAATGTCACCACCGACGACATCAAAGCCAATCGAAGTGACTTCGCCCAATTCACTAAATAATATATTGGCTGATAGCGTATCGCCAAACGCCAGCTGTGATAGCTCAAATGGTCATATGTCTGCATTGAAAACTGCCGCTTTAACCGGCACGAGTCCTTCACCCACCATCACTGGACTACGTCGAACCGAATCCACCTGTACCATAACACAATCAACCCGAGCTAGGTCGCACAGTTCAGACAGTTTGAGCAGTGAAAATTCCCTAGACAGCAGCGTCAGCGATGCTGGAAGTGGGAAGTTCTCAATTAATGAGAAATTAACCAAAAATGACACTCTAACTAGACAAAAGCAATTCGATGTGCCTCAAGATAGTAATAAGTCGCCACATGGTCTTAAAGCCTTAGCCTTGTGGAACAATAACCTGACGAAGGAGTCAGGTACTCTTATATCCGATCTCTTAGCCACTACAGTATCACTGGAACTACTGAACATAGGAAAGAATATTCTCAGCAACGACTTTGTCGCGGCTATTCGTGATAGTTTATCTCAAAATACAACTCTCACAACACTGGGTCTGCAGAGTGCGCATTTAAGTTGCGCTGGTATTCGTTCATTGGCATCTATCCTTCAATTCGGGGGAAACAATACATTGCAGCGAATCGACATTCGCGACAACAAAATCGAAGTGGAGAGTCTAAACATGCTGGCGGAAGCGCTCAAATCTAACACGACCGTTACGCAAATCGACATCGATGATGAACCAAAACGATTGTCGGTAAGTAAACATTACATACGTGTACCCGTCCCCATACATATGTATCTCTTTGCTTTTGTCCGATATCAAATAAACAAATTGTATACAAACACGTGCGCACCCAGTTTGAACGAGTGTGGAAGAAATCACCATTTCGTTCACAGAAAGTGGTGAGTAGACAAGCAAGGCTATCGCCGTCGATTTTTCAAAAAGACGATCCATTCTACTGTAGTTTTTCTTATTTTCATTGAGATTTTTTTTTTTTTTTTTTGTTGTCTCCCCCTAGTTGTTTGTTTCAATTCTATTTGTTTTGTTTTTTTAGTGTTGGGATCGGTTTCGAAAGGTTATCGTTAATGTTCAAATGTACTATACGGAAGTTTCCAACATGCATGATTGCTGTTTTTCCATAATCTTGACGTATATCACCTGCATGATTCAGTTTCAATATCGATTTGCTCTCAATAGCCATTATCGGAGGGACAATCATCCTTAGTCATTGCATTATTAGAGTCCAAATATCAAAGTTTTCTTTTTTACATTTTAAGCATTTCATTAACCATGATTTGTACTGAAACTTTGTTGATACATAATTTTTGCAAATTATTTTCTTTAGATTGGCAGTGATGCTCAATTGGACTACGCCCGAGTTTTGGACAACGTCCGTTCATTGTGTTCACGTAATGAAAATCAACCGTCACTAGTCGCGACTGCCGACAAAGCAAGCTCAGTGTGCACAACAAAACCACGTAGCGGCTACTACCTGGGCTCCCGCAAAATCTCTTTGACATGTCATACTGCGCCACCACGTACGGTTATTGATCATGCTAATAATGCAACATCGATCTGCAGTAAACTTGAGGTGAAAAAGAAAACCAGTGCTCGTCTACGATCTCCTATCCCTAGTCCACCCATAAATTCACCATCGTCGTCCCCAGTGCCAAGTCCGTCAAAAAGTCGGTTTCAAGTATTTCGTGTTGCGGAAGTCAGTCCACTCCAATCACCAATTTCCCCCTCCCCCTCACCATCCCCATCGCCATCACCGACACCACCGATATGTACGCCTAGAGATATCACTGGTGTCCTCATCAATTCCAAAGATTCCACTACAACAATTAAGAGGCTCTCAACATCGCCACGTTCTAGGTTTCAAGTGATGAGGATCCATGAGGATCCCGGTGTGCCCGTCGCACATCGTACATTGCCACCAATAACGCCATCGCCATCACCACCAGCCATATCTAGCATATCATCGTTAACAACGGTGACAGCCGAAGAACCGAAAATTGTCACAACACCAGCCACTCCGCCTACCGACGACGAGAAGAAAATACAAGAACCCAAATTTGCAACCATAACTTCAGAATCAACAATTAGCACTGCTGCGATAATATCAACAACAAACAACACCACCACCATAGCAGTAGCAACGACAACAATAACAGATACCAAAACAGATCCTAATTATTTAATAGAAAAAAATAGTACAAATAATGCAGAATCAAATGATAAAGTGGATGCAAGTATTCCACATCCGCTTGTACCACAACACAACGTAGAAAGGCAAGTGGATGAAACTCTGACAAGTCAGCTTCCTCCGGACAAAGAAGAAAGGTCAACAACGTCATTGAGTCTAACCACGGTGCCCATAGTGGAGGAAGAACAACGAACTCTCACAAATAACTCTGTACATAGTATACTAGTAAATTCCTTAGCAATCACAACCACGGCCATATGTTCAAGTGCACAAAACACAGCACCATTAAAGGAACGAATTACCGAAACACAAGAATCACAAAAGGAACCAGTGCAACAACAGATTGATAAGGCACAAGAATCACAACAGGTAGTAGAAAAATTAACGCAGTCTAAACCCACCGCCACACGAACGAGAAAAGTATCTTGGATACAAAGTTCTCCACATCCCAGTCGTTTATTTAGCATGTTCCAAAATCCAGGACAGATATTCCAGCGAAGTTCATCTCCTGATACGGCCACGTCGCCGGCAAAGCAAGACGATAGAGGCCCATTATCGTATGATGACGCCGATCAGCAATCTTTAGTTCCCGTTCGTAAACGATCTCCACCAACGTCAGCACAGTTTTCATCATTTTGCAAATTAGGGACAGAAATATGTAAGCCGGTCACGACAGTCATTCAGACAGCTGCAGCAGTTTCTAGTGGGAACGTTGTTGGCGGTACAAAAACAGCGGTAATTGCAGCCCATATCGAAAGTCCTCTATCGTTTTTTGATGCTGCTTCTAAACAACTGCGAGACTTTAGTAAGCAGGTATTTCGTCAGAATACTGCTTTTGGTAACGAGGCGGCATCGAACGTAGTAAGTATGCCCTCCAATCAGGATCTAACACAACAACTTCAGCACGACTGTGATACCATACCGAGTGACATGAAGTTAGAAATCAAGGAAAACATCTCACCCGAGCACACAATTAATGAAGAGCAGTTACAGACACTACAAAAGATTAGCGGTAGCCCAGGCAGTAGCAGCACTGGTAGCAGTGAATCAGACATTACCGAAGGTGCATCATCATCATCGACATCTATCTCCAGTACGTCGTCACCATCGTCACTGCTCAGTGCACCGCTGATCGGACCCAGCAATACATCGTCCGATGTTCTAGGCACCGAAGCAACATCTACATTAACAACAGTATCAATATCACAATCGCAAGTTTCAACGGAAAAACAATCCTGCTCTTCTTGATGTCAGGGTTGGTAAATATAATCCCCCAACCCTGCGCCCCGATATAATTTCTACTCAAGCTTTTACCAGAAATTTCACAAAATGTATGTCCAAAACCATAAATGTTATTAAGGACAAAAAGGTAGTAAGGACAAATATGCAACGGTACTTAATAGACATATTGCATACATGCAAACAAAATGAAAAATGAAACGAATTTTGTTTTTCATTTGTTTATTAAGAAATAAAAACAAACCGAACATATGTAATAACTCGAAAAATTTGGGCTTTCCTAGTAGGTAACAAACATTCAAAGTATATGTGTGGACATAAATAATTTGGAAAGACTTAAGCTATTTTCACACGTTTAGATTTACAATTTTGAATTGCTGCTTTCCATTACCCCGAGTCATTACCGGGCACGCGAAATTCCTTTTTTGAATCTGTTGTATTTTTTTAAACCCTATTGCGGCAAGCTATGTATGTACTTAGACGTACAAGGTTATGTTCTAAGTATTGTCTTAAGTTGAATTGAGCGTGTGATTGAACGTATATTTAAAAATGTTGATTCAGTTGTGTCTATCGAATCGATTGGGAGTTAATTGAGGGCAAATAAAACTTATTCTATGTATGTTTCGAACGACTTAACCCATTGTTTAGCCATCGTTAAACACTCACACGGTTAACATATTTCTTGCCAGATTACATAACAAAAAAAAAAAAGAAAAAAATCGTTGTTGGCGCAGTAAAATCAAAATTATCTAACAATGGGTTAAATCGGACAACTGGAAGGAAAGACTTTTATATTTCATAGTTTGGATCTATCTGTTCAAATCGTTTTCACGTAGTTGTCTTAATCATTTTAGATCTCATGATGCGTACTTATTGCTTTCGACTGCGACCAAACTTACATTTTTATTTTTATTTTTTTAATTCAAACTCCACTAAGTATTTCAAATTTATTTTCAATCACACAGTCTCTCATAATTATATGGTAAACGTTAAACGATAACAAACTCACTTAAGATTGTTACTAACACAATAATATAATTTAAAAACAAATGATTTTTTACGTACCTTGTTGAATTCTTGAAAGAAACAAATTAAAAACAAAGAAAATAATCTACACATTTAATAATAAAGTGATATTTTTGAGGTTCAGTCGTTCCTCAAGTTTTAATTTTCCTTATTAAGAAAAACTTCTTAAACTAAACTACAAACAAATTCGCTTTTGATTTAGTTTTTCATTTGTTTTTACCCTAATATTGTGATAGAAAAAAAAAATCAACACTAAATAATTGCAATTAAAAACTTTATTTACGCATTGGTGACCTTAATTATTTTAATAAACTTTTTTTTAAGAAAAACGAAAAAAAAAAAAAAACAAATGAAACACGAAGAGCAAATGGAAAGAGTGTAAATCGTATTATCTATTTAATAAATTCACTTTTTATCACTTTCGTACCTTTTATTAGCAACAAACAGAGAAGAGTAAAAACAAAGTATATTAAATTATTACGAGTAAATTTAAGAAGGAAAAGATAAGAAAAAAAGTGAATTGAAAAACAACATGCAGATTATCCTAACAATATTATAATTTAAAAAATAAGACGTTGAATGACAGTGCTCCTTTTATTTATAAAAAAACAAGAAAATCTAATAACCCGAGTATATGTTATGTATTCTATTGTAATAATACCTTTTTATGTAAAGAGGCCAAACAGTCGGAACATCGCCAGAGAAGAATAGATCAAGTCCATATATTTCATTTCTTTAAGATATAAGTTTATATACATATCTGTATCCGTATCTTAATATGAAATTGATGATGAAACATGCGCTTGGAGGCGACAATTCTGGACCCTAATTCGTTCTTTATTACCAGCCCACCGAATTTTCGACCATGCCACCATTGTGGTAATCCGATAACACGTTGTTACGTTACAAATCAAATCAAACAAATTGTTAAAAAAAAAACTCGACTGTCACCCTTATACTAATTATATTAAGTAATGTTAAGAATTATCTTATTTCATTCTTGTTTATTGTTGTATTTTTTTCCTAACATACGATTCTGTAAAACACTGATCTCAATAGAATATGTAATTTAGGAACACAACCGTGCGCCACGATTGTCTTGCTGCCACAGGTTTTTGTATTTCTTCTCGACTCTTACTCACTACGATTGCAAGGCGAATGTTCGACTATAAAAAGCCTCTTTACCTATCCAAAGATATATTAGATAAAAGATTTAAAAAAAGTAATCAACAATTTCATAAAATAACATATTTTCGTCAATATTCTTTACCTTTTTGTGATGTTAATGAAAATAATATAAAAGAAGAATATTTTTCCCATTTTTTTGTGATAAAATATTGTTTTAATTGTTTAGTTGTTTTAGTCAAAGACTTTAATTTGTTTTAATTACTATTCTTTTTTTTATTTTTGTCGTTTCGTTGGAACGAAAATTCCTTCTATTTTTGTATATTTTACTTATATATGTTTAAGGTTTATTTACCCACACAAATTAGAAGTGTACATAGTTTAATTTTGTCACGGACACAAAATCCATTATTTTTAAACGCCTATGTTCTGCTCGTCTATTCTGGGATTTTATGTTATTTTAATTGTTGATTGTAAATACATAATTACTTTTTGAACAAAAAGAAAATACGAATAGGAGCAAAGCGATGAGGGAGATGTACGAGTAATATAGTGATGCATAAAAATGAATATTAATTTAAAAACAAATGTTTTTTTCTTTTATGTATTTAGAGATATAAAATAACGGAATAAATTGATTGATTTAAACTTTAAGATGATGTGTTTTTTTTTTTATTAATGTTGATTTTCGTCAACGACATTCTGGACAGTTTTCAGTTCTCTAATTGTTTAATGTTTGCAGATGATGTCAAACTATTTTCATCCATTTCCAAAATTGATGATTGCTTTGACTTTCAATAGATGTAAATAAATGTTTCGAATGGTGTGTATATAACCACCTAAACCTGGGGATGAGAGTCTCTTATCAGTCAATGAAGTTAAAGACCTTGGTGTTATAATTGATTCCCAATTGTCTTTTTCAGCTCATATGGATTATGTAATATCTAGGGCTAATTCTTTGCTAGGCTTTTTAAAACGCAACTCGGTGGCATTTAAGGATGTTTATACTTTAAAGATCCTTTACTTATCCTTAGTAGTACCCATTTTGGAATATTGCTACGTTGTCTGGTCTCCTTTTTACCAAAATTCCTCTGATAGGATCGAAAACATTCAGAAAAGATTCACTCGATATGCCTTAAGAAATATAAGGTGGTTCGATGGTCTGCCTAGTTATAGATCTAGATGCGCGTTAATTGATTTTAAATATTTAAAAAATCGTAGACAAACGCTGAGTGTCCTTTTTATTAAGGATATACTCGATGGCAGAATTAATTCTCCGGATTTAATTGCTCTTATGCCTCTTTATGTTCCCGAGAGAAACCTAAGAAATAGGAACGTTCTCTTTTTTATTCCTAGTCACAGGACAAATTATGGACTAAACGAACCCGTAACCCGTTCCTTATTACTATTTAATTAAATTTATCATGAAGTCGACCTTCAAATGAATAGAAATATGAAGTACAAAGAATTGTACTGAATCTTTTTAAAAATGTTATTTCTAATTAGCTATAGTCGACAGATTGTATATCCATTGATGAATAAATAAATAGATTCAGAGCTATTTGGATTAAGCTTGCCTACTCTGTGAGTTAAAGGTAATTATTCAACGGCACGATTTTTGAAAATGTTTTCAGTTTAAATCACTTTTATGCCTAAATACTTTTGTGGTACGGTCGCGATATACATATACGTAGCTTATGAAAATTCATATTGTGCCTCACAGTGTCCTTTTTTGTGTTTAACAGAGGGTTTGAACGAAATATGTACATATATTCGCAATGAATTAGATTACAAACGAATTTAGGAATTTCTAGGGCTGAACAGTCGCATATTTCTTTACTAGTTTACTCTCGCTATTGGGTTCCTAGTCCCGACTTTTCCCACAATTCATCGTCTGTTTACAATCATTACAAAACGTCAACATGCAAATATAAGATATGCATAATTTCACATAGTATCCAGAACGGTGGGTAATGCATTAATTCTAGCCATGGGCAGAATCCCTCAAAAAAGGAAATGAAAAACTAAACAAACAAATTCTATTCGGATTCTATGAATGAAGCGCATTAGAAAAGGAAAATGAGGCTGAGAAAAAAAATAAAAAAAATAATACAAAGGTGCCACCAAAAATGTCATTCAGTGATGGGTAACAAGATACATAAGTAGGTTCAGGACGCGTGCTTGCAGCCTTATGCACGGGATGAGGGTGGTTTGTTGTTTGTTTACATTTCCTTTTTATTATCGTCTCTCATTTCTCGTTCATTCTCTGACTGCCTCTATATCTCTTCATTGATACCTATACACTCGTATACGAATAAGTCTAATGGCACGTGAATGAAAAGAACGTACGCTGTTAATAGCTTTCGTTAACAGACCGTTAACAGAACAGAGTACCCGCATTTCATCTCGTGAAGGGATGCTTAACTCTCATGGGGGTGAGACACTTTCGCGCTAGAAAATCAACCAGAATAGAACAGTGAAAGCAGTGACAGTGCTACCGTTTGAAAATAAATTCAGTTGCAATCTAACTTCGGCCGTGTTCGGTTGGTTAGGCGGAAGCTCGACATTTTCGTTAATGCCGAATCCTTTCACTTTATCCAACTAAAAAACAGAGATTAAAAGTCATTTAAGTTATTTTGCTTTGCGTGTGATGGAAATGAGTTTTAATTTAAATGTTGATTCAAGAGAACAAAAAAATATCATATCTTCTTCTGGACTAAATGACGGTAATATGAATTATTCTACACCGCTTGAGAAGACGCAGAGTAACTTGTGTCGTCCCCATTTAAATAATAATAATAAAGCCAATGAGCAAGGTATTGATAAAATTGACCATGTAAAATTCAGTGACAAGGTTTTCGGTTGGGGGAAATTGCAACCAAAGTTTTTGCAGAGATTTTGCAATCCGAAATGGGCTCTTTTCTGGCTGTGCTGGGGAGGTGCTATGCAAGGTGAGTGCTCAAATATTTTCATTGTAGAATTTGAACTACTCATGATTTGATTTTTTTATTTACCTTTTCATTTAAATAGAGGTTATGAAGATTATCTAGATTCCCCAAAAACATTTTTTTTTTTTTTTTTTGGTTAATACACTCAACTCAATAAACAAGTTGTTATTTGGTTTATCAGGAAACATTAGAGCAGTGTGGGCTCGTAACTCAAAGTTGTTCTGACCTCTAGACTTAGTCCACACATTTACTATAACCACCCGGCTTATTAAAGTTATTTCCGCTCACTAGAATTCCAAGGCAGAATAGAATCATCCGACTCATTAAAGTTATTCAGCTCACTACACTTATCTCGAGCATTGCATATGAGGTTGTCTACCTTGGCGACCAACCGTCCATTGCCACTCTGGCAAAACTCTGCAAAGAGTTCATATCATAATAAACTCTATAAATTCAACGGTATCAGTTTCAGTTTCAAAAGCACCACTTGTCGCCACCTGTGAACGATGAAAAGCCAACAAAATTATAACCATTCGAAGAACGTTTTAATTGCAAGTATCCTGCTTGACCACACAAAACTACCGAATGAATAAATGCTATACAAGTGGCGTGCTGAGGCGAATCACATATGTACGAGTATGTATCATCAATGTCGTCCTTTTGCTCCTGGTGCTGCTATTTTTACCACCTTAGTTCCATATCAAGCACTTTGATATTTGATCACGTGTCACACAAAATGTATTCCATGCAAAAACAATAGTCGCGACGGTCGTCCTTAGCAGCAATATAGAAATCCTAGCAACAGATGCCTGCGTATGCATTAATTACTTCCAAAATGATTATATCTCTCATTTTTTGCAGTGCAATAAATCCAGCCCGTCCGCATGGACATACGCTGAATCCGCGAACAATCCATGAAATGGTTCTAGTTAGACGATTGCTCGTTGAATTGAAACGGTTGCACTTGTTTGCACCCTTGGTGATGCTGGTGTTAGCGGTGACGACGGCACGCGTTTCCAAATCATTCTCTTGGACAAAGACATATTGCGGTCATAAAGGCTTTTGTCGCGAATGTCCCTCTTTTTTAAAAAATTGATGTTCCGCCACAGTCGTCTGCTGGCAGTATGTTTGCGCACAGAGCCCTTTTACAGCAATAGAAGAATATACCATAAGCAGGACGTGTGTGGACTTATTATTTATGAAGTGTCGCCGCGCGAACAAGTTTGGTAATTTAGCACCTCGTCGGATCAGGTGGCTTAGTGCTTTTGTTCTGTTTATCACATTGGTAAGGCTAAATAATGTGTGACCAGGGCGTAGACTTTTTCGAATAGATAAATGAAAAGAAGTTGATAGATGTGATAAGATCTGTCGCGTTTGATTTGATTTACCGACCAGCGCTTCCTGATTTCTTTGTTTGAATAAAGTTCTTTTCAACTTCATAAGCTTTGTTTCAAGAGTTTTATAAGCAAGTCCTTTCGCTTTCTTCATGTAACCTCATTTACCATAGTTGACTCCTTCAATGCCCCAAAGGACTGTATACCTTCATAGACACCAACTACTGACACAATTTTACCCCTTTTCACCGGTACTTTCCCGAATGAGGAGTCCAATTCAGGTTTCTGTTGTTCATATAAGTGGTCGTTCGTTCCTAGTATATCGCAATCCTATCCAAACACTTCCTGCGGCTATACACCCCATTCCGCACGCTTGAACGCCTCTTGTATATTTTTTAATCGGTTGTTATCTATTCCGCGTTCGCTTATCAATCACATTTTCGCGCGCACTGATTTATTGGCCGTACGGGCCTGGGAATATTGGCCAAAGAATTGTGAAGGAAAAAATATGAATGCATGCTCATGAAGAGATAAATTGCCGTTGCAGCAGGATTTATGGCATTTCGAAGGTGCACGAGTACTCGAGCCTCCCTATAGTTCACTGTCAGCAAATTAATCTCTTGGAAACGAGTATTGATCTTTACAAGCACTGTAGGCGTCCCGCACACTTGATACTATTATATTTTCATATAGTTAATCGAATTTCCCAACCAGCTGCAACCGCATGACAGTTCCGGCCCTCGCTCTGACTACGAGTCTATTAATCTGTGCCGAAAACAAATGACACGGGCTGAGATAACGCCACCCACGCGTCGCATTATTCAATTTAATCGGTGCGTGGACTATCTGGCAGATTTTCGTTCCTTCGGTCTATTTACCGGCAGCTCGAATTGCTTCAGAACGATTTAATCTTGGATACAACCTTTCTTTTTTGTCGTGGGTGAGTTGTGTCCATTTACTCGTATCTCGGAAACATGTACAAATTAAATAATTGCTGATAATTGCAGTTTAACACTGGCCACGACATTAGTCACACGACTTGTGAATACATTTACGAGCACAATACACAATGGTTTAGTTGGAAATTGATGACGCGACTATGGGGGTAGGCCACTTAAGGAGTAATATTTGTTAAATCAAAGAAAACAGAGAGATTCATTGGCAGAAACACTTGTAAGCTGTGTTCTTTCGACGTTCATATTCGTTTTATTGCATTTCACGGATGCTGATCGGTATGTAGTTAATGCTTAAAAGCATTTATTATTGCATTAGTCTTAAAAGTGTCCATTTTAGGAATATTTAGTTTCCAGAAAATGAAATTCCGAAAAGCAAATCGTATAACTTCATCAATCTCATAACGAGCAAGTGTGCAGGGACATAATCGGAAGCGACAAAAACGTTCCAATTATGGGCATTCCCACCTTAAGCCATTTGACACTTATAGGTTTTATCTGCAGTGTAAACGTTCACCAACCCTCATCTCTTCCTCCGTCTTCGTATTTATACAATTTCCTATTTAAGTTGTGATTTGTGACACTAACAAAACAAATTCCATTTTTACACATATTAGTCCGATCGAAATAAAACACTTAGCTACACAGTTCATAATATTTATTTATATTCATTCGGTAACACACGCTACACGTCCATCCAGGATCACTTTTCTACACCGAATACTTCCTACTCATCTCAATTATCTCTTCCTTTTCGTCCTGTTTTCCGGTGTTGCCGTCTAACATCTGCTCGCCGGTGTTACCGTGTAACATTCGGCTATCCTGCTTTTGTGACGTCTCGGCACTATATTTTGCATTTATGTTGTCGTATCAGATTCTGGTTCACAATCAGCCCCATCTGCTGGTAGACTTAGCCATTTACGCATCCGATCTGATGCAAACACGGAATGAAACTTTTTCTGTGTTCGTTGAGCTCCTGGTATATCTTCGATTAGGTATCTATCATGACCGAGCGATCTTGTAACTAAATATGGACCTCTCCAACGGGCGTCTAACTTACGCGATGTGCCCGTGGCTTGCAAATCATTTAAAACCAGCACCATATCTCCACAAGTATACTGTGTAGGATACTTACGTTTCTGGTCGAATCTTCTTTTCTGTTTCGACTGAGATTTTTGGATGTTATTGGCAGCTATCTCTCTTATTGTACTTAGTGGTAATTTTTCTTCTACAGTAGCCCAATTGTGCAATGCTTGAACCACCTTATTTTTAGCTGCCGACCGAAGAGAAAATCCAAAAACGAGTTCATGTGGTGTCATCTTTGTCGTCTCGTTCTTCGTAGTATTGAGTGTCCACTGTATCGTGTTCAAATAGAGATCCCAATCAACATTATCAGCGCGTTTAGTCATAGCTCGTACTGATTCGACGATGGTGCGATTATAACGCTCGACTTGGCCGTTGGACCTTGGCGTAGCGGTTGCATTCGTCACATGTTTTACAAAGTTCTCTTCGCAAAAACTCTTGAATTTCAACGAGGTAAACGCCGCTCCTCTGTCTGTCACAATGGTTGCTGGCAATCCGAAATAACTGCTCATCTCGTCCAGAAATTTCAAAACATACTTTGTTTCGGTTGTTCTCACAGCTTTCATCCTCACATATTTTGTAAAACCATCTACCAAGACTAGGATGTGAAGGTTCCCAGCTTTACTTTTTACAAATGGCCCAACATGGTCCAGGTGAATAATTTGGAAAGGAACTGGCTCTCGAGGTATTGGATGTAACGATCCTTCCCGTTTGCCATAGTTGCCTTTGGAATAGGCACACTCGATACAGGAATTAATATACTTTTTCACAAAATCTTTTGCCCTGGCAAACCAAAAATGTTTCTGCAATATTTCCAACGTTTTCGTCAAACCAAAGTGGCCTATCTCGTCATGACAGCTCCTGACTAATCGATACTTAAGAGAATCTGGAACGTACCACTTTAAGTCGCCACCCACCTTACGGAACAATCGACCTTCCTTGATGATGTAATCGGTATGAATTTGTTTATCTTCTGTAGAAGTTGGTTGTTTACGCAGGACTTCACATATATCTGCAACTTTTCCGTCTAATCTCTGCAATGATGTCAGCCAATCTTCTCTATTGATGTTGACACTTAAAACTTTGAACTCTTTACCCTCCTCGCATTCAGGGAAATTCCTGCTTAGACTGTCCACATGCGACATTAAGGTTCCTGCACGATGGACGAATTTGATGTCAAATTCTTGCAAACGTAATAGCCATCGAGCAATCCGACTTGTCAAGTTTGTCATATTTTTGAGAGTTACAATGGCTCTACAGTCAGTTACTACTGTAAACGGTTTCCCTAAAAGGTATATTCGGAAACGATCGGCGCTATCGACGACAGCTAACAGTTCAAGTTCATAGCTATGCCATTTTCGTTCGCAGTCTGTGGTACGCCGGCTGAAGTAGCTTACTACACGTAGGAGGTTGGCATCATCCCTTTGACAGAGTATTCCTGCAATACCCACTGCGCTTGCATCCGTGTGCAGTTCGTGAACACAAGACTGGTCGTACGTTGCCAATATTGGCTTAGAACACAAACGTTGTTTAAGCTCTTGAAAGGCTTTCTCTTGCTCAGAATGCCAAAAGAATGCAGCATCTTTTCTCAACAACTCATTCAACGGACCTGCTATCCGTGCGTACTCACTTACGAACTTCCGAAAATAACCGGATAACCCTAGGAACTGTCTTACTTGCTTAATAGACGATGGTGTAGGGAAATCAGCAATTGCAGCAGTCTTTTTCGATCCCGGTCTTATTCCTTCAGCCGATAAATTATGCCCTAAATACTCGACTTGCCTTTTAAGAAATTCGCTTTTCACCAGTTTTAAAGTTAAACCGCTCTCAAGTAACTTTTCCAAAAATGTTTCCAGCTTAGCCAGACCCTCTTGAATTGTTTTACTTGGAATTATGACATCATCCAAAAAAACTAGTATATCTTTCGGTTCTAGCTCCGCAATTAGTTTGTCCATCATTGCTTGAAACACCGCGGGTGCGTTGACAAGACCAAAAGGCATCCTACAGAACTCCAATTGCATATTATGTATTTGGAAAGCCAATAAATGTCTGGATTCTTCGGCTACTGGTATTTGGAAGTACCCCGAGTTAAGGTCTAGGATAGTGAACCATTTATATCCGCTTAGTCTATTTAGTTGTTCCTCTACAACTGGCATTGGATATTTTTCCTTCTCTGTGATGGCATTCAATTGTCTAAAGTCAATGCACATCCTTAGCATGCCATCCTTCTTCGGAACTAAGACAATAGGAGAAGTAAAATTTGAACTTGACTTACGTACTATATTGTTTTCCAAAAGCTCTTGGACTGATTCGCTAACCAATTCTCTTTGCGCAAATGGTATGCGACTAGCTCTTTTACCTTTGGGTTCTGCTTCCGTCAATTTTACCTTTATCTCTGTATCCCGCGCAACCCCCAATTCCGACAAATTTTTGGCAAAACAGGGACGGTATCGATTTACCAACGAATGTAAGCTCTTGACTACGTCTTCCGAAACGGTTTCATCGACATTTATTTCTTTTTCCGTAATTTCGTCACTCAGCGTCTTGATTTTAAGGACATGGTCTGAATTGTACGCAATATTGACCTTATTATCAGAAAACTCAACCCGCACGTGTGGTTGGCACAGCACTGACCTCCCGACAATAACACTAACTGTCTGAGCATCGTTTGGTACCACGAATACTTCACCGATGATTTTAACGTTCTCTATGTCAATAACACCGTAAAATTTCCCGATTGTATCGCAACCACCGCCGCCAAATCCACTGAGCTTAGTCTGACTTTGAGTATACGGAATACCATTATTTTTCACATCGTCTTCCCGTACCGTCACGCACTCGCTTCCCATGTCTATATATCCGAGCAACAGAACATCGTTTAACCTAACCGTTTTGTAGCAGTCATTATTCACTTTGTCCTTGGTCACGCAAGCGACATGAGCACTTCTTTTCTTTGGACAATCCCGAGCTCTATGTCCTTTTTGTTTGCACACAAAACAAATAATTCGCGAACAGTCATTTGGAATTTCCTTATTTACCGACGCGTTACCGCTTTTATTATCCAAAGGAACACATTTCTGCCATTTGTCCTTATCGGGTGTTTGAACAAATCTTTTACTTTCGCGCACTTTCTTATGGTCTTTTAAACTTTCTAAAGATTTCACACGCTCGAGAAACGCAAAGCACGAAGTAAAATCTTGCCCGCAAAGCTGTTCGATCAGTTTCTCATCATTAAGTCCCGTGATGAGGTAGCGTATGATAGCGCTTTCTGACAATTTACCCTGCATACCGATCATTCGCACTTCAAAAACGTAATCTTCAATGTTTTCATTTTGCTTACGGACTCGGGCCATCATTTGCAGATGAATGTCTGCCTCATTAACCACTACTGGAAACGCCTTTAACATCGAGGATTTTAACTCCTCCCAAGTGGTAATATTTCCCGTTTCCGAATCAATCCAGTACTTTGCTGAACCTTGAAATTTGATCATGCACGCACAAATAATTAAAGTATCACTCCAATCAAAAATTTGTTTTAATTTTTCGACTTGTGACACCCATTGTGTACTATTCAACGACGTAATGTCACCAGGGTGAAACTTTGGCAAAGCACTCACGACCTCGCTTACTGAAACCCTCATTCCCGAATTGCTGACCGAATCATTTAAATTTGCATTCGTTGTAATATGGCTTTTTACAAAATTGCATTCCTTTTGCCAAAGGTCTCGCTCCCTTTCCAACAACGCCTTCTCGCGACGCAACAACTCAATTTCCCGCTGGGCCGACTCTGAATTATTGGGACTATCACCATCTCTTGATTTATTACTCTCAACTGCGCTGGTACCACCCTCTATATCGAAAGAGTATTCCGGATTTACTTGCAGATACTCCTGCAGCCGAACAATACATTCCGTTTTACTTCCGATCGAGCTCAAATTTAATTTTTCCAATTCAGATTTTATATTCTGAATGGTCCACTTAGTGATAGTATCGTGCGCAGACATTTTCCTTCTCGTTTACAATACCGACAGCGACGCGCACCCCAACAAAAAAATGTATTCTTCGTTTTCTTCCTGTCTCGACACGTACACAGCCGATTGTGTTTTCTTTTCCGAAATTCCGAACCGTTACAATACTCTTGCAACTTCAACAACTCGGCGATTCACCACACCACTGTCGCTTTTCCGATACAAAGATAGCCAAACGAAACTATACCCCTACAGCACAATCGCAGACAGCGCACGCATACACAAAAACAACTGTCGCAATTTCGATACAGAACAATCCAAACGAAACTACCCCTACAGCACGATCACAGACGGCGCCACACAAAATGTTTATCTATTTATTGCAGCTGCGCAGAAAATCGGTTTACGATTTTACTTATTGTTTTTTTTTAACTTTTTTTTTTTTATTCCTGTGGATCCCACTTCTGATTTATTAGTCCGATCGAAATAAAACACTTAGCTACACAGTTCATAATATTTATTTATATTCATTCGGTAACACACGCTACACGTCCATCCAGGATCACTTTTCTACACCGAATACTTCCTACTCATCTCAATTATCTCTTCCTTTTCGTCCTGTTTTCCGGTGTTGCCGTCTAACATCTGCTCGCCGGTGTTACCGTGTAACACACATTTTTTTTTTCTCGGGCGATACACATGATGCTTTGTTCCGATAAATTGAGTTTGCCTTTCAAGAAGCCAGGCTATGATTATGAGCGGTTAAAAAAGTGAAAACCTTTTAACGATGCTTGAAGTATGTGCATATTGTCGATAACAAGTTTCATTGAAATGGCACGATCATAAGGGTTCATAAAATGTTTATCCTTTATGTGCCATGTGCTTATCTGGAAGTAAAAATGCGTGTGGCTTAATGTCATCTCGATATTATCAGATGCATAAGTTAAAATGCCTCTAACTCAGCTCTAAAGTCCATATGTCACTGATCATGCTATCTTAAAGAAAATGAAGGCCCTGCCACCTACGTTGATTCAATTGAAATGAAAGCTGTGAAAAAGAAAAAAGTATCTTTTGTATTCAATGGCTAAGGACACTGCAGCGTACTTTTACTCGTAATTCAACTTTCTGCTACATTGGGCTACATTGGTTATCTCTTTAAACTTTTATCCTACACAGTAACTTGTTCCAATCACCTAAAAGCAAACTGGCACTGCACAATAAGATATGTACATACTTTCACGCCTTCTTCCTTTCTAGTAAAACTATTGAAAGGATATTGAACGTCCTCCTTTGCATCCCTTGCACTTATACAAAGTCCCTTTCATGGTAGACATACACTGGTTATAGCGATTTTTTTTTGTTCTGTTTAAAATTACCGATTATTCAATGATGCAATGGAGAAATCGCGCCAAATGTCACGTAGCGAATAAAGTGCATTCATCGGCAATAGCCATCTGAGGAGTTAAATGATCCTTGGAATGCTTAAACGTATTACAGTTTAAGACTCTCACTCCCTTTCCTATGGGTGGTAATAAATTTTGCCATCATTCTGCAGACACCCTTCGTCTTAACAAGAATGGATGATACGCGCGGTGGGCGCGCGTAAAAGATGATTACCTGCACGAACGTGACTTGCTGATTTGTTCACCTACCTACGTGAGTTTTGTCTTGATATTATCCTTTTATTTCTTAATAACCATAACTACGTTCGTATGTGCTGTAATTGAATATAGAACGAGAACTTAAGTAATTTCCTTGTAATTGTATTCCATCAGCCTCATTTTTGACTTTAGAATTTTTTCTAATCCGTTTTATTTTACTTCTGTTTTACTATAAAATCCTCGATTAAATCCACAAACAGTATCTATTCTTATAGTAAATATTGATTGCATACTTTACTTTTCCATAACGCTGAAATCACAAACTGTCATCACTACCGTTAATTCCTAAACGAGTATTTCGGTTTGGCTACCTTCTAGACAAATCCTCTTACGGCTTTGGCGGTTGTCGTCCGGGTAACTAATTACTCCCGAAATGTTCTCTTATTTTTAGGACTCATAGTAAATGGTTTCATTAACGTGTCCATATCGACAATCGAGAGGCGATTTGGTCTACGCTCCCGCCAGACTGGTCTTGTGGCTAGCGGCTACGATATAGCTTCGTTCCTCTGCCTAGTGCCAGTGACTTATTTCGGTGGACGCATCGGTGCATCGAAGCCCCGATGGATAGCATGTGGAATTATTTTAATGGGTCTGGGTTCATTAGTATTTGCAATTCCCCGTTTTCTAGTTGGTCCATATCGGGCATCAACCACTGATATCAGTACTTGCCAAAATGACGGGAATTCTACTATGGACGTAAGTATCGATGGCTTTATTAACTCGGATATATGTATGTGAAGGATAATACGTTTTTGTCTCTATCATGCAGCCCTGCATGTCTATAGGTCCCGAACATGAAAACCTTTCCTGGAACGTGTGGTTCTTCTTTGCCGCCCAACTATTGCACGGCGCCGGAGCATCACCACTCTTCACTTTGGGCGTTACGTACATCGATGAGAATGTCTCGAAGAAAATGTCATCTGTTTACTTGGGTAAGTAAGGGTTTTCAAAATCGTCAGAGGACGTATGCAGATTTTTTGTTGTTGACGTTGCAAGTTTCAAATAAATAGCGTTTTTCAAGGCGTGTGGTATTTGCCTGCGTCTCGTTTAAACAAATAAATTGAGCCCCATCAATCATCCTTTGGTGTTCTAGGATCAATATCGTATGTAATCAAACAACGAAAAGCGGGTATTATTAGATGTCGCCTGTCTTGACGATAGCTCATGGGAAAGGGAAAGTTTTCAAAGAGGTCTACTCCGTGTTGAGTACGTGAGAGCATGAACACTATGTGTTAGAAGACGATGACGACGACGACGACGATTGTTATTTACATCGAACATCCTGACCCAGTTAAATATCATTCGCCTTTGCATTGTCTATCATGTGATTAAAGGTGGATGGGGGCATCGGAAAGTTAACCCACGATAAGGGTTAGGATGGAAATGAAAGACGAAAATTTATTGTCTTTTGTCAGACAATTGCGACTGGAGCAAATGTGGTTTTGTAAACATTTGGAAAGAGATTTACAATTTATTAGCAAAAGGGGGCTGTGACTTTCTCGAACAGTTCGACATTTGCCTTTATTGTAGAAAAAGGAATTTATATGTGTATATCAGCTACTGTAAGGAAACCGCAATATATTTTAAATGTTATCTCATGACATGCAGGACATGATCGAATTGATGCTGGCATGGGCACAGACGGTTCATGAATGACTTTCCAATGGTATTTAGATGGATGGCGAAAAAAAAATGGATAGACTCGGCGATAGAAGGATTGTGGACAGAATTAGACATTTGAGCTGACAATCTGACCAAGCCATTAACCACTGCAAGATGTAGAGATGATAGAAATCCGAATACTGGTGAAGACATTGAAGATGTAGCACAATGATGATGGTGATGACGATGGCGGTAATGACTATTATGTGAACTGAAGCGATATATACATATAGTTACGATCCATAAGGTGCATTGAGAGACTCATATAAAGGAACTAGCCATGTGCGAAGAACTTAAAAGACTTGAGCCATCTTGGGTTGTAACGCCCGGAAGTTTGATTAATATCAAATGACGTAAGATTTAATTTTCTTGTGTTCATCAGTTCAACAAGCAATAACTACAATTGCCAAATGCGATTGCCCCTAATGATATGGTCGATTAGTCAGGATGTCTTGTAAACTTCTGCAAATAGTAGAAATCCGTATTTACGCCCATTCAAACTATAAAAGCAAATTATCTAAAATAATCCACCCTGAAAACTACCCCCTTAGTCGTATGCTTATGTCTCTGTTAAATGTACCTCAATGGTAATATCCCCATCATTTGTTTTTAGGAATTTACTACACCATGGCAATAATTGGCCCGGCTGTGGGGTATGTCCTGGGCGGGCAACTCTTACTCATCTACACGGATTTTCTAACTGTTGATCCGGCAACGTAAGTACAACACTTTTTCTTTGTTTTTTTTTTTTTTTTTATTTTTTTTCCTTAAATTCCCGAGACTGGCTCCTTACTTTTGTGCTTGTAAATATAATACATAGGAAGTGTTGTTGCTTAGGTTGGGGTTGAAAATATTGTAATAAAACAAGATCTCGTTTGTAGTAATAAAATATCGTGTCAAGCAACCCCCCGAGCAATGATTTTGCGGACGAATGCAGGAAAAATAACACATTAACAGTTGGCAGCGTTGGCTTCCATTCATCCCTCTCTTATTTATTGCTATGGTGATCCTGAGAGGTATTTTAAATTTTACACCTGGAAAATACAATTTTTCTTGTGGCTTACGAGTAAAAGGGGGGATGGTCTTGGGGCGGTTCACGTGATACTATTTGTAGATCCTTATAGGGGGTGGACGTGTAATGATGTGGAAAACGCGTTACAGTAATATGTGGACATGGAGATGAGCAATAGAGGGATTGTTTGGCTTTTTGCGTAATGCCTGTTCATTTTATTTAATTGAATTTTTCCCTAGCAGCTGTTGGGAATATATTATGGTTGTCAACAGCTAGTTAAACGAGGTTTAAGTTACAACCATGTTAAAGAAATATGTACGAGGATTTTTATTGAGAACGACATATGTATGTAGGCTTTAATGGTTTCTTGAGATAGATGATAAGACTAATGTAGCTTCGGAACACATTTATGTACATATGTACGAGTTGTAAGATCGATGCCAACCATACATTCAGATCTTTATAAGTATAATGAATATAATAATTACTAAACATATTTATTTTCTCATTTTCAGCCTAGGTCTAACGAGCTTAAGCAAGGTATGGGTTGGAGCCTGGTGGATCGGATTTATCTTTGCCGCTTTAGCCTGTATTCTGCTGTCCATCCCCGTCTTCGGGTACCCAAAATCGCTGCCTGGTTCAGATGAGATAAAGCAAGAAAGAATTTCCGAAGCATACAACGGACGAGTAGAGGATACAAATCGAAAATTTACCAAACTCAAAGAACTTCCACATGCCTTGGTATCGCTTCTTAAAAATCCTACATTCTTCTTCCTTAATCTGGCTGGTGCATCGGAGGGCCTCATAATCGCCGGATTTTCAGCATTCCTGCCCAAGCAAATTGAGAATCAATTTAGTATTTCACCCGTATGGTCGGCACTCTTAATGGGCTTAATTACGGTTCCAGCCGGCGGTGGTGGGACATTCCTTGGGGGTTATTTAGTAAAAAAATTCAACCTGGCGTGTTCGGGTATTATACGAATGTGTTTGATAGTAACTGCTATTTCGGCGTTTTTTACCATGTGTTTCCTGTTGTCGTGTCCAAATCTCAGTTTTGCTGGAATAACTTCGGCATACACTTTGGTAGATGAAAAGATTGAGTTGTTTGGAATTCAATTGGATGCTCCGTGCAACAGTGAGTGCCATTGTAGTCGGATGGATTATGACCCAATTTGTGGAACGAATGGTGTTATGTATTATAGTCCCTGCCATGCTGGATGCCAACATGAGCGATCGTTGATGGGATCAAAAGTTTATATTAATTGCGAATGTATTAAGACAGTGGAAAACGCTACGTATGATGCTGTCAACACAATGTGCGAATCTAGTTGCACAAGTTTGCCGTATTTTATTTCATTTTGCTTTCTTCTTATGTTGTTTACGTTCTTGGCTACCATGCCATCTCTGGCAGCTACGTTGAGGTATATAAGTTTTTTTCCGAGGACTTGGGATGATATGATTAGTGTTTCTCCTTACCTCCTTACAGGTGTGTTCACGATGATCAACGATCATTCGCTCTCGGCATTCAATGGATTAAAGTTCGCTTGTTGGGTACAATTCCTGCACCACTGATATTCGGATCACTCATCGATGAAACGTGTCTCTTATGGCAAGAGTCATGTGACGATCATGGGGCTTGCTTGGTATATGACAATAAAAATATGAGTAGGTAAGTAGTAGAGAATAAATTGTAGTGATGAGAACAGTACTTGATTTTGCCTATTGCATTTAGATTTATGTGGATCCTTGCATTATGCTCCAAAATAGCATCAGTTGTATTTTTCTTTGGCGCGTGGTGGTTCTACATACCACCTAAGCAGATGAGTAAGAACGATGGTGAGTTGGGTAACCGGGGCGTTATTAACAGCGATGTTAACAGTCGGCAAGTTCAAGAAAAAAAATACCAAGAGGATAGAGAACAGTCACAACAACAGCAACAAGTGTTTGAATTCATTGATGGAACTTTTATGAATGAAAGCAGTGTGGATTGTGCGCAGGAGAAGGTGCACAGTAGTACCCGATTTTAAGTGTCAATAATATTTCATAACACTGCCATCCTGCTTAAACACATCTATGCAAACATACATACATACATATGTAGGTACACACATTAACTTTTTTAAGGACATTTGGTGGCGCATTTCAATTGTATTTAACGCTTAATATAAATTGTCATAATATGCAAGGGATATCGGTATATTTTTAGTATGTCATGTAGACTATCTACTGCAATTACACTTAATTTATTTTTCAACTAAACGTGGACTTAATCACGTGTGTGTATTGTATTAATCTAAAAGTAAGCGATATGAAAATAATCATAAAGGAGATAAATGTAAGCGAATGTTTTCTATATGTTCCATTTGATACAATTTTCTAATGCGTATTAATACTTAATAAATGTGTAATTTTTAGACGGAATACTGTTTTGTATTTTTTTCTTTATCGCCGCGAGTGACAACAGTATTTGAGAAGAAGAATATGGTAATGTGAAACCTTTAAACAAATTCGGGACATTAGAGGGAATTGTTTAGGGATCAGTAAATAATATATGTATGTACATCAGACAGGACAGAACGTTGTCCTTGTTTGTCGTTTTCTACTATAATTTTTGTTTTTAACAACCCTGCACATTCTTCGTGGAACCTCTTATTTATTGTTTACCTTTGTCTACACCGTCAATTCGCCGCTTCCTAATGCGCATGATCGGTTCTTGAGCTTTTGCCCAAATAAAATGGTTCTACCACAATTATACATATACAATGTTTTGTTTACATTTTGGTCAAAACATCCTTGGGTTTTCTTCAATTTTCACTACGACACCGTCGTTTTATAAAAAAATCCACAGTCCGGATTCTACCCATAACTTTAGAAATATGTAGCAGCGATGGGCTTACTGGGAAACATGCACCGGATTTCGGCAAGGAGATGCGCTGTTATGTGACTTCTTCAACCTGGTGCTGGAACAGATAGTGCGACGGGCAGGCGTCAACAGGGAAGGCACTATCTTTTACAAGTCCATCCAGCTGCTAGGATACGCGGATGATAATACATTTGAGCGATCGTCGAAGTAGGCTGAGTTTTTTGTGACGAACAAAAAATAAAAAAATAAAAAAAAAAATAATTTTTATCTCCAAGAAAAAAAAAAAAAAAAAAAAACAGTCTGAATAAAAAAGCAAAACCATCCAGAAAACATCAAATACACAACCTGCAGCCCGCACTCCGCACTATGGAAGTGTCGGGCTACGATTCCGAAAGTGCGTCAATAAGCGCACCAAGCAAAACCCCACCATCAACCAGAAGGGGGCTAAAGCCGACACCAAACCTCCTCAAGCGACCGTCCCATAACACCCCGACGGCGGAGACAACAGAGGAAACTCCAACAACATCAGCATTGGCAGCAGCAAAACGCCAATGCAATGACCACCCTACGCAAGACCAGGCACCATACGTGTCGGAAAAAAACTCCTTCGGCGTTCTGGCGAGCTCTGAATCGGACGACGAGGACGAAGACGTGCAAGTCCTAAATAGACGCATTCGTCTCATCGAGGAGAAGGTGCGTGCTATTAGGGAGAAACAAAGGGCAAGAAGGCAAAGGGAACAAGAAGCTACTATCCAACAAAACATAAGGAAGAAGCTACAGCAACAACAACAGCCAAAACAAGAACAATGCCAACTACAGCAAAAACAACACCAGCAACAACAACAACAGCAGCAGCAACAACATCAGCAGCAACAACAACAACAGCAACAACAACAGCAGCAGCAAAAACAGAAAACGCAACCCCAACCAAACAAAAAAACAGAAAAGAGGCAGCATGTTTCACAGCCAGGTCAGAAACAAAAACATCCGCAGAATCAACAACAGCCAGACAAAAGGCAACAGCAACAATCAAAAGAAAAGGTGCCACCAATCAACACCTATAAACTGGACCTGGATGACACCGTTATAATGTGTGAGTCAGCAATTGGCCTTAATTTTAATATTACTAGGTTAAGTGACGATAGGCATGCTATCTACTGCAACACAGTAGATCAGCACAAAAAAATTAAGGAATTGCTAAAGGGTTCCGAGACGGAGTACTTTTCATACACGCCAAAATCCGAAAGACTCCAAACCATGCTCTTAAAGGGCATGGATCCCCATACAGACCCAGAGCGGCTCCTGCAGTGCCTTAAGAGGTTCGATTGCGAGAGCTTCTCGTTCGTCAAAGTTAGGCACTTTGCCACGACTAGGTCCAGATGGCAGAAGCGATTATTGCCATTTTTCCTGGTCCAATTGACTCCCGAAAGCAGGGTGGAAAGCCTAAAGACGATCAAAGTCGTAGGCTGCCAGACCGTGCGTTGGGAGAGAGTAAGAAGGGACGGTAACATTTTGCAATGTAACCGATGCCAGAGGTTTGGGCACGTCGCGTCGAACTGCGAGATGCAGTATCGATGCGTAAGGTGCGCAAAAGACCATAAGCCCGGTGAGTGTGAACTGGGTCCGGATAAAGTTGAAAAAATGGAGTTGCTTGAGTGTGCGCTCTGCAACAATAAGGGTCACCCCGCAAGTTATCGGGGTTGCCCTAGATATCACCAGCTTAAGCAAAATAGGCTGGCCCGGCAGAGGGGAGTCGATGAGAGACGCCCTCCAATTCACTGGCAAACACCAGCTGTTACACCCCAAATGACCTACGCCCAAATGGCGTCAGGTTGGGGAAAGACAGCACAGCAACCGAAAACTGCTTCCAAAGCTCCAGTTGTTGTCCCTAAAGCACCAGAAGCAGAGTTGGACTTGCGTTCGATATTGTCCTCTATTCAGAGGCAAATCGGCCAACTTCAACAGCAGCTACAGGAACAGGCGACCCGGGTAGACCGACTCTACTCGCTTCTGCCGGGCCCAGCCCATTTCCAATCGTAATGGGCACGTTAAACGAGAGGCCTCTTAAGATCCTGGCAGTGAACGTCAACTCACTAATTAGGATCGAACGAAGAGCCGCGCTCTTCAACTTGATGAAGGACGAAAACCCTGATGTGCTTCTGGCTAGCGAAACTAAGCTAAACCAGAGGCACAAAATTCGACACAAGTCCTACAACATAATAAGAAGAGATCGACCCAACGCCACTCAAGGTGGAGGAGTTGCGATCTTTATTAAAAAAGATATTCATCATAAGGTCATTTATAGCCGTGAAGTGCGGAGGTTCCAGGTGCTAGAGGCTTGTATTGTGTGTATTCCCTTTCGAAATGGAAAGAGGATATACATAGTATCGGCCTATGCACCTGAAACCCCTCAACCCACAGTCTTTATCGCAGAGCTCGAATCGCTTTTTCGTTCTCTACGCTTAAGCTCGGATGAGAACTTTTATCTTTTAACAGGAGATTTAAATGCCAAACACGCCGACTGGGGTAACACATCATCCAACACTAAAGGCAACCTCTTAAGTCATTGGTGCAACCAACACAGTATTGAGTATAAGCTCAAACTACTGGCAACAGAAAGTCCGTCATTCCCAAGGAGTGGCTCCTATCTGGATCTCATGCTGCTCGACTCACGTCTGAGCCTGACAGATACAAACGAACGGTCTACTAACTGTCTACGGACCTTGCCATACGACAGTGACCATTGCGGCCTTGGAGCCGTAATCAAATTACCAGACGAATCCACGGAATTGGGGGAGTATGCGCAAACGCATCTTTACGATTATAGTAGAGTGCGTTGGCCACGCTTCACCAGATCCCTGACAAGCGCACTCACTTCGAGTGCCTCCCTTCCACCATTCAACAGAAACCTATCAAATCATGAAATTGATGGGTATCTTGACAATATGGACGTGACAATCAAACAAACGATGGACAGAACGATACCACGCCAACGGCATTACGATACCACGGACGTGTACCGAAACGCGACCATAGACGCACTTCACAGGCAAAAAAGTAGACTCCTGTCAAGACTCAAACTCTTGTACAGACGGTTTACTGATAGACATGATCCAGAGATCAGGACACTGAAATCTTTGATTAAAAACCTCCAGCAATTGATTACAGAGAATTACAGAATTTCTGTAAGTTCGTACTGGAACAACAAAATTCGGGATGTGAAGTCCAACAACCCGAATATGTTCCCGCAAATAAATCAAATTTTTCGGAGAAATAATCAAAACGACTTACAAAGTTTGAAGCTTCTGAGGACGCCAGACAATGAACGAATTTTACGAACCGTGAGCATAGATCCAGAAGATGCTGTTCTGGATGACGACTTCTTTGTGATCGAAGATCCACAGGAGAAAGTGGCAACAGTGGGGGCTGTCTTTCAGGAAGTGTATAAGGTGAATGAGAACATTCGCCCGAACCATGACCTGGAGAACAGGGCTCTGCTCCACCACTTCGATCTCCGAAATGACATCGAACATTGGCGAGCCGAGAACAATGGTTTCACCAGGTTCAGGGACGATTTCACGGCAAACAATGTCGTCGCCAACGATGGGTTTAACCCCCCTTTTGTATCGACGGTAGAGCTTCAAACGATCTTCGAATCTCTGAGAAAGAAGAAATCCGCAGGCATCGACGGAATCTCTAATACTGTACTTAGACACCTTCCACCGATGGCTATAGAGGCATACACTATCCTGTTTAACAACGCGCTCAATAATGCATATTATCCGGTGCGTTGGAAAACAGCGGTGGTGCAGCCCATCCCCAAGAAAGGAAAAGATTCGTCCAACCCGGCAAATCTCCGGTCGATAAGTCTCCTTCCGAGCATCAGCAAGGTATTCGAGAAGATGATTCACAGAGCCCTTTCAAAATGGGTTGAGGACAAAGACATCATTCCGGATAACCAATTCGGTTTCAGGGCGGGGCATGGTACTATTCATGCAGCGTCGAAACTCGTGTCGGATATCCAATGGAACAGATGCAAGAACCAATGCACAGGTGCCTGCCTGGTTGACTTGGAAAAAGCCTTCGACACCGTATGGTTAGAGGGACTTTACTACAGGCTTAACCAGCTAGGCATAAGTAAACCACTGCTGTATATGATCTATGATATGTTAATGGGAAGAAAGTTCGTTGTAAAAATTGCCAACGTGACTTCTTCTCAAACATTTGATATCAATAATGGTCTACAACAAGGCACGGTAAACTCGCCGATCCTTTTCAATATTTACGTCAGTGGTCTGATAGCTTCGCTTCGTCACTCGATAGCATACGCAGACGACCTTGTCGCGTATAGAACAGGTCCAACGATTGACGTCATAGTTACTCTCTTGCAACGTGACTTCGAAAAAATTCAAACGTTTTGTAATGACTGGAAACTGAAAATCAACTTCCAAAAATCGGAAACTATTTTGTTTAGAACGCCATTGTCTGGGGCCTCTAGGGATACCAGGAAAAACTGGCGAAAATTCTCCATAACTGGTCCGGATGGGCGTCCACTGGCGAACCAAAATGTAGTCAGATACCTCGGTATCTGGTTGGATCAATATCTGTATTTTAATAAACATATAGATGTTGCTTTGGCCAGGGCTCGGGGAGCTTTCACTCTGTTAAGATGGCTGTTTCATAGCAGCCAACTTGATAAGAAAGTCAAAATAATCTGTTACATGGCTTTAATCAGGCCCATGATCGCCTATGGATGTCCCGTTTGGTTCAATGTGAGTGCAAGCCTGATGGAAAGGATTCGAGTGTTTGAGAGACAATGTCTAAGGACCTGTCTCTCATTGCACAGAACACCAGAATCCGAGTACATAAAATACTATCCCAACGAGGTCCTATACAATAGAGCCAAAATTATTAGGATTGACAACTTTTTGATCAAATTGATTCGAAGTCACGTTGCAAGGGCGATGACTTCGACCAATAACTTGATATCTGGGGCTTATTACCCAAATGAGTTATATCACGAGAGAGCTCGTCTTAGCGGCTTTGTTCCCCCAGAAGCGTTCTTACATTACGACAACCGCGAACTGATACAGGACAAATCGGCGATTCCGTTAATCTTCCACGTGGCCCGAAGGTCTGTGGAAAAGAGCTTATCTTACGAACGGGATGTAGCACTCCGTGAGCCGGGGCGACTCCGTTTCAGTATGGCAATGTCAGATCGGGATCGAGCAGACGTTGCTCGACAAACGCAACGTTTCTGGTGGCTTGTACAGTCTCCGTCGCTGAATCCTTTGGGCCTAGCGTCATAAAAAATCATTAAATAAAAGGCCAATTGCTGAATATAGGTTAGGTAGTAGTAAGTTAATTAGGTTAGTTAGGTTAGCTGTAAGTTATGTATATATGTGTATGTATATATATATATTTATATATACATGTCTATGCATGTACATATATATATATATATATGTATATACATACAGATAAAATAGGATAGGCTAGGTTATACTCACTAATAATATGCTAAGTTTTTTTAACTAATTTTTCTTAGCCTTAGTACTAATAAACGAATTCCACAACAAATAGAATAGACGTCGAAAGACAAAATTAAAAATATACTGTATAGCTTAGAGTGCCCGTTCAGGTCCAGTATGCTACGTTAAATAGATAAGATATTTAAGATAGGTTTAAGCGTTTTACCTAGAATAAGTTATTTGGAAAAATATTAATAAAATGCTTTTAAAATGTAAAAAAAAAAAAAAATACGCGGATGATATCGACATCATCGCGTGTTCTCGCCGTGGCATTGTGGAAGCAGTCACGGCGATTGAAGAACAGGCGAAACGAGTTGGTCTTAAGATCAGTGAGGACAAAACGAAATACATGCTGTCAAGCAAAAACCAATCCGTCGCTCACCACCTGGGAAAAAAATATAACAATTGACAGCTACAATTTCGAGGTAGTTAAGGAGTTTGTCTACCTCGGGGCAAACGTAAATTCCACGAATGACACCACAGTGGAGATCAGGCATAGAATCGCCCCTGGCAACCGCTGCTACTTCGGCTTGTCCAAACAATTGGGGTCAAAACTCCTCACTCGAAAGACCAAAGTCATGCTTTACAAATCGCTCATTCTGCCAGTCTTGCTGTATGGAGCCGAAAGCTGGACGATAAGCAGGACAGCGGAGCTGGTCTTGGGTTCTTTCGAAAGAAAAATTCTGCGCCGGATATTTGGTCCTGTCTGTGAGGAAGGTGAATGGAGAAGAAGACATAACCGCACTCTACGAGCTGTACCAAGATGTGGATGTAGTCCGGAAGGCAAGGATCCGGCGACTACACTGGCTCGGCCACATCGAGCGCATGGACATCAACGCTCCAGCTAAGAGGGTCTTCGACTCCGAGCCTCCTGGTTTGAGAAGAAGAGGAAGACCGAACCTCCGGTATAAAGACCAAGTAATCGCGGTATTGACAACTGGAAGCAGCGTGCCCGGGACCGTCAAGGATGGAAGGCAGCTATAGCTCAGGCTCAGATCCTCCATGGATCGCTGGCCTGATAAGTAAGTAAGGCTTACTGGCGAAGGCGTAATAACTGATCCATATCCATATGTTCATCTGATCTCAACTTTGCTTCAAAGTGATTTTCCATATCGGTGCACTCCACACAAATAACACATAAACTCTTTCTCTCTTTTAATTTGATTTGTGGCTTTCATTCGGTTAATGAATCCAAACTCAAAAAGATAAACTGATCAGCTTGACAAAAGCTTTTCCCTATTGCACTTGTGACGCTGAACGTGTCCATTTCCATTTCGTTTTGGGCATGTGACAGCTTTTCACAGCTGAGCGCAACTTTGATGAATTCGCCACAAAACACATGTTCGCTGCCCACACTTATTCATACTTCACTTTCTAACACCAACACACATTCAATTCGATTTCCTTATATTCTATATGTCTATTGTTTTTGCTCTCACGCAGACATTTTTCTCTCCCTTCTCCATCTCATCCGTCGCTACTTGCGTTATCGCATTAGCTACAGAAACAGAACTTCTTTTCATCCATCCGCCATGTCACCATGCAATCTCGTCTAATTCAGTCGGTCGGTGGATTTTCAACGAATTGGTGCGGTGCACATAAATCCTAGTCGAATCTAGTTGGAAAAATAAAAAGAAGGAAGCTTAATTTTTTGTTTTCCTTTCCTTCGTACTCGTATTACCATTCTATTCTTCATTTTCGGGTCATTCAACCGCAATAAAACCAGAAAAGTGCATAGGCGACGTGAAGAATTCCATGCGAAATGTCACAGCAGTTGTCAACCGTGGACCACGGATAAAGTTGACTCCAATTGGACTTCACCTGTTTTCATCGTGGTATGAGTGCGTTTTAGGTGACGACGAACAGAGTGCGTGTGATATGTCATCGCATGTGGCTCGGGCTACTTTGGCCGTCTCAGTTTCAGTCTCCGAGTTGCCTACACGTTTCTTTGTTGTTTGGGTTACATAAAAACAAATAAAACCAAGCGAAGGAAAGGAATTTTTGAAAGGAGCTGTCAGCAGGCTTCGAAAGCGAAGAGAAAAAGAAACAAAGACGAATTATGTAAAAGAGGAACATAAAAAAAAAAATCAAAATCATTCAGTGACGTTTTAAATTCAAATAAATAATTTCTGTTTTCGATTTGGCTCTACAATTCCTATAAAAATTGCAAAAAAGAAAAAATATTAATATACATACATATATGTACATATTCGAAAAAATGTAAGTTAAGAAAATAGCACAAAGTTAGCCAACCTTGCCAAAATAAGTGGAACACAAGTGCAATTTTGGTTTTCTATTGTTATAGTGTCCCTTCCCTGATTGGTTTTTACATCGCGCTAATATTATATTTGATTGTGTTTTAATTTTTCTCATTTTTTTTCGCATTTGCTGCCTATTCACAACCCAGTCGTTGAAAAGTGAAATGAAAAAAAATTCACCTCCTGGAGTGTATAGCTTGAATTAAAATTAGACTACGAGGGCCCCGTGGATTAACGTGTACCGACATCTTCTCGGGTAAGTCTTTTTCATTTCGAGAATTGTGGATTCCATTATTATTACTGTTATTACTTTTTTGCTATTTTCTCTCGTTGATGTGATGTGAGAATTTTCCTTTGAAGTACATATTTTGCTTCTTTATATGTATGTATGTACCTTTGAAATGTATGTATGTAGGTATGTTTATTGACATACATATGTATGATTTTAATTGATCGTATGAACTTATATGTATACATACATACATACATACATAAATTTGATTGGACGTCTGGAAATTGTTTGGCCGTGAGGTTTTGTATTTTTTTTTTTTTTTTTTCTACATCCTTGTTCGCACCTGTGCGAACGAGCTTGGTCCAGCAAGGCTTCTTACAGTAATATTTCAAGGTTTTAGAACCAAATCCATAAGCATACACATACATACGTATGTACATACATATGTATGCACATACCTATGTAACTAAAATAGCTTGGAATATAGGATTTATCATTTCTCAGTTTACATGTCATTTAATTTTTCAATCAGTTTGATCTACATACTTGGCATAGGTACTCTTCATGCTTATTTGACAGTAAACAGCTTAGTTTTGACGAGAGAGGCCTTGAATCCGTAGACGCCTGACTAGACTCATGTCGTTGTACAGTCCGTAAAGCTCGTGGTATATTCTCAAGAATAAAAAAAGCCCTTGTGGAGTCCATGCCGAGGAGATTGGAAGAAGTAATAAAAGCAAAAGGTGGTTCAACCTCATATTAAAATACTATTTTCAAATCTGTTAAGTTTATATTGATGCGTGGATTCAGTGCTTATTTTGTTTTTATTGCCATAGACTTGTTACTATTATTTTGGAATGTAGTAAATTTTAGTTTCTAGAGAGAGTACATCCAGGTCTTTTAAAATTATCCAGAAATAACAAACACTTATCTAGATGCTATTGAACTCGAAATCCCAAAATTGTTTGTGTTAACTTTATATTGGTGCTCACTGTATATTGTACGATTAACAATTTTTAAAATCAGTCTGTCACAGCCAACAAGTGTTTTTCACAAATTCAAAGCATTTTTCTTTAAATTTTTGAAAATTTTGCAGTCAAAACATCCATGTTTGTCCGGATTCTTTTAAAAACCCAATCTTGTTCCTTTTTAGAGTTCCGTACCCAAAGGTAAAACGGAACCCTATTACTAAGACTTCGCTGTCCGTCCGTCCGTCTGTCACCAGGCTGTTTCTCATGAACCGTGATAGTTAGACAGTTGAAATTTTCACAGATGATGTATTTCTGTTGCCGCTACCACGACAAATACTAAAAAACAGAACAAAATGAATATTTAAGGGGGCTCCCATACAACAGACATGATTTTCATCCAAAAAATCCCCTTGGTCACATACTGAACTAAGGTTAGTCGACAATATCTTTTGTCTCTTTCATATTTATATATACAGATGGTACGGAACCCTTCGTGCGCGAGTCCGACTCGCACTTGGCCGGTTTTTTTTTTTTTCTTTTTTTGTAAATGTAATCCAGAGGCATACTTAATTTCAAATCTTTATCGTGCATCACTCCTAAATACTTAATGTTGATGTTTTTTACGTCCCTCCCACTTACATATCTCAATAACCGTCCCATTCATTTTTTTTTACATTCGCATTAAGATTCATTTAAAACTAATGACTGTCGCTCGATCCAATCACCATTGTGGTAATCACTGCATGCAGTCATTCGGCATCGCTTCAATACGTTAGGTAAATCAGATTTGTTCACCGACAGCAGTATGGTAAACACAAATTTAAAAAATAAGCTTTTTCACGCAATATATGTATTGCAATGCTAATGAGTTCACTAAGCAAATACATTTGAGTTCATCTCCTGCGTGTAATTCTTCTTTGTTCTTGAAATTCAGTTTCTGTTTTCTGCATTAAGAATTCGGGTGAAGATTTGACCCCCTTTAAAAACCCTCTTTCGGAAGTGTCAACATACCATTAGCGGAGTCTTTGAAAGTTGTTTTTCCTGTGTCTTATATAAGTCCAATAAGAAATGAGGGAACACCCGTCGCGGCAGGTCAACTCACACTCAGAAGTGTGGTCAAGCTCAAAGGTAGTATTAAGATGAAAGCTATTCATATGTCCATACATATGTGGGCAGGTAACCTGAAACTTGTTTTCCTAAACCTACACACTTGCACAATCTTGATTAATGTTTCTCATTTAGTAAAAGTTGAGGGCGTCTTGGCCCTTTTTCACCTGTGTGAAAAATAAATCACACACAACATGGGTGATTGAGAGAAGCTTGGCTCTGGTCCTTCATGGGCTGTAACGCCACCAAAGAAGAAGATTCAGTAAAAGTTAACCGTTGCTGAAACAATTATTTCAAAAATACATACATGTGTTTTATGATATTATACATAAACACCGACACTTTTCAGCAAATAAATTCAAATTTGTGTTTCCCTTCGAGTAACCGCCAACACAACAATCCCCACAAGAAGTGGTTAGATCAAAATATTTCGAAAAGTTTTCAAAAAAAAAAAAAAAATAATCTTTTTCAAAAGCTTAATAGGGAATCGAAATGTTTACAACAGCACTTGGATGACCAAAACTTTAAGGAACAGGTTTTCTACCAATATAAAACGACTTCCTCAGACGTGAAGTAATAATAAAGAAAAAATAAAAATGAAAAAAGCTTTAAAGTCAATATCTTGTACATTTTGGAGGTCATCAGGTTTTTTTTTTTTTTTTTGTTTTTTCTTTACGTAAGTGATGTGGATGATTGGATGCATATGCATATTAGCTAGAGTTACAAAGCGGGCAATAGTGAGACTAGTTTACGCCGCAGATTTTACACTGATCCGGTTCTTACTTTATATTTCTTTCCCTTTCACGTATCAATAATTTCTAATGCTATACTATCCCTCAAGACTACTACTGCTTTGAAACAGTTTCACATCTAAATCAGAGAATTGTTTATCGCTTGAAATTCAATGAAAATTCGAGTATGTTTATTCAACTGTTTCTAAGCTCATGTTTGTCTTGCCAGAAACAAATATTGTTAGATAAGACAGCTTCGTTCGTCGTATCTTGTTGGAACAAGGTTCTGATGAAGGGTGTAAACAGTATATGAACGACCAAGTGATCTGTTTGTTCCTTTGTTTTTTTTTTTTTTTTTTTTTTTTTTTACAAAAAAGTATTGTATGTATGTACATATCCATGAAGGATCAAAGCCGAGCTTCTCTCAATCAGCCATGTTGTGCGTGATTTTATTTTCCCATAGGTGAAAGGAACCTACAGTTTAACCGGCAATAAACGGCGAAGTTCGCGAAGCTTTTCAGGACAATTATACTACAGGGGGTTTTGTCAGTACCCCGCTGTGGAGAAGCACCGTGAAAAACAAGTTCGATGACATGGCTGTTGTCGGGATCAGATCCCGTGTCATCGGTGTCAAAGGCCAACACACTACCCACTGCGCCACGGCGCTCTCACAAAAAAAAAATATTATAATAAGAATGTATTTTACGTTTAATAAAATGTGAAACCTTGCACGTATGTACTGAGTCTGTTAACACAAAGAAAGCACACATCATAAAGGAATCAAATCTAAAAAAGGAAGAAGCAAATTAATGTACACAACCTTGATTAGCCGCGAATGTCAGATACCCTACCTAACTGAGAAGTTAATTAGCCTCATTAGGTGTGCCTAGTTGATTTCGCCTTAGCACATGTGTAAATGTTCCTTTCATTGGCACGAGAGTGTAAAAAAACAAAAGCACAAAGAACGAAGTACACACACATTAAATCCTTGAGATTCTTGGCATAGTGCGTTCATCCTTTTGAAACGCGGTTAATTATAGCCTAACGTGTGGTGGTGATCTTTGTTATTCCATATGAGGTAATAGATATGTCTTATTTGTGCTAGTTTAAGCGATAAGTATTGTATACGACGCGAGTACATGAAAAACAATCTTTAGGCGACACATTACACTACTCATAGTCATCCACGGAAGTAGATGAAGCACACATTCAATAGTATTTGTATATTGGATGTTATATAAACCTTCTTAACTGTATGAGGGCGCCGTGGCGCAGTGGTTAGTGTGTTGGACTCTGACGCACGATGAGCGAGTTCGGATCCCGATGACACCAACGCCATCGAATGTTTATTTCGCGACGTTCCTTCTCGGCGGAGTACTGGCAAAACCCCCCGCTTCTCGACTCACGCCGTTCGGAATCGGCATTAAACTGTAGGTCCCTTTCACCAGTGTGAAAAATAAATCACACACAACACGGGTGATTGAGAGAAGCTTGGCTCTGGCCCTTCATGGGCTGTAACGCCACCAAAATAAAGAAGAACTGTATGTATTTTGTACCATTTTTGTCTTCTTGCCTGGCTATTAAATAGGTCTTCAGTTTTGTGACGATATTTGAGACATTTCTATAGTTCGTTTCAAGTAACTATCGGCCAAAATACGCGGAAGTATCTTCGACAAGATTTTTTCTTCTCTAAAGGATTTCAATACTTCGACATGACCTAATATCTCAAATGCACCTATAAACTGGCTTCAGTTATGACACACTAATATGTGTCAGAGCTCCATACCAAGAGTTGAGAAAAGAGAAAGAAAATTTCATCTTTGCCGCTATCTTACATAACATTCCATTACCAGTATTGTAATCTCACTGTGGTAATTGGAGCATAGAGGTGTTCACTGTTCATAAAGAAAAATGTTAATCTCCTCCACTTTTCCTCTTCGTTCGAATTTCTTTTCTTTCACTTCAGTTTGTCTATACTACCTTGTTAAACAGTTGGTTCTTCTGTACAAAATATGAGTACTTCTCCCACCTGTGCTCCACATTCACCGTTCGAGTTTCATACACTTTAAACATTTTTCACAGTTCTATGAGCCAGTAAATGAGATACAAGAGGCAAACCCTATTTCATGTACCTATTGTCGGTATAATGAAATGCGAAACAAACTTTATGAAAAAGTATCGTCCGTCTTTACTGTCTGCGTTCTGCTCCGAAGCTTCGCGGCGTGCATTTTAAGCTCAGTGGTTCCGGTTGTGCATGTTAATTAGTTCAACGACTGATTGAATCTAGTTGCCGCCAATCGTCTCACCTCATTCATTGGTCTTGAGATTTTTGTTAAAATTCATTTTCTTTCTTTCCATTTTTTCCTCCCGACTAGATTGAAAGAAATTGACGGTGATGATCAGTCGAGTGAGCTTACATACATAGGCCGACAGTTTACGCGTGGAATCACAGTCTTGTGTGTAGGTTAAGTGCTCCCATTTCGGCAGTTGTGGTGATTAGGTTAAGTGGTTTACGGGAAGTTAATGTAATTTAGAAGTTACGAAATGAAATGAAATGTGTTTGTTGATGTCATGTACTCGTAATTAGGGCACGTTACCGATGTGATGTGTTTCGTTGAATGTTCCATCGCTTTGAAGATTGCTTCCGTTGTCAATCACGGCGGTATTTAACTTGTCAAAGTTCTATTTTTGTATCCTAAACTGTAATTGCATGTTGTGTGATTGAACTGAAGTCAAGGGAGGAGGGGGGCGCTTGGGATTGATAATTAATAAACAAATAAATTTTGTGAAATCAATTACGATTACCTTATAATTGGAACGAACGAATTAATTTAGTGAAATGACTGGTCTAATTGATAATTCGTAACACTTTTTAAGCATATAATTGAACGCCTAAAACTTTGAATGAGCGATATGCCTACATATGAACATGCATATATTCTCCTGAACATTTTGCCATTGCCTGTAGCAGTCAGATCTTTAAATGAAATGTCAAATCAAGCGACCCCTATTCAATATGGATACATTAATCACTCTTCCTTATAAACATCCATCACATTTTGCTCCGAACTACATTTGTCACCAAGAGAGTAGCTTCAGTGACTCCAAGATGAACGAATTCTCCAGCATCAACGGGTGAGGTGCTCTTAACCGCCAAGGATCTAATCATCACATAAAGACGTGGTTATTATTAGTAAAACCATTGACAGCCACAACTGAGCATAAGACTGTAAGCAGATCCGAATTTTTCAGCATTTTCCGTAGTAGTGTTTGACTTGGTGTCATTGTCTGTTTCAAGTCAGTCTGCAGTGCGCGAAGGCTAGTCATTAGGATTCTTTAATAGAATGCCAATTCATTCAGTATCTGTGAGAGTTAGTGTTTAGCGTGTGCATGCGATGAGTCATTGTTTTCGAAGTTGTTAAGTTCAGTTGCTTGGCATGTTGTATTACTCGTTTCAGCAATGACACCAACAGGATTTGTGATTTGAATGGATATACGTATGTATGTATAAACTTAATGACTGGAACACGACTGAGTTTGTTGGCCCTGTTGTGGTGACTCAAGTGGGCCAAAGTGTGCAAAGTTTAATCTATGACTCAAGCATCTCATTTCTGTCTTTTAACTACCTCCCCTCACTCGTCGCCACCAAAAGATTGATAGCTTGGGCTTCATAGTAAGCTGATATTTACCGTAGATCCGATACGTCTACTTGCAGAGTTTATCGCGCAGAGGGGTCTGGTTAACCTTTCTTGAGAACAGCTAATTTTCATTACATTCGGCATCCTATGTCGGTACATTATTGCCGACGTGTGTTATGGCGTTATTTGTTTTGGTAAAAGCACATTCGTCATTTTTCGTCGCTCTTGTTTTTATAGGTACATATGTATAAGGATTTGTCAGCATCCGTACGTTAGTAAAAGATATAACGAGGTTCTTGACGCAACGCTATTAAATCCGGAATAATTTAGTCAAACCTAAGTTTGCTAAACCCTAATGGTAAGATTGAGCCAATAAAACATTAACTGCCACCAAAAATGGCTGCTAAGTGCGTATATGACCTCCATATTACCCTATTACGAACTTACTTCTAGGTGATAATGTAAATCGTGTCGAGTATAATGTTGCAAAAAGTGTAAATCCCAATCAGGCATTCTTTTTTTTTTTCTCTCAACACTAAAGTGTGAATTTAAATGTCATGCACATCATGATTCGAATGTTGATTTCAAATTTGGAAGTATTTACTTAAACTACGGATTCTATTTTTGAATGCAATAATTGACGATGACAATGATGGCTTTGTAAGGAAGCGCTAGTGGGTGTGCCTGATGATATGTTTATTAATTTGGATGTATTGCTTCTGCACTGTTTAGTTTTTAGTAATGACTACATTTATAGCTTTACTTTAGAAATGTAGGTTCCCTGTCTACAAGGTTTTCTAATAATCTTGTAAACTTTTGACCTAATTTATAGATATAAAATGATGAAGCAGTAAAGACTGCTTCATCTTTAGTAACGCAGCTAAGTGAAAGTTGATGCCTATTATTTGTAGGCAACTAGCGGAGACTGATCAAGATCGAATCATCTGATAAGAGTCAAGTAAACTCAGAATTAGGAATTACAAATTAAATGAAAATAGCTCTGTTAGAGTAAGTTGTCACTATATATGTATGTATGTACATATGTATGCACATATCATATGACACAGTTCCTCTACCGACAATCACATTCGATTAACAAAGGGACCTTCTCTATGTACAGGCCAATGATACAGGTTTGCATATGGTTTTGTACTTAAATTGATTAAATGATTGCCACTGACGACGGAGCGTGCACTCTATGTGATGAATAAATATACTGAATTCGTTTTCATAACGACAGATGCAAGTGAGAAAGGAAAGCGGACAAGACTCCTGAGCACAGGATTACGTCAAAATAAATTTTCCAATACGAAATTCTCAAAAGCTCAAATTATTGACAAACTCATCCCAAATCTTATACAGCGTTACAGCTGGTCAATTATGCACAACTCCAATATCAAGGACATTTGCGTCATGCGACTTGGATATTCATGCAATCGTCCTCAAAGAGGGAGTCGGCAATCAATTGATTTTTATTTCCTCTTGCCAGTCATGTGCGGTTTTCACAGGGCTCTTTTTGAGGCAGTCGAAATGAACGTCATGTATCCAGTATCCTCTTCATTTAATCTCATTACGCGCACGAGCATGCAATATGTGGGAGCGAGTCGTGCTATTCAAATCGGATGGCTTTGGAAAGCCATTATAAGTCGTGATGGAAACGACAATTTATATTGAATCTGGAGTTCCACTGTGATTCATGAAATTGCATGAATTCTATTGTGAAAAAAAAAAAAAAAAAACAAATACCTCCGAACATTCTTGGGTGTTAGCAGTCAGAGGAAAATAAAATAATCTTGTTGCTTCTAAGTATCAATAATATTTTAAATATCTTCTTCTTCTTAGTGGGCGCTACAGTGGGGTGAACCTGGGCCTCAACCAACATGCCCCTCCATCTAGCACGATCTTTCGCTAGCCTTTTCCATTGCCGCACACACAGTTGGCTGAGGTCCCCTTCCACCTGTGTGCGCCATCTTAAGGGCGGCCGTCCTCTGCTTCTTCGTCCCTCGGGGTTGGATTCAAAGACTCTCCGAGCTGGAGCTGTGGTGTCCATTCGCTCTACATGGCCCAGCCATCTTAGGCGTTGAATCCGTAGACGCCTGACTAAGCTCATGTCGCTGTACAGCCCGTAAACTTCGTGGTTGAATCTTCTCCTCCATCCCCCATCTGCGTTTATAGGCCCAAAAATCACGCGCAAAATCTTTCTCTCGAACCGACCAAGGGTCTCCTCATCCGCTTTTGATAGTGTCCATGCTTCTGCGCCGTACAACAGGACCGGGATGATAAGGGTCTTATAGAGAGTCAACTTTGTCGTTCGGGAGAGGGCTCTATTACTCAGTTGCCTCCTGAGCCCAAAGAAACAGCGATTGGCAAGAGTGATTCTGCGTTTGATTTCGGAACTGATGTCGTTGTTCCAGGTCACTGAGGAGCCAAGGTAGACGAAGTCCTTAACTACCTCGAACTTATATCTGCCTATACAAACGTTCTGGCCGAGACGTCGGTGTTGAGCGTCCTTTTTTGATGACAGCATATATTTAGTTTTGCCCTCGTTTACCGCCAAACCAATTTTCGCCGCCTCCATCTCAATACTCGCAAACGCCTCATTGACATCTCGCTGTGATCTACCTATTATGTCAATATCGTCGGCGTATGCAAGGAGTTGCGAGGATTTGAAATGGATTGTGCCTCTTCTATTGGCCAGTGATTTTTGCACAATCATTTCCAATATGATGTTGAAGAAATCACACGACAGCGCATCGCCCTGCCTAAATCCTTTTTTGACATCAAAACTATCGGTAAGGTGTTCACCGATTCGGATGGAGCAGCGAGCATTCTCCAAAGTCATCCTGCATAGTCTGACGAGTTTAGCAGGTATGTCAAAGGTAGACATAGCGTTGTATAGCTCGTCTCTAATTACGCTGTCGTATGCGGCTTTGAAGTCGACAAATAGGTGGTGAGTGTCGACTTGAAATTCATTGGTTTTCTCCAGTGTCTGCCGTAGTGTGAAGATTTGGTCGATGGTGGACTTCCCTGGCCTAAATCCGCACTGATAAGGACCTATCATTTACAAAAGGCTTCAGGCGTTCACACAAAACGGCAGAGAAGATTTTGTAGGCGATGTTAAGGAGACTTATTCCTCCATAGTCGGCGCAATCAGAGGGGTCTCCTTTCTTGTGGATCGGGCATACGATGCTGAGACTCCATTCCTCAGGCATGCTTTCCTCTAACCATATCTTACGAATGAGCTGGTGCATGCTCCCAACCAGGTCATCCCCAGCTGCCTTGAAGAGCTCAGCGGACAGTCCGTCTGCGCCAGCAGCTTTATTCGACTTGAGCTTCGATATGGCAATCTTAACTTAGTCGACGTCAGGGGGACAGAATTCTCTGCGGTCTCCGTCGATTAGAAATGGATCATTCTGCCTAACAGCGGTATATTGACTAACATCGCATCTTCTCAGCATCGACTGCGGTTCTCCGTTCTCATCCCTGCAGGCTTTCCGTTCTGGCTTTATAACCTTGGCATCTTCGCTTGATCTGTTGATAAAACTTTCGAACGTCACGCCTGCAGTAACACCTCTCCAAATCCTCAATCGCGCGCTTCTCGTGCTCTTTCTTCTTTCTTCTAAGAAGCTTATGCTCCTCCCTTCTTTTTAACTCGTAGAGCTCACGAGCTGCTCTTGTTCTTTTATGCAGCGAGGCCTTGTATGCATCCTACTTCGCTGTATGAATCCTCCTGCACTCGTCATCGAACCAGGTGTTTCTTCGTGGTGGAGCCCAACCCAAAACTTCGGATGCAGAGCATTTCAGGGCTTGTTTGCAGGGACTCCACTGCTGTTCTATTGATAGTGATAGAGGAGACCTTAAGGGAGACGCGATCGGTAAAAGCACGGGCGGTTTCTGGCGATAGTAGCTTTCCGACGTCATAACTTTGTATCCTTACTCTACTCCGTTGCGTTCGTGATATCCGTAAGCGCATCGTGGCTACTACAAGATAGTGGTCCGAGTCGATGTTAGCCCCTCGGAAAGTTCGAACATCAAGAATAGTGGAGGAGTGTCTGACATCGATCGCGATGTGATCAGTCTGGTTGGTAGTCGACTGATCAAAAGACCGCCAGGTGCCTTTGTGTATATCGAGGTGCGGGAAGCGCATACTGGCTAGAACGAGATTTCACCCCGTAGCAAGATCAATCAGCCTGTGTCCGTTATCGGAGGTGGTGTCGTGTAGGCTATGTTTGCCGATGACTCGTTCAAATATGCTTTCCTTACCCAGCTTAGCATTGAAGTCTCCTAGTACAATTTTGATGTCATAGCTGGGACATTGGGCATACGTTCTGTCTAGGAGATCGTAGAACTCATCTTGCGCTGAGTCATCCTTGTCTTCCGTGGGGGCGTGGACGCAGATTAGGCTGATGTTAAAAAATTTAGTCTTGATACGGATTGTTATGAGGCGTTCGCTCACATGCCGAAAGCTTAGGACTTTTTGCCTTAGTCCACCTCGAACAACAAATCCGCATCCAAACAATCGTTGCCCTTTCTCCCTATAACAGTCGTCGTAGTAAATATCGCAGTTTTTCATCCGCTTTATGCCCGGTCCATTCCATCGCATTTCCTGAATGGCGGTGATATCCGCTTTATAGCGGTCTAGGGCGTCCGCAAGTTGTTCGGCTGCGCGGTGCCTGTTTAGGGACCTAACATTCCACGTACAAAGCCGAAGATCATTGTCCTTTTTTCGTTTTTTGCAAGGGTCGTTAACATAAATCCGGTCCCTTATATCCGAGGCTTGTGGTTGTTTCGGAGTTTGTGTTTTTTTACGGTTACGGCTTACTAGGCCGTAGCCCAACCGACTAATCCTGTTTTTTTTTTTGGCGCAGGAGGCTCGCCATTCGCCCTTCCTCGTCTGCGATTTCCATAGGAAATCTCCGGATGGCACCACGAGGAGGTGGGGATAGGAATTACTAACAGTGCCGCAAGATGTTCGACTGCGGTGGCTCTTCTCGCTTTTTAGCAGGCCAGCATCCGTCGGATAGATGCTACCCTTACGAGGCCTTTGTTAGTCCTTTGCCATCCAATATTTTAAATATGATCGTTTTAAAATTCATTGTCACTGCGAACCTCACATAACAAATTGCACGGCTCATTTGCAATCTTTCAACAATTCAATGACTATTCTCCTAATTTGAAAATGAAATAAAAGTGAATAAAAATAATACGTGGCAACTAAAGATTAAGGCAGCTTTGTCTCACGGGAATTGCTGCATATTAGACTGAACCCTGATCTTTGAACAGTCTCAATATCCACACGTTCTTTGTGTCTTTTTCCCATTATCGTTCGTTTTAATTATGCAAAATTTTCCATGCAAATGGAACATGATCCTAGAATTGCGTTGGGGATGTACGATAAAGTAGCGAGCAAATTGCATTGCAGTTTCATTGCGCCAGAAATCATATCAGGGGAACGGAATATACATACATACATATGACGGCCATCTGCTTAATGTAGGGTAACAAAAAGTGGATAGCAACTTGAACTTGAAAATTACCATGGTGGCAGTGACACCCGAAGCCAATGCAACAAATTAGTATTATAGTAGCGGACAGGTGATTTGCAGATACCCAATTTGGCGCGAAGCTTTTGGCCAGAATATATTTAATTGCATATTTTCTGTTAGATGCATTAGTTGCAGGCGTTACATTTGTTTTTGGCGAGATTTTTCTAAAAAAAAAAAGTGGTTTGCTCAGTTTTTAAGGTGCAGAAAGGCATGCTAATGAAATGGATGCAATCATCAGTTCGGTTTTATTCAAATATTACAACTCCTTCGTCGTGCAGGAGACTTTATCCTTCAGTTTGACATCCCTGTCTCTGCCTGAATGAAACCTATATCTGTCAGTTTGGATTTTGCGTTTGTTTTGTTTTGCTTCGTACCGTACTAAATTATTCAACAATAGAAAATCCATCCACAAGTATTTCCTGTCGTTCATATATTTCCCACGATATATCTAAAGGCTCTCACGGATACACAGGAAAAAGCTCATGCATTTTAGTCATTCACCAACTGACCTATATCCGAAGGCTCGTGTTCCGTTACTTTCTAGAAATAGTTTCCATCCCATATTCTCCCAACTGGATTCTGTTTTGCAGTTCGTTAACCTGCCGAACGGAAAGGCTTGCTTTAGGATTACACTGACGAAATTTGAAACAAAAAGCATACCATTAACCCCTCCTCTCACATCGTACTCAATTACAAACTTTTCGCCTTGCCTATCCCTCTTGCTCTCGTTTATCCTTTTTTCGCTTGAGTATTGGTTATTGGCTAATATGCTCGAAGTTCTACACTGAAGTGTTGGGAGAACGGAGACAGGATGTGTATATTGCAATTGTTTGTGTACTGCAGTTATTACATGTTCCATAGGCATTTTGTCGTATTCTCCACTTACGGGAAGATTGTGGCTGGACAACGGGGGTAGAAAGTATCATAAACGAATTTTTCGGTGAACATCCAATACCGAGCTTAGCCGTTTAATGATTAGATTATTTGTCAGATCTATGGGGCAGCTATACGATAGATAAGGCGATCTATGGGTAGTGTTGGTACAGCAATTCCGGAAAAATTGGATGGCGTCCAAAAAAAAGAATTTATCTGCGGATTTTCGTTGTTCAAATTTTATCCATATCTGTTTACTTTGGAAATTTTGAATTAAAAATTGGATAATGTCATGATAAGAAGAGTTAGAATTAGGCAAAAACTTTTCAGAGGAAAAACAATGTTTTTTGTTTTCTATGGAAATATGTATATTGTTCGAAAGAGTTTTTTTGGTTTCTGGTAATTTAAGAGTCACTTTTAATCTTTAGGCTTTATGTAGATATTTATATTGACTCACTTGAAGCTCCACAGCCTAGACTATACGTTCATCAGCAATTCTCTCTCTGAATAGACCTACCATAATACATATGTACATATTAACTTGTTTAAAAATTTAGAGGAATGTTTTGAAAACAATTGAATACATTTAAATTTTTATCAAGGAATGGTTTATGTTAAGATTTCGCACCTTTTTATGCGACATTTCACGCTTACTCGGTCAGAACAAAGCCTCCCCATTTACTTGCACCACAATAAAACTTTCCACCGAGCATCGTTGTCGTCGCGTCGTCATTAGACGCTTTGTGCCAAGTGAGATAATCATTTCATTTAAATTCACAATATGCGTACGAATACATATGATGAGTGTGCACGAGAAGCTATACTACTGCCTACTGTAAACAAAAAGATACTTTTCGCCTCCATTGTTGCCCGGCTCAACGTCGCACAATGATGTGTGTGGACAAGCGTGCTTCGGGTACCGCATGACAACAATTGTCAAAACAATAAAGGCAAAACAACAACCACTTCAAGTCAAGTGGATGCACTTTTTGAGGGCAAGGAATGCAACTCACGCAATCTGAAGACGAAGACTAACGCCGTACATGCTCTAATTGCTACCAATACTTCGTCGTTTTTGCGCTTGAGAATTTGCATATATCTTCAATTTTCTCTCTCCTTGCCTTTAATGAAAAGCAGATTAATTTTTACTGGACTTGATCGCACCCGTGTTTGCCTCCATGGCATTGTCGTCGAACATTGACGGCGGGTGAGTGCACCAGCAACTGCAATCCTTGTAGATGTATGTAAATTGTGTCGCTGTTTATGGGGGTCGTTGTCTGGCCGATACAGAAAGAAGGAGACTAATTAAGTTGCATGATGATTATGACTGATAGTTATTGTTGCCAAGTGAAATATAATAACACGAGAAACCTGAACAAAGGTCGAGGTACTGAGATTGAAACGAGAAGCAAAGTGATTCATCGTTGCTTTTCTCTTTCCAGGGAGTTTTTTTTTTGTTCCTCAGCCCACCCATCTGCGCTTTTACTTTAACATGGTACTTAAAAGGTCATCAGTCAATTTAGTGTATACATAGTATATACATACTTATGCACATACATAAGCCATGAAAGATATAGGAAGGAAGTACTGGCAGTACATTCTCTGACAGAAAGCAGCTTATAGGGATATTTTATGTCGACGTCCTTCTAAGTTGTTCTAGTTATTGCCTCCTAGTATGTATACATATATACATACATATGTTATTGCAGTGTTTTCTAATCAGAGAATATTTTGTTCATTTGAAATAGTTTTGTGGATATTTTCAATCTTAGTTATTTGACATTTTGCTTACTTAAACAGAGTTTTTCCTTCTTAGGTTTGTTTACAAAATCAAAACAGTCGGTGGTAAGATGAGTTGACTGATTAAAAGTCATAAACCGATTGAGGACAATCGGTAATCAAGTGTGTGTCTACGTACACTCCACGTCGTTAAAATAGAGCCGATTTGGTATTTTCCTTTCTTTCAGTTTTGTCTTTTAATTTACTGTCTATATGTACATATATACATACATATGTATATACATAAATGCGTAACTGACGGCTATCGCTTATGATGATAGACAACAAAATCTTTTTGAAATGATATACACTCCGCGACACTTGATTACCCTCACTTAAAGTTTTTACCTAAATCATAAAGTATGCGTAATATTACTTCGAATCTATTTTTACAACTCTTATTTTCACTTCCTGTCGGCTACCTGTTGACTGAGCTGTAAAAAATTAAGGATAAAGAAAAGGAAATCGCCATTTTCGGGTTTTTGCCTATTTAAAGCGCGACACATGATTACCCCCATCAGTTAATTTTCAACATTTAAAGCGCAAGGTCCTTTAAATTAAGTAAATCTTTGTTCTATTTTATTCCCACTTATTATTTATTAAAATTGTTTTTATTTATGTTGCAATTTAGAAAAAATGGGTCGAGGTAAAACGCTAACAAATTTAGAAATTGGCAAAATTCTTGCGCTCAAGCAAGAAAATTATTCCAACCGGGAGATTGCTAGAAAAATTGGTCGAGATCCATGGACAGTCAATAATTTTCTAAGAGATCCACAAAATTATGGTAAAAACCGAAAAGGGCGCACAGCAAGAGCGACAACAGGACGAGATCGCAGGTCCATTTTACGTGAAGCTTCAAATTCCGCTGCGACCGCTCGCAAAATAAAGGAGAAAGTTGAAACTTCAGCCAGTGTCCGGACAGTTCAAAGGGTGATTCAACAGTGTCCACATCTCCGACGGCAAAAACTGAAGAAAAAACCACGTTTACTTCAGCGTCATAGAGGTCAGAGATTGGAATTCGAATTGGGCTCACATAAGCTGGAAGAAAGAATGGGAAATCGTAATTTTTTCCGACGAAAAAAAAATTCATTTGGATGGCCCTGATGGCTTTCAGTATTAAATCCACGATTTGAGAAAATCGGAGATGTTCCTGTCCCGTCGTCACATATTTCATTTCATGGCCCAATAGATCTGGTTGTCTTAGATGGTCGGCAAAACTCAGAGGATTACATCGAGCTTCTGGAAACGCAAATAATCAATTTTCATGAAATGTTTGATGGTCAACGTTGGATTTTCCAGCAGGACAATGCAGCCTTCCACACAGCAGCATGTGTAAAACAATGGTTTAGAAGAGAAAATGTGAACCTTTTAGATTGGCCGCCTCTTTCTCCCGATCTAAACATAATTGAAAATGTTTGGGGGATGGCTGTCGCGGAGAGTTTACGGGGAAGGAAGACAATTTGAAAGTAGGGAAGGTCTTATTAAGACCATTGAAGACGCAATCGAGGGGATTCATGTAACCTATTTAAAAAATTTATATCTATCTGTAGAGAATAGGCTTTTTGAAGTTATTCGCAGTAAGGGAGGACCTACGAAGTATAAGCAATAAAAAAATATAATAAAAACATTAAAAATATTCTCTTTTTCTTTTGTTTTTAGAGATGAGGGTAATCAAGTGCCGCGCTTCAAATAGACAAAAAACCGAAAATGGCGATTTCCTTTTTTTTATCCTTAAATTTTTACAGCTCAGTCATCAGGTAGCCCACAGGAAGTGAAAATAAGAGTTGTAAAAATAGATTTGAAGTAATACTACGCATACTTTATGATTTAGGTAGAAACTTTAAGTGAGGGTAATCAAGTGTCGCGCAGTGTACATACATATGTATTATGTATGTAGTAAACAAAAGCTGCTTACATATATGAAACTTAAAATCACTAATAATCAACGTACGCGGCAATGCAGTTCAGAGGTTATCTTAATTATATTTAGACATAGTCAGCGAGCGGACAATTGCTCTCGTGGAATCAATATTTATGCCGAATAGTATTTATTGCGTTTTTAGATAAGAAAGACCGTCACTCTAATAGTCTAAACTAAACTATGTATGTGTATCAAAAAGCCGAATAAAGATAGGCTTCTTAATCGAGCATTCAATGAGGTTCTATGGTTGCTTTACACATTTCAATTTGAAGCTCTCTCTCAAAATATTTGTTTTGTTTAGACTCTCCTCTGCGTATTTTAAAATGTCTGATCTGCGCATCTGTATTTTGTTTACTTATTTTCAAATAAATAGAAAACAGGCCTCGGGTGTTACCTTTCATTTCATTGGCGCAGACTTTCACAAAGCTAAGTTCTTCTTAAGTTCAACTCCCTCAGTCCACTACATACATACATAGTTACATACGTCACTTTTGCGAAATTAGCATAATCAAATTAACCAATCGCCTCCACTTGCTACTCGAATGGAAATAATCTAGAAAATAACGAAAGCGAAATAGGCCAACCGTTGCACTAGCCGAAGTTGTCGCAGGCCGCAACACCACACGGTACTATTGCTAAAATATTACAAATTATTACTCTGTATCCATAGGCATGCTACATAATATAGTTTATTTGTACGATGTTGTATATAAAGTACGTCTGATACGTTACAGCAACATGTATGTTTTCACCGAACAAAACAATCTACGTTTCCGCATTTACGCTGTGACACAAATTTAGACTTAACTCGTAAAGCAGCATATTTCCATTTCCAGATTTCAATTGATGTTAATTGGCTCTTTGCGGTAGTTAATTACCAGATATAGTGTCGGCAGAGCGAACATGTAGCTAGGTGAACACATTTGCGTGTCACCTGAGCAATTAGTTTTTGCTCTCCATTGTGCACTTTTTTTCGAGTTATTATATCTTTTTTCTATTTTTTTTTAATTAGAATTAAGCACTCTTAAAATGTGAATGCGGAGGAGAATATAATGGAAAATTTTTTAGGTTAATCTTTTAGAACTTTAACGAACAGAATCACGATATTGATTCGGGATATGTAGGTGACACGAAAAATTATACTTTTTGTTTTGCGAAATTTTACAGATTTTCTGCTTCAGATACGAGTTGTTTGTAACAAGACCTGTTTTTATGTTGTAATGTTACTCCTACGTGTACGTATGTACGTTATTATACAATTTTAACGCTATTCACAAGCTTAATTGCTTTAAAAGCATTGAAACACAAAGTCGAAATCTGCGAACCTGGGTTCGTCAATTAACACCTAAAATAGAGAGAAAGACGAAAATTCGACAATTGCAGACCAACGCTTGGATACTAATTGATAATATCCATTGATTGATGGATAGAAACGAAATTAACGCAGCAGACCGAAAATGAAATGTTTTTAAAAATAAAAAAATTGGTGGTACCTAGGTATTACAATTGTTATGTCTTTCGAACCTGTATATACATAAATGCGTGTAAATTCCTCTTTCGACAAAAATAAAATAAATAGAATTTGTGCACTACAAGGTAGGCATGGGTAGTGAAGCAGCAAAATGCTCTGAAATTATTTTTAGAGATAGGGATTACAAACTCATATGTTGAAATTAATGATATTTTCTAAATGCATAGATGCCACTTTGTCATAATTGGCTGTGAAAAGTTGTAAGCCAACAATTTATTTAAATCGAAACATTTGTTTTAAAAAATCAATCAAAACTGACATGAAAAAAAAAAAAAAAACAAAAAACCATCAAGCGTGACGGTGGATAATTTTGAATAGCTATTTTTGAACAGTATACATAGTTTTTTGAAAATGTATTGAACAGTGAATTTTGATCATTTAGGAAGTCTTTGCTTCGTTGAATGTTTATAGTTTTGTTGAGCACCAGTCATTTCTCTTAAATTGACGAAAGAAAAATCGATAATAATTATTTCTTGATATACAGCCGTGTTCAAAATAATAGTAGTGTCCTCCTGCAAAGAAAACAAATATTTCCAAACAAGTACCGTTACTATTTTTTCTGTTAAAATAGTAGGAATACAAAACTTGAATATAATTGAATATTTTATATAAATTCATTACTTTCTAAACTAAATAAATAGAATAAAATAGAATAAAAACTAAATAAGCATGGAAAATTCACTGTTAAAAAAAATAGTATTACTAACATCATTTACACATAAAAGGCTTAAAATGGCATCAATCGAAAATCAAGATTATTTAACCCATTTTGTGCCACTGTTCGAGTTCTCGAACAGCAAATTTTGTCTATATTCATCTAAATTTTCTTCTGACCTCGTTTACCCGATGCCAAATGCAATTAGGCAGTATAATAGGATATTTTGTTGGCTTTCAGAAAATAATTACATTAAAGATTCCCTTTCCCCTCAGTGCTCTCTTAGGGGGTATTAAAAAAACCCTTCAATTTAGACCCTTTTGCTATTGTTCAAATAAGACATATTAAAAAAAAAAAATTGATTTCAAAAATACATTTGTTTTCTAGAAAAAAGTCCAAAATATTATGTGGTTTTGTAATAGGGACTCCAGGGATCAAAACATGCATTTGAGGGCGTTTAAAATGATCTGTTCGAAAAGTCGAACAATGGCCGTTGTACACAACTCTACATACATATGTATGCCAGTAGCATATATGCCTGCGGTGTGTGTATGGTGTGCATAGGTTTGGTCATTCCTGGTGTAAGCAGCTGCGTATGTAAAAGCATGTTTCAACATGTTTCTGTTAACACCTTCAATTAAAAGTTAAAAACTTTTTGCAACGCGGCACAAAATGGGTTAAAGAGGCACTCGTTATTAATTTTAGTTGTGAAACCCTTATTATTTAACATAGCTTCACAACGACGCGGCATAGAGTCCACTATATTTTGACAACGCTCTTCTGGGATTTTCGTCCAAGCATCCTTCACTATCACCCAAAGCTCCCGACTATTTGATGGTTTCTCCTCCCTTACACCTCACAGATTTTCTATAGGGTTGAGGTCGACTCGTATGCTTCGGGTTGTTGTCCTGCTGGAAGACCCATTTCAAAGGCATTTCATACTCGGCGTAGGGAAGCATCGTTAATCCATTATGCAATCTATGAGGTGTATAGGCCCTACGCCGTAGTACGAAAAACATGCCGAAACTAATATTTTTGACCCTCCATGATACTCTGAATTGGTCGGACGGCGAATATACTGCCGGGAACCAGTGCCTCTAAAAAGAACAAATTTACTTTCCTCGGTCCGCAATACAATGCGCCATTTCTCAACAGGGCACTCTAGGTGATTTTTGGCGAATTCGATGCGGCTCTTCATGTGTTTTTTTGTCAGAAGAGACACTTTCCGTGGACTTCGTGCATGTAAATCTTGATCTAGGAGACGTCTGCGAACCGTCACCGCACTTACAGGAAACTCGAGCTCTTTTTTATTTCGAAAGAAGAAGCACTAGGATGAAGCTTGGAGTGTCGGACAATACGCGTATCGTCTACTGCGTTCGTTTTTCTTTTTCTTCCTCGAGTTTCCGCCTTTCTTCATATTTTAGGGCATTCGCTATTACTGTTGGAATACAAGCTAACAACTTTTGTATTTCAGAGTACGTTCTTCCTTCTCCTCTTAGTTTTATAATGAGGTCACGTTTTTCTTGGCTACAATGCTTGCCTCTTCCCACTGTAGATATTTTTCGTCAAAAAAATTGTTGTTTTATTTCTAATTTTAAAATAGCAAACAAAGTACTTACTTTTCTACTCAAAAAGTTAACAATAAAAGTTAATTTTGGGATTTTAAAAAGTATTTCCATTTCCAAATACCTATTGGTACTTTTTTTTTTTTGAACAGCACTCTCTTCACCGAGATCACAACATCGACATTGATCTCCAAGATATTTGCTTTGGATTATATATAAATTTGGTTTGACATATACCGTTAGTTTCGTAAAACAAAGATAACCAAATCTGCACATGCAAACAAGCTGAAATATTAGTTAAGGAAGTGTTGTTATGTGCACTACTATTATTTTGAACACAACTGTAAATGTCGATACCTGGACGTCTTTGATCCTTTGGAGGAATATAAAAAAAAACTGTAAAAAAAACTACGACCCCTTGTTGGGCGCCATTAAAAAAAAAAAAAAACTTTCCAAATCCCACCAATCCGGTTTAATGTTTTTAATATCTCTGACAGTGATTTTCAAAAGAAATTATCTGACCTTCATCATCTTGTTAAATTATTTAAGAGCACCTTATTCCTGCATAATCACTTTTTACGCTCGTTCCACTCAATCATAGACGAAGAGAGTTCTCAGCGCCGTAAACACTCATCAAAAATGTCTTAACCACGCCAATATACTTCCGTTTAGGATAAACAAAAACCGTTCGATGATACCAATTTCAATACACACGATCTTTATCAATCGATAAATCTTTCAACAAACAATTTTTCCAGACGAGAAAATCTGTACAGCTAATTCCATAAAGAAAATCGAAACAAAAAAACGAATGAAAGAAAAATATTGGCTTTTTAATTGCTTCCCAGGAGCAGTTCTTGCGCTTCCGAAGTTTTCCTCGCCGGCAAACTATTTCTATCCGAAGAGAAAAATCTTTCCTCTTTCTTCCAGTCGCACATCCTTTTGATGACATACATACATATGTACATATGTATGTATTTACGTAGTACGCAAATAACTACTTGTTTTAAGGGTTCCGTACCCAAAGGTAAAACGGAACCCTATTACTAAGGCTTCGCTGTCCGTCCGTCCGTCTGTCACCAGGGTGTATCTCATAAACCGTGATAGTTAGACAGTTGAAATTTTCACAGATGATGTATTTCTGTTGCCACTACCACGACAAATACTAAAAACAGAACAAAATGAATATTCAAGGGGGGCTTCCATACAACAGACATGATTTTCATTCAAAAAATCCCCTTGGTCACATACTGAACTAAGGTTAGTCGACAATATCCCACAACCAGTAGCAAACTTCCCAGTTTTGATCTCTTTTGTGTCTTTGATGAATTAATCCTAGCTGCAAACCTTTTTCCCATATTTCCCATTATTGTTATTCACTTTTTCACTTTGATGATCAACTATATCTCATCATGAAGATTTCTTAATATCAAAGTAATATGCCGATAACCTGCCTGCAACCAAGATCTGTCATCATACAAAAAATGTGATTTAATGTGATGACTGATGAGGTAACATACATAGTCTCTTTCATATTTATATATACAAATGGTACGGAACCCTTCGTGCGCGAGTCCGACTCGCACTTGGCCGGTTTTTATATCTTATACCTCCGAATGTATGAAGGTAATCATCTTCATTGGTTAGTTAATTTTCATTATAAAACTACTACAGAAAGATAGTAGGACGTAAATATTTGTTTTTCATTTTCTCGTTATATTGGACAAGAAACTGACGAATAGAAACGAACGTGTGAAGAGCTATCCTTGTTTTTCTGCTATTGGCATTCGAAATCTCAATCTAAATTGCGTTTATACCAAATTCCCAAATCACTATTGTCTGCTCATCTGATTCTCGAATCTTCTCGCTCGGGGTTTAGGATTTAACCTTTTTCTGTTTTAGATTAGTTAGGACGAGGTAGATTCATATATATGTATGTACATACGATACTACAATACTTGGCGGTGGCCTTGAACAAAGAATTCATTATTTTAGCCATGCGAGTGTTTTTTTTGTTTTTGTCTGGGCGTATACTCTACCCTCATTGAAACCTCAAGTGTGGACTTGAGGATTGTTACTGAAAGGATTCTATTTAGCGTGTGACAGTAAAGACATTTCGGTGAAATGCCTAAGCGGTTCTAGGAATGTCGACTGAGTGTATGCGTTTGACAGGTTTCTATGATAGTTGATACCCAAGCACATATGGTGTAAAAGATGTATTACTTTTCAAAGAAGTGACAACCTTCAATTGATATAAGTTGCTACTGCTTTCCTAACCTTGGACTAGTTCAAGCTCTCGTTTGATGATGACGACGTTACACGCTATAATACAATTGTTTGTGGGCCGACCTCGATTGCCTCAGCAGCTTCTCACCGCTGTTGTTTGTCGAAGTGAATTTCTTTTACAAAATGTTCCCGTCTCTTACATAACCATGCAATTTGGATAACAAATTGTGTTGAAAACGTAACGAGCGATAAATGATATAAAGAGTATTTCAGAGCCACGTGAAAAGAAGCTAATTACGAAATACACATTCTTCTTATCTGACCTTGTAAGCTCAAGAACAGAGTGGAGAAAAAAAATCATTTCGAAATAGATTTTAGCGGTACTCGTAATCTATAATATAGTATGACAACAATCCTATTTGTCTTATGCTGAAATGCCTTGAATGTTTTAGACAAACATGATTACATTGTGGTTATTTTGCGGCGGCGTTGCGTCAATTATCGTTGATGTGCGTAATTAAATGTTATCTCAAAGGATTGCCCCGTATTCGGACAGGACTGTCATTCATAAAATGTCAGAGTGATAATTTCATGTCACAACCTTGTCATGCTTACTTTTTTCCGTTTTGCGTCCGAATATATGTATTTTATTGTTGGTGGTAATTTCTTAGCATTCTGCTAATTGTATTCTAAATATCTATGGAAAATAAACAAAAAATCCAGAAAAAATCACTAGAATACTAGCCTAATATGTACATATTTCCAAACAGAAAAAGTATTTTTTGCAATGAAAACTAGTTGAGGAAATAAATCCCTCAATTGTGTAATAAAATTACCGCTGCCTTCAAGGCAAACTTCGTCTATGGAGATGTCACAATAAATAAAAGTCTCAATGTGAACACCTACGAATTTCACTCTAAAAACAAGTCCCCCACATAAAGAGCGCTATCAAGGATAATGTGTCTGCTAAATTGACAGCTGTCAAAGAGAAAGAGGAGGGACATGCTTGAAAAAAGGTACACATCCTCCATAAAAAAGGGCTGCATGGTAGGTAGTATAACGAGCATTTTTTTCTGTACGAGGTATCTATTTATAATTATCAGCTAAGTGAACTTTCACTTCGAATTGACCCAGTTCTGGTAACGATACTTTGTTTGCGCTTCATCCACAGTTTTTGTTTTGCGCTGTCGGTCATCCGTAAGGTCAGCTCGAAGGGTTAGTATTGTCTTCTATGCACTCTGGATGATTATAAAAAAAATAAAAAAGAAACACTTTTATGCAAAACTGCGGTCAAATTGATTCCAGCTAGAATATGAGTGATATGAAGGTAATGTTATTCCACAAGCTAATAGCAAGTAAATTATCGATTTTTTCCTGCCTCAAGGCAAAAAGCCGTTTCACTCTACATAGCTATTTGGTGTCACAGAGGGTGTGACGGGAAAAGTCTGTTATAAAAAATAGCTTTAAAGCCTGTAGTACGAAGGATGGTCGGAATGGAAGAATAAAGTGTTATTGCGTGTAGGCGTGATGGATCGTGTGTGGGTATACTTCTATTTAAATGTTTGTAATTCAATGGGACGGTGGGTCTTTTGCGTCTTTAACCTAAATTAAATTGCATGAGATTAAGGAAAATGTTTACGCTGTAGGTGGATACGATTGATTGAAAAGAAATATACTGTTATTTCTGTTCATTAAAACAATTAAGATTTGTTTAACTCTCTAGCTTTTTGGGGCTAGTGGGCGCTACAGTTCGGGGTGAACCTGGGCCTCGAACAACATGCCCCTCCATCTAGCACGATTTTTCGCTAGCCTTTTCCATTGCCGCACACCCAGTTGGCTGAGGTCCCCTTCCACCTGTGTGCGCCATCTTAAGTGCGGCCGTCCTCTGCTTCTTCGTCCCTCGGGGTTGGATTCAAAGACTCTCCGGGCTGGAGCTGTGTTGTCCATTCGCTCTACATGGCCCAGCCGTCTTAGGCGTTGAATTCGTAGACGCCTAGGCTCATGTCGCTGTACAGCCCGTAAAGTTCGTGGTTGAATCTTCTCCTCCATCCCCCGTCTGCGTTTATAGGCCCAAAAATCACGCGCAAAATCTTTCTCTCGAACACCAAGGGCCTCCTCATCCGCTTTTGATAGTGTCCATGCTTCTGCGCCGTACAACAGGACCGGGATGATAAGGGTCTTATATAGAGTCAACCTTGTCGTTCGGGAGAGGGCTCTATTACTCAGTTGCCTCCTGAGCCCAAAGAAACAGTGATTGGCAAGAGTGATTCTGCGTTTGATTTCGGAACTGATGTCGTTGTTCCAGGTCACTGCGGAGCCAAGGTAGACGAAGTCCTTAACTACCTCGAACTTATATCTGCCTATACAAACGTTCTGGCAAAGACGTCGGTGGTGAGCGTCCTTTTTTGATGACAGCATATATTTAGTTTTGCCCTCGTTTACCGTCAAACCAATCTTCGCCGCCTCCATCTCAATACTTGCAAACGCCTCATTGACATCTCGCTGTAATCTACCTATTATGTCAATATCGTCGGCGTATGCAAGGAGTTGCGAGGATTTGAAATAGATTGTGCCTCTTGTATTGGCCAGTGATTTTTGCACAATCATTTCCAATATGATGTCGAAGAAATCACACGACAGCGCATCGCCCTGCCTAAATCCTTTTTTGACATCAAAACTATCGGTAAGGTGTTCACCGATTCGGATGGAGCAGCGAGCATTCTCCAAAGTCATCCTGCATAGTCTGACGAGTTTAGCAGGTATGTCAAAGGTAGACATAGCGTTGTATAGCTCGTCTCTAATTACGCTGTCGTGTGCGGCTTTGAAGTCGACAAATAGGTGGTGAGTGTCGACTTGAAATTCATTGGTTTTCTCCAGTATCTGCCGTAGTGTGAAGATTTGGTCGATGGTGGACTTCCCTGGCCTGAATCCGCACTGATAAGGACCTATCAGCTTATTTACAAAAGGCTTCAGGCGTTCACACAAAACGGCAGAGAAGATTTTGTAGGCGATGTTAAGGAGACTTATTCCTCTATAGTTGGCGCAATCAGAGGGGTCTCCTTTCTTGTGGATCGGGCATACGATGCTGAGACTCCATTCCTCAGGCATGCTTTCCTCTAACCATATCTTACGGATGAGCGGGTGCATGCTCCCAACCAGGTCATCCCCAGCTGCCTTGAAGAGCTCAGCAGACAGTCCGTCTGCGCCAGCAGCTTTATTCGACTTGAGCTTCGATATGGCAATCTTAACTTCTTCGACGTCAGGGGGACAGAATTCTCTGCGGTCTCCGTCGATTAGAAATGGATCATTCTGCCTGACAGCGGTATATTGACTAACATCGCCGTTATACAGTCTGCAGAAGTGGTTTTTCCATATTCTGAGCATCGACTGCGGTTCTACTACTAGGTTTCCGTTCTCATCCCTGCAGGCTTCCGTTCTGGCTTTATAACCTTGGCATGTTCGCTTTATCTGTTGATAAAGCTTTCGAACGTCACGCCTGCAGTAACACCTCTCCAAATTCTCAATTGCGCGCTTCTCGTGCTCTTTCTTCTTTCTTCTAAGAAGATTATGCTCCTTCCCTTCTTTTTAACTCGTAGAGCTCACGAGCTGCTCTTGTTCTTTTATGCAGCGAGGCCTTATATGCATCCTGCTTCGCTGTATGAATCCTCCTGCACTCGTCATCGAACCAGGTGTTTCTTCGTGGTGGAGCCTTGAAACCCAAAATTTCGGATGCAGAGCTTTTCAGGGCTTGTTTGCAAAGACTCCACTGCTGTTCTATTGATAGTGATAGAGGAGACCTTAAGGGAGACGCGATCGGTAAAAGCACGAGCGGTTTCTGGCGATAGTAGCTTTCCGACGTCATAACTTTGTATCCTTACTCTACTCCGTTGCGTTCGTGATATCCGTAAGCGCATCGTGGCTACTACAAGATAGTGGTCCGAGTCGATGTTAGCCCCTCGGAAAGTTCGAACATCAAGAATAGTGGAGGAGTGTCTGACATCGTTCGCGATGTGATCAATCTGGTTGGTAGTCGACTGATCAAAAGACCGCCAGGTGCCTTTGTGTATATCGAGGTGCGGGAAGCGCGTACTGGCTAGAACGAGATTTCGCCCCGTAGCAAGATCAATCAGCCTGTGTCCGTTATCGGAGGTGGTGTCGTGTAGGCTATGTTTGCCGATGACTCGTTCAAAGATGCTTTCCTTACCCAGCTTAGCATTGAAGTCTCCTAGTACAATTTTGATGTCATAGCTGGGACATTGGGCATATGTTCTGTCTAGGAGATCGTAGAACTCATCTTTGGTGGAGTCATCCTTGTCTTCCGTGGGGGCGTGGACGCAGATCAGGCTGATGTTAAAAAATTTAGCCTTGATACGGATTGTTATGAGGCGTTCGCTCACATGCCGAAAGCTTAGGACTTTTTGCCTCAGTCCACCTCAAACAACAAATCCGCATCCGAACAATCGTTGCCCTCTCTCCCTATAGCAGTCGCCGTAGTAAATATCGCAGTTTTTCATCCTGCGGTGGATGGCGGTGATGTCCGCTTTATATAGCGGTCTAGGGCGTCCGCAAGTTGTTCGGCTGCACGTGGCCTGTTTAGGGACCTAACATTCCACGTACAAAGCCGAAGATCATTGTCCTTTTTTTGTTTTTTGCAAGGGTCGTCAACATAAATCCGGTCCGTTATATCCGAGGCTTGTGGTTGTTTCGGAGTTTGTGTTTTTTTTTGCGGTCACGGCTTACTAGGCCGTAGCCCAACCGACTAATCCTGTTTTTGGGCGCAGGAGGCTCGCCATTCGCCCTTCCCCGTCTGCAATTTCCATAGGAAATCACCAGATGGCAAGATGTTCGACTGCGGTGGCTCTTCTCGCTATTATGTACTGTGGTTTAGGATCTGATCATCTTCTACAGGCATCATTTTCGATTAGACTACCTTTCTAGCCGTAAACCGCTAAGATAATGACAAGACATTTGATTGAGCCTACAATCATGTGATCTTCTTCAGACTTTATAGGGCATATTTTCTTCTATGCTGTTACCTCATTATTCCTTCTTTCTGTGAACCAAACCCTTTTGTACTTGTAATCGTTGTACATTAAGGTTGTTGTCAAATTCCTTGATCCTATCGTGTCATCCAAAACGCAAAATAATCTCCATAAAGCACATCATTTAGAAAGACACTCGTAATATTTATGTGCATATGTATGTATATCTATACCTGAGCCGTTTAGCTAATGAGTCATAAAATCTTCTGTCTGTACTGAAATGAATTTAACTACATACATACGTATGTAGTATACTACAATGTTAAGAAAAAATGATATGTATATCCTTTGAAAGCGTTTCGTATAGATCATTCCTGAGTATAATGTACCTTTAAGGAAGAACCAAAACTGAAATAATTTTGTTTTCTCTCATTCTAGACCTTAAATTAGTTACGAACTACGAAAAAGAAATCAACCGACATTTATAGGAGAAAGAAAAACAGAAAACAGCCAAAGTGCGAATATCCTTAAAATCAGGATGTTGAAATCGTGGAAAGCAAAGAAATAAGGAAGAAAAGAAAAATAATAAAAATCAAAGTTTTCTGTTTTACAACGACCTAGAACTTGAATGAATTCTTCATTATGACAGCGACAAGCGTTACGCTTATACAACCACAGTCACAGCAACAACAGGAGTCGCAGGATTTGGATATACATCACCATACACATCAGAATATTGATACCGGTGGGGGAGGAACCAGTAGCTCCACCACGGCAACCGTCACTGTTGGACATCGAAAAGGTCACAGGTGAGAGAGAATAAGTTAAACTGCATGCATGACGCGGTATAGCCGAGCGAGCGGGTACCATGAAACGGAAGAGTCGCTTTTATTTAACTTTTTCATTAGCTGTATGAGTAACAGCGCCAGTACACTTGTCTGATGGGTGTAGTAGGTTCGGGCTTACGTGTATCACATGGTATGATGGGAAAATTCGATTGTTTGGATAAATTATTTACCCTGGAACATTGATTGAGGATGTTTTTTTTTTTTTTTCAATTTAATTTCTTAAGGCATGTGCGCGGTTTTCATGCTCCTAGTGGGGGTACTAGAGCAATTGGCTGGAAGTATAGCGGAAGGATGTGCGACACGAATGGACTGCTTGTACAAGTATGTAGCGCTATTTGTATCAGTGGTAGAATGTCTAAACGACAACTTTTTGACGGTCAAATTCGAAGTTAAGAATCCATTCCGTTGTTCCGCTTAGTTGTTTCAGTACGGGAGCGAGTGACAGTAATTTTTTCGAGCAAAGTTTCGGTAGTTACATGCCAGTTGCAATGGGAACTGGTTTAGTTAGTGGTTTATTATTTGTTATTGCATTACTGCAGCTTTACTTTACATGCAATCAATATAGGTGAATGGTACAATAAGCATTTGGAGAATTAGTGAGCCGTTTCGGGTGTCCCCTATAATTTTATTGATTCGAAGGACTTGAGGCGATTGACAGTTAGTAGTTAACGAGTATTCATATTTGTTTTAGCTCGCTCGGTTACCTTGACATTCTAATTTGTGTAGCCTACATGCGTATATTCACGTTTTTTCTTCCCAACAGACGGCAAGAATCGATGTACCAAATGACCGGCCTCTATTCGGAAACAAACAGCGGCGATGATAGCAGCATCGATGTCCCGGTCGATTCTGGTAGTCCAGAACCAATTATCAATGGCGCGACGACTTCCTCCTCAGTGCACTGCAATCACCATCATCATCACATGCACAATAACAATGTGCCCGATACGGTGATCAAGTGTCATAGTCGTCAGGCATCTAGCACTTTGGTAGACAGTCGCAATGGTCATCATCATTATCCGCCATCATCACATCAACAGCCTTCGTCACATGACGATCCTGGAGATGATCCAGATTTACAAAACCGCGATTGCGGCATCCTAAGCTGTCGTCCATTTATTATACAGAAATTTGCTAGAATAAAAATCTTCGTCCTACTACTATCGATGCTAGTCACTCTACAGCAGGCTTTAAGCTCTGGTTACATTAACTCGGTGATAACGACGATCGAAAAACGTTTCGAGATACCATCAAGTTATTCAGGACTCATTGCGTCCAGCTATGAAATTGGCAATGTGATAACAGTGATATTTGTCAGTTACTTGGGTAGCAGACGGCACATTCCGGTCTGGATTGGAATAGGTAAATGAACAATGACGATGGTGTTTTAGCGATATTTATATGTTTTATTTATTCCAGGTGCTGTGATTATGGGAATTGGATCACTGGTGTTCATGGTGCCTCATTTCACAGGAGAACCGAATCCTGGTATCACGCTGGCCAATCATACTAGTGATAACATCTGCCGAGGAGTTTCGGTCAGAGAGCAAGATATGGGACTCGGGCGCCTGTCTAGTGGGTTGTCTAATCCGCCATTGGCCCCGCACACGCTGCGGGAAGACAACTGCTTGGAGGGAAAATCATCCACGTTTGGACCTGTTCTGTTGTTTGTCATCGCTCAGCTTCTGCTAGGTTGCGGAGGTAGTCCCTTGTTCACGCTAGGAACTACCTACGTAGACGATCATGTAAAGACAGAGAGTTCATCAATGTATATTGGTAAGTAGTGTACAAGTACGTATTTGCAGAGTTACAATGTTTTTACGTTTCAGGGTGCATGTACAGTATGGCGGCATTTGGTCCAGTGTTGGGATTTCTTTTGGGAGCTTACCTACTCTCATTTCACATGGACTCACTTTCGTCTGCTATTATTTCCATCGGTAAGCTATCCACGTGCGAATTATCCATTATACTGACGTAATTTACTTTAGATCCAGGTGATCGTCGCTGGGTGGGCATGTGGTGGGGAGGATTCCTTCTCTGCGGAGTCTTACTTCTGATTGTGGCAATACCATTCTTTTCCTTTCCCAAGGTAGGCACAATTCTATTTTTACTAATTTGATAGTTCACAGATGTTCTCTTGTCTTCTAGGTACTTACACACGAGAAGAAAAAAATTCGTAAAACTTCTGAGAAACTCTTGGCCCCAGTCCTTCCAAACAATTCAAATAGTTTGCCCCGAAAACAGGACGAAAAAGTGAAGAAGGAAAAAGAAGATACAGCCACAAAGGAAGCACAACCCAAAGTGGACAACAGCTATGGAAAAGATGTTAAAGGTAATCCAAAGCATTTGTTGTCCTTTTCACTCTTTGATAGAATCTAAGTCATTCTTCATGATCTTTGTAGATATTCCTCAATCTATGCTGCGTCTAGTGTGTAATCCAGTTTATATAGTAACCTGTCTCGGTGCCTGTATGGAGCTTATGATTGTCTCGGGATTTGTGGTTTTTCTTCCCAAATACTTGGAAACCCAATTTAGTCTTGGTAAAAGCCAAGCCAGTGTGTTTACTGGGTCGATAGCAGTGCCCGGAGCCTGCATCGGTATTTTCATCGGTGGCTGCATTTTGAAACGATTCCAACTCAAGCCGAAAGGTGCCGTGCAATTTGTTCTGATTTCGAATGTGATTTGCTTAGGCTGTTATGCCATGTTGTTTTTTTTGGGTTGTGAGAACCTGAAGATGGCCGGTACTACGATTCCTTATTACAATAGTTCAACGCACACTCCGGTGGAACCTTTCAAGGTGAATTTGACTGCAGCATGTAATTTTGGCTGCGAGTGTCTCACAACGGACGTTGAACCGGTTTGCGGTAACAACGGGCTAACGTATTTTAGTCCCTGCCATGCAGGGTGTACTGCTTTTTCGTCTAGCTCAAACTATACAAACTGCGCATGTAAGTCAATTCTTATGATATCGATGAGTAATTGTTAATATGTCGTTGATTTATTTAGGTGTTCATTCCAATATAACAAGCATCTACACAGGAGCTGGTAGCAGTCAAGCTCAAGCATTGAATGCTCATGAAGATTTTGCTGAAGTTACTGTGGTACCGGTTGCCACAGCTGGACCTTGTACAACGCCTTGCAGGACTATCTATCCATTTCTGATACTATTGTTCTTTATGACATTCATTGTGGCTTCGACACAAATGCCTCTACTGATGATCGTTTTACGTTCAGTATCCGAGGAAGAGAGATCATTCGCTTTGGGAATGCAGTTCGTAATATTTCGATTGTTTGGCTATATTCCGGCACCAATAGTATTTGGGAATTTAATTGACTCAACGTGTCTGCTCTGGAAATCGACTTGTGGTGAAAAAGGTGGACGTTGTTTAATCTATGACATTGAAAAGTTCCGATTAAAGTAAGTGTTTACTAAAGAGCTGACGTATACAAGAGGGGACTAATGTCTACCAACTTGCAGATATGTAGGACTATGTGCTTTTGTGAAGATCATTGCTCTGGCGATATTTATAATTGACTGGTGGCTAGTGCGTAGGCGTAGAAAACTGGATAAAATTAAGCCAATGAGTGCTAACGAATTAGTCATCGGATCTATCATAAGTTTGGACAAGTGTAAGTTAACGGAATGATTTTAGTTTTTTCTATATCATCAACTGAGGCCGCCTCTTTCTTATTTAGTATTTGAAGAGAAACATGCTGACAATAATCCAAACGTGCCTTACGGAGGCAATGAACTGATCATTCCTTCAGAAATCTTACGGCACTCTCGTAACGATTCCCGTACTGTCCAGCTTGAGTCCGGGTATACTATTCTATTACGGCGATTTTTAAAGAATATAAAAACAAAATGTTTTCGTTTCAGGTACGATAAATCCCACAACTCACTTCAACCATTCGCAACGGTTGTCCCTCAGACGAAATCGAAAAAACATTTTCGTAGCGCATCGTGTGATGTTAAAATGATTCGCGGCTTCATCAAAGATACAAATGATGACTATAATATCACGTCGAGTAGCAAATTCCGAAATCTCAAGAAACATCAAACACATTCCCGAAACAATTCGAATGACTTGAATTCTGAATTCCGTCATAAGCTCACGCATTCCAGAACCAATTCACGTGACGATCCTTGCCTCAATATTAAATACATTCAAAATCAACTCCACAGAGATGACAACTGCGAAGATGATGATGATAATCTCACGCCTGGATGCGGGTTCGTGAGGAAACACTCACGAAATCATTCCTACGACCAGATTTATATGCCAAACAATATTCGACTCGATGTTGACCTTTTTCGCGCTCGGAAAAGCGTAAACGTGGTAAAGAATGTTGAAAACAAAGTGAAAAATTCCAACGAAGACGCCACTGGATCGGGACATTCGCGCAATAACTCGAAGGATTTGAATATCAAAGATAAACAATTGCTCGCTGTAGAAGCAGCTTCGTGTATACTCCGACATCGTCGAACGAATTCTAGGGATCTGAATATTCCTCCTTCCACGGAGCCAAGAGAAGAGAGTCCCGTACTAGCAATAGCGGGTAGTAGTATTCAAGCACGCCCATCTAGCCATCAGAGAATTCAAATCGATTTGGAAGAGAGAACAACGACTTCCGACGATAATGCAAAAAATCAGGACGTAGAAATGTATAACGTTTCATTCTCATAGAAGCAGAAGCGTGCTCCTCTCGATCATATATTTCGTTATTGTGAAATTCGTTTCGCATGCTCTATATACAAGTAGGACTGTTTGGTGTGGATGTGACGAATGAGTGATTAGTGTGTTAGACAAATATATAAAAAGTTCAATATTTATATGTATCTGGCTAAGTCACGGCACTAAGATTCTTAATCTTTTTCTCCTAATTTTTATTTTTTTATGAGAAATGCAGTTTTTTTTTTTTTTTTTTTTTCCATATAGTCTATGAAATTTGGAAAAATATATAAAAATTCGATCACATTTTGTTTTGATTTTTGTTTTGTTAAAAAAATTTCCTTGAGCATACGGCCAATGTTTTCGGCTATATCAGGAACCTACATTTCATAGATATTTCTTACATAAGGCTCACGCCTTTTGTTATTTTTCTGCACCATACAGAAATATGAAGCTTCAATCTAAAATTGGAACAATTTGTTTAAATCGAAGCAGCTGTGTGCACAAACGAAATGAGGCGCACCTTACACCTTAGAAAGAGTAGCGTAGCTTGAATTCTTAAATTCAATTGATGTGAATGTGATATGTAAAAAAAAAAACAGTAAGAAAAATCAAATTTAAAATATATCTAGACATATGCCTGTTAGAAATAAATGTTAATTAAACCAATCTTAGGTGAAATTATGTAGATGAAAACAATGTCAATGAATATGTGCTGTGAAGAGATATCTGAGTAAAAAAACAAGATTAAATATCCTAGAACATATACAAGAAAAAGTAAATATAAAGCTGTTTGTTGGACGGCATATCTTAGCGTCTAAGAGTTAGGTATTGCACAGGTATAAAATTATATTTTTAGATATGCATATTTGGGCCTTAAGAAACAAGAAAAAAGTTCGTTTGAGCATATTGATTCGTCCTATTGATTTGAAAAAAAAAAAATGCACTCCTGGGTGGAATTAGTATTAAAAAAAAAAAAAAACATGATTCTCCTAGAGCACAACTGCCCATGACCCTTTCAATTCAATTTCAGTCTGAAAAATCAATTGCACATCACATCGTATGAAAACAACATTTTTTTTTTTTTTAATAAAACCAATCATATCACTCAGAAAAGGAAAAATTCAAACTAGAAGTTTATAAGCAAATTGAATAAGACGGAAATAGGTTTCTTGTTTTTTTCTGATTGTAAACTCTTAATTAAGGGGGGAAGTACCTGCAAAGGCCGAAAAAAAGGACTTTTTCGCGATTTATTTTCAGGAATATGAAAGCCGCGCAAATAAAAATTATATTATATATATTTAGAGTAATGTTTAAAGATGAAAAAAAAAAGCATGTTTTACATCATGAAAAAGAAAAACTTTATTCACTTGTGGTGGCTCCTGTATGTCGTGTCGCCGCAGACATCGAAATCTGCGTAAATTCTCCCGACCACAATTTTCATCTGAAATCTTAAAACTAAATGTTATTTCACTCAAGAGGGTTTTTTTATCCTAGATGAACTAGGATCTTTGGGAAATTCGAACATTAACCATAAAAATACTTACTTACTTACTTAACGGGCGCTACAGTTCGGGGTGAACCTGGGCCTCAACCAACATGCCTCTCCACCTAGCACGATCTTTCGCTAGTCTTTTCTAATGCCGCACGCCCAGTTGGTTGAGGTCCCCTTCCACCTGTGCGCGCCACCTTAGGTGCGGCCGTCCTCTATTTCTTCGTCCCTCGGGGTTGGATTCAAAGACTCTACGGGCTGGAGCTGTGGTGTCCATTCGCTCAACATGGCCTAGCCATCTTAGGCGTTGGATCCGTAGACGCCTGACCAAACTCATGTCGCTGTACAACCCGTACAGTTCGTGATTGAATCTTCTCCTCCAACCCTCCTCTGTGTTTATGGGACCGAAAAAATGAGGGTCTCAAAAAAAATGTTGGCTTTTTTGTGAAAATGTTCGATTATTTTTGCGTTAAAAATGGTCTAAAAATAATTTTTCCTCCATGTCCGTAGTTCATCTAGAGAAGTTTTTTATGCCCTTTAAGAAAATAGCTAGATTATCAAAATCGGTTTACAACTTTTTTCGTAATCGTTTACGCAAATTTGAAAAACAAGGTTTCGAGAAACTGAAAAACTGACGAAAAATATGCAAGTTGGAAGAAGAGAAGGGGAACAGGGGTATTCTGAGAAATATCGATCTTTGGACTAAAATTCGTAACTCGCACACATTTTGAGAAAGTCGCATTATTTACACTTAGTTCTTGGAATCCGGGCCGCGCAGCAGCGATACTTGACGCGAACCACTTTCAAGTGGCATAACTTCCACAATTTTCAAGACAGGTTTTTGAAATTTCGCAATGATTTTCTTAGAACATATACCTATCGATTAAGACAATAAAAAAAACCGATTTTTCAAAACGTCTTGAGGTACTTCCCCCCTTAAGCAAATCGGAAAAATCAAAAGAAAGAAAAAAAAAAAACATTACTGGCTTACTACGTTCCTAAAGTACTAGTATTAACATGAAAGACGAAAACACTATCGATCATCTTTCTAACAAACCTATTTTTATCCGAAACAAGAAATGAAAATTCTCACACTAGAATAAGTTTCGTAGAAAAAAAAAACATTAAATAAGAGTTAAGAATTTTTAGAAAAGATATGTTAATTGTTAAAGAAAACATTGCCTTAAAGTTAAAATGTAAAGTTATAAGTGAATGGAAATTTAGTAGAGAAATGAAACGTGTAATATATGTATATGTAGAAGAAGAAAAACACAATTATATTATATATACATATGTACGTATTTCAGAAATGAACGGAAGGAAATAAAACTGTTCTCAATTAACCCTAGAAAGGTAACCTTATGTTTTAGTACGTTACAGGTAACCATTCGTTGATTCGACGAAGTTTTTTTTTTTTTTTTATTTTTTTTTTTCTTTTTACAGTCACACGCGCACTCAAGGTAAGGCCTTATAACGTATTGAGTTTCGCGCAGGTTGATGTTTTTGACACACAACCTGAACAGAGTGCAGTGGTTTTCGGGTCGTAGATGTTCGTTGACTACTCTCAGGGGTGGTTTGTCCTACAAAGGTCGGACGAGAGCCGACCAAATTTCGCGTTGGTTATGATTCTCAGTAATTCGTTCATGCACTTTTGGTGTTACTATTGCATACGCAGAGGATGAATTTCAATTGACCACATACTGTGAGTGTCATGCCTGCAGCAGTACGTTTGATCACTTTCCATTCACAACTGTGTTGCATACTTTTTTCCGTATAGGAATTGATTTTCTTGGCTATGAAACGAATTCGAACTATAGACCTTCCGCTCGACGGCCGATGATGTTAACCACTGCACCACGGCCACCCCACTTGTTGTAGCCAAGGTACGAATGAGGATATCAGGATTGCTTAGGAGTCGAGTAAGACAGCGTAAGTTTGACGTCGGAAAGCTACAATTACAAGTGACTGCCAGAATCTTTGCTGATTGTGTCTCCTTCAAGCTCTCTCAAAATCCGCCCACAGCAGCGCAAACAATAAGTGAAGTGATATTTAACTTCGTTTTTAAAAAAAGGGTTATTAAATTATTCTTGTGAAGTAAAATAATTTTTGTTTATTAGGTGTTGTTTGTTAAGAAAACGTAAAAAAAATTATCCTTTTTTAGGGTTCCTTATCCTTTTTTAGGGCACAGAACAAAATGAATATTTAAGGGGGGCTCCCATACAACAAACATGATTTTCGTCCGAAAAATGCCCTCGGTCACATACTGAACTAAGGTTAGTCGACAATATCCCACAACCAGTAGCAAACTTCCCAGTTTTGATCTCTTTTGTGTCTTTGATGAATTAATCCTAGCTGCAAACCTTTTTCCCATATTTCCCATTATTGTTATTCACCTTTTCACTTTGATGATCAACTATATCTCATCATGAAGATTTCTGATTATCAAAGTAATATGCCGATAACCTGCCTGCAACCAAGATCTGTCATCATACAAAAAATGTGATTTAATGTGATGACTGATGAGGTAACATACAGCGTCTCTTTCATATTTATATGTACAGGTGGTACGGAACCCTTCGTGCGCGAGTCCGACTCGCACTTGGCCGGTTTTTCTTTAATTCTTGAGTTTTTATTATCGAAACAGTCTTTGGAGCCATTGTTTTTAAGATCACTTGCTTTTTCAGTTTAAAAAAAAAAGCGGTTTTTTGTTTTTTTTGTAAAAAGAAGTGGGAACTCAAAAGTTTATTCACTAGTTAACAGAACACATTAAAAATAAAAAAACGAAAATAAGGTATTTGGTCATTTGTTGCAGAGGTCAATTTTATGCTCTTCACATGAGCATGCATTTTTTATTTTTTTTGTTATTATCGATGTGTAAAGTCAAGAAGTGGCAAAATGGTCGCAACAAGGCAGAATGACGTAGTCGAGACGCCGTCAAACCGCAACGCGTTTGAAGGAGCAAACTGTAAAAGTGCCTGTCAGAGCCAATAGATTGGTATCTCATTCTTTATTCCTGGTTAAAATGCCAGCGGGTATGACGCGATCGCTTTCGATGCGATGCCTCATGACGCGTTTACTTTCAGCATGTAACATTTGATTTCGCAAAATGACAATAAACGCGATGCCTTGTTTTTTGTGACCAACGAACGCGACGCCTAATAACGCGATGCCTTGCATTATATGTCCAGCTTTATATGTGTCTCGCACTAGCATCGTAATGTTTTCCTTTGTTTACTTACTTATCAGGCCAGCGATCAATGGAGGATCTGAGCCTGAGCTATAGTTGCCTTCCATTCTTGACGGTCCCGGGCACGCTGCTTCCAGTTGTCAAGACCAAGATGTCTTACATCCGCGATTACTTGGTCTTTATACCGGAGGTTCGGTCTTCCTCTTCTTCTCGAAACAGGAGGCTCGGAGTCGAAGACCCTCTTAGCTGGAGCGTTGATGTCCATGCGCTCGATGTGGCCGAGCCAGTGTAGTCGACGGATCTTTGCATTCCGGACTACATCCACATCGTTGTACAGCTCGCGGCTATGCCTATGGCGCTATGCCTTCCGGCGCAGAGTTTTTCTCTCGAAAGAACCCAAAATCAGCTCCGTTGTCCTGCTTATCGTCCAGTTTTCAGCTCCGTACAGCAAGACTGGCAGTATGAGCGTTTTGTAAAGCATAACTTAGGTCTTTCCAGTGAGGAGTTTTGACCCCAGTTGTTTGGACAAGCCGAAGTAGCAGCGGTTGCCAAGGGCGATTCTATGCCGGATCTCCACTGTGGTGTCATTTGTGGAATTTACGTTTGCCCCGAGGTAGACAAACTCCTTAACTACCTCGAAATTGTAGCTGTCAATTGTTATATTTTGTCCCAGGTGGTGAGCGACGGATTGGTTTTTGCTTGACAGCATGTACTTCGTTTTGTCGTCATTGACCTTAAGACCAACTCGTTTCGCCTGTTTTGTAACCGCCGCGAATGCTTCCACAATGCCAAGGCGAGAACACGCGATGATAAGTCGATATCATCCGCGTATCCTAGCAGCTGGACGGACTTCTAAAAGATAGTGTCTTCCCTGTTGACGCCTGCCCGTCGCACTATCTGCTCCAGCACCAGGCTGAAGATGTCACATGACAGCGAATCTCCTTGCCGAAATCCGGTGCATGTTTCAAACGGTTCCGAAGTCCTAGAACCGAGTTGCACGGTGCATCGCGTATTTTTTAGCGTGGCGCGACACAACTGGATCAGTTTTCCCGGGATCCCGGACTCGGCCATCGCACCAAACAGTCCTTCACGATGAATGTCGTCGTATGCGGCTTTGAAATCGATGAAAAGATGGTGTGTATCGATTCGAAACTTGTTGGTCTTTTCCAGGATTTATCGAAGTGTGAAAATTTGGTCTATAATCGATTTGCCGGGCCGGAAGCTGTACTGGTAGCTGCCGATTTGTGCGGTGCAAAACGGCTTTAGACGTTCACACAATACGCTGGACAGGATCTTGTATGCGACATTGAGCAGAGATATACCTCTATAGTTCTTGCAAGAGGTAGGATCGCCTTTCTTTTGTGGATGGGGCATATAGAGCTGGTATTCCAGTCGTCGGGCATGCTTTCGTCTTCCCAAATTCTGCAGGTGCATGCCCCCTAGCAGAACATCGCCGCCAGTCTTGAAGAGCCCTGATGGCAAGCCATTTAAGCCTGCGGCCTTGTTATTCTTCAGCTTCTGAATAGCTGTGCCGAGTTCTTCGATGCTGGGTGGGAGGACTACTTCAGCGGCTGGAGCTGGGATTTCCTCGATCCCTACCGCTCTCTCTTGTTCATGCTCGTTAAGTAGCTACTGGAAATGCTGCTTAAATACATCCACTATTCCCTGCGGGTCGGTGACAAGATTACCCTCGCAGTTTCGAAGAGCCTGGGTGCCCTTTTTGAAGCCTCCTGCAAGGCCTTGGCTTTCTTGTAAAATGCTCGTGTTGTATGCTTATCCCTAGACTCCTCGAAAAGGTCATCACCCAAAATGTTGCGGCCCGCGTGAATTAGCAAACATATGAATGTGGCCGGAGGGAAAAAAAGGTTGAGTATGGCTGCCTTACACGATACCGAAACCGAGAATGTGACTGTCACTTGTCACAAATCACCTTAGCCGATTCCACCCCAGATGTGGCACTGGAAGCAGCTGGTTTTTCCAAACAGAGGCTGATAAATGTTACGAATCAGTTTTTTTTTTTTTTTTAATAATAAAACAACTGGCTTTACTTTCTATACAGTTTTTTTTTATTCCTTATTTTTCATAATTACTTTTATTTACTTCCTTTCTTGTTGTGTTCTGTTTTAGTTATTCAATTAATAATGTATAATATAATATAAAAAGTGTTTTTGTTTTTAATCTTTTTTTTTTTATTTGCTTGCCATCCGTATATTAAACGTTTTATAATCTTGTTTTACACATTTGGTTTGCATTTCTTTTTTATTAGAACGTTTCAAAATAATTTCCTGCATTTTTTCAGATTCGCCCTATGTATGTTGGAGAAGGGGAGAGGGGTGTGTGTGTGTGTGTGGGGGGGGGGGGTTCCAATTGATTAGAAGTTATACTTAAATTGTTAATTTGTTTTTAGTTTTCATGATTGAGTTCACTACGAGGGAGAGGAGTAAGTACATTCTATAAATAGTTTCACTTGTTACTGTGATTTTGTTTATCTTAATAAAGATGTTAGATATACATACATATGTACGTGAGTGGTGTTTATGTATTTTTTTGGGAGTGGTTCATTTTACAATTTTATTTTATTTCATGTTTCAAATAATCTTTTCGTAAACACTTAGTTGCTGAAGATGTTTTTACTATTTGCTTCATTATGTTGATTTTTTTTTTTTGTTTAACTTTTCTCACAAAGTAGAAGCTAACTATTCAGCACGAGTACCTAATTTTACTTTTATTATGTAGTTCATTTTTATTTATTTATGTTTTTTGTTTTGAAGTGACGAGAAGTGTACAATTAATTGTAATGGATGCGCAAAATATATCTTCATGGGAAAGGTAATACATTTTTCTAAAGTTTTTATTGTTTATTTAAATCTAGATCTTTTAGTTAAAGTTTCCTACATGGTTTTTTGTTTTTTGCTACTAGCAGAAAACTTCGGGAAAGTTCAGAAATAAAGCGGAAACATAAAGAAAACAAACATTTTATATTTAAAGTCACAAAGCACAGTTGAATGATTAATACGCAATATATTCATAAGCAATAATTGGAGTTAAAAATAAAAAAGAAAGAAAAACACAATATACAAAATACGGTGAGGAGAGTTAAGCGACACGCAAAATTGGGGACGGGACTTTATATCTTCATTATCCGTTTTCGTACAATTGATTTAAGGTTCAACTATTTGTTTCTTTTTTTTCTGTTTTGTTTGTGTGTATGCATTATTAAATTTTTACATTTAGTATTTCTTCTTGGATAAGTCGCTTCAATGGCGTTTCTTATTTATCGGTTAAAATGAACACTTCTTATCTGGTGGGAATTTTATTTTGATATCTATTGCACGCTACATGAATTCTTGTGGCCATTTTTGTGCTTAAGTCTGGATTTTGGCCTGTATCGTTCCAAGAACGAGAGTTGCTTTGCATTAATAGCGCCTCGTCGTTTGCTAATAAAATAAAAATAAAATGCAATGAATATAGAAAATAATTGAAACTGGATTTGAATTGGACAAGTAATCTGTTAAAACTCACTCTCTGATCATTTCAACGGCTGCCTCATACTTAAGACCGAGTTCGATCAACGCCAATGCAACAAGAACTGGTGCTCGACCAAGTCCAGCTACGCAATGTACTGCAACGCAAGCTTCTGGATTCTGCTGGTAACTAAATACAAATGAAAATCCATAGTAAAAGAAGAAATCCAAATGGTTAAAGGTATGTCACGTACTTTTGCTTTAAAATCTCAAACCAATCATCAACGATATTCTGTGGTGGTGGAGTGCCATCTTCAAATGCCAAATCCCTCACAATTATACCTTGAGATTCGAGCTCATCCGTTTTATAGCTTGGCTCACATACGCGAACAACCGTGCTCACATTGTTCTTCTTCAGTTCCTTCAAAGCAAAAACATAGCATTATCCCCTCCTTATAATCGTTTGATGTAGCTCCTAACTTACTGTTATATAGTGCTGAATTGTTACATCGGAAGGTCGATCGGTGATCAAAAATTTCATCCCCTTGAACTCAATGAGAGCGGGTGCTGGTCGGATATCCTTTTGACGCATTGTGCTGCTCATCAATAAAATTCGCGTTCCAAATATATATGTATTAAACCAAAAAATAAAAATAAAAGTTTTTCTGCTTTTCGTTGATTGTTATTTTCCTTTTTGTTTTTATATCCGTATGTAATTTCTTCAATTGATTTTATTATATTTCTTTATCACTTTAAGCTTAATTCGATTATCGACTTCGATTCACACGTGCGTATTTAATTAATTAATTAATTATTTAATTATTTTTTTGTTATTGCAGTCCTTTTTTGTTTGTATTCCTTTTAATTAATTCTTCAGCTAATATTCTTAATTAAATACATATATAGAAAAAAAAATCCTAAATGTTGCTTTGTATTTATATAAAAGGAAAAAGAAAATAGTTACAGCTTTCAGTTGATTTTTGGGAAGAGAATTTTGTTTTAAATGTTTTTTTTTTTTTTTGTTTTTCACGTTTTTTTTTTTTTTTTAAGTTTTGCTTAAAAAAATATAAAACGTATTTTTTGTTTTCGCATTAAGTTTGTAAAAATATATATGTATCTGTCTTTAATATGAGATAAAAATATATATTTTTTTATATTATTCTTAAGCTTTTTGTTTTGTCTTTGAATCTTCTTACACAAAGGCGTTGTTAGAATTTTATTTCTAATAGTTGATTTCTCAATTGAAAATGTTTGTTTAAATGTTGTTTTCGCCTGATGCAGAACGAATTTTTAAGTACAAAAATGTCTTGTTACAGAAAAAAATATATGCTAACATTAATGTTTTTTGTGTGGATTTGTTTAATGTGATGGATTAAGTTCTAGAAAAAAGCCTTAGTATTATTGTTCTTATCACCACAATAGTTTTTTGCTTGTTTTGCTACTGTTTACTTTAGTGTTCTTGTTTTACACTTAAATTTGAAAATATTTATTACTGATTTTTTTTTTTAAGTATACATACACATATAAACTGTAATTATAATAACCCGTTTTTATCCCTGTTTACCTGACAATTTTATTTGAACGGAACCAAAACAAAATGTATGAAGAACAAAAAGAAACCAAACTAATGCAGACTAAACGAAAATTTCTCTTTTTGCAAAACTAAAAAACAATATTGCCGTTTTTGGACTCTGTTTTGCTTGTGTGATTTCTTTTTTTAGTTATCTGATTTTGCTATCGTAACTGATACGCAATAATTTTACAATCGAAACATTTAAGATGTGAAGAATTTTGAGAGTTTGTTTGATTATGATCTAATGGTTACAAAATAATTAATTAAATAACGTGTCTATTTTGAAACGCGTGCGCGCTCAATCGCCCTTCACACTCTCACTCCCCCGAATTTCGAGATAATTTTCTATTCACCTGATAATGGAATAAAATAGAAGATTGTTTGGTTATAGAATAATTGTACAATACCATGAGATACAATGTTTTTTTTTTTATGATTTGATGTGCACATGGTCAATGTCAATGTCAAGAAATGATAGATTGTCAACAAACCAGATGTTTTCGTGAGAATTCTAATTGAATAACAAATCCAAATAAAAAGTTAACTTCAAATAAAATCCATCTCCGTGTTTACAAACTAATTAAAAAGTCGTTAATCTCTTTACGAATGTAGTGCCGTGGTCCTTGCTAAGTAATTTAATTTCAATGTCGTCATATATTTCCTGCAACAGGTTCTCTCCTCGTACAGTACATAAAGTACAAATGCAAATGAAAGAATGTTTGATCAGTAGCCAAAAAGCTTGAGTGCTATTTTTAAATTACTCTCCCCCGCAATTGTAGGCAACTATCGGCTAAAAAGTCACCTCGAGCGCGACAAGTTTCCTTCCCTCTCGATATTTAAATAACCCAAGACATGTTTAAATATTTTCGCCTTTGCTGGCATTGATTCAAAACTTAAATTTATTTACACGCCTGACATTTCCCATGAGAGCTACATCACACACCGTCTTTTAACTGTCATTCATTTATCTCTTGTTTCCTTCTGTCGTCTTGACAACAATTTTATTCGGATCTTGGAGGCTCGTTTCCAGAACAAAGAGAAACGGATTTTATGCGGACCAGGTAAATCTAAACAAAGGACATTAAACGTCCGAAAATAGCCACTACACGTACTGGCACATGTGCAATCTATCTATTCGTGAGCATATTATTGCCTGTACACGCTGCTTTTAATCGATATGCAGGTAAGCAACATGAAAGATAGATAGTTCGAGTTCGAGATACTTACTTTTTATTTGTGCTGAGCCTGGCAGTATTCTGCACTGTCTAGATGAAACTCCATAGATGTAGGAACAGGTCTAACCAGCTGGAATAAATTAAAATTAAGTTTCACGTCAGTTATCCATTGTTTCCTCTTATATAAGATGTAATTAATGGGAAAACAAGTCGACTGTGACCTAAAAAACTACGGAAATCTTTGAAAATAAAACAGATTAAGTTTAATTTGTACCAGCCGGCATGATTGAAATGTAAGTATGTATATTGTACATATGTTAACATAAAAATGAATCGTTGAATTCATTCTCCTTTATAATTACATACATATATACATATATCCTTATAGAATTCATGTACATACATACTTAAAAAACAGACCAGGCGATTTAAGTTATAACTAATGAACAAACAAAAAAGCTCATTGTTAAATGATTTTTCCAATCAAATAACCTACTATGTAGCGTTCTTGCATTTATTTTTCGCACGGGACATTTGGCCAGTAACTACATATGTCGTCCTATTTCCTTCAGGACTATGTTTGCAAAACACTAACTAAAAGTGGAACACACCTTTAGCAGCAGACCAAGTGTATTGTAAACAACTTGTTTACGAACTATCATCTACCGCTTCCATTTTAGTGACAACACTTTTCCCGATTGCAACTTTCTTTCAGAACTCGTCATAGGAAATCGATAACAACCTAATACTTTTCGTTGGAACCGCGCTTGTTTATACAAAATTTCAATCACGAAAATTCCCAGAAATTAATCGAAATATTCTTTCCTTATTTTCTACGTTTTTTCTCAATGGCACCTGTTGCCTTGCCATAGCCTTCCGCCAATGCGAAGTTGTGACGCATTTCAGTGCCTTGTTTATGTTTATTTTTTCTTTCTATGTAATGAATATGTTCAGGTACTAGTGCCTCTTTGTTGCCAAACCACCACTTTTTAAATTTGGAAACGCTTGGTTTGGTTGGTACTACGTGCGTCTGTATCGTATTGTCAGATAGAGCAAGAAGAGAAAATATGGTCATATCTGAAGACTATATTGTGCTTCCACTACATTCGAAGATTGTGATAACGCCCTAGTCAGATATAGTAATTACGTTCCATATTTTATAGAGACACAAACAGATATGAATCATTTTATTTACACTCGAGTCTTAATCTGGACTCGTGCCTGACGATGATACTGGAAAAAGTGTATAACTTTATGGCATATGAGGTTTAAGTGTGAAAAATGAATCAGATTTCTCGTACGTATCTGCTATATGTGGCTTTCTGCAATCCCACAGATTTAAAGGAAATCTCGCGTGACAAAGTTCATGTTCATAGTATTGCGAACTTTTCATTTCTCTCGCACAGCAATTGCATAGCAACCTCAAGCTATTTCTTAAAAAAAAAATCCAACTGGATTTGCCAAACTATCTTACTGCTCACAACCAGATTCTATTCGAATTCCGACCGTTACCAGCATTGCACTTTGCAACTCTGACATTCGAAGCAATTAACAAGCCCATGTGGTCGCATAATACCAATACATAACTTCGATTGAAGCGAAGAAAATAAATGAGATGTTTTCTACTCAGAAAGCCAAAAATATTTTAACGATTCGACAAAAACAACGACGCATCTCAGCTAAATGACAATTTTCAGTGTTTCTCTCAAGCATTTCACATTTGGCAGCAACCATGGAAAATGTGGATTGACATAAACACATTAATGACTTGGTAAAAGAAAAAGAAAAAAATGTTTTCTTGTCTGCGACATTTTGAAAAATAAATTTTGCAAAAATATTTTTAAGATGTTTACACGATGGATACGGATAAAACATATCCGTGAAGTGGCCCTGAACTTGTCCTAATTGACAGTAGCACGCAAAAGTGATTTTAGCTGTTCAAGTCATCAGGTTTCTACTGTTGTTTCTTAGAATGCAATTGCAATCATTTTCAATTGACAACAACTGGATTGGTTTTTCTTTCTGTTCAACAAATTTTTCAAGTTAATTCCAAAATATGTAATGTAGTATCCGAAGGAGTATGGAAGTGGAAAATGGAAAGCTAAGTTTCAGTTACGTCTTGTGTATAGTGAATTGGAAATAGATATTTCTCATCAGTTGCGAAAAAGAAAATTACTCATTACAAACTATAAAATTTAAGAAGCTATTAATAATTAACAACATATACTCAACCGTACATTTCAAAACAAACTGACGACACGTGGCAATTCTCCGCAACATGTCGTAGACTGATCATGATCGTATAAAAAATCGCAAACCCACCACACAATAGTTGATCGATTAAAATCATAATGGATGTATTTGAAAGTCAAGAAGTTCGAATGAATTGAAACCATTTCATTGACATAATAAAGGCAGTTAAAATCGTTTTTTTGCTTCATTTGACGAAATACTTGTTAACCATTTTGTAAGCAGAGACTGGCGGGTAGCTTTCGAGCAGTGAATGATGACTAGGCAGTGTGACATGTCTAAAGTCCATTAAATGTAGGGTAGGTAGGTAGGTAAGACCGTAGCCTTCCCAGAGATGGGAAAAACACACATAGGCCAGGGAGGCCCGTTGTGTAGCTACGAGGGGGTTTAGCCCCCTATTCATGGAACCATTTTGTGCTTCTTAAGAAATTAAGAAGATCAGATATCCCTACTTGCTGAACTTCGGTCAGATCGTTAAGGAGGATCATACCTCATACCTAGGTATCGTTTCCTGATTGTGCAGAATGCCGGGCAGGCGCAGAGGAGGTGATGGATGGATTCGACCTCTTCCTCGTCTAGACAGCTCCCACAAAAATCATTCGGAGTGATACCTAGTTTTTGCGCGTGACTGCCAATAAGGCAGTGTCCTGTGATGACACCTATGACTTTATAGATGTCAGTTCTATTTAGGGAGATAATACTCCTAGTCCGTTGACTATCGAGCCGGGGCCAGATTTACCTGGTGATGAGGCAGGTGTGTCCCTGAGTCCACCTCCGGTTCGTCTCGGCCCTGGCGAGTCCTGGTAGTGAGATTGTGTTTAATGGTTGCGAAGGGTATACCCTCACAAACCACAGTTGATTGTAGCGTCGTTCCTTTTTTGGCGAGTGTGTCGGCTCTTTCATTTCCAGTGATGTCGCTGTGTCGCGGTACCCATATAAGTTGTATGTTGAACTGTTCAGCCATCTCGTTAAGAGATAGGCGACAGTCGAGGCTAGTTTTTGATGTGTACACATAGAACTCCAGCCATTTTAAGGATGCTTGGCTATCCGTGAGAATACGGATATCCGTGGTGGATATCACGTTCCATTTCAGCCAGGAAAGAGCCTCTTTTATTGCCAACAGTTCCGCCTGGAAAACGCTGCAGTGATTAGATAGTTTTAGAGCTTTGTTTAGCTTAAGTTGTTTGCAGAATACTCCACTACCCACCCCGTCTTTGGTTTTAGACCTGTCAGTATAAAAGTCTACGCAGTTTCTGCGAGGTTGAGTCTGACGAGTCCAGTTTTGTCTGTCCGGGTAGAACGTTGTAAAGTTTTTTTCCAAGACTGTGGTGGGTTCTGCGAGGTCTAGGTTTTCTGCCATGGTTGACCTGTTAATCAGGATCGAGGAGTGGCCAATGACGTAGCTCTTTCAGTTCGAGTTGGCTTTAAGTCTAATGGCCGTTTGTGTGGCAATTTGCTTGCCGAAAATATCGAGTAGTGTAAGGTCGAGTATCATGTTAAGTGCAGCCGTTGGGATGGACCTGAGGGCCCCGGTAATACATAAACACGCCAGCCTTTGTACCTTCTCGAATTGTTCGAGGTATGTTGTCTTGTCCAGTGCTGTCCATCATACAGTCGCTCCATACATTAATATGGGTCTAACGACCGTGGTGTAGAGCCATAGGGTAATCTTGGGATTGAACCCCCATTTTTTCCCTATGGCTTTCTTGCATGTAAAGAGAGCTATTGTTGCTTTTTTAGCTCTTTCGATTGTGTTGCTTTTCCAGGTTAATTTCCTGTCCAGTATGATGCCAAGGAATTTGGCACTGGAGGAGTAGTTTAATCTGGTAGCAAGCAAAGTGATAGGGCAGTATTCCGGGATTTTATGCTTTTTGGTGAATAGCACGAGCTCCGTTTTCTGGGGATTAACCCTGAGCCCTTTGCTATGCGCCCATTTGCAAAGAATTGAGAATGCCGTTTGCATACGGTCATTCAGTGTCGATAGGTATTTACCTGAGATTGAAATGGCAACGTCATCGGCGTAGGCAATAACGTCCAGGCCTTCTTTCTCCAGTTTGATTAGTAGTTCATTTATAACTACCTTTAAATGTAAGTTGTTTATGATCTTTTGTTGTGCATGACCAAACAAAAAAAAAAAATGCATTGACGCAAGAATGGATGCACAGAACCAGGATATTAACCATCAATTTGGTAGCATTTTTATGTAAAGAATGTGGTCGTAGACAGACATGACTATAGGCGTTCTGTGTAATTAGCAAGTTATAGAAGCATGCATATGTACATATGTATTACAAAACAAACTTGTTCACATGAAAATTGATATTTTATAGAGTTCGCTGCGCTAGTGCATTTCTGGTTGTTTGATTTTAAACCTGAAGCAATAGCTCTATTGCTCTATTGTTGAAAAGTGTATGTTTAGAGTTAGAAAGTTTATACTACATATGTATTACTTTACTTATCCATGATACTTTAGCCCTGAAATATTATAAAAATGAAGCTTTTAAATAGTATAATATTTTCGTTTCGGTGGAAAGTTGTCTCTATAAAATAAAGGCAGATGACAATAATTTCATAAGGTACACAGGAGATACATAGATAAAAGCGGGATGTTCCATCACAGACTTACTACCGAAAGAAAAACTGAAATGTGTTTTTTTGCGTACAGAGATCTTTCGACATGGTTTTGTTATTTGCATGAATAAAAAAAAAAAAAAAAAAAAAAAACAAGAACACTAAAACACTTCACACCCATTACGTAAACTCTGATTGCAATTAGCGACTATTTACTGCGGTAGTACGGGGCTTTCCAACTCATGAACTTTCTGGATAAGAGAAAAGCTCACTCTGGCGCGATATTCCTTACTTCAAACAAGTGAATGCGCAAACGACAGAAAATGTACATATATACCTTGACGAATAACTTAAACAAATTCATTACGGTTCGTTGAATAACACATTATAGAATATTGGCTACTATTGCTACTGCAAGTTGTGCATGATTGTTCACAAAAAACCTTATACATTTCGTCCCACAACAAAACATCTTGTGATTCACCGGAAACTACTAGCCTTATTAGGTACACCTACTTTTCAATGTACCAATTGAAACGTTTGGCTTTTATAACTAGTTATCGTTCTTATTATTAAGATTAGCTGGTGATTTTAATGAAAAAAAAATTAAGGAAGCTAGACAGTGAAGATAGATTACTGGCAGATACCTGAAACTGAAGAAAGTTAAGATAGATTCTTCACTTTTTAGTTTAGTGTATGCTGATAATCTACAAACAATTCACGGAATGTTTGTGTTTTGGTTTGGGCGCAACTCCCCAATGACTACCTACATAAATACAATATACATATGTATGCCTGCAACTGACTTGTTAAGAACTTTCGTAACCCAAAACGCAAACATTCAAGTATCAACGCTCATAAATACACTTGGTTGTGTTTGTTTCTAGCTCTGGATTATTCCGCCTAATATAGTGTCTTATCAAAGCGATAAGAGCGATAACGAATGCTTGGAACAGGAATGTATAAGAAAGTAATGAATCATGATAACAAACTAACAATTTAGTTATGAGTACGTCATATTAAAGGAAAGCTTGTTAATCAATTTATAGTACTTTTAAAAGGAGTAGGTAAAAAAATAAAAAATAAAATCGTGTGTCGATTGGAAATGCAAATATCCAAAGTTTGCTTACACAATAAACATTGCAACGCGAGATTTTAATTCTTATTTTTGAATCTAGAATAGCTTGTTTGAAATATCATTTAGATTCTGTTCTTCATATATGTATAACCACATTGTGATACCTAAAATATCACTTAACGCAAGGAAATATTTACTATTTAGTCATATGATTTGACTGCGATGGATATAAAACGATTTAGTATCGCGAGCATGAGGTATGTTTAGAATATGTACACTCTAAGTAGATAAAAGTTCAAGAGTCGGTTAGAGCCAATGTATGTACAAGAAATTGGCAATGACGTACGATAATGAACATTTCTCGCTCTTGGTCCAGAAGCAGGACTAGGGACAATCTGGACAATCTTTAACAGTTGATGGGGATTTGAAAGCCAACGGCGAAAAGTATTTTTAAAATGTTTACAATCGGCTTAATTGCAAAAGGGTGTAGAGGAAGCAGAAGGGATTAAAATTGAACATAGCGCAGTTAATGTGCAAGAGAAGAGAAGTTACAATTAAATTCCGCCGCGAACCAAACAAACGAAGTGAATGTTGGATGTCAGTGAATAAAAAAGATGACGTTATTGGGCATAAAAATTCTACTCGTACCTTCTTTTCAAAGATTAGCGTGGCATTCCCGGGGTAGAATTTTTAAATGTATTGAAAAGAAACACATATTGTATGAGAAGCCCCTTACTTAACTTAAAAAAAAAAACAAAAAAAAAAAAAAAAAAAAAAACAAGATATTTATAAATTGCAGCAAAAAGATACAAAAACTCACTAAGATGTTCTTGGCTGATACCTCCAATTTTTCTTTTATATATATGTACATACATACATATGTATACAAAACGAAACAATAAAAAATTACTTTGGATTTTCGCACATAAGCTAGACAAAATGGTTAGTGGACTTAGTCCTTTCGTACTTCAGATTCGCTTTCTTCAGTCTTAAATACTTCTCTCTCGTTGCACTAATGTACACTGAGTCAAAAATGAAACCACTTTTAAATAAAGAAAAATCTTTTTTTCCGCGTTAATATTTATACGTTTATTTTACGTCGCGTATCTTCCGTTCGCTTGTTGTTTACTTTTCGAATCCACGCAATTTAGATAAATTACATTTATTTTCAGCTTACTACATATTTACTTTTTGTATTAATTTTTAATTTAAAATCTGACGATTCAAAATGTTTGGTAGATAGAGGGTATGTAAATACATCCGAAAATATACTTGAGCTACTATGTTTTGTTTTATGTAATCAAACAAATACTTAAATAGAAAAATATAAAAATTCAGACTTCTCATGTGCACTATCTGATTATCACAGTATTTCGATAATACAGAAGCTTTAATCAAGTCGCTTTGAATAGTAGGAACTCTGTCTGTACAATGGGCATGAAGTAAAGGGGGAAGAAAAGACGAAATATTCACTTTAAAACCGGCATGTAACAAGCGAGGTCATCCACTTGAACTTGGGAGATAAAAATACACACAACAGTTGAAGAATAAAATTATTCACCGACCGAAACGTACGTACATACATACATATATCACTGATCTAGCACCAATTCACGAATATATGAAACGAATTGAAACATAAAATGGAAATCACAAATATCAACAAGCTGCCGTGGTGGACTGGGGCTTTTTTTGTGTGTGAACATTTTAATTTTTCACAACGAAAAATTCGGATTTTCGACGAAATTCCGTTTAAAAAAATTATTTTTAACTTGTTTTCTTGTATTTTGTTTTAATGTCTTCTCGTTTTTTTTTCAAATTTCTATACCAATACGTTGTATTGGCGGAGCGCTGTGTATATGGGACCCGTGGGATATACTCCTTTGGCCACGTACAATATTATATAGTATTCAGAAAACCAACAAAAAATAAAATAAAAATAAACTTTCACTTTGCCGTGCTTTTGGAATTTGTTCGTTTTGCGGAGCGAAATTCCTTTAAAATTGTTTTCCAAATAATCTTCACTTACAAACTCGATGAACTTATGATCCAATTTTAAGATGAGCAATGGTTTTTCCAATACGATTTATTCCCCTGCTAGACGACGTGATAGAATCTCAATGAGATATCGACGGGTGTCAATTCTGAGACGTTGATCAAGTACGACATTCAGCGAGTAGACGCGACCAAACAGTTTCATTATTTGATGACAACTAATGTGATAAAATTTTTGTTGGTTACTAACCGCAGGAATATCTTTTCACAATGATGATTCTTCGTGTGCGAGGTTGCTTTTTGACTGACGGAAAGCTTTTCGGCTTTCAGCCACTCGAGATTCGAGATACAATTTCGCTCAGTTTCAAAGTGATGTTTTGTCTCACTCTCCTTCTCTCTTAATTTCTTTCTCTTCAGTAATTTACGATGGAAACGTCATTGAACTGTGTCGAGTGAGGTTTCCTTTTTGCTTTCCAAGCCACGAACGAACGAACCTTTCATGCATTGAGTTGACTATTGTTTACTTCTCTATAATACATGTGCATACGTAAAATAAAATTTCAATAAAATTCGCTTGCTAGGGACAGACCGAACAATTTAATAAGTTTCTCTCTTTAATAAAGAGAAATTCGGACTTTCGAAACTATCTCTTGTTAACATTAACTTATAGTGCCGATTTGCTATACCTATAACATTAATGTTGGTGCGTTCGTATCCGCGATGTTTAGCCTATAGCACCTACTAACATTTCGGCAGGATGTCTTCCAGCGGTGTACAGTAGACACCCTGGGATATAGTCGTATGTGTATTAGTCGTCAAGGTCAACGTCCGTAATGTAATGTCTCGAAGAACTTGAATTATGTTGAATTAACAATGTTCGAAGGACGATTCTGTCTCGTAAAAAAATAAAACTCAAACCTGACTTATACAAGGAAAAAACAAAAAAGGAAGCGCTTTCGTTATGTGAAAAGAAATGAAGGCAACATTTTCTACTAAAATAAACGACACGAAATCCCAGAGCCCGAAATTTGATTTCCCCTTTCAAACCTAAGGTACCTACCAAGTACATAATTTTTTATAAAAAAAAAGTAAAAAACAAATAAATTAAAATCTAAAAAAAAAAACAAGAAGAATCAAGTATAAAATACCCGTATTGATACCACACGTGCCTAAGCAAACGACGAGACTATCTGACCTAATATAGGGTTTTCCAATAGGGAATTGACAACTTTGAATTCGATTGAAATCAATTTATTCAGTAAATTCAACAATTTTAAACAATTTATTAAAAAAAAGTTGTCAAGTCCTTATTGGAAAACCCGATACATAAGAATTGGCCTACCTAATCTATTAGAGTATAGTATGTAGTACGATATAATGCTCAAAATGTGTTTGGATAGGACTTACCCCGGTCCCTTATGCTTGTACAGTCGACTTCTGGTGGTTCAAAATAAGCTTACAACTAGCACTTACCTGAAAAGAAAAAGAAAGAAATTCATGAATTAAATGGTTTCAAAAGCAACTTAAATTAAATTATATTCATGTTATCTCTAATCCTAAACCTCCACGTTGCAGTCATCAATATTTGATGCCACACGTGGGGTTGCCAAACATACATATGTATGTATGTATAAGTATGTATGTATGTAAATATGCATGTAGCTATAAAGTATCATATAAACTGTAATCTGTCTATATTATGAAGAATAAGACAAGGAAAAATATGACAAAGGCGCAGGAGTCCTCTTACATTTGCAACCAAAACTGTAAACATACCCGAGCCACGCGTGCTAACGCCTGCAACAACAGCTTAATGATAATAGAGTCTGACTGTTTCGCAGTCATGCTACTGAAAAATGATTTTTTTTTTTTCATCAACAATAGTTGTATGTAGTCTAGCAATCCTCGGTCGACCGTCTACAAAACTGAAAGTGGATCGAATTCAGCCGCCATCATCGTCATTATTGTCGGAAAGATAGCAACAAGGAAACAACATCAATCGAGATATGAAGTAGAAAAACAAAAAACCGTCGCAACCATACACCACACTACATACACGTTGGGTGGACAAGGCGCAGAAGAAACCGAAAAGCCATCGAGTATGGTGTGTTGGTTTTGAAATTCAATTAATGCGGGGTACACGCGCCAGTTGGCAAAATGGTTTTAGTATACGAGTATTATATTCCAAGGGACCAGAGGGAGAAAGGGAGGGAGCAACAACGCCACCGGGAGAATGAAAACCAGCTATGGGCAGTGTGTTGCGCCTATTACTGCAATGGTCAGCTTTTTTTCCGATCGACTGGTTAATTTACTTTAATTTGAGAAATACGAGCACAGATGGACGAAGAAAACGTACCCCAGTTTTAATCAGGCAGACATGTGATGGCCAAGTGATTGTCTATTCAGCCTTTCTTAACTGCTGAGTTCATCGCCAGAAGACAGACATAAACGTATTAGTTATGCTCCTTTGAATCAGAAGTTTGTTTGAAGCCCATGGTGTTCCGCCTCTCAAGAACCTTTTATACTAGTTCCACGGAAAAATTAAATATTCTTTCGCGGAAAATAAATTTCCCATTTTAATAGTATTAAATTGGAAAGTGCATGCAAGACGACATTCCTCCCTAACATGTGTGGTGTTGTTGAGCACTTCAAAGGCCACTGCACCCAGGCATTTTCTCACATTCTACAAAGCCATGGAAAGTGAGTAAAAAAAAAGAGAGTTGATTGCAATTTTATGTACATATGTCCCTTGGAATGGAGAGTAGCGAAAGTCTGTGTTGGCGGACGAACAATGACGTGAAGCGAACGTAACAAGCGAAGGGTAAACAGTTCCCTGGAAAATTGAAATAAAAAATAGACCAAGAAATCAAGTACAAACTGAAGTGCTTCCCCCGCCTGAAGACGTAATTAGAACAGTCGAGGTGTAACGTTTTTGCAGGTGAGCAACCAAACGAGTTGTGTACCGGGTCTAGTAATATTGTTGCCGTTCTGTAACCAAGCCATACACCGCACCCACTACTATGTAGATTGTGTATTCATCAATCTATAGCATGGTTAGTTAATTACTTAACTTCCAATTCATTTCAAAGAAGGATGGAAAAGCTTTGTTCCGGAAGATGAAACTTTTCGCAGATACATATGTATGTATGTATGTGTAGACACAGTGAGGATATTTTCAGTAGGAAGCACAGAAACGGATGATAAATGATTGGGGGAATGCTTTTAGGGTTGTAAATGTTTGATATGCATTCACGAAGCGTAGAATAATCAATGCATTTTATATAGTAAATGACAAGCAGATGTACCATGTCGTTCGTTTCGAAGGTACGACAATGGCTTGGGGCACGCAGCTGAACTTGTCAGATTTACATCGCTCAATATGAGCTTAAAGAGATGATGTCCTTGGGCATATATTGTGGTATTATCCGATCAAGCCAGGAAGATGAGCAATTTCATTTAATGTTCGTAATTATATTATTACACTGATAAATATACTGTGAATTATAGAAAAAAATGCAATAACTAAGGCGTCAGCCTTCGCCAAGCTTCATTCCCAACAATTTGGAAAAACTCTTTCCTCTTCTCCATGGACAAAAAGCGCTCGACGATTGATAATATTTCCAACTTTAGACCGATTGCAAAATTGTCTTCTATTTCTAAACTCTTCGAGTCCATTGTGTATGACATAATATCCTTCCACTGCAAAGCCATTTTTACCCTCGGCAGCATGGTTTTGTAATAGATAGATTCACCAAGATCTCTCGACAAGGCAAAGATTACATCCTCTGCGTATGCAATATTAAAAGTGCTCGAACGAATTACTACGAACTATAACCAACAACGCGGAATTTGGTCGGCTCTCGTCCTATCTAGACAACTACCCCTAAGAGTAGTGAACGACCCAAACAACTGCACTCCGTTCAGGTTGTGTGTATAACAGCTGGAACACAATGAGGTCTCGGTCGCCTGTCAAAAGTTGAATATACGTGAATCCCATAACGTAGACACAATGATATCGCGGTCGCTGTCTCGGTCGTAGAGTGTTGTGTCGCGCGAGTTGGCTAACTTTTAACTCGGTCGTATGACATTGTAAAAAAAAAAAAAAAAAAAAAAAAAAAAAAAAAAAAAAAAAAAAAAACGTTGTAGGTACAAGGTGTCTCAGAAGAAAGTTTATATAGTTTATATTTAGTGGATCGATTAAAAACGAGGTAAACATTCTATAGAAAACAAATTTATTTATTATTAAAGTTTACAACTTGGGAATTTATTTCTTAAAAATAATGTCATCTAAATGTACAACGCGACAACCATTTAATCGAACAGCAACATTTCTCATTAAAGCTCTGCGCGCTTCCGAATCGAAAGGTCGGGATCACTGGGAACAGACTGATTAACATTCTTTACGTTTTCTTACGTTATCGATGACCTTGACCGTCCAGATTTTGGTTTTTCTAGTGTTGAACCAGTCTCTTCAAACTTTTTTACCCATTTTCGACTTAGAGGAATGTTTGGCCCATCCTTTATGCCTGATCCACAATACTGCGTTAGTGCTAGCTGAGACATCCAACCCAAGCAATTCAATGGGGTAGTCTTAAATACTGCGTTTGCGTTGGCGAGCTTACGTTCATTGAAAAATGAGAGGAAGTAAGAAAAAATGAGAGGAAATAAGAAAAAATGAGAGCGAGAGAAAACGTAAACTCACGTAACCAAAGCAGACAAAAGCCAAACACGTCGAAAATTTCTGTGCGTTTGAACAACTGTTGCTGTGTATTGATGTGTATGCTGTATCTGTGTATTTTGTGGTTTGTGTTGTGTGCGTTTACTTTGACATGGAGCAGCCGAAAAAATTGAAGTGTCATTTTCAAGACATGCGTCGAGGTATTTCTCGTAACACGTATAGTGCCTCGCACCAACGCAGTATTGTGGATCAGGCATTATGGCGTTAAATTCGAATTTTGCAGAATTTTCTAAGCGTCACAGTCGCCGAATCACCGTTTTTTGTAAAACTCTCGCACGCACAACGCGCAGTCTGCGCCCGAGAAACGCTCCATGGCTACTGAGCCAGGCTACCGATTGACATACCCCCCGCGCTGAGATTTTGCCAATCCTAGCGACAGCCGACCGCGTCGGAGACAGCGACTGCGACCTCATTGTGTTCCGGCAGTAACACATCATAAGAAAATATAAAAACTCTGGAACCTTCGCGAGTCTTTTAAAAATAAAAAATAAAACTGTGGACCTTTCGGACAGGTGGAAGCTCTTCCTGTCAGGAGTTGTACATCAAATGTCTGCACAGCCGGGAGTATGCGACTTTCCTGGATGAAGTTCATGCTGCTCTTGATAGGGTGGTTGAGATGGATTCCTATATCCTGATGGGGGACTTCAACGCCCACGTGGGTGTGCGTTGATGTCCATCTCATTGGAAAGCAACACACCATCTTTGGATTTAACTCCTTCGATTATGTTGAATTTCCTTCCTCTGAGCCGGCGAATGGTTTGCCAGAACACATTTTCGCAGATCTATGGTCGCCTTCTAACTTCACGCCGAACTCCTTCCAGGACTGCTCTTTAACTGCTTGCACAGCCAATTTGCAAGTACTTCGCGTCACAGTGTACCGGTCACGGGAAGCAGAGTCCCCCAAGAGAATCAAGTCCCTGTAAGCCTTCTTTTTCTCTTTGATGGCATCTTGAACTCGGGGTGTTTTAAACCACGCAGTTCTTTTCTCATCACCAGCCGCCACACCAAGCCGCTTCTCTTCACAAACATCACATGCATAGGCAATGTATGTATGTATGTTGACGTTACAGTCCATGAAGAACCTGAGCCGAGCTTCTCTCAATCACCCATGTTGTGTGTGATTTCATTTTCACATAGGTGAAAGGGACCTACTGTTTTATTGCCGGTTCCGAACGGCGAATTTCGAGAAGCTTTTCATGACAATTTTACTACAGGGGGTTTTGTCAGAACCCCGCTGAGGAGAAACACCGTGAAAAACACGTTCGATGACATGGCTGTGTCGGGATTCGATCCCGAGTCACCGGCGTCAGAGGCCAACACACTACCCACTGCGCCACGGTGCTCTCAAGGTCCCTTTTACCTTCGTAAAAAAAATAAATCACACACACATGGGTGATTGAGAGAAGCTTGGCTCAGAAATTTGGGTATTGACCGAAAGAATAAGATCGCGAATACAAGCTGCCGAAATGAGATTTCTTCGTTCTGTTATGGGAGTTACTCGCCGGGATCGGGTGAGAAACACCACAATGTTGAGCAGCTGCTTCTCCGAATGAAAAGGGCTATACTTCGATGGTTTGGTCACGTAAGACGAATGTCAGTGTGCAAAGCTGATTTTGACGCTTTGCGGTAACGGGCCCTCCTTGGTCTGACAGAATTGAATCCACCCTACGAAGATCGGTTGCAGTTGATAGGCTTACAAACTCTGAAAGCACGTCGGGAAGTAGCAGATATGTATGTATGTATGTATACATGTATGTATGTATGTATGTATCCTATTCGTATACCAGCTGCTAGGTGGAACTATTGATTCTCCTGCCCTTTTGGAATTGAACTCACTTAATACCAACCCCGCCGCTTAAGGTACATACATATATACTGCTCTTTCTACTTTCTCTACATCGAACCAACTACGGCCACTTTGAACCCATTTGTAGAATGTTACGCTTAGTTAATCAAACCTTTTATTAACAAATCTCTTTACGCGTCCACGTAATACTCTAAATCACGTCTGCCTCCATACTTCATCCCCTCGACCCGCTACCTTAGTTTAAGCTAAGATTGTTTAAGTTTAGTTTTAATAGCTTGTAATAAGCTTAATAAATAATTAAATAAGTTACAGTAGAATTACATCAGTCATTGCTGCTTAGGAAAAAAAAACTCCCAAAGAAAATCGGAAAACTAACCAAAGAAAGTAAGGCCGAAATTTAACATTTAACAACTTTCGTCCGTCACCCATCATGTACTTGTGGGTTTCAGTAAAAGAACAAAATATCCTCTCAATGAAAGAGAAACGTAAAATAACCCGACACAATCTGCGGGTTAAAGTACTTTCCGGTTGGCATAAAATCAAAAACAAACGCCCTAAACTGAGCGAACCAACAAAGAGAACCAAAACAAAGCCGAAGACAGAAAAAAAAGATCCAAAAAGGGGAACGGAATGATGCACCAGGGTCGATGCTCTGCATGAACAACCTGCCCCAGACTATGGGATGTGTGCATGTTTTCGTGGCTCTTGGTTGACTATAGCTATTTGCATTTTTACTCCCTCGTGTTAGGTCTTCTTAATTATTTTCCCCTATAAGATACTTTCCTGTTTAATCATATCCTCTTCAAAAAATGCACAAAAGAAAACATTCAAGTCGATATATGTACATATGTAGCAGGTCTATTTGTTCCATAAGGAGTAGGCGCTTCGATTTGCACAACTCTTCGGGAATGCTTTCAAATTGACTGTCCTGCCCAATCGTAAAACGTACTCATATCTGGATATAAAACTACTATCGGGAACATACATATGTACGTACGCGTACGAACGATGCATTCTTCTCTCTCACTGTGCAATTGTATCTTATGTTTTGTTTTAGTTCTTGTTGCGTGTCTGAGGTCGGGATTTTCATTTTTCTTTTATGGAATGCAGTCCAACCGAGCGTGGAATCACTGCACTCAATGTGAAGAGCCGGAGCATAATTGGAATTCGATTATATCCCAGTACTTTATCCGCGCTCAATGGGAGGGAGTAAATTCCATTAACGAAATCCTTAATTAGAATCGTACGCATGAAGACTGCTGAAACGCAAGTTGTGCTCTCCATTCTCCATCGTTTAGTCGACCAAGGTGATGCCTGTGTCACAATGCTACTACACGGCGCGGCGACAGCGCAACTACAAACGCTGGCGTTTGCTGTGGTTGTAAAGTAGTTCAGTCAACACACAATGTAGCGACTTTCATCGGCGTTTTTTTTGACAGCAGGGTACTTCTGTGAGTGAAGTTGGTGGTGAATTCTATAGAGTGAAGTTGGCATCAGTAAAAAATTCGAAGATTGAAACTGAATTTAGGTTATAAATGGATCAAAATAATTTGAAAAAAACATTATTGCTAACATGTGCGACTGCTTTAGCCTATAAAAAGTTAAAAGCGAAAACAAAAGTCAGAAGATGGTGGTGGGTTAGACCAAGTTATCAAATGTATTCCTCCAATGTCGAATTCGAAATGGGAAAACGCCGTGTAGTTGCGACAATTTTTCAATTTTTCGAAATTACAGCGCTGCGACACGACTACATACGTGCCTATGTGACTTACTCCATATAATTCCATTGAATGAATATGGATTTGACAGCTACGGCGTTTGTAGTTGCGCTGTCGCCGCGCCGTGTAGTAGCATTGTGGCATAGGCATGAAAGATCATTGGCCCTTCAAGGTTAAGTGAAGAAAAGGGAACACGACATGGACTCTTCGTACCAACAAGCGCGGTAGTACGCAATAAAGCCCAAACGAATGCTCGTAAAGCAAAATAGTCACACGATGGCTTTCTTGTTTTGCAGTTGGGTCTCTGTATTGCTGCTTCGGTGGTTTCTCTTTTCATATCCTTGGACACGTCTGGTAGTTGTACATGTCTTTACTTTTTGCACCTTCGAAACAGGAAAAAAAAAAACAAAATAAAAAAATAAATGTAACACGAGTTAGTGTATCTTTCGCAGAGGTTATTGTATTCGAAATCTTGATAGCCTTTTGTAAGAAGAAACTAAACAGACAAGAGAGAAGAGCAAGAAATGAGATTTAGAGTTCAACGACAGTTGAAGGACCTGGCAATGCGAACTTGGGATGTTTTGTCTGCATTTTGATTACGTGTTTTCAGATCGACTACAACAACAAATTAATCTGCGGAAACTCATCGATTGGGAAGCAAACTCATTAACAATAGAAGACCAACGACATGATGCAAATTCGACAGGCTGAATTCTCCCCTTTTTTTAATTTCCCCTGCTACCTACGCACAAAAAACCTGATTCGAATATGGCGTGCGCTGTTGCTATTCCTGCGCTACCAACCACCGATGCCTGTCTGTAACGCGTCAGCTGCTCCCATTCAATCGAAAATAAAAGTACACAAGATTTGTATATTTATGTATATACATATACATATACGTATATACGTATATGCTTATATGTATGTTTAGCAGATAAAGTACACATTCGATAAAGTATATGATATCATCCCTAAAATGTCGCTGCGGTCGTCTAGACGAGAATTTTTTTTTTTTTGTGTTGTTGTTTGGGAAGTTGAATGACTTTGTTCGTTGCTCACGGCCGGTGGTATGGAGTTACGATCTGGACACAAAGGTTAATTCTTTGAATTTGACAAAACATAATCGAAAGAGAAACCAACTGCTTTCGGATATTCGAGAAGAGGAGGGTCTACAAACCGAATTTCCTGATTATGCCTATACCTATTCCCTGTACGTGCACGTAGACGGTCTGGCCGAACGAGATCGGATTTCAAAAGATGTCTTACTTGAGTGTCTCGTCTACATTTTTTTTTTGTTTTTGTTCATTTCTCTTTTCCACTTTGTATTAATTCGTAATAAACATGATCCGTGAACAAAGTACATTTCGTAATCCTGAGACGGACGTAATGTGGTAACAGACCTTCCGACCACACTATAGAACAGCAAAAATGAAGAAAAATCTAAAAAGCGAATTAAAAGAGAGAAATTCTCTGAACAAGTTTCCTTATCGCTTCAGACATAAAGGTGAAGCGGGCTACGCGAATGGCATTCGTGCCCAGACGCTGGTGCAATGGACTTTAATTTTGGGGTTTGTATTCTTATGGTTTTTTTGTTCTCTCTCTGTCTGATTCCTTATCTTAGCGCATTTACCCCCTTTGTACGAATAGTTTAGCCAAAAAACCTTCATATCGATTTTCAAGGATTTCTTCAGCCTTCTTGAATGAAGCCGAAGGACACACACCCGGAGTGTTCACAAACAAAGAACAAAGGGTTCGCTAGCCTGCAGCCCTAAAAGCCATACAAGCGACTGTACCATGAGGTAAAAAAACAAAAATATTTCAAGAGGTTCAAGGAATTCCATAGCCAAATACAAAAGCTCATGTTGCCGGAAATCGCTCTTTGATGCGGTATCCTTTTGTCTGGATCCACTGATGTGAATACATGGGAAATTTGTAATCGAAACGGGTTTCAAGTTAAATTCATCCCCATCATGAGCTCCGTGACAAGCAGAAAAACAGACAAATAACAAAGGAATTTCCGATTAACACTCCTCATCATCGACAACGCCCACTCCCATGGCACTGCCGACGTCTTCTCATCACACTTGCCATCATCGTTAGTCGGTGCTCCAGGCAATCTCGAATAGTAATTCAGTACACAATCTCCTGATGTTCCCTAACCCAAGAAATATGCTCTCGTTGCTTCATACCATATAAGGACATTCTATGAAAATCAATAAAATGTTGGAATGGTATCTTGGCAAAGAGATGGCACCATGTGATACCGGTCGACGGTCCTCTTTGGGATATGGAGAAAATGCGCGGATTTTTACTCTTTAGAATGGCGATAGGTATGCACCGTACTCAACTCAGCGAAAACGAAGAGAAAATCTGGATGAAAAGTCAGGAGCTTGTTGATTTTTAGGGATTTATCTTGAAGTACTATATGTACATGTATGGAAGAGGTACAATGGGGCTAGTTTAAGGGCGTTGATGTTTTCACAATATATGTAAAAGGCGATCAGCAATTATTTCGTCATCTAACCCCTATGATCGATGTATTAGAAAAAAAAAAGGACAGTAGACGCGACAAGGTGAACAATTTAAAATCAAGATGTAATTACATACATATGTACATATGTGCATACATACATATGTATGTAGATCAGACGAATCTACCATAAAGCAATAAAACCTCTTCGTTTAGCTTTTATTTCATAACATACAGAAAGGCCATAATAATGTGAACAGACTAAGACCAAGCCAGAGTTTAAAAATTGAGGACGCCGTGGCGTAGGTTTAGTGTGTTGGACTCTGACGCACGATGAGCGAGTTCGGATCCCGATAACACCAACGCCATCGAATGTTTATTCGCGGCGTTCCTCCTCGCCGGGGTAATGGCAAAACCGCCCGTAGTATAATTGCCATGAAAAATCTCCTCGACTCAAGCCGTTCGGGATCGGCATTAAACTGTACGTCTCTCTTTCACCTTTGCAAAAAATAAATCACACACAGCGTGGGTGATGGAGAGAAGCTTGGCTCTAGCCCTTCACGGGTTGTAACGCCACCAAAGCAAACAGAGTTTAAACAGTAAAGAGCTTATTTAGTTTAGTGTAAAAAAAATACAACAAAGTAGTACCAGAAAAGTTACATCTTGCCGCTTATATCGAAAAAAAAAAAAAAAAACTTATAACAATATTGAGGGGTGTCTTCACGAATATACAATACAATTTATTAAAACCAAACTATTCTACTAATTTGACTTGAAGTGGTTTGAAACATTTTTATGTTCAAGGCAAATCTATCAACTGCTGTTCATGTAAAGGTCATGAAGTTTAATCGAATCGAAAACAATAAAGCTCATTGGACTTGGACATTCACAACGACATTAAATATGTACAAATTGTCCACAAGGAAAGCCCTCATTTCCTCTGGCTGTGAATTTCATTTGAGGGAAAAATATTGACCATTCGTTAATCTTCTTGTGGACTTTTGCAAATACACTTTTTCTCACTTTTTCTTTGCACTCTTGCGTTATTGGCATCTGAAAGCTCGTAGCCTCTACACTCCCAAGGGGCGATATTCTTGGAAAGTTCAAGACTGATGAAATGAATCAATAGCCCAATTTTCGAGAGCCAAAGGAACCCCCAAGGGCGCCGTGGCGTTCGGAATCGGCATTAAACTGTAGGTCCCTTTCACATATGTGAAAAATAAATAAGTCACACACAACATGGGTGATTGAGAGAAGCTTGGCTCTCGTCCTCCATGGGCTGTAATGCCACCAAAAGAAAAGAAAACCACACATACCCAATTAAAATGTAACTGCTCCCATGGGTGAAAGTCCTTTTTCCTATATGTTTTTACTTTTAGTTCGTCTGTAACGCCGGCATAACTATGCGTAGTAGTTAAGCACTCGACATCATTGTTAACGAATTTTTATTCTCGTTTATATCATGCTGTTGAACGATGTAATGACGCGACAAAATGAGATGACGGTGCGGACGTCAGATGCTGCTTCTGTTGCTATTGGATCAAGTGACGCGGATGGAATGAGGCGGAAAAACCCGGACTTGTCGATGTGGGCTGTTATTACATAAGTTACTGATTTACGTTTTATAGGTTATTTTGAACATTCTTGCATTGAATTCTAGTGTAGTGTCCTGTTGTCCAATAGAAGTCATGTTGTAGTAGGTGTAAGCGAAACTAATCTTGGCGATTGTTCTCAAAATGCCAACGGTGAGTCATGACAGTAGGAAGGAGAGACGGATTTCTGTTAAGTATGAAAGATGTAGGATGTAGAAGGCGTCGGATTTGTCAGAGTTCACGGTCAAGGGTAAGGTGATTCTAGGCTGTGAGTCATATGTACATATGTATATTCAAAGGGATTATGGATCCACGATCAAATTTCCCATAAGATAATATATGTATGTACATACTACAATACAAAGTTTCTATGACGAAGCGAATATATTAGGGATTCAAGGATGGTAACGTACATATATTTGTGAAAAAAGTTTATTTTGTATGAGATATGAGAAGCTGTGTGACGCAAATGCACTCAATCGTGTGAAACTTCTGGTTACACAACTAATTCGTTTGCCAACAAAATCTGCGGCGAATATTTTCCGTCGCAAGACAATGAATGAGACTCGTATAGTAGATATGTATGTATATTCGTCTATTCTATGCATATGGAACCATCAGAACAAGTCCAGAAATAAAGACAAATCTCACAAAACAATGGGCAAACCGCCACTCTCCGCGTACAGAGTGTCATCTACTCGCCCATTTAAATAGATCACGACGGATGACGGCTTAGAAAAACAAAGGAAACACATTTTCACTCAAGCTGTTGACACACAAATGAATAATTAAGAGCAGTCTTCTTAGCATTTATTGTACGTTGAGCTCGTTTCTCAGAAGGGAATCATAAAAATATTCCAGGAATAATCCAGTCGTAGGCGTGCGTAATTCAGTAACGTAGCACTCTATTTGCGGAAGCTTCATTCAATCTTAAGCACCATTTTCATGCGGTCGTGGATGCACTATCTATAGAGCTTTTACAGTTTAGACACCTCTTGAGGTGTGAAGTGCGTCATTCGGTGCACAAATGCCTTATCACCAACGATAGAACTACTAAGGTATGGAGAAAAACATAAAATAAAAAATATAAACTGCGTTATGGCTAACATAGTCTCATGTCGATGACAGAGGTTGAAAGGGGAGCTTTTTGTATACAGATAAAGAAACAAGTTTCGCAGTCTTAGGTAGTTATTTTTGGAATGGATTTTAAATAGACACGGAATAATCAATGGCCGCCTACTCAGAATATACAATGAACGATAATATCGATCTGTCAGTTTTCCGTTTGTGTTTAGTTGGCAACCCTACCGAAGATGCACTCTTATATAAGGAATTTTTGAGTTACAAAACCGCTGGCTATAGATTAATTCATCCCAAAAACTTTATAAATATTTTAATAGTGATTCCGAGGGTATGATAAATCACAAGCAAATCTCTGCATCGCTTACTTTAATTGCCATTGCAATTCAACTTTCTTTGGATTATCTTATGTTTAATCTGTTAAATTATTCGTTATTAATAAAAATAGAAACATGTACGAGAATGTTTCCACGAATTAATTGTATCTGTTGATCTGAATTTCGTTCTGAAATTAAACGAGAAAATCTAATTAAATTCAAACTCGCATTTATTAGTCGTCGTCGTCATCGTCCTCATCTCTGCCACCCCTAAGCACGTGCGACCTTCTCAGTCGTTTCTTTCAGACAACAATTGGAATACAATGATCTGTGTGTTGACGACTTGTTAATTGTTTGCTTTAATTTGAGCGCATGCGGTATAGGTTTATTGATTTTATTTATTTCTTCAAATAAATTGATTTTTATTTGCGATGGTTCTATCACATGCAAAAAAATACTTTGCGTGAATTGAATTGATTTCCTCTCTTTTTTGCTCACTTTTATTCGAATCAGTATGAGTTTCGTGTATGTGAATTAGGGGAGAAATCTAGCACGGATATCAACCTGATCACTAATCATGGATGAAATATTGCTATACCTGGAGTATTCGTTAAGAGTATTATACGAGGTCATGTAAAACGTTCTTGTTAAACATCTTAAATAATTACGTATTTATTACTTGTTTTGGTTTTTTCATTTTTTTTTTTTCGTTTTCCAGAACGTACATATGTACATCAAAATATCAACATGACTCATGCAAGGTAAACACTTCGAAAGATCTTGTGTGCCTCGTCGACGTTTTACCGGATATACCTTTTCGGAATTTCCGGTCATTGGCACGTTTAAAACCAGTTTTCACTAAAATATAAATAAGGACATCACAAAACTAATCTAAATTGTATTATGCTAAGTCCCTTATTCCACGGCGCGTTTTTAGTACAGATTGAAATAATGGCGAAAGAGATGGTCAGTGAAACAGAAATACACTGGCACAGTAACGCGTGGGTAAGCTACTTCGTGCGACTTTTTGACATTTCCTTATCTCCTTTTCTTTGTTTGGCGATGTCGCTTCGCTCCTGTTTCAGATTAAAAAGTGTACGTTTGGATACCATTCTTACTTTTCCAATTTCACCACAGGCTAACGATAATGAAATGTAAAACGAAATGTCAAAAAAAAAACGCACACTGCTGCGAAATGAAAAAAAGCTCCATGGAATAACTCTTGCTGCTCGGAATGTCAATCCAAAAGGAAATCACCGAGACCTGCACCTCAAAAAGACGCGCCGTGGAATAAGGGACTAACAGTGAATCACGGTTGGTCTAAAAACTCATACCAAATTGACTATTAGTGACTCAAACAGTTCCATAAATCAGATACATACTTATGTATGTATGTATGTAAATATGTATGTACCTGTTGCTCATGAACTTGCACAAGGTCAATGATTAATTGAAAAAAAAAAAAAAAAAAAAAAAAAAATGCCATACCCTGTTTACATTCAAAACAATAAAAAGATTAAAAAGCTACCATCAAATATATAATGCGTATGAGTGTATAATACAATGCATACATACATACATGATACATCCAAGCAATGTGATGAGTGTTTAATATTTTCCTACGATAAACTTGCATTCGCGGACAGATGGAAAATAAAATTGAGTGGATGAAGAAAACAAGTTTTTTAACGTTAATTGCAACCAATGCAATTATTCGATCAAGTGAAAGAATGATAAATTGATTAGTATGAGATAATGTATGTAGGTATGGCCTTATCACCACTCTGTTTGTTTTTATCACGGGTACACTTGAAATGGGATCGAGATGCAACTGCTTTGAACAACACATATCTGCAAACAATCTGTTATAATTTGCGCAATGATTCCAGCATATAAAATGTCATATAAATGTCATATTGCGCGAATTGCAGATAAAAACCACACCAATCGTCTGGTCGAATTTCAAATAAACTGTCCGGGGTCCAATAGATATGAAGAAAAAAAAAGCACACACAATATAACAATATTTTATCGCTCACCCTACTTTAATCTCATCCGATTATCGCAAAAATGCTGGAATTACATACATACATACGTATATGTACATATCTAGTGCTTTTGCAATCAATTACTTGGAAAACAATAAGCAACTTATTTTCAATATCGCAATCAAAATTCAGATTGCTGTTTGCGACAGTAATGCCTCAAAATCGTTTTGAACAAACAAAAAATTAATTTAATTTTACAAAAACGATGGTAACTAGTGATTAAAAAATGTATACCGATTAACCTGGACAAGGTATCGAGACTGCGACAATTTCTGAGTTTATTTTTCTTGTATACGTGATGGAATGACAACAATCGAGTGCGACAAGAAAATCTTCAAGTTAAAAGATAAGATAAGTGGAATGGATAAAGCTAAGAAACAATCCCGTCGTCTGACGGATGATTAAGTGACTTCTTGTAAGGCTTGTGCTCTGTCTGTTCTTGGCATGTTTAAGTAGTTGTTTTGAAACGAGATGCTAAAACTGAAACCAAATACTAACAACCTTCAAACAAAACTCGACATTGAGACACCATATTCACCCGACATCGACTTCGACAAATCCATTCGAGCAGACAAATAACAATAAACACTAAACGTCATGAAACTGTCCCAATGTCTTGAATAGGACATTGTATGGCATATAGATGGATGACTTTGCATATATGTACATACAAGACCAGGACAAAGTATGTACATACATAGGTATGTGCAGTGCTACATATCTTTCGCACCAATTTATTTATTTTACTATTCGAATCGGTTAGGCACAAATCAACTTTTCGCCTTTCGATGAACCAGTTTTAAGTGTTTTTTTTTTTTTTTTTTATTAAATTTTTGGGATAGAAAATGGAAAGTTGAAGTTGAGGAAAAAGCATATTGCTTTATCTTGTACAGTGACACAGTACAGTCAATTCAGCTGTCATTCTCAACCCAATCGTTGATACCGAAAATAGCCATTGACAGGTCTACAGATAAAATCGCGCAATGAGGCATATAATGCTGTACGAGCAAGAGGTATCCGGTTTCTTTCAGTTAATTACAACAATGTCACAAGTAACCATGTCCAATTTATCTGACATGATGGTCAGACGTGGGCCATGCTATACCATGCCTATTGACGTCCAAGTGCGGGCATACATATGTCATCGTTTCCTATTTCGCTAACCAGTTTTCACGCTCCACTTTCGAAATGTGCTCACCTCTTGGACGGACGCCTGTGAAATCAAGTTTGTTAAGCTTTTCCGCACATTTTTTTTCTCTTCGTTACTACACGAAATGTGGCGTTGGCACATCGGAGGCAAGTTGGGGGTTTCTGTTGTTGCCAACTGAAAAGCTTTTCTGTCGTTTATCGGACTTGAATTGTCAGTGTTGGTTGCGAGCACTACTCGGTACTGGATATACATACAATGAAGTCTGTGTGACGTGAGTAGTGCCTGAATACTTTTCCTTTTAGTTTTGAATTGCTAAGCTGACGCATTTGGAGCTGGTTGTGCGGATGCATGTTCGAATGTTTGGCAATAAAACATAAGGTTGCCTGTGTGACGGCCGCCGGTTTTTAGATTGAGTTACGGGTAATTGAATTTTTAGAGGTTTCATTAGTAGTGGTGGTAGTTGCTGGTCTTTTAGTCACCGTTAAGAAACTTGATTAAAATTAGCTTGTCGCTGGTGCCTGACATATATGTACATATGTATGTAGGTAGGTACTTTTTGTACTCTGCATTTGGTTTCTACTTTCTTCTTTCCAGTTATGTATATGTATTTAATTAGATTTGTGGTCAATTTAGTTGGTGTGAAGGGGCCTAGTGGCGCCACGACCTTCGTCGAAAACAATAGGCTGCTCTTAAATCGCGCCTAATTTGTAGGCACACAAAATATCCTTCAACTTTACGACTACAACAAAATATTCAGTCTACCAATGCTGTTCGCATGCTCATTCCTCCCAGGCCTTGAACTTTAAAGTTATCGTGGACGTGTGTAAGGAGCACATCCGTTCATTACCATGAATTTATGTTTCCATCGAAATTCTCAATGCACTATTCAACAAAACCACCCAAATGACAGCGACAATTTCCTCAATTTTGGCACAGTATTCCTAACTTGTGTGAGAGCACCGTGGCGCAGTGGGTAGTGTGTTGGCCTCTGACGCAGATGACACGGGATCGAATCCTGACACAGCCATGTCATCGAACGTGTTTTTCACGGTGTTTCTCCTTAGCGGGATTATGACAAAACCCCCTGTAGTAAAATTGTCATGAAAAGCTTCTCGAAATTCGCCGTTCGGAACCGGCAATAAATTGTAGGTCCCTTTCACTTATGGGAAAATGAAATCACACACAACGTGGGTGATTGAGGGAAGCTCGGCTCAGGTCCTTCATGGACTGTAACGCCAACATACACACATACATACATACATTCCTAACTTGTCCCTTCCCCTCCACCCGCATACTTGTATTAAAATACTCCATGCCGGTAGTTATTTAAGGATTTTTCATACAGTAACAAAAGCACGTTCTTGAATGAAATATCAGATCAGAACCTCTATCCCATGGCAACTGCTAAAACAAGATTCGCGTGCTATAAACAATCTGAATGTGGGGCTCCCGCGTCACCCACAAACTATACATACATATGTACACATGTATGTCCGCCCACCATAGATACACATGTCATTATTGAGTTCCCTGACCCAGATTTCTAGAAATAGATATCTGTTATATGAATCGCATGATTAGTTGTTGCAAGTTTAAGGCACATTTAGTAATTTAAAATGTCCTTTGTTGTTATTCATCCTTTCTGCTCAACGTTTCTACCTATTTTTTTTTTAGCGTTTTGTTGCAAACACTACAGCGATGTGTATCTATTTTTCCTTGGAACAACTTTGACCTACTTTAAGCCAGCAGTTGGATACGAGTAAAAGAACGGTTTTACACCTACGTAGATGTCGGCTAACGCTTCCTTTTAAATCGTTTTCGTTTTTATGCAGCGTTGGCATCACTCAAATGAGTACGTATTGTTAATGGTATACTTCAACACCAGCTTTTGAAGTGCTTACTAATATCAAGCAATGGGCTAGAAGTGATTGTTAAGAAGAAAACCGTAAACGGGTCTATAAATATGTACATAAATGAAAAAACAAAAATGTCAGTAGTTCAATGTCAAGTCAGTCAAGTGACTGACCAACTATCAGCAACATCTATCAAAATGTCGTATGTGTTGGTTCCGAATCGGTCAACTTGTCATCGGGCGAAAGTAATTAGATTCAAGTTTTTACCCTTTGGAAATAGCTTCTAAAAAAATTGAGACAACATATTTCCAATTGGAACATCAATTTCTGATGGCAATCAAGTCAGGGTGTAAGAAGTAGTGATAAAACAACTTTGTTACAGTAGCACTCTGACTCTTTTAGATTGTCCATTGTTTCATGTCCCCATGAGTTGTTGGGTATTAAATTGTAGAAAATAGGCCGAATGTCCTGATTTCCTCCAGCATTTGTTTATTTCAATTTTATTTATTCCGCCACGCCAGCTTAAATGAATATATGGTGATGGAAAAAAAAAAAAAAAAAAATGATCAGGAACTACTATCTCATCAACCACCAGACCGAGTATCAGAAATAGAGAACCTTTATTCACTACCGAGAAATGAAACCAGGGCACGTCGCATTGCCGATTACACTTTCTGCTTGGCTAAGTTGATTACGTCTTACACCGTCTGCCAATGGATATTCACAACAAATCGCTTTCAATCGTAGACCAGCGACAGTGTCGTTCCGTGCATGCACCGCGATTGTGTAAGCACAGGTCTAGCAATGTAATTTGAGTCAAGGTTGGTAACGTGAACCATGTACGGAGCATTCAGTTTCTGCATTTAGCCCAAACCACACGACGATACTACACAAAGCATATGTATGTATATGTATACAAACAGACGGTTTTGTTTTTCTCTAGTTATTCCTTTTTGCTAAGATCTCGGGGCTCAGATGATAAAGTCAGACCTAAAGGTAAACAAACATCTGAGCAAGCGTCTTGACTCTGTCTATTTGTCACAGTGTGATGTGATCCCCATACGGACATGTTATTGTTGACGATCTTTGGCGCCTTCCGAGATTGTCTCTGCATTTGTTTAATTAAAGGAACATGTTTAGTCTAGAAATGTTGCAAACTTATAAAATCATTCTATGGAATGCAACGACGAAGCGTATTTGCATTTGTTGTCTCTACCCAAAGAAAATAGATGAAAACATTTCTTGAGAATTGAATTTAAGTGCCTGGACACGTGCCGGACGATTGGTTACATATTGTCCAAGTCATCGTGTTTGTCAATTGAATTTGAAGAATGAGAAGTTTGGCCTTGAATGACTTCTCATTCGCTATGAGGAATAGATGGTATGCGTGCACACGAAATCGATATGGATGGTATGATAGCAATTTAAATGTTTACCAGAGAGCGACCTTTGGATTTCGCAACCTTGTGAAATCATTCAATGAAAAACGAAAAGAAAAACGCAGGGAATAATGGCGTTATAAATTGAAAACATATCATACACTTATACCTATGTCATTCAATTATTTTGCATGACACAGAACCTCGCGAAAACAAAATTCTACAATTGCCAATTGGGAGTTACTTGCGATAAAAAAAAATTAAAAAAACAAACACTAGCAGAGAGTAGCAGCCCACATACATATGTATTGTACGTACAACGATGCATTCGTGACGTCAGATTGTCAGTCATAATTAAAAAAAATAATATTATTGCGTCACACATTCACGTCACAAATATCTTTTCCGCATTGCACATGCCTGGTTTCGAACAGGTTACGGAAAGAGAGCAGAAGAGTATTTGTTACTGACACAATACTCAGTATTTAGTGCGTTAGTCCGATTCAGCCAAAAAAGGAGTTTAAAAATGTACACACTTTCATACAATGTACATATGTACGTGTAGAGTTATCAATAACTAGAAACACGAGTAACTGATGCGGACAGTTTTCCCCTCAATGGAACACATTGTATAGTAATTTCATAAAAAAAAGGAAAAAAAAAGTGTCGTAGTAGTGAACAAGCAAAATGCCATCGTATGACGGTTAACAGCAAGCTATCCTTAATACCTTATGTCCATATAGAGACCTACGACGTTAAGATGAATTACCAAATTAAATGCAATAGCATGCATTTTGCAAAATAGAAAAGAATTTCTAAAAAGCATAATGACGAACTATTTTACTTTCAACATTTATCAGCTCTGGCAATACTGTTCATGAAAGAGAAACAACACACCATAGAAGAAGCACCACCCCCACCAAAGAAATCACGGCAATCATCATGTACCGCGCTTGTGTGCGTATCACAACAGGGCGAAGTCTACCACGAAAACGTCGAAGAAGAACAGCCATATACAACACCGATGTACGTGCAAAAGAGCCACATATACATACTACTTTCCGCCTCAGGATTTTTATCTTTCGGTCTCTCTGTACTCCTAAAAAAAAAAAGATAACCATTCACCACACGAAAGCAAATGAGTTTTCCATTCCCAACCTCTTCCGACCATCCCCTTCAAAAAAAAAAATTAAAAATTCCGTACAGACCCGTACTTCATAGCTGGGTTAATCAGAAAGTTCCAAAATACACATATAGTTTTCCAAATACTTACCACAATAGCCATACACATTTGCGATTGACTGGACAATGCGTGAAACGGCGACCGTTTTCGTCGTGGCTCACAAAGAAAATCTGCGATGATGTTGGAACGAAAAATGAAATTTTCTCACGAAACCCGAGAAATGTGTGTCCTCTGACTTTCACTTGTTCACTACAAATGCACACGCACGCACACAAGGCCACGTATAGTCGAGGAAATAATTTTTCTTTCAATTTTCTGGATGAGAATATTCTCGTATTTGGATTCCGGTGCACTCGGCTACGATGTACTTACATATGTATATTCACACGATTTTCTATTGGATTTACTTTGAAATTTGACAATTGCACTAGTGCTTCAATGAACGATGATTTTTGATAATTTTTTTTTCAAAAATTTCTCTTAAACGTTTAAAAAAAAAAATCCGCACAACTTTGACTCTCGGAAGGATCTTACGAACTGAAGTCGTTCGCACTGTGTTTAAGGTGGAAATTGTATTTTTATCTCTTTCATCATGCCGTGGTTGTGTTGAATTTCGGAAAAGAGAAGAGAACAAGAGAGTAGTGAAATTCACGTAGATATTGGTTTACTTGCATGTTGCATTGTCACAGGGAAGGGAAAGATGTTATACATTTTGGTTGTTTCTAACTGTATTTAAGACTACATTTTAACTTCTACTGGCGGCTTTAGAGACGAGAGAGAATTGGTGGCTTTAGAGATGAGAGAGAAGGAGAGAGTTCTGGATAGAAGGCGAGTAACATTGCGTGGAGTTCAATATTCTCCCAATACATTAGGTTTACTTAGTTTCTTTATTTCAAAACATATGTTATATCCTTTTTAAAAGCTTGAAGGTATTTTTTTAAATTTCAAATTTAAAGTTAAGGCGAGTATACAGCTTTCAGGCATTTGGTACTTAGTGTACTCAAAGAGCATATCCACGACATAAACCATTGTCAAGTAAATTCACCATATCCACAGATATCTTGTGTCACAACCTCTGTTTTGCGTCGTAAATTGTGTGGTGGAATAGTGATTGGCGACTTGTGCCTAAAAACCAAAAGGATAAAAGGACGCAAGGTGTTTTGATACACAAACAACATGATTCATAAAATTGTACGTGGTAGCAGTGTCATTTTTTCCTCAAGCCGGTAGATAACTGTCAATATTTTAGTGAACACCTGAGCGTTTAGCATGGGATGATAACGCCTAGCTGCTGTACTACCAACTACACTTGTTGTTATTTTGTTCAAACAATTCAAATAACCAATATAACCTGATATAGATCCTCTTAACTTGACTGCTCCTAACTTGCACGAGTTTTTGACATCCAGTATTGTAAGCGGTCAGCATGGTTTCCACAGCCAACCCCGTACCCCCGATGTTCCATCACGGAATGACTAGGATAATTTCCAATTTGTTTGACACTTCCTTCAACGCTAAGCATAACAATTTCCATTTTCCACCCCATGCACGTGCACACTCCTCCATATCTCACCCGTTGACCAAACAGGAAATATGATATGCTGATTTAGACATAAACCGCAAAATTACCTCCGCAAGTAGTCACACAATCATCCAATCGCACAGCGGCTTTACCATCTCCGCGGGGGTGATGGCGGGCAGAGTTATGGTTCTCCTCACTTCGAGGGTGGTGTCCACTGAGTTGGAAAATTATGAAAAATACTTGAATACTTGGAGTTTCATTAGCACCCATGGTCGCTGGGTAAGGATTGTTGCTTCCTTGCCATCGAATCAACCCAAATAACCCTAATTTGCATTTTGAATGAACGAACAAAGAATGGTCCGAATGTAATCGACCTAAGGTCATGTTCAAGATGTCGATGTTTTGTAGCTGGCGATAATAAACGGGAAAACAAGTAGTTGAAGGGAAAGTGGCTCTCTGTTCGAAAGCTTCTTACCCGAGTCAAATTGTTCGTTTTAATTGCAACATCATCCCGTGCGATTAACTTTAATGAATGGCGGTAGACGCGCAAACAAATTGGCATCGATGATGATGGTGTTTCGCACCTACATAAGTAAGATCTGCACTCGTAGTACGTACATACATATGTACATATATACATGGAAGTTGTAAGGTACATACATATTACCGTAGATTGTAGCACTTTGTCATAGTGGCTTTTTGGCAGACGCGAGATGAGAAATGTCCTTGTTCGGGTGGATACGACATGTCTGGGTGTTGGTGTCAGAACAGCGTATGTTGAAGGTCGTGTTCAGGTTCGATAAATTGTGGTAACCGGCAGAGGTTGTTGTCTCATTAACATGCTACTTCCAGTCGCCGATGAAATTTTGGCGATGTTGTGACCAATGGGAATATTGTTGCTGACCAGTTGAACATGAAAAGTATCATGTTCACATGGATGGAGAGTATCCATAAAACACGTAACCTCTTTCGAACAATTTATGGTGAATTGATGCGATAGTAAATACTTACCAGTACAAGGACTAAGCCCAAAAGCCTCTGGCAAAAAAACCACACATCATCCACCGAACCATACGAGTATACTCGCGCTTGGAAGACCGCTCAAGTGTTTCAGCAGCTCTTCAACGACCACCCAGTACCTTGGGGAGGCACACTGTGGACTTTTGAAAGGGAAAACAGTTTGTTAAGGTGCACATTGCTTCCGTTTACGTTTGCCTTTGTCTTGTTGTTCTTTTCACTTGGCGAGAGCACAAAGCGACCAACCATGCTTGTGGGTGTGTGTCATTTCTGTGAGTTTCATCATCAGCTGTTGTCGCAGTCCCTGTTACCGGTTCATGCAAGGGATACAATCACTTGACAAAAAACAATGACATGCAATGAACGAACAATAAACATATCATTCTGTATAGACGGTGGCATCCGTTTTCATTCGGCTTTTTTTTTTTTTGCGTTTTGTAGGAATCAAGTATATTCACCACTGCAGACATGGGTCAGGGTAGTGATCAGGAAGGACTCGAACTATTTAGGGTTATTTAATGGTGAGACAGTTTGTCTCATGTCTGACAATGGAGGCTATTGTGCATGCCGGGCAAGTTGGCTGTGTTGTGTGCATTCTTAAAATACACACACGAGGCCTACAGTCAGAGGTGAATCAACGTCCGAGTGTTGCCAATGCAAACAAAATGTAGTAGATAAGGATCAATGGCTTTTAGGAATTAGTTTCCTGATTTGGTCATGTGGTGCAAATTAAGAAAAACAGAAAATACATATTTTAAATGATGACGTTCCACTCCCTTTGTATTAAGTGCACTGAGTGACGGAATTTGCTTCCCAGTCTATCCTGTTCGCCAGAGGGTGCTTTTCCCACACAAAAGAGACGAATCAAATTCCTTAACGAGGGTGGGTTGATGCCTTGCTCTCTGTTGTTTTTTTCCACTCTCACTTCGTGCAGACTTCTTCCGGTATTGGCATCGATATGACGGTATCTCTACCAAATTCACCTCCATACACTCTCGGCACCCCCATTTCGAAGGGGTAGCCCGGAATGCTCTCAGTTTATGTTCGGTATTCGTTGCGACCGGTTTCGTGTTGTTGTGTTCCTCTTCTATCTGCGTCAAGGGTGCGCGAAATATGTTTTTCCTTCGCTTTTGTTAGATTTATGTTATCTTTTTTTCGTTTGTTTTTCTCGTGTCTAGAGTTGTTATCCTTTTTGTTTGCAAATGAAAAGTGTGAAAGTCGGGCATTCGCACGATCTTCGAGTATAAGCGTGCCGCGAATTAAATGAGTGTGCATAAAGAGTGCGTAGATGCAGAGTGTGGGTGTTAATTGAGTATGCAAGTGCAAGTGGAAATGGAGCACAAGCAATAGAGGAATGAATTGAAAGTTAAACGGATAAAGAATACACAAGTGGACCCCATCGTCATCCTCTCGGCTACAGTGATTTATGAATTTATGGCGCCAAGGCGGAGAGAACGTCAGTGCATTGTCCTTGCAATGGACAAATTCTGCTGATGCAACTGTTAATTGTTTGGATACTGAGCGCATTACTTAGTACGTGAATTATGTGATGCAGAAGGTAAAGGATAACATATGGTTCTCATGATGACACTTGTAATTCTGTGGCAATCGTTTGCAATCCTGCGTGCAGTAGTATGCAGGATGATACTAATTTTTATCCGCTATTAAAGTGCCAACAGCCAACAGTGGATGGTGAAACGCACCAGATAACATGCTACCAGATGATTATCTCATCCGCTGAGTAGGGCATGTTATGTTTTGGGGATGATGTCAATGTAATCTCCTCGTATCAATTGTTATCGTTCCGCTCGTTGTTTGTGACTATGAGTCAAGCCCTACTCGTCATCTGTTGTCGTTTTGGATCCATTAAACAGCATTATTGTCATAATGATAATGATGATGACGGAATGTGTTTGGCCTTTGTTTTCACTCTCTGCTCAATAGGGATTTGCTTTTCGTCATTGGGGCGGGGGCTGTGTCATTTGTTTTCGAGGTAACCAAAAAGGATATTATTGCAAAAACTTTGCAGCTTTGAGGTTTATTGACACTTAAGTGCATCACCCTCTGTGTGATTTAATGAAATTACTGCCGCCGACTTGCTCCACGCCGACCATAATGACGAAGGTGCGAGGAGGTGCACTCATCCCCTATGCCCGGAATCATGCTGATTTCCAATTATTATTATCCCTCTTGCATCCAACTCATTCGTGTGGTCCTTCACGGGTGAATATAAAACAAATAGTAGAGTAGAAGCGAAAAAAAGCAATGTTCTTGGAATAAAATCACTCCCCACTGTCCACGACCTTCCGGTCCTGTTTGTTTGACTAATGGACTTAATGAAGTATACAGTGAACCCGAAGCGAAATACAAAACGAATCCAGATACAATGGCATGAAAAATGTGGAGTAGGAGAAAAAGAAAGCGGATGTTGGACATACCATACATACATATGTATGTACGTACACGAGCGCTGTTAATACATATTGCTATTGTGATGCACTTGCAGATTGAATTAACTCATTACCACCCTCAGATTGTGGGATATGATGCTGCAGGACGACTAAGCAATCAAATTTGAGGGAAAAAACCTTCAAGGCATCTCGTCGTCGGCGGACTGACTGTCAATAATATACTGACCGTGAGTTTGATTGAGAATATTCGGTATGTCCCAAGGGATAGAGGTCTTTTTCAATGCTTTGGGGGCTTATTGCAAAGACTGACGTGCGATTGGGAATTCTGAGACAGTGTCATTGTGACATGGGGTGGCCTTTTCGATACTAGAGGAAAGAGTTGTAAATAATTGAAAAGCAAAGGGCTTCCACATGAAACACTAAATGAAAAGTCAATTGACCGACAATAGGATTAGAATAAAGGAGATTTAGATTCAGGTTTAATTGTACCCTATCCTATCCCTTTATGAACCGAATAAACTAAGGTTTCTTTATGAATAGCATTTGCATAGGGAAGGCCACTTCCAACAATGAGGTGCCCTACTACAACAGCAGGCTCATTCCATGGAACTCTTTACAGGAACATGATTAACATTTTCATCATTTCGTCATGATTGGAGTATACATACATATGTACATACATATGTATGTAGTATGTATGTATGTACATACATACATACATGGCGCTAGGACCAGAGAGGATAGGAGAAAACCATAAACTTGTTTCATGACTCCTCATCCATCATTGACAAGGTCGTCAACAATGAAGATGATGCCCTATGATAACACGACGACCCTTCTTTTGTCCTACTTTGGTCTCGACAGTGTAATGAGTTATAAGTTTTATGATAATCGTTTTCTTGTTCTCTATAAGAACGTTGTAATCCCTTGCTTTATTAATTGCCAAACGAGTTAAAGACCGCCTTGTAACGAGATAATTATCAATATCCACATCGGCATAGAAGTTTTTCCTTTACAGAAAATGCCTTTCCTTTTCGGTTCAACACTCAGAGGCCATTGACATTATCTGGGCTCATCTAATCCCAACCAAATTGGTCATACTTCCACACATTATCTGCCACAAGAAGATATAATATTCCAACACCCCTCCCCTCAATCCCATTGTTTTCATCCTCAGTACAGAGGTTTCTGTGTTCTGTGTGTTGGAGGGGGCGGCGGTCGAGCTGTTCATCGACATGGTGCACGTGTTACGAAACAATTAAGCTCCAGTATGTACACATCAAGGTATCATCCTAAATTGTTCTCGTTTTGCTGCGGTGAAAAAGTCACGTTTGTTGCTCCCTCCGACCCTTGAAAACGTTGAGCTACATCAAGCTAATCCCAAGATAAATGACCGATAACTGAAGCAGCGTCAGTAGAGCAACGGTACCAACTTCGGCCAGTGGAGAAACATTTTTTTTTTTTTTTTTTTTTCGTTCCTAATTATCGGTCTTTGTGACTTAGCAGTTTTTCCTATAAATAGCCAGCCAATGTTGTTTGTTAGACATTCTCTAAGAAAGTTCAAACACGTTCGAATATGGATGCTAAACTGCCTGGCTACCGGGCTTCTGTTGTGCCATCATTGTCCCGTAAGGAGTGAGGCAATAAATTTAGTCTAGGCACGTAGATTTTCCTAGCGACTTTCTTTTTTATCCTCTTCCTTTATGTCTTTCTTCGTTTTCTTTCCATCCTCATTTTCATCCGGTCGTGTTTGTTTCTTTTCTCCTGATTCAACTGGCACCACCCCCTAAATAAGGGCTACGATGGAAATTTTGTAAAATACCAAAAGGCGTAAGCGTTAAGGTATCCACCAGTCAACCCCTGATCCTTCGCACACACAATCGGGATGAAAGTTTCTCGCAGCAGAAAACAACAACAGTAATAGAATAAACAAAAAGGAAATGCAGTGAAATAAAGGTTGAAGAAGGAATAATGACTGTGCCTGTAGCACGAAGAGTATAGGATAGATGGGGCATCGTTTTACTTCGATATGTTTGGGGATGGGTAGTTCTTTTTTCTTACTCCGTTTGCTTTTTTATTTTTTTTTTTTTTGTTTTTTCACGGTAGTAGGTTGTAGCTGTGATAAGAATACGAATTCGCTTGACGCGTTGGTGGTTTTGTTCCTGTGCGCTCTTTCTCTTAAGAATAACTGACAACATTTGTACAGTATCCGTCTAGTAGACGGGGGAGGCTGTCGAGCACAGTGAGGTCAGTTACGATTTCTGAGTGGCGTTTGCTTAACGTCAATTGTTTGCGGTCCTTTATCTGAACCTCTTTTCGGTACCACTGTTCAGTCGGGGTTGTATGTGCTGATACTTGTCTATTGTAATTCTCACCACGGGTATGCAATTTCTTCTCAGCCTTTAACACCGTCCCCTCTGACCCTGTTTGCTGGTTTATACATATCTTGTTCGGTATTTACTCCATCTGTTGTAAGCTGTTTGGGTTTCTTACTTGCACGCAACCAGATGACCATAATGTACTTATGTATGTCTATCTACCTATTTTCACCTTGTGTATTTAGCATCTCAGGATCCCACCTTTTTCATTGCAGCGATAAAGGGGAAAATCCCAATGTATCATACCTTTACATGTCCTAAATTCATTCAACCGAGGTCATCATGTGACGACGCCAATTCGACAGTCCGAAACACATCATAAAACACGTCCATCACCACTCCTTTGAATAATATCCAGTCAATTGAGTTGCCTTCAACCATTTATCACAGATTTATCTAATTGATTCAATCGTCCACCCGTCACCATCACTCACCGACATTACAACCGCTTCACTCCCTATCACCACCCTACGATCATCCTTGCTGTCATTTACACCAACGTAATGCCGAACAACGTTGATTACAATCGGAAGTATTCCGCCCAGGAAACAATTCAGGTAAGTGTTAGTTTTGTTGTTTCTTCCTTTCTTGACTGACTGTTCCAGTTCACGTTTTGTGCTTTCTTTCTTTCTTTTTAATTTTGATTGTACCCCCAACGAGTTCTTGTTCGCGTTATAATTAACACAAATTACCATCTCACCCTTACCGCGCAAGTTAGCTTTTAACTACCTGCATTTCGGTACTGTGCGCTCCCTGGAACTTCTGCTCCGCATTGAAGTAAGTGTGCACACATTGTGTACGCCAAGAGATCCATTTGCGTGATAAAAGTCCTTGATTAAGTAGTTTCCTCATCGTTTCACTTTATTATTATGATGTTTTTTTCTTGTTTGCTGTCATCTTCATTCGTAGAGTAACATCATCGCTGAATGACAACTTCACAGACGGCAACAAAGTGAATAAAGGATGCTGGCAGCAGTAGCATGTGCTTTCAACAATTTTTACTTTTTTGCCAGTTCGCGGCTTTGTTTTTGGTGCTTCGGGTAGTGTGGCAGCTTTTGTTATTTGATTGAAAGAGCAATGTAATAGTTATGTAGCAAATACCTTGGATTAGGTCTTGGAAGATATACTGCGTCATGTAATGCAATTAAACTTGGTAGAATAATGTATCAAGAGGAAAGAGAGGAATGTTTGCCATTCAAAATGATTTACTGAACATGCACAGTAGAGTAATTTCTGGCATGTTGCCACGTCTTATCTACTTGGTCGTATATTAACATCAGCATGCCCATTCAGGTTGCCAAATAATATTAGTTTCAAAAGTCTAAGGATGTAAAATGAAGACTATGATGAATATACATAATTCTGTAGTCACATCCAATATACGTCATAAATGGCAAGACATACATACATATGTATAAATTGTTGCCACATACAGATCTTGAGCCGTCATCCATCCATCCATCCAAGATTACCGATCAGTACTCAAAGCATTGCTTGAAAGAATCCTTCTTGAAGACAAGTTATCTCATGATCCACCTTACACGGCAACACTATGGAAACTCAAACATTTGCAGAGCAGTCCAAGGCACAAGAGAGAAATCTGTCGACATCAAACGAATGTCAATGCAACAGAAACTCTGTGAAAAATATAGATTTCACATTAAAGCATCTCCGCGCAGACGCGATCAACATCCATTTGGATGAAAATCCTTGAATACATAGTAGTATTCCTGCACGTGGTGCTTCTGGAGCACAACAAATACGACAAACATCAGTCCTTCTAGGTGGCATGAATTCGGTGAATCCCCCAACCCAGTAGTGTGGTGAAATATGGTATTTCATGGAGAGGTATGAATGAGAATGCGGCCGATTCTTTCAAAATCGGCATCGGCAAAGAGGACACAACTTTCTTTGTAAATTTAGTAAAGCTTCACAGAACTGTCAGCTAAAATTGCTGTCTGCTTTTAGCAAGGACAAGGACATCAGTACAGACTTGTATGACTACGTATGACTACATGTGACTGATATCAAGTATATATGTATGTATACATACATACTTATGTATGTGGGGGTGTAGCAAAAAAGTGCTTACTCAAGTGGCTGTTATAATCGTGTAGCAGACACAAACTTGCCGCCGAGAAATCGCAAGTTCAAGGCAGAACACTGCCACAGGCGGTGCGGGTACCTGTTTGTGTTTCCCCATATTATTTGATTGCCTTACATTTGATTTCCATATGAACTCGGCGTGTTCTATGAATTGAGATTGAGAGTCCTTTTGAATTTCCTGGATAGGGAGTGTCGTATTCGTTTGACAGCGGCTTTGGGGAATTTATGAGTGTTGCAGGTATAATGTTTCAACTGGAACGGAAGATTGCTCATATGCTTGTTTAACCCCTTCCGCATTCTGTATACGCTTCTCAAGTACAATGGCTTTAAGGACTTTTAATTTATGGGCTTTGCCCGGTTGCACAAAGGACACGGGATATGCTGAACGTTTTGGAAGGAATTTATAGGTGTTGTGACAAAGTGAATTGCAATATTAGCCAATACGGAGGGATAGATTCGTATTCGTATCTCCTATAAATTTGAAAATTTTCAACACAGCTACGGTCCATCAAAACCGCAATAACGATTCAAATAGTTAAACTAAATCCGACCCTAAAATTCAAAAATGGGTCATTTGCTCTCTGCCATTATACCATCACCTAGGGTATCTACTATCTATGTACGTATTTATCCATATCCGATTCGGGGTTTCGTTTAAGCCAAAACGAAGATTTCGAGTCCATAACGGGCGCTACCGCTGTGCCGATCAATGGAAATTAAATTCATAAAAATTTACGGTCGAAGCATGTTTTGAATTTAATGTGGAGATACAACGTCCTCTCGCTAGCATGATGGACTGGATATGACTGTTGGGGATGGAATGTATGTATGTATGTATGTACATTCCGTTTATCTGAAGGAGATTCTTTTTGCCACATGTGTAGGGCATTTTGTTTCCGAGTATATTGGTTCCAACCCCAAGGTAGTCTGTCAAAGTTGAAGGAAGTTTTCATAAGTTCCTACATGCAAAGATTGTCTCGAATAAACATACATACATATACATGTGTATATACATACATACATACGTATATTAAATCTCCACTGTTGCCCTTAGTAAATGGCTGTGTTGTGGTCAATAAAGCTTGTTGAAGAAATGATAGTCCGGGCTCGTAGGTATAGGAAGGGGCATGAATCCGTTATGTACAAGAGTTAATTGCTACCTTGAGGTTAATTAGTTGCAGGAAAATATTTTGTAAATGGCTTTTTGGAGGTTTTTGTGTCCAGGGACACAATCGGAAATTCATTCTCAAGAAAATTAAATTATTTTGTATCGAACAGCTTATGCGAGTATGGATGCATTTCTTAAAATGCCTTGACAAAGAAATTGCACTTTTTACACTTCGATTCGCTAATGGCACACGTACATATATATAGTGGCATTCCTTGCCTCACCTCACCCCTTCGACGAGACACACGAATAACGCCGCTTTGATCCGTTTAAGTTTTTGTCACTCGTCCGTGACATTCGACATTTCTCAGTGCTCGCTGTCCCGAAAAGTTCCTGCTGCAGCATTTTATCTGCAATAGGGATACGAACTAGAATTTTTTTCCTCTTCGCATTCTCGTATGTGTGGTCGGGGGTAGAGCATCGCAAAATGACATTCCGACCGATTCGCCGAACATTCAAAATCCGTTTAGCTTTTTGAAGCTCTCGCAAGCGTAGCCATCATTGCGTCACGTTCCATTTCCTAAGCTATTTATCTGCATATGCGTGACCGACAATCGGGGGTGTAAAGCCAAAAGTTCATCTTGATAGTCATTTCGGGTCGGGGGAGTATACGGCTCGAACAAAAAGTTGAAAGGGAATAGAAAAAAAAGTCAAGATGTCATAAAATACGAAACAAATTACGTTTGCCTCTACCGTTATAGGTTGTTGGGCTTGGACCGGTAACCGAGAGGGAACACGAGGCTTTACGAGCCGTGATTAATTTGATTTGAAAAAAAAAAAAACGATAGAGAATGGGTACGACAGAGACAGGAGAGATACAATTCAAGAGACATAAGAATTCGATATAAACTTAAAGTCGCCTTTATTAGACCTGTAGTATTTTATTTTTATTTTTTTTTAGATACGTCCCTTATTGCGGGTGTAAAAGTAAAATATTGAAGGTTAAGCGGAAAATGAATGGTTAGATCGATAGGCGGCATTGAACAACAGGCACTCGCCGTCTGACTTGTGGTAAGGTTCATGTCATTGGCAGGGAATACATTTTCAGTTTCCTTTTATTACTGTTAGGAGCATGCGGTGGCATTTTAACAGTTTGATTGATTTTTCTTGGTGTTGAAATGCTTCCGACTTGCTTTATTGGCAATGAATTTATATTTACTCGAGGGACACGGGATCTTATGAATTTTTATTACTCGATTAAGGATTCCCTTTGATGGTTTGGGTTAACAAATGTTCTTATCTCGCTGGGTTATCAATATTTCTTACGCCAAATATTCAAATCAGTAGACTATTGGTTGTGGGAGTTGCAAGTGAAGACAGTTAGGATAACCGTTTTCGTTTTTTTGCCTAATTTTTCATACATACATATATGGGAAACGAGTTTATCATATGCCTCGTTCGGCATGTATGTAACTTCAGGGGTTTTATAAACCGATGCGATGGGCTTAGATTTGTAGATTCTTGAGGCTGGAGTAGGTGTTTATATTTGATGTTTAGGACCTTACGGTGTGCAGTTCACGATTTGTATCGCCAAGTGTTGAATGCTGGGACAGTTGTGACTGCTTCACTAAAATCAGCATACAGACGTCTAGAATTTCTAGATCGGGCATATTTGGTTGTTTATAAACAGATTGATAATGTCCTAGTCTAATTCCTTTAGGGTTAATGCTGCTAAAACGGTCTCTTTATGGTTCTTATGGTTCATATCGTCCCAGAAGCTAGGACATCAATACTAGTTGCATATTTACATATGTACAGTGGTGTGCAAAATAATAGGTGTAAGAGTTGCCTTTCACATGAATGTCATTTTTCTCAGAAGAAAACTGTGAAATATTCAAGGAAACGGTTAACTTAACTGTAAATTTTGATTCGGGTTGTAGGATTTTTAGTGAAATGTGTTGGAACAATAAAAAAGTTCCTTGCTCATTCTTGTGTATGGACGCGAAAGTTGGGTGTGCACAATAATAGGTGTATTGTTGTTAAGCGTTATTTATTCTTGAGGATTAGTAAGAATTGTAGGTATTTCAGCCTAAAATTAAGCTTCGATAATTTCTTTATAAGAAATTCTTCAATTTGTACCTGTAAAGAGCGAAACGAATTACAATTGGGACGTAAGTCCCAAACGAAGTCAGGAACCTCATAAAATCTTTGCGACAAGACGGTAAAACTTTACAGATACATTGCGGAAACTGTTGGGTGTTCACAAAATATGGTCACTAATGCTTTAAAATGGCGCCAAATGAAAGAAACCAGAGGCAGACCACGAAAAACTACCCAACACACCGATTGTCAAATTGTAAGGATGGTAAAAATAACACCGTTTGCCCCTTCTGCAGAAATAAAGAGAGACCTAGGATTGGATGTCAATGCGTCAACCATTAGAAGAAGGTTAGTAGCCAACAAATTACCTTCCAGAAGTCCACGGAAGTGTCCATTATTGAGCAAGCGAAACGTTCAAAGGAGAAAAAAGTTTGCGCAAGAACATCTCAATTGGCCAAAAGAAAAATGGCGATATATTCTATGGTCAGATGAGTCCAAAATAAATTTATTTGGGGCAGATTGCGGAAAGAAACATGTAAGGAGACCAACGGGTAAAGAATATTCACCTAAATTCACCTTAAAAACAGTAAATCATGGAGGTGGAAATTTGATGGTTTGGGATTGTTTCTCCTGGTACGGCGTTGGTCCAATCTTCTGGATCAAAAACATAATGAATGCCGTAGATTACAGCAATATTTTGGAGAACGTAATGCTACCTTATGCCGAAGAAGAGATGCCATTACGTTGGACTTTTCAACAGGATAACGACCCCAAACATACTTCAAAGGTGGTAAAGTCTTGTTTTTTTTTTTTGACAGAAAAAAGATTGACCTTATTGACCAACGTCAAGAGGGCACTTGGGGGTTCCAGGCATAAAAACAAGGACGAATTGTGGCAATCGGTGCGAGCCGCGTGGGAATCGATACCTGTGGAAAGGTGCCAAAAACTGGTTCCATGTCAAGGAGATATCAAGCGGTGAAAAATAATAACGGGTTTGCAACCAAATATTGATGCACAGTACATACACCTACATATTCAAATTTATTCGTTTGAAACTAACATGTTTTTATATGTTTTGTATGTTAGCAATAAAAAATTTAAATGTATTTAGTAATTTTGTTTATGTTTCTTACTTTTTTTTCACCATTATTATATACATAAGTCAGTATGAATGAATTTCAAATTGTTTAAGTTTTTATGATTGTTTTCATTATTATACCAAATATAACCAATTTTCATGTTTTTGAATTCACACCTATTATTTTGCACACCACTGTATGTATGTACGTATGTACATATATGATTTTCCTGGCTTTTCTTGTTCTATAATACAAAGTGTTTTGTGGGCCTCGGGAAGGTTTACGACCAAATCTCATGAGTCCGCTTTGGTGTACATCCACGCCAACGAAAGTTTCCTAATGGCTTTCTATTTCGAAATCGAATAAAAAATGTTTTTTCTGAACCAGCACAGACACGTTACTCTTTCTCATACACAAACCAATTCATATGATTAGACTCCTTCGGAGTTCTACACCGAAATTCCGAATCGTTCTTCACTTCGAAAGTTGGTGCGCTATAAATTATTCTTCGAAATCCGCATTATTCCACTTCTGAAGAGTAATGATGGCAGCAACCATTTTCCATCGATGATATCAACCACTCCGAATATCCCTTTGCCTGTTCACGGTGACAAGAAGTACATTTTATTTTTCTTTAACGCTTAGTATTACTTTGTAAGGTGGAGTAGTCATAAATCGAAGTTGAGTTTGGTGTGGCATATGTATGTACGTATTTACTTCAACGATAATTTTCCGAAATGAAGCCAAGGACTGAAACAAAAATCTTACCCCCATCAAGTTTATGTAGCAAATAGGCACAAAACACGATACATTCTCAGTGTGTGACTAGAGAATGTTTTTTTTTTTTGCTTCGTTTTTGAAGAGGGGATTTAGTTCGTTATCGTCTCACTCGTCTACAATTTATATGCGTCCCCATGGGAATAACAGATTTTCCACTGTGATAATTTTCATGTTAATCTTTTTGTCCTTGGATGTGTACGAGACGAGACTGTGGGGACAATAATAATAGTTGGGATGTGTGCAATTTTTATTTTCGCCAAGTCTTTGCCGGCGAGTGTGTGTGTAGAACTTCACTTTATTGAGATGCTATAAATTCATTTGCATGGGTTACATTCAGGACATTTTTCTGTGTACACAATAGTTTGTAGTGTTTCGAGAGAATTTATGAATGCTTTGGCACTGTTTGGGGGATGGGAAAAAGGAAGAAGACGGGGATACGAGCGAGATGTAAATTGTTTTATACAATTTTGAAGGATATAATGGAATGCGGTCGGGATTATCATTTAATTGAAAGTTTGTAGCTTAATTAAGGACAGGGAAGTACTTTGGCTTGTGAAGAGTTGTAGAACATACCACATACTCCGGCCGAATGGAGTCAATTAGAGAGAGAGAAAAAACAAACTAAATTATTCCGATCTATAGTCAGCTGCAAACCGAGAGAGTATTTGGTTATACGACTAATAAATAAAGACAAGACTTGGTCTCTGCATGATTCGCTTTTAAAAACCTCACAGTAAAAGAAAGTAAAATTTGTTTGTGCTAATTCCGCGCACCGTGCCGTGACGCAATGGGTACTGTGTTGGCCTCTGACGCCGATGACACGGAATCGAATCCCGACAACAGCCATGTCACCCAACATGTTTTCACGGTGCTTCTCCTCAGTAGGGTTCTGAGAAGACCCCCTGTAGTATAATTGTCATGAAAAGCTTCTCGAAATTCGCCGTTTGGAATCGGTAAAAGCTGTAGGTCCCTTTCACCTATGGGAACCGAAAATCACACACAACATGGGTGATTGAGAGAAGCTCGGCTTTGGTCCTTCATGGACTGTAACGCCAACATACATACATAGAATTCCAACATAACACGATGTAAAATTGCATGTGTTGTCGTTCTGTACACTGTAGCCATTTCTCCAACTTGGAAAGGAATGCTGCAAGTGCTCCTTCGTAATGTACATATGCACATAGCTTCTGCAAGTTGTGTACCTTATTTCCAAAGAAAACTCTCCACAACTTGCAGAACTTGATATCAATTTTTCCCAAAATGTTTGCATAACCCCAACTACCCCAATTCCGTGGACTTCCATACCCAATGACGTCATCTCGCCTGGAACATTTGTTGACACTCGAACGCGCACGCGTTAATTTCATGTTCTAAGGTCAGACAACACTTGTAATGTCGAAGGTGTATCCCCATCGTCATTGACATACAAGCGGGGGTGGTTTCCAATAGAATGCAGCCCTCGTGCGCTCATAACCGTCTCGTGTTTAGTCAACTACGGATACTGCTTGAAAACGGTCGCTTTCCCTAAGAAAAAAAAGGATATTCAACTCTTGACGTGGTCGCGATAGAGTACGTTACGTGTATTGTGTACTGGCTTTTGCGGTTAGCTCGCTTGCCAGTCGATCGGAGACATAATAAATGCCTCAATGTCCGAACGATTATCACGGCCAGCAATCACAGGGATTATTCTTCGTTTAAGGATTACCAGTGAATTTTTAAGGATAACGTCGCTTAGTGATTTCGACTATTGAGAGTATTTATCAGTGTTAGTGGCCCGTATCGTGTTCAGGGAGTTGTGGGAAATTTAGTAAAAAATCATTGCAAAGATAACTCCCTCGCCGAAAAGAGGAGTTTGTGTTTAAAGATGAATTAAAGTAAGAGAGTGTATGTTATTGTGTTTTTTTTTTTGTATGTCCTTATATTCTTGTGCCATTTGGAGTTGTTGTGAATTAGGGGGAATGTGTATTGTCGATGGAGGGAATAAATGGAGTATGGTGTTAACGTAATGACACTGAGATAATAAAGATATCCTGGAGGTGATGGAGTTGAATTTCTAAACCAAAATCAGCACCGGAAAGTGCCTACCATAACGGTTACCCTACATGATTATCCTTGGAATTCTTTTTCGCTCCTTCGTTGATCTGTTTTTTTTTTTTTTTTTTGTTTATCTGTCCTGTACGTGCGAATGAATCGGTCTTGCTTGCTTGCCATTCGAGAGGATTTTGGGATCAGTGAACGTGATACTGACGGAAAGTGGTTTTAATTGCTTAACGTGCTAGAAAGAGGATATGAGGCGTATAACGGAATAAATAGAAACAACAACAAATCAGAGGGAAAAAATATTCAGCTTTTGCAAAAATGTCGACAAGTTTTCACCTCTTCCGGTTGACACACATATAAGCACGACATACATATATAGGCGACTGCGTGTGAAGTAATCCCGTGATGTATTTAAACATGGTCCCTAACGGTGTACTAGCTAGCGTAGCGTGGCGACTTTAATTCATCCATGTCAGTCTCTGTTTCGTATTTGTTTTTAGATATTTTTTTCTCGCATGTTGTCAACTCAAAAGACAAACTTTTATTGCTCGTTTATTTGATTGGGGACCGACTCGAGGAAATATGAGTGTTCTGCACCTGCTCTTTGATGACGCTTCTACATATATAAGCGAGTAATGAGAAAATGCTACTGAAGTTTTCCTTGAAGGAAACGCAAAAGTAATTCTTTAATTAAGGAAACTTGCAAATGATGTACATAAGCCCGAGTAACTTGCTACTATAACCGAGACAGATCTCCTCCGAAATATAGCGAATTCTTGGTGTTCATGTGGTTACGCGTCAAGGCGTCCTATAAACTATTACAGAACATAAAAGATGAAAGCACAGTGTCATTCGGCGTGAGATGCATTTCGGTGACATTTATTTGCAAAGGACTTCACGAAGTCAAAATCCTCGTCAAGTTAGATTGAAAAGAACACTTACTTCACTCCAATTCATCCCATAGATGAAGTTGACTCTCCGATCTTTCGTCGTTGCTTTCCAATTCCTTTTGGGTTTTTCGTTTCAAAACTTTTCTCCTTTGTGCAAGTATCTCTTCGGTTTTGTTTTTGTGATTTTTTTTCTCGATTCAAACGAAATATCTGTGGTTGACTGAGAGAGAATCCCATCCCTTATCGGACATTCCACTCGGTTGTCTTTGCAATTGGTGTCATGGTTTTTTCCTTCTGCTTCTTTCGTGTTGCAACAAAACACAAGAAAAACTTAGTACTCGTATACGTATGCGTTATTTCCTCGAAGAGGTACATATCTCGATTTCCTTTAATGTGAACTTTCAAGAATGGGGAATGTGGAATCTCTTTGCTGCGTTCGCCAAGTAAATTGAGTTGAGTGTTTGAAAAACACAAAAAGTCCTTCACAGCCCCGGGCCACTGTTCCAAATTAAAACATGTCATTCTAACGTTGAATATTAAAATGCTTTCGCCGGATCCACTTGAGTTGCATTGGGGAGAGAGAAGAAATTTGGAGAAGAAAGTTAAGAGATAGGTCTACTATGAGAATGGGGCGACTTAAGTGGATGCGCAATTACAGAACAAGCCCTCGAGGCATTCGATTTCTTAATAAGTTCTCTTTGTACGGGCCACGATGCTCATGAAAATATAAAGACTGCGTAAGGGGTTTTCAAAAATAGAATTTTAATTACTCATAGAGTGAGAAACGAAAAAGATGTTTTCTAAAGTTCTCAAGGAAGGGGTAGTAAATAGAGTCCGTGAAGAAACCAACACTGCAGGCAACCAAACAATTGCCATTTCATTATGTAGCAGTTTTAGCGTGTGCGAAAAATCCTCACAATTAATTTCTCCATAAAAGCAAACAACTTTCAGTGGCCATTGATTATGGTGCGTGACTAGGAAATCCTCAAAATGTCGTGAGAAGAAATGACAAACACAACACTTGGCTCACCCTTACATTACACATTGCTACACCAACAAACGAGTCTCTATGGTACACATTGTCTTCTTGTTGTTCCGCCCCAAAAACACGAAAAGCACAAACAAACAGAATCCAAAAAGTCACGGCTTTGACAGGACGCATAAAATGTCCCACTCCCACTCCGAATGAGTGTCCGTCTCGTTATGTTTCCATTGCTGTTACCGCCCAACCTCCATTGTGTCCACGTAATTGATATACACCCCCCCATATTCAGTCGAATCCAAAGCACATACATACGAATAAACAGTTTGCCTTGTCCAGACCCACAAGTGCCATTCGCCCTTTGGAATAAAGAAAAAGAAGGAAAGATACTCGTATAAGAATAAGGATTTATGAAAGCCATTAATATCGTCGCAATGTGACTAACTGTGCCAAATAAAGCCCGAAAGATGTGTTCTCATAATTAGTTACGGTAACAACTACTCCAGCCTCCAGTCATCGAACAGAAACGTGTCCAAATATAATACCCACATACTTCTGTCCCGTGCAAGAAAGCGAGACAAACCGGAACTATGTCAAAAATATTTACGGGTGCCTTCGGCAAAAAATGCTACCGAAACATGTTGCAATCAAGTCGAGTAGAGTCCTTGTCGACCAAGCAGCACCCGTCCTGGTCACGGGAGCTGTGTGCAATCTAAAGACTTCCATATACGATTGGGACTCGCCCAGCTCGTTTACGGGCACAGTAAAGCGACGCCCACATTCAATAGCCACTACGAATTTTTCATCATCCTCGTCATCCACTCCTTCCTCGCCAAATCCTGCCTCGGCGACATCATCAGTATCAAGATCTATAACAACCAACGTCAACACGAATGCAAGGAATCATAATAATAACAACAATAACAACAACAATACGAAGGGATATAGAAAAAGTTTTCGTCATCAGTCGACAACGTCTTATGGTCAGCAACAGATAAGAACAACCACTGCTACGCCGGAGGAAGACAAATTCAATCAAAAGGGAACAACAAAAAAGCTACATCACAAGCAACAGTGGCAGCAGCAAGTCCAGCTAAGGAAAATGTCCTCATCATCGATGCGAAAGGACAAACCGACCAAGTTACGAATTCCGAAAGCATCAGATCGAAACGCGAATGCAACTGGAGCCAGCAGTGGCAACAACACACCGACCGGAACCCTTAGGAGCCACGAGCCAAGGAACAAACTTTCACAATTAAAATCACCCGGGAATAAAGTCCCATCTCGAAATCAAAGTTTAAAGAAGCCAACCACTCCCACGACAGGAACTGCACCCCCGACATCCGGCAGCAATGAACAAACATATACGATGGCAGCGCAAGTAGGCGAAAGCGGTTATCGATTCACACAAAATCCCTATGATCCAGTCGAGTTCACAGAACTCTTTTGTGACTTTCCCGTTAGCTATGAGTCAACAGCAATTATCGGAGCCAGTGGTTTTCATATGAACGGCGTTAAACCACTGCCTCCGCCATACCGCGACCCACCGCCCCCAACCCCGCCCCCAATCTCTCAAATGCCGTCATTGTTGCATGGGGTTAGTGGCGACCCGGGTGGCAAACGTCAACAACAAAATGACGAAATATCAACAAACAGCAATAGCAATAGCCATGCATCGTTACCATCTCGGGGGAAGGTCGTCCTGAGTAAGAAGGAACGCAAAGAGTTAATCAAAAACAACAACAGGTCGAGAAGGGCGACAGCATCTACATCCAGTGCTGGAATCGAAGCTGGATCTGACATTTGCGAAGCAACAGCCCTTCAACTGCACTCCCACCACGACATGCAGAGTAGAATCACCACAGGAGCAGCTCTGCACGACGACGAAGGTAGAATGCATATGAATGCTGCAACCACCGTATCCACGTCTTCGTCGGGAGTGGAGGCAATTGCGGTGAGCGAAACTTCATCGCCGAGCAAACAAAAAAGTCCCTACAAAGGACGAGTGACGGAACTTAAGAATTGCATAGCGAAAATAAACAGCCGCGGCTTATTCTCGCTCAGCAAGAGTAAAGAAGCCGGTTCCGTGACTAATCTTTGTACCAACAGTCAACCGTCTGCAATGAAAACAATAGAGCCATGCAGCGGTAGCAGTGGAAGTGGCAACGTGAGCGAAGGTCCCGATTCCGCATCGTCAAGTCCGTTCAAAAACATTCCCGTACGACAGCGGAAAGGTGGAATTCCACCGATGGAGAACTACTGCCTCTTCGATCCTAGCGTAGACTTCATTAACGAAAAGACACTCAAGCTTCGTAAGGGTAGTGATCCCTCTCCAGGCGTTGATGTCGGTGAAGATTTTATTCAAGAAATCATATATCACGAAGGCGACACCAACACGAATGATTGCAACAATCTCTTCGAGCATCACAATTACTTTGTCATCGATCCTGAGGACTTCGAAATCGATCCAACCACCATGGGAATTCCAAATCCGTTCACCAACGAAGAGATAATCAACCAGAAACTCTTAGCCTCTAAGTCGATATCGTTGGAAAAAGTCATTGCTTCAACGAACGGGGATTCAGCGACACTTAACCAATCGACAACGTCCTCGAAAACTGACGACGATAGTAGTCATACTAACGACAACAACAATAACAGCAATAACGACAGCACCAACAATGACATGATGATTGGTTCATCGACATCAACAGCAGCATCGAGCTCCTCATCGTCTGGCTCCTCTACGGTTACCAAGAAGTTGTCGTTTTTAAATTTATCACCGTTTCGAACCAATTCGCTGCGCTCGAATCACTCAAATGGCAGCGGCGGTGTCGACAGCAATGGTGATGATGTGCAATTCCGTCATCGAACAATACCAATCGAATCCAATTATGTTCTATTCAATCCGGGTCCGGTGCCAAGTAGGAACGTTCAATACAAGATTCGCAAGCCACGTCCGTTATCAACTCACAGCGATGCTGATAGTGGATTCCTTAGTCCATGTTCGCCGGACGAATTGAAATTCAATCCGGCGATTCTGGTGCTACAGCAATGCGATAGTGTCCAAGGATACATAGAGGTGAGAGTTCATATACATACATACATATATGCATGTACACATATCTATACATGTATAATACATACTTTGTTTTGTTGTTATCCTTTTCTGAAAACTTGCTGTTTAGGGCTCTTTTGCCCCTTTACCTTCTATAATCAAATCCAATTTCGTATCCTTGACGGAGAAAAGAGCAAACGATGCATTTCACGCGACAACGAGCACGTCTCGAGAAGGAACGCATACCGCAGTGTCCTCCCCTTGCCACCTTACTCAATGCTCGATTGATTGTACCCTTAGGCTTTGAAGGCAATTTATCTAATCAGCACCCTACTTTTAAGACAAGAGGGAGATCGCCTGCGTCTAAAGGCAACTAAACAGCCCGGAACAGCCAAACATATCGAGAGAACAAGTGAGTTTTGCGTTTTCATTTTTTCGCCCTCCTTTTCGCTGATTAAAGTCATTTTCGTCAAGACTGATGCACTCCCTGAATCAACGTTTTAATCCTGGGGGTGTATAATACTGTGTGGTGTCCTTAAGAGTTTAATGTTGCCACGTGGACGTTGCTGTTATTGTAAAACATCAACGATCCCTTGTTCATTGGTGTTCCCGTTCGAGTTACTAGGAATCTTTTGGGCTTGACGAATCTTTGCGGCGTGAATGAGTGCAACAAAAAAAAAACACTGACATACGGTATTATGGAGATAAGCTCTAAAACTTTGGCTGTTTGATAAATGACCGCAATAAACGCGAAGGATATTATTTCTGTCGCCAGAAGGGGGGTGGTATTTATTCGCTTGGTAGTTAAAAGGATTTTACGAGAATAATTGTCAGGATTAGGATATGTGGGACGTCTGGGGACGTATTAAACTTGATAGCAACTTGTTACCGAGATTCCGATTAGTGCGAATAGTCCTTCGTGCTATAATCTAATCAAACAAACTTACGTCATCCTTTCACGCGATTGTTCTCGCCTTGAATCGATGCACACAGCCATCAGAATTATTATTTATTCCCATACACACTGTCTTAGCTCTAATGCAGTAAACGATCTTCAGTTCGCATTATTCACAATAACAATCGAGTAAAATGTCCTTAAATTCAGCCCTCCGGATACTAAGTGGTGAACGAAGAAAGAAAGCTGTCTTCGAGTAGATGAACAAACTCGAAAACAAGGAGACAATACGTAGAGTACAACAAACGATGTGAAAGATATCAGGTAAACGGATGGATATTAATTTATATCGAGCAATACCGCTGGGAAAGCGCCGACCGGGAGCTACGAGCTACAGAATCTGGGATGGAGGGGAGTCCATTCTTATTTGTTTGTTTGTTATATTTTCTTGCCGTTCGCTCTTCACGTATTGTTGACATTATTGATGGCAGGGATTTTCAGTTTATTTCCTTTCGTCCGTTTTTTTTTTTTCCTCTGTGTGTACGTATCGGTATAAGGATATTTACCCTCATTTTTGTTTTATCCTGTATGCATGCGCTTCCTTGTCTCATATTTCCTGCGGCTCCCACCATTGTCGATAATGGTGGCTTGTATTTACATTCGGAAATATGTAGGGATCCCGCGTGGTTCCAAGTTTCGTGGTAAAAACAAATATTGAAAAGAATCCTTGTTGAATCAATAAGTTCCTTGACGAGTGCGGTTGTCTTTTATTTCGTCCTACCCGCACCACATCAATATCCCGGGAAGGAAGTGAAGTGAATTGTTTTGTTCTTCGTTCGTTAGTGATTTATCGCTTTAAGCGCATTCGTTTAGCAGCTTTTTAACTTTTTCGAAAATTGATGGCGATTTCCGTTTTTTGCCGAATGGCGTAAAAACAGTAACAGAAGAGGAAACGGAACACCCGGCGTTGTTCGTTTGACAAATTGCCAATAGTTAAAATTTTAATGAACACTTTTTCTCAGTTGGCTTCTGCCGTCGGGAGTGGGTGTATCGGTGTGGGTAAGTTCACGGGATATTGTATATTCGCCCGCGAATCTACAGTCGTGGACCAGAAAATAACTTTAGTTGAACTTTAGTTCGAAGGCCTAAGTCCTGATTAATTGGTCACCTCTATAAGGATGATATAGAGGAGTTGAATGAGTTGATACCCTCTTAATAGATGATCTATTAGGATGGGACTTATGTATGCATGTATGTATGTGGAGATCAAACAGTATTTCCAATGCGATATTGAAGTATATTTTTTTGTAGACAATTTAATAGGAAATTAGTTTAATTCAAATTTCTAGAATAATTCAGTAGGTAGTATAAATTAAGAGTATATAATAATTTAAGAATAGTTCAGTATGTAATGCAAAATAAGAATTTATAATTTAAGAATTTGATGAAAAAAACGACAGGGTTTAGCGTCCACGGCCACGGTTGATGCTTCGCAGAATAAGAGGAAAAGAAGAAAGAGTCCAACTGTTTCATTCCTTTTATAGGCTTAAGCATGAGGTTGACGGGGTACGGTAGTAAACGCTCGGTAAAGTAGTAGAAGAAAGAAGCTTTGGAGGATGTGTTCAATAAACACCTAGATCCCATTTGTATGTATCAAAAGTACTTACATATACGTATGTATGTGTGTATGTATGTATTGCTACGGCCATTTATAGTCCAGAATACGGTTCGGCACTGGATTGCGATAAGCTACAACAGTTTACTTGTTTATTCAATAAACACTTTATTATTCCACATCAGATCAATTAAATGGGCGCTTCACCTTTATTACAACTGTAAACCGAGAAAAGAAAAGTCAACCTAGTACTGAGTAGTACTGAGTAGTGCCACCCACTGGAAATATGGGTGGGACGTTGGAGGTTGTAGAGTTCAACATCGGCGTGCAACAACGATAGACATATGTACATATGTATGTATGTACATATGTCCGAGTTGACTGCCTGGTAATTTAATTTATTTTTTTTTTAAGAGTTCCGTTCTTTTTATAAAACTTAGCAATTTATTGCTTACACACACCTTTTTTGTTCACCTTGTCTCTAAAGTTAGATAATTGTTCAGTAGATGGCTTGAGGGCGCCGTGGCGCAGTGGTTAGTGTGTTGGACTCTGATGCACGATGAGCGAGTTCGGATCCCGATAACACCAACGCCATCCTCGGTGGGGTACTGGCAAAACCCCCCGTATATACTTGCCATGAAAAAGCTTCTCAACTCACGCCGTTCGGAATCGGAATTAAACTGTAGGTCCCTTTGATATGTGTGAAAAATAAATCACACACAACATGGGTGATTGAGAAAAGCTTGGCTCTGGTCCTTCATAGGCTGTAACGCCACCAAAGAAGAAGATTTTTTTTTTGTTTTTTTTAGAGACTCGCGCAGGTTCAAGAGTTTTTATATTCTCTTATGATGTGTTGACACACACAACCTGAACGGAGTGCAGTGGTTGGGGTCGTTGATGTTCGTTCACTACTCTTAGGGGTGGTTGTCCTAGACCTAGATAGGACGAGAGCCGACCAAATTCCGCGTTGGTTATAGTCCGAAGTAATTCGTTCAAGCACTTTAGTATTGCATACGCAGAGGATGAATTTCGGTTGACCATATACTGTGAGTGTTATGCCTGCAAGCAGTACGTCTGGTCACTTTCGCTAAGAAGCGAATTTGAACTATTGACCTTCCGCTCGGCGGTCGATGTTGTTAACTACTGCACCACGACCATCCCCAGAAGAAGAAGATGGCTTGATTTCTTTCTCACTGGATTACCGACTAATCACTGATACTGATTACTGAATGCCCCGGAGGACGAGTGCTCTCACTTATGTACATATGTATATAGCCCCCGGTCCATTTTCTCGAATGATCGTCGCCGTCATGTACGTTCCCCTTCTTTACGTCAGAAGTATCTGTAATGCTCCGTCTCCTGGTACATACATATTAACATTCAGCAGTATGCCGCTGAAAGTTACCATCATTTCCTTTTTAGCTGCGTCAGAGCATTCCCACCTTTGACAGCGAAATTCGAATACAACCATGTACATTTGTATAAGGCTGCAGTGGTACCAAAAATGGCAGTATTAAACCATTCGGTATAACAATAACACCTAAAAAATCCGTAGGTGTTTGATACTCATTGATATGTATTAACTTAACATATTTAACTTAACTTAAAATATTTAAATAAGAGGTGCACATATAAAAATGACACAATGTATGTATATTTTTAAAGCAACTATCTCAACTATTATCTTTTCCCCAAAGGTGCACGACATCGAATCAGATAATGAGAGAAAATAACGAATGAAAACAAAAACAAAACAAACAAAAGCGCTGATGCCTCGTTCAATAGTGAGAATGATTGCTCCTTGTCAGGATGAGCGGAACAATATGCATTAATCATTCTTCACCAAAAAAAAAAAAAAAAAACATGAACACCACCACAATGCATAACCCAAGTGTGCTTGTATGTTCCTTTTATTCCGGATAGTAACGATGGTGTGGCTTTCCGCCATTTCGGGCTTGGTTCCGCTTAAAATTTATAATTTTCTGTTGTTGTTCTTCGAGAGTAATTTGTGAGTTCTACTCTATTTCCAATTTTATTTCTCGAAAAGGAAATCTGTTCCTTGCTCACAAAGCGCTCTTCCTTTCCGTTGTTACCTCTTGTATCACTTTTCAATAGATGTGTACTACAGTTTATTCCTTTTTTAAGTTTTCCCTTGGAAAGAGTGAAATAGCTTTTAAGTATGCACACTTGTCTGGTCGGTGCAGAAGTTTGACTGGTTGACTATGGGCATTGTACTTGAAACGGTAATCAATTTTCGTTGGAGAAAGCCTACTTCTCCTTCTTAACGGGCGCTACAGTTCGCGTGAACCTTGCCCTCAACCAACAGGGCCCCTCCAACTAGCACGATCTTTTGCTAGGCTTTTCCATTGCCGCACACCCAGTTGGCTGAGGTCCCCTTCTACCTGTGTGCGGCATCTTAAGTGCGGCCGTCCTCTGTTTCTTCGTCCCTCGGGGTTGGATTCAAAGACTTTCCGGGCTGGAGTTGTGCTGTTCATTCGGTCTATATGGCCTAGCCATCTTAGGCGTTGAATCCGTGACGCCTGAGAAGACTCATGTCGCTTTGCAGCCCGGAAAGTTCGTGGTTGAATCCTTTCCTTCATCCCCCGTCTGAGTTTTTAGGCCCGAAAATCACGCGCAAAATCTTTCTCTCGAACCGACCAAGGGCCTCCTCATCCGCCGAGGTAGACGAAGTCCTTAACTATCTCAAACTTATGTCTGCCAATACAAACTTTTTGACCAAGACCAAGGGACGCTTGTGTAAACAAAGGTGCAGGAAATGCGACCGACCACTTGACACCCATGGAAACTGGACTAAGTAATTCGATACCCCAGAATTGCGGGTCAGCATTTTAGATCCACCGACCATCGATAAAGGGCGCCGTGGTGCAGTAGTTAGTGTGTTGGACTCTGACGCACGATGATCCCGATAACACCAACGCCATCGAATGTTTATTTCGCGGCGTCCCTCCTTGGCGGGGTACTGGCAAAACCCTCCATAGTATAACTTGCCTAGAAAAAGCTTCTCGACTCACGCCGTTCGGAATCGGCATTAAACTGTAGGTCCCTTTCACCTGTGTGAAAGATAGAATCACACACAACATGGGTGATTGAAGGGAAGCTTGGCTCTGGTCCTTCATGGGCTGTAACGCCACCAAAGAAGAAGAAGACCATCGATAAATTATTTCACACTAAGATAAGAATTGAATTGTATCTAGCTCTAAGAACTCAAATGTATCTAGTTTAAGATTTGAAAGATCATTCTGTGTCCAGCGATCGAGGGGATCAGTCCATTCAATAAAGATTACTTTTTTAAAACTCCATCTATGTAGTGAAAAATATGTGTACTTTATTATGTTAATCTCGTCGGCGTATGCAAGGAGTTGCGAGGATTGCAACTCCAGTGATTTTTGCACAATCATTTCTAATATGATGTTGTAGAAATCACACGACTGCGCATCGCCCTGCCTAAATCCTTTTTTGATATCAAAACTATCGGTAAGGTGTTCACCGATTCGAATGGTGCAGCGGGCGTTCTCCAAAGTCATCCTGCATTGTCTGACGAGTTTAGCAGGGATGTCAAAGGTAGACATAGCGTGATTTATCTCATCTCTATATACGCTGTCGTATGCGGCCTTGAAGTCGACAAATAGGTGGTGAGTGTCGACTTGAAATTCATTGGTTTTTTCCAGGATTTGCCGTAGTGTGAAGAGTTGGTCGATGGTGGACTTCCCTGGCCTGAATCCGCAATGATAAGGACCGATCAGCTTTTTTACAAAAGGCTTCAGGCGTTCACACAAAACGGCAGAGAAGATTTTGTAGGCGATGTTAAGAAGACTTATTCCTCTGTAGTTGGCGCAGTCAGAGGGGTCTCCTTTCTTGTGGATTGGGCATACGATGCTGAGACTCTATTCCTCGGGCATGCTTTCCTCTGACCATATCTTACAGATGAGCATGTTCCTAACCAGGTCATCCCGAGCTGCTTTGAAGAGCTCTGCAGACAGTCCGTCTGCGCCAGCAGCTTTATTCGACTTGAATTTCGATATGGTGATCTTAACTTCGTCGAGGTCAGGGGGAAGAAATTTTCTGCGGTTTTCGTCGTTAAGAAATGGAACATTCTGCTTGACAGCGGCATATTGGCTAACATCGTCGTTATACAGTCTGCAGAAGTGGTTTTTCCATATTCCCAGCATCGATTGCGTTTCTACTGCTAGGTGTCCGTTCTCATCCCTGCAGACTGCCGTTCTGGCTTTATAACCTTGGCATGTTCGCCTTATCTGTTGATGAAACTTTCGAACGTCACGCCTGCAGTAACATCTCTCCAAATCCTTAATCGCGCGCTTGTCGTGCTCTCTCTTCTTTCTTCTAAGAAGCTTATGCTCCTCCCTTCTTTTTAACTCGTAGAGCTCACGAGCTGCTCTTGTTCTTCTATGCAGCGAGGTTTTATATGCATCCTGTTTCGCTGTGTGAATTCTCCTGCACTCGTCATTGAACCAGGTGTTTCTCCGTGGTGGACCCTTGAAGCCCAAAACTTCAGATGCAGTGCCTTTCAGGGCTTGTTTGCAAAGGTTCCACTGCGATCGGTAAAAGCACTAGCGGTTTCTGGCGATAGTAGCTTTCCGACGTCATAACTTTGTATTCTTACTCTACTCCGCTGCGTTCGTGATATCCGTAGGCGCATCTTGGCTACTACAGGATAGTGGTCCGAGTCGATGTTAGCTCCTCGGAAAGTTCGAACATCAATAATAGTGGAGGAGTGTCTGACGTCGATCGCGATGTGATCAATCTAGTTAGTGAATGATTGATCTGGCGACCGCCAGGTGCCTTTGTGTATATCGAGGTGCGGGAAACGCGTACTGTCTAGTCTAGAAGGAGATTTTTCCTCGTTGCAAGATCAATCAGCATGTGTCCGTTATCGGATGTGGTGTGGTGTAGGCTATGTTTGCCGATGACTCGTTCAAAGCTACTTTCCTTACCCAGTTTAGCAATGAAGTCTCCTAGTACAATTTTGATGTCATAGCTGGGACATTGGGCATACGTTCTGTCTAGGAGATCGTAGATCTCGTAGAACTCATCTTTGACGGAGTCATCCTTGTCTTCCGTGGGGACGTGGTCGCTGATGTTAAAAAATGTAGCCTTGATACGGATCGTTATGAGGCATTCGGTCACATGCCGAAAGTTTAGGACTTTTTGTCTAGTCCACCTCGAACAACAAATCCGCATCCGAACAATCGTTGCCCTCTTTCCCTATAGCAGTCGCCGTAGTAAATGTTGCAGTTTTTCATCCGCTTTATACCCGGTCCATTCCAACGCATTTCCTGGATGGCGGTTATGTCCGTTTTATAGCGGTCTAGGGTGTCTGCAAGTTGTTCGGCTGCACGTGGCCTGTTTAGGGACCTAACATTCCACGTACAGAGCCGAAGATCGTTGTCCTTTTTTCGTTTTTTGTAAGGGTCGTCAACATTAATCCGGTCCGTTTTATCCGAGGCTTGTGGTTGTTTCGAAGTTTGTGTTTTTTTACGGTTACGGCTTACTAGGCCGTAGCCCAACCGACTAATCCTGTTTTTTGGGCGCAGGAGGCTCGCCTTTCGCCCTACCCCGTCTGCAGTTTGCATAGGAATCTACAGATGGCACTACGACGAGGTGAGAATGGGACTTACTAACAGTGCCGCAAGATATTCGTCTGCGGTGGCTCTTCTCGCTTTTTAGCAGGTCAGCATACATATGACGGATAGATGCTACCCGTACAAGGCCTTTGTTAGTCCTTTGCCAGTGGAGACAGGATGGGATTTTTTCAATACTTACGCCTCGTTTTGAGTGGCGGATATAAGGACCATACGAACTCTACAATCTACTTGCCCGACATGTTTCTACTTTTGCCCATTAAATAAGTAGGTCCCATTGGAATTTCATTTGGTATATTTTGGGATCCATCCACCATAACCTCGTTCTTCGGGCATTATTTAAAATTGCCAATACTCCACTCCGCCCTTGATAGGAATTTTTTTTCCCCGTTAACGCATGATTGAGGAGCTCTGTAGGAATACAAGTTTTATATCTTCTTTTTGCCCAATAGTGATTCCCTTGATATTCCATCGCCGTTGTAGGTATGTTCCTGTACCGTTAAATCCCAAAACGAGTGCATGTTCTCTTATCGCATGGGATGGCTGGTACGCCACGCAAGCACACCCCAACGAACGAACAGTGACGGTCCGCTCTGTGGCTTGAATGGTAGGAGAATCCTTGAATACAGGCACCAAAAAACAACAATATTTTATATAATAAATTTTCCAGCAAATAACCGAAGCTGTCCTGGATACCAAAATGCAATTTTCATTATTGTTTTTATGCATACATACATACATACACACATACTGTACTGTGTCTGTTGTGATGATTTACTTTTTTTATGTTTTTTTATGTTTTAATGCGCTTAAAGCGTATGCTGGCGCGGTGAATGGTTTACTTGAATTTAATCAGCTGTTGCGAAATAATATTTTCCCGATAATTTTGTTTAACTTTTTTTTATCACAATTGTCCGAGTGGATTGTGCAACGTAATTGACAGTACATTTTTTTACCAACATAGAGGTGTTTGTTTTAAATCAAATACTATGATTGTAGGTACATATGTACTTTTGCAATACAGATAGTTATTTCAATCGTTATTTGCATTCATTAAGCGATAACGATCTGATTATGAATAATCCAAAACGAGCAGAATACAAATAAGAGGACCAATAAACAGATAATCAACCCTGCGGAATTTCATATTGGAAAAAAGAATACTTAAATCTTTTAAGTAGCGAATGCTTAAACTAATTTCGACGACAAAGAAATACGGAGAACGTACATATGTACATATATACATATTTAAATAGTCCAGTATAAAATGTAAATCACGTCGAATGGCAACACAAACTAGTGGCCTAAATCCACACCTGTTTGTTTACCGCCCTTAAAACACAAAATTTCTCAAATTCCACAAACTTTGATGCCTATTTGTCCCTTACGTCAACACAGAAGCTTCCAAAGCACACAAAACACCATTTTGCCTCATGCTGACACTTTCTGAATTCCCAACTAATTACGCTCTCAATTTCAAATACATATTTCAACCCCTTGACTGGGCTCGCACTTGCCCATTTACCCCAGCCCAGCACAAGATGAAAGGAAAAAGAACAAACATTCACTGTCGCAGGAAACTTGGAAACACCCCGATCCGATGCTATAGCAACGACAGCTAAACAAATCCTTACGCATAATAAAGTGACATAAACGGAATCATTTCACCGGCCGACGGGCTATATAGTCCTGTAAGTACACAGGATATTTAAATTAACTAATAATTTCGAAAATTCGTGTTGTTGGTTTTTCAACGCGTCCGCGACGACAGTCTGAAAGGGAGAGATGGCGAGAATCATCAAAGAATCACCCCTCGTAATGCATTAGACGAATACGTCTTCTGATATGCGTGTGAAGACTGGTTAATTTTTTGGCTGATGCGGTGCGTGTACCGTGTAATATAAACATTTGCCCATCCCATCAACTACCACCGAGTACAAGGGATGATTGTTGCCAACTTTTCGGAATGTTTTCCTCATCAGGGAACCCTTCATTCAAATGCCATCTGCAGGGATATGCGAAAACGGAATGTGAGTGCATCGAAGCTATACTACCGTCCGAAAACCTTAAAAGTCAACTACAAGCATATTAAGTGTAAGGAACAGCTCGTCTTGAACAAACAGACAGAGCAAAGCAATATGCTCAGTGTGGTGAGGGTGTTGTATTTTAATTTGTTTTCGCAGCGAAAGGGATGTCGGGATGTTGGTACGCTGATGACGATTTAAAATTGCATTAGATGGCGAGATGTTTGTTTGCATAACTGGTCTAATAATCCGTGAATCGATGGATAGAATTCATTTTTCCACCGGTGTGGGAGGGAGTAAGGGTGTTATAATGATGGCTGTACGTGTTTGTGTAACGATGTAGGAAATTATTTTTTTTTTCCTTTAGAAAGGGGGAAGGTGCAAATGAAGCGACATGCGGAGATGTTAACGATTTCCCAGTGGGGAGAAAATTGGAGATCTCGAAGTGTATTCATGAAAATTTGTTTTTGCAAAAGGAATGATTATGCGGAAAAGGATTCAGAATACCGTAGGTATGTACATATGTTTACGGAAGGTATGAGAATTTCCATTTGTCGGAATGGGCATTAATATATGTATGTACATATGTATGTACAGTGAAAAAGGTTTTTTTTTTGGTATACAGGCTTCTGGCTTATTATAGCCAGCTACATACATATGTAGGTATGTAAGAGCACCGTGGCGCAGTGGGTAGTGTGATGACACGGGATCGAATCCCGACACAGCCATGTCATCGAACGTGTTGTGTTTTTCACGGTGTTTCTCCTCAACGGGGTTCTGACAAAACCCCCTGCAGTAAAATTGTCATGAAAAGCTTCTCGAAATTCGCCGTTCGGAACCGGCAATAAACTATAGGTCCCTTTCACCTAGGGGAAAATGAAATCGCACACAACATGGGTGATTGAGAGAAGCTCGGCTCAGGTTCTTCATGGACTGTAACGCTAACATACATACATACATATGTACATACATACATACATACATAGTACATACATACATATGTAAGTACATTTAACTAAGGGCACCGTGGCATTGTGGTTAGTGTGTTGGACTCTGAGGCACGATGAGCGAGTTCGGGTCCCGATAATATCAACGCCATCGAATGTTTATTTCGCGGCGTCCTTCCTCGGCAGGGTATACTTGCCATGAAAAAGCCTCTCGACTCGCCTTTCGGAATCGAATTGTAGGTTTCTTTCACCTGTGTGAAAAATAAAATCACACACAACATGGGTGACTGAGAGAAGCTTGGCTCTCTAGTCCTTCATGGGTTGCAACGCCACCAAAGAGAACGTACATTTAACTAAATGTAGTATAGTTTGTACGCGTATACAGTCTCAACCAGTCGATATATGTACATATTGTTGCATACAAATGTATGTATGTATGTATATATGTATGTACATACATACATATGTACATATGTACATACATACACATGTACATATGTACTTAGAAGCATGTCTACTCAGTACATGAGTGTGACCATAAACTTTATCTGACACCATTACTTGAAGCGCTAACATTCATCTTGTCAATTCAAAAGCGCGTCTACTAGCACCATGTATTTACTCCACTTGTGTAGAATGACTCTCCTTATCGAACACCATCTCTTACTGCCAACCGCATCTCTACATATGTATATGTACATACATATGTATTTACCCAGCATCAAGTTGCAACCCATTGAAATGCATCACACATCCTAGATAAACGGGGAAAAAGAGATAATATCCTGTCCCTAAAAACAACTTCACAACTTCCCACATCAGATGCAATATGGCAACAAGCATGTACATACATATGTATGTATGTATACATGCTTAGCATTCTTTTTACCGCCAGCATCAGCACATCCTGATTTTATCCTCATTTTTTTGCCTGGATTTGAGTAAACACCCATAACCACGAGTGAGGACCGCATCCTGTTTCAAAAGTTCTTCAATATTTGCTGTCCACTAAGGTTTGACTGGTGATGTTCTTCCCCTTCAACATCCTCCAAACCGCCATACCAACTAGGTCCTGAGATATCGAGATGAAGAACACGAGAACATCCTGCTCCTTTTTATCCATGAATGAAATTAAAAAGAGTTCATATTCTTTCATCTTGGCTGCGTGTTTTTCACATTCACATTGCACAAGCGATGCAAGGAGACAGCAAACTGAGAAACAAGTCAAAGCTAACGACGAAACGGATGCATTCTTCGTCATGTCCTGCCTGTCGAACGCCGTTCAACAGCGTAGAACAATATTTATCGAATAAGATTCATCAGAGCGCAAATATTTTTCAAGCTAAAGCGTATCCGCTTCCTTTCATTATGCATGAAAATGGATGTGTATTATACATTCATATGCACATACATATGTATGTATGCACAAGTTGTCTTCCCTTTTGCTTTGCTGCTCTCTCACTCTCTTGATCACGCCTTTGTGCTGCCGATAGTTGCAAAGTGGTTGTTTCAAATGGTATCTCCTCTACAGTTCTATGCTCTATGAGCTTCATGCAAATATGTTTTGGGGCCAACTTGTATGCATATTAAAGTCGTTCACTCTAAATGGAGTACGCTTACAATAGAGCAAGAGGACTCAATCAGGAATCAGGTCAAGATGCTCGAGGAATCCTGTGTGATGAAAATGAGATCCATATTGAAGTCACTTGTAGAGTTGTCTTCATCGATTTTTTTTTTTCAGTCTACAAAATGCCTTCTGTTGTCTTTTCTAGGATTACTAAGCGAGCAAATTAAAGATGCTGCCAAACTATCTTTTTTTGCTGCTAATTGACTTTCCTTCTTCAAACATTAGGCGAATAGACAAAACTCACCGGGACGCAACACTCATAAACGTAAACAAATATCTAGCACTTGAAGTAGTACAATACTTCATAACATGGACGATACTAAAGCTCAAATCGGTGCTGCACATGAAGGTGATGACATGGCGAGTAGTACATACATAAGTATGATCGTATTTGATTGTGTGTTGCGGTTGTGTGACAACTCACCAGGACAAACTTTCATTAAGTCGACCAGCACCAGCCGCTGGAGTAGTCACTTGCTCCTCTCGTGTGCCACCATCCATCGCTCGAGTGGTTTCTACTGATAATTGGATTTGCAACGCTTTATGACAGCTCTCTTAAAGGGGGCCGTTGTTGCCGGAAAAGCTAAGGACAAGAGAACCGAGCAATAAGTTTGATGTAAGGATATCAATTAAAACTTTGCGATAGAATGAGACACACTACTTTGCCTAAAGAGTAGTATGATATACATAAGTGCTTCATATCTCTTCGAAGAAACTGAAAACGACAGTATCGAAAAAGCAGTTGAGTGGGTGAGAAGGAGTAAAGAGGATAATTCCGTCTGAAAAGGTTCGGTTAATAAGGGTTGATTATGCTGTTGTTAGCAATGGAAACGGGGTATGCTTAAAACCACGCCAAATTGAGTGACTTGTATCTTTCTGTTCTCGTCTTGTCAGGGTGTTGTCGCTAAAGTCAGGGTTATGTCCATGTAATCCCCCGTGCCGTGTGGAGTAGTCTTTTAAGTTTATGACTAATAGCAAACATCAATTTCCAAATGTTAATCTGTAATTCTAAATGCAAATCCCCAAGTTGGTTGGAGTGAGAAGAAGGCTTTTTCAGCTAAATTGTCTGCCATTTATAAGCGTCAAGTATTGCATTTTCTGTAGAATCTGTCTATTTGCTTAGGTTCGAAGAGGGGAGCTTGCCTTTGACTTTCGAAAAAGAAGTCGGTCTTTTACTTCGAGTTACAAGTCTCATGTTTTCAATCATTTAGGAACGCAACCACTTTGTCCATATTCTATGATAAATGTTTTCGAATTTGTGGCATTTCCAGATTGATCCAGATACCCTACTCAAACACTCTTTCTTGCACCCTACTCTTAAGCAAACATAATTAAATTAGGAACCAACAACAAAGTTCCTCATTAATCCTTGATTATTTTCTAATCACTCTTCCACCACCACTCATGAGTCAAACGTTTCCTTCCCCTTAGAGGATTGATGGTTTCTAGGCGAGAAACAAAAACTAAGCACTTTTGTACAATTGCTAGGCTTATGGCAACTGACAGGGTAGGGCAAGGCGAGCGGGATAAGAACAGTCGAAAATATAATGAAAACAATTTTCAAATGTAAATGAGAATAGCAGGTACTGTCGTACTTCCGGTCTAGTCACCATTGCATGGCGTTTATTTTTCCATTTTATCAGTTTCACTCCATCATGACAAGGCACAAATGAAGAGTGCAAGAAACGAAAGGAAAATAGGACTGTTTTCTATTTATTTAGGTGAATAATGAATTTCAAGCGTAAAACGACAATTCTGTGGACTAAGTGTCGTCCCTTTTTTGTAATTAATTGGATTTGGATAATAATTCGCTGCGAGGATTGATGGTTGGCTTGTGCTACCATTGGAAGCCTCTATCATTTGTCATCTCAACACAGCAGGTATTTCGCCGTAAGTCACAGAGTGAAGCTTTTACAACTCACACTCGTTGCAGGAGGGAGAGATAATGTTGTTGGAGATACAATTCCCTTATACCATGTCATTGTGTTGAAAATGGTGATATTCGTAGCATAGTATAAGCCAATGTTTAATAGAAAACGCTGCAAGTAGATTTGGTTGTGAATCTCATTTAAGCCGTAAGACTATGTTCCCTATGTGCCTATTACGGCAAACCGTGAAATGCCCATTTCTCTCTTAAATTCTCCGAGATTTCCTACGTATGTCCTTTCCCTATTTCAATTCCAGCCGTTTATCACTTTTCTTTTTATTAAGGGGGCGGGTGTTGGCAAAGTTGAAAAATTGTCTTGCGTGTCGAGAAGACTTTCATAAGTCAGAATAAATTGAATAACTCTCTCCATCTTTTCGAGTTGCTTGTGTACTACTATGACTCTCCAGTGAGTTATGATACTCATATTTTGTTTACTTTTGAACATTGAATTCTCAAGTCTCCTTGAACGTCGTCAAAGTGCCAAATAGGTTACGAATGGGGGGCCCGTGCCTCTATAATACATTCCTCTGTAAATGCAAAGGATCATGAAAAGGCATGAAAAGTGTTGCTGAAAATCGTGATACAAAATAATTTCCCAGGATTTTCAAGTACGCCATTCGAGTGATAGATCTATTTTACGGGGTATGTACCTACCCACCCGATTCCTTCGTGGCCTGGCAACAGCAGGAGTTTGATGTAAGATTATGTGTTGCAGAGGGAGATTGCTAAAAGCTCCTTCGGCCATGGCTGGACGTAATTAAATCGTTGAATGTTTTCGGTGCGCACACAAAATATTCAAAATTTATATCTTTATGGCAAATGTGAGGCTTTCCACTTGGCTGAGAAGGAAGAATCTGTCGGGTTGGTCGGATGGTTGATTGTAATGTTCGTGGGGATGGCCTTTTATGGCCAGTCTAAATGGTGTAAGCTGCTTACCGAAATGGAATATTAAGTAATTCGTTATGCTCTGGGGCGGATAGGTCTTCGGGGATACTTTGCGATCTTACTGAATAAGTGGGCTTAAGTGTAAAGAATTCGTTAAATTGAAATACAATTTCTGAGATTGGAGAGCTTAAAAATTGATGTACATAAGTGCATGAATATGAAGAGTCCTAGCAAGAAGGATCCTAAGTGCGATTAAAGTGCTTTTTACAGTCAAAATGTTCTAGAAGAGTAGCCTTAACATACAAAGGGGCTCACTCAACCCGGCAGGACGATTTCTAATTGCAAACCATTCTTTGACAATATTCCGAAAGCCTCGATCTACATATCTTCCCGCGTATCCGACAAATGTGCCAATTGTCTATTACCATAAAATGAAAGACCAACCTAAACAAAGGAGCATCTCACTTACGTTGAGATGAGCATCACTTCTGCAATGGCAAGAGGGAAGAACCATATGTATAACACAACAAAAGCGTACAAATCACTCCTTTACTCTTGCTATGTCGGACTTGTTTTACATACACCCGTATTTTTAGACACGCTCGGCGCAAGCCACACAGACTGCCAACGATGCGTTACGCACCGAGTCAAACCGACAACGTCCAAATTGGGAACACTATTTCTCTGTGACACGACAAGTGTGCCAAGCGCGGCCTGTTAGAGACGCGACGACCTCAAACCATGGGAAAGACACATTGCACTCCGTACTACAAATATGTGTGTTGTTTGGATGAGAAAGTAAAGTAAAAAAAATCGAACAGTTTTAGATACGAACGATTTCCTTTTTCCCTAGGTTCAGAGGGACGGATCACAGAAGGTGTCTATGCAGTTTCTTGAACCCGATATGTGTGTGCACATACGAGTTAGGGCTCCAACAACAACAGGAAGACTTGAGCAAGTTGTCAAAATATACACAAGCGCCAAGTGCAGATGGCGGTTTTCCCTAGACGCGGATGTGCATCATCTGACTCGTGCCGGCCCTCTAGCACCGTAACTATGCACATACATATGTACAGGCAAACGGGAGGGAAAAACGAGTTTATTTTGGTCGCGAAACCAAGGCGTAGAGGGTTGACAGCTCAGAAAATGAATCCAGTAATTAATTGCGCTTCATAAAATGTATTTTCACCTACAATCCAACAGGCGCACAGTGCGAAATGTGTCCCATCCCATCCCATCAAATGAAATTTATATTTTTATGAAATTTAATCAATCCTAATTTGGGCGAGGAAGGAGGCACATCCATAGGTAAGTCGTGGCAGACTGGTTGTGGTGCCGAACTGTAAAATTAACTACATAAATGAGTTGATGAGACGAGGTGCTGCGGACATAGTGACTGTGATGCTTGTAATGAACGGAGTAGGTACCAAGCACGATGGTCGGGCCCTCGGTGCGTAATGAAACGTTATGACGATGGCAGTCAAATTGCTGAAGCTCAATAATTATGTATGCGTACGGTAATGAAATCAGGGCGCTAATTGAGTTGTTATTATTTCAGTCGAGTTACTCAGTAAAAAAAAAAAAAAAAATCGAAAGTACGCCTTTCCCGCGGCTCAGCGTATCCCATTTGATAAAGGAGCGTATCCATGTTGGATAGAGTCAGGTTTAATTATGCATATCCTTGGGTAATATCTGGAATTGTCGTTTACTCCGCAGTCATGGAGTGAGATTGCCATGGATGTAATTAATCGACAACAGAATGGAATGCATTACCGTGGGGGGATCGTAAGAGTAGTTAATCGGAAAATGTTCAACTTACACGAGATCGCTTCACATCAATCCATTCCTTCGATATTTTAATTATTTCAGTTATGACAAGAAACAATCCAATTAATGTTCCTGCTCCCAGACTTCACTCAAATCGAGTGAAAGCATTCAAATGGGATATTACGAACTGACTCAACTCCATTCCGAATATCTCGTAAATTGTTCCCTCATATAAGGGATCCCCATTTCAGAAGCGTCCACGCGAGAGCAGTTTTTCTCTCGATTTTCCTCGAAAACTCACAAGATCATTCAGTTTATCGCGATCCTTCATGCGACTACAGTGTGTGCGTTACACTTTTCTCTGTTCCGTTCGGTCGGTGATTCCGAAATTTCCGACGAAGACAAGTCATAGTGGTGGATGCGGCATCGGTCGTAAATTTATCACCCGTCGCTACTTAATCAGAAGTTATTACGAGTGTCCATACGGTCCGCAAGCGGTTTGTTGATTAATCCCGAAAATGGGTTAATTAAACTGAAAAGCTCAATAAAAAATCAGCGAATGCTGAAGTCAGTAGCTATATAGTGTACATATGTACATATGTATACAAACACATGTGTGGTTTTAGATATACAACATATGTACATACGTATGTTTGTATCTGTGGATGCAATCGATCGGTTTGTAGTGTTCAAAACTACAGTGGATTTTGTGCAATTATTTTCGGAAATACTTGTATTTGTATTTTCCATTTCCCGTGGAGGCCAGTGGCGTCTTGGCCACTCAGTTGATAGTAATAGTACGTGGCATCTGGTCGATAGTACCACACGTCTCATCGTTAACACACCGCGGACAAAACGTAATGAATTAGAGGCGCGAGGCATTCGCGTGCGCGTAGTTATTTATGGATTAAAAAGCAGCCGATACGTAGTATTCTGTTAATCGTCAGAGAATTTTTCAAGTTTTTTTCGTCTATTGGGGGATTCGATAGTGCATCATTGAACACGCTTATCGACCTAATCACTATCTCGATTGGAACAGTGAACTTCAAGTGCATTTGGTATATTTTCGAAGATTTTCAATTCCTCATTCTTGGGTTGGAGAATGGGGAATTCTCCCTTTTACAGTCAGTCATCTTGGATTTAATTACTGAGTCATCTGCGACTTATGGGGAAACAGATGCGGTACGAGAGTGGCGTAGGAAAGAAGAAACATTTTCCCGCCTACTCATTGCAGCTTACAGTGAATACCAACCCCGTGCCCAGAGGAAAAGTCGAATCGTACCTGAGTCAACAGTTTTAAATTTATGTATTTCTTTCAGTGAAAGTGCTGGCGCTTCACCAATAACGCTTGGTTGGTCTTCTATCCGAGAAAAAAAAAAGGGGTTGAATAGAAAATACGAATCCGGAATAATGTAGTTTTGGCTTCAAATTGTAGGTTGGCAGAAGTTTTGCTCTTTTCGAAATGAAAAATTGCAGACGAAATTGATTTTGGGGGCACGTTTCGGGCGGAAGAAGGATATTGCTCATGTGTGCTGAGGTGTCCTTTGGGGAATAGCAGGATGGATGGGCAGAAGTGGCAGTTGGTTTACTTGCTGAAGGGTTTGTCTATTTCGTTATTTCTTTCTTTTTTTTTTTTTTTTTTGTTGTGCGAACTTTATAATGGAATTAGGAAAAACGTGTGCGTTTTGAGGAGAAAGGACATGAATCACTTTGATGAAATTGAGTTGTATTTTATTGAACAAGAAAGACATGACTTACAGTGGCGTGCAAAACCGGTCGAATAAATGGCAAAATCCTGGAAATCTTTCATAACACGTTTATTTGTAATCCTAATAGAATTTCTATTATTTTATTTTATTTGTTGATATTTCAGAAGAGTAATAAAAAAAAAATTTTTTTTTTCATTCAAATAATAAAAACAAAAAAAAAAAAAAAAAAAAAACATCCCAAAGAGTCTAACTACATTATGTTCATCGTCCACTTGCACGTTTCTTGTTAGCTTAATATACTGCTATTGTTCAGTATTTTGTCCAGAGCCCTTTGTTCTTAATGACACTATTCACTCTTTTTGGCATGCTTTCTACTAATTTTTCGATAATAGAGTGAGGAATACGTTGCCATTCAGTCTGCACTCTAGACCCCACTTGGTTGAGACTGCTCAGTGCATCCTCGTAGTGTGACAATCTTTTCTTCACGAACACCTACAAATTTTTGATGGGATTCAGATCGGGGCTTTGGGCCGGCCAAAGCATCATTTGAAACTGCTGATCCTCAAGCCATTTCTTTAGAATTTTGGCTGTGTGTTTTGGATCTCACAGCAAATCCTGGATCATAGATGGTTGGAAACGTGTAGTCGATCCGACGAAGAAAAAATTAACCATTTTTAGTCAGTCTTACGGACGAATCTAACGGAATTCATGGATGAAGGCACATATCCAATTGATGAAATGATTTTTCAGCAAGATGGAGATCCAACAATAGAAATTCTAGTAGGACTACAAATAAATGTGTTATGAAAGATTTCCAGGATTTTTTCATTTATTCAACCGGTTTTACACGTCACTATATGTGCATATGAGTAGAGGTATGGGTGAAGGATTTATAGTACAATCGGTCATCTGGAACAATGAAGATTCATTGTGTAAATTGAATAAGCTTACTGAGAAATGTTACGCCACTACTTGATGTCAGATAAGGCATTGGCGGTTCAGAGCTTCGAATTTCTAAATTACAGACACCGGTTATTTGAAAAGTTTCTTTAGAAAACTCTTAGCAACATGCTCAACTAGATTTCAGTCGCAAGTCCAAGTTCATGTTGATATTTACACATACATACGTATGTACATACAGACATACATACATACATATGTATGTATGCCTTCGTGCTGTTTCTTGATCTCAAAAAACGCTAGGTCAAGGTTGGTATGCTTGTCTCTGAACATCTTGAGTAATTTTCTCCAGAAAATAACAAGTCCTATCTTCCCCATTTAATGACATACGGTACAGGGTTGTGCTTGGAGAAACATAAACATGTACATATGTACATATAAATGCTATAACGTATTGCTTCTGCAAGTACAATAAAGTATGTTAAAAGACCACTTTCGGATCGAAGCAGCAGTTGTGCACCCCCAAAGCTCAAATGTTGCCGTTTTGCCATTAACCTCCTTCCCTCCATATCGTCCGGTTGCGTTCCTTTTTATTTACTAAGACACCTTGGGGCGTGTCTTATTACCGTCTGACTTGGCTGTTAGCTTTTAAACAAATTGAATTCGATGACATTCATCGGTACTGTCATTCTAGCATCGAGTGCCAAACATACATACCTCTATCTAACACTGTCGTCGTCTTCTTCGCTGAACCTCATCCTACCAAACGATTTTAATATATTTTTATTACTGTTGATATGATGCGCTGACACTGAAGCTTCACTCCATATCCGAAAGGGGGAAGATGCTTGATAAGAACACCATCCTTCAGAGTTTGCCCCCATTGACATCAAAAGCGATGCGAAAGTAGCGCGGAAAATTACACATCTCAAGTGGGGGATCATAGCACCACACCCACGCTTTCATTTCATTTCATCGTCCTTTTTTATGTTCTTAGCTGGTTTTGAAGTCAGATCTCCTGGTGATGATGTTGCCAATGGTGGCGAGGACCTTAGGAAACACTTAACCCGGCATGGAGGCTGTCAATGATTGGCGGCCGGTAGGAGGGAGGAGAAGGAACTTAGGCTGAGTGGAAGTATTTCCTAATACGTCAATGATGACTGGAGTGTTTTTTACGCGCTGTGATGTGGTGTCAAGTAGCAGCAAAGGACAGTTGTTTTTTCCCTAAGACTGTATAGTCAAGCAGAACAGGGGTTGATGGCTACCGGAAATCGTAGAGTTCTATGAAGGCAATCAGGCGGATAGAGGTTGTTTTTTCTCTCAATTTTCACATCTTTTTATTAGCAATTCGATTTGTTCGAGATATTTGTAAATAGTTATTTGTGATCCATTGTACGTAATCGAGTGCTAGTAGATGGAAGAGAGGGTATTATCTGCATCTGTGACCAGTTGAATGGATGTTCTTGTCAGTGACCCTTGTTGGGTGGTGAGTTAGTCGTCGACATCAATCGGAAAAGCAATTTGATTCTGTAAGTGGTTATTTTAGAATTGTTCGACCAGATGGGTGACGATATATGGTTCTTGTCTTATTACATGAAAAACTATCTGGTGATTATATTTTATTTGTAGGATCCTTATTGCCTTCTCCAATCGCAATCGCGCTCCACTGGCCTATAGATGGCTCATGACACGATCTGCATTTTGCTTGCGTCGTCGCTCCTCATCAAATTCAATCAAACAAACCAAAAATCATAAATTATAGCCGCCCCAAGCTCTTGACGATATGTATGTATGTACATATCGGACTCTGTACGGAACGTACCCTCATCACTGGGGACCCAGACTCTTGATCGGCTTTCGAGTAACGTTCTCACTCATGGGGGTAAAATTGATTTGCTAATGGAAATTTTATACATAACTTGACCCTAATAAGGACGTGCATATTGCTTGCTTCCCATAGTAGATTCCATCATCTACAGGTAGATGCTTAGGTAGAATTCAATTAGGAAGGATGCAATGAGGAAGAAGGAAAAACTAACTTAAAATGTTTGACTGTTACCCTTATCTATGCGGTTGGTGGGTCGTTGGGAGAAGGGTAAATATTTATTAGCTGCGAATAGGATGAGGAGGAGGTAAAAGGACAGTTGTCATTTATTCATGAGATTTGCTTACGTTTCCCCATCGGAAAAGGGGATCGAGGAGCTGACAATCTTGAGATAGGATGGGCCACTGAAAGACCTTCCTTGTGGAAAACTTCATTTGCCAGTAAAAGTTTGTACTTGAACCACATGTTTCAGTTGAGATAATGAAAAGATACAATGAAAGAAACAATTGAAATAAAAATAAATCTTTACCGGGTAAAATGCTATGAAAGTGAAGTGAAGTGGGTAGTGCAAAATGTTGGGAGGGTGCGTTGGTTATCAAGGATCCAATGACAATGTGTCATCGAACACTGGATGCGATTATACAAAGGTTAGTACAAATATATGTATTTCTACAGGATACAACATCTACGGTTTTGTTTGCTACACATTCATCTAAGAAGAGCACATCGTTCTAGAGCAGGATAAACAAACGAGAATGTTGTATTAGTGTCGTAATGGCCTTTTGAACGACTCTGAGTGTTTGTAGAAGTTGGGTAATTACTTCCGTTCTATCATCCATCTCGCGTCGATAGAAGAAAAGGATGCACACCATATGCTTGCACTAATTATTCCACTTCCAGCAATTAACATTTCCCTAATGCCTTCTTAACTGTTTTATTTTTTCCTACTGCCGCCATTCTGACGTCCTTTTTCCTAGTGATAGAAATTGAAACGGATAGAATTCCATTTTGCAAATTCCATACCAGATACAAATGGAAATTTAATTTTGAAGTAATCAAACACTAACGATCCAACACCACACTGTGATTATAGCCGAACGGCAGATTGTTCATTCCACAATACATATAGCATAGACGGGCAGGACGAAAGACTATGCCGGACCTACGATGGCATTGTAGTTGTTTGTGTTACTGTAAGCTTAATAGCATATGCCAATCAGAGTCTTCATAGTCCTGGCCCCGATGCTGGCCTGGTCATGGCTGTTCTTTTGTCTTTTCCATTGCACAGACATTTTGAAAATTGAATATTTGTGCAGAGGATAAGATACTTTGGTTTAGTAAATTGAGATACATCTGTTTCTGAATGAGAAGAGTAGTGCTTACAAAGAGGACCGGTTGTTGGGCTTTTCGAGAATGAGCTGATGATGATGAGGTTGAGGTTGGGTCTTGTGGTGGTGTCTTTATCATTTTCTCTTAACGTCGGCAATTGTTGTTTAGATGAATATACATACATATGTATGTACATAAATGCATTATGTGCCCGATGGTGGGGATAGGAATGCAGTAATTTGAGTATTTACGAAGCTTGCCAATTATGAATTAGACAATGAAATTTGTTGTATTTCCAAAGAAGGTCGTTTGACAGCAAGAGGTATTTAATGTTTCGTTATTGTCAAGAAGTCAAAAATCCCGAAATATAATTTTCAAGTGGGTGACAGGAACTCGAAATGTCTAATAGGTGTCGCGTATAACCCAAACCGACGTCACTCTCCTGAGCCTATGTTCTCGGCCATTCTTGAATTCACTGCTCTTTATGATGATATTATTATCTGTGGCGATCTTAACACCGACCTTCTTAAAAACGACAGCGGAGCACGTCGACTCTTAAATTTTTTAGGTGTGGCTGGGTTATCGGTGGTTAATTCCTATGCTACCCGATTCGCTCCAAATGCTCCTCCAAGTCTGCTTGACGTCGTCTTGGTATCAAATCGGTCAAATGTTTTACTCCAGGATCAGCTATCCTTGATTGGCTTATCTGACCACGATTTATTATTTTGTACATACAATATTGACTTGTCCCGTTCTCCTAACCCGTCATCTTTCCAATTCAGAGATTTTTCCTCTGTAGACAATGAAATCTTGCAATTAGATGCTAGCCTTCTCTCATGGCGTGATTGCTACTACACCTCAAATATCAATGAAAAAGTAGACCATATGTAAACCCTGTTGGTGGACCTCTTTAATAGGCACGTTCCATTAAAAACTGTTGCAATAAGAAACACGAATTGCCCGTGGTTTACAGCTGAGGTTCATAGCGCCATGAAAGCTCGTAATAAATTGTATGCCAAATGGAAGCTTAGACCGTCAACTCTGAATTGGGAGATCTTCTGTCGAGCTCGTAACTACTCAACATTCGTTACGCGAAGAGCAAAAAAAAAAGATATTTTCTGTCGAAGCTGAGCACTGACCAAACCTCTAAGAAGCTATGGAGCAATCTACGCACCGTTGGTGTTGGGAAAAAAACCGCTACTATAATTAATACAAATGTAGATGATCTGAACGAAGCATTTCTTTCAAATCCTGGCAATAATCCGAGCTTTACTCCGGATAGTCAGCTATCTTTTAATAGAGTTGCCTTCGACTTTGAAATCGTCTCAGAAATTGATGTAGTAAATACTATTCGCTCTAAAATTCCAATGCTATAGGTGAGGATGGTATATCTATCCGCTTTGTGAAGATTATATTACCACACATCTTAAGTTCTCTAACGCATATCATCAATTTCGGCATTATGAGCTCTTCCTTTCCTGATAGTTGGAAGTTGGCTAAAGTCACCCCGGTCCCGAAAAAACCTCAACCATCTACGGCAACCGACTTTCGCCCAGTAAGTATTTTACCATGTTTGTCAAAGGTTTTCGAGAAAATTCCTGCGCTCCAAATATCCGCCCACTTAAATCAGCGCTGTTTGCTATCCCCTGTTCAGTCCGGTTTTCGAGCACATCATAGCTGTTCGACAGCTATGATTAAAATTCTTGACGATATAAGGGCTGCATATGATCAAGACTATATAACGGTGCTCTGCTTTCTTGATTTCTCTAAGGCCTTTGACAGCGTGGATCACAAGGTTCTAAGTCATAAACTTAGACTGTACTTTGGATTTAGCGAAAGATCGGTGGGATTGATAAGTAGCTATTTAGAAAATCGTTTTCAAAGGGTGGTTAGTAATGGGAAATCATCGCAATTTAGAAGCTTGGTTTCAGGAGTGCCGCAGTCATCAATACTGGGGCCAATACTATTTTGCATCTTTATCAACAACCTACCTAGAGTACGTTCCCACGTGAACATACATTTCTACGCTGACGACGCTCAGGTATACTTGTCCCGACCAATTGGACTCATTGAGGATCTATTTGTGAGAATAAATGAAGACCTGTGGCAATATACAACTGGTCACTGTGCAATGGACTCAGATTGAATGCTAGCAAATCCCAAACTGTTCTTATTTCTAAGAAACTTTATGATACCAATAAATTGCGGACTGTACTCTTAAATGATGAGTTACCAATCTCGGTTTTAAGTTAAACTGCTCTCTCTCCGCCGCCGACCATACAAATTATGTTATTGAGCGAATTTATGCTGGTCTGCGTAGACTTTGATTGTCATCAAGCTTTACTCCAGTTGACACAAAGATTAAATTAATAAAAACGTTATTTCTACCCTTAATTGATTATGCTTCAGTTGTTTACTGCAAGCTCGACTTCAATTCGCATCACAAGTTGCTTGTTGCATTTAATGACATGGTAAGGTATGTGTATGGGCTGCGTCGATTTGAACACATCTCACACTATCACAAACAGATTCTTGGTTGTACGTTTCAACAGTTTTTGGATATTAGATGTCGCATATTTATGCACAAGATCATTAACAACAGATCCCCCGAGTATCTATATGAAAAACTGCAATTTGCTCAGTCCTCCAGAACAATTAATATTATAATGCCATCTTTTAACTATCTGAACTCTTCGCGTCTCTTCTTCGTATATGTCACCAGGCTTTGGAACTCCCTTCCAATCACTATTAAACAAATAATTGGAGCCACGAAGTTTAAAAACGCAATTCTAGAACACTTTAAATAGCATATAAACAATAATTATTTATCAGCAACAAATACTTTTTTCTTATTAGTTTCTTTTAAGTATCTACGTTTAATACCTTATGTTTAAATTACATTTTTGTTTTGTTTTATTTTTATTTATTGCACATGTATAATCTAATCGCTATTTTTATGTACTACGAAAGACCAAGTCTTATTTGTACTATGTCTGAATAAAAATTGAATTGAATTGAAATTGATTTCTAGATACAAATATTTGTATTTTTCTCTTTTGCAGATTTATACAGACTGGGCCAATTACTACCTGGACAGGGCGAAATCAAAGAAGAAAGTTACAGATCTATCGGCTGACTGCCGTGACGGATTGCTATTGGCTGACGTGATCGAAGCAGTGACATCGTTTAAAGTACCTGATTTGGTAAAGAAGCCAAAGAACCAGCAACAGATGGTATGTTTTGATTTTTAGACAATGTTTAAATTAAATTTAACAACAAAATGCATCATGTTAGTGTCCAATGATCTTAGAGAACGGTCTTTGAAGTGAACTGTAAACTCTTTGAATTCTAATTCTATTCTTTAACCGATTACAAGAGAAATTTAAATAATTAATTCGGCCAAGCAAAACAGAAAAAAGAACAAGTAAAAAAGTCTCTTTGTTCGTTCTATTTTTAATTACTCGCACAAAAGATGCCGTGTACTCATAACATAAAACAATAAAGTCATAGACAAAAACAAATGAAAAAAGGGCGCAATGACAAAAGTGAGTGCTTTTATATTCGATTTCGTCGCGACAGTCAAAATAAAATGGACGAAAAAAAAAAAAGACCAACCAAACCATATTATTTGGTTGACTGGCTTGTGGGGAGGTTTGTGTGCTAAGCAACACATCATACATCCCGACAATAGTCGCCCTCCTTTTACAGACAACGTTTTCTATTGCGGTCTCATATTCAGGGAACAGCGAAATAAGGAAAAATGAAAAATTCCAATTTAAATTGAATTAAAAGCATCACACAACGTGAGTCATGGTAGTGGCGGCGAATAAAAGCCCTCAAGTGTCTAGCACTGTGCTTTAAGTTTCAAGTTCATAATTCGTGGCCCCCAAAGGCCCCTCGGATCAGACGGATGAGATAATATACTACTGCATCGGGAAACTTGAGAAATTTGTTTGCGACATTTTGCAGACAAAACACAAACAGACGCTTCGGTACGAGTAGGTATCGTATGGGCTTTGATTTTCATTCAAGGACTAGTGTTTCGAGAAACATTAGTATTCAAGACGTGTTACTGATTGGTCTTGGTATTTTTGGCAAGGAACTTAAGACTGCTCGTCGTCTTAGGTGGTCGTTTTTGGCACAATGAATGAGTCTTTTGTTTCCTTTGAAGCACTTTGATATTGCTTCGAAATATTGAAGTTCTATCGCTCCATTGGGCCTTAAAGACTCTTACTTAGTCTGCCATTACTTGTGATGCACTATTCGCTACGTGCTGTAATAAAAGCAAAACTATTCTCTCCCTTTCAACCCATTCGGATACGAGATTCCACTTCAAAGGCCAGCAGCATAAAAGCAAAAACCTCCGGCTTTTCGTCGCTTCCCACACTAGCACGAGACACTGACACTTCACCCCCGTCCCGAAATAACTTAATTTCTTCACATCACTCAACGTACAGTGTATACTACCATCAACTGCCCGACGGCGCACCGTTCGTCGTTTTCATTACGTCTGGTTTCTATGTACAGAGCTGTCAACTGGCGTAGAATGCGTACCCATCCTCGAAAAAACACACGGCAATTCTATTTCATTTATCTCACGTTGTAGACACGTCCACTAATCCCTTGCATTTGTATCCACCTTGAGAGATGAGTCAATCATCACAACTGGAACCGAATTTACATCCACTGCGTTCAAATGACGACAGTCGAACTCATTTGCTAGGATGCGTTTCTAATTACGATCAATTCCTCCTCTCGATGGGTTTCTATTCTATTTTTGATTCCTCTTCTTCTTTTTTTTTTTTTTTTTTCTCAAATTTCTTTGAAATGAAATTAATTAGGCAATGGATTAATCAGCAAGCCAGTGGGCTTCCCTTTATTTCGCTTTTTTTTTTTCATCTGGTGGCTTGTCGACTCCTGGACGCGTGCGAGTGGGATGAACGGGGGATTTGTTGTTGAAATTGAGTAATGATTTACTGTGAATGTTTAAAAATCAATAGGGACTTGAATATGTTGGATGGATGAGAAGTACATATATTTAAGTAGAAAATCAATCTTGCTTGTTTGGGCTATAAAAATAATAAAAGTCCAACAATCTGGGATGTAAGAAATGGTCAGGGTTTTATGCATTCCAGATGCGCCTTGAGACGAAGAAACTAAATGCGTTTCAGTTACGAAAAAGCTCTTCAAGTTTAAAGATACTTACTCCTATTTCAGTTGTATTTGAGTAAGCCATAATACAATCTCGCATCCACCTCTGGCGAACCATGGCGCTATAAACCTCTTCAAATCAACTACATAACATTACCATAAATTACAAACTTGTGGGTAATTACTCTTACGCCTTGGAGGCTCTTAATTATCTGCACCTGTTTGCAGGCGATCAACCGCATCCCATTATGTCTGAAGTGTAATTGCGACATTTTTCAACGTAACAACAATTAGTACGTGCTGTTCATTAGAAAAAGAGGACCATTGCCATCTGATTGAGACAGAGTGCGAAACCGACTGTGAAGGTCATATGATGGTATCCTGTGAATGCAAATCAAAATCGCATCACAAGCATCCGTGAAGCGAGAAGATTCATTGACATGTGATAGACGTCTGATAGAATGAGATACTATACCGAGCGACAGAGTAATATGCAATCAAATTAAAAATTTATAAACATACGTCCCACCTGGCACTAATCTCATTTTAATATGTACCACAATACCAGCCACAAACATACTAATTAAGATGTAGTTATAAAATTGAGATTATTAGGAGCCCACCGTCCCAAGTCGTACCTAACTAAACCCAACCATTGTCGCCCACTGTCACATACGCCGGACGCTAGTTACGTACATACATATGTATATTATGTATATGCCTCATGATTGTGTGGTTTTGCGGCTTGAAACGAAAGTGTGCTATCAAAGGAAGGAGATCTGCTCTCCATGAATACAAAGGATATAATCTAATGAAGTGGAGAGCATCTGCATACATAGTATCCAACTTACGCTGCCACGACCGCGCCGTACATTCCCATCAATCTGTGTTTAATTAACATAAATTTAAGAAGTATGAAAAAAAAGGAACTTTAGAGCTGCGCCAGGGCATATATACATATGTATATGTGAAAAATGGACGTTCACATACATATATACATACATATGCACGTATATGTATTCATACCTATCTTATGGCTGCTTTTAAAGGATATTCCAGGAAATTCGATTTAGAAATCGTACATGTGGTTGTTCACATGGTTGCCGGGGTAGTGGAAGGTATAGGTACAAGTGTAGTATTGTATGTCGCCGAGGGCAAAATAGGTATCTGCATCTTTTGAGGTTTTATCTAATTTGCCGCGAGGAGTTTTCGGTGTTTTAACATTTAAATGTTCCCGACAGGTATGTATGTACATACTTACAAGATACTACGTTGTGCGAATAAGCAGGCAAGTACTCAGCTAAAGGTGTGGGTGACTTGAAGGATTTAATTTGTGATATTTAATGGAAAGTTTGCTAAAGCCGGTGGTAGAGTTAAGAATAATATTTGTATGGGGAGTTTGGTTTTACAGCGTGTTTATTGAAAGAAAACCTAATTTACACGGGGTTGACACGAAATGATATTGCAATTTCGCTTCCAATTTTGCTGACTTAACATTTTTGTTTTATGTTTTTATATCAATTTCTGTAAAAAAAAAAGTGCGAAATTCGCTTACATTGGTTAAATCAGAGTATATTAGAGATTCAGAAGCACTTTATTGTCAAGTTATACATATGTATACACGCGATCTAAATGAATAATCAAAATTTAATGAACAAAGGTAAATATCGTGACTCTACGATTCGACAATTACGCAAAGCATATCAGTCTGACAAGGAATTTCAATTACGATTTTAATAACCTTAAGGATATTTAGAATACAAAAAGGTAAATATACAAAACTGAGGCCGCTTGCGAAAACAAAGTCTAAATAGCAAGAGGATCTGAAAACAATATCATCACGACTGCGACAAAATAATTATGATGAGAAGTCATCACAGTCGGAGAGTCAAAAGCGTCGACTTTTTGCACCCCTCATACTGAGTATCGATCGTAGCCATAGTCTTTGTGAAGGAATGCAGTCAACGCTGGCATACATGGACATCCTGCTGTCACCTTAATATATTTTTTCGGACCTAAGCAAATAAACAAAAGTGCTTCATCATGAGATATTTCTATTCCCAGAGTTAGAGCATTTACATACATTATGTACCTACATATGTATGTAGTTATCGGTTCCCATCTGGCTTGGATGTCGATGTGACTGAAAAGTAAATAAACATCTATGAGTGGAAGGGAAGTTTTAATGAATGTGAATCCCAAACTTAATTAGTGGAGTGCAATTTGTAATTTGAAATTGGTGAAAAATACAAACACTGCTTATAGAAAAAATTGGTTTGCCATCGTAAAAGCTCTATTTTATTAGAGCAGCCCGAAATATACATACAAACATATGTACATATGTATGTATGGACGTATATAGCTTAAACTATTTGAGGAGTGGTAGGGAAAAAAACATGTTTGGAATTCTTCGAAAAACCAAGGTATTTTAAAAATCTTTACAGTTTGCTTTTCAAATCCATCGCAATGCTGGAATGAGTTTGTATGGAGTCTAGATAATCACGAGTCTAGACATAAACATGAGATAAACACAAGCGACGTACGAAAGCGGCACGGAAATAACCAAAAGCTAAACAAAACACAAGAGCACCTTTTAAAAATATTTACTTGGGTAGCATCAGCCGAATTCTAGAGCCTTTCGGAAGGTGGTATAAGACGTGTGAAAGTAGGTCAATGTAGTTACATTGGGACATTCCAAATATTTGTAATAAACTCATACGAAAGCTTAAGGCTAAGAGACTAAACACATGGTCAATTGTGGCCCAATGGGTATTGTGCAATTTAAAAAAAGAAATTTGTAATTTTTGGATCAACTTGTTTACAACCAAGAGTTTAATCAGTTACTTATCCATACCATAATTCGATAGTTTAGAGGAACTTGGTAGCACCAGTTAACCTCTTCTTAGCTTGCGTAACCTGGCGAAAATGCAATAGTAATAGTCTTTTTATGGATGGCGCCCGAAGAGGTGACTCGTGTTTATTTCAGCCTACCATTGCACCGTTTCAGTGCAGCCTTAATAGCACAGTCTGTCATCCTCAAGATTTTCATTTTAATTTTATTTGAATGTACTATAAGCTCATAGACCAATTTTTGTCATGGCTCTCTCTTTCACAGCCACCTGTATAGAGCATATGTACATAAGTGGCCCAATGACAATGACATCATTAATCTTTTTGCCAGTCATTGACCTATTAAACAAGCAAGTGATCATCAGAATTGATCATGCATCAACTTGTTTACAATTACTCACTGTTCAAGAGAAAACAAAAGAAGAGCAAAGATACAACGCAAGTATCTTTTCAACACATGACACTTTAATGAATCGCAGAGTCAACAATAAACTTGCACCATATGTGTTGAACCCAATAAAGCACTTCCACTTCCAGTGCCATTGTCGTCATCACGCTCATCACTATTATCCCCATCATCATCTTTATCACCGTCCAAATCTCATTTGTTTCCTTCGTCCAATCGCTTTATCCTCACTTCCACCATAAACATCTGGCTATGATCGTACGCGCCACCACCACCACCTACAACAATCGATTTCCACGTTCCACACAATTCAAAACAAATCAAGAACAATTCAAGCAAGGCATTCCAACTGGAAGATTCTTTTCTACTTCTTATTCCTTCGTTCTGGATTCGTTCCGAAAACAAGCGATTTTGAAGCTTGTCAGATACTCCAACAATTCTATTGGTTTTTGTTTTTTTCTTCTTTCCGACGATCACGAGCAACACACTGTGAACCAACAACCAACCGACCGGCAAGGCAACTCATCTGATCAGTAACCGACCAACTGTTGAGCGGTTAACAACTGAATATGAGTGTTTCGATATAACATCCCACAGATACGATCACGACGGCGTGTGTATACCCGATAGATATACAGTACATATCAGATACTCGCGTACGAGTCAAATTTATGGAATTTCCGCAAAAGAATAAGAGAAAATTCGTATATGATTTGTTCACTTGAAAATTGCGCGATGTTCATGTGAGTTGGTGATTCGCGTGTGTAAGATAATTGAAATTGTGAGTTCAATTGTTTAATAGATACATTCGTACAAGACCCAATTATCCGATGAGCTAAGAATAAACGACGGGATGTGCCAAATTATGATTAAAGTGTATTTGCAATGATATGATATAAGCAACAATTGAAGAAGATACGATTGGTAGCGGATATCAATTGCCAGTAGTAGAAGGTAAGATTTGGGTTAGCTCATACCCTTACTGATAAGCACTTAAGTGTCATCCTCGTGAAAACCAAAATAAACACGCTTCTGGAAAGGGAGAAAAGGAAAAGGTTGAGGCACTTATGAGAGTTGTAGATAAGGCAGTTGGTCTTTTGTTTCCGCATCCCATTGTTATTCAGGTATAAAGTCGGGAAAAGTCGCCCCGATCGGTATCTTCTGATATCCGTATCCCCGGGGTAACGATGTGTTTGTTTCCACATCTGAGACAAACCTACCGCATTCGATTTTTCTAATGTAGTTTATTATTGTTTTTCTTGTTGTGACAATTACAAGTACACTGTCTGTCAGCTATTGTTCGACTATCGCTTGGGGTTGACGGTGGTACATGTGAACTTATGGCCTTTTTATTGGACACTGTCGATGTGGGGTTTAATTGAAATCGATTCGAAACGGTTGGAGAGGAGCAGCAAAACAACGAGGCGATATGGTGCCTATTGAGAAAAGACCTGGTAGTAGAGTGGAATGGATTTGTATCTACATATTATGGGTTTTTTGTTTACGTTTAGCATTTTTACGAGCACATTATGCGCCCATGGTTATGGTTATTTCAGGCAGTTTTACACTGGTACTTAGTTATTAATTCAAATGAGATTGGATACAGAATTTAAAGGTGTACGCGTGCGTGGACCAACTAATAAGCAAATTCTGTTACACAAATTTTTCGCGAAAAAAAAGTAATCAACTCGTGTTTGCGGCTTAGGCAAAACTCACGCGTCAAGAACAAAGTTCAAATATTGAAAGTTCTCAAATAAATCTTACCTTATTCGGTCATTATACTATAGAAACGTGACCGTATAATCTAAACATTTTGATCTCTCTAAAGCGTAAACTGTGATTAATGACCATCAAAACAATGGTCGCTGGTCCATAATTATCTGCTTGGATGGAAATCAATCTCCCAGAGATGCTGAGCGCCGTGATTTTGTACGATTTCATTTTGTTTTGCATTATCATATTGGGAGATACCTAAAAGCCACTACTATCGGTAGTGACCTCAAAACTACAATCGAAATTGGCGCGCAACACAAAATAGATATAATACTCACATATATGTACGTACATACATAGCACGTAGTTACTAACAACCAGAACAAGAACTGTTGAATGTCTTTAAGAAACCAAAATAAAACGCAAATGAACCGTGAAGTAAGCATTCCAAATCAAAATCTCATTCGACACATGGTCACACCCCAAAATGCCAAGATTGTGTTTTGTTGACGTCCAACTCTGATCGTCACGTTCTACCACCATTCATGTGCACAGAAAAGGTTAAGGCCACGAGCACAAGCAACAAAATAATAAATAACATTCTTACGATGGCAAAAACCAAAAGTATAATATCAATCAAGAACTCGATACGATTGCACGATCTAAAATCAGTAGAAAGTCTACCTTCCGGCATGAAAGCCGTTTGTATCGGTGACGTAATCTAGCCGATGTAGAGGACTATGCACTACTACAGTGGTCAGTGATGACTCTAACCTACTTCTGAAGGAGTAACTGCAAGTTAAAGAATGTCTAGTTTGCACGTTGTCGTGCGTGTGGATTCAAGATTCTGTGACTTGTCAACTCCAATTAGCATATGGCTGAGATAGCCGTAACCGGTGTTGTCTGGACCAAATGCAAAATGTTTCCCCTGCTCACTGGTAGAAATAGAAGTAAGCAACTCTATACATGCGAGTCTATTTGTGGCTCCTTTTAAGTCCGGAACATGATGATGATGGTGACGGCGGTGGCAGCAAGCATCTGCAGTTTTCTTCGGTCGTTAGTTCTGAATAGCATTCTTGAGTTAATGTTTTCATCATTGACGCCAATTGACACACTTTTATTGCGCAAAATAAAATAAATGTGCAACGACTTAGACTATGGGCTTGCCTGCATCTGCGTGTATGGCGCAAACGCGGTCTGTACTCATATTGTACTTGATGTCATAAAGAGATTTTTTTATTTTTCTTTTTCTATGACATCCGAAGAGGTGCGGGGGTGCTATGAGAAGAGTGAAAAGGAGTGCGGTGTAGGAGAAAACACTTGTTGGACCATTAAAGGAAAATACATGGTAACAAAAGAGGACAAGTAACTCGCACGCTTTGGTCGTGTAATTGATTGCTTTGCATGTAAATTGAATTATGGCAGTTGTGACTTTGTTTGGACATAGGTTTCTAGGCAAAGTCTAATGGGTTAGGCTGTGACAGTTAGACTATTAGCATATGCAAGAAAATCGCTAAAACTTATTTGAACTATAATTGTAGGCAATAGAAGGCGGTTGAACTCACTTCTATCCCAGTCTCGTACTACACCGGATTTGGTAATATCGTCAGCAGTCGTTTTATTGGCAGTATTCTTAAATTGGTCGTCAAAGTCCTTTCTAATTCGGTCTCCAAATTTTGGAATCCAACAATCCATATGTACCCACATAAAGTAACATCCCATCCATTCATTCCAATAGTGTGAATCACACAACCATTACTCAACTTTTGCTTCCATTTAGTCTAAGACCCGATTAAAAATGTTGTCTTGGCCTACAATCTTTAATTTATTCCTCATATCTCAATTAACGATGTATCCATATTAATGGAGAATACATTTGTCCATACGTATCCACCAAAAAGTAGCCTCAAGTCAATGACTTCTGGAACGATCTAATCGGATTGGACTGCAACGATCCATGTCTCCAATTGTGCGACAAACCGATATTTTATGTTTTAACGACAACCACCGCACCAAGCACACGCACAACCGTTTATCGACTGCCCCTATTCTATGGCCGACTGTTGACCATTAAAAAAAAGAATCGTTGAAAGAAATGTGTCGCCCACACGCACGAGTGTAAACATGAATGGAATTAGTCATTCCAGTTTTTTTCCCTGTCCTCTTCTTCGTGTAAACAGAAAGGTAACAAATGGCCGTTCAAGTGGTCCTCGATCGGCACCCCTTTGATGGTGGCCACAAAAATGCTTGAATCAATTTCAAAAGTTTATTGTAGACACCTTGGGATTAATCCTAGACTGGACGCGAGTACTACTCTGCCTGCGTGTGGTTTTAACATCGAATGCCCCTATGATGGACAAGGTCATAAGGAGGACAAGAATTTTGATAATATTCCTGCGATTTGAGTTACTTCGTTTTTTTTTTTTTTTTTGATGTGTGAGCAATTCATATTCGTATGAGTGCCGTTACGTATCGCTCCATGTAGAAACCATGGCAGACGATGTGTATCGGAGGTTCCAACGGTGATTTGTCAATTCACCTATTTTCCAAAAGTGGTACTCCACGTACACCATCATCATTGATTCGGTCGGTTCGAGTGGTTCAATTGCCGAACCAAATTTGACGGCGACACGTAAAATAATTAAACGTATGTTTGCGGCTGTCCCAGGTGTCCGTGAATTGTGGCGGTAGCAATTTACCTGTCACGGACCACGTAACTACTGGCCATTGGCCTAAGAGCAGTTTAGTGGGTAATTAAAATCGCGACGTCAAATGCCGGTGAAAAGTATTGACACATTCCTGGGGAGCCGGGAACCCGAGAACCCTTGGGATAGATTAACTGCTGTATATACATTTATGATGAGCTGACCAATTACCTTAGACTCTTTTATCATGCAATGCTTTTGTATCACATTTTCGCATTTTATTCAATTTAGTAAACCCTTCACGTTCGGCAAGTGTTGATGTGCACGGAGACCAATCATCACCGCGGCTCATTTTAAACCAACATGTGATCTCACGTCATAACTTTTCATTGAAGACGACTGAAACGATTTATAAGATACAACTACCGCCGCGGACTAAAGTGCTCCGCAATGCTCACTTGCGGAATGACATATTGTTGTGCATTGTGCTGAACGTGAGTTGAGGATGAAGCAGACATGCTGACAGCTTTGTTCAGTCCAATGGTAAAGTGGCAGAGTTGTATATCTCGTGGGAGCAGTGTTATGTATGTTCTCTAGATTGGATACGTCCTTGAGACAGATGCGAATTATGAGGAATCGTCTTACTCAACGCAAGCGAGAGGGGGCGGATTTCCGCTTTTTAACCACATGTTCTGCTTTTATATGCGAAGCTTGCTGAAATCCAGAGATTGTTTGGAATTGTTGAGATGCAAAGTGGAAGGAAACTGTGAATTTAGGGCATAATAGCAGTTGCTAACAAACGAAGATAGTATACGGAAAACTCATGGCTCTAGGGCAATATAAATATTCAAGAACTATGGTCGACCTAAATCTATTATAAACGCGGCGAATAAATTGTATCGACAAAACCGTTGATCTGTTGTTCTTGTTTGCCGCCAGCCATCAAGAACCTGATGACCAGAAATAACTCAACGCAAGAACCAAAACTTGATGTGAAGAATGCTATTAGGTGAGTCATTCCTGCCATTAGCGACAATATGCTGCAACATCATCACACGCTCCAGCAGTATCTCGTCGTGTGACACTGCATCATGACGAAGCCATTAGATGCCTTATACTCGTAACAACCGGGTGTTCTGGCAGTCATCAATTGACCACGACCGGCGACAAAAACACAAAATACAGTCGTCAACTCATAACAAGACCCACGCCCAGTAAAAACGTGTCTGCCCCAAATTGAAACGCATAATGAGCTCGTGCGATACACTGCACGCAAGTATATAATCAGCTTCCAGTTTGTTTCCTTGCACATTAAAGTTATACGCCACAAAAAAAAAAAAAAAAAAAAAAACAGGAGAAGCAATAAAAGGACATTCCGTTGATCTCATGTCATCGGCACGTTCTTCATATTCTTCCAGAGGCATTCCATCTGTGGAGGAGAGTATAAAAAGAAGATATTTTCGGAGAGATTCCCTCGAAAAGCCTGTGACCGGCTAAGTGTGTGACATTGACTCATAAAGACCGGGCTCAAATCAACAGTCACTTTTTCCCTTGCTCCTGGTATAAGCTCATCGCTGTGTTATAGTATGTGGCAACAGTTCATCTGGAATTTATGGAATTTTATGACCCAATGCCGTCGGCGATCATACCTGGCGGCAACCAATTATGAGATGAATACTATAATTCTAATTGATTTTTTGCTCCTTGACATTGAGTAGGGACATTCAGGGAGACGAAAAGGAATTCCTTTGAATCTTGACAGAATTTATGATTTTGTAGAATTGTCTCCAAATTATTTGAGCGTCCTCAAGAGTTAAGAGTTAATGTGAGATAGAGTATTATGAAATCCGGTTACACTAGAGTAGATTCCTTAGTTTTTGTGTACACACAAGTATCTGGTCGTGGTTGATTACGATTTTTCGTATGACCCATGTTCAGATTAAGAGCTAAGTTAGTGACTTATTGGCTGAGCAACTACAAATCTATCGAAACGTGTTTTGAGAGATGAATGTCTGTCGTCGGCTTGTGCTGTTATTGTAACCATTTGAGGCACACGTATTTCTTGAGCTTGGTAATAAGATCAATTGCAGTAAGATTTTAGAGTAATAATAGTGTAATGCAATGGGCTTTACAGCGGTTTGAATACTACGACTTCGTTGTCCACAACACTGTCGAACAAATTGTTGGACATACTCCCTACCTATCTTTTCATTACATTAATTACAATTGTAGTAAGTCGTCCCTAATTCATATTGTCATTACTTGTCAACACCCAGCTTTTTACGACCTTGAATATAGAATCGATACTCCGAATAATACATTCGTCAATCAATCACAGTTTATTAGCTTTCCAATAATTGCGCTCACAATACATCATATACATAAAATGGACAAGGGTACCAGCGCAGATTCCCACTTACCACGCCATAAATTCCTTTTGTGTTTCACGTTCCATTTTTAATAAACACTGTTACCGTGCACCACCGCCACGCAATGTTAACGAGAATAATTAAAAATAAACAATATTCGATGGAACGTGATTTTTTCACGAAAACAGTAAACATTCCTTTTAACCTTCTGTTTGATTGAGTTTAACTTTTTTTTTTTCAATAGATCCGAGGTAGGAGACTGAAAATCTATTCAATATTCCACATGTGCCCAGGGATCCGTACCTTATAGCCATCATGGTACTTCTTCAGAAGTTCATGTACATCCGTACATATATACATCCATAACTTTGAAGCTCTCCCGGGTTTTAGCTCGAAATATGCTTCAGGGCCACATAAGTCGGTCCATTGCGGGCGGGAGAAAGCTATCTGAAATTGATTTTTTTGTTCACCATGACTGGCTGTGTGTATCACATGGTAGCGGGAGCAATTTATATGACTTAATGCCTTCATTTCCGTCTGCAATCTGTGGCACCTAATTTTCTCCCATAAACTACTCACCTGTGCGGCACGTTCTTCACACATTTATAAGACTTGTAGGAAAGTTATCGCCAGGAAAAAAAAAGTAACAGAAAAGCCACGACTCTGGATTGCTGGCTGGCGGGCTGGTAGCTCATAACGCTTAAGTGAAGTGAACCTATGTGGTAGCCATGTGAATGAATCTGGAGCTATGCTTACAGTATTTTGTATTCAGTTGGCGTGCGGCAAATGTGAATCTTCTCGAGGACGTTTTCAGCATTTTTAGATGGAAACTCGCGGTTTTCACGTCAGTTTTTTTGCGTTTCTTCATTTTCGTACGCCACAACGTGTGGGAGAGATATAAGTAGGCAATATTCGTATGATACATACATACATACATATGTAGGTGCTATGGAATGGAATTGATTCTTTTCATTTTCGCTGACAGGGAGGTTCTATGTTGCCCTAGGATAGATGGGTAATATGAAAGACGGCTTCTTAGAAAATTAATTAAACTACGAGTAGCTTGAGCATACATAGATTCGCCCCAATAAGTGTTTCGTGATTTGAATGAGAGAGCGGCAAGCAAACAGTGGTACTTGGATAAAGACAACTAAGTGCAGTAATGTTCATATGTATGACGTTAGACGCCACCGACTTGCCGTCAGAAAAGTATGTATGTACCGAATTTTTCAGCGCGACATTCATTAGAGAATCGTGACAGTAATCGCGAATGAAAAGTTGATGTCAGATGAATAGGTAGGTACCTGACTTTTTGCCACAAATAACCGCTCTTGCTTTGCCCGGAATGCTGGATTAGTACGAGATATCTGTAATGAATTTAGATGGAATGTTGGTGTACACCCTCCAATTTGATGCAATTCATAACCGTTATTAAAGAGTTTTGCAGAGAGTATCTAACGAAATTATATTCTCAAAAAACCAAAACAAAAAAAAAAACTAAAACCTCCTCCATTGGCAAATATTTACATAATAAATGACATGAATATGAGCGCAACTATAACACACCATTGTCGTAGATACTCGTATAATACTTTCATTGAAGACGTTGGCGGCAATGGTGTGGTTGCTGCTGTTGCTAGCAGGCGGGTGGGTGGGCCTTGTCGTAAGTATTTTGTCCCACATTTTGTATAAACAACATTAATAGCTTACCGTCGCAGCTATTTCCGGTGAGTCGTCGGAACGATTCTTATGCCGTTCATCGAGATATAAAAACCGAAAAAAAAGGAGAAGCGATTTGTAAGAGGTGTTGAGCAACTATTCGTGGGATTTTGAATGTCTAAAGTCATTTCATAAATGTGTTGATTAAATTATGGGCCCACATCCTTTATGATAGACACATGTAATATATGATGCATCTCAACTGTGATGTTTTATTTTGCAACGTCACCTTAAAAAAAAAAAGGCATTTTTAAAATAGAGCTCAATGGAGACTTGTCATCGAGAACCAGTGCTCAGCCATCCAAATAGGTGTACGAATTGAAATTTATGCTTTTCGGGTAGGTGTCGTACAACCGCTGACCTGTCAGTCACATTGCTATTTATAGTCTGTATGGTAATACGTTCATATATGGTCTTCCTGTCAGAAATATTTCTCTTGTGTATGACTGACTCAACGGGGAAGTTAATTTGTTTTAGGCATAAAATCATATTGCCAAACATTCGGCAATAAAACCAAAAAACCAATGAGTACTGCAGTCCACCCACGAAAGGAGTATGGAATAACAGACTGACTGTTCCGCGTCAGTAATTTCCCGAGTTCTAAATACCGAATAGGGAGATAAATTAAATGTTGCGCCCCAATGCCCCAAACTTTTTTTTTTTTTGTTTTTTTTTCTTCTTTCTCATTACCCTGCTGCACTTAAAATAATTTAGTTAATTATCCATCCATCCGCCGTTGTAGGAAGTTCTCCAATTTCTAAAATCCACTATACTCCAATCCCCTTGTCGTTTAGTATCCTATCACCAACTGGTTATGATTCAATGAGATATAATTTATGATGAACGTATTAGGGTTTGAATCTCGGTTAATTAAACGGTCGCGGTCGTAAGTATCGGAATTATAGTGTAGTTCGTAAAACAACTAATGCACTATCCTCTGGAAATGAAATTCACAGATGTTATTAAAATGCAAATTTTTGGTCGTATTCCGTGAATATTGCACAATCACTCGGGTGTTTGTTATTTCAAAGGCATCTAATGCGAGTGGCAAGTAATATAATTTTCGATTACATTTCGAAATTTCGGTACGCGGAAATGATTTTAAATAATGAATTAGGCAACAAGTGAATTAGAATAATTCAACTGCATGCGATTGGTAAAGCGTAAAGTAAATCCTCCAAAGGGATTCAGAAATGGTCGAGGTGGAATTTTGTTGCAAATTTTCCAACCGCATTTGGCGGCATTATGAAAGCGTTAAATAGATTAATTTTAATTTTTTTCTGCAACTTTTAAATTAGTTTTTAGTATAGATTCGAATTACGGGTATGGTGGTCCATCTCTATTGATGTGGTACTGAATATTTAATATGCAAAGCAATCGTGTCTATCAAGCTCGGAGTGAAACCCGAATATAGAATGAACTTGAATATTTACCGTGTATTCAATGTACAGTAGAATTTTGCTACAAATATTGCCACACGATGTACATAGTGATGTAGTGCAACCTCATAGTTCACGAACTTTGGTATGAGTGTATCCGCCTAGAGAATTACTGTGTCACGCCACCTCTTCCTCAACTGCCACATAATTGGTTAATATGTTTGTCCATCATATGAATTTTTTATGAGTTCCTTGACATTGGCTCGTTTTTGCAAGGCCACTTTCATAAGGCATTAACCTGTCAGGAGAAAATTAGAGATAACTTGACGAACAGAAGAACTTGGACAACAAACAAGAACGGTTAGAATCATTAACTTGTTTTCAGTTCGTAGATTATGACAGCCACTACCAAACTTGCCTTCACCTCGAACCCTACTTCCATACGTTCACATTTCTTGATCGAAGAAAAAAAATTAAAAATAAAAGCAAAATGAACACTCAGGTGTCCAAGTGTCAGCACCTGAATACTTAACAACAACAAGCTCCAATCAAACACGCATTTCCATTGCCAATCTATCGTTGGAAGAGAGACAGCAACTTCAATCCCATTGTCCGCAACCAAACTATGCGATAGCTTGTGTCACTGTCACGGACACTGTACCTATATCTTTAATATCATAAAATTGAATTAGTAAATATTCGAAGAGGAAGGAAAAAAAAAGAACCGAAAGATACCGAATACAACCGACACTATTTGTCTTTTGCAATTTTTATAGGTACGGGCACTTCTGCATTAATAGATACAGCTGAGTACGAGAATCTGTGTTTGTTTGGAGCTCAAGTGAACGTTTTGATGTTCAATTGTTTACATAGAACGTAAAATGAAAGACTGTCGCCTGGTCGACGTTATAGATACGATTCGGTAATAGGTGTGAGATGGAATTGTCGTTATTGGTGCGGGTTGTGAGAAAGTACATACAATCCCTTTGTGCTCGTACAATAGTTGTTTGGATGCCGCTGTCGGCGTTAGTTTAAGTGTTTTCAAACAAATGTGGGAATTGGCCGTTTGGTTTATGTTTGATTGGAAATGGTAACGTATTTTCAAATATTGATCGAAGGCTTGATGGTGGCATCTATTGTAGATAACTGGCCTTTGAGTGGTTTTCTATTTTCAAAAGGCGATTTAATCGGATATGAACAACTTTCTATCAAATGTACTTTGCTGTGTATTGGGTTTTCAATATTCATCTGAAATTTATTTATTCAAATGGTGCTACATAGAATGATTTACAAAGAATTTCTTCGGGCAATTCTTTGACAGGCATCTTCTCCAATTTGAGGCTAGACTCATCTGAGACGGTTCTCCTTCAGCTATTTACAATGACAAATAAGAACATTTGTGTTTTTTTTTTTATGAAAGCATTTGTTAAGGTGCTGAAAACGAGCTCTGGAGCTTCGGCTGAATGTAAGAAGGCTGCGTATTCTCTGGTCTTGTCAGAGTTTGATAGCAAAACGGATTGTTTTTCATTTAAATGATCAGTCTTCAAGACCAGAGTATATCAAAGCGTCCCTCATAAGATCAAACAATTTTATTTTGAAGGCTGGCGGTCGTCTAAGAATGATGTTATTAATTTGGTTTGAAATGTAGGTCGCCAACCTGTGGAAAAACCCGTGGTTTGTTTTTTTTTTTGTATTATGGGGCTAGTGCTACCATTAGCAATACGGCACTGCGACCTTTGCAGATCTATTGTGCCTGCTAGCCGACTTAGCCGAGTAGCCTCTCCACTTCTATAATGAAGTTGAGAATGCTTCTCGTAGGCGCCATGGTGATCCCCTCCACTTCTATAATGAAGTTGAGAATGCTTCTCGTTGGAGCCAGGCTGATCTCCTCAGGAGTCATAACTTCACTGAGAAGGATACGTTTCCTAAGATGGCAGAGAGCAGCACACTCACACAGTATGTGTTCTGCCGTCTCCTCGTCCTCAAGACAGAGCCGACACTCAGTTTCAGACAAGAGGCTAATTTTGTTTAAATATCTCAGACCACAGTGTCCCGTTAGATAGCTGACTAGTCTTCTGATATCCACCCTATTGAGTTTGAGTATGTCAGTAGGGTGCTTGTTCAGGGGTCGTATATGTCGTTTAGATTGACGGAGTCCCCGAACGCTGTTCCAAAAGGACAGGTGGTACAATTTTTCCCACTTGTCTAAGAAGTAATTTATCTTAGACCCGGGAATGCCGCAGAATGGTTCCGGACCTATATATTTGTCACTGGAACCCTTCCTGGCAAGTTGGTCGGCAATTTCATTGCCCTTGATACCTTTATGGCCTGGCACCCACCAAAGTTTAACATTGTTTCTTTTGGCGAGGTATTGTAGGGCGTCATGGCATTCCTTGACGGTTTTTGAGTTCGTGCTGTACGAACCCAGCGCTTTAAGCGCTGCTTGGCTATCAGAGAGTATGTTGATGGTTACTTCTCTGATGCCAGTCTCGAGATTTAGATTGACGCATGTTAGGATGGCATGCAGCTCTGCTTGGAAGATGCTGGGCCCTATTCCCTGGGCCTGCAAGATCTTGCGTTTTGGTCCAAAGATGCTATCTTGGAGCCATCCGTATACCACCTAAGGCCTTTGACATTTAGCAGGGGGTCACTGTTTTCCCATGCTGAGCGGTTTGGGATCAGTATCTCAAATCTTTTGTCAAAGGTGAAGGTGTGTGGCAATGCGTCCGAGACTATAGTAATCATATCTGGCTCGGGAAGGTGTTGTTATATGGACATGTGGCCTGCTGGTCTACATGGCATATTTGTTCTCGAGCAGAGAATTCTGATTGCACTGCGTAATGTCACCTTTCTGATAAAAAGGTGCAGTGGAGTGAGTCCAATTAGTGCTTCTTGGGCTGCCGTGGGGCAGGTTGGCATAGCGCCTGTGATGCCGAGACACGCTAATCTCTGAAGGCGTTGAAGCTTAGTTGTAGTTTTTTGCTCAACTTTTGTCCACCATACGGTGGACCCGTAGGTGACGATAGGTCTTACTATCGCGGTATATAGCCAGTGGACTACCTTAGGTTTAAGTCCCCAGGTTTTACCGTAGGTGCGTCAACAGGCCCACATGGCCTTAGTCGCTTTCATGAGTTTATTTCTCATATTGGAGTTCCAGTTGAGTCTACGGTCTAGGTCAATTCCTAGATACTTTACTTCCTCTGAAAATCCTATGCGTGTGCCATTTAGTAAGATTGGGCAGGGTTGTACCTTTCTCCTTGTAAATGGGACTAAGATTGTCTTATTTGGGTTAATAGATAAACCCTCTCTGCCACACCAGTCAGAGATAAGTTGGAGCGCAAGCTGCATGCGCTCACAGACAGTGATCTCGCACTTGCCCGTAAAAATGACTACTAGGTCATCAGCATATCCGATGACCTCGTAGCCCCGAGTGGTTAGCTTGCGTAGTAGATCGCCGATGACTATCGACCAAAGCAGTGGTGAGAGGACTCCCTCTTGTGGGCACCCTCTAACCGCCGATACTGTCACTGAGACCTCTCCGCATGTGGCTGATACAATACGGCTATTTAGCATCGCCCTAATCCAGTGATTAGTGGGATGGTCCACACCCCTGCAGGATAGTGCAGTGGTGATCGAGTCATAGCCAGTATTATCGAAGGCTCCCTCTATATCGAGGAAGGCGCAGATTGCGATCTCCTTTTGTGTGAAACTATTTTCAATGTGCGTCACCAAGTGGTGTAGTGCATTTTCGGTAGATCGCTCTTTGCGATATGCATACTGGTTGGGATGCAGAGGTATCTGATTTTCCAGGATACCTCTAATATGGAGCTCTATCAGTTTCTCCATTGTTTTTAGAAAGAACGTAGTCAAACTGATAGTGCGATAGGATTTAGGTTGCTCACTTGGTTTCCCAATCTTGGGGATGAAGACAAGATTGACCTCTCTCCAAATTTGGGGTATGTATCCCAGGTTGAAGCAAGACCTAAAAAAAAACTATCAGTGATGGAAGAATTGAATTCAAGTCTTTCTGTAAGATCGCAGAAAAGACACCGTCTTTGCCTGGAGCCTTGTAGGGTTTGAATGAATCAGTTGCCCATTTGACCCTGTCAGGGCTGAAGAGTCTACCAGAAAGGCTATTTGTTCTACTGTCGATGTTGATCGTCAATCTGACGTCAATTTGATCGTCAGAGGGCATCGAGTAAGGAGTAGAACCAGAAAAGTGCACCTCGAGCAGAGTCTCCAGGGTTTCCCTGTGATTGACGGTAAAGGTGCCGTCTGATTTGCGAAGCAGCCCGAGCCCATTTGTGTGCTCTCGAGATAGTGCTTTTTGGAGTCGGGCCGCAGTTGGAAGCGAGTCTATGTTCTCGGAATGTTTCCTCCAAGACGTTCTCTTGGATTTCCCCAATTCGAGGTTGTATTTCATAGAGCAGATCTATAATCAATCCAACTATTACACCGTTTAGCTCTGTTAAACAGCGATCTCACCTGCTTTCTTAGGGACTCAAGCTGAGTATTCCACCAGGGCACACACCGTTTGTGTGTAGTTGTCCTGGGTGTACAGCTGTCTCTGAAGGATGAGATGAGTGCTGCATTGAGCTGGTAAGCCGCTTCGTCGATATCGTCTGTCGATTCAATCGACTTAAGAAGCATATCCTCTTTAGCGGCGAGTTGAACTTGGAACCGAGCCCAATACGTTCGTTTTGGGCTGATATCCGGGCTCAGCCTCATTAACCTTACCGGAGATGTTGAATCTGATATACTGGTGATCAGACAGTGAGGCTTCATTGGAGACATGCCAATCCCCAATCACATTTGAGATAAATGGGCTAGAGATGGTGAGGTCAAGCACCTCTTCTCTAACCGCATTTATGAATATAGGTTTGTTGCGTCTATTGGCAACGGTGAATTCGTTAATGATTAAAAATTCAAGGAGTCACTCACCTCGTTTGTTGGTATTGCTGCTGACCCATTCCGTATGGTGCGCGTTGGCGTCGCATCCAATTACCAGGTGGTGTTTTTTTTTTGGTTGCAATACCTAACCAGATCCTGGACTTCAGTGGGAGGAATTTGTTGGCCGTCTCCAGGAAAGTAAGCGGAGGCGCATACAACCTCCCTTACTCCTCCATCGGTGGGGACTTCCACAATGACGGCTGCCAGGTCCCTTGTGATGAGTTCTGGAATGGGGAGAAAATTTAGATTAGTGTCGATCACACATGCGGCCCTAGGAGGGGAACCTCCTGTGGCGTAAATTAGATTACGCGACCTGTTTTGCAGGCCCATAATCTTACCTTTATGGACCCATGGTTCTTGGATTAGCCCAATGCTGATCCTGTCGCGGTACAGTCGCAGGCTGAAGGTGTCCGAGGCACCTTTGGCATGGTGCAGGTTGCCCTGCAGCACACGCAGCCCACCCATTATTTGCGACGGTAGGCCGGATCTTTCGTTCTGTAAGGCTTTCTGTTTCCTCGCCTGAAGTTTCCGGTCCGATGGGAGTGATCCTCTGATCTACTTCCCATCGAAGATTCCCCTAGTTTAGTTGGGGGACGTTTGTTTCTTTTATTTGGGCGACCGTTAGTGGTCGCCGGCTCAGATGTGGCAGCGGGTTGTGGTTCGTCACATCTGAGCGTGTCTACTACAGCAATAGGTGCAACTACCATATTGCACGCTGTAGGTTTTTCTACTACAGTAGTAGGTGCAACCACCGTACAACTGGATGTAGGTTTTCCTATTTCGGCAGTAGTGCACCCACCATGCTGCTGGTTGTAGGTTTTCCTACAGCGATTGGTGCTACATCCAAGGATGTTTTCACCTGGCGTTCGATAATCATCTTTATGATTTCAAATCTATAAGCCACTTGGCACTTAAGTTCTTTTAGTCGAGCCAGGGATTTGTCACTGACTGCCAGAACTAAGTGCAGGAGGTTTTTCTCCTTACTTGACGTGCTCTGCATGACTCTCCAGTTCTGTGCGTGTAAGCCGTCATTTTGAGAATCCAGCATCGCCAACACCTTCGTGATGGGTAAGCCGGTGCTTTGTGGGAAGTAGCCCCGTACGATATGTGGCTTCGGGAAAGCTTCCTCTTCCACAAGCATAATATTAAGTCCACTCTTGTCCTGGATAGCCGTAAAATTGGTTTTCATCCAATCGGCCGTAGCTGGGTTGTCACACACAAAGTATAAACACCCTGACTTGTAGGTCGATCCCCTCAAGCGAGGTTTGGGTGCCTTATCCAACAGCTCGATGGAGGTGTCGACTACAGCCTCCTGAATGGCTGCCATCTGCGCTGTTGTAAGGGGGTTCGTTCCCAAGTCCTTGGGGACGATGCCGAGTCGGATCCTCCCAGCTACACTACTGTAGCTTTTTTTATCGACCTTTAGCAGCCTGGTTTGGTGGAGTAGTGTATGCGGAACGATCACGTTTCAGTTCCGGACCTTTGGTTGCAGGGGTAGATTTTGCATAAACTAGAGCCTCATCTCTGGTTTTGCCCTGCATTATAGCAGCTTTAAAACGTCGCTGCTCCGACGATTTGAGTTTGACGAAGCCTCTAGGTGGTACAGGCTTTTCCTCTACCTGCCTGACAGTTTCGTTCTTTGTTACACTTGGGAGTTCATCTGAGAGCATACTCACAAGTGTAGTGTCGGAATCGGAAAGTGAAGACATGTCCCCTGCTTTCCGTCCGGCTGCAATTTCGGCGAAAGGCGCCGGTATTACTTCCGGTTTTTGAGCCGCTGATGACTCACAAGCCCTAGCCGGCGATGACGTTAGAGAGTCATCAGTCTCTTTAAAAATGATTGTTTTATTTATGATGGGTCCGTAATTGCTTCTTAGCTTCGGGTTCCTCTAGAGATGGACTCTCGAGAGTCATTACCTGTACTGAGCCTCCGTACAACGACAAGGTGAGGAATTGTCACGGAGGAAAACCCGTGGTTTGACGACGAGTGCAGGCAGGCCTACGCAACTAAACAAGACAATTCCGAAAGGCAATTCCGCATCGAAAGACGAGAGCTGTTCGTAATGTCTACGAACAGAAAACGAGAGAAGAGAACCGACTTCTCAACAAGAAAAAGAAGGAGCATGAGAAGCGCGCGGTCGAGGAGATGGAGAAGTGTTACAACAGGAATGAAGTTCGGAGTTTTACCAAAAGGTAAAACAGCTATCCAGTGGATACAAACTCCGGACCGAAGCCTGCCGGGACGAAAATGGACAACTTGTAGTAGAGTCGCAGTCGATACTGAGAATTTGGAAGAACTATTTCTGCAGACTGTTAAACAGTGAGGAAGACTCAAATACCGCTGTCAGGCAGAATGTTCTACTCAACTTGGACAACGATAGACAAGAATTCCGTACCCCCGGCTTTGACGAGGTCAAGATAGCATTATCATAGCTGAAGTCAAACAAAGCTGATAAGCGGACGGACTGTCCGCTGGGGATTATCTGCCAGGACGCATGCATCAGCTCATCTGTAAGATATGGTCGGACGAAAGCATGACCGACGAGGAGAATCTCAATGTCGTTTGCCCGATCCACAAGAAAGGAAACGCCTTTGACTGCTACAATTACAGAGGCAGCAGTCTCTTTAACATCGTATACAAAATGCTCTCTACTGTTTTTTGTGAACAGCTGATAGCGTTCGTCAACACTCTGTAAAGTCCTTATCAGTATGGGTTCAGGCCAGGAAAGTTCACAATAGACAAAATCTTCGCACTGCAGCAGATTCTGGAACTCACCCAAGAAATGCCGATCGACACTCACCACCTATTTGTCAATTTCAAGGTCGCATATGATAATGTGCATAGAGGTGAGCTATACAGAGCCATGTCTGGTTCTGGCATCCCTACCTAACCCGTTGGAAAATTCTCGCTGCTCCATCGGTCGGTAACGAAAACTTACCGAGAACTTCAATGTCAAAAAAGGTTTTGACAGTCTGGCTTTATGGTGCGGAGGCATTGACGCTATGAATAGCGGATGAAGAAGCTCTTGGTCTTTTGGAGAGAAAAGTTCTGTGGGCTATCTTTGGTCCCGTTTGCGTTAATGGCTTGCTTTGGTGGCGTTACAGCCCGTGAAGGGCCAGAGCCAAGCTTCTTTTGATCACCCATGCTGTGTGTGGTTTATTTTTTACACAGGTGAAAGGGACCTACAGTTTAATGCCGATTCCGAACGGCTGAGTCAAAAAGCTTTTTCATGACAAGTATACTACGGAGGGGTTAGCCAGTACCCCGCCGGGGAGGGATGCCGCGAAATAAATTTTCGATGGCGTTGGCTTTATCGAGATCTGAACTCGCTCATCGTGCGTCAGGGTCCAACAGACTAACCACTGTGCCACGGCGCCCGCGCTCGCGGTCTTTTCGAAAGAAAATATGGAATCTGGAGGAAAAGACTCATCCATAAACTGTACAGGCTGTACAGCAGCATGTGCTAGTTAAGCGTCTACTGATACAACGCTCAAGATGACTAGGCCATGTGGAGCGTATGGACAACATAGATCCCGTCCGAAAAATTTTGTAATCCGAGCCATTGGGGCTAGGCAACAGAGAACGCCCTCGACTCAAATGCCGCACACAAGTGGAAAAGGACCTCTACCAACTTGGTGTATGTGACTAGAGACGGCTGGCAAGGCCCAAGGTGTAGCGCCAGGAACAAGAAGAAGAAGTAGGTCGCTTAATATCTGCCGATGGAAAATTTGTTGGTAACATTTTTTTTTTCGTTTGATATACATATATGTATGTACATATATGTATTCATAGCACTCAACGAAATTCGCTGGTGCACTATAAATATATTAAATGTAAATAGAGAGTAGCTGGTCCCCAAACGTTTGTGCTATGCTTGCCTCAATAGTTTTCTCCAGAAAGACTAGTTAATCGGATAACAAGAAAACACATCTTTTGTAGTAACTCGTTAGAAGTAGTACCTACTGATGTGAAAAGAAAGATAAAAATAATCATTCAGCACAACAGGTAGACAGGTTGATTATAGGGGTTCAAGGTAGTAAGACCCATTTGAAGTTGTAATTGTTGCAATTACTCATATTAGTGCTGTTAGAATGAAATGAGGGCTAATTACCATTAGGGAGAAAAATCAGTTAATAGATGTTCAACTAGTTGAGAACGATTGTCATTGGTTTCTAAAAATATTAGAAGGTCCGAATCCATTCATCACAGACATTGTGATTGACGTGCCAAATCAACAAACACTCAATGATACGATATGAAAAAAAGAAAAAAAAAAATCAAACTAACCCCAGAGGTAACCTATTATCTAAAATTATACCTCTTCGGAAAATCCAGATCAAGGTTGGTATACATTAGTAGATAGGGATGAATTGCGCACTTGTGTGTGCAGATATGTAGATCTCCAGTCCGCGAATAGTCAACGTACCTTCATACATACATATTTCGATGGCGCAACAGAAGAAACAGACATATCATCTTTGAAATATATTCGGAGGGCGTTTTTCGCAATCAGCGCGAGAAATTAAAAATAAAATTGAAATATCCGTGATGCGATGCATAATGGTAGCCTTAGGTGGTAGCAGCGCGTTAGTTTCATCCGTTGTCCACGCGAGCTGATGAACAGTACTCGCGTGCAGTAACCCGGACGCGAGAATTTAGTTTACAACATAATCTCTGGGCCGGTGTAAGCGATTAGCAGCATTTCTATGCAGAGTTTATAGCGAATGCCTATCCGGGCTATGCACAGACCATGTTTGATCTAATTATAGATTGTAATGTCTAGAGTATTGCGAAGGTAAGACAGCCTGGGGTTGGAGTTTTTGCTTTCTTCAATCGCGAGAGTCAGTACGGGTACGGGTTTGCATTGCAGTGTCCCCATGGGGCGATGTTTTCCTTTTTTTGGTGTGTTATGATCAGTTCCGTGCCGTATCTATCGGCAACCATCGGTTCTTTAATGTGAATGGTGAAAAGATACTCGTACTTCCTGGGAATCTGAAATGGGCCTACCATGTCGGCACGGTGTAATGTCGTTCGATGGCGGTTTATTTGGCTATGTCCTCATATCCGTCGTCGTAGCGTCGATCTTTTTGTCTTATAGCTTGTCGTGATTCATGCTGAATCAATGAAGTACTTATACGACCGTTCTATTTGTATCTATTGTAGGTCGCCAGTATTTATTTTGGCGAGGCTAGTAGTTGCGTTTTCCTATTTTCGCCTATCCACGGGGGTTCGGTGAATTCAGATCATCAGATTGAAAGAGAGACTGAAAGGGTTTCATGTTGTCCGGTCGTGGCTTGGCAATAATTTGCAATCTATGTATATCGGAGGAAATGTACATTCATTTGGGAGTGAAAAAAGGATTATTTGCCGTGAAAAAAGCTCTTTTTTTTATTAATCATCATCTCTACACTGTCACATAATGAATTTAGTGGCCTAGGTAGCCATGTCTCTGCCCATCTGTATCTGGCGTGTATTGGTGATGCTTCGCATCTGCACCGTCAAAATACATATGTATACATACATACATATGTGTATATATGTACATATGTTCGCGTCTGGTTAAAGAAACAAACAGAGCAGCACATCGCCTGTGGAGCTAATGATACAGGGAACTGGCAGGCAATTGCCATTTTATTTATACAGACGACTTGGTCACACCTGAATCTTTGTGTTGGCAGCAGAAGAAACTCGGTCGGTCTCCCCATCAATTATTTTCACTTTTCACGCTCCTATCGAAACGGGGTGCAAACACACAGCAGGAGTCAAATCAAATTGGTGTAAAGGGCTTCAGTTAAGAAACTAGTCATCACAATCGACAATACATCAAGTTTACATTTTTCCGCGAAAGTCTTTAACATTTATTTTCGACTTAGATGGCAGTAATGTTAATTCAATTGTTTACCGCCTCGTAAAACAAATAATCCCGACTGGCAGTAGTCGTTCATTTAAAAACCACTTTAATCCGATACGGCTATACAAGTGTGTATGGCATTAATGCCACGCGAAACCGTATAATTCGCGTTGATGCCTATTCATTAAAAAATAAACATATCACCTCTCCTCGCATATATGTACACATATGTACATACGCCTATTCGGGGAAGTAATGTGCTTCAATTTCAACCGCAGTATAATAAAAGATAATTTACCAAACTTGCTACCAGCTACCGACTACCGCCATCAATGTCATTTCCGTTCAATCACCCACCAGAGTGTCGTTTTCCACTTCCTCAGAGCTCACCCAGTACCTATGTATGTACATAGATGTGCTTCATACATACATACATATGTTCTTGGTAGGTGATCTCTGTGAGAGATTTCTGATATCTGAGCTGACCACCCACCATCTCCTCGTATATGCTTGATATTCGCTGACCACAAACAATACACTGTCCTTTTACCACATCATCATCATCATCGTTGGATTCCCAGACTCTCAGACACTCAGTGTCAAGTAGCATTGGTAATCCTCAAAAGAAATGACCAGAAATATTTATGAAATGAGAGATTCCTTCAGCACCTCCTTGAAGTGGAAAAAAAAGCAAGCCACAATAGAAGACGATTAAATTTTATTGATTCGAATGATTCAACAGGATATTGACCACGACGAATTCAGTTGACCGGGAATGTTTCGATGGTTCACCATCGAGCGATGGCATACGGAATGTTTCTTCATCTCGATCAAGATTGAGATTGACTCGAACGGAGGGCGCCTTTACGGATATGAGCTCTCCTGTCAAGCTTGGTAAAGTTTTCAATTATAAACGTCGCCGTTCACCCATTCAGGATACATGTCTGTTTGTCGTAGCACTGCATGCACAGTAATCGAGTGGTGTTGGTGGTTATTTGGAGTTTGTTTTGAGATTATTGGGAATCTTTGTCCGAATGGAGGAATGTGAGTGTATCCAAAGGGATATTTCAGAGCAGACAGCGGTTCGTGTTATTGTCAGACTGGATGTCCTGCATATACATATGTATGTACATATGTATGTATATTCATATGTATGTGTGTATGTATGTGATCGATGGAGAGGGGGTGCGAAATTGAAAATTGTTGATATCTCGTCGAGCTGGTCTTTATTAAATCCCGGAAGTGTTTGTCTCTGACGGCTATTCAATGCTATTCGATTGGATTAAATGAGAATTCAATCGGATTCCAGTTATGACTCAGAAACAAAACAATTGTGTCGGCCATCTGATAAAATTCCAATGCCCATGTCCATCTAACGCATGTGTATGTGTGCTTTTTTTATATTTATTATGGTGGTAATTGAAACCACTAAGTATGTACTATCTACTCATTCGTTAATCAGCTGCAAAGCACTTCCGAACTAATTTATTGTGCGTATCTACCCATCTCTGGCTTTACACAACCTCCATTAGCTACGGAATTTAAAGGTGTTAAATCACACCTAATCAAGCAGAAAATTCGACGTCAAAGCATGATCGATGAATCTTGCACTGATAAGTGGGAAATGAAAAATGTTAGCCTGCTATCTACAACAATTTTTAATCCACAAGTGCTTTTCAAACACTGCACTTAGCGATTGCTCTAGATGTTTTTTTTTTTTTTTTTTTTCTTTATTATTTGTTTCAAGCTTTGATTACGGGATGAATGGGATACCACAAAAGACTGATTAAAAGCATGAGCTCTCTCCTGCTACCGTTCGCCACGTACTTATTGTGTTTTTCCCTTATTCGTTACCTAATTCTGCCGATAATCGTGTCTCTGTTATGTTTTGTTTTTTAGAGTCGACTGCGAAATGAGGTCATAAGTTTTTCGATATACATATGTACATACATACTGCGAGCAATAAAATTCATCGTCAGTCACTCCATCATCCCAACCGAGCGGCCATATGGAGTCGGACGAGAAGAACATTTAAATTAAAGCTGCTAGATACACATGTATGTATGTACCGCTATGAAAGAAAACCTCCGACAGTAGCGCAATGGAAAACACCAAGTTTAATGAATGAACTTGAACCTTGTTCATATGCGAGTACATAAATATGTATGTCCATATGTATGTATCTATGAATACTATTTTCTGATTTGCATTATTTCTCCGACTATCTGTCTGGCTATCTGTCAGCATGAATCTATCCAAGGATTATACATTATCTAGTTTTATTTGTTTTTGTTCCTACCCCGTCACAGATGGAGTATGAGAACGCGTCGCCTGTCTTCCGAAGCGTGTCACGGTTGCATGGTATTCCAAATCGAATTTATTGCTTTTGGATGTTTTCCCCCAGTTTGAGGGCTGAACAACTACCAAACAAACTGTGTCACCGTATTTTTATTTTATTTTACGATCTGCGAGTGACCTTTAGTGAACCGTCATCGACAGCCGGCGTTTCGTTATATGTAATTAGAAAGTGTCGACAAAGCATTGATAAGCGAAATCAGCGTTGAATCAGAGGACGGTAATCTCGAGTGCACCGGCCACTACTTATTGCTGCTAATAATTTTCTGTTTTTAACAGTGCGAACTCTTCACTGATAGTGTTTGTAATTTTTCATCTTGCATTTTTCTTTCCAGTACGACAACGTAAACTCCTGTCTCAACGTTCTTCGCACACAAGCAGTTTGTGGTTTGGAATCAATCACCACGAACGACATCTGTTCTGGTCGATTGAAAGCCGTGCTCGCCCTATTTTTCGCTCTCAGTCGATACAAACAACAATCGAAGCAATCGAAAAGCTTAACCGGTTCGATAAAAGCAGAGATACACCATCAGCCGCAGCAGCAAGCTCAAGTTCCAACGAGTAATCAAAATCAAAACCAAACGACTAACGCCAATGTGATACCAGCCCAAGCGGTGCAAAACGGAAATGACGCCATGACGAATCGGTAAGTTATTTTCCGAGACCTTATATCACAACCGGGTATGTATACGTTCCGTTGAGGCGGCACGCTGTGCCGTTTGTTTGATTAGCAGGGACTCATTTTAGGTTTGTGTCTTTGATTTGATTTGTGTTCGTAAGTGCTACCACTTTTATGAAATTGTCTTATTTCATAACTCGTGACATTTTTAAAAAGTTGACTTTAGCTTTTGAGCCCGATGTTAGAAAACCGACATTTTTTAATCATAACGATATAAAATTCAGTTCATAACGTATGTTTTCTATACACAAAGATAAGAGGTGACAAGTGAATGTTAGTGGCTTTAGAGATATGACATGTGTTAGAGGTTGTTTCAGATAAGAAATGTCGTAATTTCAAATACCTTAACTAACATTAGGTTTGAACTAAAATACACGATCTCCGTCATGTCTTGGAACGAAAATGTCCTTTTCCTCGAAAATACATTTTAAAATGCACTCACGTACTTCAAAAAAATTGGCAAAACCGACATTATTCGGTCATCACGACAACTCCACAGGCCCACTTCTTACAAGTGAGCTCCGCAACCCCCCATTAGGGGTATAACATGTCCAACATACGATTTGAATCCACCCCAAAGTCTATACCACAGCTTGGTAAACAAGCCGGTATACAGCCGAAACAAACACAATATGCAACCCATAAGCGAAAGTCGAATAAAAACGTCAATGGCAGCGTTTAAAGCGCACATGCCGCCCATTATTTACGGCAGCAGAAATCCGGCTGCCAACCGAAAAGATGGGGGGATGAATGGAAATCTGTTTCCATCCCTATCCGTGTTCCGTCTAGTGGTGTGGACTGATGGGGGACGAAATTTTACGAGCGATGATGCATTTGTCAGTGAATCCAGATGCAATTGTATCTTTGACATGTCTACAACAGGAGATTGCGTTTGCTGATTGACAGCGGAGATTAGGGCCGTTTTCTTGAACAGTTTTCAATTACAAGATATTTTTTTCAACTTCAAAGGCGATGCCCGGGAAAGGTTGGAAAAGGTTTCCACGGTTTTGGAACTCTTTTTCTTTTTTCTTTTGGGGAGGAAAAAAACAGTCAACGTCAGATTTATGGCGAAAATTCGCTTTAGCCCGGTTGTTCGTTCTTTTGTGGTGATGCCCCAGCAGTAGTTAATGGCCTGTACCGGGAATGGGAGTAAAGGTATCTTTCAGCCGGCAAGGCAACGCAACTGAAATGTCTGGGGTTGCTCATGACAATCGGAAAGTTTACTCCACTTTGTCTTTGTTCTCGGTTCTTGGTTCTGGGAATCCGTGTATCTTGCAGTCATGGTAACTTATCCAACTTTTTCGGTTTTGTTTTTTTGTTTTTGGGGAGTGCAAGAGCACATGCCGTCAGCAGTATGCTAGGGGGGAGGATAATTGAGTGTTTGTAAGTCGAAGGAGGATGCATGTAAAGCGTTTTCTAGAGTTTAACGATTTGTTATTCATATTTCGTGCGTGGAAACAGCCTTCTTTCCCCCAATTTGTGTGGGTTGAAGAAAGAATGAAAACTAAACTCCAACTGTGACGATGGGGGAATTTTTCATATCAAACCCACATTTGTATGGGCATGAAAGCGAGCTAGGGTCGTGTTTTAGATTTATGAAAACCAGTCTAGGACTCTGCTTCTTTGTAGTTTAGAAAGGGGGATGAAAAACGCCAGTAAAGGAATGTGAGGTGTAAGACATCTCCCGTGGAGATAAGCGTCGTTGTCGAACCATTTTGATGACTCGTCGGAGTCATAAGAGTCGAGAAGGAAATTCCAATCATCCCAGTGACAATGTGGATAGGCAAATTTTAATTTCCAAAATGGCAACCTTTGAAGTTACTATACATATTTACATATGTTTCTCCTAAACACACAACGCAGTAGATCCAATAATGACAAGGGCAATTCATTTAAATCCCTTTAGCAAAGTAAAACAATCTCGAACGGACTCTGCGTTGTTTTTTTAATGATATTAGAAAAAAGCATCGTACGAAACGCATGCGTTCTGGTCTCGAATTCGATATCTTAACCAAAGGAATCGCAGGATGAAAGAGAAAACTTGTCACAAACAAAACACATTTATTTGTTAAAGGGGTTATGTTGTGATTTCTTTGTAACTATACAGTATACAGCGTCATACAGTAAAGGCTATGTGGGGTTTGTAGCGTACTTTATGCGCCAGACTAAGCACGAGTTTTTTGTACAATGTTTTTATTTCTCTTTACAAACCAGATGTTACTATGACAATGAGACAACAAGAGGAGATGTATGGTGCTCTGTGGGGTTGGGTGTTAGTGTTGCTACCTAAGGGCATGAAAATTTGCGTTCACCTACTGTGAACTGTGATGTACGCTGTCAGCACAGCACCAAGACGTGCTAACAACGAGACACACGGCGATGAGATAGTCTTAATTTGGCTAAAGTCTTTGGGAATGGGTGCAATGTGATCGAACGGAGGAATAATTTGCATTTTACATAGTAATTTTAAATGATGGAAGCCATGGCTGACAGTTTGGATTAAAGTGATTCTCTGCACCTTGAAGATGTACAGTGAATAATTTCAAGAGGGCTCCCTAAGGATCTATACAAATATGTACAAAAGGAAGCAGAAAATGGAAGAGAGAAGACAAAAAAAAAACTACTTTTTACCCAAGGAGCTGTCAGTTGCATACAAGAGCACTTAATAAACCTCAGATTCATCCAACCCCTCCATCAAATGCAGTACATTCTCTCTGTTTTTTTTTTTTTTTTACCAGTCTCCCCGTCATTCCCACATTTTCTTCACAACAAATGAAGTCGTCCTCGCAGAAGGAAGGAAGTTGCATACTGTACAGTAAATCTCTCAGAGCGACTGTTTGTGTATACATATACGAACTTCTTCCCCGGAGGGTAGTAATTTCGAAGTTTTAACAAGTAACACGACTTAACTTCAAATTATGACACATAACTCATAATTTCATCTCACAAAACGCCACCACTTCAACGCAACCCCGTCTATCGAAACGAATGTTGTTTGTTTTCTCTTTCCAAGCGTGGCGCGTAGTTTACTCATCGCCGCCGGTCGCACAGTGGGCGTGTTACCCTTTTTTTTTTTTTCTCCTATACACATCCATAAATAATATAGTATATGCAATAATGACGAACTAACTACTTTTGTAATTAAATCCCTCGAGAAAGGAGATCAGTAAACTTTTGAGTGGACACTGTAGAGCACTCTTCACTGTGTGTTCCTTCACCATCATCATTCACCACGAATTCACTTTGATTTCATCCCTTACGATGATGCTTAGATACGCAGTTGCGTATGCATGTATGTACATATGTATGTATGGGTGATTCGTTTGAATTCGTTCCGTCATATTTCTTCATGGTATTTACGATTCGATAATAGAGCGTAGGATAATCGACAACAGAAACGGACGATGGTGGACGTCATTGCGCTTGGGGACTACACTCCTCTGCAATGGCATTTGCAACATCAAACAAATAAACAACCAATCCGTACTCATTCACCGAAAATCTAATAAAACCCAATCCTCGCTGGGACAGAGTGGCAGAGGTGGAAAAAGGACATCAGGCCAGACGCAGACACACATGGGTGTCAGAGGGTGTTCCAAACCGGCAAAATATTGTTCATATTTGCTCTATGTTACCTTCGCTCCTGTTCCCGTAGCGAACACACTTGCACAGAGCCGTGAGTATTCTTGTGTATATATATATGTACATGCAGTATGTGTACATGTAGCTCGCTGGTAGGGAGGAATGGATGCAGAATGGTGCGGTTCCGGCGTTGAAGCAAGGATTTTACAAATAGAACAAAACAAAAAAAAAAAACGAATTATGCTTTCTATATCAGCTAAGCGAACACGTTTTGAAGGACTCGACATTGCGTTTATTATACCCGTCGAGATCCGGTTACATGGTCGTTTGGTGGGTGTGGCAGGAAAAGCAGGGAAGCGATGAAGCACAGTTGCAGGGTGAGAACAGCTTAAATGTTTTCGGGTCGCACACATTCGGTGCCTATTGAGCTTGGATTAAGGGTGCGAGAGCAAAGAGATTAATATTTAAGCACGACCTTCTATGTAAGGCATTGACGGGGTCGAGTTGAATAGGAAGCTAATTTTTGTTCGGTCATACATATGTACAGACATATGTATGTACATATGTATGTATGTATGTCTGCATGTACATATATGTGGGATTCTTGCTTGAACTTCTTTGCTTCGATATCAAATCGGTGGGGAATCGAAAGGAATTTCAGTTTTGGGAAAATAGCTGCTTTGTTTATCAATAAAAACCCTGTCTGATGAAACCAAAGTCGAATCCGCATCGGCCGGGCCTGTACATACTTACATAAGTGATGAGCAATTACGACTACGGTAACGGTCGACACTACACTTCGGTCCAACAAAATCATGTTTTTTTGTTTTTCCAACATGTTTAGACGATCCCATTGAATACTCACAATTAGAATGCAATCCACTCCCCGTGGTTCGCCTATCAACATAGCAGAGCACACAAAAACAGCTCAAGTGCCAACGTCTACTTATAGTCTTCGATCTCTAGCACTTTTACTCTTTCATAAACGTGATTATGATTGCGATCAGGGTACTCGTATCCGATACTACTTGTATGCCATGAAGCCGACAATGAAGCACTCTATTTGTATCTATACTACACTACAACCAGCTGAGTAAGTCAACTACAGTACGTTGCAAATCTATTTGTTGATACATACATATATGTACATATGCTGTATATGGAGAACCGGTTTTCAAACGATCTTATAACAACGGTCGAGGAGCTTTACTATGATATTATGCCGCTCCTAATCGTTTTTCTTCTTTCTTCCTTCCTCTGGCGGTTCATTTTCACACTGCATAAGGCTTTGAACTTGTTGAGCAAGTATTTAAGTGGGATTATAAGAAAAAGAGCAACACGAGTGTAGATAATGTATCTGTATGTACATAAGTGTCAATCCGCACATGGAGTGAGCAGGTATGATTTCTATTTTCAGTTGATGTTGCTCGTATCTCCAGGCGATGACGTAGAGAAGGGCAAGCAACAGGCTGTGGGGTGGTCCTTTTTATTTTTGGCTCCCGTGGTCCCTACAACTTTCCCGAATTGGATAAATGCCATTTCAGGTTTGACGTGTCCCGAGGTTATGGAATGTCGTGACGACACAAGGATTGTGCGAAAGTACTCATACCTTTGAACATACTAATCCCAACGTCTATGAACACTATCGAACAGGGACATTTTCCATCAAGGAAGACGAGATGAGATAGCAATATAGCCGCGCAAGTTCTTGGTTCTCTATATAGACAACAATCGAACCAACAAGCAACGAACATCCCTCAATTCTTGTATGAAGCACACCTCGGTCGTAGACTGATGGTAGAGCACGCGGTCGCTCAGTATTCGTAATGCCATCAGCTGTAGCGGGTGCTGGTGTATCGTCGCGTTTCGCTTTTCTTAAAAGATACGTACGTAAAGAATCATACAGATTCATCTCGTTAGTGCTTCACGTTTGCCGCCTATTAAATTGGGTGGTAGGTCATTAGCTTGGCACGCGTTCGTTTGTCCGATGTTATCATCACATCGTCTTCTCGTGAGTTTGTATTCGTCGTGCGGTGCAGTCAAAAAGGATTAGGTGAATTAGAAATTACAGATAACGACTAATTTACGATCCTATCCGACAAGTAGCAGGGAATATATGCTAATTTGACAAGCTGGTCGAGTGTCTTTGGAACGGATACGTGAGGATTATGGTTGGATGCTTTCCAATTACCTCTGGTTAAGGAGTGAAAAAAAAAAAAAAAACTCGAAAAGTATCTGGCAATGTTACTGAGTTCCGCAGTTTCTATGAGCGACTTACTGGTGTTGAAAGATAAAGTGCTGTGTTGGAGAGTGTCCTTCAGTCATGTCATCGATAGTGATAGAGAACTTTGTACGTTGTGCGGTTTGAAATTGAGTGCTTTGACAACTTTTTGTTACTTCTTGAACTTAAATGGGATTTTGGTCTTTTGTTAATTGAAGCGACATGTTCCCACAGAAATAGGTTCGAACAAGACATCCTCGTCAAGTGCTGCGTTGAGTGAGAGACATCTCTATCCAACGACACGAACTGTTGTGCTCTTGATATCTATCAATTGTAATCTGTAATCCGTTTTAAGACAGGAAGGGCGAAAAGGGTAATGAACTTGAGAGTGCGGTTATTGTATTGTATATTGCTGCATCAAACGTATCAAATTACATTAAAGGATCAACTCCATTTCCGATAATATTACTTCGAAGGGATATCGGTGAACATAAATCACTAGACCTGTTTAATTTGTGAATCATATCTACCGAACGTGACTAATCGTCGATTCCGGGAATAAAAAGGATGTGCTGTTGGGTGAATAACTAAAAACTGCCGCTTCATTAAGTCCTTAATTTGCTTTCGTACCCTAAGTAAATGGTCTTTTGCGTAAACGATTGCGATTGTTGTTGCGCGTGTTTTATTTGTTTCTTACATCAAATAGGAAAATCTCAAGTGTTTGAGTGATTTTGGTATTTCGTATGATGAATTAAGCATTTTGAAATCAATTAAATCAACGAAAGGGTCACTTGACTTGAGACTATGTAATGCGATCGTATCCAAAGCAGCTTTCTAGGATTGCCTAAGACCTCTTTGTAATTCAAGTCGAAATGGAAATCGACTTTCCTTAGTCCCGATCAAAGGAATTTTTTTTTCAAAAAGTTTTTATCCGACAGTTGCCCAGGGTGGGTGCCATGGCTCATAGAATACGTTTCCATCTTTGTTTCGTCATACTAAGGGGGCACAGTGGTTAGTGTGTTGGACTCTAACGCATGATGAGCGAGTTCGGATCCCGATAACACCAATGCCATTGAATGTTCTTTCTCGGCGAGGTATTGGCAAAACCCGCTGTAGTATACTTGCCATGAGAAAGCTTCTCAACTAACGCTTAAAACGGTAGGACCCTTTCAACTGTGCAAAAAATAAATCACACATACATAACTTGGATGATTGTAAGAGAAGCTTGGCTCTGGCCCTTCATGGGCTGTAATACCGCCAAAGAAGAAGAGGGGGCGCTTCGGCTTTTCCTCCTGGGGTGGCGGTGATACTGTTTTTGTTAAATGTCAATGTAGTCTTTTGGTATATGAATATATGATGGAAGCCAATCTCATGGTCAGTAACGACTAAATTTATCTTGATCTTCCTCCGCTCTGCTGCTCCAACAAGCATAGTCAGAAATGAGATCTAGATAAAATCGTTTGCAATATTCCGCTTCGATGGTAGCTCATCTAATGTAAAACGGTAAACATTATAAGGCCATTCATACATTTTAAATTCGCTTCATCCACCATCCAAAATTATATCTCATTAATTGGTAAATCCAGAGCAGATGTGTCATTCATCCCACATCCCACTACCAATCATCATCAAAGAAACTGTGAACACATTGGCTTTAATCATCGGCCTTTCCTTATTCCCGCTTTCCAAAAGGAAGTGACAATCAACAACGTATAAATCTAATTATTCCCATGCTCTTTCACCTTGTCGGTTTACGAGTTTTCACTCCTCCTAAGACGGATGCACCTTTTCACACCTGAGCTCGTATTTATCGACTCCAAATAACCGAAAAAAAAAACTAAAAGCAAAAAACGAACAAAAAAAAAGGAAATTTCTAAACTTGCAATTGATTAACGGCAACTCATTATCATCAATAAAACATTTCACAAGAAATTATCGACAATTTGTCATCGAGCGGTGACGTTTGCCGTGTCCTACCACGCCACTCATCATCAATAAATTGTATCCTCATTTACTTGTTGTTCCGCCTCCGCTTTCTGCTCTTTGCTTTCTGATTTCATTGTGATGTGAGAGATGATCCTACGATTGCTCGTCGATGTTTCAAGGGAAATTGAAAACACAAACCACAACAACTGGCCGGTACCATCCTGCTTTGTGGCTTATTTATGGATGCACTTCCATCGTTTTGTTTTTTTGTTCATGGGTATGTGGATTCTCTGGGATTATTGCCGATGACGAAGGCGCAATGATGAAGGTGTAGTTTCCTGGAATTGTTGTTTCGTATTCATTTTGATGATGCTCGCCTGGCAAACAACAGTTTGTTGCTCTAGATTTCTCCGCAGAGCGCGTGAATTGTTTACCAACTCGTCAGACATTCGGCCGGATTGCGTAGTGTTGACGGAACAGTAAATAAGCTTTCGGAATCAGGAAGATGAACTTTGCATCGGATTACTCAACATTCCCATGCCCATACATGTAAATGTAGAGAGAAGAAGCAGAACGATAATCCCGAGATTGACATTTTCATCTGATGCCAAGTTGTTATTCGTCATTTTCCAATTCGAATGTCAAATGCATTCCATAGTGACTATATAAGGATATGACGATAGCACCACTGTGTACAAAAAGTCTGTTGGCTGCATGACAGCTGCCGCTGTCACCGACTGGTAGTATAGTCGTGAGTCAACATTCTGCGTTCACACACGACTGGCTTTTGTCTCCGAAGTTTGGAGGTTTTGCCTATTATTAAAAAAAAAAAAAATATTTTCCATTCACCATGCAGACCTTTTTGTTAGATACATAGCTTGTAGATAAATCATCATCATGTTGGTGAACGGATGCAATTCTTCGTGTCACGGTAGGATGCATTGTTTACATGCGCACAGGGACCTATTTGTGACACCCATGAACTCACGGATATTGACATCATTCCGGTCGTTGTTTTCAATAATGGGATGGAAGAATTGATATGATTGTTAAATTTTAAATTATAGATCGGAGAGGGATGCGTGTGATAAATTACAAACGATAGGGGGCTAATGGGTGCACGTTCCGACCCAAGGAGTATTAGGGTACATGAGTTTATCGAAGCGGGAATCTACCTCACATTTGTGGGTGCCGTGTAGCATGCAATTTAGTCGTTTACTGCTGTAAGGCATTTAGTTTGGTATCAAACTACAGATTGTGAATCAATCGCGTTACAATCCATGAGAATCTAACCTTTGATATAACCACTCTCTTGCCAGATCTTCCCCACTCGTTTTTAAACATAACAACAACAAGAATGACAACGAAACTTGGAAAACGTTCTGCATAACATACATAAGTAGCACGTCACATGTGCATATTCGTTTTAGATGCATAGAGAAAATATTATTCTGCAAGATCGTGACAACCCTACCCGCACGTTTTTTCTTCAGATCTACCTATGCATGTATGTACATAAGCAAGTAAGCGCCTACACACTTAAGGAAGATGGCACGGTATTAAAGTCCATCAAACAATGTCAGCGAGCTACACATCTGACACATTGAGATGCTTTGTGCATTCGAATGTCGCGTCGCTTCTATTGTTCACCTATCGATGCGATGAACTCACATGCCTTATACAGAATCAACAAATCGCATTTAATACCGGCAAAATAAAAACATGTCTTGAGAAGCTGGTCTAGGAAAGTCACCACCCATCATGCATCGCCTGCAACAAGGCAAGGCGGCAAGAGTTTCTTTTAAGTACCTCGACGAGTATACGTTCGGGAATAGAAGGACACGTGACTTGACATGTCTCTCTGGTAACATTAATCGCAATATATTTCCAATTATCCTGCTTAACAGTAAATTGATTATGTCTGAGTGCAGTGCAGTGCAGTGAAGGTAGTAATCATTCATGTTCCTGGCACTTTGCAACTACCCTGGCAACTGGCAATCGCAAAAGAAGTGAATGGAGTATTGTATCATCCATCATGCTGGATATCCTTTTACAAGAATTTTTGATTTGTTTCTTTCATTTTAATAGCATTACTAGAGCCCGATACGGATGCAGTAAACACATAATAAAGCACACACGTCGATGTTGGCTGGTGTCCTTTGTGCCCGTTGGTTGGAATATCAAATTACAGGCATATTTGGTTTGTAGCTTATTGGGTGATTAGGGAGATGTTCGAATACAGGGTGGTTCAGTAAGATAACTTTGTAATGTGTTACCTAATGAAGAAATAATCGCAGGGAAAAGCAAGATATACAGAAGCATATTTATGGGTTGGGTGGGGACTTTTTGCAAAAGTTTGAAATATATACGAACCATACTATTTACTGATACGAGTATGTACCAATGATCTAAGGATCTGTATTGGTTTTTTTTTTTCTGTGAGCTAAAGGCAACATTTTTAAAACAATTTTTGTCGTGAGTCACCCTTTACTTTCTAATATCTATCATGTACCCGTTTCTGCCGTGGGCAATGGCCGATTTGCATACGATTATTATTACACACTGTGAAGGATATACCAGTCGTCTATTATTCACTTTTATTTAGACCACCCCCATAAGCTTGTTGATTTTGAGCAAACCATCCATGTCCACATCTGTAAACCCACCCCGTTGGACTTTGTACTTGAGATCCGAAATCAATTTGGTTCCTTGAATTTTGACCGTTTTCTCAATTAGATTAATGGAATTGGAGCAGGCCACTTATACAAAAAAACAGAGGGCGACTGGGTCCTGTCGAAATCCCAGCGATATGTCATCATCGAACCCGCCCTTAATCCAATGTCTACTAATTAACTGTCAGGAGCAGTAGTAGCAATCCTACTACATATGTACATATGTATGACTGAGTAGATGTTTGCGAAGGAAGCGACATTTGCACGCGGAAATCTCTTTAATTGAAAGAGAAACGATGGATGCGATGAAATGATGTTCGCTCCAAGAATCTGTGTGTAATGGAAAGGCAAATGGTAAATGGCAAATTGCTTAGGCCAATGAGTAAAGTTAGAGGATCGTAATCTAGTTTCGTTGTTATGAAAGTCTTAATGAAGTTAAGAGGATAAGATTAGCTTTGATGTCATGGGTAACATTGCTTTCAGATACTTTTAGACGGTTAATTCGAAATTTGCAGAGAAGTGAAATGAATAAGATTTAAAAGAAAAAAAAAAAAAAAATGCCCTCCAAATGAGGCGCAAAAATGTGTGAAATGAGTGAGTGAAAGTGCATTTTATTGGATTACAATCGGAATGGGAAACTCATCGTCCTCGCACGGTGGCAAGAACAGTCGAAAATGCCGGAGCTTGCCCAACTCTCCAGATGTCCGAAGGTACTTATTACATATATTTTTACCCACATTTTAGTCCATTTTTCACAACACTCAAACGTAATCACTTCTGTTAGACTAATTAAAATATGTACTTTCGTTTCGAAACCACCCACCGAAATGTCGAGTCGAGTGTCTTTTGATGTGCTAAGCGGTGGTCATGCAGTCAATCTTCGCCCATAGTCCCCTCTAATTGCTATATGGAAACGTTGAACTACAAAATGCCAACAAACTACCACTCGGCGTAACATAACTTGACATTTACGATCGACAAGATCGCCCTGAAGTCACAGGAGGAAAATCAACAAATGTCCACATTTTGATTTTTTTTTTTTATAGATTTGAACTGCCCCACGTCCCAAGTAGGGACCTCCCGATGTTATTGCAGAGTTGTTTTGTCGCTTCACGCAATAGGGAGCATTCATAGAATAATCTGACAGACATAATCGGAAGTGTAGTAAGCGAAACATCGTTTGGAATCAATGACCACAAATTCCGAGCGGTGGTGGCGGCATACGTCAGAACTTCTTCACTTACGAGTGCTTCTGGAATCTATTTCGGTGTAATCGTTTGAATGTTTAATGTCGACAGACTAACATACGAGTATGCATGTGTGTGAGGAGTTGCGTGTCGTCGCGCTCGATGGCTCTAAATTTGCTCCTATTTCGGGAGAAGCATATATCATCGCACCCCATTCGTCGACTGATGCAGATGCAGATGGGCGAATTAGTTTGGTAAGAGGTACTGTCCGATCATACATACATACATATGTATGTATGTATGCATGTACCTAGGGGCGTATCAAAGGGATTTTAGTGCGGTTCCATTCACCACTAATGTGCTGAGGATGTCTGCTAAGTAAACAGTGCGTAGCAAATGACGTGTGCAATTGCAGAGTAAAAGTGGAGAGGAAGGACAGTGATGAGAGATGAAGGGAATTCGGTGACTAAATCTTAGAAAATCTTGTAATGACGGGTAAATTTAGACTCAACTTGTATGCTGGAGCCAATGCCAAGGGATTTGGCAAAGTGCCCCTTGACGAGGTAGGCACTGATGGGTTTGTTTTGATGTGAGTAATTAAACAAAACACGCAGATGTGTTTTGCATTGACGTGCAGTTGCTAAAAACAGGACATAGACACTCAGTCATTATGTTATGTAGTGACTAATTGAAGTTTTACTCCCAACTGAGGTGGTTGATGAACTCTTACAATGATATTTTGGGATCAGTGTCCAGAATATGCAAGAACCACCCACGTACTCGATTAATCTACTTGTCCCGGTGGAACGCCTTCGAAATCTTGAAAGCACGCACCCAGCACGAGTACGTGTTCTTAAGTCTCATTTCTCAAAACGACTACTTAACTGTACTCTCTTTCTCCAGTTAAATGTCATAACACAAAATGGGCTGAGATGACTCAAATGGGACCAGTTTCCTCGAGACAACAAATCATTAATCCAGTCTATTCATACGCGCACTGATGTCTCCTCGCACAGTGATCCAGCAACTCAGTGCCACAAGAGATGATCCACATTTTGTGTTGTGGATTATTTTCTTCTTCTTATCTGCAGGCATTTGAGATGTCTTCATCGATTTTCCATCTTCATCATCACCATCTCATTACATCGCGTTGAGTATCAACTTTCACTATTTATGCCCAACAGCTCGGCGCGCTTGGTTGGCAATAGACAGATGTCGAACAAAAGGGCACTTTGTAGACTCTCGCCCGGCCATGAATGTCGTCATGTGGCAACCAATCGTGCACACAACAACGAGTCAGAGTACGTATGTATAAACATGATGATAAAATGCATTGGAATAAGATTATTATGAGTTTGTGATTATGTCGAGTGAGCAGCCGCGTGCATATGGTTGCAATTTGCTTCTCCCTCAACCATGACCAGCGGAACGAATTCTTCGTAAAGAGATCGTGCGCGTCATTTGTTATTCTTGCGCGATTAAGATCAGTGGACACGGAGTTCCATGTTCTAGTGTGTAGTGCTCAGTTCAATTAGAAAAAGGGAGGGGCAAACTCCCCATTAAAACGTCCATCTCATCTCAATTATCGACTTGTTTGTTGGTCTGATATCACTGTTCGATAGATTGTTGAGATGTCATCAACCTATGTAGCTATTCAGTTCATATAGGTACCTAAAATTCGACGTCAATAACTTGTAACACACTCTTCGAATGGGAAGGAAACAAAGTGAGTGAAGCAGCATAGAACTACAACTAATGGCAACCTTCAGTAGGAAAGTGCTATGACGTGAAAGAGGCATCTTATGCGTAAGCAAAACTTTTATTCACACGCCCGACAAAAGTGTAGTACCAACGTCGCAAGAGCGAATTCATGAGTGCCACACTATGAGTGTGTACTTTAGAAACAGTTTTCTTACATATTTTGTATTTCTTCCTTTCTTTACTCGTGGTTTTGTGTAATTTTTGTGCTTTCCCCTTTTTTTTTTTTCTTTTTTACGACGCCCTCATCGTGTAGACACTCGTAGTGACTTTAACGATCCCAACATCCTTCCATCCATCCACAACGTAACAACAACAAGAAGGAAATAAAAACAACTAACTGGAAAGCAAATAAGTCACAGGGCTCCTGTGAGTGGTGAAAAGAATAATTCTCCTGGTTGTACTCAGTAGTCAGCATCTTTCGCATGACGGATGGCATGGAATGATGGCTTACAGTGGTGACTATGAAATTAGTTCACTTACCCGTCTTACTTTCCAACGAACAATTTTACACCATCACCTAACCGAGGTAGTGGGATTATCACAAAGTGACCTAATTTTCCGTCGTTCACTGTCCAGTCTAGTATACTTATTTTTTTTTTAAATACATCCAACCTAATTGCTGGTGAGCTCTTTTAGTTTCAGCATGTAGGACTAGGGTGCATGCAATCATCGTGGGCGTTTTGGACTTGTAGGAAAAACAGCGGTTCAATATTTTATGGGTGCCCCTCTTTAACTTTTAAGGCCGTCAACAACAACGCTCACTTGTGTACCTATGCAGCATGTAGACTGTGCAAATACATTCGTGGTGCTCCTTGCATCCTTATTCTGTTGACTGATGGAATTGCCATCGAGGTGTGATGCTGTGACGTTGGGGCAGTGCAGAGACTACTGTTTTTGTATCCAGGTATGATGTTTTAGTGGTAAGCTGCAGTGTTCGTTGTCTATGACACGCCACCATATTTTATCCATGTATGTATGCGTTTGTTTGTGTGACGATAATTTACGGGCGATGCTATGCAAAAAGGCAAAGAGTCGTGTTTACATAGTTCTTTTAGTGTTTTGCTTTGGGATTTTTTTTTAATGTCTCCGAGAAGCTGAAGAATGGTCTTTGAGTATCCTCGTTATATTGACATGCATTTGTGAGTTGTGCGTCCGTGGCAAAGAATTGCTAAATGAAGATTGGCGTGAAAGGCTGCTGCAGGTTTTTTTTTTTTTTTTTTTTTTTTTTTTTTTTTTTTTTTTTTTTTTTTGAAACGTGCCATGGACATTTATCTCAATTCGGTTGGTTAAATACCAGCAAACACATGTTAATTGCTAGTGGTATCCAGGTCGAATTAGTTCTACAATTACATAGTGCTGCTTTTAAGGTACCAATAAACCACATTCCTAAAGTAACGACTATTCAACCTTCGTGCACTTAAAAGCATCGTCGGAGGCAATGGTATTCATCGTTACCAAGGTAATAAAAATGTCAGCTCATCAAGGCAATCGTGTAACCATCAAACAACTTACATTATACAAAGTCATGATCTTCAAGTTGAGGCATCAACCCGCACACCACATTGACCTCGTTGTCTGCCACTTGATTAGCATATTCTCCTTGCAAACAAACATTCCCACTGCATCAGCCAACCTAGCAACTAGTCAAACTACCCATTGCATGGTACGATGACATCTCTCCTGTCGAGCACACCCAAGCAGACGATTGCGAGGAGAAAGAACTTTCGAAGCGATAAAGTTAAGAATAAGTAAACCCACCTCAGCCATAGACATCACTCAATGGTAATTGGTTTTTAATTTCATTGCTTTTATGCGAAGCGTTTCCAGCGCGTAGCGGTCTCGCGGTTATAACAGCGTTCTATAATCAATTAGCTTTGCGACTCTATGGATATCTGATCGATCACTTGCCACACGATAAACAAAACCAACTGACAGACAGTAATAATACCGGCGCAATTAAATTGACTTTCTTTTTCATAAAGATCGGAAGGAGCTGCGGGGTTGGTGGCTTGGAACACACATGTGCACACGTCCCTTCTGCGCAGTGCACGATGTGGTTCTTCTTTTGGATTTTATTGAAGGCGATAAACAACGAGATAAGAATAAATTTTCGCAATTTGCAATTGAATTCAATAAGTGCATACATCAGTATGTGCGTATAGTTGGTGTTTTTCGCTGTAGGAAACGAATTAAAGGGGCGCAGGACTGCATCGCCTGTGGGCGGTTGGAGTCAGATATGAGGATGGACATTCATCTTGCAGAGCGTATGAGTTTTGTTTCATTTTGTAGCGGCGGCATGGGCACAGGGTGGCTTAAACAGCAACTCGTTTCGGCTGTCAATGTTGTGAGTGATATACGGCTGGCAGTTGAGCTGAATTGGAGAACAACTTGGTGTTAATGAGATGTCTGAAGGATGTTCATATGTAGGCACCGATCAACATTGATGAGTGCAGATCAGTTAAATGCTTTTCAGTTTCTGTTATTTATCTTCTCAGCGTGGGAAATATCCTTCTGGCATCGCATCGGGGTGGCCGTCGTGCAGTGGTAAACATCACCGACCGTCGAGCGGAAGGTCAGTAGATTAAAGCCGTTCCATAGCCAAGAAAAAACAATTCCTGTTGTGAATGAGAAGTGATCAAACATACTGATGAAGGCGTAACACAGTATATGGTCACTTTAAATTCATAGTCTGTGTGTGCAATTCTAATACAACACCAGAAGTGCATGGAAAAGTTGCCGAGAACAACAACCAACGTGAAAATTCGGTCGGTTCCTCTCGAATCCTATCTAGGACAACCACCCCTAGAGAGAAGTGAACGAACATCCATCGCATATTTTGGATGTATGTATGTATGTACATACGTATGTATGTATGTAGGTATGTATGTACCTCAATCGGAGTGAAAAAAAGTGCTTCGAAAATTGGTTCAAAGGCATGCAAAAGTGTAATGATCTTTATGGAGAAAAACAATAAAGCTTATACTTATGTACATATGCATATGTACATATGTATGTACTTGGGTACCTCAGTTTGTTAATAAGTCAAGTAATAATGCCTACAGTTGTACTACCCTGTGTTTCAATCTAATACTGACAAAAATACATTTTTTCTTATTTATAAATGCCAACAAGCGAGAGTGGGAAGCCAAGTGGAATTGAATAATTATGCTAATTGCAGAGGTAGCCAGGATTGTTTCTCTGCTTTTTCCTACTTTATTATCATGAGTCTATCGACTGTCAATAGGCAGACATTTAATTCATATGATCGAGGGTGGCAATGTCATAGCGGTTGTAATAAATTGTCTGGCTTGGACAGCGGTAAGCAATTTGAAGCCCAAGTCGAGGTATGAGGACAATGGATAATGAATCAAATCTAGACACATAACTCGTGCAAACGCATGGTCTTAGAATTTAAACTATCTCGTCTGGCGTTGTAAATTCCATAACCAAAACACCAAATACCAAGTGGTTGGAAATATTTAAAAAGAGTTCCCTGATCGACTTTAGTACTATATCCCATAATAGGAACTAGTTCTTATCGTAAACTTTACAACTTTCCAAGTGCACGAACTTTCCGCACAACAACCACTGCAGTAACAGTACGTTAAACATACATATTTCACAAGAAGCCCCAACCCTCCCTCGCGTTATAAATGGTTAAAACAATGTAAACCTTCCTCGCCTTAGAGTAAGTCAGGGGAAACGTTACACCATCAACATTTCAAACTTTTCCTGTCCCTGGTTTCTTGACTACTTGACTGCGACTCTGTGTACTTTCGAAAGTATCCTTTCATCTGAGTGCTTAGTCATTTGAAATTCAATACCAAATGTAAAATATGCACTCATGCTGGTCGTGGTGGTTGTTTTTTAATGGGAACCTAAGTGCTGAATGTTGATGAATTTCTACTACTCTCTCGCTTTGATAGTACAGCCAAGATGAAACGGTGTGGTTGGAATAAATCAATTTCGAATGTATCTGGGATGTTTCCGTGCGTCCGTAGTGCGAAAATCCAATTATAGACAACCGAAAAGGTGTGATAGGAGTTTGTGCAATTATTTCGCTGAATAGACAAGAAAGTGCAGATGGATGGAACAGCAATATTATTTGTTTGTCTTGTCGTCTGGCGACGATAGCATTTACTTTTATCAAATCTAACAAAAACTCATTTTCTTTTGCAGACAAATAACGACAGCATATACCAAAGGGAATGGAGGTACGGCTATACCATTGCCAGCTACTGTCCTGGTCCAGAGACGATGCCCACCAGATAAAGTTCGACCATTACCACCGACACCTAATCACACGCCGAGTAAGTTTTTCTACTTTCGATGTTTTAATTCGCCCAACAGGAGCGCTTAAATGTACCTACGTTTAATAATCTTCTCTCTCCAAACTCCTTTTTGCCACACATTCAACCGGCACGAGAAAAAGAAGAACACTTTCCCGAAAGAAAAAGATTTTTATTTTTGCCAGACACTCCAGCAGCTTGGCCCACCCCACTATATCCTTCCTACTCACATGCTTTCTTCAAACATACAGGCAGTTTGGGAAAAACTCGTCTCGTCTTCCACTTTTCTCGTGGCATTTTTTTAATATATTAATTTATTCGCGCATTATATTGCAGCAATCCTGATGCAGCAGGAACTGGAGATCGAGTGGTTGCCTTCACCGCCATCGCTGTTTTCTTCCCGATTCGGATTGTTTCCTTTTCGCCCTAAATGTTACTCGTTTGTCATTGTTGCATGTCTTGCGTCTTGGACGGTGCTCCTGCAGCGACTCCAATTGCCTGTGGCATTGTGACTGGAATTTCACGTTTGCCTTTCGCGGCCACACTGGTACATTGTACCTATGTATGTACATCGGTGCCAGCAACAGCAGTAAATCTGTATTTAATTTTGTCTTATCTACCGAAGGAAGGTTAAAGCCATGTATCTGTGGCGGATCTTTGTTTTCGCCTTTGATGGCAGAATGATAGCGTGAAATACATTTTCTGGCAGATCTGCATTAATTCTACCTACACAGTCGAGAAACGATTATACTCGTGGGATGAGTCATTATTTTCGTATCGTTTGAGACTCATTACGATTGTCCACAACCAACGCGATATCTGAGATATTTCCACTCTAATGTCTCTATAAAGTCGATTTGTTAGTTAGTCATTTTAACGCCTGGAACTGTTTTCTTCAACGACCTCCGTTAAATCAGGAGCTTTATTCTTATAGACAGATTTGTTCACTCCCATAACCGACCACATGGGAATATTTTCAGCGCCAGCTGTACAAGCAAGAGGGAACCTTCCTTCCGTCCACATTACACAATTTTAGAAACTCTAAATTGAAATATTAATAATAGATACAGTACCGCAGATATGAGGGCGCAGATGAATAGTCAATAAGACAGGGGTTGAGCAAAAGTAGGGAGGCAAGAGAGAGGGACGATCAAACAATAACACAAAGCCACCCTTCACACGCATATGTGAATGTACATTTTTCTTGCTTACAGCTATCCCAGGATTAGCAAAGACCGGGGGTGATTTAAATGGCAGCAGTCGTCCTGGAAGTCCTCCAACATCAAATCACACCATTCAGACTGTGAAGGGTGCCGGCAACAATAATGGGTAAGTGTGAATCTTACATCCATTCATCGTTCTTGGTTATTTAATTAAGTCCGCCTTCTTTTTGCTACAGTTTACGTCAACCGCAGTGCAAAATTCCCACCAGTCCTCACGGTCCGCAACCGAGTCTACCGAATGGTACCATTTCCCACAATTCCACTGTCAATGGACCAATCAATGCAGCGAGCAAGCATTCGATGCTTGACAAGCTCAAGCTCTTCAACAAGGACAAGACACCGTCAAGCAATAGTTCATCGAATAAATCCCAGGTTTCCAAAAGGACAAGTTCGAGCAGTGGTTTCTCATCCGCACGAAGTGAACGCAGTGATTCAAGCTTGAGTCTGAACGATGGACATTTGTCGCAAATCAAACCACCGACTGTATCGGTCACTGCTTCCAATCGAAATAAGGATATCAGCAACAAGCAATCCAAACAATCAAAACTTCTTAGCGGATCACAGAAATCATCAACAAGCGCTGCATCTAAACTGAAAGTTGATAAAAAGGAGAAGAGTCCAGCTCGGAGTAATTCGGATGCCGACTCGAAGCTCGGTCATTCGTCGATTGGACGAGGTCAGAAATCACTGCCGCGAAGTGGAGATCAGAAAGCCTCCTCTAAGTCTTCTTCCAAGACTTCGCTCAATTCAAAGCTCAATGAGTCGCGATCTGAATCGAAGACTAGTCTGATAATCCCCCCGAATAAGGGACTCATGTTCAGCCCGAGCGGCGGTGGTGGTGGCACAAGCATTCCCAAGCCAGTTGCCGCAATCAAGGGAACAAGCAAGACTGTTCCCAACCCACCGGCTCAAACGGATAATAAGAAACCAATCCCATCGCCTGCAACTGTGGGACCAAACGACTGCCCAAAGCTCCTGAAACGCGAAAAAAGCGACATATCGAATCGTGGAACCATATCAGATAATTCACCGCAGAAAACACATATCGTAAAGCCCGTTGCGCTACTTCCAGACCAGCTTATACCTGGAAGCCCATTGGGCAGAAATGCAAGTTATCATCATCAACAGGAACAGTTACAAAAGCATCAACAGAACAATAACAACATATCAATCAATGGCCTCCAGCAATGTGGTAATATTCAATCGCCGCAGGACCGTAACAATGCCTACCGAACCGGTTTGGAGTCTTATATGATAACATCGCCGAACAGCGGCAGAATGGTTCACTCCAAGAACTCTTTCATTCAACAGCCGCACTTTGGTGGAAATGGAAAATTCAACACAGTTCCGTCGTCGAAAATTGTGGGAACCATCGAAGAGGAAGAGAAGCCCGTCAGTGTGATGCCAATGCGTCCGCTGCTGCGCGGATATAATACTCATCATGTTACACTTCCGACACGTGGCGCGCGAGGACATCATTTTGTCGCGGAATTCTGCGAATCGGACATTGGTCAGGGTTATTGTAGTGACGGAGATGCACTTCGGACACGTGTAGGGCCGCCATCACGGTTCGCTGATATCGACAATGGCTATCTGTCTGAGGGTGGCGGCGGTATTCATGGCGGAAAGCATTTCCTGACAATGATGAGAGCGAGGACGCAACTTCCAACAACCATTGAGGAACGGTGGGTATTTATTTCTTTTTTGTTGTTTTGTATTCTAGCATTCTAATGAAATGACATTCCAAAACCGTTTTCGCTCCTTTCACAATCACGTCATACATACATTGGATGTTACTGCTTTCATCAGCAGCCATCCGTTGATGAATGTCTCATCTTCGAGTGGCTCTTTGCCGTAAATCGCTCACAAAAATTCTATCGTAACTCCAGGGTGACGGACGACGGAAGGGTAACGATGGAGGATTAAATGCATTTGCATTGGAATGACGAAATGAATATGTACATATGTAGCACCATCCACTTTAAACAAGACGCTTGTTTCATGTGGATCGATGTGAAAAGTTGGATCCGAAGCCTTGGGACGATGTGCGTGAATTCACATTTCATCACTTTCAATCGAGGGGGATCCGACCGGCTGTTTGACGGATGTTAACCTATTTGTTATTTAAGGAGAAAACTTTGGCAATATGCCGTAGTTGCTGCGTATGCCATGAAATGTTTTCCAGATGAATGTGAAGTGGGCTACTAATAATAATGATTCCCTATGAGTGCTTAGCGTTTTCATTCGTTAAACTAGATGTTGGCTTTCTCTTGACTAAATTGCCTGACGAAAAGGACGTTCACCTCCTTAGGTGGGGGGCAAGTCAATAACTTCTGATGTAAGGGATATTCGCTTCTCAACTTTTCAAGTCCTCTCGAATCTAAATGCGTATATGTACATTTACCATTGATAACCACTCTATGTAGTTCAATGAATCCATCACTTCACGTTACTACCTGTGTCTGGTCAGATACTTGGTCCCTTTCCACATTCATGCTTCATTCCCCCAAACGAGCATTAAAGTCATCTGCATAAGCAAGTTGTTGGCAATTGTACTAAAAGTCCGATATTTGGCTTGACGTTATTATTTGTTTTCGCATCCTTCTCGATCATATTGATATTTCAAAGACACGAACACTTTTTCAGTACACAACATCCTTTTCTACAAGTTCAACGAGCACTTTGACAAATCAGTTCACCTCCATCCTCGTCTATTCCGTTTCACAGTTTAACCACATCAATAAGGTGAACTTGTTTATTGAATTTGGCAAATCTTCATGTTACCTCCCAAAGTTTTGAGCTCTTCCCCTCGGGAAATCGAATCATCTGAAGTCGTCCGTAGAAGGATGTTGAACAAAAAGTCCTTCCTGTTTGTTCGTTCGTCAAAACATGTAGTTTCCTTTCTTGAATTGAAATTGACATTACACTGAGCGAGGTTGTACATGCATACACATATGGATGGATGGAACCAAAGGAGAGACAGTGATGTCAGACTGACAGGCAGCTGTTGATATTTCATTATTTGATCCGTTTCGTGTATATGTATAGAGTATTCATCATCATCCTTCGAATAAACTCAATGGCAAAAAAGACTTCCCTTACTGAGACAGTCTATGTGTCGACGACCGGGGGTATCTAATTCAAAGTTACACTGTTATCCTGCGGTGTTTTTCTGGTTTCCGTACTGTCGCAACAACCAGGAGAAGGAGGAGGAGTCAGTCTGTACGCAACCACAAAAAGGACACTGCCCCCGTACTATTGTTCGAACTCCTTCTTCTCTTCTATTCGTCTTTTTATCTGCTTTGGAGTGTTCCGTTGAATTAATTTCACAGATCAACGTGCCGATTAAGGATTACCCGTGCAATGGATGGTAATTCGAAGTGTTTGAAGGCAAAAGGGAATTGAAATGGAATAAAAATGATGGCCAAAGTAAAAGATTACTTTGATGAATATGTTTAATTACGATCTGATGGTATGAATGTCCCAGCGGCCATCAGATTTAGTAGATACTGCCTTTCCGTACAGAGAAGCAAGCTTTGCCAGAAAGATGCGAAATTAGTTTGGAAATATTATTTCAATTTTCTCGGCTGGGGTGGCATATTTTTTTCTTTGAAACTTACAAATCGCTCAAAGGATCAATTGAACTATCTACTTTATGAACGCAATAACGCAACAGGACAAGCTCCACCAACTCAAAAAATCTAAGCAAACTAATCGCATTTTATAAGGATCACACAATTCAAGAAAGACACTCGAATCAATTAATTATTCCCACATCTTTCATACGCACGAATATGTCGCTAAAGAAAATATCCTTGCAATGTTGTAGGTAGTAATAGTTTCGAGCAAGTCCTGATCGGCACGAGTACAATGTAAAAATTTAAGAAGTGTGCAAACGCGCTCGTCGACACGTTCCAGTCACATGCCAACAGCACTCCAACTAGCCATCATCATTGTCGTTGGAATTTACTCAGCAGACTAAGTATCGTGAGTTGAGCTTACTATCACCGTCACCGTTACTGCCACCCGCATGTCGTCGCCTTCTGCTAATGTCATATTTTTCTTGCAGACGACGTTGCAAGGACATTGCCAATTCTACACAATACACGTCCAATAAAGCTAGCAGTTTGATTCCCTTCTTTTCTGTCTTTGATCCCTTCAGTTGAACTCATCGTACATATGGAAGGTGGAGAACGATGCAAAGCGAATAGTACGCGACAGACATTAGTATTTTAGTTGTACAGAAGTGAAAAAAAGGAAAAATGATTTATTCGATATAAACGTCACAGACGGTGGCGCGTGACGCAAGGCTTTATTTGAGAAAAGGACGTGGCGGATTATTTCTGACTGGGTAGACTGCAATTCCGATAAAAGACTAATGCGCATCTTGCAGCAGCAATAAAACACTATCTAAAGGACATTTTAAATTCACACGCATCCTGCTAGTCTTCCTATCTACGGTCATGTAGTATGTAATTTATGCACATCGGCTTATATAGTGGGTGGATGGGTGGGTTGATTCTCTGACGCTGAAGTGTTAAATTGTGTGGAATGTATGACGACGGAAGTGATTATAAATATTTTATAGCTCCTGGATGAAGGATATTTACGAAGAGATTTATGTGGTGATGCCTTATCTGTAGGCCTTTTGTCGGGCCCTTTTTTGGGGTGTTTTATTGAGGCAAAGCATAAGCGAAGCCTCTCTCTACTCGACTCCAAGGAAAAAGCGTTCGTCCGTCGAAAACGTGATGTCCGATTGTAATGAAATTTTGCACACTGACATATCTTAGCATTGCGCAGGTACATTGATTGTGGATAAGGCCAAATTTTGCGTCGGTCGCGAACCATGGTCACAAATGTCCAAACTTTCGAGCGCACACCCCCTATATTTTGAGATTCTTTAACGCCGTCCCACGTCCATGGTAACCGTAACGATAGAGCAACGAGTGAGTTTCATAAACGATTTAAAGAAATGTCGAGTGGTTAGAGAGGTTTCTTGTACGCTTCACCTCAATATTTTGGTGTAGGAACGGATAACCAGCTCCGCCCACCGCCCTAGTTAGGTGTCTGGAATTTTAAATATGGTCCTTCAGATGACCATGAAATTTTTATTTTTCACGATATCCCGTGTGGTTGTGCTATTTTCGGATGACTTTTATGGTGTATGATAAAAGGTATTTTTGTTTACATGTTTTTGAAAGGGCGTTAAATCGAAAGAAAGCGGTTGGGGCTTATATCTTTTTTTGGGAACTGTGTTATTCCAGTTCAGTAGTCATTTATCACACGCACCGGTTTAAGGTGGCGGCGTAGACAGAAAATCTTTATCTAAAAAAAACTTTGTTCAGGTTAGTATCCGAACTTTAAACGTGAAAAGTAGTATACGCTAAACTTGCTTGCATGTGGCGCCATCTACCGTAATGCATGGTTTGTGGCACAACTTTTGTGGAACTAGTCGAAAGCACTATTCTCTGCCAGCTTTTCACCACACCGAATGCTCTTTCTTCTCTTCACTCAAGCACCAATTCTCACTTCAATTGCATTTCGAATTCCTTCTTGGCTGTCGTGGGGGTAAGTAATGTGGGCTTTGAAGCATATTGAAAAAGTACGAGTTATTCTAGCTTCCCATACCCCGTCGGTCTGGTGAACATTGGTTGGCGAGATTACATATAGTTGTAGGTCGATAAAACCGGTCGCCACCCCACCGTTCCATCACGATATTCAATTCTGCCCATTCATTCAACAGTTTCTTCACACGTCACCCCACACATCCATCTAGCCGACGACGAACATGTCCAGTGGGCGAACTTGAAATCTCACTAAATTGTATTTGATTACACGAAAACTGCATTTGCGAAACGCGTTAAGGTGTGCGCGCCTCAGGTTGCAGTAATTGCGAAATGCTCTGCATCCATCGCGGGCTTTGGTCACGAATTTATTGCTTGTATTCAACGTTTGCGGGAGGTTTATTTGGGAAAAAGCTTAATGATTACGCTCCCTGGTTCCACAGACAAATTAAATTTCTTTTTAGCCCGTCGTGGGGGCATAAATAGCTCGTGCGCGCCATTCTGACACTGGTGATGTATCCAGAGGGGACATGTTAAACTTGTAAGTGGCACTAAGCAATTATGTATGTACGACATTTATAATGGGATTATGACAGGTCGTTTGTAGTAGCTCCGGACAATTAGAAGAGATACACATGATGACTTTATTGGAAATTAGATTTGAGTTGCATTTAGCTACATATGTATGTACGTATATACATACATCCAAAACAACAGCACTATCAACACAGGTTGGCAATTCTCCTACCACCATTCATCGATATTATGAACGTTTCTTCAACATACGACCCCGCTTTACTTGTTGCAGAGCATTTTATCGACATATCGTAGTACGTCATGTCGCTGTCACATCCTACATTACACAGCTTGTACTAAAGTCGTTGCCGGGCCTTGTGTTGGTTGGCGCTCCGGGCGGCCACGATGTGTGTGGGGGCATAACGTTAACGCTATCAATGCTTGCCTCTTACTGTGCTCATAGATGATAAGTGTGAACAGATTTTTTGTGCTCTTTTTTGGTGTTGTAGTACCTAATGGTGAATGTTCTCTTGTTCTTTGTCCGAACATAATCATTTGTTGCTTCTCAGCTTAGGTGAAGGTGAGTGCAAATGGATTGAAGTTGAAGTACGCATGCTTTTAGAGGCCGAAAGATGGTGAAAGCAATAGACTTTTTGCAGTTTAAAGCGGTGAAAGAGAAAGCATAGGAGCAATGATTTATGTAGATATCATAATTGTCAGAGGTCAGGACAGTTGAGCATGAGACGACGGGATTGTCTGGGATTGGATTAGTGACGTTTTAGTTCTAGATGACGTACATAAATAAGTCGAGTAAACGAAAGGATTCGTATGATCTATGTAGATGACCTTTTTGTTCTGTTTACTAAACGTATTTTAGAGAAGGGGAACTTTACAACATTTAACTTTACAATTAAAATTACATACAAACTTCTGTGAATACCTGAATTTACCAACTTAGGGTACAATTTACGCTCCCGAAACAGCTGTGGCCCACCGGCGTTTGTGAAGTATTTCAGTTTCTCCTAGATGTCACTCCACGATTAAAGCTTTTTGAAAGTTGCGTTCCACAAACTGCATCACTACCACATTCAGTAATTTCTCTTACGCTCTCAACATTCGTAAATTCTACCATAGTTAACCATAGTCTACCATGGATATACAAAACTTTTTTGTCATAAAATTTTTTTCAGAAAGGAAACCACCCCAAAATGTAGTCTGTCGATCGGGCGGAACGGTCGCAAATTTTTTTCTTTATCTCTCTCTCTCAATAATAACTAGCCCCGGTGCAGTGCTATCTAGTGATTAAAGACTAAGTAGAGCGAGAGTTTAGATAGTAAATTTCTAAATTTTAAATATCACTGACCAATTTCGTGTAGCAGAGAAAAGATACGTAGATATGTAACTACCCATAAAGGACCAAACTTAAAGTGCCCCATTAGTCGATGTGCTATTTGATATTTTTTCTGTTTTCTTACGCTCATCGCTTGTAGCTTTCTTACAGCAATTTTGTATGTACATATATATCTATATCTATGCCTTTGTTAGTGTACGCTTAAGCCTAGTGATGTAAAAATTAAAAATAATTGTAACCGCGGTACGTGTGCTTATGTGCCCAAGTGCTTTAAATTAGTTTTTGTGTACAAGTGAATGTCCTTTTTCGTTTTACAATTTCCTTTATCTCTTCCTGCATATTGTAACTGTGATACATACAAGTATTTAGTGTTTAAAACAAAATAGATAGATTTAAGTACAACAAAAAAAACAATTTCAATTTGGACTCTTGTGAAAGTGCATTCACCCATACATTAGTATACAACCATTGAACGACGCGATTGTGAGTAGCACTGCACTGATTATAGTTACGACTAGGATGGCGACTAATCGGATCGGATTCATCCACAAAGGATAGAGGATGCAACTGTTCGTCGACTTTAAAAATTTATCATCCGTGCACTAACACAGAACGTACATATGCCATCTCTCGATAGAGGTGAAAGGATTATAATTGAATGGTAAAAAGAGGCAAACTGCTATTATCCTATTCCTCTTTCTATTCACGTTCATTTTATTTTTTTGCTAGACATAAGATCGGAGAAGCGGTTAGGTGGCAGGGCGAAAGAAAGGAGTGTGAACAAATTGTATGAGTTTACTCCTAAGAGGATACTGAATGCTGAATGCATTAAAATTATATATGTACATATGTATATTGTTTGGGAACATACATATGTATTTTCGAGGATGTGCTTGCTGTCGGGTCGTAAGTGGGAGTTAGTTCCGATTCAAGTATAGTGAAGTGGAAGATTGACTGTATGGAGTGTTGAGAGTATTTGGTTGATGATTCACAAGTCATGTGGTAGTTTGATAGGTCGGCTTGAAGAGTTCATGTAGTTAGAGGTCTTATGGGGAAAGGCAGTCGGGGTCCCTCTCAGTAAGGCAATAAAATCCCAAACTAGTGAGGATTATGATAGGAACGCTAATTGTAAGTTGCACGACTTTTTGAACAAAAACTCCTAAATTAGTAGGGTAGCCAAACTGATTGCTTGTAACTTGCTTGATCAGTTTGACTTTTAGACAAATGTTGGAAATTGTGTGTTTTTTTTAACTGATATTGTCGGAATCGATTTTGAATATAATCAATGAATAATCAGAAGTCTTAGTGTCATAACATTTTGTGTGTTTCAATTAACAGCAAGAAAAAAGTAAAAGCGCATGTGGCGCCTTCTATAGAAACATACTCAGCAAATTATTAGAGAATCTCTTACGTTTTTGTTAGAAATGACATTCAAAAAACTTGTATTGTGAGCTACACTGACATTTGCAGTTTAATGGCATGGGAATGCCATGTTTGAGAAAATCATTAAACTCCTGAATTGAAATGCACACGTAAAAAGGAGAATGAAAAATACATTTCCAAACCGATATACTTCACGGCCGCAGATGGCATTCATTTGAGAGAAAAACCAAGCCCTTGATAAACCTACCTTGGAACTTCAAAACATAAACGCGCACGTTTCCTTATACTCCCCGGTTTCATTCATTAACCGTGAAACCCCTACACTCATAATATACATATGTATGTATATTATACAGGACATACATACATATGTATGTACATAACTATACACAGCACAACGAAAACGCCACTATGCACTCCAATGTTGCCCGGCATGAGTGGAATTCCAATGTGAAAAATACCCACACATTGTTCACATTTCACGAAGGTAGAACAATGCCGGGCAGTGAGGGCAGCCACAGAGGAACGCCATACAATTCCATCCGGCTCCTGTTGTATCCTTTAATGCGAATAAATTGCCTTTCACTTCCCTGCATTTGTACTCCAAATGCCGAATGCCTATGTGGTATTGTTAAATTTATTTTTTCCCTTTTTTTTTATTGTTGCTATTCACATAACAAACAAACATTATTGAGCAATGAATGAATTTTTCAAGAGAACAGTGACTATTTTTTATCCTTACATACATATGTGCGACATGTACATGTATGTAAGTCATTCTTTGAGGAGTGTTGTTCTTAAAACAAATTTCGCACACCGAACTTTCAAAGTTATTCAATAAGTCGCGTTTCCCTCTTCCAGATACAATTGAATTCTTTCTGTTGACAGAATACTTTATTAACATAAAAAAGAAATAAATAAGTAAGGAAATGATAACTTACTTACTTAACGGGCGCTACAGCTCGGGGTGAACCTGGGCCTCAACCAACATGCCTCTCCACCTAGTACGATCTTTCGCTAGTCTTTTCCAATGCCGCACGCCCAGTTGGTTGAGGTCCCCTTCCACCTGTGCGCGCCACCTTAGGTGCGGCCGTCCTCTATTTCTTCGTCCCTCGGGGTTGGATTCAAAGACTCTACGGGCTGGAGCTGTGGTGTCCATTCGCTCTACATGGCCTAGCCATCTTAGGCGTTGGATCCGTAGACGCCTGACCAGACTCATGTCGCTGTACAACCCGTACAGTTCGTGATTGAATCTTCTCCTCCAACCCTCCTCTGTGTTTATGGGACCGAAAATCGAATCTTTCTCTCGAAACGACCAAGGATTTCCTCATCCGCTTTAGATAAAGTCCATGTTTCTGCGTCGTATAACAGGACCGGGATAATTAAGGTCTTATATAAGGTCAACTTGGTCGTACGAGAGAGGGCTCTACTTCTCAGTTGCCTCTTGAGCCCAAAGAAGTAGCGGTTGGCAAGAGTAATTCTGCGCTTGATTTCGAAACTGGTGTCGTTGTTCCAAGTCACCGCGGAGCCGAGGTATATGAAGTCCTTAACTACCTCGAACTTATATCTGCCAATATGCACGTTCTGTCCAAGACGTCGGTGGTAAATGTCCTTTTTCGATGACAGCAGATATTTAGTCTTGCCCTCATTAACTGCCAAACCAATTTTTGCCGCCTCCATCTCAATACACGCAAACGCCTCACTGACATCTCGCTGCGATCTACCTATTATGTCAATGTCGTCGGCGTATGCAAGTAGTTGCGAGGATTTGAAGTAGATTGTGCCTCTTGTATTGGCCTGTGATTTTTGCACAATCATTTCCAATACGATGTTGAAGAAATCACACGACAGCGCATCGTCCTGCCTAAACCCTTTTTTGACATCAAAACTATCGGTGAGGTGCTCACCGATTCGGATGGAGCAGCGAGCATTTTCCAAGGTCATCCTGCATAGTCTGACGAGCTTCGCAGGGATGTCAAAAGTAAACATGGTGTTATATAGCTCGTCTCTAATTACGCTGTCGTATGCGGCCTTGAAGTCGACGAATAGATGGTGCGTATCGACTTGAAACTCATTGGTTTTCTCCAGGATCTGCCGTAGTGTGAAGATTTGATCGATGGTGGACTTCCCTGGCCTGAAGCCACACTGATACGAATTGTTTACGAATGGCTTCAGGCGTTCACACAAAACGGCAGCGAAGATCTTGTATGCGACATTAAGGAGACTTATTCCTCTATAGTTGGCGCAGTCAAAGGGATCTCCTTTTTTGTGGATCGGGCAAACAATGCTGAGAGTCCATTCCTCGGGCATGCTTTCCTCTGACCATATCTTACAGATGAGCCGGTGCATGCTCCTAACCAGCTAACCCCCAGCCGCTTTGAAGAGCTCAGCAGACAGTCCATCTGCGCCAGCAGCTTTATTCGACTTGAGTTTCGACATGGCAATCTCAACTTCGTCGAGGTCAGGGAGACGGAATTCTCTGCGATCTTCGTCGTTAAAAAATGGATCATTCTGCCTGACGGCGGTATGTTGGTTGTCATCGCCGTTATACAGTCTGCAGAAGTGGTTTTTCCAAATTCTCAGCATCGACTGCGATTCTACTACTAGGTGTCCGTTCTCATCCTTACAGGCCTCCGTTCGGGCTTTATAGCCTTGAGACATTCGTTTTATCCGCTGATAAAATCTTCGAACGTCGTGCCTGCAATAGCACCTCTCCAAGTTTTCAATCGCCCGCTTCTCGTGCTCTTTCTTTTTTCTCTTGAGAAGCTTATGTTCCTCCCTTCTCTTTAGCTCGTAGAGCTCCCGAGCCGCTCTTGTTTTTTTGTGTAGTGAGGCTTTGTATGCCTCCTGCTTTTCCGCATGAATCCTTCTACACTCGTCATCGAACGTGGTGGAGCTTTAAGGCCCAGCACTTCCGTTGCTGTGCTCTTCAGGGCTTGTTTGCAAAGACTCCATTGTTGCTCTACTGACTGAGTGGAAGGAAATGATAAAGCAAAAAAAAATTACCATGCCGCAGATGTCCATGGAATTAATAAGACTTGTTTTGAGACAATTTCTTAACCGAGTTTACAATTAATGAGTCCAGGGACTGGGAAACAATTTTTCAGTTTTGAAAAGTTAAAAAAAAATATCTAGAGACATTAATAACGGCTTGCTTCCCATATGGGGAAGTTTTATTGAATTACATAACATGTCCGGCCTGGAGCTGGAAGAGCGATCACTACTTAAGGCGATTGCAAAAAAATTAATAAAATGATGTATGTACAGATGTACATATGTATGTATGTATGTACATACGTGCCTATACTGCCTATGACCTCTTAACCGACATTTACTCGTAAGTACTAAAAACGAGTTCGTAAATATTTCCTGGTTCACCCAGCACACTGTTAAAGAGATACATAAAGGAGCCCATCTGTAACATACATACATACATACATATGTATAATTGAAAGTGGTCACCCCCCATATTTCATAAAAAAAGGGGAACAACCATAGATCAAACGTACAATACGAGTAAATGAGTCATTCACAATAGGATTCGTATGTGGGACAAGATGAGCTCTATAAGCTCTTGGTTTGGTGTTTATTTGATAATTTAATTTTCCCTCAAAAGCCTGCTTTACATACACATGCATAAAGAGGTAAATACATAGATTCAGCAAGGAAACCGCGTAACATAACAAATTCCAGTGGTATAATTGTGCAGAGCAAACTGTGCATCTCTCTTTGGACTAGATACTTCGTATGGGTGCAAGACATTGTGTCGCGATGTTAACCCAAATTTGAAAGAAAAAAGCCAAACGAAAAAAAAGAATATTGAAGCCATTAGGTTGCATCTTGCAAGGATGTGTAGATGCAAGAATATCTTTTTTCCTAATTTTCTTGTTCCAAGATGTACTTGATCTTAACCGCTCTTCTGCCATTCTCCCACCAGGCCGGTACACCATCTATATCATAATAAAAGTTACGTTTCCGGTCTGCGAATCCACAAAATTTGTTAATACCCCCGTGACTAACCCTTTCCACTCGAACTTTGCCTGTCCCATTCAGTCACTCACCAGAGTATGCATTGTATTCAACACGAAAAGACCAGCTTGCTTTTCAGAGGGATAACTTGTCCTTGTACATCCGAAATTGCTCCGTTTCCATAACAAAATAGCACGAATACTAGGCGAGGTTAAAAAATTGCATTTCTCATTTCCGGATTGTTTCGTGTGGGCCCACGAGATTACAACTACCTTTTACCACACGTTCACCCTCGGTCTGTCTCGAATTTGTATTCCGTTGGCGAATGCATTTATTTCACTTGGCTTGCTTTGCCTTTACCCACTAGTACATACATAAGTATCTATCTCAACCGTGGACAATTTATTTGGCAAAGTCATGCAAAGTATTATTATCCTTTCCTGGATTTTTGCAAGGGGCGATGGGTGAAACAGGTGTATAGTGCAAGTGCAACGCTTAGGTACGATATTTGAGTTAAATTTAGCCCAACGAACCCTTTGTGGCATGTACAATACCATGTAAAGCTTAATTCAATAGCCCCCAACGTAAAAGGATAACAAAGAAAAGCAGATGTGTGCGAAAAGCGGGAGTTCGGTCGTCGTGTGTTTCGGTAACCGAAATAAATTCTAATTCGTAAAAGGTGAACGAAAAATGTGACACGGCACAAGCAACAGGCGTCAGGCGGGAGTAGGAGAAAGGACCCCACCATAAATTGCTGTCAGGGAGCTGGATATTTGTTTTTATTTTGTTCCTGGGAAGACATTGTTGCTTTCCGGCTGGTAAGGTGAATCAGAATTGATGGCTTTAGGGAAGGATTTCGCTTAAAATCCATTTGAAAATTGTATGGTGTTTGCGTTTCTTCCGTCCTGGCGTTCAGTCACCTGAATGTTGGTGGCAGTTAGTATTGGATACGTGGGGGATTTTAGGATAAACAGTCTAAAAGTATTTGCTTAGTTGGAAATAAAGTCAAAAGCGGTTTGTTTGTAAGAGTGAGGGGAGTTAAAGGATTTATTTACGAACTGCTTTGAAATATACTCACTCCAGACATTATCCAAAAAATAGCTCGTATGTGTCGTCGATTGATTCTTAAACCATGAAATTAGAAATCAGAAACACCTCTAGTCAAATTCTCTTAGACTTTTTCTGATCTTATTCATCAGTGTTAATGTGATGCCCCTGTTAACCTTAGATAAAAAAATGTGCAAACTGCAAGGCCAAGTGCCAAGTAAAATTTGGACACAATGTTGAGTGGGGTCTCACAGATTGGGCCCCTCGAAAACCGTCTAACTTCGCATCTTCCCAATGCTGCCCCTAGTCTAAATACAGATAATTCGTCTAGAAGACTTGATCTCGTCACTCTTTCAGGTGTAGTCGCAAAAATGTGTTTGCCGCACATTCTGACATTTATTACCTCCAAAGACACGTGTTTCCAAATGAATTAGTGATTGATTGCGTCAACAACTTAATCACGTCGTTATCAACAACCAATTACCCAATCAAATGAAAAAAATGAATGTAATGGTAGGAAACTCTCCCTCTAATACGTGAAGTGTAATCCTTTATTCGTTTAATTTTCTTTATCGATTCCTCTTTCGTGGGAAAACCATCAACATGATGTTCGACATTCGAACTATTTCAACTTACATCCCACATTGTTTTCCTTTTGCTATCCACATATTCTAAAGCTTAAGGCCGGTAGTACATGGGGGGAAGTGCAACTTTCCCTTTTCCTTTTTCCTTTTCCCTTTTCCCTCTTTCCACATTCACACCTGCTTAGTCAGTCAATCAGTACAGCGCAGCTTCTTAAAGGAGGTTATGAAACTCGAATGCAGTTCATTGCTCTTTTCATAGTTCAACTTGAGACTCCCATACACAACATGTGATATGTATGTACATACACATACGAGAATAATTTTTCATACAAACCCATCTCGTGCCAAGTTTATAGTTTGTGGAGCAAAGCAACGATTTTTTTCTTAATTTTTGTTACATACATTTTCCTAAAGATTCATTTAACATATGAAAAAACCGGCCAAGTGCGAGTCGGACTCGCGCACGAAGGGTTCCGTACCATCTGTATAAGTATATAAATATGAAAGAGACTTTGTATGTTACCTCATCAGTCATCACATTAAATCACATTTTTTGTATGATGACAGATCTTGGTTGCAGACAGGTTATCGGCATATTACTTTGATAATCAAAAATCTTCATGAATTCAAATCAATTATCTTACTTGACAGCAACGATGTGAAAAGGTGAATAACAATAATGGGAAATATGGGAAAAAGGTTTGCAGCTAGGATTAATTCATCAAAGACACAAAAGAGATCAAAACTGGGAAGTTTACTACTGGTTGTGGTATATAGGCGACTAACCTTAGTTCAGTATTTGACCAAGGGGATTTTTTGGATGAAAATCGTGTCTGTTCTATGGGAGCCCCCCTATCACGGTTCATGAGATACAGCCTGATGACAGACGGACGGACGGACAGCGAAGTCTTAGTAATAGGGTTCCGTTTTACCTTTGGGTACGGAACCCTAAAAAACAAGTACATTCAGAAAATTAATATTAAGTGAGTAATAAACAATTGAAAAATTCAACGTATTAAAAAAGTGAGAAAAATTGTGCATCACTGCCCTTACAACTTCTGTATCCAAAGAACCGTTATTAATTCTGTCAAAAAGTTATTTTAACTAGAAATTCAAGCGTTAGTAGCTTTGATTTTAATTGGGTTGCATTTTGGATAAAAGATTTTACTTATGTATATTTTCGAAATGGTAAAAACAACAAAAATACCACAGAAAATGTTAGATTGCTATCAATTTATCACCGTTATCACCGTGAGTTTAATTTAAGTCATTCTGCAGTGCAGTGCATTCACAATAAATATTATTTACTAGGTAGAATAGAACACAGCTTATATAGGGTAGGGATAAGAGGCAATAGAGCGAATAGGATACAAAATTACCTATCAGGCAGAACAATTAGGTTAAACATATGCAATACCATTAATAGTGAGAAACAGAATCCTTATGGTGTGCCACAAGGGTCGAGGTAAGACCCGATACTGTTCATTTTGTTTACCATCGAATTACTGCGTATATTTATAAAAAGTATGGCTGTCGCTTACGTAGTTGATATTGCTATTATAGTGAAACATACGTGTAGCGAGAATTATGCAAGAAGAGTTCGATAAACTTTCACAAAGGTGTCACGATCACAATCTGATAACCAACACTCAGAAGACCAAGATTATGCACATCTTCTTCTTTGGTGGCGTTACAGTCAACGAAGGACCAGAGCCAAGCTTCTCTCAATCACCCATGTTGTGTGTGATTTATTTTTCACACAGGTGAAAGGGACCTAACAGTTTAATGCCGATCCCGAACGGCGTGAGTCGAGAAGCTTTTTCATGGCAAGTTTACTACGGGGGGTTTTGCCAGTACCCCGCCTAGGAAGAACGTCGCGAAATAAACATTCGATGGCGTTGGTGTTATCGGGATCCGAACTCGCTCATCGTGCGCCAGAGTCGAACACACTAACCACTGGGCCACGGCGCCCTCCAAGGGGATTATGCACATACGCAACCCAAATAAACCAACGGCTGGTATAAATATCTACCATAAAAACGAAAAATGTCCAACAACGAAAAACATCCGTGGTAGTGTATCTGTTCAGGTATACCATTCCGAAAATGGCGCTTTTTAGTTGTAGTCGCAATCGATGTGCATATATGCTCGTGCCAGGTTAAGTGATTATCTATGTATGTATGTATAATGATTCTCAAGTATTTTATGCTTTTGAAAACTTCTATGGATGCGCTCTTTTCGCTCTGCCTGATAGGTAATTTTGTATCCATTTCGCTCTATTGCCTCTTATCCCTACCCTATATAAACTGTATTCTATTCTAACGTCTAAATAATATCTATTGTTAATGCACTGCTTGAATTAAATACTTAAAACTTTTCTTAAAGTTCTGCCCTTTTCACAGTGATAAATTACTAGCAATCTAACATTTTCCGTGGTATTTTTGCCGCTTTTTACCATTTTGAAAATATAAGTAAGATCTTTAATCCAAAATGCAGCCCAATTAAAAACAAAGCTGCTAACGCTTGACTTTCTGGTTAAAATAACTTTTTGACCGAATTGATAACGGTTCATTGGAAACAGAAGTTGTAATTTTTTTCTCAATTTTTGAATACGGTGATTTTTTCAATTTTGACGTGATAACGTCTTATAAATTAATGAACGTACGAAAAAGTATGACTCATTGTCACGTTCCGCCTGAGCGGATAGAATTTTGTTTGCATACTTGGGGGAAAAAAAATTGCGATGGCGTAGGCATACTTTTAGGAGTAATCAGTAATCCAGGTGATACATACATACATGCATACACCCTAATTCTGTTTTTAGACAAATACGATTCTGAAAAATCGTACGAAAAAGTCTGGAGTTTGTATGTTGGATATACATATATACATACATATGTATATGTATGTGCCCATTTCCAAATCGAAAAATTGCTCACAGCCTATTACTCATGAACGCGTGCGCTTAATAATTGCTCGTTTCCTTACCAAACCACAACACTGTCCGAGCAATCTCATATGTATCGGCTGTCGTCCGAATACCGTAATCAGCCAGCGTCGGGTGCGGTCAGTACTTAGATGGTGGACCGCTTGGGAACACCGGTAAAGAAATCGTTTATCCGCGAATCGTGGTTGCTGTCTTTTCTTGAGTTCAAGTAATTCCCTCCATTAGCCGAAAAATATGTCGAAAGCCCATCCACCAGAGTTGAAAAAATACATGGACAAGAGGATGCTACTCCATCTCAATGGCGGCCGATAGGTTGCCGGCATCTTGCGTGGTTTCGATCCATTTATGAATGTCGTCCTCGACCAAACTGTGGAAGAGTGCAAGGATAGCACGAGGAACAACATTGGAATGGTGGTTATCCGAGGAAACAGCATCGTTATGGTCGAGGCGCTGGACCGGATGTAGGCGGCTAAGCCGTGTTCGTATCTTCTCTTTTCCTGTAACTTAACTCATAAAAGTGAAATGTAATCGCAGTCGCAGTCGCACCGCGTGTTGTTCATTTTTCATCCATGTTTTATAATGACTTTATCACGCAAAATAATCGCCCGTAAACTGACTTTACAGGCAACCACCATTTTTTTGATTACTTACTTAATATTAATTTTATGAATGTACTTGTTTTTTGTATATCTATGTTAATTAAATGTTTAAGAAAATGCATGTAAAAAAATTAAGAAAAACTCGTTATTTTGCTCCACAAACTATACATTTGTGCACGGAAGGGGTTTGTATGAAAAATTATTCTCGCTACGGTATGTTTGCATGTACATATGGCCAAACGATGCTCCTCGAACAGCTAATCAATTTGGATAATACTCGTATAGATATGTATGTATACGTATTTTGCCCCCCATCAGGACAAACATCCTGAACGTTTTAATTACACAATAAACAGACGTTAATACACCGAATATACACCCCTAGTTTGCGGCAGCTGGTTGAGGGGAGAAAATCGTTATGTTTCATAGGAGAGTGTTTAAGACGGCAATCGATAAACATAGACACAAACCTCAGGACATAATTTTATGTGCACTCGTATCTACTGCAAACACAAATGTATATACATAAATAGCAGGACATTATCTTAATTATATACATATGTATATATGTATGTATATTTAGAGAGCAGAAGGAGAGCAAAACGATGTGGCCAGCGGGAATCCAACCCGAACGAACTGATGAAGGAGTCACGGCTAAAGCGGGTGTGTACATACATACATATGTCTATATTTTATTACTTCCGGAGGGAAGGATATTCCGGCGCCAAATATTCTGGCGCGTTCTTTTCCTTCCTAAATATGTAGGTGGGCTGAGATGTAGTATCCATAAATAAAAAAAAAACTGCCTAATGGGAGGTGGAGGTGTGTTAGATCCCTCGAAATTGTTATGTAAAGGACGAAAATATTCGAAATGAAATTTCTTCGTAAGTATGCAGACAGGATGGCAATAAATTATTAAATGAACCATCACAGTTCTGTCAGATGTGTTGTGAAGGGTCTCATTTACATTTAGGTGTGTAAGGAGAATGTGAAGCTACTGTAAGGCACCTATTCACCATTTTACAAAGACTCAGTGAACGTCTTAGAATGAAACAATTTTCCATAATCAATTCGCATACTGTTTGGCAGCCATACTGCTACATAATTTTCCAGTATGTAATTGTCGGCTTTTTATCTACAAGTATCAATTGTGTTCCTAGCTAGCCAAAACGACCATTCAACGGATGCCAGACAACACCAAAAACACTTTTTCCGAATCAATATCCGTTGTTAACATCAAGTAACAAACTGTGTTGCAACATTTATGGCATCTGCCTCACGATCTCCCTCCCACGTCACTTTTCTATTTTTTCCTGTTCGTTCTTAAATTGAATTCCAACTTCGTTAACATTCCGAGTTTCTCTTGTTCGGTTGATCCCTCGAGCCTGGAGCACACTGTTTGTCGGTTACAGTGTTTCTGTTTCGGTTTTATTGAGCGGAAGGAGGGTGTTCACTCAATTGAACTCATCCAAACGAGGCGGCAATAATGGCGGCATTGGTTACCATTGCGTGCACGATTATAGTACACACTAGGTTCGGCACGAAAGGGGTTGTCACACTCACCGGAAAAGCATGTCTAGCCTGGCGTGTGTTCAACGTTATGAGTCACTGTCTCTCGCTCACAATAACGTTTAAATCCAATTTAATAATTTTCAAAGGTTTCGCTACAGACAACATTCAACTATTCGTACCACGTGTAGCGAACGATAAAGCTAGGTGTAACCCATAAATTCGCAGCCACATAAGTAGCCCTTATTTTCTGGTTCTTCGAACGCTAGCCAGCTGCCACCACCAACACCTACATTCGTTCTCTATGGGAGTTCAACAAACGATGCTTGTACTGTCATAAATGAATTCATAAGCGTATCGATTGGAACCGGTATACAAAACGTCTACGGTACTTAGGAAAATAAAAAAATAAATCGATACGAAAAGTAGGCTCTTGTGAGCTATTTATATAGAAAATAAGGGAGCACGCAAGTATAGAAAAGGCTATCAAGCACTGCTCGTTATTCACATTAACTTTTGAGATATAGATCCACTTCTTCCTCAAGGGGATGGGATATATGTACATACATACATATGTACATATGTACGTCCCCATACCAGGAGGAGCCTTTGCAATAAATTGATGAGATAGAAGTTAACATTTTCAGGAAAAACTTGAAAAAAAAAAAAAAACGTCTAGCTTTAAGCACAAAGTACATAGTGTACACTCCCGAGGTTTGTTTTCCTGCTCTTCGCTCAAATGTCCACTGTTCCTGCTTACCACGCCACAAATGAACGACAGACCTACCGAACGTGCGTAATGAAAAGATGAAAAGAGCACGATGAACATCATGACGCCTCTAAGGACTCGTTCCGAATTTTCTTTTTCTTATAGTATGTAGTACTTCCCCTCACCTTATACTTGTGTTATACTTTAATTCAGATGATTTCGACCTCAACGTTACGTAGGAGAGTAGGAGAAGAAGAAGAAACGAAACAATAACACGTTGTTGCAAAGCAACAGCAGCACATTAGTTGAAAAAGAACCTCGTCAACTATTTAAGTTGACAGAATCTAGTCGTCATATCCTTAAGGCAAGCAGTGGGAGTCTTTGTGTTTCTTCTACTGTTTTGAGGTCACCACTTAACCTTTTACTCGTCCTTTGTTAGAATAGAAAACTAATGAAGGAAATAATACATGACATAACAAAACAGACAATAAGCCGACCGACCTTATCCTTTATCTAGTTTTTGTTTGTTTGCAAAGATTTTTGGTAGTCCTTCAACCACTTTTCATTCACTCATTTTAGAATCCGCAATAGCCGCGGAAGCTTGGATAGTATTGGTACAGCGCCTCCATCGTCGAACAGTTCGAACGGCTCAAAAATGGACACGAATGGCAGTCCGAATCGTGTGGCATCCCGTAACGGACGTGACAATTGGTCTAAAATGCCCGATCCACCCGTCAACGGTCACAATAATGTCGGTATTCCACAACAACATCATCATCATCATCAACAGTTATCATCCCAACCGCCAAGCCCGACATCCGGCCGGAAGGACAAATCATCACCCTCGAGGCGGAACACTTCGCAATCTAAACAGCAGCACGCACAGTCATCCCCGTCGGGTAGTGGCGGTGGGGGTAGTCGGACGAAAGGTGTTCCTCCGAGTTTCGGTTATGTGAAGAGATCAAACGGGTCAGCTGCGTCCACAGCCGAGCAACAGAACATCATGCTGATGGGAGGAGGCAGTGGAGGAAATTCTTGTGTCCAGCAACAGCAGCAACAACAGCAGTCAGGTCGAACTGCTCATGTGTCGGCAGTACCACGTTCGGGAAAACTGAAGGTTTCCGGTGGGACTCAGACCTGTAATAACGACATGCAGACAAGTAAGTACACAGTATGGGCCTGTATACACGAGAATATCGCTAGCAGCAGGAAGACCGGTTTTATGATCTACATTGAAGCATACACGGGATTCATTTTTCTAGAGGAAAAAATTGTATATGTGAACCTTGTTCAATTGTGTTAGTGTTCCTGTCTTTTTGACATTTCATTTGAAAGAGATATTTCCTTTGACAGAGATATTAAGTGCAACCACGCACTAAAATGTCCCTTTGTTTTTTCCGATGTTCACTGCTTGAAAGACCAATGACGATTGAAGCGCAACACCAGGCAAAAAAAGTGCGGACTCGAAAACTGAAGAGTTGTATATGTATTAGTTTTCCACTTCTGTTCACCCACTAAATTTGCGGAGGAAAATGGTACTCCGTTTCGTACCGCAACCTTCAGCTCCCTCTCCCACAAAACCGGTTTTTTTTGGGTGATATATTCTCGTGTATACAGCCTCTATGATAGTGGGTACATCCATTTTGACTGTTTATTCTCTCTGCAGAGATTCCACCAAATACACAACATCGTAGTTTCTCATTAACCGGACCCGGTGCAACACAACTTAGTCAGTCAATTAGGGAACGATTGGCTACCGGATCACATAGCTTACCGAAACCAGGAACCGACATGCACGTCTTCCAGCATCGGTAAGTAATATTAATGGATGTAGAGAGCAGCTGAAGCTGAATAGAAACGAATGGATATTTATTCGTTTCAGAATCTCCAATCGAACGACTGGCAAAATGATCGATGGAAGCTTATCCGACACACAAACCTACGCAGAAGTTAAACCAGAATACAGCACATACGCCATGTGGCTTAAGCACAGCAACACAGCTGGTAGTCGGTTATCCGAAGGCGATTCACTCGAAAGCCTACAAATAGGCTCACCCGGCTTAGCTCGGCATAATCACAAGATAATACACCGTGGTGGTGGTGAATCACCATACATTCAAAGTCCCCGACTCAACCGAAGTAACAGCATCAGGTGAGAGCTTTAAGAAATCTTCTCTTGGTCATCATCTTGTTTTCTTTGAATCCACTTTATTACGTTTGTTCTTCCGACATTACTAACCGTAACACTACCTATCACTTTAGCTATCTAAAAGAAAGGACATACCCAAGGTATTGTGTACGGCCAACCAGACAGACAAGCAATGAATGTCCTTTTGGCGATTTACTTCTTTGTCGCTATGATTTCTGTTTTTCGTTTGTTTTCATTACTTTACTGCTTGAGTCTAAATATGTATATGAGTGTGTAAGGGTTTGGGTTTGGTTCTTTTTATTTTGCTTTTAATGAGCTGCTTGTTTTTTTTTTAATCTACTGAATGACACCAAACAACGTACACCTATAGTTGTACATATACATGAAATCTCATTCTCTGACGCTTACTATGACGAAGGACAACGAAACATCATTTATTCAATGGCGTGTCGCTAGTTTCAATTTTTTTGCTCCGTCCTTTGGGACTTTTCTCGTCATAAATAAATAAAAAAGCAAACACTTTCTATGACATCGTTGCAATGGTAAGGTATTTGTGTTTGCTTGCATTATGATGGAAGGACAAGAGAAGACGAACACGGCGAAGCTGTATCATTTCGTTCTAGTTTGAAAGTGTTCCCCAGGACATACGGGTAATAGGTGATACACACATATTTTCCACTTCGCTGTTTGCTTGACTGCAGTGAGCCACAAATAGTTTCATCATTATACATATGACAAAAACCAAGTCATACACTGGCAGGGCCACGAAGGACTACTGTAACCAGGGCACATTAACCAAAGAGAGTTTAAGAGAAGCCACTGGATGCAGCGCAAGGATTATTACTCGTAGGCATTTCGAAAGTTGTTTTATACATATATTATGCCTGGAACCTAAAAATTAATTACACAAGATACAAGTGTACAGAGTATCTAAAGTGGAAATTGAACTCGAACATACATAAGCAACATTGAGTTCGCCTGGAACTATGCAACAGATGCACGAAGCAACACGATTGTTTTCAGTGAAATGAACCCGAATGCCAGTGATCAATACCCTGCTTATCGGACTTTGTTGCCACCTCGTGATATACAAATGTAACAATGTATCTCAGTCACATTTGCAGGGAACTAAATCGATTTGGACGATTTGCTTCCATTCACTCGCTCACCGATTGTGGGATGAAAGGCTATAGTGTCAGTGAGTAGTATTCAGTTGCTCGAGACTGTCATCCTTCCTTTCTAAGATCTGTAGTTGGTGGGAGTAGATATAAATGAAATTCTCGACCGTGATGTATCGAGTATATATGTATATTGTACACACATTCCAGAACATCCATTCTGTGCCATAGACCAAACTTCTGTGTCCTTCGTCCTCTATCCTGAACGTCAGCTTTCACGCACATCATACAGAGTACACAATACGGAATGATTAATGACTCTAACCGTTTTGACAGGAGCTGGATTAAAAAGTTTTATTGCAACGTTAATGTTTCATCTAGTGAGTAGGTCCTACAAGTGACTACCTACATACATATGTACATATATTCCATCGACGACGAGTCCTTGACTGGACTTTGGCATTTGTGAAAAAAATCGTACAGTGTATGCTCACAAGTGGATTGATTTTAAATTTAAAGAAAATATTGGATTTTCCGCTCGATGTCCTCGGCGGACCGGGGGTTAGTCCTTTGACTGATGACCATGGCCGCTGGTAGGACATATAAACCAGCTGTGAGATCGTTCACATTATGTATAATATTCGAGTGTTTGCAAATACATATGTACATATAAAGCACAGCACAAAAATCGATAATCGTTGATTCCGGATGCCAGTCAGACAGACAATTAGACTTGAACTCGAGTGAATCGAAGGGTGGAGGATATGCACATCACATGTATTTTTTTTTTGTTTTTCGTCAGAGGCAGAGTGTGAATGAGAGAAGCAAAGGGCTTGCAGGGAATTTCCTATTCCAAGGACAAAATGCAATTAGCGTTTTATTGTTATTTGAAACGTGCCCTGATTAGCATTCTAATTCTAGTTCGGGGTATGTTATCTAGACAGGCATTAGAAGGTTATTTTCATTGCTTTTAATGAGCGAACGTGTGTATGCTATAGTCGAGTAAATGTATGTAGTTGGCGGTAAAAATGGTGATTAATAGCTGCCAGCTTTATACAGTCCACGTAAAGCTCGCGCATAAAGGTTGATCATGTTAAGCGTCCTTGTTCTCTTTTTAGACGTTATTACCTTTCCATAGACGAAGACTTATAGTACATACATAGATTCCATGCGTACAAACCACAAAACGGTTTCTTCATTTTGTTTGACACCAAATTTAATTTCTAAAGAAAAAGAATTGCATTCTTCTCGGCAAGTGCCGGAATACAATACATCCATTGATGAGGCTCTGTGGCTATCCCCTATTTTACATTAACTTCATATTTACAAAAAACAATTTAACAATCATCGCAGCTTATTTAATTTTTGATACACCTGCTAAATGCGTTGCCGCACCTTTTGGCCTATTCGTAAAAAAGAAATTCGTTTAATCTTTCGCTTGCTCTTTGGCATTTTGCATTTTTTGTTCTTTTCGCATTTTCATTTCCTCTCTCTTTCTGCTTTGATCAAATCAAATTTAAACGCTTTTTTTCTCTCACATTTTTCGCTTACCGCCTATCGTCTTTACTTACGATAAACGCTTTCAATCAAATCTGAATACATTTCACGCCAGTAGATCCACAAAGTCAGAGAAAATGTATCCATCGATGCTTAGCCGAGGTCCAGACGTTGAAATTGAACCATACTATTGCCTTCCCGTGGGCACAGTACCACCAGGTGGAAATGGACATGTCAGTGGCCCGGGTGGTCCGGGAATTGGAGCTAATGTTAATCCGACCGCCGGTAGTGCAGGGGGCGTGGGACCAGTTGCCTGGAGTCAACCGACTTCGCCGACACCGATTAATCGAGGATTTAGCGGTCCAATGTCGCCAACACATGGTGGCCCGGCAAACTTGCCAGCGTGTCATAGACTAACGTATCCCAAAAAGAACGACGAAGGTAATTTTTTGATTCAAATTGACTTATGGAATTGTGTAACTTAATTGGTTTTTTTCATGTATTTCTAGTGCATGGTAGTGCAGCATCATTACTTTCTGGGGGCAGTTCTTTATACGGGTCGGCAGAGGAACGTCAAGCGAATGAGATCAGGCGACTGAAACGTGAGCTGGCCGACGCACGAGAACAAGTCATGAGTTTATCCAGTCAGCTATCGACCAATGTAAGTTAAAATTTATTTCATGTAACAAAATTTGAAAAAAACAAAAAGAGCAATCTCGCTTGGGCTCGTCCGGGATTTGAACCCGGGACCTCCCGCACCCTAAGCGGAAATCATACCCCTAGACCAACGAGCCAGATGCTAGCTTATTGACTAAATGTGGTTTTATGATAAAGTTGAATATACTGACAGGTTGTTATAAGGTGCATATGTATACATTTTACTGATGCTAAAATGAAAAACCGGCCAAGTGCGAGTCGGACTCGCGCACGAAGGGTTCCGTACCATCTGTATATATAAATATGAAAGAGACTATGTACATATGTTACCTCATCAGTCATCACATTAAATCACATTTTTTGTATGATGACAGATCTTGGTTGCAGGCAGGTTATCGGCATATTACTTTGATAATCAAAAATCGTCATGATGAGATATAGTTGATCATCAAAGTGTCCATTGAATTCAAATCAATTATCTTACTTGACAGAAAAGGTGACTCACAATAATGGGAAATATGGGAAAAAGGTTTGCAGCTAGGATTAATTCATCAAAGACACAAAAGAGATCAAAACTGGGAAGTTTGCTACTGGTTGTAGGATATTGTCGATTAACCTTGGTTCAGTATGTGACGCAAGGGGATTTTTTGGATGAAAATCATGTCTGTTGTATGGGAGCCCCCCTTAAATATTCATTTTGTTCTGTTTTTAGTATTTGTCGGGGTAGCGGCAACAGAAATACATCATCTGTGAAAATTTCAACTATCTAACTATCACCACGGAGAGCACCGTGGCGCAGTGGGTAGTGTGTTGGCCTCTGACGCCGATGACACAGGATCGAGTCCCGACGCAGCCATGCCATCGAACGTGTTTTCACGGTGTTTCTCCTCAGCGGGGTTCTGACAAAACCCCCTGTAGTAATATTGTCATGAAAAGCTTCTCGAAATTCGCCGTTCGGAATCGGCAATAAACTGTAGGTCCCTTTCACCTATGGGAAAATAAAATCACACACAACATGGGTGATTGAGAGAAGCTCGGCTCAGGTTCTTCATGAACTGTAATACCAACATACATACATACAACTATCACGATTCATGAGATACAGCCTGGTGACAGACGGACGGACGGACCGACAGCGAAGTTTTAGTAATAGGGTTCCGTTTTACCTTTGGGTACGGAACCCTAAAAATTGGTTTCTGGGCCAATATCGACATGACATTAAGCGGAAAAAAACCTTACATTTTTGGTATCGTTAAAAAGCCATAATTATTTTAATGCTTACGACACAAGCATAAAAGGGCCCACAGACCTCACACTTGTGTGCACACATGTGTACCGACACCGGTGTGTGATTCCGCCACACACGTCACACCGATAGAGACACCGACACCAAAAATCAAAGACTTTTGATTTTTACTCGCTCCGTGTCTGACACCGAAAATGGTGTGTGCACCAGCCCACAGACAGCACACCTGTTCGCACACCGACACATGTGTGCACACAAGTGTGAGGTCTGTGGGCCCTTTGAGGAAAGCCTGCAAAGTCCCTATCAGATTGTTAACTCCACTGGCAAGAAATGATACATATTTAGTCCGTTCCGTGCAACTTTGTGTACATTTGGTGTTCGCTGCAGTCTTTTCGTACTTGAATCGAGTGAAAAAGAAGTGAAAACAACATCCACCCACGAAATACGTCTTTCAGTAGAGTCCTTGAAGAGAAAATTCCCACACAAAAGGGAGATAGAAAGGAACAAAATATACACACTTGCTTCACCTACGCGGCCCTCAGACGCCCTCCAACCAATGGCCACTTTAATCGAACCCTATTCATCCCCACCAATCCTGCGGTGAGTCATATTTTCCCTTTTATTGTGGGTTTGGTTCCCTCTAAGCAAAGAGAAAACGTATAAACCACCGCATCGCCAACAAAAAGTTCCTCCTGGGGAAAAGGCGCGGATGACTTCTTGTTTCTTGTTGCCAAAATACTGAAAAGCAATTGAATCATTTAAACAGTGCGACTATGGATTTTCTTTTGTTCTTAAAACCAAAAAAAAGGACTCTTTTATCCACTGCTCGCATTGACCATGAATTGAAAATTCGTTTTCGGTTTTGGCAACGAAAACGAGAGGAAATTCACTGTATTGCAGATAGCCACCGGATGGCCACAACCGCAGGATCTATGGCGAAGAATAAATTGGTGAACCCATTACAAGTTGGGTTGCGGTACGTGCACCTAATGAAATGGCTCTTGGCCAAATACTATTATGATCTTTTGGTTACGTGGAAAATGTTGTTCATTACGAAATGATTTGGAGTGGTTGATGGTTTTAGGTTTCATGGCAAAAATATATATAATATAAAATCGCATTACATCCTTGAAATTACATACATATGTACACGTACGGACGTACATAAGGACACGATGTCAATTTTGAAACACATTAAGCAAGCGAAAGTTACAGCTAGTGAAGTTGTTGATGCCTTGGCAAATCCGATAATTAATAGTGTTCGTGCTCACTACTACTACTCTTAAGGAATAGCGTGTGAATCTATTACGGTTAAGATAATAAAACGGATTATGTGCGAATTGGTAAAGGATGTGGAATCCATTAATGGGGGCACTCTCAACAAATGATAAGTTATAAAAGCGAAAAGATGTTTCTTTTAGAATTCCTACCTCACGGACTTAGGCATAAATTAGGCTTACTTATATATGTATGTACATACATACCATGTGCTCACTTGTTGACTTTATAATGTCAATGTATTCGATATGTAGGTAAAGACGTTGCATACGAGTATGCATGTACATACATACATGTATGTATGTATGTTGGCGTTACAGTCCATGAAGAACCTGAGCCGAGCTTCTCTCAATCACCCATGATGTGTGTGATTTCATTTTCCCATAGGTGAAAGGGACCTACAGTTTATGGCCGGTTCCGAACGGCGAATTTCGAGAAGCTTTTCATTACAATTTTACTACAGGGGGTTTTGTCAGAACCCCGCTGAGGAGAAACACCGTGAAAAACACGTTCGATGACTTGGCTGTGTCGGGATTCGATCCCGTGTCATCGGCGTCAGATGCTCTCATACATACATACATACATATGTACATACATATGTGCAGTCAGAATGTCCGTAAGTTTTTTTTTTTTAGTTAAGTGCTTATGTGTGTATCGCTCGCATCGCATCGCATCGCTCTGGTATAAATGACAGTAATTTTCTTTGATCTTGGATAGTCCAAAAATATTGTTAACGTTTTCATTATGCTCATATCTTAATAGCTTTTACAATTAAAAAGTGACTAATTAGCCCCATTTGACTCCCGCCAACCGACAACGAACCGGGTGTTCATACGAGTTTGTGTTTCATACGAAAGCTTGCCGCTAATTTTCAAACAACCACTTTTACGCAATTCGTTTCCAAAACTGATTATAAATTATTACCAATTGGAAAAATAAAATCAAGACATGCACTACATATTTCTGATAACGCATTTTACACGCCTTATCTATCCAAAGGTCATCTCGTTCTATGGACCGAACGATAACCCCGAACTAACCGCATTAGCATTGAAGTACGTTATTCAAGAGATCGGTTCAAGCTAAATGACGTCATGTTTTGCATAACTAATCCAAAAGTTGTCAACCTAATCCATAATCAAACGCAACGAAGGGACACTATACGCACAACACACAGCAGACAATCATTAAACATCAACCATCAATTGGGGTCAAATAAATTGTGTAGAACTTTCATGATGGAGGAAATTAGCGACCCAAGACGTTACGTTGGCTAAAGTGCGGACTACAGACGCGCATAACCCATTCAATTAAATTGAATTGGAATGACAAGACGACCACGATGGATTGTTATCTCCCAGAGGAACTGCGTTGACATGATTCCTCATAATTACAATTTCCACTCAAAAGATTGATTGAGGTATTTAAGAGAAAAATGTCAACTTGTACATATACGGCACACCCAGTGATCGTGCTCGGTCCGATGACGACCAGTGCCCGGTATTGGAATAAAAAAGAGTTATTTGCCTTGGCAACTAATTAAGGAATTTTTGCCAGTTTGCGGCACCTATAGTTGACAGCATCTATCGCTGGGATTCGTCTGTCTTGTCATCAACCATACCCAGGTAAACGCAAACACGCATTACGATAAACCAACGAAATGGATTCAGAACATACCCGTAATCGGTGGGATGAAACGCGTGCGTCTCAGTACGTCTCAGGGGACACAAACCCTGCCGCGTCTGTCGATGACTGCTCGCAATTATGACACATTATTGCAATGATGACAATTTGTTGAGCGCAATGTTGACAGATGGATGGATGTTCGTGTATCTCTTGCCGTTGTTGCGTGGATGCGTAAACAACGGTTTAGGCGGTTGATATTTCCAATTATTTTCATTAACATTCTTTTACCTATTTGGACAAATATCAGGATGAGCTTGATTGGCAAGGAGATATGTTGTCATCTTATTCAATTGGGAAAATGGGGGCGCGGCTTTCACTTGCTACACAAATGATGAGTTCTAAGTTGAATTTTATTATTATATTCCAAGAGATAGAGTAAAAAGTAATAACCGTTCAATCAGATTCCCGTAGAAAAATATTTTAACCGACAAACACCAACGAGCAAAGGAAGCCACGCTATGCAATGATCGGTATGCATGCATTCATGCATTGCAACAATCGCCATGGCTTCTTTCATTTACTATGTATAATACCATTCCTATGGTATACCTTCGAGGGAAGAAATAACGGTCTATTGCAAATACTTTCCTCATCTATCTGTCGAACCGTCAAATCGAACAAAAGCTAACGAGAACAAGAAGATGCAGAAGGAGGCAACCACCACCCGGGCATTGCCATTCTTAATATCATTTATCTGCTACTACCAAGCCGACTATCTACCGATCGTTGTGAGGAGCATCTTCATCGGTGCCGATGGCTCGAAGAGTAGTGGAATTCTTCCAATGGCATGAACGCACTATTTACGGCTTAAATGCGCTCCGTTGAAAGATATCAATCAGTAGCTCTTCAGAGTCAGTGGTTGCCCTCACGACGGGTGGTGATCCATTCCTGGCGTGATATCTCCTACTCGTAAAACGGTGAGGTGGCGGATGTAGGCGCGAATGGAATTTATTTCCTTTTATTTTCTGTTATTCTGTTTTTTGCACCTCTCCAACATTGCAACCAGCCATCGTAGAGATGATTTGCGGTTTTATTATGTGAAAAAAAAAACGTCGTCCCTTTTATGCGGCCTTGGCAGCTATACATACGTGTACATCTGGGAGACGAGGACATCTGAGATGGTAAAACAATTCGGTTCCGGGTTTACCACGAAGTGTCCATCATGCCCCTGAATTAAATCTAGAAAACATTGTAACAATCCTCACCATACTTTGACCATCAAAAACCGAATCAATTCGAAGCCAATAAAAGCAAATAACCCTAAGAGCCCTTTACTGCGTCGTAAAAGCATCCATCGAAACTCGCCCATTCCCGGAATGCACTCACAACTCTAAAGTATCGCTTAGTACAAAACGAGATACGCTTTACTGCAAATACGTGACTTTGTCTGCTCGACAATAGATCAAACTACCATGGGACTAGCGACATAATGAATTCCATTTCTGATTGGTTTGCTCGTAACCCAACCCATATCGCGTCGGTTGACATGCGGTCTAACAAATTAACAATTTTATTTTGAATCATTCTTTTTTCTAATTGGCTTTTTTTGAGCTAGGCAATACAAAGTGTATTCGTGTGAATTCAAGTTCTTTAAACTCTTCTCCAGGATCGATGGTATTCAAATAGAACAGAGTGGTCCTCGACCATGTTTTGACAAAACAGTTCCATTTATGTACACAAGAGGCTTTGGGACTTAGCGAGTAAACAAGTGGACGAGAGGAAGAACACTTGTTTGGTGTTGGCCAGAAATAAGTGTTGTTGTGGCACGCTTGCCACATTTTGGATTTAGCAGATTTAGAATAAAAACAAGAAAAGTCATAGTAACTGGACAATCAATAGAGATAACATAATTCAAGGAATGCGTCAACAGGGTCACCGCACTGATCTTGTTCGAAAAACACTTGTTAAGATACAGCTCTTACATAGATGGCATCACTCACACTTTAAAAACCTCTAAACATTCTATGAAATTCAGAGTATATTTGTAATGTGAGTAAAATCTTGTTTCAATATAGAGTAAAACAGGCTAGTATACTTGCCATGAAAAAGCTTCTCTTAGAAATCGGCATTATAACTGTAGGTCCATTGCGCCTGTTTAAAAAATAAATTTCACACAACAGCGACTGTAACGTCAAAGAAGAACAAAACAGGATTCTTTGTACTCGTTTTATGATTTACAATGATTCTAATAGAGTACAGACGTATGTACATACATACATATGTACATATATGTATTTACCAACAAACTCGAGCTACTTTTTTGCTATGTCTAATCCCTATGAATAGGTGGCAACCCTAATCTGAATTTTTGCATAAAACCTTCACGTTGTGCTCACCTTAAGAGTATGTCGCACCAATGTAAAGAAAATCGTTCTGCGCCTTATTTGAGATAAACACCCAAAAGGTAATTATCGTTGTTACTCCTAGGTAGGACAAGTCAAGTCAAACTTCATCGTCGGTACATAATAACTAACACACGCGCATACCTACACATTGTACATGCATATGCATGTAGATAGAAAAACATACATACATATGTGATAGTTCCGTGAAAGTTTCCAAAACTGCAGCAAAGGCAATGGTCATAAAGGAAGCAATTTAAACGAATTCAGAAGCAAAAATACTCAAAGACCGTATCGGTAGCTTGGGTGCGGTCAAACTTACGTTAATAGACAAATACAACTTCCTTTCGACGTCGCTCCACTCGCTTACATAAGTCCACGAAACGGTCGTAAATAACATCCCCCCAAACTCGTCGTCGAAAATGTGCACTACGATGGTAGACGCCAGACAGACGCGGAGATTCCATGACATATTCATACTCCCCTCAGCCGCCATCGCAATTCTGATTCAAAACTCTCTCAATGAGAGCGTCTTTTTTTCATGTCCTTGCATCGGAGTGTATGCTAACTTCCGGCATATCATCACCCCATGCTACACGTATAATGCGAGAGAAAATGGGCAATCAGCCAGTATGGGGCGCTACTCAAAGATCACATCCCACTATAATTCATCCCTTCGACCGGGGGTGGCTATAAGAAGTGTGTCTTGATAGTTGAGATTTTTCTATACCAAATGCGGCGAGTCATTGAGAGACGACTTATGTATGTCGCACGCGAGAATAGTGTGGTACACTACACACCCTTGTGTGTAATAAGTGGATATTTTACGCGCGACATTGGTTCGAAGGACAAGGGATTGTAACATACAATTGTGCACGGATAACTTCTGGGGGATGAGCCATAAGTTGTTAGCTAACGAGCACTACAGCTAAATACTGCTCCACCCATATCATATTTTCTGTGGCTGTTCGCCCCCCTCCCCGTTCTCCTGGTTGCATACATACATACGAAGATATGTGTATATGTAAGTATCCTTGTGGAGCCAGAAAAAAAAAACAGAACACTCATCTGTCTGTGGCGTCGTCTTTTTTGCTGCTGCTGTTGTTGTTGCCTTGTCATTTCTTTTTCGGATAGTTTAAAGAAAAATATGGAAATACAACAACAGTCCTTACGTTACGGGTATGTGAATGGGTAGTTTGACTGAACTACATACAGTTCAGTCAGTAAAATTGATTTCATGAAACGGAATAGAAATCAGTCGGTCGCATACCTCGCCCGCGGTTGACTCGGTAGAGATGGAGTTTTTTTTTTCAAATTTCGTTTCTTTTAAAATTGTGATGATTCGTTGATGTATCTAACTAAATGGAATTATGTAAACAAGTTGATTTCTATACTTGTGGGGCTAATATGCTTAAAAACACATCATGTTCGTTGAGTTTCGTTAAATGTATCTACTGTCGGTATTTTCAAAAACAACGTAAATAAATACATATGTAAAAAAAGAGCTAACAAAAGAAAAAATACGTTTGTGAATTTTTAACATTCGTTAAGAGTATCTAAGTGCCTTTATTCGACTATATGAAGTATTTTTGGTACCAACTTTGTCTATTTTGCTGATGAGAGGGTCAATTAAAAAAATGCAACAATTATCCCTTTTGAATATATGAATTTTTTACTTAAATATGCCTGATTCGAAACTGTCCTTAGTCACTTTATATATTCGAAAAATTTCTCACACTAGTTCAGCCTGGAAGGTCATATTGTGAATAAGAAAATATGTAAATCTACAAGTGGTATCTCGTAGATATAATACCAAAAAAACTGTGATCGTTCACTTGCATTCAAATCAAGAGAATCAACGAAAGAAAGAAAGAGAAATGCAATGACTTGGAAGATTTCGTCAAGTAAGAGATAGAGAGAACGAATCTTCGTTCAGTATATTTTTTCCGGGTGAGATTTGAAAACAACTGATCAGTATAAGAAAATCTATCGGCGATGTTAGTAGTACCGTGACTGTTAGCGTTTTTTTCTTTGAATGATATTTTTATTTTAAATACGACCAATCAGTGAAAAATAACTCGGAATTGATTATTCGCTCAATTAGTACGTGTTGAAAGTACTTTCTATATGTTAGGTAGACAAATTAATGATTTGAAATGGTTAAATAAATCATAATTTCGCAACGGGTAGTTTGTTTCTTAACGGTCGGACAACAAACGATCACGTTCCGTTGTTTTTTTGGCGAGTACACGCATAAACACACGATCAAACATTTCGATTTCGTGGTTACTTTCGGTTGATTGTTGATCCGCTATCGAATCGACTTAATGTAATTTATTTGTGGATCAAATACCGCCTACGATAATCAAATAAAGTGTTAAAATGCGCGGTAAATTGTTTGCGATACTCATGCGCTAATGATTGTAATGAGAAAACAACTCGATCCTAGAGCAATTGTATCTAGAAATTAGAATAAACGCGTGGCGTGTTGCGTGTGCTTTGTTTAGTCTAGTTTTGGATACGGGATTTATCGGATTATCTCTTGTCGTATCGTCGTTCGTCTTTTAATCGGTGTTACCGCCAACTGTTGTCCCCTAAGAGTACGTTGTGTTTTGTGGGAAATTATTAAATAGGCAACGATTAGTTCCTCATTCATGAGTATGTACAGTTGTTAAAAGTGACTTCTTTTGTGCGTTTCGCTATGCAATTAAGATCCGTTTATGAAGTTAACCGACTGTGTCTACAATATGAATTGCTGCTTGATCATCATGGATTGCGAGAATTGGATACGGGCGTTGTGCGGGCGGTAGAGCTAATTGAGTACACTGTTAGATATATGAGTACTTGAAGTATTGTTTGTTAATTCATACGCGTGCGAGTATTAAGCGTTGTGTGATGGTACAACGATTAATGGATAGGCGGTCAACCCTCTCCTTGTTCGATTTTCTCTTCGATTATACATACATATGTATGCTATTCTCAAAAATAGAATCACATTAATCAGATAATTATACACTCCAGGTGTGTTGTACGCACTTTTGGGCCTATCTACCTCTATTTGGTTTAATTGCTTTCGACTGTGAATGTACACAACGATGTTAGGTTAATAGAGGTCTCGATCCATTGAAGAAGTTTTGACGCAAACATTATGTTTGGTGAGATCACACCTACTTAGGTTCTATTCACTTTCTTTGCCGCACTAATATACATACTCCGAATCTGCTTAAAAATCTATCTCCAAAGACATATTATCGTCGCTACGTGTCATGAATTAATTGCCGGCTGTCTGACCTGAGCTTCTCCTAACAACTTTCGAGTTCATGTATAAAACTATAAATTTCACTCTTAACCTTTTACAGAAATATAGAGTAAATCTGACTCAAGCCTTAACAATCGACGATAAAGGCAAATTGGAAATAGTTGTCTTCGAGTCGTACATAAATCATCATTTGGCTGTTGGTGAATATAAATTTGAATATAACGTCATTAAGCGTTCAAAATTCAAAACCACGCATCTGATGAAATTTCGGCTTTTATGCAAATCGTTCGAAACCCAATCTACAGATTTCAAATTGGCCCTGTAAATAAATTGTTTGGCAAATCTTGAAAAGTGGCGCCATCATACGACCTTGTCCAAGAGAGAACGAGCACAATAGAGAAAAGAAACAAGGCAAGAGTTAAATCTTTCACGTTTCATGGTTGATTGAACTGAATTTTCATAGAATGGTTACTTGACTCGGATGGCGTCATAGCGCAGTGGTTAGTGTGTGACTCTGGCGCACGATGAGTGAGTTCGGATCCCGATAACACCAACGCCATCGAATGTTTATTTCGCGGCGTCCCTTCTCGGCGGAGTACTAGCAGAACCCCCGGAGTATACTTGCCAAGAAAAAGCTTCTCGGCTCAAGCCGTTCGGAATCGGCATTAAACTGTAGGTCCCTTTCACCTGTGTAAAAATTGAGAGAAGCTTGGTCCTGGCCCCTTCATGGGCTGCAACGTAACCAAAGCAAGTTACTTGACTCGAAGGCAAAAGCTAGAGTTAAAAAACAGAAAAGGAAGTTGACGTGAAGGAAAAAATGACAAGTATGAAGTTGACAGATGTACATATGTATTTAGGGTACAAATGTATTAGATATTGTTAAGGCTCAACAAGCACTCATGTTAAACATAACATCAACGAGATGCTTAGCTTTTTTTCGGAAAGTCATTAGGTGCCAAGGCAGTGACAGTGTTGAGATGATGTCTGTTGCATCTGAACCTGGAAAGAATATAGTCTTGATAAGACTATTACACTGTTTCAGGCGTTCTTTGACCATGAGACAAACAAAAAAAAAAAATGAAAATGTAAATCGACTTTTGCTGGTAGGAGATATGGACTGCAGCTATATGCGAGTAAACTATTCACCCTTTTATGTTGTTGTTTAATGTTTTCGAGGGAAAATTCCTAGAATTGTTTCTCGTTCACCGCTAACACCAGACCAGTCACCAAACCACAGAAATGATGGCTTTAGTTACGTACCTTTTTTGCTTTTTGTGGTCTCAAAAAGCACCAACAGTGTTGTTCCATACTCACGTCCGTTCTTCAATCATTATGGGCACATCCATTGGATATATGTATGTATGTAGATGAGGTAGACGGGGCGGCTTTAAGTCGTTCAGTATATGTATGCACAGGAGATAAGAACGGTAGCCTGATGAATAGGTCCGAACAAGCATTGAACTGGGAGTGGGACGAGTAATGGAAATACAAATGCATTGTTTGCATAATTTAAATGAAATCACCGTGTGGACATCGATGGAGGAGAATGTTAGCTAGAACGTTGTTATTGTTCTCTTTATTTCCGTGTATCTTCTTCATTAGGTCGAAGCACGTGGGTTTAATTAACAGAAATGGTCGTATGATGCAAATTGTATTTCCTGATCTTAGTGGTGTTGAACGAACAGCTGTTTCCACAAAACATTCTCGTAATTATTGTTGATACCTATAGGAAGGGAAGAAGGAAGAAAGTCGTTTTCACCTGGTCATTGCACCAGATGCATGGAAACCAATCATGCGATTAATTTCATAATCTCTATTTTTCACGTCAGTTGGCATCAATACAGAGGGAATCAAGGGACTTAAATAGGGATTGCGATACTAGGGGTAGGGATACAATACACAAAAAAAAAAAAGGAGGACAGACAGATGCCACAAATGTGACAAGAGGTACATATATCTCATTATTCCGCAACATCTTGAAATGCTACGACGAGGTGTAGCTGATAGGCAACACCATGACCACCATGTGACAGGCAGTTTAGATAGATGAAGTAAACAAAAAGTAAAGAATAATGGCAATCAAGCGAATTGAATATAATTACGAATACAATCCGTGGCACGAGTCATGATTGCGTTGTTGTTGTCATCGTCGTCGGCATTGAGGATATCATAGTTGCGAGAGTGGCAGGATGTGTTATGCTGGCTTCGTAATAGAATTTCAGATTTACGAGTATGCTGGCCTAGTTGTTACGCGAGTGTATCTCTAATAATGTCAGCTGACATGAACATGTTAAAAGTGAAACAGAATTAATGATGATATAAAATTGTAGGGTGGTAGTATGTAGCGATCGCTCGTGTAGATACTATTGGATATTACTTAACGCTATCATTTTCAATAGGGGCTCGATACTCATTTGTATTCGGATGTCATCGTATTGTGGTATATGGGTGACATGTAACTATGTACATTTGAGCGTAGATTGGTTGAACGATAAATTTTCGATCAAATCGAAAAATGGCAATCATCAGCTCAATTTATCATCCATAAAAACTTCACCATACTAGATAACACCAATGACAAGATGACTTTTTTTTCTGTTAATTGAAAGTCGCTCATTTATGCATCGAACAATTACCATTTACATTAAGATTTTATTCAATCCCTAGGCGAGACCAGCAACTTCAGGTGCCAATAAACCCTAACCACCAGGTTCTTATTGTTTCTCAATACTTTATTTGCTTAGTTTCGATGTCTGTTTACCCATATGTATGTACGTTCAGATTTCATTAACACCTGAAATCGTTTTGTATTCATGAGAACACACGACCAGATGACCTTTCTTGTTTTTAACTAGGAAATTCGATTTCTAGCCATGAAATGCGTTGCGTTTAAAACGAGTTACGCGTTGCATGAATATCCAATGACTTTGATTTGGAAAAGAAAGAAAAAATCTGAATGCACGCGGCTATCACGTTGATCGAAATGAGATAAGGATATTTCTCTACTAGCAGAGTGGGTGTAACTGACAGTCGAGAACACACATGCTATCTCGGGTATCTACATATGTATATATGTATGTACATACATATGTGCATGTACATATGTATGCATGTGTCAAAAGTGATGTTATCTGTGTAATTTTATTGTTAAGTACATCTGGCATACATAGTTCGTTTAGAGATAAACTCCATGACAAGAAAGCACACATGTCCAGCTTGTGACCGCTTTACGAAATTCTCCAACTCAAGGTGTTTGAATCTTTTCTCCTTTTTTTCCATCTGCTCTTCGCTGCCTGTTGCATGTTGCCAGTTGTTTGCTTGCGTTTGTAACCTCTCGTAAATTGTCCTTTAGAGTTGATTATATTTAATTGAAGCAAATTGAATAAAAAAGATGAAGAAAGTGGTTTGCAATTGGATTACAGATGCAGCGACAAGCACAACGCAGGTGCAACCATATGTGAAGCATGCCCGTGTCGAGTGTCCTCTTTTTAAATTGATAAGCCACGTGCTGGTCCATTCATTTCGCGCTTTCATTGAACGTCGGTCGAAGGGGTCTCCAATCTATCGGGCAAAGTCATTTAATTTTAAAGTTTATTGACAGTATTTCCGGTTGTTTTGATTCTTCGGATCTCCAAGTCAGAAGCATTTCCTGTTGTCATAATTTGATACTATCTTCGTAGTACATACTTACATACATACATACATGAGTAGATAATTAGATCATCGATCGAACGATATGTGTTGTTTTTGTTGCCGCTGAATTATGATCACCGATTATTTTTGTCCGTCTTTCACGCTCCCCTCTGGCGAGAAATTCATATGACCTGGGTCATAGATACTTTTCTTCATTCATACACCCTGTCCCGTATTGATTACAATTTTCATGGCAAGAAACCCGAATATTGAATGAGGGATAGAACGATCGAATGAGCATTACGAACTCTTTGTTGTGTGAACCATGGAGGCACGATGAGCTGACTTACCCAAAAAGTATAATTCAATCAATAAAGATACTCTGAGATTGTGTAAATTTAGATTTGTTTAATTAAAGACAAGTGGTTGTCAGACAATGTTCAAGTGGAGCCCTTAACAACTGGTGGTGTGGAGCTGCTATGGGCCTTGAATATGTTAAAATGCAGTGAGGTCAAACCTAGCCAGATACAGACAAGAAGATACATACATATGTATGTACATATACAAAAGCAATAGGAAGAAAATGAACGAACAGCACTTGATAAAAATATGTACATATGTTTTATGGTGTAACAAGCTCGCCATGGTCGACTTAATTAGGTTATTTAGATTGTTCTGATAAATAATCGAATGAAGCAATAATAATCGATTCAAACCGACACTTGAAAACGCATTGAGCAAGTACATATGTATGTATGTATGTATATGGAATTGAGATAAAATAGTGGGAATGCACAGCGGGATAGTTAGTTTGATTGCTATATGGGACAACCTCAAGATCTAACGCTCTAGCTAAGATCGATCATTAAAAATAAAAAATAAAAAACGTACTCCGAACTCGTTCCATTATACATATGTAGATACAAAATCATATCTTAAATACTCTAGGTAGATGAATTATTCATCTACCTAATCATAGAACGAGATGGGCACATGTTCAAGGCTGCTTCTGAACAAAGTGCAGTCATCTCTGAGCCACTCCAAGATGTTCTCAATTTTATGGACATTCATGAAGTTGTACAACGAATATGTATGTATGTCATGTTTATTGGAAAATTGAATTTTCATAAGCGACTGCCTAGGGAAGTAACGCTTAGTCTGTCGATATCTCATCGAAGAAGACGTGCAAGTGATATCATGACACGATCGGTAAGATCGCTGTGACCGATCACATTGGCAACAATGCATGGACATGATGAAATCAACTTGAGTATAATTGAAAGTACACTAAGACTGCACTGTAAAAAAGTACACTCTCGTTCCGAAATTTCGGATGGGAGTATTTTCGAATTGATTGATTTAAGTTTCATGGAACCATACCTATTGATCTTCTAGGATTTGCGAACACGCGTTACCTTGTAACTGACAGACAGGCTCTTGGTTACAGATGTACGACGAATATATTCATTCATGGAACTACTACGAGTGAGAGATTATATGTATACTGCCGCTCAATGTGATTACTGAATTTGATTGATGAAATATCCGCGTGTAAGGCGCCACCTACGCCACTCGTAGGGATTAGCGTTTGGATTATGGGTATTGTTGTGTGTAAAGCAGTGCAAGGTCGATTAAGAAGATTAGTGAAAACATACATATGTATGTATGTATAAACTCCAACAATGTTTAGCATTGTCTTAAAAAACCAAGGTGGGTCGCTACGTATTCCATTGATGTAAAAGCGAACGCTGCTCAGCTGCAATTTAAATTCCTAACCCACAATAGAATCGCAAATATTTTTTCTTGGCTGAATAACAATTGCCAAACCCTCGAAAAACCACATTACAGCAACGGTGGTCCTGGAGGCACTCGGTACACCACTTACACTTGTCTTCCGAGCATAATTGCACTTACATACATACATATGTATGTACATAGTCAAGCAGAAACCTGGTCAATTGAAGTTTATTTTTGACCAAACATATGTATGTAGCTATGTACGTATAGAAGCAAAGGTATTAATTAAATATTCGAATGCCAACATCTCATGTGCCACAGCTCGAAAAAGGCTAAGCAAATCCATGTCCATACATATGTACATACATATATGTGCTCGCATGCTGGTACGAACGGCAAAAGAGCAAGAAGTGATTGTCTTGGCGCCAGGCATAGACAACCAAGACGATAGTAGTAAAATGTGTCAACACGTCATAGTGGCCAAACTCCTCCGTACTACTACTTGGCAATATGTAGTTGTATGGGTTTAATAGCGGCGATAACATGTCGCACCATGTGACGTCCATCATGGCTACATCGCAGTAGCAATAGTGCATAATGGGTGTTTTACTTACCGACCCCGCTTCCAATTATGGTATAAAGACGATTCCATTTTGCACGAGGAAACAAGGTTGACAGGTTCATCCTTAACAGTCGTAAGGGTGCAACAGACATTTATGCAGTGTCAACCAAGGAAGTCGATTGTCAAACTGTATATTGTCTCCACGAGATTTACGAGTTTAGGAAGTACATATGTACAATTTAAATGTCATTTATCATATCACGGGATCTCGTATGCGCTACGGTCGCTAGAGGTTTTCCTGTTACCATGTTTCTAATTAAGATCACTGTAGCTCTAATGCATTGAAAATGACGACTGACCTGAAGTGAGGGTATAGAACTTAGTGTAACTGTAATTATATTATTTCATTCACGCTGCTGCGTCTTATCTTTATATGTTAAAATGGCAGCAGTTGACGTCAGCAGTACTAAGGTCAGTTGGTCGCACGATACCTACATATGTATGAAACAAAAAGGCAGAAGGAAGAAATGATTTTTTACGAGTGATTGCACATTAAGAAAAGAATGAATAGAAGAGTAGTACGCATGATTCAGGACAGAGGTAGTGTGGTGCGTAACCGAGGATGACTCATAGTCGAGGGTGCAGTCGAATAGAATACAAATAAGTATGTACATCCGAAAGAGCGTCTTTCAAGGATACGTGGTTTCATTGTTTCAATTCATTGTTCACGTTATGGTATAGAGAGTCAGAAAACAATATAACATACATATGTACATATGTATACAGGGTGCCCCACGAGCAGTGTGCCAAAAAGCTAGAGCGTGTAGGTCTGGCCAAGACAAGAAAAAAAATGTATGGAAGGGAGGGGGGGGGGGGGTCTATTCCCCCCGTTTATTCGGGAGGGGCAATTTTCTAAAAAAAATACTTAATTTGGAAATAAAAATATTAAAAATCAACGGTTACATACATAATGCAGTGATAAACTTTTTTGTAAAGCCAGAAACCGCTTCTTTCATTTTGTTTCTAAACGAAGCTGTTTTAAGGAATAGTTTTTGATAAATGAATTTTCAAACTCAAATTTTTGAAAGATGCTCTAGCACTCCGTGCTCTTGCAGACGTAGGTGGATTCTTGAAAACGTGCTACGACTGGGACACCTTCGATTGGGATATCTTTCAGCGTAGGGCCTTTCGGCTTCACTATCTCGACCATTCAGCTATACGCTGAAAGATATCCCAATCGGAGGTGTCCCAGTGAGCATCGAAGCATCGAGCATAGCTATTAAGCTTGGAGTGCACAAATCTAAAGTATGGAGAGTGCTTCATACCGAGAAGTTACACCCGTACCATTTTACACCAGTTTAATGTTTCATACATTAATTTGCCTACAAGTCTAGCCGCGTTAAAACAAAAAAAAAAAAGGTTTTTCTTCCAAAAAAGTGGTTTGTGTTTTTTCTTTAATTTCTCAAAAACTACAAGACATTTTTGCATCCGGTTTTCTGTTTTGAACTAAAAACTAATAACAGAATTTAATTCTTGAAAAAAAATCAGTACTTAATTACATAAAATTTTGAAAAAAATTAGCCCGAATTATTTTTTTTTTTTTTCAAAATTTTGAGTTTGAAAATTCATTTTTCAAAAACTATTCCTCAAAACATCTTCGTTTAAAAACAAAATGAAAGAAGAGGTTTCTGGCTTTACAAAAAAGTATATCACGGCATTATGGATGTAATCGTTGATTTTTAATATTTTTATTTTCAAATTAAGTCAATTTTTTAGAAAATTGCCCCTCCCGCCTAAAGGGGGGGGGGGGGGGGAGGTAGACCCCCTCCTACCATACGATTTTTTTCTTGTCTTGACCAGACTTACACGCTCTAGCTTTTTGGCACACTGCTCGTGGGGCACCCTGTATACATAGTACAACTTTTGGTTAAGTAGGATTTAAATACCACACCAGAGCTAAGATAACACTGCAATAAAGTCTGTTGTCTGTTGCTTCGAATTGACATCATAAATTTCACGATTTTCTTCGTCACAAAAGCAATCTGGAAAGAACACAATTAGAGATACCATGTGCATCCGGCTCTTGAGTCCAATTCTCAATCGATTCGTGAGATTAGTTCAACAATGGCCGTATAGAGTGACACACTAGAAGCCTGGTCTCCTACATACATCCGGCAGTGGGATACCGCCAAGAATCCAGTACTATTCAATAAATCGACGACAATCAAAAGCATTTCCTTTCTGTGACACAGTGCGACACTTGCTATTAATCAAGCGATTTTCACTCTTTACCCAAATTTCTGTACGGGGAATTGCTAAATTCCCGACCCTAATGGGGCTCCGAAATGCAAAACTTTCTTGTCAATTCCATCGATCATGTCAAATGTCAAATGCTATCAGTCTTCGATTTGGTGACAACGTTGTACTACTGTCGTTCCTGCTGCTACCATGTACCGATGCCGTAGTCAAGGCATCGCGGCAGTTGGAGGAAAATAGATTGCAGCAGCTGATGGTCGGTCGTAGCCGTGCCTTATTGCCGTACAACGGTTTCCTTTAAGTTACGAGCATATCCGTTATTGATTTGAATATCTCTCAACTGGAAGATATAGTAAGTACATACTACATATGCCTGCAATGATTCACTCGTACCTTTGCACACTGATGTTACTCTACCGATAAGCATATACATATGTATGCACATATGTATATATGCATGGATGTTCGTACGACTGTATAGTGTTCATTAGAGAAGAAATATTTGCACTTTGGTGCGATTGAAATCCTCTCCGAAAATGGGGAAACTTTCACATTCCCGTCCCGATTTTACGGGCCGCTATACTATCATGTATGTATGCGTTGATGCTTCCCAGTGACTGCGTCGATGCCGTCCCCAAAGCAGGAGATTGATAATAAAATTGGCCAGAAACAATTTCCCCATTTTTCTCATTGCGGTCAGATTTTGTATCAACAACCGTCAGATTCATAATTTATGGTGAGGGTTTTGAATTACCTACACCTGATGCCGCGGTTGCAAAGATAATGATGACGGTAGTGTCATGCAGGTTGCCTGACAGCATAGCGACAGTACGAATTGTGATTGTTACCCCCTCGTCCAATGCTGCATAGACGGAATAAAGCTTTTTTTGAGATACCTACAAGTGGGAATTGAAGAGTCATTATACGGATGCGAGGATTAAATTACATTCCGGGAGGTTGATTTTTTCTTTTCTTTTCCATCCTTGTCAGTTAATTTGTCGGAATGCGGGAAAAGTTTTCTTAGGGTCGCTGCTTGTTTCTCCTTAGATAGATTGCCACATGCGTGTAAAGGCGTCTTACATAATTTCAGTTTCAGATAATAATCAAAGTCCGTTCGACAATGAAGTCGATAGTCTGCTATCAGCTGTAGTCTTTTGTCTTACATTTAGGTTTAGAAAACACGCTTTTCTACCTGCCCCCGAAGCTGACTTGAACAAATGTTTAATTGTCGATTGTTTCTATACAACTGACATTCTCTTAGGTCATTGGTAGTTACGTTGTCTTCCATTGAACTCGTCATAACACGTCCCTGGTCTTTGTCTAGGGATTTGTGCTTCATCCATTCCCCAAATGAAATGATAAAATAAAAAATCTTTCGAGTGTAATTGAATATACCATCTTCGCGCAATCGTTCGCACTCGAGCATATATTTACATATATGTATGTATAGATACGCGCCTTATAAGTAAATACATATGTATGTATATAACGTATAACGCAGCGCCCGTGTAATTTAAATTTCATGATGATTGATGAGAAATTAATTCTTACATTCCCTGATGATCAACGACATACATATGTATGTATTTAAGTCCGATTCCCTAAGTGGATATGTACATATGTACATAATGTACAATGTACATAATTCTGTCGCCCCTGTCTAAAAAATATCTTTACAAAGTCGACATTTAAAAATGGGAACTAAAACTGTATAGCTGTTGGTAAAGAAATTCAATAAAAAATAAGAAAAAAAAAAAAACAAAGAGAAACTGAAAAGTCATGTCTGTGGTTCGACCACCACAGCAGACTCACCAAATACACGATGGATATGCAACGATACGCACGCGTGGTCTATGTCGAACAAGAAGTCGAGCTGCCGTACAAATTGAACGAACGCGAACCCTATCGCTAAGAAGTAATTTTAGCAATAGCAGCAGTTCGAGTGGAAATAGTACAGCGAATAATAACAACAACGACGTGGAATATGCTGTGAAATACCACCCTCCGATTGGGGTTAAAGTGGAAACGCCGACGATCGACGGCGAACCACTGTACTCTAGTCCAAGTTCACTCCTGCCCTGTTCGACATTTCGACCGCCGTCCGAGTCGTCTTCGTCATCGGCATTAGGTGGCAATGGTAGCATCACCCAAAACGAATATCAAAATGTGAAAAAGAACTCCCGCTTCTCACTGGACTCGCTACAGAGTAGTGCGACTCCAAAGACACCAGATTACGTAGCCGAAGACAGTATTTTTCTCTATTCTGAGCCAGAATCGCCACACTACGCTCCGGGTTGCAAGACAAACGGTGGCGGTATGTCGCATTCCTTCGACGAATTGGAGGCGTATTCGCCTGCGAACATATTCGAAATGCAAGATATGTCCACGTCGAGTGTAGAACAACGTCATAGGTCACCAATGCGATCGGCAACGATGCAGTACAAGCGAGCAAAATCTCTGGTGGACAGTAAGAGGTTTCTTAGTGCCACATCGGGCACGGCAACCACACAGTTTAGTAACAATCATTCCAATGATCTATGTACAAATAACGAACCAAAGACAGCCAGTTACAACTTTTACAGTCCATCGACAAACTATTACCAGCCCTTCGAGAAGATTGCCGTCAACAGTCGTAGTTCGAGCGCTGAAATTCTGGAAGATCGGCGTCATCAACACCGATTGCAACGACATCATCGATTCTCAAGAGAAAGCGATCGCTCCAGTGACGGGGGATGCGATCCCGATGAAATACTAATAGTGCCTTCAGCGATGCCGATGTTGACGGGCGGGGAACGACGCTATCACACCTTAGGCCACACAAGAAGTCACACGGTGGGTGGTCGAATGACGAGTTCCATGGATTCAGTGAATGGAAATAGTAATAACCGATCGGTAGGGAATTTATACGACGAAGTAGCACCGGATACGTTGTTACGCAGTGATAGGGATGCGGTCACTCTTACGCCGGAATACGTTGACCCTTTAGACCTGAAAATTGGCTGTCAGACAACGTTGAGAAGTAAGCCGATTATTCCGTGGTACGAGTTGGCGATTCGAAAGGATTTCAAGCGGCAGAGTTGTCCGCCCATTGGAAGCACGAAAAACAACAAGGTTTGTATCCAATTTTTTTTTTTATTTTTTTTTTTTTAACTTAGCAACTAAACATGATTGCATAGTGTATAGTCCGTGTAACATCGTAAATCAATTTCCATGTTTCGTAAAACCAAAATTGGAATCCTCAAAGTTTGTGGCATGTTATTGCGTCCACTTAGGCAATCGCACACTATCATTCCACTCCATTTTAATTCATGAATAATGTTGCCCTCCCTTGCTAGCTCCCTTATTCAATCCAAACACAACTAGCTCCCTTATTCAATCTAAACACATACAACTCGAGTGAATTCACGAATCAAACTTGGGAAGGTAGGCCAAATCGACAGCCAGGTACTCCGAAACTCTTAGATTAATTAATGATTTTGTAATGGACCCCCCCATTCAAAAGGTAAACAGTGAGAGGGAGAGGAATAATAGAGCAGAAAAAATAAAAATAATACAACTCTAAAATCAAGTACCTATCTATGCACAGTACCGCACCCAAAATCAAAACAACTCTTCAAGCTTTTTTTCGGTGTTGTGCTTGCACAAGTATCTTTTTTATTAAGCAACAATGATCTGTGTGTAAGTATCTTTCTGTACCGCCTATGCATTGTCAGTCGCGATTTTTTTTCTTCGAATACCATCGATTCGCATTCCTGTAGTTTAGTGAAATTATGAAAATTTGCGTGAAAAATAGGGCCAGGCTCACCACTATCCGAAGATGGTATTTGAGGCCAGAAAATTTCCCAACGAAAGATGACAGTACGTACGAGTATCTCTCACGCACAGAAGCTATAAAGCCATACGGTAGGGCGTTGTATGAATGCGAAACAACTCAATAGAAGATACCATTTGTAACTGAAGATATGGTCATAGATACACTTAAATATGCACATACTCGTACGGCAACAAATATCAATCAAATGTATCTTATTTCGCCTTCATAACTTTATTAGGTTTATCTTTTCTTTTTTTTCCGATTGATAGATACATAGATGACAGTGCAACTTACTGTACGGAATAGTGCATTCCCAATTTACGCACAGTGTATCATCTGGGTCAGGCAAGCCACAGACAAGTTAGATGGATGATTGTGTGTTTAAGGTTACTGCAACGAGGGGGTACTCGTATTTGTATTTATGCTCTTGTCCTACCATATTTGATGCAATTACTTTGAACAAAAGTCGTCGTAGGCTGGTAAGTGAGTAGTAGTAGGATAGGCTTATACGACATTTACCTCGTGAGAAACACGTTGACTACCTCCCGCTTTGTGTGAGTACTTATAGATATCGTATATGCTGCTTCTGGAAAGCCATGAGATGTAGAGCTAATTGAATGACACTATGAGTTGTATTCGTTAGTGCAATGGATCATTCTGTCTTTGGATTATTATTTCTTTAGTTTGTTTTGTGACTACGAGTTGAAAGTGTTACAATGACCATGTGGCCAGTAGATGCTGGCTGGCTGGCAGGCGGTATGTCATCCATCAATCTCCACCCCAACTTGCGGACGGTGTCGTGACAGGTCTTGTGCTCAATCCTATTTAGTTTTGTCTTGCTTGCATTTTTGTTTGTTTTTTTAACACTTTGTTTTGCATTCGAGGTAAGTAAAGGTTTTAAGGGCATTTAAGAGTCTTGTCAAAACAAGCTGATTAATCGGTCCATCATGATAAGCATGCTGCCTGTCAGACGCGCACTGAGGAAATACATACATACATACATATGTACATATTTGTTTTTTTGTCGCTCACAGCTTTGACGAAGGACTTCCAGCACTTTTTGTGGGAATAAATACAGGCTCCGAATTCTTAATTAGTCAAAGAGATTGTAGAAATAAGAGAAAATGGATATATTTATATTAAATGTCATTTCATTTGAGGACAGTACTAAATATCCATGAATTTTGTTTTTCGTCACCATTTATTCGACTTTCTAAAATTCCTTTGCGATTCGTTCAACCGTCTCACAAACTTGGTTTGTAGCCTGCAGGCTTAGGAATAATTGTCTTCGTCCGGTTGGCTTCATCGTCATTCATATCATCATTAGTTGCTACAGTGCAATTAGCCTCCTTAATCATGTTGGTTACTGAATGAAATTAATATAATCAACAAATGTCGTATCGCAATCTGTCACGAAAAAAATGACAAATGCAGCTCTGTACTCTGACTGATGGTGATGAGATGATGGAGAAAAGTATGGTGGCTGCCCGAGAGAGTCAGTAAAAATTCAACACTAACTCAATAGGAAAAGCGGCTTTTCAGCGACATTTTCAGAGATGTCATGTTAAGTGTCAGGTTGGCGTTTGACGAGCGATTTTGTTGGTCATATCTGTTTGCGTTAGTATAGTGAGTTCTCTACGAGAGGGATGATGAAAAAAAGGGAATGTAGAACAGATGCAATTGAGATTAGAGGGGAATACATATCTTGTACACGAATAGATACATATCTTCGGTTGAGATGTTTTTCATGTCATTCAGCGTACAGATTAGATTAAGTCGAACAATTTTGTTTTTGTTGTTCAGATACTGGTTTGACAGTTATAGTCCCACCGTTTATTTGTAATTGTATGCGAAATATTTATTTTAATCACTGGCAAAACAAAAGAGTTGAATGATATCATAACCACAGAATCCACAGAATTGTGTCATTCCTTGTAGAAAAAGATACCAGGGAACTATAAAATATTTGGCCGTTCAAAATGCTTCTACTGGAATTCATTCATGAAAATTGGTTGAGCGGTAACAGATACATAGTACATGCATATGTATGTATGTATATTTGCATAATACCATCAACCTTAAAAGGTGTCGTTAGTAGTCCGATATCATGCTGATGAAACCGACAGAACGCAGAATTTAAAATACCATTACAACCTGTTCTCAAATCATCAGCAGTTCATTAAAAAAACAAAGCACATGACAGAGCAGTAAAGTGACTGTTGAGAAAATTTCGAATTCAACGATAATACCTCTCGTCGTCGTCCTTTGCATAAAGAGATATTGATGATAATCATGCCAAAGGTCAAGAACAACTACATCTATAACCGGAAATTCAACTTCACTTTTCGCTTTCCACCCCTCCATTCCATGTTTGTTTTCATATACCTTTCCACTGAGTGCTTCTACTCAGTTACTCACTCATTACCTGCTCGATCGAATTCGAATCCAAATCAATCGGACTATCAACTGCAGGTGCACTCGCTCCCTCGAAATGGGAATTTCTAATAACATCACACACAGAACTTCATGGATTCACGTCACCCCATGAACATTTCATAATTTAATCTTGCTTATTGTGGGAGTAAAATTGACTTTCAATCAATTTCTCTCTCACACATGTTGTCGTCCTGCATCAAGGAAGTAGTACCAAAAACCAGCCGTCACCTCTGGGATCAGTTGTGGTGGAAATCAATTAAGTACGGCAACTGCACAGTTATTCGCGCTCCTGTACACGATTGTATTCATGCTGCCGTATTCATCCGCAAACAAATTTAATTTCACAGATACTCCCAAACAGCCGTAGCACCGGCAGTGCTTCTGATGAAATGCCACGAATTATTGATGCACGAATTATGATTGCATTATGATTCGGATGCATTTTGTTGAGGTAAATAATCGACGCCTATGATGAAGCTCATGGTGTGTGCTTTCGCGTTTACCCGATCCTCAAATATGTCGTGTGGTGGGTGTGACAGTAGCGTGAATAAAAGAAATGCAAGTTAATTGAATTCTTTCAAAGTGTCGGCTTGCGGGAGGATTTTGGTTTCCACTTTAATACGAGATCCGCTCTATAATTCTGTCAATTGCTGCCCTAATGCACCTCGAAGACTAGTCAATCTCGGAGGTATCTTAATCCACGTCACCTATAGTGTAGCCATTTGATTTGATTAAATCGAATTGATTGACGCCGGTGGCAGACACAAGCGAATAACAACCGCAGGGGCACCGGGGGAAAATTTGTTAATCGCATGGATTAGGATGAGGCCTCAAGTACATGACAGTAGGTGCCTTCGAATAAATCCATTGTTGCGTCGTACTTTAATCAACGTACATATGTACTTGCAGCTACAAACAGTCTGGTGGCAGGAGATTAAATGATAGACAAATTTGTTGTTGTAGCTGCTGCTGCAGCAAACGCGGTTAAATGAATGGATTAGGTGAGAGGTACAGGCAGCTGAGAGGCTCTCATTGTGTTCATTAAAACTTCATTAGTACAGGCACTACATCCATTAATGTGTCTTGTCCGTTGTCAGGTGGGGTATTAGGAGCGATGTGTTTTGAATCGAAAGTAAATGTGGTCAGATAGGAATGCGCCACGTAACATACATGGCGGTGGGTTCACGTGAGATTGTCCAGTATTCATCGACTCATTAAAATCGAAAGTAAACGATTGATGTTTTACATATGTATATATTAAAATTGGCGTTCATTTCCACCGCAAATGTCCGGAACATCCCTCATATTGTCGGAACCAGGGCGTGAATAGACTTCCAATTTAGATACATATACAGATTGGTATTTCTGCATGTATATATGTATGTTGGCGTTACGGTCCATGAGGGACCAGAGTCGAGCTTCTCTCAATCACCCATGTTGTGTGTGATTTCATTTTCCCATAGGTGAAAGGGACCTACAGTTAATTGCCGGTTCCGAACGGCGAATTTCGAGAAGCTTTTCATGGGGTTTTGTCAGAACCCCGCTGAGGAGAAACAAGGTGAAAACACGTTTTCTATGACATGGCTGTGTCGGGATTCGATCCCGTGTCACCGGCCTCAGAGGCCAACACTCTACCCACTGCGCCACGGTATTTCTACATTCTAATAAAAATCGTTTTTATTAATATTAATCTTATAACTATCTTACGCTAGACAAAATGACTTAAACTAGCTTAATTAACTTAATTACATTATATTAAAAAATACCTTACTGGCCCCATGCGGACACTCTAAGATAACCTACATATATTTTGGTATAGATTGGTATTTGTTCTTATTACTATATGTACCTCATAAGCAAGGTTGTTTCCAGTTGCAGCGTTGTCTCGGTTAAAATTATTTTGATCAAAGTTGAGCATCCTGTCAATCTGGTTGAGTTTGCTAGCATACATATAACAACATATTGTCATCGCCGGTTAATCTTATTTAAAGAGAAATTGAGGCCATCCTCTAAAACTGACTAGATTAATTAATGATCACGTCTTGTCCCTTTAAGTGGTTATACTTTCTATCTTTGCTGATTTATAGTTTAAGAGATTTAGATCAGATTTGAAGACAGACTTTCGGTTAAATGCATTTTCAGGTCTTACGGGCGCTCCCATTTCCCAAATGTGGGCTTCTATCGATCTTCTGTTGACATCTGTTGCGTTAAAGACTACATCGCGACCACCTTCGATGTCGAAAGTGAAAGCTTTAATCCTGAAACCCATACCGCCAATAAAGCAGACCATCTTTCTCAAGTGCACCACGCTTTTTTTTTTTCTATATTTTTACTTAATGGTACTGCTATACAATATCCCGATATTGGGCGAATCTTAGTCCATATCCCACTTAAATTCCATAGATAATTCGCTGCTGATAGCATCTCCAATTGTGTATCTGTATGGTCTTTTGTATGGTGCGTTGTGGCCAGATGGATGATGCCAGCTCGCATCGATTAATAGAAGGCCACTCACGATGTTTTTGTTTTTAAAATATGAGACATTCGGCGGTTGAAAAGATAGATTGGTTCTTGACAACATTCACAATCCGAATATTAATCCAACTTGAGGTTGAAGATAAAGCACAATGTCGTCAGTGACAAGCTGCTTGACAATTCTAAACACATCTCGGTCGATTTCTGTAGAGTTACGTGCTTGTATCTCATTTTGTTTTGTATCTAACCACTTGGTATAAAGTAATTGAAGTCGTTTTTGGCGCGTAAGATTTGTATCTGCAGTGAGGGTTTTTGTGTTTTTTTTTTTTTTGATTTGGTTTTAACAAGTTTTTTTTTTTGTTTCGGAAGATGTATTTAATTGAGCAAGTTTTACCCACCTGCCACTGTCTTGTTTCAAGGTCTTTGCGTCGCTGTTGACGGATTTTACCGCACGCACGCTGCTAGAGTTTGGAGCATGCTTGTCAATTGCTCGATTGGTTGATACTAGTAGAATGCAATTTGATATCAATTATGTTAGAACAACATTTAAGCGGGAAGCTGACTGGGTGTGTGTGAAGTGAATGTTGCTCGGATTTTTGAGTTTGTTGTTATTCCCTTTAGTGGTAATTGCAACGATTTTTATTCGCGATTTATCAATTGGAAGTCAGCAATTAGATAGAGATTTAATAGAATTATAGTAATCACGCTGCATATCTTTCCACAACTTTGCTCTGTTCTATAATTGCTTAAGATATTATAAGCCCATTACAGAGAGCTAGATAGAAAACATCATGTACCCGGAGATCAGTCCCTCATATCATGTTTCTGTTCGATTTTAAAACCACTCCAGAAAGTAAATAAATCGGGATATTGTGGAGCCTATACGGATCTTAGTGCGATTTTTTGTGTGAAATCTCCAGAGAATACGGAGGAATCATTCTGCTCGGGAATATTTACTTTTCCTGATTGAAAGCAGATGTTTTCTATTTTTACTCTCTATGTCTGTTCATTTCGATGAGATGTTGTTTGCTCCTGCAAACAGATGTGAAAATATGGCAAAGGATATGTATAGGGACAAGGATAGACAGCGATTGGAAAATATGGTCTTAAACTCGAGCATATTGCAAACAGCTGTTTAAGTAACATGCCCCTGTTTGGTAGGTTAACAAAGCATTTGTTTGTTCAGATCATAAGCATTTAACTGACCTACAGTGACATATGTACCTAATCACTCACAAACAATGCTTAGATTTTTTCTTTTACGTTGACTGTCTTGAATGGACTGCAAATAAGAACTACTACTACGGAAATGCTAAGAGTACACACACAACGGAAAGGAAAAACTAAATCAAACCGAAAACGGAAATGAACCACAGTCCAAGATACATGAATCAAGCGCCAAACATATGTATGTACACATGTATGTACGTTTCGCGATTTGATTCCTTCGTTTCCCGCCGCTCAGTACTTCTGTAGCGATAGGGCAACAAGGAAGTGTGCTTACGAACGGCAAGTTAAAGAAAAGCGTGTTACATTAATTTATTACGAACCATTTGCAACTGCAAATTGCATTCGTTGCCGACTGATTTACACAGATACGTCCAGCATATGCCGGCTGACGACGAAGTGAGTCATTTGCTCGGTCGTTCTTCGAGGCAATCTCGTTACGATGATGACCATGCACAGTCGACGCTGATCCGATTTATCCAAATCATTTAACTAATTAGTTTCTTGTATATAATTACCTACCGCTAAGTGTATCCGTCACAATGATTAATGCGTACTTGGGCTTTTTCTTTTCAAAACACGAAAAAGTTCTGTTCGCGCTGTCAAATCTGTCAAAAAATTATAAACACATTTAGTTGTTTCTGAAGCCTGGTTCACGAACACAGCTCCCAATTATACGGCGCATACGTATAACGACTAACTCACCGTGAACACACTTAATCGATGTTTGCTAAAAATAAACGCGAAAACCAACTTAGGTACCTAAAATACCGGTTTAGAAATAAATCATAGAGTCAAACGTAAAGGCGCGTCATTAAACGTAATCAATTAGCATGCAACCGCGCATAAATTAATTTTCAAATGAAACATACCGTGCAACCGTGGACAAACATTGATACGACTGCGGCATGTGGCTTTTGGTGTTTGGGCAAACTAAGATATTAGTTTTCAAGCTGTCACAAGTATCTGAGATTTTGTGTTCCTTTCAGCATGTGGCTATTGCGACGATGGCGCGCGAGTTTACTTTGAGGAGCTCAGTTCGACCGATAGGCAGGATTTGCAAAACAGGTGTGGCACGGAAATAACCCCTCTGATCTGGAGTAGAGTTATTAAAACCTTAACCACCAACCAGTGGTTGTAATTTGTGTAAATTACCACAAGCTGCCGTTTTCTGCTTGCATTTAGCATATACAAAACTTTTATCAGTTAATACGCAACCCAGACGCTTAATCACGTTGAAAAGAAAAATCATGTCTTCACATGGAAACCATTCATCCAACAAGAATACAAGTTTGAGTATAAATGTCTATTGTGTCATTCGAATGATAATGTGTTACTGTGTAACATTTAAAAGAAATGCTAATCACATCATTGACCTGTCTGTTCATACAGGGTGAGGTCCCAATTTGTGGAAATCTTTAAAATTGTCTTCGAAAATCAATATAAACATAACTAGAAACATTTATATACGCAAACTCAATAAACAATCTGATTGAGTCAATCGATTGTTGCTCGATTTACCTCGTTCATCAAAAATGAAGAAAACTCACAGTGGAAGGGAAATACGGAAAATTGATTAACTACCCATAAAACGATGAAAACTTGATAGGTATTAGTTTATGGGACGGATTAATGTAATAAGAATTGAAATAAATGAATAACTTGAATAGGTGGCAAATAAAGTTGAACGTAGACGACATATGAAGGTGACTACCTTGGAGAACAATGCCTAAATGTATTTATGACTTTCAATAGGCAATAAAGAGACACACCATGCTGAGCGTTCCTTGGGTATATCTGTCATTACTTTCTGTCTTTAAACTAGTTGTCACTCATCTGCCTTGGCGATAACCCGTTTAGTAACAAATCTTTGATGAATGCCTTCATGGAAGCCTCGGAAGACGAATACCACTTTAACTTGGTCATGTAGCTTCCTTCAATCCATCTTAATGATAAAGCTCCCACGAAGGATCTAAAGGTACATACATACATATGTATGTATATTCTGTCGTTGATTAATGCAATCGTCGAATGCCTCATTTATATTATCCACGTAGACGTCTTTACAAAATTTCAATTTCTTTCCGAGAACACCAAAATTCATAAATAAAATTATTCATCTTCGCTGAGCCATTCCCATATCCCGTTCTCACTCCAATGAGGAACTGAGTTGCGCTTTCATTTGTCCATCCTTCTTGCCTCGACCTTGCTGAGAAGGAACCAGCTCAATCAAATACAAGCGCATTTCATAGTACCCCAGTGAAATTGAAAGAGAAATCAATTTTCCAATCTACCATCGAAGCTGTTGATCAAATGGGCAAAATCAACAACCTCATTCCAGTCCGAGCAACCTATGTCGCTGGTCATGAAATTTCAGGGTGAAACCATTTAGCATCAATCGAATGCTGCCGCACGTAACACAATCTAAATAAATCGGGTCAAATGCGAATAAACAACAAAGATTGGTGGTATTTCGAAACAAGTTGGCCGAATCTGGGCTGTCGAGCTACTGTGGTGCGGTTTTAAATTTAAGATAATGACGTGCTTACATAAGCGCAGTTAATTAAATCAAATCACAATTATCCGCGGGTACGTCATGGGTAACGAACGAACGAAGAAGTTGGGTAGTTTTCTGTTTCTTTCTTCTCAGGCTTCATGTTTCTCGGATTAAAGTGTTTAATATTCGCGAATTAAATTGGCCCGAAAGGCACGTGGCCCGCAATAGAGTCGCAATAAAATATACCTGCTTTTATGCATATGTTCAAATCGTTATCATTCTAGACTCGAGTTTACGATAAGATAAGAACAGGTCAAAGTAAACACATATGTATGTACTATATACATATCGGTCTACGTGCTATTCGAGCAATTGCAGTGCGACATCTATCTATCTTGTTCTTATCTAACGATAATTTATTTTCATTTTCTAACCGAAATGAATGAAAGTTTTTGCAAAAACTCATTTGGTTACTCAATGGGAATATGATTGATACTCTAAGACTGTTCTGAATATGTTGTCTGATGTAATCTCATGGCTGCTCACGGTTGTTCATAATAAATCATCGGTGGTATTAAGTTGCTATATGTCAAACGTGATAAATGTTATTTCTTTATCAAGATACATATCTAACTCTGTTACAAAAAAAAAAAAAAAAAAAAAAAAAAAAAAAAAAAAAAAAAAAAAAAAAAAAAAAAAAAAAACATTGCGAAACCAGTGGCATCACGTTAAATTGAGGGGCTTAAAGGTGAAAGGAAGTCACTGGTCGCATGGCTGACATGCTTCGAAGTAAAGGCCAATAGACCTAGGTCCAACTCGACGAATTTTTTTTTTTTATTTCTGATAACCAATTTACCAAGCTGAAATGATAATAAATTTTATTTCCAAGAAATGTTGGAACTATACGAAAAAGAGATTGCATTACCTACAAAGTTTTAAGAAAAACATCGGTTACTGTGTTTTTAAGCTAAAGTGCTAAGGAAAGAAGAAGAAGACTATTTATTTGTCTAGCAGTCTTCTTTGTTTTCATAAATCTTTGGATGAACAACGTGGCAGACTAAGCCTATCTTAAGGCGGAGTATATCACAAACTATCCACATAAAATATTCAAAGTAAAGAAAAACAAATTTTGTTAAACCTACCCGACCTACTTTTTTCAGTTAAGTCAAAACACATGTGAATTCCCCCAAATTCGGTGGGCTCTACATCGTTATCTACGAGTCAAGTGTATAGATAAGAAAAGCCAGTCAAATAAAAAACATCTTTCCAAGCCAAGTCGATGAACAGCAAAATGACTTTGGGCTATCATATCAAGCACCTTATCTCAAGATAACTGTCCATTACGACTGCCGTATCGAATGTTATCAGTGAAATTTCGCAAGAAACTTATCACAACCGCACTTAACCGATGACGGGCGTTCGAGTTTCTTGATAGCTTATCAGTTTAAAGACAACTAAGAGACATAGAGGCGACTGCGAATGCTTATGTTCATCTATTTTCATCGTTTTATAACACTTTTATTTTCTCTGTAGTTGGGAGCAATGTTAATTTTGGTTAGTCCATTGTAATCCATTCATTTGAATAATGTTTATTATTCTGCAGTTCAAGTGTTCTTTGCTTTATTTTTGTTGCTTGTCCTCAACAATGTGGCATTTTAAATCGTTGCTATTACAGAGTTTCAAGTCAGTTTGAGTGTTCTCCCTCCTGCAGTCAGTCGCTTGGGAGACATACCATAGAGCATCGTTTCCCTTGCCGTGGCATAGCATTTAGTTCCATTTGAATCATGTTTCGCATCAAATAGCACCCTTCGCTGCATTCATTTCTCGTCTTATTCATCGTTGATTGTCCAACATATTTGCATTAAACTCTTTGCTATAGGTCGCGATCGTGGCAAGAAGCGTGAAAGCCCCTTTTTCTTTAATAGAAATTGCCACACAATCCTTACGCTCCCTATAAGTAGAACAATAACTAAATGGCTACAAAACTCTGGGGATAAGTATAAAAACGTTCTCACGATTTCCAGTGTTTTTTTTTTTTACCATTATTCCTTGCTCTGTGTGCATCCACATCTGTTTTTGGCGCTTCAGTTGTTTCGTTATTGGTTGTTCTTCCATTATCAAATGCAGCTGAAGCTACATGAACGATTCATTTCAAGTTCAATGGCGTCAAATTGGATGAAGAGGTTCTTCTTCTCCCATATCCAACCGCTTACTATCCATATTGCACAGTCGACTTGGCTTTTAGACTGGAGCTCAAGCGTGAATTGAATTATTAGCTTCCGTTGCAGTTCACAGTTTCCTTTTTTGTTTGTGTTCTGGCTTAAGCTACGCACTTAAAATCAATTTTGTAAACTACACGAGTGCGTTAAATGGACTTTAGTCCGATAGTTTCATCGGAAAGAGGGCAAGCAGTCGTTTGCAGTTTTGTCGCAAAGCCGCGGGAGTTGATTTTAATGGAGTTTTGGCTCGATTTTATACCAAACAAACGGACGTTATTTGTCATGAGATACATAAATACCAATACCTGCTAAAAAGCAGCCCAGCTCCAATCAATTTGCAATTTTGCCTTGAATCGCTAAGAATTAAAAATTGTGTCATTGGATGAGAGTCAGTCTAATCGAGTAGTAAATGAAAACGGACGCACCGTATGTTGCACTAAGTCATGTACTCTTGTGACAGATAATTAACAAGCACCATCAGATGCAATAAATCCCTTTCCTCACCATAGTTTATACTATATTCCATCCTCTCCCGGTTTTCGTCTTTCATGAATCCTGTAGCGTTGATTTTATCTGGAGATATCATACCGGTAGAATGTAAATAAATTATATTTTGTACTATTCTGGCGCATGTTAAATAGTCGCGATCCCCGATTCCTCATAACTCACTGCTTTAGAGTTGCGACTAGCTCACTGCAGGATATTGTAAACAAAATAGTAGGATTACTCCGTAATAAATCTCATAGAATCTGGTAAGCCATAATTCAGATTTTAATGAAACTGGATAGTGATTACCGGTGGGGTTAGGGCAAATCGCATTCAGAAAATCGTTCTGCATGTTTTATGGCTTAATAAAGTCCACTTGCATTCGTGTTATTAATCCAAAGTCCTTCGAGTAGCTGTTTGGTGTTAAAACATGCAATAAATGGATTACTTTTTAAAGATAGATTATTCCTTATTGGTTGTGTTTACCTTTGTGAGAAATGGTTGGTGGTGGAAAGAAGTGTTGCCGACTACAACGAATGGCACTTAGAACTTTTTCAATGCCATTCATGCCATAAGACTTTGGAAGTTGATTTCATTTCGGCAATTAGCACCACCAAAAGTGCTTTTAAATCTTTTCTTTTTATCCAGGGAGTATTTTTCGTTGTTCTGAGGAAGTCTTAACTAATAGAAGCCTTTTTATCCTCAAATCCATTTGCTTACTTTGCCTAATGAGTCACGAAACAGTCATGCAAGTAGAGAAGAAAGGTTCACAAGTGCAAACGTAAACACAAAACCACTGAAAAGTGGGAAAACTAAAAGGGTAAAAGGCACTGTCGCCCAACATAAATAAACAAAAAATACAGAATTTAGCAAGCAGACGTGAACGAAAGAATCAAAACAAAAACACGAAGAGAAATCAAAGCAAAAAAAGGAGCAATAAACGGATAACAGATCCGAACTAATACGCCCCTACTTAACGAACAGTCTAAATGCCTTCAACCGCATGAACATAAGCACTTTGGTCACCTTCGGACTTATGTACATATGTATGTATGCCATACATATACATATTTATGGGCCCAACAAGATTCTGTTTACGGTAATCGTCGTTAACACGAAAGACGGAACGAGGAGGGAGAAAAAGGGGTTCAAAGCAGGAGTATATATGTATGTATGTACATAGTACGTAGTATGATGGTAAATCGAAGAAAAGAAAACATGAACAATGTCACGCACAGTCCGGGCCTTTGATATCTGCCAAAGGATTTGTTTGTAGCCAGATCCAAGTGACATTTCTCTAGCCTCCGTGTACTGTGATCAATCGACCTTATACCTACCATGCGAGCACCCAAGTATACTGACTGACATGGAGAACAAAAACACAGAAAACAAACAAATGACAAAGGTAAAGTCTGTGATATGCACGCGACATGGAGACCATTTGTTGCAGTGCATTTTGGCCGTCCCATGATTTCACATCTTGCTCCTTGTCGTTGTGGTTCGGGTGTGGCTTATTAATACCTTCATCAGTCGGGCATACATATATGTATGTATGTATGTTTGTAAGTACCAAATGCGCGGCAAGAGCCAAATACAAAAACCCTTTCATCCGAAATATTAATTTTGAACTCTCATCTCGTACAGGTCCCAGTTCGAATTTCATATTTATGGAACCGTTCTTCCATCCACCCCTTCTGTGCAATCGATTTTAATTACGTAGCCAGGAGAAGACCACCATCCCCATGTTTGTCTATGCAACAGTTCAAACATCACTGATGATATCCACTTCAAGCATTACTCTTTCGTTTTTTCCAACATTTTGTTTTGTTTTGGGTACAGCACGCGAGGGCACTTACCCGACTGAAACTCCATCAGAAATGGCAGACATAAATCATTTTTAACCCCCAACGTACACATTTCGATTCACTATCAACGAATAATGCTAAGTCGAATCGGCAGGGTCGACTACCATATTGTCGTCAAGATTGTTAGCTACAGTCACAGACTCACATAGATTGTACACTGACTGTAAGAGCATGTACATATGTATGAGTATTGTGGGATATAGCCCATATGCATCATTGGATGCATACAAATTTCCTGATCCTCCTCGAAGTCATCGTGTAGTCGGTCGTTGTCTGTAGGATAAGTGCATCCGTAGGATGCCTAATTACATATTCAGCACCTGTTCCCTCTCGTCATCGCGGCTTAAATGTTCGTCGTCTGTCAAGGTGGAATCGGATACAACAAACGACAGCTAACGTTAGGGGGCAACCTTTAAACCGGTCTGTTGTGGGGTCTGAACGATTAAATTGTTTGTTTTCTGCCCGTTGCCTTGTTCCCTGCGAGTCCATGTACACAGACACAGACTATGTAGGGGCCAAATATGGAATATTTTCTTTTTTTGTCTTTGTCCGATTAATAATGAGTCAGCGCCTCACACAGTTCCTTCTAGCGATTTATTTCCTCGTATGAACAAATTAAAATGCATTCAATGAAACGGGAAGAGCTGACTTGGTTCCCTATGACTAATGTACAGTATGACGCTCTAACTGGTGACTGTTTTTTCTCTTTCCAGGCCCATGTGGTAGCAGCATTCGAGCAGAGTTTATCAAACATGACACAACGTCTTCACCAACTAACCGCAACAGCCGAACGAAAAGACGGCGAATTAACAGACATGCGTCAAACGATTGAACTTCTACGAAAGCAATCCATTCAAGCGGGTCTTACAACAGCTCATATGCAGAGCATGGGTGTTCAAACAACCAATAACCAGATGTGTCCAAATGGAACCAGTGGAGAGCCTCCGTTTCCTGGCGGTAAACCACTGGGAACACTGCCAAATCTGCATCCACGGCCTCAGTCCGCAACCAATGGCAGTAGTTCCGGGATTCCCGGTGCAATGCAACGTCATCACAGTTCGGATTCCATGTGCTCTCTGAACTCAATCAGTTCAGGCTGCTCAGCACAGGACAAGAAGAAGAAGAAGGGGTGGTTGAGGAGTTCGTTCACAAAGGCTTTTTCGCGGAATGCGAAAATTTCCAAGACAAATCGTCATATTGGCAGCGCACATACGACCGGTAATGCCGACCAGCAGTCTACCGGAAGTAATCATTCGCATCATCACCACCATCCCCACCATAGTCAGCATCAGCAACAGCCTCAGGCTAATGGGCCTGTGCCAACTGAAGTGGCAACCAATGTCGGAACACAGCCACCATTATCGCCAAGCAAAAACAGTCCACAAAAGACGGTCACCCTGATCGAGAATGCCAAGCCCATAGACGCTATCGAACACGATGAGCACCAGGTGGTCGAAGAGCTTAAAAAGCAACTACGAGAAAAGGACCTCGTTCTGACAGACATTCGCCTTGAAGCATTGAGTTCCGCCTCCCAATTGGAGAGTTTAAAGGACACCGTGATGAAGATGCGAGCCGAGATGATCACTCTTAAGCAAAATAACGAACGCCTGCAAAAGCTCGTCACGAGTAGATCACTGGCAGGAAGTGAAGCATCTCTGGGAAATGCCATCAGTCCAAGTGGATCGATTGGTGAGTCAAGACGTTACAGTCTAGCCGACGGTAATACTCGGCCACCAATGGAATTGCCAAAGAGATTAGAAGAAGAGGTCGAAGAAGAAAACATTCCACCAGCTCCGGCCCCAGAGCCTCCACCTCCGCCGCTAAGCCCAACTACCCACATTGATCTTACACCTCCACCGCCTGCCATCGAACCAATACCAAGTCCTGCACACATACCAACGGGCGTTGAAGACGTCACCGATGGCAAGAAACTCGCCATCGCCTGCTACCTTGGACAACCAGAGTCGTTTCCAAAGTATTTCGAGGAAATCCTCGAATCAGATGACTTTTACCGCAAAGCAGAGAATGGCGAGTGCACTGAAAACGGCTTCGAAGAAAGAAAATCATTTCCCAGCGCCGCATTAAATGAGTTCATAATAGCCTATACGTACATTTCTGGAAAGACCACATGGCAGAACCTAGACTACATTGTAAGGAAGACGTTTAAGGACTACGTTTCGAGGATCGACCCCGGCACCAATCTAGGATTGAATACAGATTCGATAACGTCATATCACCTTGGAGAGGCGAAACGCGGTCCAGAAATGGGATTCCCCGAACTACTACCGTGCGGGTATATAGTCGGAAACGTCCGGTCATTGTACATCTGTCTTCAAGGAGTCGGAAGTCTTGCGTTCGATAGCCTAATTCCTAAGAGTATAGTACACCGGTACATTAGTCTACTGACGGAACATCGTCGTCTGATTTTATGCGGTCCAAGCGGCACAGGAAAATCCTATTTGGCAAGACGATTAGCTGAATTCCTGGTTGCCCGATCGGCCCGTGGGAATCCATCCGAGGCCATTGCCACATTCAAGTAAGACATCACACTGGTCTCCTTTTACGAGCACAAATGCATTTTACTCGCATCTTTCCTTTCAGTGTTGACCATAAATCATCCAAGGAACTTCGACAATACCTCGGTCATATAGCCGAGCAAGCGTCCATTGCAAATGGAGCTGCCGACCTACCATCTGTGATCATTTTAGACAATTTACATCATGCCTCCGCGCTGAGTGATGTCTTCTCTTGTCTGCTTAGTGCCGGACCAGCGGCTAAATTACCGTGCATCATTGGAACAATGTCCCAGGCCACGTGCAACACGACTAACTTGCAGCTACACCATAACTTCCGATGGGTAAATCAATCAGCTTCAATTGGTTGCACATGCTCAATGAATTAATCTTTTCGTTTGCGATTGTGTTGTGTTGTGTTTGTTTGTTACAGGTTCTCACGGCTAACCACATGGAACCCGTTAAAGGCTTCCTCGGGCGCTTTCTTCGACGTCGTCTATTCCAGCTAGAATTACAGACTATGAATCATCAGCCGGAATTGGCCGCAGTGTTGGCGTGGCTCCCCACCGTCTGGCAGCACATAAATCGTTTCTTGGAAATTCACAGTTCGTCCGATGTGACAATCGGGCCGCGATTGTTCCTCTCATGTCCGTTGGACTTAAAGGATTCGCAGGTTTGGTTCACCGACATTTGGAATTATCATTTGGCACCGTATCTAGTCGAAGCAGTGCGTGAAGGTGTTCAATTGTATGGACGTCGTGGTGGCGCCTGGAATGATCCGTCCGCTTTCATACGCAACTCATATCCATGGCCATACGGTCCCGATTCAGTGCCACCACTAAGGCAAATCAATGCAGAAGACGTTGGATTGGAGGGTATGCCAGTTACCGATAACGATGCTCAAGATCCCTTGGTAAGTCACAGTTCTACGGGCATTATTCTGAAGACAAGCATTTGTTAGGATCATTCAGTTCGATTTATAAGGGGATGCATATCGATAAGGTATTTTCGATAAAAACTGACAAGCTAGATGATGATTATAGTCCCACGTTTGTATAGGTTTTGCCGAATCCCTTAATTATGTATGTAGACACTGGTGATAGGTACTAGTATGTAGTTCCCTATAGTCCTGTACATAGCTTTGTACATTGTTTTTTTTTTTTTTAATAGCTAGTGACGGAGAGCTACTGTTTAACATCCACTAGATGAAACATACCTACACTCTATTGTAAAGGTTTTTTTTTTATATATTCCTTCCATTGCAGCTCAACATGTTGATGCGATTGCAGGAGGCTGCTAATTACTCAGAGAATCAAGAACAGGAATCCGACTGTGCCAGTTTGGATTCCAACATCACTCCCGACAGTTCGGCCGGAGCAGAGTAAGTGACCACTTCCACCATCCCATCAACTAAAATACGCCATAACTTCAATGTTTCAAGATACTTCTTTCTCTGTGCAATTTGAATTAAATTTAAGGAAAAACTAAAACAAAAGCAAGGAAGAAGAAGGAAGGGAGAAGAAATTTAGGGAATTTTTTTATCAATAAGCGAAACAGTAGCAATCAGTTTAAACTTTGATGAGCGGAGAGCGGATTTTTATCTACATATATCTACAGACGGTATTCAATTATTTTCTAAAGTGCACTAACTAATTAAATTAAATCTTCGGATTCTGAGAAATTCCTGCTACCCACCCATCGTCCTGCAGAAGAATTCCACAAAGTCAAGAGTTTCTTCAAGTCATAACTCGGTCTCGCATTTATTTGGAATGCCACTCAAATTAAGCGACCTCCAGAGTACGGATCAGCTTCTTGAGTTGAGTTTTTTTTTTTTTTTGTTCTTCTGCTCTATGATGGGGAATACCGCTATTTAAAATTCATCTTTGTATTCTTTTTTTTTTCTGTTATACTATTTTCAAGCGAATAATAGTTTCCTTTAACTACTTTCGGTATCGAGAATGAATTGGAACATAATTATTTCAATGACTGACGAAAGAAGTTTTAAGGAACAATTATCTGCACGTGGTTTCTTCGGCGACCCTGACCATGGATTGGATTTAAAGTGAACGATATATGTACATATGTAAGCTATGTACTCGTGTATATATCGGACAAGGGTTCGATTACATGATTGATTTGCCCTTGCATACGCTAAACAAATACATACTACATACTACTAAAATGTAAAGTATGATTCGACTTACCGGAATGGGCCCTATTTAATCGCCGGTCGTTTTGTAGCATACCTGTAACGAGAAGAAAACACAAAAATATTAATCAAAAATATCATGCACCACTTAGCACTTGTTAAAAATTGCAAATGTGTGTTGTCCCTGACCAAAGTATCAATTCTTATCTTTACCCATTTATTCACTTTCATTTTTGACAAAAAATAAATAGATAAAAATCCGCTTAGCTCTTTTATTATTTTGTATGTAAAAAGCCAAATACAGATTAAGATAAACGAGAGAGAAAAATATGTATAAAAGGAAAATCCAATTAAACACTTTATGATCGTCGCTTGTATAACTGTTGCTAATATAAAATAAAAACTAAATTTTTTGATACGACTACGCTATATTAGGATCAGAAACAAGGATATACACACAAAAACAAAAAAGTAAACTAAAATTAAAATTCAAAACAAATTGAATGTAAATAAATGGTATTAACTAAAACAATAAGTCTACTAACAACAAATAATATATTATATGTTTTTATACAATGCATTAAAACAAAATATTTATATGTACGTCTAAATACAATAATAAATACACATCCTCTGTAATCCGCCGCTATAAACAATTTGCCAAGTAAATAAATTCCTTATTTATGTATCTTAAACTTAAATCGCATAATTAAAGAGAGAACGTAAAACAGCTTAAGCAATATTAATAAACTCGGAAACGCAGATATTATATTTATGTAACTCCTTTGACGATATACATATGGATACGATCTATTTTTTAATTTTACCGACTACATCTACTACGTACTAAAATTGCGAGAGGAGACGACGGAAGGATTAAAAGACGACGTAGGAGAAATAAAAGCAAGAGCAAATGCAAGAGATATTTTATTCGTAGGATATAAACATTTATAGTTATTATTAAATTTGATTGATATTGATTATATTTAATAATGAGATCAAATTAATAAAATACAAATAAAAGGAAATAATTTGTTTTTTTCTTATCTCTTCTAACAACCGCTCTTAACCAACTTCTTCAGCCGCAATCATCTTTGGTCTGCGGCTATAACAATGACTTGTGGAACAGCCTCTTCTTCGATCGTTCTCTGTTGTTGTGTCCTTCAGTTCAGGTTTAAGAGAAAACAACTCTTCCTCCTATCTCGATGTCATCATTATTAAGCCATTAGCCCTGACTTATCATTCTCTCATTGGAAGTAATTAAATCGTCAATCACCGATGGTTACAATCTATCAACAAATTCATAAACCCCAAATCGCTTAACGAGTACGTACGGTTATATTTCGGCAACAGCTCGTCCGCTAATGGAAAGATTAATAAACAAATCGCCCGAGTACACATAAATGAAGCAGTAACACCACCTTCGGCAATTATTTTGATGTATGCTCGTGAAGGTTATTACAAAGTGCAACACCAATTTAATGCACACGATTACGTACGAGAGCCGAGCGCTTATGTATAATTAATTCTGTTATTGATCGAGACGTCCTCGTCTCAACTGGCGCTGATGATCAGTTCAAGTAAAATTGCGTGCAACGATGCCTGATGCCTGATGCTTGAAGAGTATCTGCCTTCTGGTGGTGTATGCCGTGTGATATGATCGTAAATTGCTTTCTACGAAACCAAAACAAAAGATAGCCCATCAGGCAAGGAGCGAAGAAGGTATTCATGACATGTCCGGCTCGATATGGTCAACGAGACGTGGTTGCGTTCAACTGAAGTCATGAAACGTACACAGAAGATAGATAAAAACAAGTTCCTGATTAAGGTGGTCCTAGTGGATGGACCATCGAGAATGGAATGAAAATCTGTGTAAAGTCAAATTTTGAACTGTATTTATCAGAGAGCGGACCACGACGATTTACTCACGATTCATCGATTTGTATACAAAAAGCACCGAGTCATGCTCTTCGGGAAACGATACGAGTACTAAAATATTCAACCGATCGTGGCGACAATATTGTCAAACAATAAACAGATATTCATTAATGAATAAATGTTTGTTCCAATGGTATAGACCTAGACACATGGTTAAGGTGCTGGCACTACTTTAGCTCGTCGTCGACCATTTGATTTGCATTCGATCGATGATATCCCGATGTTCGTACGATTGAGCACGACTACGACAGGAGTGTGACATTCATGTGAGAATGAGACACAATGGCGTATGGTACATGTTGTACGAATGTATTCCATCGACAGATGATTAGCATGCGATTGTCGTAGACTGGTAGACTGATCGAGCTGATAGAGCTTTGAGGAAAAAATAGGATACAGCAAATAGTGTTCACACTTTGTAGAATCTCCAATTAACCACACGACTTTCACTAATGTTCCGCTCCAAGCAATCTCAGGCAGAAGGCTGACTGCGATAGATTCGTATCATCGTGCATATGTAGCTCGGCTGCGATTCGTCTTCAGTAGTTCAATTTGCGAACACTCGTATCACATTGTTCAAGTTATCGAATACACTCTGTGGATTCGAAATCAAGTTCAAGTTTAATAAAACGAAAAAAAAAAAAAAATAAATAACGCCTAGGGGCACAATCTGCCACAACGTTCGTCTGACCAACCGCCGATTGTTTGATTTACGATCAGCGCCACATCAACGCGTTTATTACTCCTCATGAGGTGTGAACTAAAGCGCGTCTCTAGTCAATACCTATGTACATGGTGAGTTCATGTGGTTTGTACTAGAGTTCCTGGTCGTTTGGATGCAGATATGCGCGTTTTTCTGTTGGTGTATTCCCAGCAGAGTTGGGGTAGACATGATGACCGGTTTTTAAGTTGGGATGTTCGTTCGGCTAAAAGGAATCGTGAGGCTGTTCAAGCACTAGATGCACTACGGACGAATAATCGTAGTCGTCAGAATCAGTATCGTCAGCATACGGTGTTTGGCGCTGTGATTTTCTCATCTCATCCCGTCTCCTCCTGTAGTTGGACTTTAATATTCGCACCGCGCTCGGTATCTGGTGTTATGGACAACTCATGAAAGCGGCTCCATACCGGGATTCATTGTGACAAATTGCACTTTTGACCGTGTTTTACGTGCTCACTTCTCCTGGTTCGCAGCTGAACACCTGGGGATGTGCTGACACTTGAAGGCTATAGATGCGATTTTGTTTTCTGGGATTCTTTCTTCCCCAAGACATACCTAATTAGTACTGATGCCACATACATACAACTGCTGTGTACCATATGTACGTCTCATATTCTATTAAGAAATTAAAATGGGCATGCCATACCTTAAGCAGACATATCAGGGAGTGCGATGGAACTCGCTTCGTGCGGCAAAATTTGTTTCAATACCGTTTTTGGTCAAACGGAACGAATAAATTATAACACCTCTATGGAACCCTCTACGATCCCAGGAAAGTCTATTCTCTGTCGGACATGTACTACATGATTCAAAGAAGATGGAAAGAACAACAGTAAAATGTAGAAACAATGTAGAAATCAAGCGTACTTGATCGGAATAAATTATTGCATTTCGCATCCATTCGTAGAGCCGTAGCTGATCGGTGGTATACACACGCGACGGACTGGGTGTATGGTCCCCCTCGGCTTACTGCCCCCACCAATTAATAACTTGTCACGGATATAAAAGCGATCAGTTGTGAGTCTTCATTAAGCATTAAGGAAGTCACTGACATGGGGGCTGGTCGATCAATGACTGAAAGGCCGGCTGTTGTTGTTATGCAGTTTATTCAATATGCAACACGACCAAGTAGAGGGTTCTCGGCTTCTTGAAAAATTAACCGAACATGACAGCATACGACTTTTGTGGCGCACGGATACATTACATCGGGAACGAGGCAAGAGTGGAGTATACGTACATATGTATGTACATATATGTATCACCGATCTGGCAAACGACGTGGTGTGATGAATTAATTTGTTGCATTTAATCAATTAACGAGAAACTTAAGAACATGCCAATGCACCAGGCCATATGGTCGTCCATCCATTACGTTTTTTTTTTTTGCTTTATTGTTGAGTGATAGGAGTGCCAATTGGAGCATAGAGAGCGACATGGCCAGAATTCGAGTTGGTGACAGAAAGTCTTCCATAGACAGCGACTCGAAACCGAGCCATGACAATCCTGTAGTCGAGGTTTTCTATATGAAATATAGGTACTCTATTCGACCACCTGACATCTGTATGATTGAATGACAAGCTCGTTAAGAACGAATGTCCTTGTGCCGAGCAACAGATAGTCATCAATCTCCTTCATCGACCAACATTGCGACGACGGTGGTGGCAGCATCTCGTCAAAAATATCGAGATCTCTATCGTCACCAAGGTGGTTTCCTATCTATTGACCATTGCACACAGGTTGCCTTAGTGATGACATTCCTCCGCGCTGCATCACAGATGCGTGCACGAAGGCATTTAATCACCACAAAAGGCATTTGGTCACTGTTGCTTCTGGATCGCCAGTGTAGCACATGTACACCGGGCGGGATTATTATACAGAGAAGGTTAAGTGGTACTTTACTGGCATATTATTATTTGACATAGCAAGCGGGTTTAGTGGTGCTGCGCGTTGGAAAACCAGAAATCACTGTAGCTGGCGGGTAAGATGCCTTTGTGATCGGGTGATGAATGATTGCTTCACTGAAAGCGAGGATCTATACGATATGTTGTGAGTGACAGTGGCGGTGGCCACACGAATACATACATTGTTATGAGCGAGATGAGAATTCTGGACGAAACGGGTTGCGGGGTGTTTGACCTTATTGGAACGGACAGATTAGTAGTAGTTGCCTTTGATGACTTTTTGCGATTTGCCGAGGCGGAAATGTTTTGCTTGTAATTAACGTGAGAGTATTTTGAATCTTTGAACAAGAACATCCAACATGACTTAATAAGGGGGGGTTTAGAGAGATGTTGACGGGATACAACTCACTTAGAAGGAACACAGCAAGCAATAGTGCCCTTAGTCATGGCCTTATGTCGATAGCCCAATAATACGATGATAGAATGTTAGATTACAGATTACATTGTGAATTCATGCACCTAAAGTCAGATACCCCTTAATGTTTTTACTAATAAGTCTACAATGGCGTAAATAGTAATTCTCTACTATACCTTGATGTGCTGCTTGATAGAAGCAACCCTAAGTACATACTTTGCTCAATAATCCAGGCACCAAGGTCCTGTATATGATTTTACAAATATTCAAAATCCCTTCAAGTAACCATACTCACGATCGGCATTACAAATCAGTCTTGGCGCCATCTACCAGTTCACCACGAACCCTCCATACATCATTACCATGCCGCAGACCACCAACTGCAGCACCATCGTTCTAGTACTCAACGTCAGCTGTCAGGGCATACATTGGCCATTATAGCAGTTCACAGAACTATCCACCGATTTCGTTTTTCACAGCTGTGCTAGCATCAAAGGTAGGTTTTTATTCTCATGTATATTCCAATTTAACTTCCTCTGGGTTATATTACAAAGTGTTTTCGCTGAAGTAATCAGTTTCCAAGTGATATCTCCAATTTGAGCCGGTAATTCATGGTTGTGTAACCAACCGCATCGCATGGTTATTGGCAAAATAAATAAATCGATAACCTTGTTTCAATGAATTTTTGTGGAATGTTCTTATGTAACCAGACGCTCAGTCGTCCCAAAATCCAAATCCTTTGAATAGAAAAGTGCGAAAAAAAAAAAAAAAAAAAAAAATACCCAAACAACTCGCTTTGGTTATGTAACCCAAAGTACAGTGACGTCACAGAGTGGCTAAACCACACTCGTGACGGCCTATTCCCAGAGAATGCAACACCCAGTCAACTTAAATCAATATTTTTTCTTCCTTGCCGCAGCTCTTCAATAGAAAACTAAAGCAAAATGGCATTGAGGTTGATTAGTCTTGCCGTGCGCCGTGCAGCGTTGGCCGCTCCAAAGAACACCCAATTGGGCAGCGTCGCTTCTGTCCACACCCTGGATAAAATTGGCAAACGCGAAATTGTCGGATACGGCTGGAACGGATCTGCATGTTATGATGATCGTGTCGATTACCCAATGCCGGCCGTTCGCTTCAGGGAGCCAAACAACGAGATTCTGGCCCTACGTGAGAAGGAGAAACAAGATTGGAACAAACTGTCACTCGAGGAGAAGAAAGCTCTCTATCGGGCGTCTTTTTGCCAAACATTTGCCGAAATTCAGGCCCCCACTGGTGAGTGGAAAATGCATGTGGGTTTCGTCTTCTTGGCTGTGTCCGCCGCTCTCTGGGTCAGTGTGCTCCTCAACCTTTTCGGTAAGTACGGATAGTTATGTCCATACATATGTATGTAGGATTATACATACATACTTTTACATGGGCACGAAATGATTTATGGTTTGGTTGCAGTTTACGATGAATTACCGAATACATTCGATGAGGAACACCAGAAGGCACAGTTGAAACGTATGTTGGATCTGGAGGTAAATCCAGTCACTGGTCTCTCTTCCAAATGGGACTACGAGAACCGCAGATGGAAGTAGGTCTAATGGTATTTTCTGTAAACCGTTGTTAAGAATAAAGATGAGTGAATTTGTGTAAGTCACAAATTATTGTAGAAATTGGTTTTACTCCGATACAGAGTAGTTCAATGAACCGAATTTATGAATGAATTAGTAATGCAAGATGTGGTGGTGTATCGAGGCAAATAAGGGAACAATAGTGGACACGTTTTTTGAGTCCAGATTGAGATGCCAGCGTACATACAGGGAAGATGTGTCCGATAATTTGTACCTGAAACCAAGTAAGCAAACTCAAATACGATATCAAGACTGGCCCCGAAATGTATAATAAAACAAGAAAAGGAAGGTGCGCACACGTAAAGCAGAAAGATGTATCCGATGATTTGTACTCGCAACCAAGTAGGCCGAAATCAAACTTGAAAATACGTGTTAAGACCTGTCAAGTAGACAACTCAATCTTGAAAAGACTTGTCCCGAAATTCATGTTAAAACAGAAATAAGCAGATGCGTACAACTAAAGCAGAGTTGTGGGTTCCTACTTACCTGCTAGAACTAAATACAATTCATAGACTTTTTTTATATGTACTTATGTACATATTAAGAGAAGAAAATAGAAGATTAATTAAAAAAGATTTACCTGTACTTGCGGACTGAAGAATCATGTCCCTTACAGCTCGCGCCGTTCGATTCGCTTTTTTCCCGACCGCGTACCGATTGCTTAACAACGCGAAACCGAAATGACATTAAGAAAAAAACGCGATCCACGAATTCACTCCCGCATTGCTTAAAACCGAAAAATGATTTTTTTCCACGAATTTGAAAAAAAAAACGCGCACTACGTTTTTTCACTCGCGCACTGCTTCGACTTACCCCGAAATCGTTATTTAATTTTTCGGATTTTTTTCACTCGCGCACCCCGAAACCGTTATTTAATTTTTCGGATTTTTTTTTTTTCACTCGCGCACTGCCTCGGCGCACCCCGAAACCGTTATTTAATTTTTCGGATTTTTTTCACTCGCGCACTGCCTCGGCGCACCCCGAAACCGTTATTTAATTTTTCGGATTTTTTTCACTCGCGCACTGCCTCGGCGCACCCCGAAACCGTTATTTAATTTTTCGGATTTTTTTCACTCGCGCACTGCCTCGGCGCACCCCGAAACCGTTATTTAATTTTTCGGATTTTTTTTTTCACTCGCGCACTGCCTCGGCGCACCCCGAAACCGTTATTTAATTTTTCGGATTTTTTTCACTCGCGCACTGCCTCGGCGCACCCCGAAACCGTTATTTAATTTTTCGGATTTTTTTCACTCGCGCACTGCCTCGGCGCACCCCGAAACCGTTATTTAATTTTTCGGATTTTTTTCACTCGCGCACTGCCTCGGCGCACCCCGAAACCGTTATTTAATTTTTCGGATTTTTTTTTTCACTCGCGCACTGCCTCGGCGCACCCCGAAACCGTTATTTAATTTTTCGGATTTTTCACTCGCGCACTGCATCTTCAACGTATCACAAAACCGAAATTTCACAATTTCCGATTTTTTTTTCACTCGCGCACTGCATATGAAACCGATTTTTTTCTACAAAATTGGAAAAAAAAGAAAAAGTGAATTTTTTTCAATTTTTCGACCGCAAATTAATTTATTATATACTGCGAATTATCAACATTTCATATTTACACAATTATTTCGCGAAAAACTTTGAAAAAGAAAAGTCGAAAAAATTGCACGAAAATTCGTTTTCAGATCATCGGTGAACACGAACCAACTTGCTCTCCGCCATCTTGCTGCCAAATGGCACATGTTCGGTGGAGTCAAATGACTGGAGTGCGCCTTTGCTACTCATATGTCAAATGTCTATGATGTTCCAGTTAATGTCAAACTGTCGGTTCGTGCTTAAGGTGCAATTTAATGGAATTCTTAAAATAATTTTATGAATGAATCAATTATGGGCCTTCATTATAGTTGATAGTTCGATGGAAATTTTCGTCTGAGGAGGGGTTCGGACAGTTTTCTTCATAAAATTCAATCAGTTTTCCTTTAAAATTTGCCAATATGGTTGAAAATATTTTGTCAGTTTTCAGGGAAAATTCTTATGAAATCGGTGAAGAGAATCGACGTATTTGGTTTACGAACTGGATAGTTTTACTTTCGTGGGCGTTGTCTAAGCTAATCAGTCGATTTCCCAATAATTTCCCAATTCGCCCGATTTCTGATAAGACTTTCGGTCGAGGGTCAATCAGTTTTTCATAATGTTGCAAAACGCTGAGTTGTAGACCCGAACCAGGTAACACAATTGAAAAACTTTTGATATTTGTGCAATGCAAACAAAATGTGCTCCATCCCAAACGAATTGCAATTTTGAAAATGAAAAACCGTGCTTTATGAGTTTTTCACAAGGTGTTTGTTGTACGGCCTACAATCGCATTGTTATATACATATACATAGCGCGGAACCAAAATGTCATACTTCTCGCTTATTTTGAAAAAGGAAAAACCATTAAACGAATAATCTCAGGTTTTGTGCTCAATCACAAACATGCTTTTTACGCCATCTCTCTGCCAATCGTCAAATGTGTGGGAATAAATTGTGTTAAGCGCGGTTCACATTGAACGATCGTGGTTGGACGACAAGGTGTGTACGCAAAACCAATGTGAATGCTCTAGCTACAAGTCGGTACGATTTGTAGTCAGGAAGTTGAAAATTTTCAACTTTTTGCTTGACAGCCGTGGTTATCGTTAAGTGTGAACAGTTGTCGTACAACTTCATGCCTGTTTTACAATGCTACTACACGGCGACGCGACAGCGCAACTACAAACGCCGTAGCTGTCAAATCCATATTAATTCAATGGAATTATATGGAGTAAGTCACATAGGCACGTATGTAGTCGTGTCGCAGCGCTGTAATTTCGAAAATTGAAAAACTGTCGCAACTACACGGCGTTGTGCCATTTCGAATTCGACATTGGAGGAATACGTTTGATAACTTGGTCTAACCCACCACCTTCTTCTGACTTTTGTTTTCGCTTTTAACTTTTTATAGGCTAAAGCAGCCGCACATGTTAGCAATAATGTTTTTTTCAAATTATTTTGATCCATTTATGAACTAAATTCAGTATCAATCTTCGATTTTTTTTACTGACGCCAACTTCACTCTAAAGAATTCATCTCCAACTTCACTCACAGAAGTAACAGCGCTGTCAAAAAAAAAACGCCGATGAAAGTAGCTCCATTGTGAATTGACTGAACGACTTTACAACCACAGCAAACGGCAGCGTTTGTAGTTGCACTGTCGTGTCGCCGTGTAGTAGCATTATGAAACAGGCATCAGAGCATTTTTTCACTTTTGCTTGTGCGTTCAGAGGAACAACACCAACTTTGGGCGGAATGAACGATATGACTTCAAACAAAGAAAAATAATTTTGGTTTGATTTTTTCTTATGAGGAATTATTTCTCTCAGTACGTTCCTAACAATTCGCAAATAATTACGAAAATCCTCTGGCAAATTTTGGTGAAATTCTCTTACCGATGAGAAATTATTACGTTTTCGCTTTTTTTTTTCTTTATTTTCGAGTATTTCATCAATACTCATCCCTGTAACCAGAGCATGCGCCGCCATGTTAATACTTCGAAATTTCTATCGCAAGTGAAGTCGATCAACAAGTTGTTTGGTGTGAACGCTATGCATTATTTGGTCGTCAAGCAAATCGCAACGACAAATCGTTCAATGTGAACCGCGCTTTAGCTACAGGCGCCTGCCTGACAGTTGTTGACATACCCTTAGCGGAGCGACGAAGTCGCGTGAGCGGCTAAACCCTGCGGAAAAAAAGGGTTAAAATCCTGTTAGCGAACGAAGCGGCAATCGAACAGACAACTCTTAGTTTACAATTGGTATTAATAGATTTAGATAATTCAGATGTATGTATGTATGTTGGCGTTACAGTCCATGAAGGACCAAAGCCGAACTTCTCTCAATCACCCATGTTGTGTGTGTGATTTTAGTTTCCCATATGTGAAAGGGATCCACAGTTTATTGGCGATTCCGAACGACGAATTTCGAGAAGCTTTTCATGACAATTATACTATAAGGAGTTTTGTCAGAACCCCGCTGAGGAAAATCACCGTGAAAACACGGGCGATGACATGGCTGTTGTCGGGATTCGATCCCGTGTCAGAGGCCAACACACTACCCACTGCGCCCTCTGATCATTCAGATAATTTATATAAATAATTACCTGAGGGCGCCGTGGCGCAGTGGTTAGTGTGTTGGACTCTGGCGCACGATGAGCGAGTTCGGATCCCGATAACACCAACGCCATCGAATGTTTATTTCGCGACGTTCCTTCTCGGCGGGGTACTGGCAAAACCCCCCGTAGTAAACTTGCCATGAAAAAACTTCTCGACTCACGCCGTTCGGAATCGGCATTAAACTGTAGGTCCCTTTCACCTGTGTGAAAAATAAATCACACACAACATGGGTGATTGAGAGAAGCTTGGCCCTGGTCCTTCATGGTCCAGATCTGCGAAAAAGGTGTTCTGGTAAACCATTCGCCGGCTCAGAGGGAAGAAATTCAACATAATCGAACGAGTTAAATCCAAAGATGATGTGTTGCTTTCCAATGAGATGGACATCTTACGCAGATGGAGCGAGCACTTTTTGGAGCTGCTCAATCCCGAATAGGGCGCTGAGGGGGACAGACCTATAGTCTTGAGTGGGTTGCAGAATAGTCCAACGGTGGGGGAAGTCATTTTAGCGAATGAATCGCTAAAAGTTCGTAAATCTGCCGGTGTGGACGAAGTTCGGCCAGAAATGCTTAAGGCAATGGGTAAAGAGGGAGTATTATGTGAATGCGGTGAGACTGGAGTGATTTTTCAAAGAGGAGTATAAAAAAAGAGTGCTCCTAATATAGGGGCATACATATGTATCTCTTTTAAGTGTCCCCGGTAGAGTCTACGTTAAGGTATTGGAGGCGCGTTCTAGAGCCATGTTCGCATCCAGGATAGGGGATGAACAGTGCGGGTTTCGTCACGGCAGAAGTACAACCGATCAGCTTTTCACTCTAAGAATGATACTCAAGAAGGCTTGGCAGTACGCCAAGCCGATCTAAAGCTCCTTTGTAGATTTGGAAAAAGCGTATGACCGAGTTCTTCGAGGTAAACTCTTGAGTGTTCTGCAGAAGTATGGGATTGATGGTCCTCTGTATGTACATCCCAGAGAACGTTTGACGCTGCAAAAATTGTGTGACCGTATGAGCAAATACCAAATTCTGGAGCAATTTCGATAGATTTTGACGTTTGCTTCTTCCTATATAAAGAAAAAGAAGTTGGAAGTGTGTAAACCATTCCACATAGCTCATGCCGTCCGCTTAACTTTATCCGGATCACGAAGCAATCCCTGTCGTGAAAGGAAAATTTGAGAAAAGCAAACCGCGGATTACGGATTTTCCACTCGCATATTGTTATAATACGTACCGTGAAAGCGACAATTATTTTGTTTCATACATTTGATTTTCCGATCAGAATCATTCATTACACACTACGAATCAAATTTGAGCATTTTACACCTATTCGGAAATCGAAAAATTTGCAAAAAACTAAAAGAATCATAATTTTGGCTTTTGTGCTCGACCAAACATACTCATTTACGCCATCTCTCTGTTAATCGTCACATATTTGCAGGGTGAAATGAGTGCTAGTACATGCTAAACAAATGTCAATGAATTTTGCTGCGGCTGTCAAACTGTAAGTTGTGATCAATGTGCTTAAGGTGGAATTGAATTTTATTTAATTTTTAATTATTATACATTTTATGACATACATGAATGCTTGTCATTCTGTTCGATAATGAAAATATTACAATACTGTGCAGAATCGAATTGTTTTTTCTTAAATAAATTAAATGCACTTCATTATTATTGACAATATTTTACCTTTTTGCGGGTTGTTATGCAAAGTTTTTGAGAGATGTACCTGTGTCGTCAGAGAGTCAAAAAGTTTCTCTTAATATCGATATCAATACCCATATTTTACCGAATACTGTATGCATTTCTCATTACAAGTAAATGAAAATATCAGTCTTTTAATCCATTTATCCCATAAATAAATTATACCGACTTCAGAGCCATATATAATCGAAGGGATTCAGCGTGCTCGAGGGAAAGACGCACATAAAGCGCACATATGTATGTACATAGATCAGACGTGTGGACCAAAGATTGCTCTAATTCAGACAAATGTAGTCGCATACTTGAAGGACCCTATGTTCTAGTCGATTTCACGAACTCTAAATTGAATTCAATCGAAGCCCCTTAAGAGTCACAATACCATTTAAACAAACAGTATCAATCCCGTCCGTCTGAATACAAACCCAAACTAAGTCGCCACCTCTCTAACGTCGATTATCGGTTGAAAGTATTAAAAACATTCCAAAGCGAAACATCGTACAATGTAAGTCGAAGAAATCCGCTTAATCATGCAACAACCTCGAGGGCATCGAAGACCCGTGCATATCGAAGACTTCCTCATCAACTCCCACACAAAAAAAAAAAAAAAAAAAACATAGCCACTCAGCATGGAAATTTATATTTATCACTTATGCCGGAGGGCTAGGCAAATAGAAATTTTCAGTCCTCGCATAGGATTTATAGCTGAGCGGACTGGGCAAGTAAATGGCCACTAGGACCAACCCCAAAACGATTCCCATTGATCCAACAATCTTCTCTCGTTCGACAATTAAGATGTTAATCATTTCGCGATCAGGGATCTATGGACGCACTGGCATTCTTTAATATACCCGATACTCAGTGCCATACAATTGTAGATTGCGTTGATTGCAAAATTTAGATTGTGCCCACGGCACCTTTCCGGCCGGGGAATTAAATCTTATTAAGTTATAAGAAAAACAAAAAGCTAAGGCGTGGTATCGAATACCTTCACTCGCTACGTCAGTGATAACGCTGTAGTCCATAATTCACCAACTGATTACGGTAGATAGTAGAGGAGTCGAGCTCCACCTATGTAATAGTAATTTATTGCACTTGAAAATGCAAACCTCTGTGGGACTGACTGTCTTCCTGTGTTCCGTTCAACTCCGGAAATCTTCAAAAGTACCTATCCAATCCAAACAATATGCGTTTCTACGGTGCATATAGATTGCATTCATTCATCATCATCGTCATCATCGCACCACGATGTTTACAAGCGACAAGAGGACAGGAGGAGCGAGGATTAAGTCAAGATCAACACACAAGGTACGATGACACTAGCGAGTACGGGCAAGTAAGAGGTCGACAGCCTACGAGTGACTCCTTGTTATGATGATGGTCATTATGATGAAGAGTGGGTACTCGAGCAGGAGATTAGAGGTCTGGTATTAATGGGACTTCCGTTCGTTGGAAGGAAGTGCAAGCTAAGCTGATGGCATTCCAGTGAAGAGGAGTTTGCTATTTAATGATCCGGAATCGCATTAATATCTGCGTCGTAATCTGTCGCTACGGAATGACCATTAAAGACGATCAAATAATAGCTTGGACAACCTCCGAGAAAGAAGACTTTTTCACACGGCCACGAAGAAGATCAAGATTAAACGAAGTGGGAGAGTGAGATTGCGCCAATACCTCGTTCAATAACTCATAATCACACTATACGAGTGAATGATAACGAACGAACGTCAATCACATCAACTCGTACTCCGGGTAGAGCGATTGATCAATGATCAACAAAAGGGGCGAGTATACACGTACATAGTATCTAATAATAATTGCCAGAACGTCATCAGGGCTCGTTGGGGTCGTGTGTGTAACATTTTAGTTTACTCGCGCGATACGATTGATCTTTTCGACAGCTTCACAGCACGAAATCATGATCGAGATTATTACGCCGATCGAGACAAGACCGACGACGATGACGACGACGTAGCGTGATCATCGTACGGCGCGGCAGAGAGATCGAAAAGAACAAAAAGAGAATCGATAACTCTGGGTGGCGGAAGTTTTCCATCGATTTCCATGGGAAATCATTGAATCCGATGCCCATTTGGGCGATCGATCGTGGAGTGAGAGTTTAGCACTTTAATGATCCATGGCGGAGGAGATGTTTCGACTTAATGTTGTTTAATAAGCTGATTGAATACATGCCTTCGATGATCAATGATGTTTTTAAAACTGGATAGATACTGAATGGGGTGGTAATTAGAGTCCGAGTGGTAACGAGACGGTAGTATGACATCAAAGGGATCAGCGGCGTATCAGACGCCAACTGACCCGAGTAAGCAATGAGTGAGTAAATATACACCACACCAATGCTACCATTTAACAAGGCATTCATTTCTGTTTTTCCTTTCTATTAACAATGGAAATTGTGTTTCCCATAGGCCGCTTGGGGGCCTACTGTCCTATGTACATAAATTGTCATAGAATTAGACGCTCTTCAAAATAATGAATGTAACTGCCGACTAATGGTCCGGGGTTGTCATTAAAATTGTCTTGACATAACCCTCAATCAGTTGAGTCTTCTATTTCTCTTGTTCGTTGAGTGACGTTAAGGACCTGATTGACAAAAGACTGAGAAGACGTTTACGAGGCCGTTGTATCATCAACCGATACATTACACATTTAACGTGAATACGACTCAGGCAAAAGGAACCAATCTAGGTGTAGAGATCCATATACTCCATTTATATGAGTTTCTTTAACATTTCCTCCTCGGATGAGCCTGTAAGCCCCATGACTATAGTGCATTTTCAACCACCACCCATCGGTGGTGACTGTACACAAGTATCGTACACCATCTTGCACATCCTTTCGGTGGTATAGAAATTCAAGATGATGGGAGCCATGTACGTATCCCGTCATATTGCGCGATTCAGTGAATCGTGAAGATTCAATCATCGTCGGATGGAGGCAGAGCACAATTTTGGTGGCCTAACTTTTATTAACACTCATTTAGTCATTTAGGGGGGGGAATGGATGTCATCATTTTCAAACTTGCCAAAGGATAGGGACAGCAACGTAATGGGAGAAGATAACTAAGAGTATCTACCGCAATTCCTTCGTCTGTGAGGTGACTTATCGGGTTGCTTCTGTTCCGGTGGTCGTTGATTTCGACCACCTGATCAAGTAGTCACCGAGAGAAGCAATGCGAAATCGGAGAAGTTTGGGAAAATATCTCGTTGTCGTTAATAGTAGGTATCCAGCAGCGGGCGCCAGATGTGATGATGAACTTTTAATGTCATCCTTGAACGAAGGTAGAGATTGTATTTTATGGGTGGCAACGTTTTATGACAGACAATCAGTGGTGGAACGTATTGTGAATGGCGAAAACGGGGAGCATGGCATCATTTTATCTAGGCTCGGTGATGAGCGCAAAAGTCGAGTTAATCAATTCCTAACGACCGTGGTTGTAGCGTATGGATGCAAGCATTAAGTCACGATCCAATCTAATCGATCAAATCGAGGGATGTAAAAGCCTATCGTCTGTCATCTATCGTCTTCACTTATGACAAAGAATCTCGTAACTCAGTGATGTTTGTGGAGAGGGTCCATTATTTTAACTGCCAGTTACTGTGAAGATATTCTGTGGGCCTGCAGGGTTATCCTTCGAATGGTTAGAATCAAAATCAATTTCGATTTTACGGATACATTTGCGGGGTAAAATCTAATTGATTCGCATTAAACGTCACGTTCTTATGCTGAAATACATATGTATATAGTAAATTCTCATCCAGGACAACGAGTGGACTGGTCGTTCAATTTATGAAGAGAATTCTATCGAAGACGACCTTTTTTTTTTTTTTATTGGCTCCCATACTGCCTTGGAGAAGGACAGAGTTAAGCAATTTAAAGTGAGCCTCTAGGGTATACCTGCAGTTGGACTTTTCGCAATCGAGCTTTTTCTTTTTTCACTGCATTGAAGATAGAAATGAAGATAATGTCCTTACTCAAAGAACGATGAACGAACCCATGTGTCTCGTGACTTTGCAGTGAAGGGCTCATGACCAGCTTGTTTGGATATCAACCTGTATTCTTTCGATTCCATTCAATCAGGTCAAAATGAATTAACGAAAAAAGTATCCTGAATTGCTTCTTATATTATCTCGACAGAGAAAAAGGAATTAACTCGAAAAACATCAGTGCCATTTGGAGTTGTCTAGTCGGGATTGTTCTGGAATCGGGTGTTTTGTTACTGTCGGTTCGATAACAGGCAAAGAAAAGTACACTCGTATGGGCAGTTAGATAACTGAAGGACGTGTTCGCCCGGTTGAAAATTCCGTTCCTAAATATGGGTTAAGAGACACTACGCCCAAAAAATCAAGTCAACTGTTGCAAATCAATTGTGAATACTATTCAGACTATTGTCGACATTGTCGTAGTTTACGAGGAAACTTTTAACATTTTTATGGTAAGCCAAGTTAATGGAGCAATACCGCCTATGCCCATACCTGGTTCATCGAGTCTGCATGTTGTCTGCATGCATACGGTGTACTTGATGTCGTCGGGGATTTCCGCCACGCACACTCTTCATAGTCGTACGCGAGTTTGGCAAGGAAATACAATAATAAATCTTATTTAACAAAAACCATTTTTACTCGCGATTTTATGTTAATGTCGCGACCGATAATCGCCAACGACAGACTTGTTGTATGAGAGGCGATTTATGGCATGTGCAAGCGAATGTGTTCGAATGTGGGTTTCGAGGTGCGATTGCGCCGGGCACGAGCCAAATTGGGCTATAGAGAATGCGTGAAGTTGGCAATTGGCGTGACTAGGACTGAAATTGGTTGATTTTTTAGATCGAAAGTCAGCCCGCCACGAATGTGTTTTGAATTCGATAGAACAATTCTGCATAGATTTTGTTTATAAAGAAGGCAGCTCCTGCCACCACAATTCGTCTACCGTCGAACACATTTAACATTTCATCGGACATTTTAATGGAATCCTATCAGATCTTAATAACAAACTAGTCGTTTTGAAAGTCGTGCGCTCCTACAAAACTACAATCGAATAATTAATTTTAGGCCACGACAGCACCCAGCCCATGTGCGGGGTGAACGTGTATCTTGTACTCAAATGGTCCAAATGGCAACACAATTCGCGATTACTTTGCCGATTGCATTCGTTGCCACTTACATAAGAAACTGCTAAACTGCTCCAAACACTATTTGGAACCGTGCACAGTCGAAAGGTGTGGTACTGATCTCTAGTGTCACGACAAATGTTCCCTCTCTATTGGAAACTGAAAGCAGTTCGACTGGCTTCTGCAACACAGTGGATGACGACCGGTTATCAAGGTGCTCCATAATCCTCGAGTGGGAATGGAGGGTCATAATGCACACACTCGTCGTCGTGCAAAGTTTCACAGTTTTGCAATTAAACTTGGAAACGGCCATGCGAGTATATTGGTAGCATCCATGCGGAAGTGAAGACACTGGAGAGTGATTTCATCAACATTTTATTGATCGAACTGCGCGTGCAAATGGCAGGAGTCATGTGATAAAAATCAACTTTTTCACCCCTGATCCCCCCAATGATGATTAAGTTATGAACGCGTGATGACTGCAAATGACAAATGTTTCACTGCATCCGCAGAGGAAGACGAGTGATGGTCTGCAGGGGAAAGGAAAATGCAACAGGTGCGCCGAGAGTGCACGGGTGATTTGCTTCCTACTAAATCTGGTCAGTCAAAATGGGAAGGAAGGCAAATCAGCCTATTTGCTCAGGTACTGACCCATATCCACCCCAAACCTGTTCTCTCATCTCATCCATAGGTCGAGAATAATTTACCTGCAGGCTCAGCAGGACGTAAGCCTATGAAGTTAAAGGACACAGGTGGTTGAAAGTCATTAGCATACGCTAATACAAGGAAACATTCACTTTTAGATGACGCTGCGACAGATAAAAATAAACTCTGGACCGAAACAGATGAGATGACAATTCGAATAAAAAAAAAAAAAAAAAAAAAAAAAAAATAAGCCAGAAGCTACCTCTGTGACGATAACACGGACACAGGTCTGTGACAGTGGTGTTGATGATAGTGACGAAGACGACGATGATGATGGTAATGACAAGGCAGTCGCAGAATTACTTCTGAAGCAGAAGCGCAGACGGGTAATTGCGGCGACGATAATGGTAGGCATTGTGCCACGCCTGGCTGTGCCTTCAACATCACTTTTCGTATTCGTTTTCGCTTTTATTTTCGTCTCGTGTTTTCCCATTATGCTTACATAATTCTACGCTACAGAGGGTCCTGATTAAATTACCATAATGTGTTTTTAAGTGATGTCGTGCGAATTTGTTCGCACTCGGACAGATATAATGGATGAAGAGATGAGGATGCGAGCGCGGCTTGTTTATTTCTTCCATCTGTTTGATTTCATCTACCCTCGAGCGATAGTTGGACATTATGAGTTGAAAGATGACATGGTAAAATGTCAGTTAATTGATGGGACATGAGAGTAACGATGCCATTCTGTTAGCTTGCATGTATGAAGTTACAAATCATCCTCGTCTAAGTTTTCTGAGACAGAAAATTCAAATTCGAAAAACACCCTCACCTCAATGCCAAACTTTTGAAATGTGGAATTTAATTTGACCTGTCCGCAGTCAATAGCCAATCATACCCATGCTGAATGCATCCGGAAATGATGGAAACAATTCTGTACGTTTCGCATGGGGTTGGATTAGAATTTGTCGCGCATCTACGAAAACGTTGTTATGGAACAAACGTGACTACCATACTTATGTATGCCTTAAGGATGGTGGTTAGAAAACGTGCTGATACTCTTTTATGGCCGATATGCTACGGTTTATGAGCATCTGAGCAGGAAGGATGTCATCTATTCAGCAGGAAACGACAACGTAACTGAGTTTAACCCGATATGGTAACATTGCTCAAAATTGGTTTTCTCTCTGCTCAAAATGCTAATCACATGAGGCGCATATGTATGTTTACACGATTTGGTTGTAAAGGAATTGCGTCATATTTTTTCTTAAGAAATCCGCAGAGCTCCTTGAGTTTTGGACAAATATCTGTACAAAAAAGTTCTTCACCGGGCACCAGTATTAGCCTTAAGGTAATTGGTTCTTTTAATTTATGTATATATCGTAGTCACCCGTACTTTTCAATATTGTGCCATTATACCATAGTATATTTGCCATTCAGTGTTGTGACTCATTTTCGTCACCAACTGGAGATGTTTCTTCAGAATTTCACTCTCGCTTTCATTGTTCACCTTGCTGATGATACATATAGTACATACATATATGATAGCAGTCTATGTTGGGTGACCATTTCCTGAAACAATCCCGGATACATTCACCCCGAAAGAACACAATAGACACATGGTCTATGTAAGGAATTTCTCACAACACCATCTGGCAAAATTCCTGACACCACCCCCATCATCATAATCATAACCATTCCATGATTAGAAAATATTTTCCATCCTCAGTCCGAAGTCAAGTGGAACCTATGTACAGACATGTATACATGTATGTATCTCCGTCCGAGTGGATTCTTTTCGAGGGATGGTTACCTCACGACACAGTGACAGCCAAGCTATGTGGATACACTTTAACTCCAGCCAACGTACATATCTCATTCATTTCGACTGTGGTTCAATTAACTTTCGGTTCCGAGAATTTTCGCAATTGATGGTAACATCTGCACGGCGCAACGAATGGACACGAGGCGATTAATTAGAAAAAAAAAGTTAATTAAATTACGACGATTTGAAGGAAGAAGGAAGGCAACTAGGACTATGACCCTTGTCTAAAATACAAACACACTGCTACATTCCTGGAAATTGTTAATTACACCGAATCTGCAAATGAATCTCACCGAAGTTTGTAGCGACTCATTTATCCCCGTTGAAGTGGTAATGAGCTTTTAGGTTCGTCCGCAATGGGGGTGGTAGCTACTGTTTGTGCCAGGAAAGCCTTTGATTTATGAGTTGCTAGTTTATCATGTCGGGCCCGGAGTCAGAATTCATGTGAAATTGTTACGAAGTCGTGGGGCGAACGAGCACTCGTTTAGTTAGTTCAGTCGGGTTGCATTGGAGGTAATTGCTCATAATGGGGGATAATGGAAGATCAAGCGAAAACGTAGCTATTCGCATTTGTATTCGAGCGATGGTATGAAAGACTTGGTATTTCTCAAGACTTGCATGTGCATCAAGTGCGTTCTAAGAAGCCGATCACTTGACAAAGGAGTCAATTAGGATTACCTTACCACGTGAACAATCGAATAACTTTTTGTTGGTTAAAGAGTACAGTGCTCATCTATGGTTGCCTGCCTACCTCATGAACTTACCTTGTCTGCCAGGGACTGCCTTGCAACCTATTTGTCTCTCTACATTCGTTCATCTTACAATATTCCTCACGTTTTATAATAATTTAAAAATATTTTATTAAAATTGAACGAATCTTTTACGCGGCAACTATGACGAACTGTCACTTTGTGTATTCACCAGTGGATGAGGTCAATAAAAACAATGAGAAGAGGCCGGTGATTGGCTATTAGCTTGTAAACAAGGTGTGACTCAAAAGAAACCGCTAAGTGTATCGACCACGGGAATAGATGGTGCCACTTTTCAAACCTATCTCCAAAGACTAAATTAAGCGCTTGTGAGTTTAAAATAACTATGAAAACCATTTCTTGAACACCTATAGGATGGAAGCTTTATAGCAGAACGGCTTTTAACATGCCCCCTCGTTCGCTACAAATTACATTTTAATGTTCCGAACCCCCGATCTCTTCGATAACATCGTTTCACACAAATGTGCTAAATCCCCTTTTGGTCTGCATGAATATTAGCTCTCAGAGTAACTCACTGAACCTCATTTTGTTTGCAATTCAACATTGTAAACAAACTCTATTGATGATTATGTAAACATCTCAGTCAATAGATGTCGACACTTGTCTTAAAATGAAACTTTTGCTGAAAAATTCAATTTCGATTACCAATTCTGTCTGTACAGTGAGAGTTATGACGAATTCATACAATCCCATCAAATCCGATCGACGCGGATTTTCGTTTGCTTCACATGCGATCATAAAACGTAGCACGCCCCACTCACATTATTGTGAAAAATGGCACCGCTGCACATTATTTCCGGCTGATTAAAGTGAAAAGTAGCAACGTCGCCCACAAAACCAGCTGTTTGTCACTCAAAACCGACAGTTGCTGTGAAGAGTTGTGTACCATTTTTTTTTAATTTCTTAAAACTTTTTTTTTTAAAAAATGTAAAACAGAAGGAGCCTTAAATAGTACCCTTGCGGGCTATGAATTTTCTTTAGGAATCAAAATACATGAATGTGGGGTGTGAACTTCTTACATCAGCTTCATAGTTACGTGTCCTTGGGTTATATTAACATGCCCTAGTTGGAATACAAGCAAGGTGGATTGAGACGAATTTTATAGTTATGTCAGCTCTTGCTCATTCAAGACGAATAATGTGAATTGAATTCATCTAAATATGATTCGTCACATGTTATAACATTGCGTGATGGAACGTTTTCCTCCGCAACTATGTAGAACCGTAACTTTAAAACTCGACTCTTACGCCAGTATGTCAACTCTATATCGATATTGAACTCGGGGAGCAAATTTTTTTTAGTTGTCATGAAAATAGTGCACCCACCTAGAATAACTCTCTTTAAACAAAATGTTAATTTTTAAAGTATTTAGTTGATATCAACAGGGCGCCGTGGCGCAGTGGTTAGTGTGTTGGACTCTGGCGCACGATGAGCGAGTTCGAATCCCGATAACAACAACGCCATCGAATGTTTATTTCGCGACTTTCCTCCTCGGCGGGGTACTGGCAAAACCCCCCGTAGTAAAACCTGCCGTGAAAAAGCTTCTCGACTCACGCCTTTCGGAATCGGCATTAAACTGTAGGTCCCTTCCACCTGTGCGAAAAATAAATCACACACAACATGGGTGATTGAGAGAAGCTTGGCTCTGGTCTTTCATGGGCTGTAACGCCACCAAAGAAGAAGAAGTTGATATCAACTAAGTAATGTGCAGAGAATTAAACAAAAATGGTGGTCGATAAATGCGACATATACTACGTACATACATATGTACATATATGTATGCATGTTAGCTGTCTGATTGGTAAGAAAAATGATAAAACTACATATGTACATATATTGTTCGAGGTACATATAGGGTGTTGTGCGGTAGAAAAATTCGTTAGGGTCTTCGTTTCTTATTAAATTCAAGAGATATAATCGAAAATAGTTTTTTTATGTTTTTGTCGTCGAAACTGGACAGCTGATCAGTCTTTTACTGTGCCAGTCGCAGTTTTCTTTGCTGTCATTGGGTTGAGTAAGATCAAGTATGGAATGGCTTGACTAAGTTCTTAGAAAGAAGTTCGGGTTTGGCGTGGAGCTTCCCATCTATTTTCGTGTTCGACCATGATTTTTGGCCGCTTCGAAAATACATGTTGAATGTCATTAGAAGAAATATAAGCCATAGCGGACCATGAAGGCTTGTCAGCCGGTGACAGTACCAGGGATAAAGAATGAGATGCCAATCTATTGGCTTTGACAGATAGCCCCTACAAACGCGTTGGGGTTTGACGGCGTCTGGACTATGTCATTTTGCCTTGTTGCGACTAATTTGCCACGTCTTGACTCTACACATCGACGTCTTGAGACTATCATTGGGTTAGTCAAAAGCGTCATTTTCAAACGGAGAGTAACATGTATAGTATCGGTGTTTATTACAAAAGCAACAACCAACCCCTGCGGGGATCAACGGGCAGACGTACGAAAGATTGGTATCTCATTGTTTATCCCTTGACAGTACAACGACCTCTGGAACATGAGATAGCTAACGATCTCCTTGTCCGCCAGTGGGTATGGTAAACTACTTTCCCGGTAGTGGAGATTTGGTCACCTATGATTGCCTAGTAAAGTGGAGCTTACCCATTGACATGCACATACATGCATAGTAAGTATGTTTACCTGATGAACTGCCTGGTGCAGTAGGTGGTTAACCATTATTTCGTTATGAATAGCTGAGAAACCCCTCGTCCGTCAATGGTCTATGGATTTATGAAAAACTCCCCTGGAGGAAAGCGCTCTGCCCAGCCCACTACAGGCGATCTACATAGATCTGATTTATGGCTTAATACTAAAACAAGCTGTACTCATTGCTATTTAAAGCCTGTTAACTTACTAATTAAGATGGAAATCTCACAAACGCACCAATTTATTCTTCACTTGGAAAGGGGGCAGCAAATAGTTAGCACGATAGACGGATAGATATTCATGCGAGTGTACTGGGTGGTGACCAGACAAATGAATCGTGGCGCAAAGTAGGTGGAGCCCAGTGAATGGGCTATTAGGTGAGCTGTAGTAACTGCCCAGAAAGCGAAATCTTTGTGTGTAATCATGCATGTCCATAGTGTGTAGAAGCCAACAATGATTGTGTCGGATGGTGTGCGTCACAAAATATCGTTTCAACACTAGAAAATAACTTTATTTCTTCAGCACTAACAGCCTATATAATTTTCGTGAAATCGTTTTAAGTGCGTACACCTAAAAAAAGGAAGATAAATAGCATTAACAAATGAACTCAATGCAACGCTGTAAAAAGCCAACAAATAGTGCATCAAGTTCATTAATTTCCTTCTCACTTCGATGTCACGATCATGCGATCAACCATAAACCCACAAACATCACCTTCAGATAGTCGTACCTCGACCAAACCCACAACCGGTCGGATCCAAACCAATTAAAATGAAATGATTGCATGGCATTTCGAATACACAGAAGAAGAAACTGCGGTGCAGGATCGTCAAAATTACACCGACCCGCTCGTAGACAGTTACAGACGATCATTTTTCTTTTTAACATTGTTCTTTCTCTGTTTTTGGTTTTTTTCGACTTCCGGTGGTTTCTGGACAAACCGAAAGGGCCATAATCGGATAAAATTAAAATAAAAAGGAAAACGCTCAACTGACAAATTGTTTAATTGCAACCATTTATCTGTCAAAGCACACCGCGAAATTCCCTTTAGAGAACAAACCGACGAAACTCCTTTCTACCAGCAACTGCAAAACAGAAACCGAAAGCGTTCACCAGGAAGTGAGCATGTCGCTTGAGATAAATCACCTCACTGTATGATGAGTTGTAACGTTTATCTTATTACTCTTATCATGTGCATGAAGGCATACCGTCATAGCCAACACTAGTACCAGTCGGGCGGTAAGTGCAACGTCGTACTCCTACTCCAGGCGGGTGATGATGAGTACGAGTTGTACGTTGGGGAGTACAGAAGCAACATAGTGCCGTCCTCAGCTGGCATTAAATTAAAACTTGCATAGAAGATGTCGTCCTCTTTGGGATTTGAAGCGACGACGCATACACATGATGAAGGACATGTATTCAAAATGCTCTGCGGACTGGGCGGACGTTAGGATCGACGACAGTGCGAATGAAGCCAACGTAGAGCTTATGACATATTTTGCCTGCCAACACGCCATCATGAAAGGCATTTAACCACAATGACGGTGTGCGATTATAATCGTGGTAAAAGGATTTTGATTGTTTGGTATCTATCACGGTTTTTTTTTTTTGCTACTCCCGAGATGTGATTTGCATAATTAAAAGAGTGTGGAAGCTAATATCGGGCGAGCAGGTAGAATGAGCTTTGGATATTGACTCTCTGCTTGTTACTATCCCGGTCTCTTAGCTAGATAGAGTCACACACATTTTTCCGTATTTTAAACATCATAAGTGCGGCCGTCCTCTGCTTCTTCGTCCCTCGGGGTTGGATTCAAAGACTCTTCGGGCTGGAGCTGTGGTGTCCATTCGCTCTTCATGGCTCCGCCTTACTAGGCTCATGTCGCTGTACAGCGCGTAAAGTTCGTGGTTGAATCTTTCCTCCATCCCCCGTCTGCGTTTATACGCCCGTAACCGAACCTCGAACCGACCAAGGGCCTCCTCATCCGCTTTTGATAATGTCCATGCTTCTGCGCCATACAAAGGGACCGGGATGATAAAGGTTTCATATAGAGTCAACTTTGTCGTTCGGGAGAGGGCTCCATTATTCAATTGCCTTCTGAGCCCAAAGAAACAGCGATTGGCAAGAGTGATTCTGCGTTTGATTTCGGAACTGATGTCGTTGTTTCAAGTCACTGCGGAGCCAAGGTAGACGAAGTTCTTAGCTACCTCGAACTTATATCTGCCAATACAAACGTTCTGGCTAAGACGTCGGTGGTGAGCGTCATTTTTTGATAACAGCATATATTTAGTTTTGCCCTCGTTTACCGCCAGACCAACTTTCGCCGCCTCGAACTCAATACTCACAAGCGCCTCATTGACATTTCGCTTTGATCTACCTATTATATCAATATCGTCGGCGTATGCAACGAGTTGCGAGGATTTGAAATAAATTGTACCTCTTGTATTGGCCAGTGATTTTTGCACATCATTTCCAATATGATGTTGACATCAAAACTATCGGTAAGGTGTTCACCGATTCGGATGGAGCAGCGAGCATTCTCCAAAGTCATCCTGCATAGTCTGACGAGTTTAGCAGGTATGTCAAAGGTAGACATAGCGTTGTATAGCTCGTCTCTAATTACGCTGTCGTATGCGGCTTTGAAGTCGACAAATAGGTGGTGAGTGTCGACTTGAAATTCATTGGTTTTTTCCAGGATCTACCGTAGGGTGAAGATTTGGTCGATGGTGGACTTCCCTGGCCTGAATCCGCACTGATAAGGACCTATCATCTTATTTACAAAAGGCTTCAGGCGTTCACACAAAACGGCAGAGAAGATTTTATAGGCGACGTTAAGGAGACTTATTCCTCTATAGTTGGCGCAATCAGAGGGGTCTCCTTTCTTGTGGATCGGGCATACGATGCTGAGACTCCATTCCTCAAAATGCTCAAAATGTTCAAAATGTTCACGGAGTCATAAAGTGATCCTTGATCCCGAGAAAGCTCTCAGAAAATTAAATAACTGCCGTGACACCATCATCCTCAACCTAATTGTTATGCTACAGCTATGTACATGAATGACTCGCGACAAGTCCGATAGTTAAGAATTCCAATGCCAAACTCGATTAAACGTCCGACTTGGTAGTGGCCGACTCTAAAATACTCTCAACACGAAAACCAAATATTCCAACTATGTATGTACTTATCGTAGTTCCATTACATGACCAAAACGACTGACAGCGCGAAACGTAATCAAATTACTGCCATCTCTCACGGAAGTACTTTATTGCTCGCTCAGCCGTTGCTATCGTCGTCGTCGTCGTCGTCGTCGTCATCATCCTACCAACGTTTTATGACCTCTAAGCCCAACGTGAGAATACCCATACAACTCGGACCATTATGAATAGTTAAACGAAGGGATTGCATGCAAAATAGAAAACTTCAGTACGTCCGTCGGTCGTCGACTATTTACAAACGTTACGCAATAATCCTGCTGCGTATTCACTTACATATATGGCGCGACTTCTTGTCGGCGGATGTGGTACGAGTAAAATCCTTTCAATTTATTACACAAAGTCTAACGCTACCATCAGCATCAGTACCACCACCCACCCACGGTCGTCATGTCATGCTTGATAGAGTACGCAGAGTTGAGCAAATTGGTTGGCGGAACGGCAGCAGTTAATGCAAATAAGCGGGCGTATTCTCTAGACGCGATGCGTGGTGTGAAATTTATAATCTTTCACCTCGTTCAGCTGTCAGTATAACCTACGCGTCCATTAACATATGTATGTGCCTATGCATGTACATAAATAGATCAGCAGTGAACAACTAAGCGCCTGTCATGCGCTTTAATACTGCACTGCTCATGTGTGCAAGATCTGATGCGTGCAAATGCTAATACCGGCGTATGGAGAACAAAGCATAGAATATAGAATAGCGACGAAAAGGGGAGGTAAAGGATGAAAGGACGACCGCACGAGTAAATGATAAACATGATCGTTATGACAAGCGATAATTGAAATTGCCTTGCCAACTGGCAATGAAGGAATGGCGCATTCGGTCCAACAACATCGCATGCGGAAGTCAACATGTAGCGGATGACATTAATCGGCAATCAAAACGTAAATGGGAGTCACATTCAGTAATGTCAGACGATTGAAGATAGATAGAGCCAGTGACTAGGTTAAGCTAAGCTCAAATGCAAAATGCAGATGAATGATCCGATGGTAGTTAATGGCATCTGATGTATGCTCATACGGACGGCTGAACAATGAACATGTGATGGTACGATGGAATAATAGTTATCAGGAAGCAAATATGAAGTTATTTTTAAGATACTTCTGCTTTCTCCTTGACTTTTTAGCCTCTAGGTAACAATTGGCTTCACCTAATAATTCGCCATGAACATCGGGTAAGTAGCCGTGTGACTGAAATGTCGTAATGAAACTCAACGATCTGTTTAACGTGACAATAATGCAATTATAACACGAACAACTTCAGTGTTAAGCATTCTCATTAACCTGCGTGTGAGGCCATGAAGCAAGATTTCGTGAATTTTTTTAATTTTGTGCTACGGTTTTCGGGGATTTCACTGTATCGAACCGACGAAAGCATCACACTCCATCAAACCAGTCAACAAACAGAACAACAATCAACAGGCAAAACCGAATGTTTTGCAACATGTATCCAACATGTATAGATAAACAGATTCTCTCGTTTTGGATGCTAATACTCTCGCGTACTCATTTCCCAACTGGAACTTATGGATTGGACTATGAGAAAAATGATGTAACAAGTGTGCTGGGATGAAAATGAGCTTGAGTGCAACTCGTATCTAGTACCATTCCAGTCTGCAGAGTCGTCGGTAGATTGGGATTGGGAAGTGAAGAGACGGCAAAACAACGCCGAAGAAGAACCGAACTCGTTGCTGCACATGAAACGGCACATTGTTTTTGTACACCTTAACATCGGCCTGGTTGGCTTTTCTTCGTCTGCTTCTTCTTCTTCTTGTTCCAGGATTACTTACTTGGTCGATGTTATGGTAGCAGCAAACAGCAAAAGTGCTACTCTAGTTCATCGGTGCGATGATGTGTGCGGGGTGAGCGGATAGGCAAGCGAGTAAACAACATCAGACGAATGTATGGTGATGGGGTGTCGCAGCAATTGTGCCCAGGCATGGCCAACAGTTGATTTTCACGGCTCGTCATGTGCGGTCGTCGTTTCGTGGCGTTACGTTGCCGTTTGTAGAGCATTGTTGTGGTACAATACCGTTTGTAGGGCAGTGAATCTAACGTGTATTTGGTCTAGCGATTGTCAATTTCGGTTTGAATTTGAAATAATTAGTGCATAGGTAAGGGGGAAGAAAAGGCGACAATTTTTTACCCTAAAAGCAGGCGCAATACGCTTTTTTTCGTTCTTCTATAGAGAGCAACTGGTTAAATAGCAAAAATCAAACAACGTCATGTGTACCATATTTGGGCACAACACGGCTCTGCAGCAGTCAGTTAGTGAGTAGTTGAGTTCTTGTTTTCGCAATGACGACAGCGACGACGCCAACAGTCCGGGAGTTGTTGCTGATGGCGGTGTCGACAACGAACACGACCAACACAATGATAATGATGATGATGATCATAATGATGACGGTAAGGTGATGTGATGTTGCGATTTGGATTTGCACTGTATCTCCTGCTGACTTGATGACGCTGATGAGCATGATGAGCATGCTGCTGATGTGCTTGTGCTGTTCGCTACTGTTTTGCTATTTATCCTGTTGCTGGCTCTTGCTTTGTCACGATTTTATGTGACTTGTTTTTTCCTAGAACCAATTGAGATCAAAATTCAAATTCAACGAAAATCGTAGTGTGAGAAGTGTCCACGAAATCTGATTCCGAGTTAATTAAAAAAAAAAAAAAATTATTCATTAGCGCAGTAGAAAACACAAAAAACAAAACGTGTTTTCTGTTATTGTCGTTTTGTTTTTGTTTTAATTTTATAGTTTTGTGTTTATCTGTGATTTCGTTTTACCTTCCAGTTTAATGCGAATATGTGAATGAGATGAGGATCAAGTCTATCGACAAGTATGTTATTATAGTGTGTGGGAAAATATTCAATGGAAATCCATAACTGGCGATGGATTTTGTCGTTTTTTTTTTTCTATTATTTACTTTGCAACAATAATTCGTAATAAAAATTGACGATCCAATTGTTCCGATTTCAACAAACAAGATTTCCTGGAATTAATTTTGAAATCCAAGCTTAAAAGGTAGACATTTGACATTTACCCATCAGCGATACAATAGGAAATGCAAAAAACAAAAAACAATCTAATGGGGGGACAGGCAAATATGCATTAATAAAAAGTTGAATGTATCTTCTGGCATTAGATATGTAGTGTGTGTGCACATTGAGTGCAGATCATTGTCGTCATATACATACATACGAGCAAGTGAAACGAGGATCCCATCCAAGAAAAAAAAAACGAAAAATAAAAGAAAACAATTCTGTTTATACCTAACTAATGACAAGTGACACAAACAACCGAATTGTGGTCCTGAACAACATTCCCCGATTCCATTGTATCGTATCTTTTGTTTCGCGAGTTGGATACACTGAGTACGAGCATAGAATGAAGTAAGTTTGTTTTTTCTTCTTTTTTTGTTGTTTTAGTTTTACTTTACTCCTTGTATCTACATACATACATATGTATGTTTTGGAGCGGTATTTACAAAAGTGACTTAGACGTGATTCTTTGTTATGCATTTCATGTTGACGTGATGTGCCTCAGGGTGATGCTCTCAGTCCGATTGTAGTTTGTTTAATCGATATGAATCGCAATCGGTTAAGATCTTAAGACTATTTAATGCTTTTCCCCTTAAGGCTGACGATATCTCTCTGATCTACGGGAGGCTTATATCGATGTTTAGTTCTAGGAAAATCATCATTGACTGAATTTTCACATTTCTAGAAATTCTCGGTGAGGGCAGGAAAAATGGTCGTAGGCCATGTTTGGTGCTTTTCTTTAAGAAAACAATTCTCAGAAGCCTTCCAAAATGCCCATCTAATACTTACAAAAGTTTTCCCTTAAAGTTGTTTTCCTTAACGCTTCAAGGATACGTGGGAGGGCCTGTTTTTATTTAATTTTAGAAAATTTCAGAAAATTTTCCTACAATCAATTAATAAAATAAATATTGAATCCATAGTTCCCTGGATATTTTTGTCGAGATATTGAAGTGGTGGAAAAAAGAAATAAATTCGGGATTAAATTATCGTCATTTCGGGTTGTCTTCCACTGCTGTCTACCACTAAACCATGGAGTAACTTTTCCTGATCAAAACCAAACTTGTTTCCTTCGAAAAAGTCCCTCGAGTAAATAAAACCAACATCTAAATCACGAGCAGAAAAAAATAATTCAAAATTCTCACATAGCGGTTGGCATCATTATCTAGATGCCAACAATTTTCACGATACTCATAGATGTACTCGATTATGAAAAAAGCAACCGAATTCATCAGTCTCCACATTTCCTTTTTCACTCTCTCCTCCTTCCTGTGTAAATCAAAATTAAAAATTTCCTTCGGTGTGAAATACATATGTACATACTCGTATACTGCATGCCCCAAGTTCCTTTTCAAAGGTCGAATCTTAATACAAAATCTGTACAAATCTAGTGAACCGAAAAGTGAAAAGCAATGAGGACAAGGTTGAAAAGTGTGGGATAATATTTGATTTCAATGAAATTCAGCGGATTATGAAAAATGTGCAAAAAAAAAAAAAGAAAATGAAACACCTGAAGAAGAAGATACATCTTCCCATTCGGATGCAAATATCGATGAAAGAGTTCAAAACAACATGAACAACAAAAATAAAAATAAAAAAAAAAGTAGAAAAATCAATCGGACCGAAATGGGTTTAATTTTGGCTTTTGTTTTGTCGGTTCTGACCTTTCTTTCCAAATGCCCATCATGAGTGAAACCGTTAAGACTGAAGTCTACAGATGATAGATGAAAGACAACAGAGCTAAACTGTGCGAAACCATCTGGCCGAAGTTAATGTCTTTAGATGTAGCCAACACGTGGAGGAAACCATTCAAAAGGAAGATGTGCGAGTAGATAATAAATCTTTCTCACTGTGTTGATTGTAATTCATTTGTTTTCTTCTATAATTAGGCAAACAAGTACGAAAAAAAACCTATCGTTTTCGGTGTGATTTCTATTTTTTGTTTTCCAATTAAACATTGAACAGCTCTTAATTGCTTTATTGATTTGATTTAATTCGGTAACAGAGTGCTGGTAATTCTAGGATAAAGTTACTGCACCTGACGTTAATTGCAATCGTATCGATTTTGAAATATTGCTTGCTACAACACCGTCTCGTGTCGTGACTCATGTCACCTGACAATTTGTTTTGTAAACCGAAATATCACTCAATACATAGGAACAAGTTTCTGGAATGGCCTTGCTCACCTCGAGTGTGTACTCGTATTTGCTGCTGCTAGTGGATTAAGTTTAAAAGTGGATATTGGTTTATCTAGCTCCCTCGTTCAAAAGTCACGAATGTTAAAGTTTTTTTCTCCAAGGATACATAGAGGATGAACAAAATATATTGCAGGAAAGGCTTGAATAGCATCAATAAGTTTAATCTTCCATTGGTTATGTTGACACAAATCCAACTTCCCCAGGCTTTAAAAATTTGAAATATAACAAAACTACTTTTGATTTACATACTACTTGTCATCCCTGATCCCTCAATGACCAATCGAATTCGGCACGTCGAAGTGAAACCTACATCGCCTCGCCCTACAGCACTTTCCCAGAATGAAAGTGAGCGATAGCAATACGTCGAATAATCATTATATGAATAATGCATTCAGAGTCGTTTACGCTTTAACCTAAAAACAATTGCAGCAACTAACGAATGAATCAGTTTGTCACGTTCAGACGTGAGCTGTCGTTAAGTACCCACAATCCCTGAATAATGGTTCTTGTTTCGTCTAGGGCTCGCTTAAATGAACTCATGCCAGTGTATATTGCAGACGGAAGGGTAAACGTTAACATCTTGTCTTGAGAGGAAATATGCAGGAAGTATATACTTTGTGCAACGGGATAAGTAAATTTGCATATTTTTTAAGATATCCATAAACTTAAGGAATATTTAACGAACTTACCCCGAGTATAAGGAAATATACGAAACGTTGAATTGTCAGGTACATATTTTGCATAAAAAGACAGCTTCAGTCTAATACATGATCGTGACTGTGCTCTTGTCGCAGAATTCAATATATCGCTTCGTGATAAGACATAAGATACTAACACGGGAATTTGATGTTCGATCCGTGACAGAGTGTTTAGCTTTGTATTGAAACATGAAGATGAACAATTAAGTAGCTCTTGTATTTCATTAAGCAGAAAACTTCCGAGGTGAACTTTTTCCATAAAATTGCTTCAACTAAATAAACAAACATTAAGTTTACCGATTTTCTAAATTTGGAACTTAAAATGTGGAAATGGGGTGTTCAATTTTGTAAAAAAAAAACTCGTCAAAGTGGCCTGTAACTTATCCGAACTCCTTTTTATTTATCCATAGAATTTGAAAATGCGTCACTGACTACTTATAGATTTACCACGTCGATTAACATAAATCAATCTTTGCTCTTCCAACCTTAAAGACATTCTTAGCGTTGGACTAAGGCTATGATAGTGTTCTCTGCACACAAGCTGTTCATACTATATTTCGTCTAAAGGTTTGACTTTTCAGCAGTAGCATCACAAATGTGACCAAATAAACAACAGTGACACCTTGATTCTATTCCATTATCCTACATAATCACCATGTCCATAGCTGGTTCGTACATCAGTCCTTTCATAACACACACAATTCTCCATTGCTTGACTACCTACCCAAATGTTGTTTTCCCAGAACCCCACTCTACAAGTTGACCAGTGTCCATCCGATCCATAACACAAAGTGTCCAGAATGAAACAAACTACGAGATATTGGTGCATATGGTTTTTGCTTAGGGCTTGGTCACCCCCTTTTATTTAGTGGCTTTCATTGAGGGTCAGTCGATTCTGGGTAAATGATGTTGTTTGGTCTCCTCCTTGTTGCCAATGGTGATCGCTCTAGCGGAACATAATTATGTTTGAAAAGTTTTTCTTGTATCGGTTCAGTTTTTTTTTTTGTGCTAGCACTGCAGTTAATGGGTGCCCCGGGCAGTAACAGAAAACACGTTGGCCAGACCAAAATGCACGTATATATATATATATATATATATGTACATACATACGAATGTACGTGATACTCGTATCTTTGTCCCAAGCACAATGTTGAGCAATACATAAATGCAGGTTTTCGTTCACTTCCTCTTTGCGTGTATACATGTACAAAGCACGATTTGTTATTGTTTTCGCTCGTGGGTGCCATATATACCATAAAGTTTATTACCCAATCCGGGTCTGTGCCATAGCAAACGGATGGCGGACGCTCTTTTGGGTGCGCATTTGGCGGACGTGTTCCTCTTGTTGGGAACAGAAGTTACTCGACTACGGCGTATGACTTTATTAGGAACGCTTTGCATATCAGCATAGATTTCCATTCACTATCGGAATACGAAGAACGCCACCGATATGCCATGGGTGCATTGCATTGCCATTGTAGTATGCTCTCTCTCTATCTCTTTTGAAATCGAGAAGAAGCTTTTTACAACTCTCGACGGTGTATTGCAGCTGGAGGTTGAGAGGTCCTCCTTCTTGTGTCTTGCTGTTGTGTGTTTCTTACTTTGTTTTTTTTTATTTTGTTTATTGTCATTGCACCGCTGAATGTCTGGCCGGGCTCTGTGTGGCTGTGCGAGGATGTTGAAGGGCTTCTGCGGTTTTGCATTAATTTATTGCAACCGACAATGATGAGGAGAATTCCGTATCGGAAACCACCACCATAGACCAGGTGAAGCGAGCTACTCTTGCTGCTGCTGCTGGTTGAGCATTGCTTCAATAGGGAGAGATAATCGTTCGTAGTTTGTGCTGAAGTTTGTTAACCCGCCTTACTATCATGCAATTACAAAAAAAAAAAAAAATTCTGCATTGTGGCTAAAGGAAAATTCGCTCCAATATCTGCTATACCACTATACTATAAGCCATAAAAGAAATAGATAGATACATACATATGTATGTTCGATACTTCGTTAACAAATTAATTTAACGATCGGTAGACCGCTTCCAGGTAACGCAAGATCAGAATCGACTAATTTGCATGATGCGCAAAGGTTTAAGCGATGCCTGGAATGACTGACTGATTAAATGAATCTCAGTTTTCTGTTTTAAAATCCAACTAATTGCCGCTTAGATAGATTCATTCTCGTGAGAATGAGATTCTAAGATAAAGAAAACCATGACATGCTCTAAACCCCCAAATCACTGCTCATTTATGATATCACATGTCACAATCATTAAAACTTGGTATGATATCCCCAACTGGTTGTCAGATACTTCTGATATCGTTCCCTTCGAAGCTCGTCTCATATTTCCGGTGCGATCATTTCTGGTTCAATCTGTTTCAACATTTTTCTCTCCTTCTCACCGGCTAGCCCATGCTCAAGTTTTTTTTTTTCCCCATTGATTGTATGGCCATTACATGACCGTCATCAAGATAATGCCCCAACGCACCCAACACCCGTTGTTGTAGCGTTGCGTTGCGGTGGTCGTGGTCAACTCTATAATTTACATTAGTGGCAAACGATTCGACATTTACAGTCCACACATAAACACATAAATAAATGACCATTAGGTCTTGCTGTGAGCCATTAAAACTGACTGTTAGCACTGCTGCTACTACCGCTGCAGCACCAAAACACAAGAGCCGTGACTCGTCGAATCGTTCGTATCTGACTTGTGTAATTAGTTTTTTTTTTTTTTTGCTTTGACCCATATAACCATATCTGGTCAATAGCCGGCAAACGCGAGGACTAGCTCTTTATTTACCATTGCCAAGCTCTCAACGGATAGACGTCTAATTGTATTACAGAAAAGTTGCAATTACGCTCTCTCTTTCCATTAATCAGATTATATCATTTGGATAGGCCGGTATCTAATACTGGCATGATATCAAATCAGAACACAACGTAACAAAAGCTGCTCTAAGTTGAATAATATCACGAGGCTATAGGCGATTCGGATCTCCCATGGTTCACAATTGACGTTTGACATTTGAAGAGAGATAGACGAACAAAGATGCGTTCCAATTTCTTTAGTCAGGCTTGCGTAACGCACTCAACTTGGATTAGTTGACGTTCCAGCGATAACCTCCTCTATTAATGTACCGTGTGCAGTGAAAACTTTTAATGAGATATGTACATTCGCATAACTTCGTGTATCTGTCTAACATCATGCAAAGCCGTAAGCGAATTACTTAATAGACAGTGAGCGTTTTTTGTTTTTGTTTGTATGCAAAAGCCGATGAAACTGTTTGATTAAATGAACAGGAAGAAAACGAATAAACGACGCGAGGTAGAGCATAATAATGAATGTATATCGCGCATTTAGGTTGGAATGAAACCTAATTTTGGTACCCTGCTTCGTAAGCGGTCTTGAAGTATCGATCGAGAATATTTGATTTTTCTGCGGGGAATTCCGAATGTCCAGCTTGCCAAAGGCAAATTCGAGTCATTGACCTATACAGTAGAGATTATCCACCGGAAGTGCTTAGAATTTGCTATTAACATTTTAATTAACAGAGAAGAGATGCGAATTTTAATGAAATACTGTGTAAAATACTCTTGAACGCCAGAATCCCAGCAGGTGTGTATAATGTTAGTCTTTGTCTGAAACTTGGTAGCGCCATACATATTAGTGGCTTTTACTCTAGCATTTGCGCTGGGATCTTTTATTATTTTATCAAATTTCCCACAATCAAACGAAGCATAGTCATTAGGTGAGTCTGTGGGCTAGTGAACCAGATGTTGTTCTTTGCTTTTGTTCTAATTAAAAACAACAGACAGACATTCACTGTTTATATCGTTACTTGTAAATAAAGACAAACGAATTCCGAGAAGGTGCTTCTAATTGCATTTAGGTTTTGCGGATGTACATACATACGTCCTCCTGGTAGCCTACATGTGAAAGAGCAAGCAAGTCCGAATACAGAACACATTAGCATTCACATCTCATTCATAGATACTCGTACAATGGCAACAACGAAGTCATCAAATGGAAATGTAGGACCTGGGAACCATTTGTGAACAAGGTGTTTAGTACAGTGAACGCCGAAAATGTAGTGCCATTGGAGAGGAAATTGCAACTTCCTGCCAACCCACACTATGAGATATCAGCGCAATGGGCATCTGTTGAAAATGATTGCCTTTAGTTTCGCTCTTCGTATACACAAATCTTTTGAGTTTGCATACATAACTGCGAGTCATATCTCGGCCGAAGAATCATTTTTATTTCAGCTACCATGTCTGCTCCGCTGCCTGGTGATAGGTTACTGCTCAAGACAATGGAACATGGGAATCAGGTGAACATGCTGTCTTTGATTATGTATGTGCTGTGTGCTCGGGAACAGTTACACTCAAATGGCACGGCGAGTGGAAGCTTCCTCCACCTTAAGCTGTGGTGACATAGTACGTACTATAGAGAGTACGAGCACGTAGGTCACGAGTGCCGTCGACAGATTTATAGTTATAAACACGCACACGATATAGGTATGTCGGTTCCAAGTAGTCACATACAAAGTGTATGCGACTGACACTACTCATGCGAGGCGTAGGTATGTGAATAAAATAAAATAAAAAAAATGCGGCAGATGGCGGAATTTCAATTAAAAACAAAAAGCAGGAGGAGGAAAAAAACTGGTGCAACATCAGGTGTAACTTGAAGGTAATTCACCTGACATACCGCCGCGCCAAGCCGCCACTATGACGAGTGTAACTTCAATGAGAGCACATGCGCAACCAAGCAAGACCGTGCCGCATTCAGAAGCGCGCTAGTTACTACTTGTATAGCTATAGTCAGCTTGAACAGGCTGTGAAGTATTGCGTCTAAAGCCATTATGCATAAAGTCTGGCTGCGAGGGCTTAATTCGGCTACGCTCTGCTGAGTTGTCATGTTCGTTCGTCAAGCAATTATACATACAAACATATGTACTTACATATCATGTTTGTTTGGCTGTTGTGTAGATATAAAATCGTTTGAATACACAACAGATGCCAGCTGTTTGAATCGTGAAAGAAATAAAATAAAATAAGAAACGGTCAAAAGGCAAGCTCTAGTGATGAGCTTAGAAATCGTCTACCTTGACGGGATAGAATGCAAATGGTAGCTTCAGATACAATAGTTTGTCAAATGTCTACGGTAGCGGAAAGTGGATCGTTAGAATGGTATGTGAGATAAATATACAGTAATAGATGCTTGATTATTCTTAAATATACTAACACGCATTGTTGGGGCTATAGAGCTGGATTGACTTTAATTGGGACCTCGAATCGGCTTATTTCGATTTAGCCTTCGAATTATTCATTTTCCTGATCTTTGACCGACTGGTTTTGACGGGTTTCTTTTAATAATGCTGACACAATCCCCGCAAAAACGGCGCATTGGATTGTTTAAAACTTCGTATACGGAAATGGCTTTTACAGATCAATATAAGAAATTGTATTACAAGTCATGATCTGTGCGCTGATGTGACATAAAGTTTTAAGAAATTAATGGTGTCCGCCTCGGCTCAATATTTTATTTCCCTCTCAAGTCTTCGTTTTTTTCTTAGTTTGTTCTACTAAATGGTGATTTTTTTTTTCTGTTTGGTTCTCAGTGTTTAATTTTTGGCAGTTCGTGTATGAATTGTGACATCTTTCAACGCCACGTATAGAGTTAGAGTTAGAGTTGATTAGGGGGTGGGACAAGGTCGCCTGTCCCCCACTTACAGTTCACTTTTGAGTGAGCTAGAAGCGCTTTCTTCTGCTTCAAGATAATACTTGCCTAAGTGACGATGACGTGTACTGACAAGGCAGTTACTGTTTCTTCGTCCTCATAACACATTCTGCAAGTGTCATATTGTACAATACCCATGGTTTTGAGATATTTGTTGACTGGGCAGTGTCCAGTAAGGAAACCTGTGATTATATGAGTTTGGGAGGAACAACTTGGCTTGTCTGCTACTTTCCGTTTGAGACCAGTAGTGATCAGCCGTGTTCCTTAACCAACTGTTCATGTAACATATGGTAGTGCTGATGGGTATGCCGCAGATAGGCCGTGGCATCATGAATGGTGATGCGGAGTCTTTCCTTGCTAGTAGGTTCGCCTTTTCGTTGCCTGTATGGCCGCTTTGTCCAGGTACCCAAATGAGGAGAACTCTGTTTATGCTGGCCAGCTGTTGTAGTGCCAGAAGTGTTCTTACTTACTTACTTTGACGGCGCTACAGTTCGGGGTGATCCAGGGCCTCAACCAACAAGCCTCTCCAGCCGGCCCGATCTTCGGCCAGCCGCTTCCAGTGCCGCACGCCCAGTTGGTTGAGGTCCCCTTCCACCTGTGCGCGCCACCTTAAATGCGGTCGTCCTCTGCTGCGTCGTCCCTCGGGGTTGGAGTCGAAGACTATTCGGGCCGGAGCGTTGATGTCCATTCGCTCTACATGGCCTAGCCATCTTAGACGTTGGATCCGAAGACGTCTAACCAGGCCGATGTCGCTGTACAGCCCGTACAGCTCTTGGTTGAATCTCCTCCTCCATTCTCCGTTTACACAAACGGGACCAAAGATTGCACGCAGAATTTTCCTCTCGAAACGTCCAAGAGCCTCTTCATCCGCTTTTGATAACGTCCAAGCCTCATCGCCGTAGAGGAGGACCGGGATGATTAAGGTTTTGTAGAGGGAAACCTTAGTTTTTCGAGAGAGGGCTCTACTACTCAATTGCCTCTTGAGCCCGAAGAAGCAGCGATTGGCAAGAGTTATTCTGCGTTTTATCTCAGCGCTGGTGTCGTTGCTGCTTGTCATTATTGAGCCAAGGTAGACGAAGTACTACTACTACTTCAAAAATATAGCTGCCGAAGGTGACGTTCTGACCAAGACGTCGGTGTTGTGCTACTTTCTTGGATGACAGCAAATAACCTTTTTTAACATCAAAGGGGTCGGTTAGTTCACCTCCAACCTTAATGGAGCAGCGAGAGTTCTCCATAGTCATCCTGCAAAGTCTGACGAGTTTGTCAGGAATGTTAAAACATGACATGGCTTTGTATAGCTCGTCTCTATAAACACTGTCATACGTGGCTTTAAAGTCGACGAAAAGATGGTGCGTGTCGACCTGGAATTCATGGGTCTTCTCCAAGATCTGCCGTAGTGTAAATATTTGGTCTATCGTGGATTTTCCTGGCCTGAAACCACACTGGTAGGAACCTATCAGATTGTCCACGAACGGTTTCAGGTACTTACACAGTACGGCAGAGAGGATCTTGTACGCGATGTTCAGGAGGCTTATCCCTCTGTAATTGGCGCAGTCATAGGGGTCTTCTTTCTTATGGACCGGGCAAACGATACTGAGATTCCTTTCATCGGGCATGCGTTCTTCCGACCATATCTTGCAGATGAGTTGGTGCATGTTCCTAACCAGCTCATCGCCAGCTGCTTTAAACAGCTCCGCGGGGAGTCCGTCTGCTCCAGCAGCTTTATAAGACTTAAGTTTCGATATCGCTATCTTAACATCGTCTAGGTCGAGTGGACGGGATTCTCCTTCGTCTTCATCCATTGTGAATGGTTCGCTCAGTGGTTCGCAGAAGTGGTCCTTTCACAATCTCAGTATCGACTGTGACTCCACTACTAGTTGTCCGTGCTCATCCCTGCAGGCTTCTGCTCTGGCTTTATAGCCTTGGCATGTTCGTTTTACTTTCTGGTAAAATTTTCGAACGTCGTTCCTGCCGTAACATCTCTCCATCTCCTCAATCTCGCGCTTCTCGTGCTCCTTCTTTTTCCTTCTCAGAAGCGCATGCTCCTCCCTCCTTTTCTGTTCATAGAGCTCGCGGGCAGCTCTCGTCCGTCGATGCAATGTGGCCATGCATGCAAACCAGGGGTTTCTCGACGGTGGTGGCTCGAAACCGAGTATATCTGAGGCGGTCTCTCTAATGGCTTTCCGACAACGACTCCATTGCTGTTCTATGGTTTCTGCAGAATGCATCTGGACCTGAGAGAGCTTGAGGGAGACTTGATCGGCTAAGGTTCTGGCGGTCTCCTGCGATTGCTGCTTTCCGACGTTAAATTTTGGTGTTCTTACTCGATTCCGTACCTTGGCTGCAACAAGGTAATGATCCGAGTCGATGTTGGCTCCTCGAAAGGTTGGGACATATAGGATGCTGGAGGAGTGTCTGCCGTCGATCGCAATATGATCAATTTGGTTGGTTGTCGGTTGATGGATGGATGGATGGATGTTGAGGTGTGGGAATCGTGTACTTCCTACTACCAGAAGTGTTCTTATTAAATATATTTCTGTTGATATTTTCTCTGAGGCAGAGTTCTAGGGTAAATATCTCGGCTTGAAAAACGGAGTTTCGTTGTATACCTTTCCATGCTGTAGTAGATGCATGTGCCGGTATTTGCTCCGTATACTCCAGAACCAATGCGTTCGTTCGTTTTGCAGCCGTCTGTGTACCACATGTAGGATCCGCGATTGGAAGAGGGTCTATCCTGTTCCATGGTGTGTCGATTGGGAAATGTGACCTTGTAGTTTTGGCTGAAGTTGTGTCTGGGGAGACAATTGTCTGTGTGAGATATCCTTAGGATTTCATGCCTGTTTAGTTCAGTAAGGATGTCAGGATGAAAGAGCCTACAATTAGAGTCATCCTCTGCGACTAGTCTGTGTGCGAAGACCATGGCTTCTTTCTTCAGTTGGGGGTGAAGAGGTGGTAGGTCCGTGATGACTTCTAGTGCTGTTGTGGGGGTTGTTCTCAACGCCACGTGTACTCAGTTAGCATTGCCATTTCATTCCGGAAATACATACATATGTACATATTTATATACTTTTCCAATTCTTGTGCCTTTTTGATAGTTAAAAACCAATCGCTTAAAAATCAGACGATCAAGAGTACTTCAAAAGCTCGAGTCTGTGTAGCTTTTGAAGCTTCGACATTAGCTTAGTTGCTTAACCAAATGTTGGAAACTTTTTAAATACCGTCATGCTTTTTGATGCCTACATTTGCATGCCTCAAGCCCGTAAGGTAATTTTTTAATTCTTTAACCTTTAATCGCCTTGTCGAATCTTTCAAGGTGAATTTTCTGCCTCCCAAATAGTGATTATAGATGTACATATGTACATACGCTTTGTGGAACAGTTAGACCAAGGATTTTAGAACTTACTCTCTACTAATATTCCATTGACCGTTATACGTACACCAATATGCATTCGGTGTAATTAATCCAAAATGACCGGGTTGCCCATCATTCAAATCTCTAACGTGTTGGTGTCTGGAAATAACCTAATGATTTTCCTGCCCCTAGGCCCGGAGGATTGTTCACACTTATGTATGTTTCAAAGACCATGTTCTCACACGAGCCGATTACATCACTACCAACTTCATATGCACATTATGAAGGTTGGATGATTGATGAAAACTCGTTTGGACGGCCACTGCCCACTCATCTTCGACTCGTTCTATGGATGGTACAAGACACAGAGACAATATAAAAACACCACAAGCGAGTAAAAGTGAATTGTATTCGCCATACATTCGAATATTGTACATTGTGACAATCGGACGACCACTTTACGCCCACCTAGAGGCTAGAGATAGTCATCTTAGCATATATCTTGTAACCGGTCAATCAGGCACGAGTCAAACAACATGATAAAGCGATTGTGTGATGACAGTCAGATGTCAGGTAGAAGCCACAGGTATCTCTTGTGAATGTCAAAACACCAAAAACCCTATCCCCGTATCTACCTCATTCCTCTTACAGATTTACACACTCATATCCAATATATTGGCACAATCGCATCTGTCGTACCGATAAGACCTATAAAGATTTATTACCTGGCGGCATCTTCTTATACACCATACTCGGACGGGCAGCCAGTCTGCCAATTAAGCCGTGGGCACATACCAAATGAGATCACCCCGACACAGCAGCCGTTATACTCGTTGCACCAGCAGAAACGCAAATAAAACACGATGACCTTGGACTTATTACCCTGATTTGGACGGTACAGGTGGAGAGGTAGAGTAAACAAAAAAACAAAAACTTTAAAGTTTCGCTTTTGTCTACCTACACTCGGATAAAGTACATTAACCAACGTACAGAACTGAGTGAATCTAAAGGGTAGCGTGTATGACGGTTACTTTATACAAAACCCACCCCAGCGAGTTGTTTTGTTTGGTAACCGACTGCCTTTGGGCCAATTCCCGGGCTTGTAGCACCGTGCAAGGTGAAGTGGTGGCTCTTGCTGGCTGCAAATGAAGCCAGATACGGGCGCCAGGAATGGACAGATGAGGGTAGGTGCTACCGTTTGCTGCTGTTTGATGGAGCATGTTCAATGAAAAGTAAATTAAATAATAATGAAAAGCACCCGTGTAATGAAGGGTTAGACCGCCATTTCAAGTGTGTCGATAATGACCCTAAGGTTAGGTTAAGCGGTAAAACAAAAAAGTGATCAGAGGTGAAGCTGTCAAATAAATAGCCAATTTTTCTTGAGTTCTTAAGAAACTTGAAACTTATCGAAGCTTGGCACCTCTCAACCAATTGAATCCTAACAAAGGTCCAGTTCCCATGGCAAAGTTCACACTAGTTTGCTCTCAATTATATTTCTCGTCAAACTGGTCCGTGATATGAATTCTTGTGAACTCAGCTATGAATAGAACATAATACAATGAATACGGACTAAGGAGTGTGTTAAATGGATGGCTGGCGGTTTACCATCCATCCGATCGCTCTTTCTAGCTTTGAGAATCACGATTTTGTACTTTCTAATTGTATTCCACTGTAAGTCATGCCAACAAGAAAGATTACCAACGATGCCGCCACCGCCACATCAAATACATACCATTCACCATTACGGGTTACGGCAACACGATGATCTGACCCAGTTTCATGATCTGACAAAAACCTCCTCCGAACGAAGTTAGATAACTCTTCCCTATGAACGAACGAGGCAGGCGAACACAACACAAAAGTCTTCGAATAGCCCACCATGGGGCTATTGTCTATTGTGTAGGTATCCATTGCGAAGAGTATGCCCTGACATTTCGAGTGTAGATAGTTAATTGATGTTGGTAAATACGGATGAATGGGAAAGGAGTTTCAGATAGTATCTCTTGGGACTCTCCAGGGATTGTATTGGATAATACATATTTTCGTTCGATTGGTGCATTGTGAATGCCTGGCTGCTTGGGCGTTCGTCCATAAATCATTTGTATCGTAGTGTGCGGTCGGCATGATTTGCTTGATTTGCTTTCGCTTGGATTGATGTCATGAAGTGCACTTTAAATAGGGTAATCTTGTCTTTTTTGTAATAATCCAAGGTATTGACTAGGTACTTCCTCACCCACGTCCGATGATGACATTTAGAACCGCGAAAACAGATAGTCTAAACTGAAAATCAGTACCGCCACCTACTCATGACACTAACTTTTCGAGACGCAATTTCCTTACCAACGGCTATTGCAGAGCACCACACACACATGCAAACTTGCAATTCTTGTATCTGTATAGATACATATATGGGATGAGAGCGAAGGCGAACGAGTTAATTGCGCTAACGGCAAGACGTATCTCTAGCGCCTACGTCTACTACTGTGTGGCGGATGAAAACAACCGTACATGTGACGAAGCTAAACAAACTCAACGCAATCTAATTAAACTTGTTCACCCGCATTACCATCATTCGATGACGACTGCGGGGCCACAGATCGGTTGAAAGTATCTCGCCGAAGGTCATAGATACACATTATAACCGCCTGCCCGATTCACCACGTCCAACTTTAAGTAATACAAAATTAGAAAACACAAAAGTCACAAAAGCTAACGATGACTATCTATGTATCTACGCATCTATGAACATATCTACATGCGAGGCACGAACAACATGTACACAGTAAGCAGCCAGGTCTATTGCCAACCATATGTATGTGCTAATGCTAATGCAGTGGTCTTGTAGATAGTAGACAACGGTCAGAGGCTGAAATACGAGTGCACTAGTGCACTAGCATCGGGAGCTGCCCCCTTTTCGTTTGCGCGATCGCCCATCAAACTGGGGCCAGTTTATTTCTTCTCTGTTCCGTGTAAATCGTTGTGGATGCAGTGTCCCAGCGGGAGCTTGTTACAACATGAGCAGTAGAGATAGCTGCCAATACATACAATGAGTATCTGATGATGATGCCGCATAACGTTGACGGCGAGAGTATCTGTTTACTAGTAAAACTGCATGCAACAAACGACAAACGGTAATGTTTGCTTTACGACGCTTGGTGGCTAGTACTTGGTCAACCTACATACGAGCACGGCCTAGCCTAGGCTCAAAAAAAAGTTTGCCGCGCGACGATGACGACGTAACCGCTGCCAACATTAGATTCTATTGCCATTTATAGCATCAGGTTTGCAAGACCAGAGTTGTCGTTCCCATTACCCGCTTGGTCGCGCTGACTGGCCAGCACAGACATAACAGTTAAAATACAACGATTGACTAGGAGTATCGATGGCAGCGCGGCTTGTGCTACAGCCTCAACGGGTCTTGGTCATTAGTGGAGCAGTTGCAGAGCACTAGTGTCATTCGATTTTTTTTTTTGTTCTCTCTTCTGCTTACTTCTCTTCCTCTTTCTTGTAGTGTTTTTAATCTATCTGTTCATTGGCGCGCTATGCCACTATGTAGCTCAGCGATTGTACAGATAACTGCCATTAATATTCTCATTTCACACCGCATCGATCGCGCATAACGGGAGCTGCTGTAAGTACTGTTGGCTGCAGAAACATTTCGTTGCCATTTTCCTCTCATTTCGCCATTCTGGTTCTCGTATTCGATATGGCCGAGGATCAATCGATTATGTAAGTTTTAGAGATTTGAGGCTTTCTCAAAGGTTAAGTATTCGTAGTGCAATAACATCTGTACTTAGCGGTAATCTTGTGTGAATGGAAAATGTGAAAGGCCGCAGTTGGCTACATCAGCCACGTGAATTATTTAATTTGAAATTCTTTACCAATTAAATAATTAAACTATCCATTGACCTAGTTATGAATCCCTGAAAGCCCGCTGCGACCAAACAATAAATAAAAAGAAAGAAAAAACCCAAAACCCTGACAACACTGGTTTGATGAACAATAACGATAATTGCCTGATAGTAATAAGATTTAGGAATAAGAAAAACGACGACGATGAAGCCTGATAAAGACACCATCAAGTGAGAAAGAAATGATAAAGCTTGACAATGGCCACCTAAGTCTGGCTATGAAAGAGACAGGAGAACGAAAGTCCAGAACGACACAAAGCCTTATGCTTAATGCCGATTCTATGAGTATCTATGATAAAGGCTTTCGCAACTGAGGTTGAAAGAAAATCAGCAAAGCTAGGGACAAACAATAAATTGAGAGCATTTAATGCGATACAACTTTCATTCCGGCCAAGTTAAGAGGCCAGATGGGATACAAACAAGAAAGAAAGGCCTAATGGGTAATGAAGATTCGCTGGTTGACTCTAATGTTGCCATTTACCTTGCACTATAATTAATAATTCTTTTAACATTGAAGTTAATTGGCTTATGACATGCTGATGATTGTTATCGGCGTTTAGTCATTAATCATAAAATAAGTGAACACACGCACGTGCCTTTCAGTAATTGCTTACGACTGGCAAAATGCGACCATGACCCTCCCGTACGTTAATTGCTTGAGCTCTTAGCACAAATTTGGCTATTTCAAAGCTTGATTCAAATACCCAAACTCTTTACCGCCTTCTTGCCACTAAGATATATGAATGTATCTATTGAAGTTCTTTAACCGAAAATTAAGCATACGAATTAACAATCGGAGCCATTATGTGGGTAGGAGAATCTTCTTACTTACTTACTTATCAGGCCAGCGATCCATGGAGGATCTGAGCCTGAGCTATAGCTGCCTTCCATCCTTGACGGTCCCGGGCACGCTGCTTCCAGTTGTCAAGACCAAGATGTCTTACATTTGCGATTACTTGGTCTTTTTTCGTTCGAAAGAACCCAAAATCAGCTCCGCTGTCCTGCTTTTCGTCCAGCTTTCGGCTCCGTACAGCAAGACTGGCAGAATGAGCGTTTTGTAAAGCATGACTTTGGTCTTTCGAGTGAGGAGTTTGACCCCAGTTGTTTGGACAAGCCGAAGTAGCAGCGGTTGCCAAGGGCGAATCTATGCCGGATCTCCACTGGGGTGTCATTTGTGGAATTCACGTTTGCCCCGAGGTAGGCAAACTCCTTAACTACATCGAAATTGTAGCTGTCAATTGTTATATTTTGTCCCAGGTGGTGAGCGACGGATTGATTTTTGCTTGACAGCATGTATTTCGTTTTGTCCGCATTGATCTTAAAACCAACTCGTTTCGCCTGTTCTTCAATCGCCGTGAATGCTTCCACAATGCCACGGCGAGAACACGCGATGATGAAATTTGCTACTTATCACCGCATTATGAGCTGTCGCAAAGTCAGCGAGTCGGAAGCCGTTATCTGTTGTTGTATCGTGGAGGCTGTGCTTTCCGATCACTCCGCCAAGGGTGAGCAAGATTTTTACATCGTACTCCGGACAAGTTCCGTAGGCGTTGTCCAGGAGGGCATAGAAGTCCTCCTTGATAGGGTCTTCAGCCTCGTCGGTAGGGGCGTGTGCACATATAAGGCTGATGTTATAGAATCTGCCTCTGATGCGGATCACAGCCAGGCGATCACTTATAGGTTTAAAATCGATGACCTTCGACCTTAACCGCTTTCCCACGACAAATCCGCATCCCAGTAAGTGCAACCTTTAAAAATGAATGATCGCCAAACAATCTTGTTTGGAACGACCATATATTCAGTGTCGCCAATAATGCTGCGAAATGCCTAGGCTTCTTATACATATGCAAGAAATATTTCCCACCCTTAGATCTGGCTGCAATCTATAAGGCGTTCATTCGCCCCAAATTAGAGTTTAACGCTCGTGTCTGGTCCGGTGCTTCCAAGACCTCATTGCACCTACTAGACAGAATACAAAAACGAGCCATAAAACTTGTAGGTGACTCCAGCATTACCAAACCATTAGACTCGCTAAAACACCGCAGGAATGTTACCTGCCTCTTCCTGTTCGTTACTACCACCAAAAATGCCCTGATGAAATAGCCAGTTGCATTCCGCCCCTTCAACATTTCTCCCACAATACACGTCTCTCTAGGAATGCTCACCAATATACCCTGAAGCCCGCTTTCGGACGTACTGTCAAATAAAGAGAATCTTTCATTAACCGAACCACACGAATCTGAAACTCCCTGCCGGATTCGGTTTCCCCCACTCAATGCAACATACAAGCATTTAAGATCAATGTCCATCGGCATCTCCTCTATTCCTCTTCCTTTCTACCTTCTGCCCGCACTGTCTCGCCGACATAATAAGGTTATTAGACCTAACAAGGCTATAAAAAGTGACACCAATGTGAAAGGAAAATTGTCACAGATCAAGAGTACCTATTCAATAAAATCCAAACAGTTAGTGCTTCAATCAACCATTACATCACTCGAACTATCTGGGGGAATTTTACATAAGCAAAGCCGGTAGCTTATTCTTATAACATTATTCGCCAGCAGATTGTTGCAACTAAAACAACAACTAAACATTGATTATTGTTTTTGTATTTTCTCTTACACTCTCTTAAGTCCTTTCTAATCACTTTAATTGAATAACAAAGTCAAAAATTGAAAGCTAAAGCTGATTTTGAACCGCACCCCGATTACCGTCCTCTATTCGGTTTCATCCGTATCCCACGTATGATACTTCAATTATAAAAGTGAAAATTTGAGGTAAATTTTCACCTTCATCATTGTGATCATAAACCAAAGCAAAAAAATAAAATAAAACCCAAAGATAAATGGTAAATAATATATAAGGCACGCGTGCTTATGGCACGACGACCGACGTTTGGATGTTATTTTAAATACATTTTTGCATCTACATACGGTGGTGTTCAGATAAATAGCACACCCGTAAGTTCTCATACATTATGTTGTGCCAATAGTCTAAAAAGAGGTTCAGATTTTTTTTGTTTTATAACTGATGTGCGTTTATATGTACTTTATTAAAAAACACATAATTCCTTTAATATTTTGTAGGATATTTCATGTTCCTTATCACTATTGACAACGTTTTTGCAAACTCTCTACTAAGCGCTTACATTTCTGGGCAGGTATAGCTTCCCAAGCAGCCTTCATGGTTTGCCGAAATTCTTCTAAATTTTTTGAGCTGGAGTCTTTAACAAAGGAGTCAACATCAGTCCAAAGATTCTCGATAGGATTCAGATCGGGATATTAGGTCGGCCAATCAAGCAGGAAAATTTATCGCGCCGAAAGCCAATTCTTCACTATCCGCGAAGTATGCTTTGGATAATTGTCATGCATAAAAATCGGTGATATAGGCATAGAGTCGTCGGTATATGGCTCCATTTGGTTCTCCAGGATTAGCTTATAGCGATGTTGATTCATAATGCCATTTATTTTCACAATTGGTCCAACGCCATGCCATGGCATCGCCGCCCTACCATTATGCTTCCACTTCCACGGATGTTGCTCTTGGTTTCCATCTGATCCCAACCTGTTGAACCTATTTTCGTCGCGCCACAAGATATTTTTCGAAAAGGTCAAGGGTTTGTTCTTGTTAGCATTTGCGAAAATAAGTCTTCTCTCTCGGTTTTTTTTGGGGACAAGAGGTTTTTTTCTGGCGATTCTTCCATGAAGCTGGAATTCAATTAACTGGCAACTTACAGTTACGGGCACTTCTGACGTTTTTCTTTTTTTGTTGTTCCTTACGGGATTTGCGGAAGATTGGCTGTACCGTAGGACCTTCATTGCATTTTGAACAAGCTTCCTAGATCACCTTAATGTCCTTGCCACCTCTGAAATAGTCTTTCCATCCTGTATCATGGTACCGACTATTTGCCTCCTTTCCTCCGTGCAACGCTTTCCTCTGCCCATTTTAAATACTCCTATTTGTGTAAGAAATGAGTGTAATTATGGCTATCCTTAAAAAGATTCAAACTAACCTCACTTAAATCACTGAAAAATATTTTTTTCTTTGACACACCATGGTATGTGCTATTTATATGAACACCCAATTTGCAATGATCACTAGCTCTAACGATTGCGAAACCAGGAAAACTTAACGGGATCTTCCTTGTACCTAGTATGTTTTCATTATCATAACGGTAGTACCTTGGGATATTATGGCTTTATTCTTGTGCAGCCTGTAAGTACAGTGTGTATTGCAAGCAAATACACTTTTGAAGAAGGGTGTGCTATTTATAAGAACACCACTGTACATATGTATAAATGGCTTGTGACAGCAATTAAGTTCGTTTGATATTGCTTACCACAAGTCATACAGTACGGCACAGGGTGAGGACATTCAACTGTTGTTTTATACCACCGAATGTATGGTATAGACTCGAAGCGAAAAGACTCAATTAAACGCGTACCTCGCAGGCAAGGAGAAATTATTTTGTGCGATAATTGTTTATAGATACACTCTTCACATATAGTCATGGATATTAAGTTGTTAAAACTAATAGCTGCTTTGGCGTCAGCGAGTATTTGAAGAATTTGCGTTTGCGTCACGATACGATTGAATAATTTCAGACCAGTTCGTTGGACGCTGATGAACCCAGACCGTCTATAAGCTCGTTTTTGTTTATTTTTATTGTTTTACAAGTACATATCACATTTTGGCAGCAAATCATTGCAAAAGTTTCAGTACTTTGACGAATCGAAATGAAAGGAAACGTTTTATCACTACACAGAGACTCGCTGTAATTCGAATATGTATTTAACGAGCCCTTGCGGGTGATCTCACGCAGTTCAATGAGTACTCTTAAAACAAATTAGTACAATACATTCGTGGTTCAAAACCATATTTTTTATTTGCTAATTAGTACATCAGCCAGAACGAATCGATTTATCTGCATCACCTGGTGGTCCAGTGGCAAGAGCAGTTTCATTACATATATTTGTCCATCTGCAGCTCTTCAAATACGAATGTATAATGTGGAGATAGGCCGTCAACTCGTTCTGCTCCATTTGTACAAATCGACTTACAATTAGATTGATCTTACCATCGATTATACATATCATGGAACGAAGCACTTTAACGTTACGCTCAACTAATTATTTATAATCAACTCGCTCGAAGCGTATTAATTGATTCCTTTTAATTGCAGATTAAAGTTCCATCACCGTTTTCCAATTAGCATATTGTTTACCATTTCCATAAGTCCTTGAGCTTATATCGACCACCGATGGATTCTAACCAATTCATCAACTCATGAATTATTTACGAATCGATTAGGAAGTGAATGACTTTAGGAAGCTCGCTTTTGCTCATAATCAACTTAGACACGTAACACGGCAAAGCCATTTCCTTCCGTCGTGTGTCACGTAAGGAGAAGAGTCCTTTAGATAAAAAAGGGAAAAGTCAAAAATAGCGAGAATCTGCATAAGGCAATCGAGTTTGTGTGTGCTATACTCAGATGTGAGATGTGATTTATCACCGTTCTAGACACTCTGGCACCATAAATGTCTGGAAGAGTCTTACCAAAATTGATGACAATCATGGCAAAAACCTTTTTAGTGCAAATATACACCCCCAAGTGGTTATCTTCTACACGTTCTGTCCTTTTACTGATAACGACAAGTTTGAGATATTGGACACAAAGGCAAAAAAGGCACCACAACTTGGTTGTGACAAACGACATGATTCGAATTTGAAAGAATACCGAGAAAATAGAACAAAAGAGCAGAAATGAAAAATTGAAATTGATTCGCCTCGTGTTCTCTCATATTGAAGGGGACAGTATATAATGGATAACGAAGAATCAATTCAATTTCCACTGGGCGATGTGTTTCATCGAAATCGGATAAACCGAACAAGTTGTATTCGTTACCAAGGACGAGGATTTGTCATGTACAATTGGCAATGAGAAACATGTGTTGTACAGTTTACACGAGCACGGGTGTAGGGCATATCAAATAGATGGCATCTCGAACACCTGATGGAATTTTTGCTACTTACAGCGCTGATTGAAAAATGACAAGATAGTGGGAGGAAAGCGGATGGAAAACGGAAAAAGGTGGTGAATCAATAGATGGATTGAGTCTGGTGTCGGAAATATTATTTGTGAGAGGTTGAAAACTTTACTTACTTTGATAGTGCTACAGTTTGGGGTGAACCAGGTTCTAGACCAACAAGCCTCTCCAGCCGGGCCGATCTTTGGCCAGCCGCTTCCAGTGCCGCACGCCCAGTTGGTTGAGGTCCCTTTCAACCTGTGCGCGCCACTTTAAATGCGGTCGTCCTCTGCTGCGTCGTCCCTCGGGGTTGGAGTCGAAGACTCTTCGGACCGGAGCGTTGATGTCCATTCGCTCTACATGGCCTAGCCATCTTAGACTTCTAACCAGGCCGATGTCGCTGTACAGCCCGTACAGTTCTTGGTTGAATCTCCTCCTCCACTCTCCGTTTACACAAACGGGAGGAGGACCGGGATGATTAAGGTTTTGTAGAGGGATACCCTCGTTTTTCGAGTAGTATAAGGCTATACTACTCAATTGCCTCTTGAGCCCGAAGAAGCAGCGATTGGCAAGAGTTATTCTGCGTTTTATGTCAGCGCTGGTGTCGTTGCTGCTTGTCACTATCGAGCCAAGGTAGACGAAGTCCTTGACAACTTAAAAAATATAGCTGCCGAAGGTGACGTTCTGTCTAAGACGTCGGTGATGCGCGTCTTTCTTGGATGACAGCATATACATATTTGGTCTTGTCCCCATTTTCCCTTAGACCCATTTTAGCCGCTTTTGCTTCAATGCTTGCGAACGCCTCATTGACGTCTCGCTTTGTCCGTCCAATAACGTCAATGTCATCTGCGTAGGCAAGCAATTGTGTGCACTTGAAGTAGATCGTACCTCTTGTATTGGCCGCAGAGTCCCGCCCGATCTTTTCGAGTATGATGTTAAAGAAATCAGATGACAGTGCGTCACCATGTCTAAAACCTTTTTGAACATCAAAGGGGTCGGATAGTTCACCTCCGACCTTAATGGAGCAGCGAGAGTTATCCATAGTCATCCTGCACAGTCTGACGAGTTTGGCAGGGATGTTAAAACATGACATATCCCTGTATAGCTCGTCTCTATAAACACTGTCATACGCGGCTTTAAAGTCGACGAAAAGATTGTGCGTGTCGACCTGGAATTCATGGGTCTTCTCCAAGATCTGCCATAGTGTAAATATTTGGTCTATCATGGATTTTCCTGGCCTGAAACCACACTGGTAGGAACCTATCAGATTTCCACGAACGGCTTCAGGCACTTACACAGTACGGCAGAGAGGATCTTGTACGCGATGTTCAGGAAGCTTATCCCTCTGTAATTGGCGCAGGGGTCTCCTTTCTTATGGACCGGGCAATCAATACTGAGATTCCATTCATCGGCCATGCGTTCTTCCGACCATGTCTTACAGATGAGTTGGTGCATGTTCCTGACCAGCTCATCGCCAGCTGCTTTAAACAGTTCCGCGGGGAGTCCGTCTGCTCCAGCAGCTTTATAAGATTTATGTTTCGATATCGCTATCTTAACATCGTCTAGGTCGGGTGGACGGGATTCTCCTTCGTCTTCGTCCATTGTGAATGGTTCGCTCTGCCTGACGGCGGCATTTTGACTATCATCGCCGTTATACAGTCTGCAGAAGTGGTCCTTCCACAATCTCAGCATCGACTGTGACTCCACTACTAGTTGTCCGTGTTCATCCCTGCAAGCTTCTGCTCTGGCTTTATAGCCGTGGCATGTTCGTTTTACTTTTTTGTAAAATTTTCGAACGTCGTTCCTGCCGTAACATCTCTCCATCTCCTCGATCTCGCGCTTCTCGTGCTCCTTCTTTTTCCTTCTAAGAAGCGCATGCTCCTCCCTCCTTTTCTGTTCATAGAGCTCGCGGGCAGCTCTCGTCCGTCGATGCAATGTGGCCATGTGTGCATTCTGTTTCTCTACATGGGCCTGTCTGCACTTATCATCAAACCAGGGGTTTATCGACGGTGGTGGCTCGAAACCGAGTACATCTGAGGCGGCCTCTCTAATGGCGTTTTGACAAAGACCCCATTGCAGTTCTATGCTTTCTGCAGATTGCATCGGGACTTGAGAGAGCGAAGTTCCCGGCGGTCTCCTGCGATTGCAGCTTTCCGACGTTTTGGTGTTCTTACTTGACTCCGTTGAGTCCGAGAAATTCGCATCCGTACCTTGGCTGCAACAAAGTAATGATCCGAGTCGGTGTTGTCTCCTCGAAAGGTTCGGACATCTAGGATGCTGATCAATTTGGTTGGTTGTCGATTGATCGAAAGACCGCCAGGTCCCCTTATGGATGTTGAGGTGTGGGAATCGTGTACTTGCTACTACCAGATTATGTATGTCCCGCATTAAGTCTACTAGCCTTAGTCCGTTTTCTGACGTGGTATTCCTTACCCAGCTTCACATTGAAATCTCCTAGAACGATTTTGGTGTCATAGCTGGGGCATTGCGCATACGTTCTGCATAGGAGATCGTAGAAGTTGTCTTTATGTCGGTCATCTTTCTCCTCTGTGGGGGCGTGGACACATAATAAACTTATATTGCCGAGACTGGTCTTGATGCGGATAGTTATGAGGCGTTCGCTTACATACTGGAATCTTAAGACTTTTTTCCTGAGTCTGCCTCGAACAACAAATCCGCATCCGAATAAGCGTTGTTTATTATCTCTGAAGCAGTTTTCGTAGTATATATCACAGCTTTTCATCCGGTTTTGGCCTGGCCCATCCCATCGCACTTCTTGGAGCACATCGCACATTACCAATGTCTGCCTTATAGCAGTCCAAAGAGGGCCAGGTTCCTCTTTTCCCAGGAACAAAGCGTCTGGTCGCTGTACACATTGGTTCACTACCTGGCGGGTGCCAGTATAGCTATCCAGGGGAGGCCACGCGGAGGCTGTGTGTCAAATTGGATTGAGCTGGGACAGAGATCGAAGCTGGCGTTTGCCAAGTTAAACGCGGTCAACTTCTTTGCTCTCCTTTCTCCTTCCCTTCTCCCCTAGAGGTTGAAAAGCAAGGACATTTAGACGTCTAAAATTGGCATCGACTTTGGTTAGATAGTCTGACATTTTTGGGTCAATTTTTGACGCTTTAGTCTTGTTTGCTTTTGTCTATGCTGCGAGTGGTTCCAAGGACACTGACTGTTGCATAAGAAATTCTTTCATTTCCTCTTTCATTGAATTTGATGAATTTGTTCAAGAAGGCTGGTATCACCCTAGCCAAACCCTTTAGGTCTGAGTTTGGCCCGTAAAATAGTTTCACCGTGACCATCAAATCTGCAAGGGAAAACAGCTTTAAGTGATGGATGCGATTACCTGATACAAATACCTTCATTGCATTAACTACTTGTCGCAGTACCTGACTCGACTCGAAAACACATACTCCCAGTTCACGGCAAAGGCGCAAAATCATCGAACGCTTCCCGCTGATTTATTTAACTTTCACCCCGATGAATAACGAATGTTTCCATCTGTCAAACTAAACTGATGCTCATTGCAAACGCGACTACGTAATCTCCCATCCCAGCTGTCGGTACCACCACTTGACATTAACATTAACTCCAACCAGCAATGTCAACAAGGAATATCATATGTATAAAAAAGGAACAGTCGAATTTGTATCCATTTAGGGAGGTAATAAATATATCTCGTAGTCGTATATACTCGTAAGTACTTATCTACAATGAATTAACATAATCCCACGTTGAGATATTTTGCAGGAGAAGCAATTTCATCGATATCTGTCCATTTGATGGGTCGCGAAATAAAATTCAAATCAGCAACGATGTGCCGTTCGCGCATATGTACATACATAGGTATATCCATATCTCGAGAGAAGAGATTGATGTCGCAAATTAGCCAATCTTGGATCTGGGCCAGATAATAATGCTAGATGATCTTAGTGGAATATATGAATTTAGATGAGTGGGAGCCGCATAACTTCTGATTTCGTAAATAGTCCACTTCGAAGGTTTTCGTTTTGCTATTGATCTCATTTTTCGGCGAGACGAAATTCGTTTAAATCGGTCGGGGCAGATAAATAAAACGTTTCATCACTTATAAAAATGTAGTAGGAATGATTGTTAGTTAGCCTAAAGTATGATTTAAAGGCCCAGTTCGCGGGAATATTTTCCACGCCTTCGAGGATATTTTTGAAAATAAGGAAAAGTGTGGAAAAGTAACTCTATCAAGCTTTCGGTTAATTAGCATATTCATGTAATCCTTAAAGGACATGCCATAAAGAATAACTAGCGCCACGTAAATCGACCAAAATTTCCTTACAACATACCCTAAGTGGCCTTTTCGTAAAATAGTTTGAATGCGTACGGAACAGGACAGAGAAACCCCACAATTAATTACTATTCAGGGAGCGAGATAAATTTCCCTAAAGAACAAGAAACAGGAAACCATCTTTCCCTATTTCGGGTATTAAGGACTTCGTGTCGGTTGTTCATTACCTGAATATGCCTTTAGATGATTATGTCTTCCAGCTGGTTTTGTGTTACATCCTTATAAATATTTAAGATGGAGTGATGTGATGCTTTCAAGGCTGGAGAAGTAAGGATTTTAATTAGATGAGGATAACGTAAGTTGATTGTGGAATTTTAGTAAAATTGCATTGAAAAGTGATAGTGAAGTTAATATGCTTGTACGTAGAAGATGGAAGCGGGTAAGCTTTCTGGAGATCAAGGGATGTAACACTTGCTTGCAGACATATTATGGATGTGGTGATGTCGACATTAAGAAGCTTTCATTATAACCATATTACTAAGCCAGTTTTTATGAACTCTTCGGCTACTTAATCGGAAGGAAGACCCTATTTATATCCATTATGCAATGCATATATGTCCTCCTGCCGCAAACTTGAGCAAGAAGACAAAGATTCCCATACGCTCTGCAACTGTGACAGTTAAAACATCTCCTCATATTCCTACGTCGAATGAGTAAAGGCCATCAATTAATTAATTAAATTTTATTCGTATTTTTATTGCTCAAAATAACAATGGCAGTGCCTGCCCCTCCTGAGGCAGTGGAGCCGTACATATTTCTATTATATGACAGCCACGTGCCATAGTTCGCAAACTTTTCGCTGATAAATCGCTTTGACGACCATTCGCAAACTTGAGCGATTAGTAGAGATTTCCATGTGTTCTTTAGTGGACACGCTTCATCTACGATGACGTTTACATTAGCAGACCCCATAAAAGGGACTAATTCAGCCAGGCTATTGATTTTTATAACCTCTTTCTGTGGAAGGCAGTGGGATTTGAATTTATTCACATGAGCAACATGCAAAGACTTTAGAATCCGAAAGAGGAGGAGACTGTTCCAACATAATCTCACGATTATTGGCAAACAACCCAATTTCGGAAAAGGGAATAAAAATATATATAAAACCGCCTAGTCGGTAACCCATATTGATTGGGTTATAGAAACAACCATAAATCGAACTCTCTATATCCTTCGGTTTCGTATTTTGCAACCTCCGTATGTGATCTGAAGTTACGAATAGATGTAACTTGTTCATAAATGGTCTCGCCCAAGTGATTTAGGGCACGTGATCCAACGGCAAAGTGCGTCACACTTGAATTGTACTACGATACGTAGCATAAGCTTCAAAGTGCTCATTTTCGTTTCTGTCTAACACATGCCCGAGGTAAAAGGTATAACGTGCTCAGAATCATGGGTGACAAGTTATTCCAAAACCAGGGATTCCAAAACCAGGGATTAAATAGGGTAGTGGTAGTGACAGAACATACCTCCGGCAAAAGGTAATATAAAAAAAATCCAATGAGATTGAATGGGAACTTAAGAGCCTTGTCCTCGTCTTCTAATCTTGTGACAGTGCTCAGACGAATGTCTTCATAATTTTTTTTCCTTTGTTTTGTTTTAAATTTTCCGTTCATAAGTAATTGTGAAGTCAGGACATCTATTTGGTGCTGGAATTATCCTGTTTATATTTTTTCCATTTTCTTATTTGCAGACCTGAAATGGATAATTCGTTTTTGCATCTTTTCTGAAGAAGGTAAGTCCTTTTTCTGTGAAATAATTTTGGGAGTGGTATTTTATCATCATGACTATACACAAAGCATAAGGTCTTCTTTAACTATTTTATCATAGCCATCCTGCTAATGTTGATGAGTGGGAGATTTAAGTTAATGGGATTTATTCGTCGCTGAATATTTCATCGAGTGTAATTAGGTTTGTTGCCTTCTCTCGGATTCATTTCAGTTGGTCTAGGGGTTATAAGGTTCATTAATGAATGTATGTATGAACATATGTTGGCGTTACAGTCCATGAAGAACCTGAGCCGAGCTTCTCTCAATCACCCATGTTGTGGGTGATTTCATTTTCGCATAGGTGAAAGGGACCTACGGTTTATTGCAGGTTCCGAACGGCGAATTTCGAGAAGCTTTTCATGACAATTTTACTACAGGGGGGTTTGTCAGAACCCCGCTGAGGAGAAACACCGTGAAAAATACGTTCGATGACATGGCTGTGTCGGGATTCGATCCCGTGTCATCGGCGTCAGAGGCCAACATACTACCCACAGCGCCACGGTGCTCTCAAGGTTCATTAATACTAGCGTAAATTGGATTGACAACTGTTTGAAGTTTACTTCAGTGTCATTACTCGATGGATGGCCACAACGACTATCACTAGTTGCTTTCAGTGCCGCACTCCCAGTTGGTTATAATCCCATTCCACCTGTGTGCGCCACCGTAGATGCGGTCGTCCTCTGCTGCGTCGTTCCTGCGGGCTGGATTCGAAGACTCTTCGGGCCCAACCATCTTAGACGCTGGATCCGCTGTATCATACTAGGCCGATGTCTCTCTCTCGCCTATACAAACAGGACTGTAGAATAAACTCAGAATTTTCTTCTAGAAACGGCCAAGAGCCTCCTTATCCACATTCGTTAAAGTCTTTCGAAAGTGGGCTCTACTTCTCAGTTGCCTCTTGAGCCCAAAGAAGCAGCGGTTGGCAAGAGTAGTCCTCAGCGCTGGTGTTGTTGTCGCTCGTCATAAGTAAGCCAAGGTAGACGAAGTTTTTGGCCACCTCGAATATGTATATAGTTGCTTAGAAATACGTTTTGGCCCAGACGTCGGTATTGTGTGTATTTTTATTTTTTTATAACAGCATAGGTATATTTGGCCGTTTCCTACCTCAATGCCTACGAAAGCCTCATTGACGTCTCGCTGTGTCCTTCTAATCACGTCAATGTCATCTGCGTACGCGCAGATGACTTGAAATAGATCATACCTCCTAGGTTGGCCAGTGACTTTTGCACGAACTTTTCAAGGACGATGTAGAAAAAGTTGCATGACAGTGTGTCGTCTTGTCGAAATCCTTTTCTAACATCAAAATAAGTTGTTTGGTTACCGCCCTTAATGGCGCAGCGAGAGTTTAGCAGGGATGTTAAAACTTGACAGGGCTCCGTATAGCTCTTCTTTATGCACCCTGTCATACGCGTCTTTAAAATCGACGAAAAGGTGATGGAAGTCGATTTGGAATTTTTGGGTCATTTCCAAGATCTGCCGCAGTGTGAATATTTGATCTATTGTAGACTTAACTTGACTTGATCAGGTTATTCACAGAAGACTTCAGGTGTTTGCACAATACGGCAGAGAAGATCTTGTGTTCAATTTTAAGGAGACTTTTCCCATATATTACACGTTCAAGGGAATAATTAATGTCGCAATTTGATCTTATCGGAGAGACTTCTTTACATTTTCCCTTTCTAGCATCTGTGAATATTAACGATGAACAATAAATTCCATTCATTCACTTACAAGAACCGGTCATTGGACTGGGAGCAAATGCGAAAAGAGCAACACTTAATTGACAGCCCACGCTGACTTGAGCGCCATCTAGCTCGTGTTACAAGCAAAGATATTAAACACCTTTCACTTAAGCACGTAGGGCTCTTGAATTAAATAAAAGCACACACTTCCAAGTACCACTTGGCACTTGATAAGATGCTTTTGGCAATGTCAACGCTCTTCTTGAGTATCGTACTCGTCCATGTTCATTTCGACTGCCCTCTTGGATTCCCCCTATGACAATATAGGGGCTCCCCTATTAACTACACAAAACTACTTGTACCTATGCCTTGCGTAATCAGCTTCTTTGATGTCTCGTCGTAGAAAGTTAATTGGACTGGTATGGTCGTCGTGACTGAAAAGAAGCCATGTCCTTCGCCTTGAACATTGTCTTTCAAGAAACTAAGCATGACTCGTGTGTATGTTTGAAAGCAACTAAAGGCAAGGGGAGGCAATTTTTCACTTGACGTCATTTGTAGGCTTTCAGTGCCATGACACAGTTACTAAGATACATCCTACCCCCGGTTTGTGTGCGCCAGGCCTTGGAAACGTATCGCACTCGTGTGGCTGGTGTGAAGGAAAGGCAACTGGCGCAAGATAGGAAATTGAATGGATTCAGTTGTATGTACATATGTATGTATGTAGGTGTAGAAACTACATTCGACATACGTACGTACATACAGACATACCTAAAGGGTTGTGCGAGGAAACATGAAATAAAAAGTGAAATTTGTATTAAACTTGAGAAGGCGACTTGATGCACGACAAACGTACGAGATCTAACTCAAAGTGTGTACAAAAGAAAAGGCATATTAGTAGCCTTTTGTGCTGTGCTCTACATAGATTGCGTGTATGCACTCAAATGAATTAAACTTGCAGTAGAGAAAGACTAAATCTAGAAATATTTCTTTCATATCTTACACACCTCCAATGCCCAAAAACAAGTTATTGCTGATGTCAATTAAGCAAGTATTGTCCGCTCGTTGCTTATCGGTTGGCTCCCGGTCGGGCGACTATTACTCAATTAAGCTTCATCCAAACTATTTATCTACAGGCATTGTTTGTTTCTGTTGATATTTCAAAAATAAAATTAATTAGCGATATTTATCGCTCGACTACATCGCATTTAATTGCCTAGGTATGGAAGCCATTATCCTTCTTCGCTCCCACCAGTTGCTAGTTATCCTTCTCCGTCGGAGAATCCTTTTTGTCTAGTAACCTCGTTAAAAATCCGAACAATAAACTTGTGTAGGTAGAATGCCATTGGAGGACGGCACTATGTACACTACAGCAGACGTTCGTGTTGTCAGGAAGCTTGTTGCCTCAAGAGATGGTTGTTTGTGAACACTTATCCTTCTGCTTATCCCTGACTTTTAGATCATGTCCGAGGCAATGATGATGAACATGAGAAAAGGATATGATTCTGCTGCGTTGCAATTGCCTGTTGTTCTCGGTCGTTAAACAGTCGTCAAATTGTTTATAATTGGATTGTATAAAGCTCGGTGGTCGATCGTGGTTGTTTCTTTATGGGAGAAGTGGGAGGATGGATGCCGGCCGAGAGTTGGGTGAACCAGTTTTCGTTCGTTTTTCTATGAATGGATTTAATTTCTACTTATGCAGGAGGATGTTATTGTCGTTGGAATTGTAATCCCCTTGTTCTCGAAATAGAATTTTGAAATTGGACAAGTCAACTACGGAATATAATAGCTAACAAGTTGATACATATTTAAATTTATTCAAAATGAAATTAAGCTCTCTTGATATTGGTTCATGAATAGGTTTACTTGAGAAAAATATTTGGAAAAAACGGATTTTACGGATTCTCTCAGGGGTTGTCTTCAATTTTCTAATTAATCCTTTTACCAAGGATTTGTCATTGCTTCAGTTCTGTCAGCTGAGTTTTGAAAGGACACTGAACGAAAGTCAGTACGTAGAAGTATTAGGCATTAGAAGGACTTTTTTTTAACGAGGTTGGATGACTACAATGAAACTGTCATCTTCAATAATCATTTCTCCCATCATCCATTCCTTTTCATTTCAAAATCTAAACTACAACCTACTCAGCAGCTTAAACTGGCAGGAAATGAATTTAATTCAAGGCAACACTTTACTTAATTCTTTGCGAAGCCCTAAATTAAATAATTTCCCATGGAACCACCTTCAACCAACAGCTCGACGCAACACTTCCGAATCAGTCACTAGGCCATCTACACCAGAAAATCACAGCAATTTCTTCTTATTTATACTAATTACGACACGGCGTGGAAAAATAGACGCATTCAAGGCCCTGGAAGCAATGGAAGTCAAAATGAATTAAAAGACACTCAAGCAAAGCACACACAAAACAAAAAGGCATCAGCTACCACCCAGAAGGTGGCAGTGGCACACAAACGCCCAAACACACACAACGCAAATAATCCTATTAACTGTGGCGCCTGAAGTATCTGACAATCCGAATCACACATTCGTATGCCAGACCACCAGACCGCGTCGCGAAAACCTGCCACAATAATTCACTTTTAACTATGGTAAAGGACCTTGACTGCAGAATGAAATCAGAAAAAAAAAAATCAATAAGCCTCGGCGGTGACAATGGCGCTGAACTAAATACATACAATTTGCGTTGAGTTATTGGCGAAATGACGTATGGGGTATGGCGTATATACCCCAGTGGTAACTCGATTTATAGGCTCTCCAGATGAATATGGATTTACATTCACCCACCACTCCATTTAACAAGTGACTGAGACAGACTTCAAGGCGAATTACTGAACCGCAACCGGATGAGCTGACGGACGTGTTTGGTGGACGTATCTGTTGTTGTCCAGAAATCGCAATGGTTTTTGTGGTAAATAAACACAAGGAGACCGAAATGAGACACCATTCAATCCGGATGCGACTTGGCACACGGAGTGCTCCCGAAGCGCTTCCTGTTGAATATTATTATATTAATCCAAGAGAGATACTATATATATATATACATATGTATGTATGGATATATACTCCGGAATATTAAATAACCAGTAAATAAGAATCATTTGGCGAACAGCGTGGATTTGGTGTAACATTGGTCACTTGGAATAAAATTAAATTTAAGTAAGCTACAGTGGGTATCGCTCGTATTTCACGTCAATTGAATGTGTCAAAAGTTTCTGAATCAAGGTACCAAAGTCGCTGGTTGAAAGGCAGTAAACAATTTCGAATTGCCCGCGGAGTAGGAAAACTTTAAAAACTGACAACACATGGGAAACAGCCTTAAACGTATGGCAGAGAATATTCAGCGTGACAGGTCTATGAATAGAACGAACGTTTTGCGATGAATACAAAAGCAGAACTCAACTCATGCAGCAAGGTCACACGTCACATCAACTGTCTGAAGGTTTAAGTGTGTTCTTTCGCATTGCACTGTAGATTATTAACTCGCTTGATGGATTGGGGTTCACGGATATGACATCGTTTTAAAAAACCACTTCATAATAAGAAATGATTTGTTCCAAATAACCAAGAAGAGCTTTCGCAGCACTTAATTACTTTCCATTTCTTGAAGAGAAGCTCAAGAAATATCCTCAATCAAAATGCTCAGGGTGCATACACAAATCGCTCCACCGACGCGCATGATGAGCTCGATCCTCCTTCAGATGTTTTAATCAGAGAATCCTTCCTGAAAAAAAATTAAACAAAGCAATAATAATGCCAGAGGACCTGCTTGTTTTTTCTTCTCCCTTTTTCAAACTCTTACTCATGTTTATGGCCAAGTAATTTGTTCAGGAGTAACAGGATGCTACCGGCGTCGCATGACGCCATTCCGTCATTTGAATAAAAAATCCTGGAAACATACATCCGAACAGGATTTTTTTCCTTTTTTTTTGTGTGTTATCGAACACAGAGAACAACAGAATCGATAACATTGTTCCGGAACAACCCGATTGGGTGGAACACAGAACGTTGTTCAAAGTGTTGTCGTATACTTTCATATGTTCACCTTTAATGGCCCCCACCTTTCATCAACCGGTAGCAACGCCGAACAACCGAATACGATAGTTGGCGTTCCATCTACATACATATAAAAATGGTAGGTCTTCGGTAGTAAAATGATGTGAGGGAGCACACTGCGTCAAGCGTTCAAATAAAATATTTACAAATCACAAGGTGGATGTTCATAAAAACACACATTTCGATAGCAAAGAGAAGTTGAAGTAAATCCCCTGTACGGAGGACTAGATTGCCCAGGTCAGGAGGGGGATATCCTAATAAATCCCAATGAGCTTACCACAGATCAGGGGATTCATTAAATATTCAGACTCCATCCAAATCTAAAACTCGTCCTGTCATTCGTAGTCATGGCAATGCTATCTATTGTGGCGCTGTCATTAGAAACTGTTTTAGGGTTAAGGCGACAAAGGTTTATCCACACTTAGTGGGTAATTTAATGCTTAAAGTGATGAAAATTGAATGCAACCGATTCAGAAGTTTGTCTTAGATATTCATGACAGTTCCGGGAGTGATTATAACTTTAAACGACTTTGATGGCTGTGACGTTGTTATTTAACTGCATTCAGTTTTCCAATGGGTTGGTCAAGGAAACGCGCTTATCGCCGTGTGTTCTGGTGATTGAGGCTCGCAAAAAATGATGGTAATAGTGTTTTCGAGCTCATTATCGAAAGAATATGGTCCAATGATACATTTTGATTACAAAACACACCAAACCAAAGTGGTTTTTGGATTATGCGTCGGCAGTTTGACTTATACACCGATCCTTGAGATGCCCAATTCAAGTGATCGACTCGTTATTCATTGTTTCGAATCATCTTTCGCACTTACGAAGTGTGACAAATAAATTCCAGGAATTTGTAAGCAAAGAAACAAGCAAATTCAGTTTGTCGCACAATTTTACTATCGACCTTTACAATAGTTCCTCTCTAAATCTACACAACGATTCTAATGTTGCTCCCACTATTCGAAGAACCCTTGATAATCCTTCGAAGTTAACTCGTTCGCAACCATGGTTACAGCCTCTTTGACCTGCTCTACATCGCCATGATGGGTTCCTTTGAGGTGTGACTTCATCGTGGCGAATAAAAATAAGTCGCACGGGGCAATATCGTGCGGGCGTGGCAACGTTGGAATGTGTTTTTTTTTTTTTTGCCCAAAACTCTTGCGCGATCGACAAGGAATGGGTCGGTGCTTTGTCATGGTGCAAGATTCAGCCCTTCTTGGCGAGATGGGTCCACATGAAAAAGACGTACTTGCAGTAATTTCAAGACTGTCGGTAACAACATATTCACGATGAACGATGCCGCGGTACCAGAGGTGACAGAAGCTTCTACACGTGGATCGTCTTCCAATTTGCCTATACAAATACATGTACGTGTTTTTGACATTCGCTCGTCTCCATACACTACTTGCAATTTTCGGAGGAATTCTGTCAATTCACCAGATTCCACAAATTTTTTTTTTCAAAAAAATTCACGTAACACACAAACAACATGTGACGTAGATTTGAGTCTTCGATGAAAACTGAAAGGATGGAGGCCCCCTTTTTAGACTGATGTTGACGAATGACGCAGTGTGGTGAGCTCTAAATTCCCGAAACTTAATTGCCACACCTCGTATTATCCTGTCTGCAAACAGTCTTTTGCCTGCCAGACTTTGGTGCATCTCCCGGTGAACTCATAACATCAAATATATGTACGTACTAAACGACCTGGGATGGCAAAGGACTAACAAAGGCCTCGTAGGCATAGCATCTATCCGACGGATGCTGGCCTGCTAAAAAGCGAGAAGAGCCACCGCAGTCGAACATCTTGCGGCACTGTTAGTAAGTCCTATCCCCACCTCCTCGTGGTGCCATCTGGAGATTTCCTATGGAAATCGCAGACGGGGAAGGGCGAATGGCGAGCCTCCCGCGCCAAAAAAACAGGATTAGTCGGTTGGGCTACGGCCTAGTAAGCCGTAACCGTAAAAAAAAACACAAACTCCGAAACAACCACAAGCCTCGGATATAACGGACCGGATTTTTGTTGACGACCCTTGCAAAAAACGAAAAAAGGACAATGATCTTCGGCTTTGTACGTGGAATGTTAGGTCCCCAAACAGGCCACGTGCAGCCGAACAACTTGCGGACGCCCTAGACCGCTATTAAGCGGACATCACCGCCATCCAGGAAATGCGATGGAATGGACCGGGTATAAAGCGGATGAAAAACTGCGATATTTACTACGGCGACTGCTATAGAGAGAGAGGGCAACGATTGTTTGGATGCGGATTTGTAGTTCGAGGTGGACTAAGGCAAAAAGTGCTAAGCTTTCGGCATGTGAGCGAACTCCTCATAACAATCCGTATCAAGGCTAAATTTTTTAACATCAGCCTGATCTGCGTCCACGCCCCCACGGAAGACAAGGATAACTCCGCCAAAGATGAGTTCTACGATCTCCTAGACAGAACGTATGCCCAATTTCCCAGCTATGACATCAAAATTGTACTAGGAGATTTCAATGCTAAGCTGTGTAAAGAAAGCATCTTTGAACGAGTCATCGGCAAACTTAGCCTACACGACACCACCTCCGATAACGGTCACAGGCTGATTGATCTTGCTACTTGGCGAAATCTCCTTCTAGCCAGTACGCGCTTCCCGCACCTCGATATACACAAAGGCGGCCTTTCGATCAATCGACTACCAACCAGATTGATCACATCGCGATCGACGTCAGACACTCCTCCACTATTCTTGATGTTCGAACTTTCCGAGGGGCTAACATTGACTCGGACCACTATCTTGTAGTAGCCAAGATGCGATTACGGATATCACGAACGCAACGGAGTAGAGTAAGAATACAAAGTTATGACGTCGGAAAGCTACTATCGCCAGAAACTGCTCTTGCATTTACCGATCGCGTCTCCCTTAAGCTCTCCAATACACCTGAATCCTCCACACTATCAATAGGACAGCAGTGGAGCCTTTGCAAACAAGCCCTGAAATGCTCTGCATCCGAAGTTTTGGGTTTCAAGGCTCCACCACGAAGAAACACCTGGTTCGATGACGAGTGCAGGAGGATTCATACAGCGAAGCAGGATGCATATAAGGCCTCGCTGCATAAAAGAACAAGAGAAGCTTGTGAGCTCTACGAGTTAAAAAGAAGGGAGGAGCATAAGCATAAGAAAGAAGAAAGAGCACGAGAAGCGCGCGATTGAGGATTTGGAGAGGTGTTACTGCAGGCGTGACGTTCGAAAGTTTTATCAACAGATAAAGCGAACATGCCAAGGTTATACAGCCAGAACGGAAGCCTGTAGGGATGAGAACGGACACCTAGTAGTAGAACCGCAGTCGATGCCGAGAATATGGAAAAACCACTTCTGCAGACTGTATAACGGCGATGTTAGTCAATATACCGCTGTCAGGCAGAATGATCCATTTCTAATCGACGGAGACCGCAGAGAATTCTGTCCCCCAAACCTCGACGAAGTTAAGATTGCCATATCGAAGCTCAAGTCGAATAAAGCTGCTGGCGCAGACGGACTGTCTGCTGAACTCTTCAAGGCAGCTGGGGATGACCTGGTTGGGAGCATGCACCATCTCATCCGTAAGATATGGTTAGAGGAAAGCATGCCCGAGGAATGGAGTCTCAGCATCGTATGCCCGATCCACAAGAAAGGAGACCCCTCTGATTGCGCCAACTATAGAGGAATAAATCTCCTTAACATCGCCTACAAAATCTTCTCTGCCGTTTTGTGTGAACATCTGAAGCCTTTTGTAAGTAAGCTGATTGGTCCTTATCAGTGCGGATTCAGACCAGGGAAGACCACCATCAACCAAATCTTCACACTACGGCAGATCCTGGAAAAAACCAATGAATTTCAAGTCGACACTCACCACCTATTTGTCCACTTCAAAGCCGCATACGACAGCGTAATTAGAGACGAGCTATACAACGCTATGTCTACCTTTGACATACCTGCTAAACTCGTCAGACTATGCAGGATGACTTTGGAGAATGCTCGCTGCTCCATCCGAATCGGTGAAAACCTTGCCGATAGTTTTGATGTCAAAAAAGGAGTTAGGCAGGGCGATGCGCTGTCGTGTGATTTCTTCAACATCACATTGGAAATGATTGTGCAAAAATCACTGGCCAATACAAGAGGCACAATCTATTTCAAATCCTCGCAACTCCTTGCGTACGCCGACGATATTGACATAATAGGTAGAACGCAACGAGATGTCAATGAGGCTTTTGCGAGTATTGACATGGAGGCGGCGAAAATTGGTTTGACGGTAAACGAGGGCAAAAGTAAATATATGCTGTCATCAAAAAAGGACGCTCACCACCGACGTCTTGGCTAGAACGTTTGTATAGACACATATAAGTTCGAGGTAGTTAAGGACTTCGTCTACCTTGGCTCCGCAGTGACCTGGAACAACGACATCAGTTCCGAAATCAAACGCAGAATCACCTTTGCCAATCGCTCGCACTCTCCCGAACGACAAATTTGACTCTATATAAGACCCTTATCATTCCGGTCCTGTTGTACGGCGCAGAAGCATGGACACTATCAAAAGCGGATGAGGAGGCCCTTGGTCGGTTCGAGAGAAAGATTTTGCGCGTGATGGCTGGGCCATATAGAGCGAATGGACACCACAGCTCCAGCCCGGAGAGTCTTTGAATCCAACCCCGAGGGACGAAGAAGCAGAGGACGGCCCACTTAAGATGGCGCACGCAGGTGGAAGGGGACCTCAGCCAACTGGGTGTGCGGCAATGGAAAAGGCTAATGAAAGATCGTGCTAGTTGGAGGGGCATGTTGGTTGAGGCCCAAGTTCACCCCGAACTGTAGCGCCCACTAAGAAGAAGACTAAACGACCTGTGAATGTTCCATTTAAGATGTAGGAAAGGGGACAGCGGAAATTTCATTGTACAAGCTGTAGCAAAGTCAATAAAAAATTTCATGCCCCCGTATTCCTACAGAGACATTTTCACCCGCTGTTATATTAATGGTAACACCATTGTGGAAAATGAGAAAAGTACTTTCTCGTATTTATGGAATGGAATTCTTAATTGCCTTTCTGCTTACGCTCGTGGTTATTCGTTTTCAAAAGTCCTATTGCATCCATCTTTAAATTGTTGCCAAGCAAATACTCATAGGATGACCTCTTACAAATACCTGTCCCACACATAATCTGATTAATCCAATCATCTGACTATAATACTTGCCCTACAGTTAAAACTACTAGGTATCAGTGGAAAAATATAATCAATTCCACTTAACCTTCAGGTTGGTTATTTCATCGTCGCTTAAACCCCTTGACAATGAAACGACGAAGGACAGTGAGTGTGCAAAGCATGTAATTTATATCAATTATGTCGAGTTCACCCATGCGATGAAAATGCGAAGCGGAAAAATCCTTTTTTTGTTTTTTTTTTTTCTTTCTTCCTCTTCATCTGTTTTGGTTTTTCTTTTTCTGATATTGCAAAAGTTGATGGCTTTTAGCAATCAATCACACAGTTTCATGGTGTTTGTCACCTTCATTTGCGATTGTATGTCGATTAACTAGAGTTTCCTTAAGTTTTTTATATCCCATTGGATAATTGACGACAGAAATTGAATGGTTTATCATGAGAGCACCGTGGCGCAGTGGGTAGTGTGTTGGCCTCTGACGCAGATGACACGGGGTCGAGTCCTGACACAGCTATGTCATCGAACGTGTTTTTCACGGTGTTTCTCCTCAGCGGGGTTCCGACAAAACCCCCTGTAGTAAAATTGTTATGTAAAGCTTCTCGAAGTTCGCCGTTCGGAACCGGCAATAAATTGTAGGTCCCTTTCACCTATGGGTAAATGAAATCACACACAACATGGGTGATTGAGAGAAGCTCGGCTCAGGTCCTTAATGGACTGTAACGCCAACATACATACATACATACATCATGACTTTGTGGATCTTATGTACATATGTAGATTCAAGTGAAAGTTGTGGGTGTTTTTTGCATCGAGCTGTTATTTGATGATTGATAGCCAGATCTTAACTTATTTGCCTGCCCATTTCCTCGGACTACTTTATAATTCCCTTAATGATGTGAATTCAATATTTTTGAATGATTTTTTTAAACCTTGACTTCTTTTTGGAAAGTGCTTTCAATTACCGGATTTACAAAATCAACGTGAGATGCACATGTCTGAGTCGATATACATATATGTATGTAGCAAATATTTTCCAACATTCAAATTCACATCAAAAGAATTCTCAACGTTCGTCGGAGAATACGAAGAATATCTGCTCCCCCCCTCCATCTAATATGGTTCGGTCTCGTTGAATTGTTGAATGGAATTTATAGTATTCGGATAAAATCCCTCGCATTTTCTGAGTTCCTTTTCGTTGTCAATTCTGTAAAACTTCTTCAATAAAAACCTGAAAACCTTTATACTTACATATGTATACATACATATTCGAAATCGTAAAGTGATGGCAGGAGAAAAAAAAAAAAAAACAATTGTTAATGAAAAATCTTTTAAGTCGCTTCTTAACGGTGTGCGGTAGTCAGAAAAAGTTTCCCCTCTATACCAAGCTGCAACTTTATTGTACGACTTAGAAGACTTTGTACTGAAAATAAATAATGTGAAGATACTCGTATATTAAGCAACAAAAGTTGGTCCTTTTAATATCCTACAAGCCACATATACATATACGTTTACGCCAAGCAATTTCAATTATGAGCAAATGAGTTTTATTTAAAGCTGCCCTAGGGTCTAGGGAATATACTTGGTCCAACGACTACACGGCGCTTACATATGTACTTCCTTTCATTCTCATGAGAAAAATTCTCTGAATATTTCATGGGTTTTCGGATAATCTCAAAACAATCAACGCACGAGGTATGTTATGTACAATTTCACCTTTATCACAATCTCATATATGTATGTACATATATACATATGTATCTGCTCTCGCCTATAGGAGTGAAAAATAAAAAGCACACACGTGACTGGAGTACACATACTTCAATCTTAATCTGCCTCGACCAACAATCTTTCCCTGTCGACAACGGTAGCGAGAGAGTAAACATTTGAACATTTTATCTGTTATCCTTCCAAGCTCATCCTTTGGTGATTATGTTTCGTACCAGCTGATGGGAATGTTTGCCCCGAATACAGCGTATTATATAAACTGTATTTTCGCGTTAAATTCTCATTTTGCTCCTATCATCTTTCTTATTCGCAATTTATACGACAAATATTTAAGGAACTCATAATCCCTATTCAAGGACTTGATTGAGTTTAATGAGAAGAAAGAATTTAATTAACGTCCAAGTTTTATCTGCTAGTACAATGGGTCCATTGTTAGAAAGGCAAATAAATTAATGTCAACATAATCCTACTGTTCCGAGCAATTTCTTGCCTCGATGAGTGCTTCCAATTTCGCGTACCACCTCCACGGGGGGCCGGGTGATATGAGTCGGTGCAATTGCAGTGGACCGGCACAAACGACAGCACGAAACGGCGTATATACAGATAATCCTGCAGGCCACAGTCATGTACATGAATGTGCTCCCATGAACAATGATCTATGACCAGCAGCACAATGAATTATTAAGCCACGATTTAATGGAAATAAATTTTAACCTGTCAACATAATTCAAAGCAATCAGCGAAAGATTCCCTACATCCGATGTTGTTTTTCTTTTTCCTTTTTTATAAGGCGTATCCTCGAAAATTATTTTCTAATGGCACTGTATATATGTATAAGTGTGCCTTCTAACTTCCGTGCTTTCTTCCACGTGATAAAGTCGGCGACATAGACACAATTGTATTCGGAAGCAGTCCAATCAGCTGAATATCCTATTTCGTAATGAGGATGTTATCACCCGGGTCGAATGGTAAACGATATTCATTCATCCATTATTTTATTATTATTTGACATACCGACATACATATGCAGTTTTCATGTCCTGTAATACGTTTGTGTCGCTCGTTTTCGGTTTATATTTCAATTCCATTATGCATGCATCAATAAAACAAATCATCAAAATATCAAGGATACTTTCCCTAACGTATAACGAAAATAACGACTCGTTCGTTATGCCAATGACATACTTTTCGTTTTACAATCTAATGAAATTGAAATTAAATCAAAATACCTTTAGCTTTGACGAAAGCAAATTAATAAGTTTTAAGCGAAATAGTCGTTACATTTTGTAAATCGATTCGAATCATCACGTGACCTGGCATTGCCAGTCATCCGGAAGGATTATAAATTATTTCGAAACCTATTTTCAGATCACTTCCACCTCTCAGGCGCAATTGAATTTGATACGGAATACTCATATGAAATCGAATAATTCAGTTTTGGAAGAAAAGCATCAACGAAATTGTATCTAACGAGATCTACCACTCGTATTAGTTTGGAGTGCCAAGTAATCATCTATGGCTTGGAATAAATTTGTTTTGAAATCTTATTCGAGTTACTACTTGTCTATTCAACGAAGCATAAACGTATCGAATGAGATGATGACTTAGCTGCACAATATACTCGTATGTACGTTTGCAAGTGTGGGCGCTGAGGCTGTATTTTTCTAGGAGTACCCAATATTGAGGTAGAGTTTGAGGAAAGCTGCTTCTGTGGCAATGAAGCTGTTACGTATTGGTCAAGTGCATTACTCAAGGCTTACTGCTATGAAAATAAATAAATTGACTTGGAAACATAAAACAAGAAAGTAATAGGGGTTAGATCATACTCTGAGGTATTGAGATACTTCTTTTCATGTAGAAACAAACTGCACTATGGTTTAGTAAACCGTAACTGGAAAACTCCACAATTGCACAGAAACAACCACAAGCCTCGGATAATGTTGACGACCCGTGCAAAAAACGAAAAAAGGACAGTGATCTTCGGTTCTGTGCGTGGAATATTAGGTCCCTAAACAGACCACGTGCAGCCGTACAACTTGCAGACGCCCTAGCACGCCATAAAGCGAACTTAACCGCCATTCAGGAAATGCTATGGAATGGACCGGTCATAAAGCGGATGAAAAACCGCGACATCTACTACGGCGACTGCCATAGGGAGAGAGAAAACAACGATTGTTCGGATGCGGATTTGTTGTTCGAGGTGGACTGCGGCAAAAGGTCCTAAGCTTTCGGCATGTGAGTGAGCGCCTCATAACGATCCGTACCAAGGCAAAATTTTCTAACATCAGCCTGGTCTGTGTCCACGCCCCCACGGAAGACAAGGATGAATCCACCAAAGATGATTTCTATGATATCCTAGACAGAACCTATGCTAAGCAGGATGAGAAAAGCATATTTGAACGAGTCATCGGCAAACACAGCCAACACGACACCACATCCGATAACGGACGAACGAACGAAATCCCCTTCTAGCCAGTACGCGTTGCCCGCACCGCGATATACACAAAGGCACCTGGAGGTCGCCAGATCAATCAATCACTAACCAGATTGATCACATCGCGATCGACGTTAGACACTCCTCCCCTATTCTTGATGTTCGAACTTTCCGAGATGCTAACACCGACTCTGACCACTATCTTGTAGTAGACAAGATGCGCCTATGGATATCACGAACGCAGCAGAGTAGAGTAAGAATATTATGTTATGAAGTCTGAAAATGACTATCTACCTATCTATCTCAAGCCTTCACGTAGTCTATTGACTGAACAACAGTGAAACCTGAAGCAGCTCATGGGCTCTACGAGTTAAAAAGAATGGTGGAGCTTAGCTTCTCAGAAAAAATAAGAAAGAGCGGGAAAAGCGCGCGATTAAGGACTTGGAGACGTGTTATTGTAGGCATGACGTTCGAAAGTTTTATCAAGGAAATGAAGGCTATAGGGATGAGAATGGACGCCTAGTAGTAGAATCGCAGTCGATGCTGAGAATATGGAGAAACCAATTCTATAGACCGTATAACGGCGATGTTAGTCAATATACCGCTGTCAGGCAAAATGGTCCATTTCTTAACTACGAAGATCGCAGATAATTCCGTCCACCTGACCTCGACAAAGTTAACACCGCCATATCGAAACTCAAGCCAAATAAAGCTGCCTGCGCAGACGGACTATCTGCTGAGCTCATCAAGGCAGCTAGAGATGACCTGGTTAGGAGCATGCATCAGCTCATCTATAAGATATGGTCAGAGGAAAACATACCCGAGGAATGGAGTCTCAGCATCCTTTTGTGTGATGGCCTGAAGCCTTTTGTAAATAAGCTGATAGGTCCGCATCAGAGTAGCTTCGGGCCAGGGAAGTCCACCATCGACCGAAAATTAATTAGAAATGAGCTTAGACAACGCCATGTCCGCCTTTGACATCCCTGCTTAACTCTTCAGACTATGCAGGATGACTTTGGAGAATGCTCGCTGCTCCATCCGAATCGGTGAAAACTTGACCGATAGTTTTGGTGTCAAAAAAGGATTTAGGCAGGGCGATGCGCTATCGTGTGATTTCTTCAACATCGTATTAGAAATTATTGTGCAAAAATCACTGGCCAACATAAGAGGCGTCTTGCTACGCGGATGACATTGACGTATAAGGAAGAATATAGCGATATGTCAATGAGGCGTTTACGAGTATTGAGGCGCCGAAAATTGGTTTGGCAGTAATTGAGGGCAAAACTTAATATGTGCTGTCATCAAAAAGGGACGCTCATCACCGAGATCATGGCTCCGCAGTGACTTGGAAAAACGACATCAGTTCCGAAATCAAACGCAGATTCACTCTTGCCAATCGCTCAGGCAATAGAGCCCTCTTCCGAACGGCAAAGTTGAATCATTACAAGACCCTTACTGATAAGGTCCAGTCCTGCTGTATGACCTGCTGTATGATGTAGAAGCATGGACACTATCCATAGCAGATGACGAAGTCCTTGGCCGTATCGATAGAAAAATGTTGCGTGTGATTTTCGGACATGAGTCTAGTCAGGCCTCTACGCTTTTATCGCCTAAGATGGCTAGGCAATGTGGAGCGAATGAACACCACAGCTCCAACCAGAAGAGTCTTTGAATCCAACCCCGAGGGATGAAGAAACAGACGACGGCCGCACCTAAGATGGTGTACTCAGGTGAAAGGGGACCACAGCCACTTGGGTGGTGTAAAATGTGAATGTAATTACAGTGCCCCAACTTTTCTTCCACCTCTGATAACACGAGTGCGACACAGGCAATTTAATTTAAAAGAAAAAAAAACTTCCGTCCCAACAATCACCTCTCCACGGACCTTAATAGAACCATCAATCACAATCTCAATCCCTACAATGGTATCCATTCTCTTGTTTTCATTATTTTCCATTATTTCTGTATTGTTTTCTTCAATTGTTTCAATGGCTTTCCTGGCACAGTCAGACCTCATTCAACGTGTATATCCTTCAACCTTTAATTACCATCATAATGATCATCATTCTATCTCCCCCTCGCATCGGTTATACCCCCTTGCGGCTTTAAATGCACTCTGTGCATTTTTAATATATCCTCAGAATGCTTTTTCTAGAGGCTGGCCGCAGTTCTGCTGACCGGTCGGCTTCCATGAAGGCAATATCTTCAGTATTTGTTTTTTTTTTAATATGTAGATATTGGAAGGGATACAAAAGGATCCATCTCATTTTCAAGTAATCCAAAAGCATTCATTAGACGTGTTCGTTCGGTTATTCATTTACAACGCGCTATGGGTTCTCGCTTACCAAAGCGATCCCATGTTTCTCTATTAACTTAACTTAAATTCGAGGAGAAGCATTTCACAATTGTACACTTCATGATGACTCCTCAGTATCCTATCTTATTTTTTGTTTTTTTTTTGTCAGGAAACATGCAATGAGGAAGGACGTCACCGTATGTGGTTGGCGGACGAGTGTGAAGGCTCTAATTTGCGCGCCACATGAAGCAGGCATGCGGGAAAAAATATAAAGACATTTTTCGTCCTGTGGAATTTCATTTCGAAACGCTGTGATATACTTTTTTTTTTTATTCTATTAGTCTAATAATGAAAGGGGATTGAGGAGGAATGTCGACAAAAAAAAAACAGAAAAAAATACCGCCACGAAATTAAAATTTATCATGAATCAAATCAACAACAAAATGGAAAGGCATCCCTCTGCCAGGAGGTATTCGCGACATGGCAATTGGGAAAAAAAGTTCGGAAAATCTAATTTTAGAAAGGGTCGAGGCCTATGGTATTTAATTTTTGGCTGAGCTGCTGATAGCTCATCCTAAAATTGCGAAACGACCGATAGTCATATTTGCTGCAAACGTATGTTCACACATTTTTAATCAAATTCTGTCATAACTTTCTAGAAATAACTTTGTCTTTCTATCAGCCTAAATTGAATCTGTCCCATAAATGACAACGTGCAGGAATGAAGGAAATAGACAGCCCTTTACCGCATATACATAGACCATGTGACGGTATTACACTATAAGGATACGAGCGAATTCTGCACAGTAGAGCTGCGTGCATGTAGGCTATTTTCGGACTCAAGCTATTTCCCACGCCTGACCATGGCATTGAATAAAATATCGACGTTAATTCGTTTAAAGGCTCAGATGGGTCGTAATTAAGTAAATACAGTCATTTACAGTGCGCATGGATGTACATAATCTCGACCCGTAGTGGGTAACATTGGAATACTTTAGTTTCGGGAGCATGCATAACCATCACGGTCAAAGATAATTACGGCCAACATTGATTGGTTTCGGTCATTAACCATAATTGTACTTATGTAACGACTTGTAATATGAAAATCCTAGATATCTAGATTTTTCATTGCTAGCATGCCCACTGACACACTCGTACTCGGACGTGCATTGTGTATTTGAATGACCTTTAGCCACACATCCACCCTTAGTTGTACTCCAATCGAACATCGGACAATGGAGCTTCTTATTAGAACAAGGCCGCCCGTTCTAGTGATGGTACGTATGAAATGAACTCACGTCCGCTACTCTTGAATTTTCCCACACATAGTGTGGAACGTGAAAGCATGGTGGGTAAAAGGGAATTCCAGAATGACTTCTCTCTGCACACTGGATCCAATTTCCTTCTCCGTATCTGTGTGTCCTCCCTGATTGAATTACAAAACACTGAGGGAGTTAACCAGACATATGGGCTGTGATCATATTTCCTGCTACGAACTAGTATATCACAAGTGCGACCTTACCTTGACTGCTTTGCCGCCGCTGGCCACTTGGGATGCGGGCTTACTTCAGTTCGCATTGCAATGAGCGCGAGAGATTAAGCCTTCGAGCTTGTATTCCATCATTCCCCCGGCATACACATCTCCTAGAAGCTAAGGATAAAGAGAAAGAAATCAATTGTTCATTGTGGATTGCTTCTGTTCATATTCACATTCTACAATTGTTCATTCTCGAGATGATGATTGTTAAGACGACGACAATGATTGTTCGGCGTTGATGGCGCTGGTTCTAACCTTTTGTCGTCTCTCTTACATTCGCAGGATTTGCAATTGTTTCGCTTCTATACTATTCTGGAGGGCGACTATCATCCCCACAGCGTTTTAATATGCCTTCATCGTTTGGTGTGAATAATTCTTTTCTTTGCCCAGAGCTTTCGCTCGACTCGACGAATGACAGGCGTTTGGAGAGTTCTCTTTGAGAAAGTCCTTGCTAACAATTGCTTAGTCAGTTTTAATCACTAGACAAGCATGGGCATATGCGAATATATTCTTCAAATGATAGTGATTTCCGAACATTTAATACTTTGTTGGAAGCTCTTTCCGGAGGGTCCTTGATTGAAAAGTATGTACTCATGTCACGCCCAATTACAAAGTAAATATTTGCGCTTTCGTAGATAAAAAACGGCATTGAATAATGATCAAATCCTCCAATGAATTGGAGATTTTGAAGTTGTTTGCGTATCCTCGTAAAGCAAATAGAGGAAAATGGTGCAAAGTTTTAGTCCTTGAATAAAAAAAAAAAAAAAAATGCATACCACCCCGATATATGTTCTATGTATGCGAATGGGTGATGGCACTGTTAGGTAATTCACCGGGCATTCATGCCAATAATTGTCACATAACTAAATTAAATTAATCACTTGTGGTTCAGACAACCGGCGACAGCGGATAGGATTATAGAAGATAGCCAAGGTCATAAAATGGGTGAATCAAAATCTATACACACGTCTCATCCCTCCATGTTCACACTAATTCTAGCTTTCATTTGTATTTATAGCCAAGTGAAAGCTAAACCGTATAGTTATGTGTTTGTGGAGCGTGTGTGCCTTGGAATTGAAATTGAAATGAAAGGACTTTTTATGAAAACAAATGTAAGCAAAAACAAAAACGAAAAAAAAAAACGGAAAGCAATAAAAAAATGGAAGGACAATTAGAGGAGATAGTAGAGACATTTTCGTTTTTATTGTCCTTTACTTTACGGACATGAACAAAACTTTCACGCGGCAGAAGGGACCAGTAATTATTGTGAAATGCTTATAGACAAAGGAGTCGACAGGCTCTCGCTAGACAAGGGGCACCTTGACCCAATTGTGGCAAAAAAATAAGATGGGTGTGAAAGTATGCAGACAACGCGAATGATGGATGGTTAACCCTTTTTATAGAATAATTTGTTTTTCTTAATAGTGGTTGACTGAGCAAAGGATAGTGGGCTCTTCTTAGTTAAAAGGCTATTTGTGGTTAAAGGCCACTTCCTTTGATGGAATGATACGGCTCATTACAAAAGATTTACAAAAGATGACTGCATACTCTAGTTGCAATCATTTTTGTGCGGCATCCTTCTGCTCGCTCGTACACGAGGTGCACATAAAACCGAAGCCTGTACTTTTAGGACAAGGACAGCAGGAAGGATGACAAATTTCTCCTTGATTTTGACTATGAATAAGATTTTCTTTTTGTTTGCATGACTAAATCTCTTTACTAATCAGAAACATTTTATTTGTTTTTCATTTTAGTAAACAAGACAGCTCGCTTGACATTTTCCAATAAAGACTGAAACCATTACGCATTTCGAGCATCAGAACGCGCAACGCATATTCAAGCATAAAATGTCCTGCGGCATCCAGGCAATGTGTAACAATAATAATACAATACACCTCGCTATGATGGATCAAGACCCGAAAGATCTCCAAACCGCTCAGCTGATCATCGACGAACTGCGAGCGAAATGTCGCTTTCAAGCCGAGCATATCATGAAGTGGAAAAAGGCCTACGCCATACAGGTAAACACTATTCCCATCACTCCTAGTCTATGTAACAAACATTTTTTTTTTTTTTTTTGTTTTACTTAGATCCAACAACACTATCGATATCAGAAAGAGAAGACGGAACAGATGAACAGTCTAACCAGTCAACTTTTGCTTCTCGAGTCGCGGCTAAAGCGAAAACAAAAACAAATCGCTGGCATCATTTGCCATAGGGAATTAACAATCCTACGGCAACAGAAAATCATTGACACCCTATCCAGCCGTTTAGTTGATCACGGCCTCGATACCCTCGATCCAAGTTACACAGATTTCGACTCGCTGAATGATTCCGATTCGGCTGTGGTCCTCGAGGATATCGACTCTGATTGCAACTCTTCGTTTTCCATGCGACGAAAAAGTGGTGGCGGTTGTGGTGATGTCACTATAGTCCGTTCGATATCCGATGCGATTGAGACAAACATGAACAAATATGGCGGTGCTAGACGTACCAATTGCTTTTTACGACGACCCGATATCCTTGAAACCGTCTACAGTGTCGAAGAAGATCCCGAGCCACAGCAGACAGACGTGGCCGAGAAGCGCGATAAATTTAAAAATCGCTCCGAAAAAGCTGTTCTCCTCAATTCACTCGAAGGACAACTTGACGAAGGCAAACCCCCACCCAACACCAAAGAAAACAATTGTTCCAACGTGAATGCTTCGAAAACCAGCAACAGTGATCTAACTGATAACTCATCGTCTGCCACTCAGACTTCCGGATTTAATATAAACGGCGTCAAGCAGTCACAGGTAACCAACTTCAATCGCGTTATGTCCAATCATCGCTCTGTGACCAAACCAAAGGATGTCAAATATAAACGCATCAACAAGGCAAAGTCGAAGAGCCTCGAGGAGTTGCGCGGTCGTCTCAAACACTGGGTGGAACGCGGCAGTGTCATGGATCCTACAGGTATTGGTGGCCTAACCGACAAAATGCCACAAACTGCTCAAAGCTACGCGTGACATTTGGAGAAACTTATCGAACGTATCCGACCATCTTCACCATCACCACCGGCAGCCAAGCTGACCGGATCGGCCGATGGCAAGAACGGTCGTGAGCGTGAGCGAAGCAGCTTTTAGTTGTTGTACGCTCGGCTAGCAGGTCAGCCGATGCCGACGCCTGTCTTTGTGATTTTGAGATTTCTACGATTTCAATTCCTTACTAGCATAGTACTTTCGTATATTATTATCTGTATTATAGTACTAGTTGTTGTGTTTATCCTCTTTCGTTCTCTATGTGATGGTAGGACTTAGGAATATTCCCGTTGATTTTCCTTAAACTTTAGACCCAAACATATCGAATTCAATTAGCAACTCTCTATCCCTATAGCTAGGTAAATAAATACATACAAAATTAATCTAAACCAGGCAACAAGTGTCAATATTTGTATCTCACACACCTTAAATGTCCATAATTTGACATGTTGGATTTGTACTATTATTAAAATTAAATAACAATTTATAAAAAAATCAATTAGTGATGCTTTGTACATTTTTATACGATTATTTACAAGAGAAATACGAGATCTAATAATGTAGAAATGTAATTTTGTGATTAAATTTTAAAAAAAATAACTATTACTTAACAGTAAATGTAGTACCTAGATTTGTGTATATGCTTATGGAGCATTCATACAGTGTCAAAGTACCTTGAAAACTATAGTATTTACAATAAAAATAAAAAGCAGCAAAGAAATCTGTACAAGCTTCCAACCTAAAAAACAAAATTTATCTAAGAATAAAGGTTGACAAAATCTATCAATTTGATGTAGTTGAGATATTTTTACAATAGTAGTCGTAGTATTGGGATAAGACAGTAGCATGTAAATAAATTCGCTTGTTCAGGTCGTTTTTAGGGTTCCGTACCCATAGATAAAACGAAACCCTATTACTAAGACTTCGCTGTCCGTCCGTCCGTCCGTCTGTCACCTGGCTGTATCTCATGAACCGTGATAGCTAGACAGTTGAAATGATGTATTTCTGTTGCCGCTACCACGACAAATACTAAAACAGACATGATTTTCATCCAAAAAATCCCCTTGGTCACATACTGAACTAAGTTTAGTCGACAATATCCCACAACCAGTAGCAAACTTCCCAGTTTCGATCTCGTTTGTGTCTTTGATGAATTAATCCCAGCTGCAAACCTTTTTCCCATATTTCCCATTATTCTTATTCAACTTTTCATATCGTTGCTGTCAAGTAAGATAATTGATTTGAATTCAATGGACACTTTGATGATCAACTATATCTCATCATGAAGATAGTACATAAATATTCCCTTTCATATTTATATATACAGATGGTACGGAACCCTTCGTGCGCGAGTCCGACTCGCACTTGGCCGGTTTTTTTTTTTTTTTTCTTTGACATTCTTTTCCAAAACTTCACACTGAACATGGCTGCCATGCCAGCTTTCCTTGGTACAATGCTTAAGATCCCACAATGAATGAATCGTTTTCCCCTACTACGAATTATAAACCAAATAAAATTTCGCATACAATTTCATATGTTATTTTGTGCAACACCCATAAAAAGACCACCTGTGTGAAAAATAAATCACACACAACATGGGTGATTGAGAGAAGCTTTGCTCTGGTCCTTCATGGGCTGTAACGCCATCAAAGAAGAAGTATGTTTTGAAGTTGGTAGAATCGGACGTATACTTTTCTCGTGTCTTGAAAGTGCTTACAAAAAGACTTGAAAATTTGATATGAACAATACCCTATACGACAGACGACCTGAAGCCTTGTACCTTGTATATTCCCGCGCTATGCTCATATGTTAATTTGTTGTGGCTATAAAAACATATTCCAGATTTGACAATCGCCTATACTACATTTATGAAAAAAAAAAAACAAACTATCCAACCCTTCGGACATTACAGGTTAGATACGCTACATCACTAAGTACAAGTTCAATTTCTCTTTTTCTATTTTTACACTCTAAAAGTAAAAACTAAAAGTAAACAAGGATAACTAAGTTAAATTCAATCAACTTGATTTTGTAAATACGTGCACCGAGCAAAGCCAGTGTACAATTAGAAAAAAAATGTTAAAAAAAAACTTTATAACAAGTTCGGTCGAAAGTAAAGCGGAAAATTCTGAAACTAAATACTAGACGAGATATGTGTAGAAAACAAATGCAAATGCATATGCAAAAAATGTAAATAAATTGTAAACAATTGCATTTAAGCTGAAACTAAATCAACACTGTATAAACAAACTAGCGATAGATAGTCTAAATAATATCAAACAAAAATTTAAATATCCATATGCATGGCAAGGCAAAATTAATTGAATTTCATCTCATGCGTCCACTTATCCGTGAGCAGAATAACCAACGCTTAGCCGCGTTTTTTTGGATTCAATATCATTTCGTGTGATTCGTAGTTAACCAATGAAATTATTGAGTGAAAACTATGTACGTATGTATGATTAAAAGTTACATTTTATTTTTCATTTCACTTATAAGAATAATTGCAGTAGATGTGCTAATTGTGAAAGATAAACTTGAGGTTCAAGAGTACAACTCTAGCTCTACATGATCAAGTTTATCATCAATTAATAGTTAAGGAGACATGAGTATAAAATATTTTATTCGGAAATAAAATCCATGTGAGACTAAACTTTATGTGAAGTTGTTTTTATTCAATCAATCGTTTAAACTCTAAACTTGTATAGCTTCACTCATGAGGTCTAACGTCATGCACTCTGCTACAGAAAAACCTATTTCATGTGATTTTATAAGTGTTTGGTTTTTAAATGTCAAAAATGGTGGAAAAATTGCAAAAGTATAGTTACAATTTTTATTTGAGTAGATAAACCACTACTTGGCATTTACTTTTTAGAGATTACTACTTACTTACTTATCAGGCCAGCGATCCATGGAGGATCTGAGCCTGAGCTATAGCTGCCTTCCATCCTTGACGATCCCGGGCACGCTGCTTCCAGTTGTCAAGACCAAGATGTCTTACATTCGCGATTACTTGGTCTTTATACCGGAGGTTCGGTCTTCCTCTTCTTCTCGAACCAGGAGGCTCGGAGTCGAAGACCCTCTTAGCTGGATCGTTGATGTCCATGCGTTCGATGTGGCCGAGCCAGTGTAGTCGACGGATCCTTGCCTTCCGGACTACATCCACATCTTGGTACAGCTCGTAGAGTTCGCGGTTGTGTCTTCTCCATTCACCTTCCTCACAGACAGGACCAAATATACGGCGCAGAATTTTTCTTTCGAAAGAACCCAAAATCAGCTCCGCTGTCCTGCTTATCGTCCAGCTTTCGGCTCCGTACAGCAAGACTGGCAGAATGAGCGTTTTGTAAAGCATGACTTTGGTCTTTCGAGTGAGGAGTTTTGACCCCAGTTGTTTAGACCAGCCAGAGTAGCAGCGGTTGCCAAGGGCGATTCTATGCCGGATCTCCACTGTGGTGTCATTTGTGGAATTTATGTTTGCCGAACTCTACTGTAGACAAACTCCTTAACTACCTCGAAATTGTAGCTGTCAATTGTTATATTTTGTCCCAGTTGGTGAGCGACGGATTGATTTTTGCTTGACAGCATGTGTTTCGTTTTGTCCGCATTGATCTTAAAACCAACTCGTTTCGCCTGTTCTTCAATCGCCGTGAATGCTTCCACAATGCCACGGCGAGAACACGCGATGATTTCGATATCATCCGCGTATCCTAGCAGCTGGATAGACTTGTAAAAGATAGTGCCTTCCTTGTTGACGCCTGCCCGTCGCACTATCTGCTCCAGCACCAGGTTGAAGAAGTCACATGACAGCGCATCTCCTTGCCGAAATCCGGTGCATGTTTCGAATGGTTCCGAGGTCCTAGAACCGAATTGCACGGTGCATCACGTGTTTCTTAGCGTGGCGCGACACAACTGGATCAGTTTTACCGGGATCCCGAATTCGGCCATCGCACCAAACAATTCTTCACGATGAATGCTGTCGTATGCGGCTTTGAAATTGATGAAAAGATGGTGTGTATTGATTCGAAACTCGTTGGTCTTTTTCAGGATTTGTCGAAGTGTGAAAATTTGGTCTATAGTTGATTTGCCGGGCCGGAAGCCGCACTGGTAGCTGCCGATTAATGCGGTGCAAAATGGTTTTAGACGTTCACACAATACGCTGGACAGGATCTTGTATGCGACATTGAGCAGGGATATACCTCTATAGTTCTTGCAAGAGGTAGGATCGCCTTTTTTGTGGATGGGGCATATAGAGCTGGTATTCTAGTCGTCGGGCATGCTTTCATCTTCCCAAATTCTGCAGATGATCTGGTGCATGCTCCCTACCAGAACATCGCCGCCAGCCTTGAAGAGCTCTGATGGCAAGCCATCTGAGCCTGCGGCCTTGTTGTTCTTCAGCTTCTGAATAGCTGTGCCGACTTCTTCCATACTGGGTGGGAGGACTACTTCAAGGGCTGGAGTTGGGATTTCCTCGGTCCCTACCACTCTCTCTTGGTCATGCTCGTTAAGCAGCTGCTGGAAGTGCTGCTTAAATACATCCACTATTCCCTGCGGGTCGGTGACAAGATTACCCTCGCAGTTTCGAAGAGCCAGGGTACCCTTTTTGAAGCCTCCTGCAAGGCATTTGGCTTTCTTGTAAAAGGCTCGTATTTTATGTTTATCCCTAGACTCCTCGATATCCTTGAGCTGGGAGGCTGCGAAGATTCTTTTCTTTTGTCGCATTCTTGTTTTTCTCCTCCCTTCTTCTGGCTCGGTACTCTTCTTGCGCTGCCCTGGTTTTCCTCTGCAGCACCTTTTGGTACGCCTCGTCGGTTGCTGCCTTTTTCTGCTCACACTCGCCATCATACCACGGGTTTCTTGTCGGGGGTGGTAAGTATCCTAAGGTGGTTTCGGTTACTTCCTGAATTGCTGAGCGGCAATGCAGCCACATATTATTGGCATTTGTGTTCGACGTAGGCATACCGTAGATTCTTTCGCTCAGCTGCTCCCTGTAGACTCTGGCAACCTCCGGTGTGCTCAGGCGCCCAATGTCGAACCTCCTCCTGATGGGCTGGTGCAGCTTTCTGACATTGGACAGTCGAGCTCTGAATCTTGCTGCTACGAGGAAGTGGTCAGAGTCGACATTTGCCCCTCTGAATGTTCGCACATCCAGGATGTTTGACGAGTGCCTTGCGTCAATGAGCACATGGTCGATTTGGTTGGCGGTTGGCGTCCGACGATCGCCAGGTTGCTGTGTGGATTCGCTTGCGAGGGAATCTTGTGCTACTGATGGTGGCAGCTCGACAGCTTACCAAGTCACCATAGGTGGGGGGCAGCTCGACAGCTTACCAGGCCACCATAAGTGGCCGGCAGTCCGACAGGTTACCAGGCCACCATAGGTGGCCGACAGTTCGACAGCTTACCAGGCCACCATAGGTGGGCGGCAGCTCGGCAGTTTACCAAGTCACTATTGGTGGGCGGCAGCTTACCATGGGTGGCTGGCGGTTCGACAGTTTACCAGGCAACCATAGGTGGGGGGCAGCTCCACAGCTTACCAGGACACCACAGGTGGGCGGCAGTTCGACAGTTTACCAGGCCACCATAAGTGGGTTGCAGCTTGACAGCTTACCAAGTCACCATAGGTAGGAGGCAGCTCGACAGCTTACCAGGCCACCATAGGTGGGTGGCAGCTCGACAGCTTACCAAGTCACCATAGGTGGGGGGCAGCTCGACAGCTTACCAGGCCACCATAGGTGGCCGGCAGCCGGACAGATTACCAGGCCACCATAGGTGGCCGACAGTTCGACAGCTAAACAGGCCACCATAGGTTGGTGGCAGCTCGGCAGTTTACCAAGTCACTATTGGTGGGCGGCAGCTTACCATGGGTGACTGGCAGTTCGACAGCTTACCAGGCCACCATAGGTGGGTTGCAGCTCGACAGCTTACCAGGCCACCATAGGTGGGTGGCAGCTCGACAGCTTACCAAGTCACCATAGGTGGGGGGCAGCTCGACAGCTTACCAGGCCACCATAGGTGACCGGCAGTTCGACAGCTTACCAGGCCACCATAGGTGGCCGACAGTTCGACAGCTAACCAGGCACCCATAGGTGGGCGGCAGCTCGGCAGTTTACCAAGTCACTATTGGTGGGCGGCAGCTTACCATGGGTGGCTGGCAGCCCGACAGCTTACAAGGCCTCCATAGGTGGGCGGCAGCTCGACAGTTTAGCAGGCCACCATAGGTGACCGGCAGTTCGACAGCTTACCAGGCCACCATAGGTGGCCGGCAGTTTGACAGCTTACCAGGCCACCATAGGTGGGTTGCAGCTCGACAGCTTGCCAAGTCACCATAGGTGGTGGGCAGCTCGACAGCTTACCAGGCCACCATAGACGGGTGGCAGCTCGACAGCTAACCAAGTCACCATAGGTGACCGGCAGTTCGACAGCTTACCAGGTCACCATAGGTGGCCAGCAGCTTGACAGCTTACCAGGCCACCATAGGTGGGTTGCAGCTCGACAGCTTACCAAGTCACCATAGGTGGTGGGCAGCTCGACAGCTTACCAGGCCACCATAGACGGGTGGCAGCTCGACAGCTAACCAAGTCACCATAGGTGACCGGCAGTTCGACAGCTTACCAGGCCACCATAGGTGGCCAGCAGTTTGACAGCTTACCAGGCCACCATAGGTGGGTTTCAGCTCGACAGTTTACCAAGTCACCATAGGTGGGCGGCAGCTTACCCTGGGTGGCTGGCAGTTCGACAGTTTACCACGGCACCATAGGTGACCGGCAGTTCGACAGCCTACCAGTCCAGCATAGGTAGCCGACACCGAAACAGCTTTACAGTGGCGCAGTGGTTTGTGTGTTTGACTCTGACGCACGATGAGCGACTTCGGATCCCGATAACACCAACACCATCGAATGTTTATTTCATGGCGTCCTTGCTTGGCGGTGTACTGGCAAAGCCCCCCGTAGTATACTTCCCATGAAAAAATTTCTCGACTCATACCGTTCGGAATCGGTATTAAACTGTAGGTCCCTTTCAGCTATGTAAAAAATAAATCACACATAGCATGGGTGGCTGAGAGGAGTTTGGCTATGGCCCTTCACGGGCTGCAACGCCACCAAAGCAAACACAGTGATCAGACGAACCTAGATGAGGTAATAGATCCAAAGTGTATTCATCAAGTTGTATGTCACTAATAGCACGTACAATGTCATCTTCAAGGCTACAATTGGCGCTGGCTAATCGGATTAGACGAATAACGTGACTATCCTCTAAGTAGTCTAGACTACCAGTTCCGCGGTCCAAAACGAGAGATGCTCAATAGAATCATTTCTTAAATAGCCCGATGGTCCCTGCCCTGCTATTTGAATATGTAGCACCGTCTTGCTGAAACCACATGTCGCCTAGGTTCAGCTCGTCTATCTTAGGAGGAAAGTAAATCGGACCGGCCAAACATTGACAGATGTTCTATTGCCCGAAGTTGCTCCTCGGACCAAATACGGTAGTTTTGTTAATTAATATACCTATTCAACCGGAAATGAGTTTTGTTATCAATTTTTTGATGACCTAGTCTAAGACCCAGTCACCGAACATTCGAAGCTTTGGCATGCCGTTCGGCCTAGGACCAAGTTCCTTAGCCAAAATCATCCGCGTAATCGGATCGAGTAATACAATCCCAATTGGTGCGAACGGCAACGAATAAACAACCACGGTCACGGTCACTGGCAGATATATCAGCAATATTTTCATCTGTACACATATACGAGCAGATAGGTAGCCTGAATGTCCAATAGCGTGAAACTGATGCTAAATTTGGTCACTATGGCTGAATTGCTTGGTTAGTATGTCCATTATGAACCCTAAAATGTTTGAAGAACGCGAGAAACATTTTTGATAGAGCACGAATTTCGATAATGAAATTCCGTGATTTATAAGGTTGTTCAGCTGAAAATCTTTCTAGGATGACATGGATAGCTGAATAGGTTCGATTTTGAAACACGTCACGCGTGAGTTTTCAGAAATAGAATACTAAAATACCAAGCAGCAAGAAAAAATTCTTAATTCCATTACAAATGCCATAGTCAATACACTAACTTTCATTTTCTTCCTATAGAAAGTTGAACACCCCATTTTAATTTTTACCCTATAAAAAGTTGAACGTCCTATTTGATGCAATTAGGTATATGTAGTTCGAATTCGAACAGTCCAATTCAATAAGTGTTTCATATAAGTCGTAGTTTTCCATCCAAATCTGAACACCCAGTATCATGCAGTGATTGCTCGACAATTTTTTTTCTAAGAACTTGAGGACTACGTACATTTTTAATTCTTTTGTCATACAATGTTTACCATCCCGCTTGACTACATTTTGAATTCAACTAGAAAATATTATGTTTGTACACACTTTTGTTATAAAGGAAAATGAATATACAAATCCCGAGTGGGTCACTAATTATGACCATGCTTTCATACTCAACTAATAAGCGGAGCGATCAGATCAACCCCCACGGAGGCCTTAAATGTTTTACTACATCTTCCACCATTAAACCTTTTCAACAAGCAAGTTGCTGCATGCGCGGCCCTAAGGATGAGGAGCATAAGAAAATGGCCTACATCTCAAAAAGGCCACACCTCTATTCTAAAACACTTCAAAGTACCCATGGACACTGACTACATCAACCCGCAGAATGTGTTCACCAGGAACTTCGAAGATGTCTTTCCATCCAGGGAGGAATGGGCTGAAGGGAAAGTCATACCAAAGGACTCGATCTCCCTCTATACCGATGGCTCTAAGATGGAGTCGGGTGTAGGCAGTGGGGTCTACTCCAAGGAACTTAACCTCAACCTATCATTTAGACTCCCAAATTACTGTAGTGTGTTTCAGGCAGAAATAACTGCGATAACGGAGGCCCTGGCATGGCTCAGGATCAACGTAATATCCACAAAGGATATTATCATTTGCACGGATAGCCAATCTGCGATAAAATCCCTGGCAGCGGTAACCCACAAATCAAAAACATCCATTAACTGTCGCCTATCTCTAGATGAGATGGCTGAACAGTTCAACATTAAAATACTGTGGGTTCCCGGGCATAGGGATATTCCAGGAAACTGCGCGGCCGACGAACTCGCAAGGTTAGGGTCAAGCACACTCAGCCTACCTACCCTCGGGTACCTAGAAACACCAATAAGTACGGTAAAGCACATGATAAAGCTTCAAACCATAGAGGAGACCAATCTCCAATGGAATGAGAGCAATATCGGCTTTATCACCAAACAATTGTGGCCTAAGTTAAACTTAGGACGAACCAGGGACCTGGTGGCAACCAAAAGGGCAACCTAAAGCACCCTAGTGGGGGTCATTACAGGTCACTGCACCATTGGAAAACACGCCGCCAGACTGGGGCTACCCCCAGGGACGAGGAGGAGGAGGAATCAATACACCATCTCCTCTGCTCTTTTGCGAATGGCAGGAGGATTTACCTCGGCGCGCCCTTCTTCGATAATCTGAGTGAGCTAGCAAACCAAAAAATAGCTCAACTCCACCGCTTTATTAGAAGCACCGGTTGGTTCCCGGGTAGCGGATCAGGGTAAGCTGATCCAGGTGGTATCACAATGGGCCGGTTTCGGCCTAAGTGTGGCTTACGCCTACCACTTCAACCTAACCTAACCTACTCAGCTAATGTAGTATTCTAATATTGATCTCTTGATCTCTTAACAGGATTAGAACAGCCACGACCTGATTACTGTCTACAACCAATAAGTCAAATATTGGAGCAGACTGGACCTATCTACACTTGCCCCTAAACACAAATTGTTAGCGTCAAATCACTAAAAGTCACGGCACGTCACCGCGGGAAACAGAGCACTTAAGACGTGCCAAAAGCAATCGCACAGACTCTCTCTAATGGCATCTTGATTACATAAATCTGCCCTAAAACGCGTGCACCCATCCCGTGCCGTGGCACCGTTTTACCACCCGAATCTCGATTTCACGTAACCATCATACATACGTGCTCCAACTACGATGGTTTCTTCCAATTCTCATCGCTATTCCCATCGCACTCGTTCATGATAATTACCAACGCATTAACATGTCAGCAATCGTACTTCACAAGGATTAAATCTGTGTTGTCTATCCGGAAGCAAGAGAGATTACCCAGAGTCAACTGGAATTGATTTTGCATTTATGTAAACGAATTAAATATAACATTTGCGAGGACATACGGGTATATGCACACATCGATTAGCATAAAGTGTCCTTAACGTGTGACGTAAACCAATTAGGATTGTGGATGAAAAGTTAATTATTCGTCTGTGGTCCGGTCGAATAGGATCGACGCGAACAGGAAAATTCCATTTCCGCCACAAAAATTGACCAAATGCACTCGTTATCTGACTAGTATGTCCTCGAAAGTGATTCATTCGTCCTTGAACAATGTAGAAAGCGCACTTTAACTGAAAGTGTATGTACATATGTAACTAGTAAGGTCGGTCTAGAACTAGATATGAAGTTGTCTTCCCAGGAGTAGAAGATTTTGAGGTTAGAGTTTATTTTAGGATCTGATTGGCACGTGGGTAATTAATTAATGGCTGGCACGACGTGTCCTGATGGGCCCAATAAATTCATTCATTTTGCAATCTTCGAGGATGTGAACATTTGTTTGGGAAAAGTTTGCGAGTACTCTTTGAAGGACTTGATAGATCGTGACAGAAGGCTGCTGAAGAAGTTAAAGACGAACTTGTATAATCAATCAGAATGGACAAACAATCTCAAAACCGCATTAATATGAATACATACATACATACATATGTACATACATAGCTGTCTCGCATCGGACCAAACGCAAACTAAAAGCAATAAAAGGGAGATATGTCAGTCGGCTGTCTGCATTGAAAACTGCCAGTAATGATGAAACGTTTCAATACACATCTCTAGCTGATGACTTCTGTTTAAGAGTCCATTTTTATTCCACGAATCATGATGAGCGGTCATCATAACGCTTTTACTCCTAAGTTCTCCTCAGTCAGCTATTATTATCAACGCCAATTCGTTTTTAATGACACCATCTTTCCGACGTAGTCCACTGTCCAGTTCGTATGCCAAAAAGTGCATTCATCATTCATAGATTGATTGTATGCCAAGTATCTATTTATAACCTTAAGGCTAGAGCGATGTAATTATGAATGCCGTCCGATTGAGAAGGATTTCTCAGCTGTCTCCAGATACATACATACATCATTATCATAGCGAACATTTAGTTATTCATTGTTATACATAGATAACAATTCTATTCAATCATCACTACGGTCTTATTTAGCATCGTACCCACAGTGCTCTCATAACGTTCAATGTCCAGACGTGCCATTAAAGCCATTCCATTATCGTTCCAATTGTATGCAGGTGATGTGGAACGCTCAGTCGCATATCGATTGCATGGAGTCCTTACGCACCGATGGTCTTTATATCTTATAGCCGCCTCATCGTTATTGCTAATTATTTTGAATTAGATCCGAGTGCAGATAATGGATAAGAATGGCTACGTGAGTATGTTGTGTGCACTTTCATGCCGTGCAATTGGTGTAAATAGATCAATAAAGGATTTGAATGATAATTGTGGATTACAGCAGGTCCATCTGGTTCGGTAATTTCCCTAATGGAAGGTGAGCTATTACATTTCCATGACGACTTCCAACGATGTGGTTTGGTTCTTATTTGGTTTTTCTCAGCATCTTCACTCACAGAGGGCGTAGATATTTCATGGACTTGGACCATTAGTGGTTACGTCGGAGTGGCATTTACTGGCCCTCTGTCGGAGCAACTACGAATTTACTTGACACCATGTACCTCAACCAGGCAACACTTGCAATGAAAAAATTACACAACTTGCTCGTTCCTCGGAGATATTGTTTTATAGTTTTATAGCTTTCCGAGTCCCAGTAACCATTTTGACAGTGTTAGATGAAGTTTATCATTTGCTGAATTTTGTCCAATCCTAACGATTTGACAAAGTTCGGTTGCAGTCGACGCCGCTGCACCAAACCATAATATGATGACTTTGAGCCAAGGTAGCTTGATATTCAACAGATTCGAGATATCTAAAGTTTAAAAAGTTTTTTGACTCTGTGTGAGAGGTTAACGTCCTGGTTCAGGCAAAAGAGTCCTACCGTATGTGGAGGATTATAATATTAGGTACCTGAGAAGTTCCCCAGGATGGAAGAGGAGTTCCTCTTACTACTTACTAATTGTACTTACATACTCTTTGGGTCAGCGATCCATGGAGGACCTGAGCTTGAGCTATAGCTGCTTCCCATTCTTGACGGTCTCGGGCTCGCTGCTTCAAGTTGTCTTGCATCTGTGGTGACTTGATCTTCCTCTCCTTCTCGAACCAGGAGGCTCGGACCCGAAGGCTCTTTTAGCCGTGCCAATTTAGTTGATAGATCTTTGTCTTCCGGACTATATCTACATTTTGATACAGCTCACAGACTTCGCGGTTATGTCTTCTCCTTCCTCGCACTCAGCAACTATCCGACGCAGAATTTTTCTTTCAGTTCCGCTGTTCAGCTATCGGTTTCGCAAAGCTAGGCTGGCAGTATAAGCGTTTTGTTGAGCATGACTTTGGTCCTGTTTGGACAGCCCGAAGTAGCAGCGGTAGGCAAGGGCGATCTCCACAGTGGTGTCGTTTGTGGAGTTTACCTTGCCGGAACTATGTATTTAAACTCCTTAACTACATCGAAATTATAGTTGTCGAACGTTATGTTGCTTGACAGCAAGCATTTTGTCTCATTTTTATTAACTTTAACACCAACTCGTTTCGCCTGCTCTTCATTCGCCGTGAAAGCTTCTACAACGGCACGTTGAGACCGCGCGATAATGTCTCGTCTGCGTATCCCAGTAGCTGGACGGACTTGTAGAATATAGTGCCTTCCGTGGTGCCACTTGCGCGCCGCAGTATCTCCTCCAGCACCAAATTGAAGAAGTCACACGACATGTATGTATGTATGTTTCTAACGGTTCATAGCTCCTAGAAGCGAACTGCCATATGCGGCTTTAAGATCGATGAAGAGATGGTATGTATCGATTTGAAACTCGCTGGGCCTTTCTAGAATTTGTCAAAGTGTGAAGACCGGAAGCCACACTAGTATAGTGCAGTACAAAAGGGCTGTAGACGTTCACACAGTACGCTGGACAGGATCTTGTATGCGACATTGAGCAGGATCGCCTTTTTCGTGAATGTGGCAAATAAAGCTGATATTTCAGTGGACGGGCATGCTTTCATCTTCCTAAATTCTACAGATCGCTGCCAGCCTTCAAGAGCCCTGATGACGAGCCATCTGAACCTGCAGCCTTGTTGTTCTTCAGCTTTTGAGTAGTTCCTCTTACACCTTAAGTAATTTAGGTTGGGGGCGATGAAGATGAAAACACTCAGAGAGATCAAGTAGGTTAGGATAGGAAAGTAGGCTTCAGAATACATTGATGAGTATTCCTAGTTGTGGGAAAATCGTTGAAGGGGCGGAATGCAACTAAGAGGCAAGAGACATTTCTGCAATGTCCCAGCGAATCCAATGATTTGGTGATGCTGGGGTCTCTTATCAGTTTTATCGCGCGATAAAATTCCGTCTAACAGGTACAATAAGGTCTTGGACGCACCGGACCAGACATGACCGTTAAGCACTAATTTAGTGCGAATGAACGTCTCATAAATTATAGCCACATCCAGGGGTGAGAAAAATGTTCTGCAACGACATATATCAGAAGCCCTAGGCATTTCGCAACATATGTACTTATGTGGTCGTTCCAACTAAGATTGCTAGTGACACACATACCCAGGATGAAGAGTTTCTCGGTTTCTAAAATGCACATGCCATTCATGGATAAAGGTTATGAGTCGGTAGTACGCTTGGACGACAGAAGACAGCATTGTGTTTTGAAAGCTTTAACGTCCAATATATTGCTGTCAATGTTGAATGAACTTATTTACTTAGGTGGCGCTACAGTCCGTGGTGAACCTGGGCCTCAACCAACAAGCGTCTCCAGCTGGTACGGTCTTTGGCCAGCTGTTTCCAGCGCCGCACGCCCAGTTGGTTAAGGTCCCCTTCCACCTGCGTGCCCCACCGATGATGCGACCGTGCTCTGCCGCGCCTTCCTTCCGGAGTGGATTCGAAGACTCTTCGGGTCGGAGCTGTATTTTCCATGCGCTGGCCTAGCCACTTAAGACGCTGTATCCGTAGACGTCGTACCAGGCCGATGTCGCTGTACAACTCGTACAGTTCTTCGTTATATCTTCTCCTCCATATACCGTTTGAACAAACGGGACTGTAGATAGTACGCAGAATTTTCCTCTCATTGACGTCTCGCTGTGTCCGTCCAATCACGTCAATGTCGTCGGCATACGCAAGCAATTGCGTAGACTTGAAATAAATCATACCTCTTGTGTTGGCCAGTGACTCTTGCACGATCTTTTCAAGCATGATGTTGAAAAAGTTGCATGACAGCGCGTCACCTTGCCTAAATCCTTTTTTAACATCAAAGGTCTCGGTTTGCTCATTACCGACCATAATGGAGCAGCGAGAATTCTCCATTGTCATCCTGCACAGTCGGACGAGTTTGGCAGGGATGTTAAAACTAGGCATGGCTTTGTATAGCTCATCTCTATACACGCTGTCATATGCAACCTTGAAATCGACGAAGAGGTGGTAAGTGTCGATTTGGTATTCCTGGTTCTTCTCCAAGATCTGCCGTAGCATAAATATTTGGTCTATTATGGATTTACCTGGCCTGAAACCACACTGATAAGAGCCGATCAGGTTATCCACAAACGGTTTCAGGCGTTCACACAATACGGCTTAGAAGATCTTATATGCGATGTTAAGGAGACTTATTCCCCTATAGTTGGCGCAGTTATAGGGGTCTCCTTTCTTATGAACCGGGCAAACGATGCTGAGATTCCATTCGTCGGGCATGCTTTCCTCCGACCATACCTTGCAAATGAGTTGGTGCATGCACCGTACCAGCTCATCTCCAGCCGCCTTAAGGAGCTCAGCAGACAGGCCGTCTGCGCCCGCGGCTTTATTAGACTTAAGTCTTGATATTGCTATTTTGACTTCGTCTAGGTCGGGTGGACTGAATCCTGTTTCATTGTCGTCCATTACGAATGGTTCTTTCTGCCTGACAGCGGTATCTTGTCTATCATCGCCGTTATACAGTCTGCAGAAGTGGTCTTTCCAAATCCTCAGCATTGACTGCGACTCTACTACCAGTTCTCCATTTTCATCCCTGCAGGCCGCCGTTCTGGCTTTGTAGCCATGGCATGTTCGTTTTACCTTATTGTAAAACTTACGGGCGTCATTCCTGCGGAAGCATCTCTCCATCTCCTCGATCTCACGCTTTCCGTGCTCTCTCTTCTTTCTTCTGAAAAGCGTGTGTTCCTCTCTTCTCTTCTGCTCATAGAATTCGCGAGCAGCTCTCGTCCGTCGTTGCAGCATGGCTTTATATGCCTCTTGTTTTGCTGCATGGGCTTGTTCGCATTGTTCATCGAACCAGGGGTTTCTAGGTGGTGGCGGTTTGAAACCCAGCACCTCTGAGGCAGCGTCTCTGATGGCGCTCTGGCAATGCGCCCATTCCTGCTCTATTGTTTGTGCTGCTGTGGGCGGATTTTGAGAGAGCTTGGAGGAGACACGATCGGCAAAGATTCTGGCAGTCTCTTGCGATTGTAGCTTTCCGACGTCAAACTTACGTTGTGTTACTCGACTCTTAAGCATTTTTGATATCCTCATTCGTACCTTGGCTACAACAAGGTAGTGGTCCGAGTCGATGTTGGCCCCTCGTAAGGTTCGTACGTCGAGAATACATGAGGAGTGCCTGGCGTCGATCGCAATGTGATCAATCTGGTTGGTGGTCGATTGATAAAAAGACCGCCAGGTCCCCTTGTGGATGTTGAGATGCTACAAGGAGGTTACGCCCCGCTAGGAAATCAGTTAGCCTTAGTCCGTTGTCGGATGTGGTGTTATGGAGGCCAGTTTGCCCAGTTTTGCATTAAAATCTCCTAGGATTTTTTTTGTGTCGTAGCTGGGGCATTGGGCATATGTTCTGTCTAGGAGATCGTGGAATTCTTGTTTGAGTCGATCGTCCTTTTCTTCCGTTGGGGCGTGAGCGCATATTAAGCTAATGTTTCCAAATTTAGCTTTGATGCGGATTGTTATGAGGCGTTCGTTTATGTCTCGGAAGCTTAAGACTTTTTGTCGGAGTCTTCCTCGAATAACGAATCCGCACCCGAATAGGCGCTGTTTGTTCTCCTTGTAGCAGTTCCCGTAGTAGATGTCGCAGTTTTTCATCCGTTTTTTGCCTGGTCCATCCCATCGCACTTCTTGGAGTGCGGTTATATCTGCTTTATAGCAGTTGAGGGTTTGCTCCAATTGATCGTCTGCACCCGGTCTGTTAAGGGACCTAACATTCCAGGTGCAGACTCTCAAGTCCGTTAGTCGTTTGCAGGGGTCGTCAGCATTGTATCCGTCCGTATCCGAGGCTTGTTGTTGTTTCGGAACAAGTAGGTTTTTACGTGATAGGGATGTTACCCCTAAGCACAGCTTACTCTTTATAGCCGAAAAGCAGAGTCGTAAGGTAGTAAACGAATATTTGAAGCTGAGGATACTGGATTGGATTAGAAGTCACAGACTAAAGGGCATTTGAGAAAATGAGAAAGGGTGTCGGAGACTAGACGGAGCCCTGGGGAACACCAGCATTTAAAAAGTGGATGTCAGACTTGAATCCATCCAAACTTGAATTTAACGATTCGAAGGTAGTTTCTAATACATTGAAGAAGAGACTTATCGATCCCAAAAGCACGCATTTTCGACAAAAGGGCTTTGTGCTAGGCCCTGCCAAATGCGTTTGGAATATCCATTTCAACAATTATGCTTTCGCCTGCTTCTTGAGGCGAGAGATTCCACTTTCCGAGAAGATATGCCATCGAATCACCAGTGGATCTGTTGCAACGGAAACCATGCTTACGGTCACTGACAGTTGATCAGTGTTTCCATGACCTGGAGAGAAGTGACGTTAATGCAATGGGTCGGTAGTTAGAGGGAGAAGAAGATTCGCCTTTTTTGGGGATAGGCTGGACAAATCCTGTTTTCCACCTACTCGGAAAGAGCCTAGAACAGTAGGAAAGGTGGAAAAGCTTAAACAGTGGTTTTGCCAGCGTACAAGAACACCTCTTCAGAAGTAGTGGGCAAATGCCATCGAGGTCTTTGAAGACCCTTGAACTATGCGACTACGAAAGTAAATGTATCCCATGTGGAATTGACGCGCTCTAATACAGGCGCAGACAAAGTGCAAGTTAGCTGCGAAATGGCAGCAAGAAGATAAGCTTTGTCTAAGGCAGTGACAGTTGCAATGTCGTTATGGATAGGTGTTGGTATGGATGACGAGGTCGAGTTTTTAATGCTTTGATCTTTCTTAAAATATTTATTCAAGGAATAAGACCAACTCAATCGTTTTTTTTTTTTTTTTTTTTTTTGTTCAAGTGCTATTTTTTCTTTTCATTATATATTTTATTTATAATTTCTACATTACAGTTTTAATAATAATTTTCTTTTAATTACTAACTTATAATCTGCGTTCAAGTAACTACTACAATATAATATTTAAAAATTTGATTTTCATCTCGTCGCAACAGGTGCTTTCGTTCTCATCTCACTGGCTTAAAATTTACAAAGAAATCCTTCCAGAAGTTCATACTATAGATACAGTATTTAATTGCTAATTGTTCTGTGCAGTGTTTAGAGTATAATTACATTTTTCGCTCTGAATTGAAAAAAGAAAAACGAAAAATTGTATCTTTTTTTGAACGATAGTCGGTTAGCCTAGGAATCGGTTTTACTACGTAAAATTAACATCAACATTTGTACAAATATTTTGTTGTTTTTCAATTCTTTTGTTCATAGATAGGTTTTGTTAGTCTTTAGATGTCATTCGTGCGCATTGTATTTTGTTTTTGTTTTTTTTTTTTTAGCTTTCGCTTGTTAAATGCAATTGGGTGAGTATGCGGTCGTTTTGTTTTTAACGAATTAAACCATGAAAAATGAGAATAGTTTCGTCGGTGTAGGTTTTCATAAGAAGCCCATATCGAGGGCGGTGTAGAGCGCTCTAATGTCACTGTGGCTGGATATCCGCCAAAAAGGAAAATTCATTGCCTTAGCTGCGGCCTCTTCTTCGGCACCGTCGCCGATCACAACGTAGGTACTTTTTCGACCGAATCTGGTCACTATCCGCTCGTAGCAGGTTTCTTGACCTAAAACAATTCAAATGAGGATCTTAAGACGAGCCAAGTTTTTAAGTTCTTACCAATCTTATGTGCGCTGTAAATATTTTCTATAGAGAATATCTGTCCGAGACCGAAGAGCAAGACTTTGGCAAGAGCAGGTGCAAGTTGCGTCGATGTCACCAAGACGTTGACACAGTTCTCACGTTGGGCAATCATATTTAGGCACTTGGTAGCCAAACTCGCCCAATTATCAGTTGCCATTTCGATATCAGATCGTATCTGAAGCCATGTATCACGTTTCGGTTGCCCTAAAAGTCCACCAACACTAACAAAACAAAGAAATATTATTTAGAATTCGATTAGATTGCTTGCATTCAAACTTACTTTCCCCGGTAGGTGTTGTAGATCTCCTTGATTTTACGATAGCGAAAGGCCAGCTTTCGCATCCAATCAACACCGCCCCGTACACCCGTAGGCAGACATAGATTCGGTGGAGCTCCGGCTGGTGCGCCCGTATGGAAGCCATCTGTTGCAAAATTATAATTACTCAAGTCCTGTCCGTTGTCATCTGAGGACACATCATCGATGTGCACCTGATCACATTCTTCGATTTCGTTGAAGAAAAAATGCGTATCGGCCATGTTGAAGACCATCTCCTCCATGCGAAAAGCGATGGTCATCAGTGCACTGTGGTCTTTGGTATACCGATTTGCATACGATCCTGATAGGAGCGTGTGAAAGATGATTATCGTCTCGTCCAGATCCCATATGAACACACGTTCCGGTGGTTTGACACTGTCCGCATTCGGTGTCTCGGACGTAGTGCTTCGTGTCGGACTGGGTTGGGCGTGCCGTCGACCACGCGCTCGACCACTGCCGGTTTTGCCCGATGGCGGTGTTGTTTTGGTCATCGGGGCATTCGGTGAAATCGGCAATGGCGAATGCGGGGAATGAGCATGTGTCAGAATCGGTGTTGATGAGTGTCCATCCGACGGACTTTCCGAGAGGTTCGATGCGGCCACATGAAATCCATGACTTGCACTAGATCCGGGTGAACTGACTGTGTACGGGGAATAGTTGGCTGCAGCTGCATGATTGTAATAGTTGCTATACTGATCGTTATAGTATCCTCCATAGTCTTGTTGTGTAGCCGTTCCGAATTGAGGAAAATTGTTGTAACCATAGGTGGGATATAGCTGCGAGGTGGTGTTGTTATTCGCCGCTGCGGCATAACTCGAGGTCAGGTAAGCATTGGGCGAGGCAATTTTCGTTGGAGCTCTTGTGGTATATGGCGAGCCATAGGTGGGATAGAATGATGGGGTATATTGCTGCATGCTATTGTAGTAGTTGTAGTACTCCTGCTTCGGTTCATATGCACTCGCGGAGACAGAAGAATTTCCAGATTGTAATCCGGTAGAGCTTCCGCCGACGTCCAGGCGAAAGTCTGCTGAAGTGGGATTGGAACAGAATAGCGAGGCGGTACTCTCTGATAGGTGACTACTGCCAGTCGGTGGCAATAGGCCACCAGAACCAACGGCGTCCAGGCCGGGACTGCGATTCTCCGATTTCACGGTTGCACTGATGTTTGATTCGGCGGCAGCGGCTGCTAGCCAGTGGGACATGCCCAGATCTGAATGCGAGACACGACCTTGCGCTGATGGTGGCGATGCAGATGTTAGATTCAAGCTCGTCGTATGCAATGATAAACTCGATGATGAGGTTGCATCAGCTGTACTTGGTGACAGGTGCAGACCACCTGCTCCGCCGCTGCTTGTACTCGTGCCGTCTAATGGGGAACTTGAGCTATTCGACACATGAGAGGTGGGTATGTGGGATGACGCGTGTCCGAGATTGTGACCGACAACTGATGCTCCAAGCAGTTGCTGTTGTTGCTGGTGATGATGCGGCAACGGAATAGCCGATGGGATGGGAGATGATTGTGCAAAGGTGGAGACAGCGGCCGCGGACAAAGCCAATGTGGAGGTGGGATGCACAAGACTGGACGATACGCCACTGCAGCTGTTATTATTCAGTGGCGTTGCTTGCAGACTCTGCGGCAATGCTAGAGGGCTACATTGACCGCCACTAATCGACGACGTGGTACTGCATTGTCTGTAACAAAAGCCAATAAGCGAATGGATTAGCAAATGATCTGTGATCCAAATTGTCGCCGCGAATAGGTAGGGAGATTAAGGAGACACCGTTGAGTTTCGTCGGAAACCCGTCAAACCTATATCTTAAAGGAACCTAATGAATGTCTTTATTTTTTCGCAATTCTGTCTCATTTCATGTGACAGATATGAACTTGAATCGAAGAATCAGGCCATAGATCTTGCCGTGGAAGGAACGCGATTAGGCTAAGAATAGATGTGAGGATATGAGGATGAAACGGCACACTTAGATTGCTGAGATTGTGGGTTAGGTGCGTGGTGCAACATTTGCTCAACACATGGGTTTCGGATATTTGCTTTTTAGGTTTTTAGGACTTTTTTTTCTGATATTTCTTTTTGTTTAGTGTTTCCATCGAGTGCACTTGACTTTTATTTGATTCTATTTTTGTCGGTGTATGTAAGAATGTGTGTGTGTAACTGTCACATTACTTAGTCATTTGCTCGAGAAGCAGTTACGGATAATGTCCAGAGCTCTTGAAAATTTCCGGAATTGTGATGGAGATTTGTTTAATTTTCTTTTCTCTTTCGACCTATCGCTTGACAATTTATGTAGACCCTTTTCCTTCTTTTTCTTTTTTTTTTTTTTATAGCATTTCGTTTTGATCAGTGGGGAAAGGATAGAGGACAAGATGCTGTATGTATGTGTGTACATATCTACTGATGATATCTTTGACAAAACAACAAACAAAAAAATGTAGATGAGAAGACGATTAATTTAATTTCTTTGGCACATTTCAAATGAGCCAAGATTTGAGGCGATAGACATTCCATTGTAAAGGAGGAGGAGGGGACATGACGTTTATTTGACAGTTAGTTTGGGATCAGGATGCTTTACGATGATCGAAGGCGGGAGATGAGATGTTAAGATGTGTGACAGTTCTTATGTCATCGTTAAGTGTTAATTGAGCGAATGGTGTGGATCTAAACATTTTTATTTGAATTTAATTACGAAATTAAGATATATGATCCTGTCCCACCTCCAGCAGGTATCTGTCAATCTCTGCTGAAACACTTGTTGCTCAAAAAGAAAGAAAAATTCCTTCGCGAGACAGAACGAGAATAAATGTGTCATCTGCAAATTCTGCGATCTCTCGACTATAAATAGACGTGCAGCATGTGCCACGGATAACGTCAGTCAAATGTCCACCACTACCGACTCGATTTTTAATTTTTTTTTTCTTAATTCTTTACGTCAAAAGCAAAAATGTAAAAAAGAATTGTTTCTTTTCTTCTAAAGGACTCTATTCGAACATGTGTCTCCGTGAATAATACTTTCATCTGCATACCGTATACTGCATACACCCCTGCCCTTTGCATCTTTTCTTTTTCGATACTTAACACATTTCGAGAGGTTAATCTGCTTATGATTTGCCCTCGTTCCCCGTCGAATAGGAAGGATTTCATTCATTTTTCCTCTTGTCCTTTTCTCAAATAAATCACACACAAAACGATCCCCGAACAACACTGAAGGAGTGACAATTTTTTTTCTTCTGATCACTATTTCTAAGAATTTTCAATCGGCTAGGACGTATGCATACAAGCAGATACTCGTACATTCCATAGAAATTGACCATGAAAACAATTTAAATCCAATAAAATGGATAACAACAACCCCATCACTCTGTCGTATCTCATATTGCCCGCTGATTTATCATCAACATTATGCGTGTGTTGTGGATACGAGCGACAGCGACACGGGACAATATGGCCTAGAGCTCTTGTTTCGTCTGGGTGATGTTTGTGTATGAATGTGAGACTTTAGGATAGTTTTGGTGTCAAATCAAACTCGAACTTCATGTGAGTTTATAAATTCGAATCATGGTTTTCCTTCGTGTTTTTTTGATTTATTTTCACCCAAAGGCACTATGCGTCATTCCGGTTGGGGGTTTCCCATGACATGGACTGACTGCTCCAGCAATGGGGCACTCAATTAAAACTCATAAACCGATTAGGTTACAACACACATTTTTTTGTTTTGTTGTTCTCTCACTCACTTATTCGGGATAATTAAGCGATTTGTTTGGAGTGCGTGTAAGTGCACATGGGTATCGGGAGAGAAGGAGTAAATGATGAGACCAAGGTGCATTCAGTTTATTAATATTGTTGAGTTATGACATCAATTACGATGATAGCTTCATTCAGAAGTTGACGGTGACAGATTTTGAACGACACTTAAAGATGAATCGGTAATCAAATAGATTAATAGGGAAACATAGGCGGGCCACAATAAAAAGAACTTTGTTAGGATGAAGTTAAAAGCTTTCTGCCATCATACTTATGTATATCTCCCAGCTACATATAGAAACAATGAAACAACTTAACCAAAACAAAAACCAAAAACAAAGAGAAACGGACAAGAGGAAAAAAAAATTAAATCAAACTCTTTCCAGTTATTCATTCGCTGACCAACAAAGCGAAATGCGACCATTTGGTTATGCTTCCAACGGGTCCAAAACGGGGGAGACTACATTTTACGATCACAAAAGTTATAAAAAAAGAAATCCAATTGCGGATACGTTTTTTATCGTTCTAACCATACGTTTAAATCAATTAAGTGCCTGTTAAGATATTTTTGATTTTACGATCTTTTTTTGTTTCTTATTTACTTTTCGTATGGCCTCATACTGATCTGGTGTTTCTCGGGTTTTATCTGAATGATTATTAACTATTGGGATAATAGGTGGCACTTGATTAGGCGTGCGCTTCGAATTTCGCTTGTTATTTGTAAATATGTACGTATTTCAGAAATCTTTGAAATGTATTGTT